>JABFTP020000124.1:6169049-8669049 GCA_013387265.2 Cryptolaemus montrouzieri
TCGAACTACAGTTAAGCATTGTACGATCACTCGTAAATCTGTATGTGTCATATTAGTAATTTGTGTTTTTTAATATTAATTCATCAATAATGTTATTGTTATACCCGATATTTGATACACTTGTTTTGAAAATTCTAATTTCTTTTCGAAGTTTTTTCGTAAAAATCTGTTAGCAAATGTATGAAACTCAGAAATCGTTTCTATTAATAATTATTTAGTAAAAACGTTTCACTACGTGATTAGCGAAACTTCTATAGTTTTATTTTTTGTTTTATGCGGCATGGATTACAGACGGTCCTGCAGAATCAATTGGGGACTCAAAGGACCTCCAACAGAGCGGGACTAAGCGTTTTAACTACTCTTGGCAATATAAATGATGGCTTGATTTGCCTTTAAAGTTTTGGGTAAAGTATTTTTTTGGACTTTATGACTTGAGTAGAGCAATTTTATTTCGATAAAGATTTACAACTGACCAAGAGTTAATTCTCTTGATTTAGGGTTATTCAAATTTCGGGCGTAAAATTCTTTATTGCTGACAAAAAGCATGATTCTCGACAACCAAACCGTAATGGGCTGTACTTCGTATTTTTACTCCTCGAAAATTTAATGATGGAAATTAAAATATTCTCTAATTACAATTCCTTTCGTTATTTCGACAATGTTAATATGATATTTTCAATTTCAATTTCAACAGAATGTATGTCATTTGAACTCAATGCCGAATATATTTTTAATGCCGGAGGAGCTTGCGGTAACACCAGAAGCAGACATCTTTTGATTGCAAATGGAAATATGTACGTTTTACTTTGATATTGTAGAAAACTGTTATAAATATATTCTATTTTATATTTCTGACTTTTGGAGCGGTCAGACAATTGTGATAATATATGGAATGACTACGACTTATTGAACTTACTTTTTAATTAATAATGCTGTTGTCCACATTTTCCACATATAATGTTGTCACTTGGCGATGGTCTTCTATTTTGGTATTCACGTCTGGACCCATTGGATGACTGACTGAAACTTCTGGATCTTGATTGTCCAAATTTATTGTAGCCTGATGTAGAACTTCTTTTATTGATGTATAAGACTTGATCAGAACTTCCTACATGCTCCTTCTGGATTTTATCTGAATTTTGCTGAGCCATAACTACAGACTTGGCTAATTCGACGGCTTTTTGTAGAGAAATATCGACTTCTTGAAGTAGACGTTGGCGAATATTCATCAGATGGGAATTCATGTTTGCAATGAATATATCTCTGACTAGAGATTCTCGAAGGTCCTTAAATTCGCATTTCATGCTTAAGTTTTCGAGATCAGTTATGAAATTTTCTATACTTTCATTAACTTTTTGTGTTCTAGTGAAAAAAGTATGACGTAACATCGTGAGATTTTTTTGAGGTTCAAAGTACTTATCGAATTTGGTTTTAACATCTTCTAGTGTTGTGTTTGTGATTTTCAAGTTGAATGAGTTGTAAATTTGCCTACCTTTTGAACCAATTGAATGTAACATTACTGCAATTTTTCGACAATCTGAGGAATCAATCAATCCTGTTGCTATTAGATATATTTCAAAATTTTCCCACCATTCTTTCCAATTCGATGCATTATTTTCACTAGATGAAATAATCAATTCGTTGATCGGTTTTAAATGCGGCACATGGTCGACTCTCGCTTCACCATCGTCGGACATTTTGTGAACGTGAAATGTGTTTCTTCTGAACAGATAACAATATTTTTAAATTGATATCTTCTGTATTTATATTTCACGAACACCCCACACCTGACACCATGTTATAAATAAATTCTATTTTATATTTCTGACTTTTGGAGCGGTCAGACAATTGTGATAATATATGGAATGACTACGACTTATTGAACTTGAAAATCACAAACACAACACTAGAAGATGTTAAAACCAAATTCGATAAGTACTTTGAACCTCAAAAAATCTCACGATGTTACGTCATACTTTTTCACTAGAACACAAAAAGTTAATGAAAGTATAGAAAATTTCATAACTGATCTCGAAAACTTAAGCATGAAATGCGAATTTAAGGACCTTCGAGAATCTCTAGTCAGAGATATATTCATTGCAAACATGAATTCCCATCTGATGAATATTCGCCAACGTCTACTTCAAGAAGTCGATATTTCTCTACAAAAAGCCGTCGAATTAGCCAAGTCTGTAGTTATGGCTACAGCATAGATACAAGTGTCCAGCTTTAAATGTCAAATGCAGGTTATGTAAAAAACAAGGTCATTTTGCAAAATTATGTTTTAAAAATACAAAGTCAGTCAAAACTTTAGAATCAGAAGATAATTCAACTTCTAATTTAGTCTTTCCTTTTGTCGGTATGATAGAAGATACTATTATAAATAAGGAAAAAGATTCTTGGTCTTTGAATATTTTCGTCAATAATTTCATAATTAAGTCTATTCTTGATTCAGGTGCTGATGTTAATGTCATGTCATTTCAAACCTTCAGTAAATTAAATTTACCAGATTCAGTCATTGATAAATGTCAATTTTCAATTAATAGCTTCGGAGGAAATCAAATACCAGTAATTGGAAAATGTGATCTCAAATGTTTTTCAATAATACATATGAAATGATTACATTTATAATAGTCGATATATCTTGTCAAACTGTCTTGGGTCTACCAACATGTCAAAAAATTGGTATTTTAAAAAGAGTTTTTAATATCACAAATAATAATAATGATTGTAATAAAATTCTCAACGAATTTCAGGATGTCTTTCAAGGTCTTGGATGTTTACCGCCAATCTGCCATATCAAGTTACGTCCAGACGCTGTTCCTCATGTCGATCCACCTAGAAAAGTACCATTTGCTCTACATGATAAACTTCGAAAGGAATTAGAAAGAATGGAGAGCATGGATGTCATATCTAAGGTATCAAAACCTACGTCTTGGGTCAATTCTATAGTCATAACGGTCAAAAGTCAGGTCAATTAAGAATATGCCTAGATCCAAGAAATTTGAATAAAAATATTATGAGAGAATATTTTCCTCTAAAAACTTTGATGAAGTCAGGTCAAAATTAGTCAATGCTGCATATTTTTCGCATTTGGATGCATTCTCCGGATTTTGGATGCTGAAATTAGATGATGAAAGCTCAGATCTATGCACATTCCAAACACCCTTCGGTAGATACAAATTCAATCGTTTACCATTTGGTATATGCTCATCATCTGAAAAATTTGTTCAAGTCATGAATGAATTATTTGGTGATATTGAGGTGTACTGATTTTTGTGGATGAATTTTTAGTATATGGTGCTACTTTAGAGATACATAATAATCGTCTTAGAAAAGTTCTACAAAGAGCTAGAGAACTCAATCTTAAATTTAATGGAGAAAAAAGTAAAATAGCTGTCACTGAAGTACGTTTTTAGGTCATATATTCAGTAAAGATGGTATTAAAGTCGATGATGAAAAATTGAAGCTATTAAACATTTACCTTCTCCTTCTAATACTAAAGAACTTCAACGATTTTTAGGAATGATTAACTTTTTAGGCCCTTTTATCAATAATCTGTCGCAAAAAACAGAAATTCTTCGAAATTTATTGAAATCTAATAGTCACTGGATCTGGGATGAAAATTGTGAAAAGGCATTCTCCAATTTGAAAGATGTTATAACGAAGTCTCCAGTATTAACACATTATAATCCTAATTTACCTTTAATTTTATCTGTTGATAGTTCACAATCCGCTATCGGAGCAGTCATAATGCAAAATAATCGTCCTATTGCCTATAGTTCAAAAACTTTAACTTCCTACAAAAACAAAATTTCAAACATTTTTATCACAATCACCTACTTGTAATTAAGCGGCAGGAAGATATGAATTTTTCAATCAGAATTTCGGAATTTTTGGTTCTATGTTCGTTGCCCTGAAAGACTCAGAATCTTTCAGCATTTAAGGTTTACCTCAGAAAAAGGTCCATTGTGCAATATCCAATGTACACTGAGCCTGTTTCCAAATCTTGCGGCAATTTGTAGTACATTCAAAAGAAGAGAAGTGCAAATTTTCTAATACGACTATCTTAGTGGTGGAAGATGGTCCCACTCCGGTCGCCCGGTATAATACCACCGCATCATGCTATAGGCTCCGTCATTTCTGACCACTTCGGATGTTAGTAAATGGTCCAGTTTACAGAAAGGAAAAGAATTCTTCAGGAGGTAAACTCGTTCCCCAGTCGGATCTCCGGGGAGAACTGGCTCAAAGGGCTCATAATGGCAATACTACTAACAACTGTCCTCCGGAAGTCGCACGGAGTGTCCTAAAATCCGATGAGGAAAGCCAATTCGTTATTGAGTTTTGCAACATAAGTGGACCAGGACACAGCAACCTGATTGTGTAAGCAGTACACCAGCACATACAAGACAAGCAACCTTATGCCCTAGCTCCAACGAAAACTCTAGTAATGCCAACAACAGATACCATCTATCTCTGTTTCAATGGCTATTGCACTCAAGGTTTAGGGGAAGGCTTTGTCCCTCTGCCAGATCGGCCTCACATTCCAAAGAGAGGGTACGCTGGAAGACAACGCGTTCGACCTGGCATGAATCAAAATTTGGTAATATAACAAAACCATGTCACTATGTTGTATACTTCGCTCTCCTAACATAACAACTACTCTATAGATTATTTTAATGTCTATACAGCATTAGTTAGCTGTTGATCATAATGGGATACTTCAACCTCCACAACATCAAGTGAATCCAACACTCAAATAGGACGATGCATGACAACAAGTGACCCTAGATGACCCGACAAGAATTCCTGACAATATAATCGATTTTCCTAATACTCTCGACATCTTGGTTCAGATCCAGATGAATTCTGTTTACAAGTCTCAGCACTCTAAGGCAACACGCAGTAAAGATTCAACAATCTCCAGGAAGATATTGAATCACAACCGAACCATCTGGGAGGAGTTGCACTAGTGGATCCTGACATCAATTGCTGCATAGAGTCCGCACAGAAGTTATTCTTGCAGACATGAACCTCCACATTCTTCACTCCACGAAGAAAACCTCTGCACAAAAGCCTTCATTCCCTAAAAGCTGTCGCAGTTAAAAATAGTCCTTATAAGAACTGGAAGAAGAATCTGACCGATCGAACTAAAGCTCAATATGTGCGTTTCAGGAACATTTGTAACTCAACAATTGGTAAAGCGAAAACCTACTTCAATGAAAGAATTAAGAATAGACTCTTGGGGCAGACCTGTGGAACTTGTCTGTTCTGGTTTGTGTAAAGACAGTCGGCAACAACTTTTGTAATAAGTCATTTTTCCCAACTCTGTTAAGAGATGACGGTTCTATTGCATCGTCGCATGAATCGAAGGCAAATCTCTTTGCGAAAATAATTTTGCAAAATTCTTTTTTAGATACATCAAAGTCAATGCCACCAAGCATCTCAGATGTTCAATCAGATGACTGAAGTGAAGTTAAAAGTGCGTACGGTAAGAGCGTTCTACAACAGCTGAACTGTGAGAAAGCAGTTGGCCTCGATGAAATAGCACCAACCGTTTTGAAGAAATGTGCTCCAGACTAAGTTGCAGTCTTTGAACATCTGTTTATGATTTTTTATGCCAGACGATTCCCAAGTGTTGTAGAGTTGCAAGAATACAACCGATTCCAAAGAAAGGGAAGAAATGCCTACCCCAATAGCATTGTTGCCTATTATGTCGAATGTCATAAAAAGAGTGATAAACGATGAGCTCATGAAATATCTCGAGTTGCAGGGTATCATCAGTGATCGACAATACAGTGTCCGAAAACAACGTTGCATTTATGGACATCAACAATCGAAACGCATGGCGAATAAGGATTTATTGCTCTTGATACCTCAGAGTCTTGGCATGCAGCCTTGATGGATAAACTAATCGCATATAGACTTTCTGAAAAATTGCTTTCCCTTTAGTAGATCGATTGTTGTGGAGGTTGATGTTGTAACAAGGGAATCAAGGAGTACCCCAGGGCTCTATATTATCGCCAACTCTTTTTCTGTTGCAGAATAATGATCTGCTCCACTCCACCTAAAACAGAATGTTGGAGTTTGCAGACGACTATACCCTCGTGTCCTCATTTTCTAATCAGCGTCCTATAGCTTCTGAGGAGTTACACCGACAGAGATACCAATAGAGTTAATGAAATCAGACTTGGAGAAGATATCACAATGGGACCATTTGAACTTGCTCAATTTTAACGTGAACGCAATCAACCGAGTTCTCCAGTAAATTCACAGTTGGAGAACCTCATTCAATCATGCAAAGGCATCGAATTTCCTCAGAAAAGAATATCCATTTACTAGGCGTTATATTAAATCATCATGGGCGGCCACAGCTGTCGCATGACAGACATCACCTCCTCCCAAGAGATGAGAATAAAAAAAGAAAAAAAACCTTTTGCACACAGCATTACAACTATAATTTGTACGTTGTCTTCAACTTAAAATGAAATGTTTGAGATATTTTTTTTATTCTTCTGAATGTTCCTGCTCATTGGTTGTTACTTCTCAATAGCTACAACATACAATTCATACAATTTCGTAGATTTTCTAGTTTCTTCTTTAACACATGAATATTACACAACACAACACAACAGACAAGACAACAGAAAGAGAAAGATGAAAATCGTAACCTCATAGCTGTAAAACATCTTGTTTTTTCAGTTGATACATGTACCAACTTGCAGGGAGTGAACTTAGAATTTTTTGAGATTTAAAAATAGCTCACGTCACTTGCATATAATGTAGCCCTATACAGGGATATCCACCTGGACTGTCCGTTAAAAACTTTTTGAGTTCCAATAACAATATCAAGCTGAAATTTTATACGCGGCCATAACTAGCGATTTCCAATTGAAGTGAAATATTTCGAAGTGATATCGGTTATACTTTGTTATTTCAAATGGCAATCTACCTTTTTTATTATACATCTAGCACCGACATTTGAGCAAGGTATAAAATATCCAAGTTGTTGGAACTTATCTTTCAAAACTTTTGACAGATTCAATCATTTTTGTTATAAACTCGATTTATGAGGAACATTTAAAAAATTGTTGCTCGTAGATCTTTTGCACTACAGACACAATTTTTGTTTGGGTGGATAGAAGAAAGATCAAATGTTTATTTCGTTGTTTTGTATGATTTTTTCAATTTGCTCTTTTTCAAACAACAATAACTAAATTTTTTCAAATGGCACGTGCCAATTTTTATATTGCCATCAGGTGAAGCGTCAAATTTCAGATGGAATTGTATCAGCATGTTCTATACCCATCTCTTATAGTTCTGAAATAATTTGTGAATATATTGAATTTTGATGATTTTGCAAGAATTAACAAAGAATGCTTTGAAATATTTCAATCAAGTAGCTGAACTGGCTACGCTCACCTGACAGGTGCCTAAATTTAATGTACTTGTCACTTCGTTCATTCGAATTTGATATTTCAACAAGAACTGTTGGTAATTTGAAGTGAAAATTTTTGAAAAACATCAGATTGATAATAAAATGGCTGATTATTCTAACGAGGATATGTTTAATCTCTTTTTAATTCATGGCGAATGTCAAAAAGTGGTGGATAGAACTTGCAGGCAATTCAATAACAAATTTCCAAATTTGGCGCCTATGAGTAGAACAAAATTTCGAAGGATTAGAAGCAATTTTCTGCAATTTGGAGGAACAAAATACATGGAAACTAGAAGAAAACCAATTCTCGAGGACGACGACAATCAAATTAATACGCTAGCGTATTTTCGTGCCAATCCACATGCCTCCATTAAGTCAGCATCAATGGATATTGGATTGAGTTATCCTTCCATTCAAAGGATCCTTAAGAAACATAACATGCACCCGTATTCTTTTATCAGACTACAAACATTGAAACCAACTGACCTTCCCAAGCGTCTAAATTTCTGTGAAAATTTATTAATTCGGCTTCAAGAAGATGAGACAATTCTGCAAAAAATTATATGGTCTGATGAAGCCAAGTTTAATGAAAGTGGAATAACCAACAGGAGAAATCGACATTTTTGGGCCACAGAAAATCCACATTTTATTGAGGTCATTGATTTCCAAAATAAATTCAGCGTGAACCATTATGCAATTTTAATTAATGATTTGTTGGCTTATCACATTTATGAGGAAAATCTTAATGGACAAAGATACCTGGAAATTTTAAGAGGAACATTGGCAAATTTTTAGATGGATTACCCCTTAAAGTTCTGAGGGATTGCTATTACCAAATGGATGGTGCACCAGCACATAAAACACGAGCTGTAGATCGGCAGCTAACAGAAATGTTCGAGGATAGGTGGGGTATTCAAGGACCAAATTTATGGCCTCCACGTTCTCCGGACCTAACGCCCCTTGATTTTTATTTTAGGGGCAAAATCAAGAGTGAAGTGTATCTTATTCCTGTAAGAAGTAAAGAAGAGTTACTAGAGCGCATTCATAATGCTTTTCGTAATATTGATCCTGAGTAAACTAGGAGGGCAACTAACTCATCATCTTCGTTTACGAGCTGTCAAGTGTAACGAGCAAAATGGGGCCCATATTGAACATTTATTCAGATCGTAAATTAGTTTTCTCCTATGATGTTTGCTATCATTTATTCGTATTAATGTAATTATCCTCGATGATTGGTTTTCGCTTAGTTCCTACAATTTTTGTTCATCCGAATTGTGGAAAATTGATTCTAATACTTCGAAATTTTATCTTACTCATAGACGGTAAATTTGGAAATTGGTTATTGAATTGCCTTCAATTTCTACCCACTACTTTTTGACATTCTAAAATGAATGAAATAAAGATTAAATATATTTTCGTTTGAATAACTAGTGGTTTCATTCCAAATGTGTTGTATTTTTTGGATATTGTCAATCTGAAATAACGACAATTCTTGTTGATATATCAAATTCGAATGTACGAAGTGACAAGTACATTAATTTTAGGCACCTGTCAGGTGAGCGTAGCCAGTTCAGCTACTTGATTCAAATATTTCAAAGCATTTTCTGTTAGTTCTTGCAAAATCATCAAAATTCAATATATTCCCAAATTATTTCGGAACTATAATAGATGAGTATAGTACATGCGGATACAATTCCATCTGAAATTTTACGCTTCATCTGATGGCGATATAAAAATTGGCACGTGCAATTTGAAAAAATTGAGTTATTGCTGTTTGAAAAAGGCCAAATTGAAAAAATCAAGCAAAACAACGCAATGAACATTTGACATGTGTAGATGGTTTAAAAAATTTCTTGATCCTTCTTCTTCCCACCTAAGTAAAAATTGTGTCTGTAGTGCAAAAGATCTACGAGCTACAATTTTTTTAAATGTTCCTCAAAAATCGAGTTTATAACAAAAATAATTGAATCTGTCGAAAGTTTTGAAAGATAAGTGCCAACAACTTGGGTATTTTATACCTTGCTCAAATGTCGGTTCTTGATGTATAATAAAAAAGGTAGATTGCCATTTGAAATAACAAAGTGAAGACCCACTTCCGGTATAACCGGAAATGGTATCACTTCGAAAATATTTCACTCTAATTGGAAATCGCTAGTTATGGCCGCGTATAAAATTTTAGCTAGATATTGTAATTGGAAAGTTTTTAACGGACGGTCCCGGTGGATATCCCAGTATACATTCTGTCAAAAAAGTACTGGGCCCTTGTTAATGAAACACAAAATATTTATTTCTCATCCAAAGTTATTGTGTCTTCTTAAAAATAGGCTCCTTTCGAAATAATATATTTACGCCAACGAATATTCCGATCATGAAAACCTTTTTCAAACGATTTTTCCGAAATCGACTTCAGTTCTTGCCGCAAATTCTCTTTTATGTTTTCTATCGATTCGAAACGGGTACCTGGAAGTGGTAATTTGAGTTTTGGAAAAAGAAAGAAGTCGGCTGAAGCCATATCAGGTGAATACGGTCTTTTGGTAAGAGTCGAGCGTCAACTCGTTTCATGCCCAAATAATCGTTTAAAATGGTACGAATTGATTCGAGAGACACAAAAAGTTCAATGCCTATCTCTTTAAAACTTAAATAACGATTTTTTATTACTATTTCCTTCACGTTATCTATGATAACTTCAGTTGATGATGTTGATGTCCGATCAGAGCGGGGTCAATCTTCCACCACATTTCGGCCGCTGTTAAATGCATTGTACCACTCATATGCACTTGTTCTTTATAAAGTTGTAAGCCTTCTTTAACATTTCCATCGATTCGTCACACGAAATTCCGTTTGCAATACAATATTTGAGACAAATTCTTTATTCGATATTTTTATCTATTGTAAAAATGGCAAAACACACTTGTGAGTACTGACAAAATCGATCACGGTAAACAAACTGAATGACAGATCGCGTGTAAACTCCGCGTCTGTCCGACAATCGTTTTAAGCACATTTATAAATAATCGATTCCTCGACTTTTTTGGAAGAATGTAGATGAAAGAAATTTCAAAATCCTTTGAGCAGTTTTTGGTTACAAACAAAGAATCGAATTTCTCTATAAATTAGTGCAAATGACAAAAGACGGGCCTGGTATACTTTTTTATTTCTACAGATGCTAAAAGAAGTAATCTTCTCATATTTTAAGTGTATCCTATAAGTTATTCAATGGGTTATCGTAAATCGTTAGTCCCCTTAATGTACTCGAATATCTCAATAAAGGTGCCGACAAAATGAAATATTGTTCATTTAGCATTCAACTTGTGATGAGGGTGTTGTGGTACCGAGTCAATCAATTCCCGAATATAAATGAATATTGGTAGGCAGTGTCTTAACTGTAAAATAGATCAAAACGTCTTTAAGAACCGAATGTCTACCTGAGACGTTATTTTCCACTTTTTATATCTAATTTTAATTGAGGTTGCTAACAGTAGATCACAAATAAAATTTCTTTGAGGAGTGCCGATGATTACTTTTTTTTTAATTTTATTATGAGCTTTTTTATGCATGGATTGGTTTAGTCGATATGATTTAGTGATGGATAAAGAAGTGTCTGGGGTATCTATAAAATTATTGTATAGTTTGATATATGGGCGATCGAGTCTTATGTTTTCTTTGTGAACTAGTTTTTTCGAAGATATTGAGTGTACAGGGTCAAATATACAGGGTGCTTCAACGAAAACTAAATAGAGGCTATATCTACCAAGATATTCATTTCTGATCAAAACGCAAAAACAGGTCAACTTTTGTTTCAAGGGGGACATCTTTTGGAGTACAAAACTTGCCTGAAATATCAACCCCCTAAGCGGAGGTTGCAATTTTTGAACATTTTGAATAGGGAAGATGGGTCGAGTGATGACTCAAAAGAAATATGGTATCTTTGTCTACATCGCCTTGAACGAATTTTCATTTTTAATTGAAAACTTTAAAGATATAGGGTGAGCCACTGAAAGATAAGGAAGACTATTTTCCTGAGACTCTTCAAGTTTCAGTGAGGTAAAATGGAACAGATCCATGCTGATCAATGGCAGTCATCATCAAGTACCATCCTCATCGCAGTGGTGACCACCCTTGAAAATTTAGAACAGGGTAGATGGGTCAGTGATACCTCGAAAGAAAGGTATTATCTTTGTCTGCATCCCCGTGAACGAATTTTCATTTTTGATTAAAAACTGTAGAAGGTACAGAGTGAGCTACTGAAAAATAGAGGAGACTGTCTATCGCCGTGAGCTATTCAAGTATCAGTGCAAAAAAATGGAACAGATTTATTCCAGATCAAAGGCTGTCATCTTTGATCTAAATGAATCTATTCCAATTTTTCGCACTTATACTCCAATAGTCTTGGGGCGATAGTCTTCTCTATTTTTCAGTGGCTTACTCTGTATCTTCTACAGTTTTCAATCAAAAATGAAAATTCGTTCACGGGGATGCAGACAAAGATAATACATTTCTTTCGAGGTATCACTCGACCCATCTACCCTCTTCCAAATTTTCAAGGGTTGTCACCCCTGCTCCAGGGGTTGAAATTCGAGATGAGGATGGTACTTGATGATGACTGCCATTGATCAGCATGGATCTGTTCCTTTTTACCTCACTGAAACTTGAAGAGTCTCAGGAAAATAGTCTTCCCTATCTTTCAGTTGCTCACCCATTATCTTTTACAGTTTTCAATTTAAAATGGAAATTCGTTCAAGGCAATGTAGACAAAAATACTACCTTTCTTTTGAGTTATCACTCGACCCATCTTCCCTATTCAAAATGTTCAGGGATTACAACACCCGCTTAGGGAGTTGGTATTTCAGGCAAGTATTGTACCCTAAAGACTTCCCTTGAAACAAAAATACTGAAGCCATCTCAGTTACCGTTACAGCTAGAAAAACTGAATTACGAGCTCTTTTGAAATGAAATACATTTTCGAGATATTAACCATAATTTAGTTTTGGTAACTTTCTAGATAGACATCTTCGGTAGCTTGATATATTCCTGACAAACTTCAATCGCGCTCTTCGCAGGGTTGTCGACAGTAATATGATTAATGCACCAAAACGCATTGTCGTAAATCCTCACGTTTGGGGAAAGAAGAATGATAATTCCTCACATATTCCCCACATAAATAAAACAACTAAAAATGCATTTTTGACATACACACAACCAAATTTATATGGATTCACTCGGTATTTCGCATTATTGATTGTTTTAACCATTGATCTTTGACTACTTTTGAAGTTTTTGTTGTAAAAACTGGATAGTGGGGTAAGAAATGTTGAATTATCACCACATGTTCGGGATATTGTACTCAGTCGTCACTGATATTTGAAAACAGAGGGATATAGCGGCCACAATAGGGTTATCACAGAGGGTGATTTCGAAAACCTACGCCTGATTCGTGGAGCTACAATCTCTGCAAGATTGGCCTAAAAAGAAGTCGTAGGAAGATCGCTTTTTGTGACAAATTGCAAGAAGAGACCCTAGTACGTCGCACTCCATACTCCAAAGGCAAATTTCTGGATGCAATAGGCAGCAGTGTATCAGTCGAAACGATACGTCCAAAACTTCGTTCAAGGCAGAAGGCCCTTAAGAGTTCCAGAGCTAACCAGACACCAAAAAATTAACAGACTTAATTGGTGTATCGAGCACCGAAATTGGAATATTGAGAATTGGAGAAATGTTCTTTTTCGGATGAGACCAGAATTGGTGTTTGATCAGATGACCCCAGATTCGGGTTTTAGGGGTCGTGGAGGACAAGCTATACTCCGAGCAGCAAGACAAATTCCGAAATACCAAGGGGCAGTGTGATGTTTTGGGGTGGCATTATGCTGGGAGGCAAAACAGATTTGATTTCGTTTCCTGCAGTGTAAGGGCTAGGAATTTCGTGGACCTAGTGTTGAGGTAGTGAGACTCTGGCGAGGTACAAGATAATGCTTCTCCGCATACTATCACGTTTCATTTTTTCTAGTATAATTAATAAACAATCTTTCGTTCCTTTCGTTAGAATTAAAATTGAAACTCGCACGAATGATGTACGCTGTAAACATTTTATTCATGAGTACCATTCTTTTGTGCCTACCTCATTTGATGAGAACTACCTGCTGCAGGGAAGTTGATCGCGGAAGTCACTTGTTGGTTGTTGGTGTAGGAATTGTTCGTTTCCAATATGAAATAATATTGAAATGAAAGTAAATAATGCGTGGGAAAAGGATGCCCAACAGTAATTTGCAAACGAATTTCTAGCAATTTGCAAGACCAATTGAACCCGTATATATTTTTCTGAATTGAGAAAATCAGGCTTCAAAATCCGGCTTCCGATTGGACCAAATGTATGATTGATATTTAGCGGACTGTTTTAAGAAATGGGAAACAGATTTTTACCTGACTATTCTCAATAGAGGAAAAACTTTTGTGTTGTAAAATATAAGAAAAGAAAACGATAATTTCGAGAAAGGAAAAAGAAACTTAGTTTATAAAGACTCTCAAAACAAAAAGTTACTATATGAGAGATTTCGCAATGTGTAGATACATCGAAGAAAATTATTTTTCAAGGGACAATATTCAACCTTCCGTAGAATGTTAAATATCCTCCCTTGAAGGAGCTAGTTTTCCGATCTACTCTTCATAATCACCGTTAACCGGGGCCTCAGGGAAGTGGTACAGCACGGTCAGATGTCACGAATGGGAACAATGGACTGCAGTTTCGGTCTCGTTTGACCTCGTCAGCATTGTCTACCCGTTCGTAACACAAGGCTATGCCGTTACCTACTCATCTCAATTCGTTGGAGCGAAGGCAATAATGTAAATATCACTGCGCCCCCAACGAACCGAAACAGAGGCTACCTTACGAACGCCCCGCAAAACGGTGAAACCAAAGAGCAGATAAAACAGGAAAACGTTAAGTGGTCACACTAGTTCGATAACATACCGCCATGCGACACTCACGGATCAGACAGAAGCGGCCGACGAAGGACCGACGCTCCTCATTTCTATGTGGTTTACAACCAGGCATACACAAACATCTCAAAACGAAAAGTTACTATATGCGAGATTTCGCAATGTGTAGACACATCGGGTGCTGTACCACTTCCCTGTGGCCCCGGTTAAGGGTGATTATGAAGAGTAGATTGGAAAACTAGCTCCTTCAAGGGATGATAATTAACATTCTACGGAAGGTTGAATATTGTCCTTGAAATATATATATATATATATATATATATATATATATATATATATATATATATATATATATATATATATATATATATATATATATATATATTTTGAAAAGAAAGGATTTACAAAAATTTGAATAATTGTATTTACAATAAATGCTTATATCTATACTTTTGGTGTGTGTCAGAAAAAGCACAAGTGTGAGCTCAGGAAATGTAACAGGGGAATCATACTATCTTGTATATGATTCCATAAACGAGTGAAAAAACCTGAGGAAAAAACTCGTTTTCCTGTCGCTATTGCACTAGCAATAGCTTGTCTGTTTATGTTGTGTTAGCGTCGTGTGTACAAATAGAGTAGCAAAGATTTGCTTAGCCGCTTAATTCTCTCTTGCAATCCATGATTTCCAAATGAAGACAAGGGTGAAAGAAAGGGGGTTTGAGACAGGAATCTGTAACAATCGAAAAAGAAAACCAGCAGAAAAATATTTCAACAATCATACTTCTTATATGTCTAAACAAATCTGAGAAAAGATTTTACATAGCAATCAAGGTCATGAAAATGACTAAGGAGATAATAAAAAATACATAACCTGCGATATATATATTATTTCTTCGTGGAACTTGCTTAATTTTAAGAAAAATTTGCTAAAAATTTTGACAGTCGTTCGAAAAATATGACATTTGTCATAAAAAAAAAATAATTTTCTTCGATGTGACTTTCAAAGTGGATCAGAGGTATGGAAATACTTTTTGAAGGCAGAAGATGGTCCAGTGCAAATTGTGTAAGTCCATTTTGAAAACAACGACATGATCTCCCAAAGGCTTATATGTGCATTTACTGCCAAGCACAAAATTGATACTTCTCATAAAAAAGTGACAGAAAACATGTCTCTGGTTCCATCAAATTCTTCAATGCTGATCAATGCTTCCGCGACAGTAAGGCTACCTCCTCCAACCGGTACGAAGAGGCAGAAAATATCTGATTACTTTTCGTCCCTACAAAAAGTTTCTTTGGAAGAAAGAATTTCAAGGATGATTGAACGAATTTCGAGAAACGAAAAAGAAACTTACCCTGAGGTTAGGTGTGGCTGTAGATAGATGGTGATTCTATGTCGATTTTTGGATTTTTGCCGTATTTAGCAAGTATATTGCGCAAGAATAATATCATTTTTTGTCAGATGAACGAAATTCAATCGACGTTGATCTGAGAGTCTCTGTGTGCTTCTTCTCGACAAATTTCTTCTTTTTTCCTCAACGTTGTCAGATGTTGCAAAAGGTAGTGATGTGAGTAGGGATTGCAATATCGGTATACCAAGATCTTGCAATACCAAGATCTCGCACCTATTCTGCAATATCAATCTCATACGCGATCTCGCAAAATTTTCAAGATTGATATTGTGTCAATTTTGATTAGCTTTCAGTGCTTTCGTATGTTGTTGACTTATGTAAACAATGTACCTAATCCCGGCGGCAGCACGTGGCGCTAGGGCCACAGAGCGATAGGGATGAATAAGGCGAGACGTTTTCCGGTTCTCGTGAATTTGAATTGTTTTGCGAGCTTGAACGTGTCAGAGTGCATGGCAATCTGCAGATTTATAAACTATTCCAATAACAGTTGAAAATAGTTCCTTGTACGTTTAAGTTCACTCGGTCTATTCGTTTCATGTTAAAATTACAACAACGGTAGCTTATAAAGAGTTTCAAAGTGGATCAGAGGTGTGGAAATATTTTTTGAAGGCAGAGGATGGACAAACTGGCCAGTGCAAATTGTGTAAGTCTATTTTGCAAACAACGGCACGTTCACCCAAAGGCTAATTTGCTGTCCAAGCACAAAATTGATACTTCTCATAAAAAAGTGACAGTAAATATGACTCTGGTTCCATCAAATTCAATGCTGATCAATGCTTCCGCGTCAGTGAGGCTACCTTCTCTTACCGGTACGAAGAGGCAGAAAATATCTGATCCCTTTTCGTCCCTACAAAAAGTTTCTTTGGAGGAAAGAATTTCAAGGATGATTTCTAGAGATGGCATGACTTTTAGATCTTTTTGTACGTCGAAAGAGTTGAGAGAACTATTTACGACTAGTGACTACAAATTAACTGCATCGCCTAACTCCATAAAACAGATTGGTATGGGTTACGGCATGAGTTTTAAAATGAAAATTTCAAAAGATCTTATGAATCTAAGAAAGAATAACCATAGATTGAGCCTTACTATCAAAGAATGGAATAAAAATATGTTCTGGAATTTGGGTCTTGTGCGCATAGTAGGAAGCATGCCTGCAGACAGTTGCATAACTATTTTGAAGAAGAAATTATCAGAAAATGGCTTGTCGTTAGATGAAGATATAGTAGGTGTTACTACAGATGGGGCCAGTGTAATGGTGAAGGTTGGGCGACTCATGAATCCTCTTCACCAGCTATGCTACGCTCACGGCATTCAATTGGGAGTTATAGATGTGATTTACAAATCAAAACGTGGATCCGAAACGCAAAAAGAAAGTACAAAAGACATAGTCGTAGCTCAGCCAGATGTAGAGGAGTCTGACGATGAAGAATTTGATGACATTATTGATAATGAAGAATTTGACTGCAGATTACCCACTGTAGATGAAGTTGACTTAGTGCCAGAATTTGATCACCTTATCAAAAAAGTAGGACAAGTAGTCAAACTTTTTAAAAAATTACCAATGAAGAATAATATTCTTCAGAAATATATGGAGGACGAATTCAGCAAGAATGTGCATCTCGTGCTGGACTGCAAAACACGTTGGTCTAGTCTTGCAGATATGATTTCCACATTCAATAAGGTGAAGCAATGTGTAAGCAAAGCCTTTATTGATTGCAATCTTGGATCGAATACAAATCATAGTGTCTCAGATGAAGATTCATCAGATTTATAACTTGTATGACTTGTTAACTGCCAACACTACTACTTATGGTGAAAAAGTTAGAAGAACTCCGAACACTAGTAGCTCAAAAACTTGCTGCATTTATGACCACAGCATTGTATTATTTGACAGACCCTGTCCAATACGACGTATATTTCAATCGATCTGCTAGTGATCAAACTTTCAAACTGCCTACAAAATCTACAATCAAAAAAGAAATAATAAAGTTAATCGGATTACACAAGAACAGTACCAAAGATGACAATATTGCAGTCAATATACAAAACAAACCCTCTACTTCTTCAGTTGCAGATGAAGCCATGAATGAAAGTGTTGATGACGATTCAATTCCATTTGCTGCAGTGAAGAAAAAATTTGAGCCTGAAATGGCGAACGCTCCTCTTAGTCTTGATGAGGAATTGGAAATGGCATTGAAAGAGCGTTCGCAAAAACGTGTGGCACCTTTATTTATATTTTCCGCCACTTGATATGATTTTGAAGAAAGAAATCAATTTGTACGAGTCAGGAGGGTCAAAAGGACAAAATCTACAGTTCGCTCACCAATGTCTTTTATATGTAGTACCAACAAGTGTCGATGCAGAACGGGCGTTTTCCTCAGCTGGTTATCTGGCATGCAGCATTCGGAGTCGGCTGGCAGATGAAACCCTAGATTCTTTATGCTTTTTGAGGAGTTATTTTCAAGTTTCAGAATAATATGTTACTTTTCGAATAAATTACTGGTTAGCTTGAGATTTTATGTCTGTATTTTGCTCTTGAAGAACAGGTTAATAGAAATATAAATGATAGGAATTTTCGTACGTTTTCGTTGATCATTTCTTCACAATGCGAGATCTTGCACAATAGCGAGATTTCGCAAAATTAGAATTCCTGAATCTCCCGCATACCGAGATTGATATTTTGATGCGAGAGATTGCATTTCCTAGATGTGAGGGAAGAAAGAAGGGTAAATTTGAAAAATATTTTGATTTTAATGTGACACGACGCGACGTGTGCGATTGGTTATCCTGAATAATTAGTAGATACATGTTGAATTATTTGAAAACATAATGAAATTAAATGTAAATGAAAATGAAAGAGAGTTAACTGAATTTATGATAGACAGATGAATGGAAACGAACCAGATGGACTCTATTACTTGCGAAGGAACAGAAAGGAGACAGATCGGTCTATAATTGGGAGGGGTGAGTTTATCTCCTTTTTTTTAAAGGTTGTGGTAAATGATGATTCTTTTTAAGCGAAGGATACATTTGATTTGATGAAAGATGTAGACATAATCATTTTTAGAGGTAGAGACACAGTATCAGCGAACCTTTTCAAAAACAAAGTGTTTAAACTATCAGGACCAGTGAAAAGTTTTGTTTCAATTTTATGTAAATGAATAAATGAAAGTACAAAACTGGTTGAATGATGAATTTATCAATCCTTGGATTGATATACATGGAATAGTATAGTAGCCAGTACGTTCTCCAGATTTATCACTTTCAGACATCTTTATTTAAGGAGACATTTATTTTCAAGTCAAATGTCCAGTACGCTTGTTGCCCTCGCTCGAAAACTCCTGTGGGAAACAAATGTATAATTGTTGTGCAATATACCACTTTCTGCACTTATTGAGTGATATACTGGTTTGGCCCTGTGCAAAATGGTTTTATTGTGACTTCTATTAAAAGTAAATCTTCGCAATTGATTTTTAAGCTACTGCAGCACTGAAAACTCCTGAACCAAATGAAATACCACAAGTAATGATTGTCTGTTTGTAAGTTATTTGGTCGGCTAATGCAAGGAAAGTTTTTAAATATTCCATGACATCAGCCAAGATAAAAGCTTAAAAGGGGCTGATAGTCTGACCACCTTACGTGTTAACTACGGCATGCTTTAAGTAGTCCAAATTGAATTGTCACCTTTCGGATCTTACAGCCGTCTCATAAATTTTCTACGGGTCCCGATTGTTTAGCAACATGCCCGTACAGACCTCCCATCGCCCACCGCGAGGGGCTGGTTGGGTGCTACTAAAAATTCGACAGCTCATGTCGACGTCCCGCACCGTTGTTATACCCGGTGATTCAGCAAATGAGCTTAGGCAGGCCCGCATTCGAAATTTTTTATTATTCGGTGACGATTTGATAAAAATTAAAGTTCAAACGACACTTGACTTTCAAAGAATTGTTTGGCGTTTAATACACTCCCCACAAAAATTGTCGCATCACTCTACTTTCACCACAATACTATATAAACTTTTAGGTTGGTCATTCAAGAGTCGATTGGTAATTTTCAGAAGTGTAAAATAAGAAGATATCATTCAAAAGAGATGAGTTTATGATGGCCTAAATAACATCTATTCGTACATATTGAAATTTGACGATATGAACCAACCTTAACAATATTGAAATTATTGTGAAATGGGCTTAATAAATCAAACCAACTCTGAAAAGAAGAAGAAGAAGAACATTGTGGTTCTATGACTGAGTTCGAAATGTCAGATATCATGTTCTTTGTTTGTCTTCAACCTTACTTTTTTACTGTCTCGAAAAAAGATCTCAAATGTAATATATTAATTGTAATTTTAACTTAATCTATGGAATCAATGTATTTAGGGATTATTAAATTGCGTCTTCATATAATGATTTGTCTTAAACCAGTATCTGATAACTGTAAGTTTTTATATTTTTGACTTAAAAATTGTCACAGCCCAAGTAACAGAAAATGTACTTACTTTCCTGAAGATGATGCAAGTTGTGTTGAAATATTGGACGTAGCATTATTTGACAGGCCCTTCCTTGCCACACAACCCTTAAAATCCAAAAGAAATATATATTAAACATATACACTCCCCACAAAAATTATCGCATCACTCCACTTTCACGACAATACTATATAAACTTTTCGGTTGGTCATTCAAGAGTCGCTTGGTAACTTTCAGAAGTATAAACAAGAAGATATTATTCAAAAGAGATGAGTTTAGGATGGAAAATAACAGCAGTTTTCGAGTTAATGAAAAATTAAAAAATTCTACCATCTTCAAACATTCGCGAAATGACCAATCAACTAGCATCGAATGGTTACTAATCATTTCCAAAATCGAGTGTTACCTCCACGGGCCCTCATTACTGCCAGTATACGTCTCGGAAGCCTCTCAAACAAATTTTGAATGTACTCTTGAATCACTAAGTTCCAAATTTCAGGAAGCAGATTTCCTAGTTGTTGGAGTGTTCTACAAGGCATCCTAAGTTGCTGAATTTGCCACCCCATGTTGTCCCAAACATGTTCTATGGGATTCAAGTCGGGACTTCTGGCTGGCCATCTTAAAATATCACTTTCGGCATTTTGCAGAAATTCTGTAACTACTCTAGCTGTAAAAGGTCGAGCATTATCATGCATATAAATGAAGTTTTCGTCAATCAATGGGCCAAAGGGTACAATATGAGATTCAAGGATATCTGCGATGTATCTGGCCGCTGTCATTCTTCCATTATTCACTAGGACTAACTCAGTTCGACCATAGATAGAAATGCCTTCCCACACTAATACTGAGCCCCCTCCGAAGTTTTCGGTTTGCCGGATATTGCTGATACCGTTCCCCAGGTCGTCTGTATACAGGCATGCGTCTATCATTTGATACTAGACAGAACCTGGACTCGTCGAAAAAGAGAACATTCGTCCATTCTGGAGTACCCCAATTTGCATGTTCCCTCGTAAACTGAAGTCTTGCAACTCGATGCTCTCTAATGAGACGCGGGCCTGTAGAAGCCACCCTTGGTCTGATATCGTCCTCTCTGAGCCTGTTCCTAACAGTTTGCACTGAAATATGCACATTTCTGGAAAGTGCAAGTTCATTTTGTAGCATTCTAGCCGTATAGTGCCGAGCTCTTAGTGCAGTTAAACGAAGTTTTTTGTGTTATCCGATTTCTTCCCTGTCCGGCCCTTCTTCCATATTCCCTGTTTCGTGGTACCGATTAATTGCTCTTGAAATAGTACTTTGGTTAATATTCAACAAGTTAGCCACGTAACATTGGCTTCGCCCTCCTCTAGAAGTGTTACAATGTTTACCACTTCATGATCACTCCAATAGCGTCCAGGACGTTTAGCAGCCATTACAATAAATTCAAAGATTCGAAAATTAACAAAAAACACAGAAAACTTGCATCAGTTTAGCGTGAAAACTGGAGAGAAATTGAATAAATACTGATAATCAAATAAACTCATTCTTGTTTCAGACGTGTTTGAGATCATATGGAAATAAATGTTACTACATAGATAAGATTTTTTGCCCCTTATATGTCCAAAAACATATATTGACAAAGAAACTGTGTTCGAGCTGCTTAATCGTAGAATTTTATTTTTGAAGTCTTGGATGTTATTCGAATTAAGTTTGGAAAATATTTTCAATGCTGTGGCACTTCCGGTTTTACCGGGAGTTGTGTTACTTCGATTTAAAGGTGGCAAGGAGAAATTCTCACAAGTTGTAATTTTATAGGAATTTCTTATCTTCTTATTCAATCTCAGGGCTTGGTATCAAAATAAAACGAGTTCCTTAGTTAGATCCCAAACTTTAGAAAATAATTGATATTGTTTCAATTATAGTGTTCATAGTACCATATAAACGAAGGGATTATTAATATTTCCCTCAACCAGAGCTTTATATAATAATCATGAGGTGATACGTAAGGAAATAAACGTTTATCTCCCCTCACAGGGGTTCTTCACATTAGTATATC
Organism: Cryptolaemus montrouzieri; assembly: GCA_013387265.2. NCBI lineage: Eukaryota > Metazoa > Arthropoda > Insecta > Coleoptera > Coccinellidae > Cryptolaemus > Cryptolaemus montrouzieri. Next base: position 6,191,328 of record JABFTP020000124.1, read on the forward strand.
AAATAAGAGAATGAAAAATGCACCATAAACGCAAGTGGTGCAAAATATGTAGATATACCGTTATTGAAATGAACAATACACACGAACCTGGTGTGAATGAGGAAGGAATGAAGTTGAATATATGTAATAATCCTAAATGGAAGTGGTGATAATTTGATATAGGCCACAAATAACTCAGGTGGTTGAATTATAGAAACAGGAGTTGTGAACGTAGTGTGAATGAAGCAGGTGAGATATGTATGTCATATATGTTCCTTATAAGTCTAAACTTATCTGTAGGTTATTAGTGAATTCTCCTTTCCGTCTAGGTGTGGGAATCCATCAATAGATCTTGGAAATTATGGTATAAAAGTGGGGAAGAATGAATAGCCACAGCAGTGGCAGTACAGCTCTGGATTTCCTCGAATAGCACCTTTCCAACCCAAAATAAGGGCGATTTTAGATGAACTGAATGAGAACCATACTCAAGTATAAGTATAGGTAAACAGTTGGATGTTTGCCATATGTTTTGATAGTTGACTCACCTTAGATGTTGTGCGGCCTAAAGTGTGAAGTTTTGTTACTTCTTTGATTGAAATCTTCAAAATTATCAAAATAAATCCACAAAATTTGTGAAGCCTGGCTAAAAGCTATACCTCAGACTTTGATTTTTGAAACGATTTTGAAGTTTTCAGAGAAATAAATTCGCCAAAGTGCGTTTGGTTAACAACCAACTTTTCCTTTGTCTTTCATCAAAACTTCTGACAATTGACTGGGAAACCTATCCTTTGTTTCAGAATGAGAAAATAGAATATGACAATAGGCTGTAGTTCAATTTTGATACAGAAGGTTATAGTTCACAGGTTAGCATGACATTTGTCATTGATTTAGTGCTGTTATTACTGTTTGTTGACAAACAGAGAGATCTCAAGAGAAGTAATTTGATTTTATGTTTTATTTTCAGGATTTTTACCATCAGATTTAGTGTAATACTTCAAACTTAATGATTTTACCAAGAAAACCATATATTTCTAGTTATTCCGAAAAACAGCAACAAGAACAAGGTAAGCTAGTTTTTATTACGCGTAACAATTGACATCATCTTTGTTATTTTGAATGGCTTAATGTATATTTCTATTCTTTTATTGTAAAAAATAAATTCTGAAACTTTTTTCTCCTATCATTGCCACCTGAAATTAACCTAAGATATCTAACCTAAGATTTTTCAATCGGACTTTTGCGAATTTTGGTTGTCTTTTAGAGGAAATCATAAAAATACTAAACGTCATTCAATATCGATTATTTCTATCTCCTTGTAATTGAAGAAGATGGCTCATTCAGCAGAAGAATTCAATGCATTTAGAGACTTCACGGAATACAGGGTGTTTCCAAAACATGTGGCAAATCGTAGTACGTTCAAAGTACAAAAGTCCGTTTTTTCAAATTAGACTACCAATTTTTGCACACGTTATATTAATAGGCATCGATCCTAAATTTCTTCTCCTCCTGCGTTTATCAATACACAAAGATGACGACATTCTGAAAATCGAGTATATCTATAAAAATATCGAGTGACACTGGTAGGCCCAATGGAGAATCGCACTGGGACACAATATTCACGTTTTTGAGACTTCTTCGAACTACATTGAGCCAAGTAATCAACGTTAAAAATTGGAGATCGAAGTGAAAATGGTTTTCACAAAAAATGAAGTAAAACCAATAATGGAAAAAAAAATCAAGGTTTTCAGAAACCTGTTAATACCGGATATTTATATACTTGGTGATAATAACTGCATGATATCTTCGACTCATACTCAAAATAAATTATATCACAGAACTCTGATCCATTTTGATACAAATTTCGATCAGTCTGTATTTACCTCATTCTCGGTAACCGGCTGGTCTTGCTGGCTTTTCAATCTATCCAACATTAACGAAAAAAAAAGGAATAACGTATAATTGGTGGCATTTAACAATAAAATTCCTGCATTGAGTAATAAGGTTGTTTGACTTAAGGGGTTAGGCCACTCTGGAATTTTCGAAAAATCTTTTTTTTAACTGTTCCTTAAGACCTTAAAAACGATGTGTCAAAAAATTAGAGTCGGAAAAATTTCTAAGTACACCATTTTCAAATTATGGTACAAGGACCCCTAGTTGACCTTTGCGACCGCTTAAAAAGGACGTTAGGGGTTTAGAGCAGGTATACGGCTGATGTTATTGAAATCATTTGTTTCTCAAAATTGTAGACTTGTTTTCACATGTCGAACGATCTTTCGAGGTATTTCATTTAGTAAGGCCTGCCAAGCATTTGAGAAGGACAAACGATTATTTTTATCGAGACTTTTGAGCGATTTCATTCCTCTTCACTTATGTAATTATCAATTCATTTTTACAATGAGTGATAAAACGATATACAGTGGGAAGAAAGGAGGAAAATCGACATCAGGCAACAGCAAGAGACCAAAGACGTCTCAAAGAAGTCGCCATGAGTTAGAAGCACCAGATAACTTGAATGCCAGTACATCAAATTGAATGAAGCGTTTGGTTATCGCATAATGAACTTTATTAACGTATTCTCAGCTATTTCGAACATGGTGCTTTATAAAATATACCATTCGGAAGTGAAATTCATTGAAAGAGGCAAGCCAGGTTTGGGATTTAAATTTGTAGTAACTTGTGAGAAATGTGGAAAAACTGAGATACCGAGTTATTCATTTGTAAACAAAGTTTATGAAATTAACCGTAGAATTGTACTTGCCATGCGATTGCTAGGAGTTGGTTGAAAATTCTGTGCATTTATGGAATTTCCTCACTGTACTTTTCACTCATTCTATGATAAAATTGTCGAAATAATGTCTATTTCAACCAATGTAATTGCCAAGAACAGTTTAATGAGAGTTTCGAAAGAAAAGAAAATTTTTTCTTTTGAGAATGGAGAAAAGAGAATCATAATATCTGGCGATGGTTCATGGAGAAAACGTAGATTTACGTCTTTATAAGGGTTATTGACTTTTATTGGCAGCATCAGTAAAAAATCGTTGCTTTTGTAGTGAAATCAAAATTCTCCGACATGCTAAATCACCAGAATTCAAGTCTATTGTGGAGACAATTGAGATACATCAATATTGGACAAAATAATAGGGCACAGATTCCTAAAGAATTTACTTCCTTAATTCTTCGTCCGAACCTATTAGTCGCAGAACACTCCATATTGTGAATTTCTATACCAATAACAGTTATTGCGAATTTTCAGAATGACGAGATTTTTTCTTGGTTGAGGTCTTGGTAGGAAAATGTATTAACGAGATCAAAACTAATGCTTGTGGTATAGATGAGATCAATATTCGCATGTTGAGATTGGGTTGCCCCATTATAATAAAGTACATTGTTCATATAATAAATTCTTGCATCATTGACAACAGTTTGCCTAATTTATGGAAAAAGGCTTTATTATGCCCAATTGCTAAATCTCACTCAGTAAGCGAGTATAGAAATCTACGTCCGATTTCTATTTTACCAACCCTTTTAAAAATTTTCGAGAAAGTTTTATTTTACCAAATGACGGAACATTTGAATAGTTTGGGCGTAATTCCCGAGGTTCAATCATGTTTCAGGGCATTTGATACCATCTATCATAATATACTTGTAGCGCTTGTACCCTTCGTTGGCTTTTCTGGAGGTGCTATAAATCTCATCGAGAATTATCTGTCCAACAGAACCCAACAAGCAAAGATCTGCGACAGTATATCTAGTACTTTGTTTGTTACTGCTGGTGTACCCCAGGGTAGCATTTTAGGTCCTCTGCAATTTGTGCTTTATACTCACAGCTCTTAACGCTACTTGAAACATTGTCAAGTTCATTTTTATGCTTTTATCATAGTTTCAGCCCTGAGTACGAGAAGATCTTGATATTATTGTTAGAGTATGCGAAGTTCATAGATTAAATATCAACCCTAACAAGACCAAAGCTATTCTATTCGGCAAATAAGTAACGTGTAATCATTTGGGAGATATCATGAGGCTATCTATAGGTGGGGAGTACATCTCAATTGTAAAGTCAGTTCATAGCCAGAGTCTCATTATGGATAATTCATTTAGATATCGCGCACAAATTGCCAGTAGTATCCGTAAATCTGTGAGTATTCCACGTCTTCTGTATCCACATAGACAATCACTGCCTCTAAAATTTAAAATATCCTTATGCAATACGCTTGTGCTATCCAGTTTCAATTATTGCACGCAAGTTCATTATTCTTGCCTTGATCAACAAACAATGTACACTATTCAGAAAATTCAAAACTCCTGTTTGCGTTTAATTTATGGGTTATTTGACCGAATGAGTCACAAGTTGGTGGAAGCAAAATGGCTCAATATGACCAATAGATTTCACTTAGCAGCGTTGATTTTATATCACAAAAGCCTTCCTGTTTGCATCGGAAAATCACTTTTAGGTCTGATGTTCATAGTCTGAACACCAGAAGTAGAGGTCTCAATTCTCCTCCTATGCACAGACTTGTCATTTTCGAAATATCTTTCTTGTTCGGCATCTATAAACTCTATAATGAATTCATAGCTGAATACCACAGGTCTTCATCTGTTGCCTCATTAAAGTCTCGTGGTTGGACGATCTTATTCGAAAAACAGTGTGTGCGCATGACTGACTGCAGTTCCGTCTTAATCATTTTCTTTTTCTAATTTTTGTAGTTGGTTTCCCGAAAAAGATTCTCTTGATAATAGGTAATATTATAACTTTTTTTTTACATCAGGGTTTGAGTGGAAGAGCAGAGTGTGCCCATGGCAACTCTCTGAACTCCGCCCTGCGATAATGAAGTGATTTGTAATTTATTTTCTTCCTTGTCCTCATGAATTATACAATAAAGTTCAAATTGCTAGGTGGTTGAAGAAATTAAATCATAAAATAAAAGAACTGTTTTCTGTGATTGAACCGCTCATCAAATCAAAATTTCTCAAAAGACAACAAAGTTTTATAATTACTACTCAATGTCTAAAACAGTTTTGCTCAAACGCAGAGAGTTGAAAAATTATGGTTGATTAAAAACACGTTAGAGTTTTTAGGGACACTTGTAAAACGCCAAAGTCATTGAGTGGATCACTAAAACGTGAATAACGCACCCGATTACTCATACCAAATATGGTTTCTATTGATCTAGTCGTTCTCGAATGATTTGAGAATAAGAAAAAATCTTTGGATTTGCGACCTCTACCGGCCAAACGAAAAAGCTTTTCATATAGGTAAGTTGGCTTAAATTGACTTATTTCGAGCTGAAGGATCTGCGGTATAACATGGACACGCAATTCACGGACATCCTGTATATTCTCGTAGAGATACTCAAAACTCCCAAGAAAATACTGATGAATTCCAATAATTTTTCAAGAAATTCCAGCTAATATCCCAGGAAGTTCCTTTATTTACATATTTCAAATACGGCTTAACGTTTCAATCGGTTAGACGTCATCCAGTTCCTATTGACAAGCCGCATCCTTATCGGCTTACCGTTAGTAACGCTACTTATTCTTATCTATTCATTACTAGATCCCTTTCCGGCTTTCCACTCAGTGCAACCCTGAGTAGTTGACGGTGTTGGTAAATCAGAAATCACCAACACTCTGCGTGGTGTAAATCGCCGTTTCGGCAAATATTGACTCAAAGGCAATTTCAGCTATTGTACGAAGGGCTTGCTTTCTTTTCACCTTTCGGATTAGGGATACTTCTGACAAGTAGATTTATGTAGTAGTATCCGCAGACAATCCGGTTGAGTGCCGCCGAAGGTGAGACCATTGAGGTGAGAGTTTAGGACCTACCTGAGGCTGCTGTGGGGATACAATGGCGGAACGTGCGAATGGGTAAAACACAACATTAAAACAAATATAGTTTTATTTCCTGGAAATATTGAATCGTTTCCTCTTCTGTCAAAAATGTACTGCAAATTGATTATTCAAAAAACTGTCTTTCGTTGTTGATAAGTTGGCACAACTGATTTTTATACTGACACGGAATTTGAACGCGATCTATCACTAAATTTGTTTACATAGGTGTAGAAGTTTTCATATTTCAAAGTGTACCCCCGATAAGATAGACGAAATGTCCTCACTCACGAAATCCTTTTTTTCCTTGATAACATCATAGGGGGGGTCAAAAGAAAAACATTCATCGTTATATTAGCCCCCTCCCACCTTCTTCCCTCCCCAGCCATCAAAAAACATGTTTTTTTGCATTTTATTTTTTCCTCGGATTCTGATGGCTTAAAAAATCTGTAACAAATCATGAACAACCTTAGTCACCTCACAAAACATACAGAATTCTTTCGCAAAAATCAGGCCTCCGTAAGGGCTCCAAAAAAATTTTTTTTTCGAAAATTTCATTTCTTAAATTAAATTTCCTGAAGGTGCGCCACCTCAAAAAATGTGAAAAATCAGTTTTTTTGCATAATCATGCGGAAAATTCAACTTTTCACATGTCCATGAGTGAGAAGATAATGTTAATAGTTTATTTATTTACAATTTCATAAATATAACACTCAACTAAAGAATTTTTAACTCAAACAAGTTTTTTAGAGACCATTTATAGTTATTTTTGACAATTATTTCGCTTTACGGCCCTTTGAGTGCTGAAAATTCAACTTATTCAACTTTTTACATATCTTGGTGTGCGGAAAATATTGAAAATAGTTTGATTCTTTACAATTTTAAAAATATAAAGGTTAACTAAAGATTTTTTAACTCAAACAAGTTTTTTAGAGACCATTTATAGTTATTTTTGACAATTATTCCGCTTTACGGCCCTTTGAGTGCATATCTCGGTGTGAGGAAAATAATGGAAATAGTTAATTTCTTTACAATTTTAAAAATATAAGGGTCAACTAAAAAAGGTGCGCCACCTCAAAAAATGTGAAAAATCAGTTTTTTTGCATAATCATGCGGAAAATTCAACTTTTCACATATCCATGAGTGAGAAGATAATATTAATAGTTTATTTATTTACAATTTCATAAATATAACACTCAACTAAAGAATTTTTAACTCAAACAAGTTTTTAGAGACCATTTATAGTTATTTTTGACAATTATTTCGCTTTACGGCCCTTTGAGTGCTGAAAATTCAACTTATTCAACTTTTTACATATCTTGGTGTGCGAAAAATATTGAAAATAGTTTGATTCTTTACAATTTTAAAAATATAAAGGTTAACTAAAGATTTTTAACTCAAACAAGTTTTTAGAGACCATTTATAGTTATTTTGACAATTATTCCGCTTTACGGCCCTTTGAGTGCATATCTCGGTGTGAGGAAAATAATGGAAATAGTTAATTTCTTCACAATTTTAAAAATATAAGGGTCAACTAAAAAGGTGCGCCACCTCAAAAATGTGAAAATCAGTTTTTTGCATAATCATGCGGAAAATTCAACTTTTCACATATCCATGAGTGAGAAGATAATATTAATAGTTTATTTATTTACAATTTCATAAATATAACACTCAACTAAAGAATTTTAACTCAAACAAGTTTTTTAGAGACCATTTATAGTTATTTTTGACAATTATTTCGCTTTACGGCCCTTTGAGTGCTGAAAATTCAACTTATTCAACTTTTTACATATCTTGGTGTGCGGAAAATATTGAAAATAGTTTGATTCTTTACAATTTTAAAAATATAAAGGTTAACTAAAGATTTTTAACTCAAACAAGTTTTTAGAGACCATTTATAGTTATTTTTGACAATTATTCCGCTTTACGGCCCTTTGAGTGCATATCTCGGTGTGAGGAAAATAATGAAAATAGTTTGATTCTTTACAATTTTAAAAATATAAGGGTCAACTGAAGATTTTTAAACTCAAACAAGTTTTTTAGAACCCATTTATAGTTATTTCTGACAATATTTTGGCTTTACGGCCCTTTGAGTGCTGCAAATTCAACTTATTCAACTTTTTACATATCTCGGTGTGCGGAAAATAATGAAAATAGTTAATTTCTTTACAATTTTAAAAATATAAGGGTCAACTGAAAAAAGTGCGCCACCTCAAAAAATGTGAAAAATCAGTTTTTTTGCATAATCATGCGGAAAATTCAACTTTTCACATATCCATGAGTGAGAAGATAATATTCATAGTTTATTTATTTACAATTTCATAAATATAACACTCAACTAAAGAATTTTTAACTCGAACAAGTTTTTCAGAGACCATTATAGTTATTTTTGACAATTATTTCGCTTTACGGCCCTTTGAGTGCTGAAAATTCAACTTATTCAACTTTTTACATATCTCGGTGTGCGGAAAATAATGAAAATAGTTAATTTCTTTACAATTTTAAAAATATAAGGGTCAAATAAAAAAGGTGCGCCACCTCAAAAAGGTGCGCCACCTCAAAAAATGTGAAAAATCAGTTTTTTTGCATAATCATGCGGAAAATTCAACTTTTCACATATCCATGAGTGAGAAGATAATATTAATAGTTTATTTATTTACAATTTCATAAATATAACACTCAACTAAAGAATTTTTATCTCAAACAAGTTTTTCAGAGACCATTTATAGTTATTTTTGACAATTATGTCGCTTTACGGCCCTTTGAGTGCTGAAAATTCAACTTATTCAACTTTTTACATATCTCGGTGTGCGGAAAATAATGAAAATAGTTAATTTCTTTACAATTTTAAAAATATAAGGGTCAACTAAAAAAGGTGCGCCACCTCAAAAAATGTGAAAAATCAGTTTTTTTTGCATAATCATGCGGAAAATTCACTTTTCACATATCCATGAGTGAGAAGATAATATTAATAGTTTATTTATTTACAATTTCATAAATATAACACTCAACTAAAGAATTTTAACTCAAACAAGTTTTTAGAGACCATTTATAGTTATTTTTGACAATTATTCCGCTTTACGGCCCTTTGAGTGCATATCTCGGTGTGAGGAAAATAATGGAAATAGTTAATTTCTTTACAATTTTAAAAATATAAGGGTCAACTAAAGATTTTTAACTCAAACAAGTTTTTAGAGAACATTTATAGTTATTTCTGACAATATTTTTGCTTTACGGCCCTTTGAGTGCTGAAAATTCAATTTTTCACTAATCTGGGCTTGTGGAAAAAAATAACAATAGTTGAATTAGTTTTCTTCATATTTAAGTGATAGAACCCAAAGGGTAAAATCTAATGATCATTTATCAGACATAGTGTGATGTGAATAGCATACCTCAAGGGAAAGTTTTAGGGCCCTTGTTATTTTCCTTGTACATAAATGACCTAGTGAAATTTGTAAAATTCAATGTTGTGTCTAGGTTTGCGGACAACACAATGCTATACATAACAGGTGATAATATAAAATGATGAATTAATAAATAAAGACCTTGTTGCTATGAATGAATGGGTCTGTGATAATAGTCTAGGAATAAACGTTAAGAAGTCCAAATATATGATACTGGGAAGTAAATACAAATTAAATAATTTGCATTTGGTAAACTCAAGTGTTCAAATTAATAACAATATTCTTGATAGATTAACCTATATGAAGTACTAAGGAGTAGTTCTTGATCAGAATTTGGACTGACTTTAAGTTACACTGCTGTTTAAGGCTATAGTGTCTTCTCATATTGACTTTTGCTCGATATAACTTGAGAGAATTCGATATAACTTGAGTTATTTCGAAGTGTAATAAAAGGACTCCAGTAAGGAGTATGTTGACAGTATTAAAACTTATAAGTGTCAAACAGAGAATTTATTTCAGAACATTGGATTTCATCTACAAGATAAAGAATAAATTAGTTCCTAAATATATATATGAAAACTTACATTTCATTAAAGATAAACAATTATAATACAAGAAACAAAAACGACTTTTCTATTGAGAGATGTAAAACTAACAAAACTTACAACACAGCGTTAATAAGAGTAGTTATAACATTTAATAATCTGCGAATTAATATTAAGAAATCTGAAAATTGTAAGGAATTCAAAATTCTATTAAAAGATTTTGTATTGAAGAATTATATTTAATTTTTGGTGTAATATTTAGAATGCTGGGCATATATTGTGAAAGACATTACATACCTTTAACCCAGCAATATGATGTTGTTTTCAATAGCAAATTGCTAAATGCAGATTTATTGTTATTATTACCTTTAGTATTTTCATGATGTCTTCTAAGAGACGACCAAAAATCGCAAAGTTCCGATTGAAAAATGCATATCTACCTTTCGGTTGAATTCAGGTGGCAATGATATAAAGAAAAATTATTCAAAATTCAATTTTCTACGATAAAATAAATAGTAACTTACATAATGCTATTTTAAATAACAAAGATGGTGTCAACTTCCGGTACAACCGGATGCCACAGCATTGAAAATATTTTCGGAATCTAGTTCGAATCACATTCAAGACAAAAAAGAAATTTCTATGATGAAACTACGTAATGTTCATTGACTCTTATATTATAAAGAACATTTATCAACTAAAATACAAAACTATTTTTCCAAATTTAATATAAAAACTGCCTTCACCAGCGCACCTAACCTAGGAAATTTGTTATTTAATTCACAAGCCAAACTGAATGAATTTAAGAAATCTGGAGTGGACAAAATCGATTGAAGTGAATGTACTGCATATTATCTATGCCAAACCGGTAGGAACTTCTAGATTCTTTTCAAAGAGCATACACATACAGACGAAAATTGCTTCAACATATCTCAAATACAAAACATATTATAAATTCTGTAAACCTAAAAATACGACATATGTGTGAAAAAGAAAAGAAATTGAACCTGATAGGATGTTTGGAAATCAGCAAAATGGGAAAAACCCTCATTACCAAATATCAGTAATCAATTAGATGGAAATAATTGTCCATTACTTAACCCATAATAACCTCACCTCCTATGACTTCTTTTGGTCTTTCAAACTTTTTTGCAGTACGCCACTGATCAGCGTTCAATTTAGAAACTTTTTGACACTTGTAATTTTTTCGTATCTCCGACCGTTCTCGAGCAAAAAATCATAGAACGATTGTATGCATTCGCTGAATTGAAAGCACTTCTAATTAAAAAAATGACTAGTAGGCTTTGATCTTTTTCATTTATTAATTCATTTTGACAGTTGCTAATATTGAACCAGTGTCTGCTCAAATTGTTTATTAAATTAACGATTAGTTTCAAGACTTTTGAAGTTATTGCTGTAAGAAAAAATGGCTAATTTTACTAACGCCAAATTGGCTGATATCCTTTACATGTACGGTCTGGCTGATGGAAACACAACAGAAGCTAGGCGATTATATCAGGTGCGCTTTCCAAATCGAGTAACACCAGACAGGCGAACATTTTCAAATATCCACAGAAGGTAGAGGAAATTGGTACTTTTACTGTAAATAATCATTTGAAAGGTGCAATTCAAACTATGAGAACTTCATTTCATTTCATTTTCATTTCTGCCGATGGTTTTAGATAAAATTAGAGAAAATGCTCATTTTGATAGTGAAATAATATAATATTCACAGACGAAGCTAACTTTTCGAGAAATGCTAACACAAATTTTTACAATGATCATTATTGGGTTGAGGAAAACCCCCATTTGATTGAAGAATCTCATCATCAAGAACAATTCTCACTAAATGTCTGGGTCGGAATAATTGGAAATTATTTGATTTGGCCATTTTTTTTTGCCCAACAGGCTAAACGGTCCCGCTCATCGGCAATTTCTTGAGGAAGAGTTGCCTTAATTGCTCGAGGATGTGCCACTTTTGGTGAAAAACATAATGTGGTTCATGCATGACATGGCACCAACACATTTCAGTGGAGAAGCTAGGGAATTCTTGAATAAAACATTCAACAACAGATGGATAGGTCGGGGTGGGCCAGAATCATGGCCTCCTAGGTCTTTAGACTTAAATAGTTTAGAATTTTTCTTATGGGGATATCTCAAAAGTTTAGTTTATACCACTCCAGTGAACACTGTAGAAGAATTGACAAATCGATTAATAACCTCTTGTGACATAATAAGAAATACCCCAGAAATATTTCAAAGAGTGCTTGATAATATGCGAAGAAGGACAGAGGCCTGTATTCTTGCAGATGGAGGACACTTCCAGCAATTTATTTAGTTTTTAATTGTTTTTTTCCAGTTTGATATTGAATAATTATAAGTTGAGTCTCAGAGGACCAGCTATCAAAATAAAAGCAAATTTTGGCATAGCTATCGAGTATTTCATTATTTTTTCTAATTTAGCGAATAACATACAATTCAAATAATTCAAATTCAATGATTTTTTACTCGAAAACGGTTGGAGATACGAAAAAATTACAGGTGTCAAAAAAGTTTTCAAATTGAACGAAGATGCCGAAAATTGATTGTACGCTGCTCAGTGGCGTATTGCAAAATAGTTTGAAAGGGCTCTGGAAAAGAAAACACTTTGTAGATTCTAGTTAAAATTTGAGACGTGTAATAGAGGCTGTAAAAAGTAGCTTGCATTCCAAATTTGGTCTTAATATCTCAAAAACTGCAGGAGTTTTGAAGAAAAAACGATTTTTTTCGGAAATTTCAACACCCTGTAGTTCCGTAACGAAGCTTTGCGGACCTATGTTTATATGAACTTTTTTTCTTAAAATTGCATGTAGATTTACCGTCTCAAGTTGTGACATACTATTATGTAACACCTTGGATAAATACCAAAACTAAAATGAAGTAATATTCGTAAGTAGTCGTGTACCTAATCAATAAATAGTGAAAATTTGATAAAATATAGTATATATACACATTTAAGATGGATTTTCATAGAAATTATTAATGAACAATACTTTCAGTCAACTTAATTTCGGGCATTGGGCTCGAAATGTTCAAATTTCCTCACCCAACATTTAAAACTGATCACTTTCTCACACCTCAGAAAAGTCTAGGGAACACTTACCAATATCTTTAAAATATGAATTTGATGATTCGAATTTATAGAAATCTTTTGGTTTTTGTTAGGGTGTATTGTATATAATGTATTCTCAAGAAAACAAAATAATATTTGTCTTCTCCAAAGCACCTAATATAAAAAAAAATTGAAATTTGAAAATGACGAAATTTGGTAAAACACAAAAAAATCCTGAACTAATATTTTCGAAACGATATGGAAACACTTATATTTTTCAGTACCTAGAAGGTCCACCTCTGCTATTCATGACACTTTGGCATCGTCGCGCCATGCTCAATATTAAATTGTCTATTACATTTTAGTCATTCCAAGCCCTTGAACTGCTAATCGAAGCTCCTGTTCATGATGGAAGACGTTTTGACGCAGGAGATTTCTTTTCAGGGTGTCCCACACATGCTCGATGGGATTCGATCTGGTAAGCAGGATGGCCATGGTAGAAGATCGATATCATTCTCTTCAGGAACGTTCAAGACAACTCTTGCACGATGAGGAGGGCATTATCTTGTTGGAAGAGTGGATTTTGACCTAAATATACCAATTTCTCTTAAAGAAGAATATATAATAGCTGAATAATCCATGTGGCTACGTATGGACTGGAAACTATGTCCATAACGGAAAAGTGGCGGACCAACTGTTGAAACGGTAAATAGTTCCTACAAAATCTCTTTGTATTTGGAACTAAATCAATACATATTTACGCACTTGGTAATTCCAACGGAAAAATCATTGCTTTATATCAAAACGACGCGTTAATTCGAACTTAACGGCGTCCAACACTCGACAATTCAAAGTTGCAGAGAGAAAGAGGCGGAAAGATTGTAAGTACATTTTGCGACATGTATCAACGTGTTTTTGTTATGATTAGTTTGTCTATCGGACACACACTTCCGCACGAATTGGTTTGTTTGACTATGTTTTAGTTACTGTTACTCTTTCGTTGGTATACAGATTGAAAGTTTGTATTAGTTATGAGTCCTAGAAGAAGTAAATTGAAAAAGTAGAGGAAGGTGAGAAGAAAAGTTATGTTGCAAAAGAATTTAAGATGGTCTATAATCTATGATACTACTAGCAAAATCTGCTCAAAAGCTTGAACTGTATACAGACAACCGCACTACGATTAGCTACTGGAGCATTTAGAACAAGTCCATCTATTAGTTTGTGTCGAGAAACAGAAGAAAAGCCATTATGGATGAGACGAAAACCCTCCAAATAACATATGCAGCAAGAATCAGTGCTGATACAGAAAATCCAGTTCGAACAACGCTATACAGGGATAGATATAGCAATCTGTACAGAGAAACACTCAAATTCAAATGTCCATTATACTAAACACCTCAAAAATTCTAGGAATACTTACCAATATCTTTAAAATATGAATTTGATGATTCGAATTTATAGAAATCTTTCGGTTTCTGTTAGAGTGTATTGTATATAAAGTATTCTCAAGAAAACAAAATAATATTTGACTTCTCCAAAGCACCTATTATAACAAAAATTTGAAATTTGAAAACGACGAAATTTGGTAAAACACAAAAAAAAATCCTGAACTAATATTTTCGAAACGATATGGAAACACTTATATTTTTCAGTACCCAGAAGGTCCACCTCTGTTATTAATGACACTTTGGCATCGTCGCGCCATGCTCAATATTAGGGTGTACCACGCATGCTCGATGGGATTCAGATCTGGGGAGCAGGATGGCCACGGTAGAAGATCGATATCATTCTCTTCAAGAACGTTCAAGACAACTCTTGCACGATGAGGAGGGCATTATCTTGTTGGAAGAGTGGATTTGGACCCATTGTTTGGAGATACGGAACCACTACAGGTAAAACTAACTCATTTGCGTAAGAATTTCTCGTGAGGTTGTTCTGTATGAAAACGAGGTCAGTTCTTCCACCAAGGCGTATACCTCCCAAAACATCACTGATCCGCCTCCTGTATAACAACTTCTCGAGCATGCTGGAGACGGTTTTGCTTTCCAGGTTCCTCTATATTCGAATTCTTCCTGAATCGGGATAATAACTAAATCTAGATTCATCACTGAAGAGAACTGTGGCCCACCTCTCTTGATCCCAGTTTACGTGTTCTTGGCACTAAGCTAAACGAGCAGCGCGATTTCCATGGGTCAGTTGTGGAACTCTTAAAGGACGTCTGGAGTGGAGTTGACCTTCGTGGAGTCGATTTCTCACAGTTTGGTCGGAAATTGGTACATTATGAACTCGTGATAGCCCTTGAGCTAATTGAGATGCTGTGGTAGTACGATCTCTTCTGGCTTGTGAAACCAAAAATCAGTCTTGGGCGACTGTAGTAATCCTAAAACGACCTGTATGGCGTTCTTCTACGCTACCTGTTTTGTTGAAACGCGACCATAAACGGCTTATGACACTTGGGCTACTTCACAGAACCCTGGATACTTCCGTCGTGAGTTCCCAGCTTGGAGCATGCCAATGGCTCGTAACATCTCTTTTCTAGTCAAATAGCGTCTTTCCATGGTCGAATCACAAAACTTGAATCTTTTATTTGAGCTTACAACAGAAAAAAAGTGCCAACTAACTGATTTCAAACACTGAATACATGAAATGATTATAAAGCAGCGTCGCATCTGCTGCATTTTTGGTTTTTTATAAAAAAAACTGAAATCTGTTGCGACACTCTACATAATTTGTTGAGAAATTGATGCAGGTGTTCATTTCTTAAAAAAAAATCATCTATATTGATCGTTCTGAATACGATATTCAGAAGTGTTCCCTAAACTTTTTTGAGGTGTTTATTAATTCGTTTCATTATTGAAATTTCGTAGAGATTACTTAGTTTAAACATCGAAAATCCCTCTGCTGCCATTGTATAAATGTATAGAAAGACCAGCAGATGAGTGCTTGTCGAAATATTCAATTTTAAGTCTACAGAAGTCGTGAAGACATTGCTTTAATTCAATACGCCACTGGAAACGCAATTCGGCAACACGCGGTGGGTCCTTCGTTCTGAATGGGTAAGCGGCAGCGCCACTTTGACACCCGCTCAATGAATAGGACCCAAAAGCGTCCCTTGCTTCTCTCCCCTGTCGAATGTATGAATTGAGACGTCAGGAAATGCCGGACAATAAAAGCACCTAGTAAATATTTCACCTCCAAAGATGATCTGAGCCTCTTCATTATTAGATATTATTATTGCGAAAGCTGGCATGAAGGAGACGCCACCGCTATGATCGAACACAATGCCACAAAAGAGAAGGCATTAAAGCAAACGTATCGACCGTTGTTCTGTTTATTGTGCGCCCATGGCAACTTTCATTCAGTTTTGTGGGCCCTTTGTTGATTTTTGCCAAATACCTACACTTTCAGACGTCACTTCCGTTCCGCCTTTGAGTGCGTGTAAATTGGGATTTCACACTTGAAACGGATTGTAGATGGTAGTAGTCGTTTTTGAATGGCACTTTCAAGGGATTCTCCTTCAACATTAACATTTATTTGTCAAAACAAGATTTTTAAGGCGTGTATTAGCGTGCCATCATTCGAAGCTTCACGAATGCTTTAACAATAAACGGAGGAAAATGATGAACTGTGAAATTTCGGGTAATACTTGAACGCAACAAGACCTACTGTTATTATATAAACGTGTACAAACTCATACGATATACATTCTGTCAAAAAAGTACCGGCAATTGGTCAATGAAACACAAAAATTTGGTCAATGGGATTTCGCGGAAAAATGTAATTCGGAAACAAATGAATATGGCGTACCACAAGGTTCTGTGCTCGGACCTATTTTGTATTTATTGTATGTTCTTAGCCTTAAACTCGCTGGACTTAGTGCCAGATATTATACCTTTGCTGAAGATACAGCCTTATTTTACAGTGGTGATACTACTGAGGAAATCGAATTAATAATAAACTTTGACATTAAAACCTATGTAGCTTGGCTTAACCCAAATAAGTTAAGAATTAATATAGACAAGAACAAATATATGTTTTTCGAGCAAAAAACAAAAAAATAGATTCTCCAGTAATAACACTAAATGACATTGATTGAGAAAGTTTGTACAATAAAATTTGTTGGCCTAATTTTGGATGAGAACTTAAACTGGCAAGACCACACGACATCTATGTATTCCAAAATTGTGCCAATGTTAAGTGCCACAACTACGAATAAAAGTTATGATGAATAATAAAATAAAACAAGTTACTATGTTTTTACATTGGTTGGACCGGTTTCGGACATACGTCCATTATCAACAACAAGCTAATGAAAACTCATGTACAATACAGGGATTACCATCAATAAAATGCTAGTAGAGATCACAGTAACTTGAATAATGGTGATTGGTAGGTAATTAAGTCTACCTGGTCGTTAAGGAGCTTAACCTTTTCTACCCTAGATGCTTTGAAAATTTCCATCGATTCAAAGAAATTGAGTTTATAAGATTTGTCACAGGAATGAAGAATTTTTAGCTGTTGAAGATCTGGAAAATTATGACATTCATTCAGACAATGTGCAGCTAAAGCTGAGTCATATTTCTGATGTAGGAATGACCGGAAATATTCTTTGTATCTAGCCTTGAAAGAGCGTCCTGTTTGACCTATATAAAAGGAATTGCACTCAGAAAATGTTAGTTGGTATACTCCTGATTTTTCGAATTTATCGGCTTTATCTTTTGTGTTGAAAAGCAGGCCTGACAATTTGCTAACTGGTTTGAATTTAATTTGATTTCTTTTACTGATTTTTTACTGACAAAACTCTAGCAACCTGTTCTGACGTCTTCCCAAAATATGTTAGAAACATAAATTTTTCGGGCTTTTCTCTCTTGGATTGGGGATATATCATGTTGAATGTGTTGTTGCGTATTTTTCGATTAATTAAACTCTCTATTGATTTTATATCGAAGCCGTTGTTCTTTGCTATTAACATAAAGGTGTTAAATTCTGATTTTCGGTCCATGCCCGATAGAGGCAAAGAAATCGCTCTGTGAATCATTGATTTGAAGGCTGCTATTTTTTGAGAAAACGGGTGAAATGAATCTATGGATATGACATTATCCGTGTACGATGGTTTTTAGAAGATATTAATTGATAAACGGTTATTATTTTCCCGGGTAATTGTTAGATCTAAGAAATTGATTTTACTATCGACTTCTGTTTCTACTTTGAAGTTAATTTTAGAATGAATGTTATTAATGAAATTCAGGAAGATTTCTAGTTGTCTATTCGTTCCCATGAAACAGGTTTAAATGTCATCAACATATCGGTACCAAAATAGAATATGCCTTTTCGTCAAAGGTGACGAATTTTAGTGTTTTCCAAATTAGACATGAAAATTTCAGATAGAAGGGGACTGTGGAGTGAACCCATAGCTAAACCATAATTATGTGAATTTATCTTATTATTGAACTGAAAATAATTTTGGGTGAAGCATAAATCAAACAAATAAATTAACTCATCTTTACAGACCACGTTGAGATTTCTTGCCTCTAGAATACTTGATATTAAGGGGACACATTCTGTTGCAGGTATATTCGAAAACATATTATCTACATCTAATGATATTAATTTTGCGGTTGGTGGCATGAGGAAATCATTTATTTTATTCCGATAATTCTAATGAATTTTTTATACTATATTGAGAATGAAAATCTGAAATTGATTTGAATTTGGTATTTAGTTGCTTAGCAAGTATTTGTGTTGGACTATTAGTATATGACACCACTGGACGAATGGGGTTATTTTCTTTATGTGTTTTAATGAGACCATATAATCTAGAAATTCTAGGATTCATTCTGATCCATCTGTTGCTCTCGAAGCTAGTAAAAAGTGATTGCATATCATTAGCGGCTGCTCTAAGTGGTGTTGGGTCTTTATGAACGAGTGTAAGCGCTTCTTTATTAATGAAATCTTCCATTTTTTCCTCATATTGTATTTTTGGAATAACAATCATAGCATTCGACTTATCTGCTCGCGTGAGTACTAGTGAATTTTCAGAAATTTTGCGTTTGATATTTTTGATTTAAAATTGCACGTAGATTTACACCCTCAAGTTGTGACATACTATTATGTAACACCCTGTATATCGGCAAATATCTACACCAAAATATTTTTTTTCAATTTAGAAAATCATGCATTTAATCATTGAAATATAGAAGATGAACCTAATGGAAAGATCAAGTAAATATAATTCAATCAAGCAAACTCAATTGTAAAAATGTCAACAATCAAATAAGTTTGAATTTGGGAGGCTTTTACTTGGTAAAATTCCATTATCAATAATAAAAAACAAGTACTGTGTTTTAAGGAATTTTACTTAATAATTGCGATTCGTAACGCGTTTCACTACACCGTAGCTTCTTCAGACGAATGATTATGCAGAAAAATGTAAATGAGAATATAACTATAAATGTTCTTGAGTAATTAAAAGCTTATTGGTCGCCTCCTCCTAAGTGGTTATTTATGACAGGTATATCCAATAAAATTAAGGAATAGATTGCTCCCCGAAAAGATTCAATAGAGGTGAAGGGCTTAAATCGACTTGTTCATTGATGAGTCTACCTGAGTGTTTGTATTTATTTATTTCTAAAGTTTCCCAAAGATCTACCTTCCAATATTTATTATCTGTATGCAAAATTTCAAACTGTGGGTCGAAAGAATGATTATTTTCTAAGAGATGATTCGCGTAATTTGAATCTGATTTTTATTTGAAAAACTGCGTTTATGTTCCGATATTCTAATATTAAAATTTCTATGTGTTCTACCAATGTAGAAATTATCACAGTCATTGCAATTCAATCTATAAACACCTGATTTATTGTTTTTACCTGGTTTGGTTTTATTATTTTTATATATTTGCCTAAATTATTATTAGTTTGGAAAGCTATGTTGAAATTATTGCTACTTAAGAATGATTTCAGTTTCTCACTTGTAATGCCAACGTAGGTTAAGGTGTTGAATTTTTGTTTCAATTTATCGACAGGGTAAACTTCATTCAATGCGATTCTACTTTGTTTTTATTTAAAATATTATTTATTAGTTTGGGATTGTAACCATTATTTTTGGTTATTTGTTTAATCAAATTTAGTTCTTTGTTGAAATTTTCTGGTGATAGCGGGATGTTAATCAATCTATGAATAAAACTATTGAATGCTGACATTTTATGTTGATATGGATGACACGACGAGTTATGTATTATAATATCTGTATGTGACGGCTTATGGTAAATTGCGAAAACATGTTTCCATTTTCATTCGAAATTGTTACGTCTGAGAAATTTATCGAATTATTGCTTTCTATTTCGGTTGTGAATGCAATTTTTGGATGTAATGAATTTATATGATTTTCGAAAATTTTCAACTGTCTATCTGTTCCTGTGAAGCAAATAATGATATCGTCTACATAGCGATACCAGTATAAACAATATTTACTGAGTGGATGATTATGAATTAATTTCTCTAAGTTATTCATGAAAATTTCTGCTAACAAAGGACTCAACGGATTGTCCATAATCAAGCCGTCTTCAATAGTATAATATTTGTAATTGAAATGGAAATAATTTTGATCTAAACAAATTTTAATAATGAAAGAATATCTGATTTAATGATAGTATTGACATGATTCCTTTCTAATAATTCTTCAACTAAGTAATACGTATCTTTTGGAGGAATGTTGGGAAATAGATTCTTAACATCGAAAGAAATAAGTTTGGAATTAGGTGGTATAGTGGTATCTTTGATATTGGCAATAAGTTCGTATGAATTTTGACCGAAAATTCAGATTTAAAATTGCAATGTTTTATTAGCAAGTCGTTGAGGAATTTTGAAAGTTTGAACGAAGGTGCCGTTACATAAGAAACAACAGGTCTAATAGGGTAATTAGGTTTATGAAGTTTTATCAACGAATATAATTCGGGGATTGTGGATTGGAGTTAATGAATTTATATTTTTCTTGGTCTGTAATTAATGATTTTGCTGTCGAAATTATGTTTTAACAACTTTCTGAAATTTTGCGGTAGGATCCTTAGTTGATGTTATATAGTTTCCGGCTGTTAAGAATTCTTCAGTTTTAGAAATATAATCGGTTTTACTAATCGCAATGACGGTGTTACCTTTATCTGCTTTAGTGAATACTAAATCGTTCTTGGTACTATTTTCACGAATTGTTGTTGATCTTCTTGTGGTTGTGTAAAATCGGTATCAGTTGAATTAGTGAATCTTTCAAAAATTTATGGTCTGAAAATTTATATATAACATATATTCACAGTTTGAAATTTTGCATACAGATAATAAATATTGGAAGGTAGATCTTTGGGAAACTTTAGAAATAAATAAATACAAACACTCAGGTAGACTCATCAATGAACAAGTCGATTTAAGCCCTTCACCTCTATTGAATCTTTTCGGGGAGCAATCTATTCCTTAATTTTATTGGATATACCTGTCATAAATAACCACTTAGGAGGAGGCGACCAATAAGCTTTTAATTACTCAAGAACATTTATAGTTATATTCTCATTTACATTTTTCTGCATAATCATTCGTCTGAAGAAGCTACGGTGTAGTGAAACGCGTTACGAATCGCAATTATTAAGTAAAATTCCTTAAAACACAGTACTTGTTTTTTATTATTAAACAAATAAGTCAAGAGTACAAATCAATGAAAAAACATGAATCACGTCTGGCTGACCAAGTTGAAACTTTCACTGTATGAATATTCCATGACTGCATATTATTACTTAAGATACACAGGTTTATTTTAATTTGCAATAATCGCGTAGAGCACCAAACACATGTCGGGCGAGTAGAGACGCTCCCACACAGAAAACGTAAATGGCATTTCCGGAGCAACGTTCACCTCTGCCGTTGTCCACATCTAGGTCACTACGACGGCTTTAAAACACCACGTAATTCTTATAATATTCACCACAAAAATTTAAGTCTTTAGAAGACATTTATTCACTCTTACTCCGTATTTTGAAAATCTTTCGTTGATCTATCAATTTGTCTTTGTGGTTGTGATCTGTTTGTAAACAGTTAATTCCATTGTTTTGTATCGCATGGAGAATAAGATGAAAAAAACAAGAAGCAGGTGATGGAATACCTGGTGTTAAAAACTACCGGAAATCGATCATTTAAAAAATCTGCTTAAACTTTTGTCAAAATTTTTGTTCTTGCTAAGTTGACACAACTGAATTCTATACTCGGTTTTAAACTCGGTGGGGGTGGTGTCGCTATTCTTGTGAACTTTTCTCTGGGGATTAATGTGAGGATTAGAAATGTGAAACAGTTATTTCTTTTAGTTACCTACAATACTTGTGAATTTGTGGTTGGGGGTGTTTACATACCCCCTGGGCCTGCTGAGGACTTATACTCTGCACACGGATATGCTATAGAAGAAGTTTTCCTGGCATATCCCAATCTGGAAATGTGTGTCTGTGGCGACTACAATGCTCCAGTGAGTGGCGTGTTGGTGAGTTCGTTTTGTGCGATGAGGGGATTAGAGACAGTGCAAACTTTGTAAACTTATCTCAAATTTGTAAGATTAGCAATAGCTGTGATGTATATTTAGATCTAGTTTTCACGCAAAAAAGCGCTATTCAGGTACGTCCAGCCGATAGCTGCGGTAGCAGTCAATAGCATTCATCAGCTCTTGAGTTTGATTTGACCATTCCAATATCTGTTGAAAAGACTTTAACGTTCTGCGATGTAACTTTTGATTTTGCTAAGGGAAATTACATTGGCCTCAATTAGTATTATTTGCTCGTGATTAGTCTGTCGATTCAGATGGTATCAACTTTGCCGTTGCCAGATTTTATGATATCCTTTATGAAAGATTTGATCTTTTTATACCTAGAGTTTTCAGGAGCAACAAGAAACATCCCACTTGGTTTTCTGGGAGTTAGTAAAAATTATTGGTAGAAAAAAAGAGCTCAGCGTAGATTCAGAAGGTCTGGTAGGGATGAAGACTACAAATACTTCACTCTAGCTGTAAATCACTCCCGATGCAGCTTTATTCGGATTACCTCAATAATATGGGAGCAGGATCCACTCTGACCCTCAATCATTTTGGAAATTTGTAAATTCTAGAAAGAAATTCAATGGAGCTTCAAAGTGTTATGGAGTACAATGAAACCAGTAAAGACAGTAGTCGACTTATTCCCTGATTTCTTCTCAGAAGTCTACAGCAACAATGTAGTGGTACCCAATAAGATTGATTATGATTTTTCCGTTACTAGTGATGGCTGCCAAGTTTTACTACGTGAAATTTTGAACTTGAAACCGGGATTCTCGACTGGTTGTGATGGTATACCATCCTTTGTTTCGAAGCGGTGTGCCTTTGTACTAGCTTCTCCTCTTAGTAAGTTGTACAATCTTTCATTGCGTCAAGGTGTGTTTCCCGCTTTTTGGAAGCGTAGATTCGTAATCCCGTTGTTCACGTGGCTCAAGATCGCTCATTTCGAATTATAGAGGCATTTCTCTGCTGCCTGTCATACCTAAAATTTTGGACTGTTTGGTTTGCAGTTATCTCTCATGGAAGTGTTGTTCCAGCATTATAAACGAGCAACACGAGTTTCGAAAGGGTCGCTCAACCATTACCAACCTAGCGCTTTACACAAAAGACATAATTGATTGCATTGAATCTGGATTTCAGCTGGACTACTTATATACTGACTTTTCAAAAGCTTTCGATACGGCGAACCTTAATATATTGATGAGTAAACTAGAGACCATAGGCATAACATGATTGGGTAGCTTCTTGTATGGTAGGGTACAGATTGTAAAATATAAAAACTTTTTTTTCAGAGAAATACATGTAACATCAGATGTACCTCAAGGATCACATCTTGGACCTCTTTTATTTGATATCTTTATCAACGATATAAAAGAGTATATTTCCACTAGATTCCTTTCATTTGCCGACGATGTCAAGTTGTGAAGCATTTCCGTGATTCAATGAACCTGCAGTCTCAAATTGATGATTTCCATTTGTGGGTGGAAATTAATTTTCTTAAGTTAAATATCGATAAGTGCAAGCTAATTACATTTCACAAAACTAGAACGCCAAACTATTACAACTACAAACTTGGGAGCAATAATATCAAGCGGGTGGCGAATGTTCAAGATTTGGGTATCACATCAGATAGCCAGCTAAATTTCAAGGAGCATATCTTGTCATCATCTTCGAAAACAGCTGGGTTTTGTCCTAAGTCACTCCAGAGAGTTCTCTCCGAGCACCTTGAAGTTGCTCTACTGTTCACTTGTGCGATCTATATTGGAGTACGTCCCCTTTCTACCTGGGAGACATCGATTTTTTAGAAAATATTCAGAGGAGGTTTCTTCCTTACTTGGCATTTAGATCTCTCAACCTTGACCTTGATCTGGCAAGAAACATGTTCAATCTCGATAACATAGCTCACAGACGTCAGATATTCTATTTGTGCTTTATGTATAGGTTGCCGAATGTCCTGATTTGTTGAGTATTGTAGAACTGAATATACCCGCAAGACGTACTAGATACACAGACCTATGCTTAGGGTTAGAAGGCATAGGAACAATTACGCCTTTTGTGTGGCCTGGTCGAGATAGGTCGCGATTGATACAAATGTACGAGTAATTATTTTAGGTTATCTGAATATCAATGAATTTGTATGTTAAATGATAATAGGTTTAGGATTCAATTTTAGTTTTTGTTAATTTTTGCTACAGTGGGGTTTTCGTTTAATTATGTATGTAATTATACTTCAGCATGATAAATAAATAAATAAATAAATATACTAGCGCGGTTTGAATGCGATCTGCCACTTAGTTTATTTACAGTACTCGATTTTGTCAATTCTCACAAGTGTGATTTGTGATTTTTACAATGAATAAACATATCGACCAAGGAATTTGTTGTTGTTACAGAAGATTTTCGGTCATCAGGATCAACATCATCAACTGAAGTTGACATCCATGAAGTCAAGGAAATGGTAATTCAAATATCATCATTTAAGTTTGAGAAAGATTGGCAATGAAATTTCTATGTCTCACGAATCAATATATACGATTGTTTCGGCATGAAACGCATTGATGAGGCATGAATTTGACATGCAAACCAGTTAACACGCTTCGGACTGAACCTAAACCGGAACAACCACGTCAAAATCGATCAAAATTGAAGGTAATGTTGACTGTTTTCATTGATTACCGCAGTGTGATGCACTTCTTGCCAGAACGTCAGACGGTACATAAAGAATATTACCTGAGCGTTATGCAGCGTTCGAAAGAGCAAGTTTGCCAGATTTGTGGAAAGAAAACTCAGAGACTTGCACCACAATAATGCACCATCTCACAAGGCTATTATTGTGAATGAATTTCTGACCGACAATTCAACAAATATCATCGAACATCCTTCGAATTCACCAGATATGGCTCCGGCCGACTTTTTTTCTTCTCCAGAACTCGAATTACCACTTCAAGGTCTATTCTTTTTATTGGATGGAAAAATAAGAGTATATTTCTTGATTTTTGATCTAATTGAATTTATTTATTTAGTAATTGTGAATATTCTATTGTGTAGATCCACCTTGAACCATTTTATATAATTCATCTCAATTCAAACTGAATTATCAATAATTTCATTTTAAAATTTCAATGTAGCGAAATATTACGTATTTTTAAAGCAACAGTCAAAGTCAGATAAGAAATCAAGCAAAAACAATATTTGACGTTATTACCTCTAGTTATTAAACTCCCTTTCATAGCAACCATCGCAGACACTATCAGGTATTTTCTTAGACAGCAATCCTCGCGTTGTAACTAAGTAACGCGTTTCGAAAATGCCTTATGTAACATATAATTAAGAACCAAGGGTAGAAGAGAGTACGGGTGTAACGACTTCTAGGCCACGCATATATAAACGCCGCAATCGCGACGTTAGGATTATTCAGTTTTCGAAGCTCAGTGAATTTACTCAGTAAGCGATGCTGGTTCGATTGTGAATATGTTGGTTCCTCCTTGTAGCAGAGTTCACTTTACCGGTTACGCCCTAGGAAATATGATTAATGAGACTCTAATTCAAAAATTTTCAATTATAATTATGGTGAACAATGTCAACAAATGCTTCTTTCTATACATATACAGTCAATAAGACTTGGTGAAATAGATGAGGTAGTGGTCGTCTATGTTAGAGTCTCCAATCACTTAGGGAGTTCATATTCCAAAAAGCTCTTGCATTTTACTGTTGCATATGAGGAAAAACCTCTGTTTCAGCTTCGGATTCATCTGGATTTCTGGACTCCAGATAGAAGTTATATCTTAACCTCTGAGCTCCACCTACGACTCTCCATCTACGACTCTACACCTAGGAATCTCTATCTACGACTCTCCAACTAAGACCTATATTTTTGATATTGGTCACTATACAATATTTAAGATAACGATATATCTCTAATTTTCACTACAGAATTTTGATATAATTTAATTATTTCAAATACAATTAAAGAAGATTTTCAAGAACTAATTAGCTTGAAGGTCTGAGGCAGAAAGAAAAGTGCCGGGGAAGGTTCGGAAGCCGGTAAGACATATCATCTGATAGCCGGATTATGCGCATCAGATTGTTAGCCAATGGCGTGACACGGATGGAGGGTAGACTGGTTTCAGGTGTTTCAATTCAAATTGTTGAGACGTGATTTTAGCACGTTACATCCTTGAGGCTCGAAGTGGTACGACCCCCTCGTCCCTGGGGGAGACGATTACCCGTTCCGTTCATGGAAATACAACTCGGAGTACTCGAAGTGGTCCCACTCACACAAAGATCATTGTATTTTTGGGAAATGTTGGTCGATTTCTTTTGATACGATTTTCTCTTCTGAGGCACGAAGTGGTTCAACCTGCTCGCCTACGGAGGACAAATAGCAATTCAACAGAAGATGTCGAAACCCCGTTCCCATTACCAGGAAAAAGTGTGGTCGCCGTACGCTTTAGAATTGAAGTATTCCAATCCACTCGTTTTCGGGGTAGGTCACGGAGTGCTAGAAGTGGTTCAACCCACTCGCATGAAGAGACGTGCTCACAATGGTAACTATATTGATATTCGTCCAGAATCTACAGTTCTCACAAACTTTGTAACTTCGTTTAAGTCCAACGCTCTCGCCTTCGATGCCAAGACGGGTTTCCCTGGGGAGCATCCGTATTTTTCTCATTGTTTCGAGGATATCAAGTTTAGTGCGGGATGAATTAAGTTTGAGTTAATTTTTTTTCTGGTTTAGCTAGCGTGAATCAGAATTAAAATTAAAGTTATTCGTTATATCATGTGTAACATAAGTCCAGAAGGAAGGAAGACGCAAATTGTTCCTCTTCGAAAAGCTCGATAGGGGAAGAAGGAAGAGGTCCACTGTGTCTCACAGGTAATTATTTTCCGAATCTTTCTTCACAATTTCTGTCCAATATTCAAATTGCACAAATTTTCCTAAAATTTATGCTACGTCATTTCTGAATTCCCGGAAATGTTTTGACAGAATGTAGGATTATACAGGGTGTTTCTAGCTAAAATGAAATCAATTCCAGTAAGCGTTCGAAAACTGTTTGGGTAATTGGATTATTCGTAAGTGTAAATGTATTATTTCGGAAGGCGATACAATAAATTTGGATGGAAATATCTTGTGTTCATTTTCAATGAAATAAAACTATGAACTTGATGAAAATCGATATACATATTTTTGATGGAATAAAACTATGGTATCTAGATTTTCACTATATTAACAAAACTATGACCGGTTTTACCACACTGTGGCTTCATCAGACAGATACAAACTAATGAACAGAGTTTTTCCTTATATAATATTCTTATTCTCTACTTATTATTACATTAGGTACAAATAGTATGGTGGAAATCCCATCGGAGTTGCTTAATTTATTAATTGAAAAGATTGAGTAATGGAGAAGGATTTAGATCTAATTGACTATTAAGTAACCTACCTGAATTATTTTCCTTGTTAATCCGTAAAATTTCCCATAGATTGAGTTTTTGTCTATTATTTTCATTGCTTAAAATTTTGAAATCATCGTTAAAGTTATGGTTTCTTCGAGTAAGTGATTAGAATAATGGGAATCGGATCTATGATAATTAAAACTACGTTTGTGCTTGGATAATCTAACTTTGAAATTTCTGAAAGTTCTACCAATATAAATTTTATTACAATCCTGCAAGACAGTTTATAAACACCGGATTTATTACCTCTATCAATTTTAGATCTGCAGTTTTTGATATGTCGGCCTAAAGAATTATCAGTTCGGAATGCTATATTGAAATTATAATACGAGAGAAATGATTTTAATTTCAGACTAGGATTACTAATATAAGTTAAGCTGTTGTATTTTGTGTTAGAACTTTTTATACTCGGAAATACTTCCTGGATTGCCTTTTGAATTTTTTGCGTGGAATCAAGTTCACAATCATACTCTAGGACTGTAACCGTTATTGACTGCTATATGTTCAATTATATTTTGCTCTTTTATAAAAGTATTTTGTGACATTGGGATATTAATAAGTCTATGTACTATTGTAAGTAGATAATTTATGTGGATAAGGATGTGTAGATGAGATGTGAATAGTAATATCTGTATGCGATGGCTTATAAAAATAGAAAAATAATGTTTGCCGTTAATTTTAGTAATAGTTAAATCCAGAAAGTTAATGGAAGTTTCTGTTTCTATTTCTAACGTGAATTTAATATTATCGTGCATTTTGTTGATGAATGTTTTGAATGACTCTAATTGTCTGTTTGTGTCGGTGAAACAACAAATGATATCGTCGACAGATCTAAACCAATAAATGAAGTATTTGAATAACAGATGTTCATGGATAGTTTTCTCAATATCATCCATAAAAATTTGATGTAAGATTTCTGATTGAATTACCGGATTGGCTTTATTTTATTTTTATTTATTAATTTGAAGAGTGTTGTTTCACTGAATCACTAGGTGGAATACTAGGGAAGAGATTTACTACATCCCATGACATTAGTTTAGCGTTCGGTAGTAGTATCGTGTGCTGAATTTTATTTATTAGGACTGAGAATTTAGGTTCAACATTAGTGTACTGTTGAATAATGTTTATAAGAAAATGTGAAAGTTTTGCAGATGGAGTATGAAAATATGAAACTACTGGTCTAATGGGATGCCCTGTTTTATGGAGTTTGACGAGGGGGTAAAGTTTTGATGATTGCGGGTTGTCAATGAAAAGTTTATATTTTGGTTGGTGGGTATTGAAGACTTGGCATACTCTAAAGCGTTTTTTACTATGGATTGAAATTTATTAGTTGGATCTTTAACAATTTTTTCATAACTACCTGATTCAATGAAATTTTGGATTTTCAATAAATAATCTGCTTTATTTAAGGCTATGGCTGTATGACCTCTGTCTGCTTTGGTGAATATGATAACGTCAAATGCGGACTTGGATTTCATGGGCTTTAAAGTTGTATTTTCTAATTTATTAGGTTGAAAACTATTGAACTCTTTCTGAAGTAGCAACGCTGAAGTGTGTTTTAGGTGTTTGGCTTGCGATGAATAATTTAGGGCTATTTCGGATTCAATTCCCAGCAGATCGAAATGGAGACGAGCGTTATTCGACTCTTAATTGTGTTTAAAACGATTTTCTAGAAGTTTTCGGAAAAATTTGCATCCGAAAGATTACTGAACCTATCTTGAAATTGGTGATCAGAAAATTACGATTTGATTTTTGAGGTTTCAGGTTTATTACTCAATAATTTATTTAATTTTCACAACTGAATTTTATACTTTTTGTGAATAGATGAACTTTGAATCTTGTTACAGAATCTAAAATGTCAAATTCTACTTAATGCAATCTAGGAAGCAACTCCGAATGGATTACCTTCAAAAGATGTTGTAGTTGTCTCGTTGGTTGTATTGAAACTCGATGTCTGACTTCAACCATTTCTTCTTGCCTTGTAGTACTCCATTTCGGGCTGATGGGCTGATATTATGTCTCTTTAGCTTTATATATTTCGGAAATTCTTCCTTCTTCAAACAACTGGTTAGGAAACACATATTTTGTGTGTTGGTCGCACATCTTAGATTTTGCTTGAAATACCAAATGACCAAAAAGCTTGCCTCAGCTTCTTTCAATAATTTGATTGAGGAGGTCGTTACTTGATGAAAATCGATATACATATTTTCAATGAAATAAAGCTATGGTGTTTAGATTTTACTATATTAACACAACTATGACTGGTTTCACCACACTGTGGCTTCATCAGATATGATATTATAGATAAAAAGTAATGAACAGAGTTATTCCTTATACAGGGATATCCACCGGGACTGTCCGTTAAAAACTTTTTTAGTTCCAATTACAATACAAGCTGAAATTTTATACGCGGCCATAACTAGCGATTTCCAATTGGAGTAAAATATTTTCGAAGTGATACCATTTCCGGTTATACCGGAAGTGGGTCATCACTTTGTTATTTCAAATGGCAATCTACCTTTTTTATTATACATCTAGAACCGACATTTGAGCAAGGCATAAAATACCCAAGTTGTTGGCACTCATCTGTCAAAACTTTTGACAGATTTAATTATTTTTGTTATAAACTCGATTTTTGAGGAACATTTAAAACAATTGTAGCTCGTAGATCTTTTGCACTACAGACGCAATTTTTGCTTGGGTGGATAGAAGAAGGATCAAGGAATTTTTTAAGCAATCTACACATGTCAAATGTTTATTGCGTTGTTTTGTATGATTTTTTCAATTTGGCCTTTTTCAAACAGCAATAACTCAATTTTATCAAATGGCACGTGCCAATTTTTATATCGCCATCATATGAAGCGTCAAATTTCAGATGAAATTGTATCAGCATGTACTATACCCTTCTCTTATAGTTCCGAAATGATTTGGGAATATATTGAATTTTGATGATTTTGCTAGAACTAACAGAGAATGCTTTGAAATATTTGAATCAAGTAGCTGAACTGGCTACGCTCACCTGACAGGTGCCTAAAATTAATGTACTTGTCACTTCGTTCATTCGAATTTCATATTTCAACAAGAATTGTTGGTAATTTGAAGAGAAAATTTTTGAAAAACACCAGATTGATAATAAAATGGCTGATTATTCAAATGAGGATAGGTTTAATCTTTTTTTAATTCATGGCGAATGTCAAAAAGTGGTGGATAGAACTTGCAGGCAATTCAATGACCAATTTCCAAATTTGGCGCCTATGAGTAAAACAAAATTTCGAAGGATTAAAAGCAATTTTCTGCAATTTGGAGGAACAAAATACATAGAAACTAGAAGAAAACCAATTCTTGAGGACGACGACAATCAAATTAATACGCTAGCGTATTTTCGTGCCAATCCACATGCGTCCATTAAGTCAGCATCAATGGATATTGGATTGAGTTATACTTCCATTCAGAGGATCCTTAAGAAACATAACATGAACCCGTATTCTTTTATCAGACTACAAAAATTGAAATCAACTGACCTTCCCAAGCGGCTAAATTTCTGTGAAAATTTATTAATTGGGCTTCAAGAAGATGAGACAATTCTGCAAAAAATTATATGGTCTGATGAAGCCAAGTTCAATGAAAGTGGAATAACCAACAGGAGAAATCGACATTTTTGGGCCACAGAAAATCCACATTTCATTGAGGTTATTGATTTCCAAAATAAATTCAGCGTGAACGTTTTTCCAATTTTAATGAATGATTTGTTGGCTTATCACATTTATGAGGAAAATCTTAATGGACAAAGATACACAGAAATTTTGAGAGGAACATTAGCAAATTTTTTAGATGGATTACCCCTTAACATTCTGAGGGATTGCTATTACCAAATGGATGGTGCACCAGCACATAAAACACGAGCTGTAGATCGGC
This sequence comes from Cryptolaemus montrouzieri, assembly GCA_013387265.2. Taxonomy (NCBI): domain Eukaryota; kingdom Metazoa; phylum Arthropoda; class Insecta; order Coleoptera; family Coccinellidae; genus Cryptolaemus; species Cryptolaemus montrouzieri. Next base: position 6,223,103 of record JABFTP020000124.1, read on the forward strand.
AGCTAACAGAAATGTTCGAGAATAGATGGTGGGGTAATCAAGGACCAAATTTATGGCCTCCGCGTTCTCCAGCCCTGGTGTCCCTTGATTTTTATTTATGGGGCCAAATCAGGAGTGAAGTGTATCTTATTCCTGTAAGAAGTAAAGATGAGTTACTAGAGCGCGTTCATAATTCTTTTCGTAATATTGATCCTGAGGAAACTAGGAGGGCAACTCATCCTGTTCGCATACGAGCTGTCAAGTGTATCGAGCAAAATGGGGTGCATATTAAACATTTATTCAGATCGTAAATTAGTTTTCTCCTATGATGTTTGCTATCATTTATTCGTATTAACATAATTATCTTCGATGATTGGTTTTCGCTTGATTCCTACAATTTTTATTCATCCGAATTGTAGAAAATTGCTTCTAATGCTTCGAAATTTTATTTTACTCATAGACGGTAAATTCGGAAATTGGTTATTGAATTGCCTGCAATTTCTACCTACTACTTTTGACATAATAAAATGAATTAAAAAAAGATTAAATATATTTTCATTTCAATAACCAGTGGTTTTATTCCAAATGTGTTGTATTTTTTGGATATTTTCAATCTGAAATAACGACAATTCTTGTTGAAATATCAAATTCGAATGAACGAAGAGACACTTCAATTGGAAATCGCTAGTTATGACCGCGTATAAAATTTCAGCTTGATATTGTAATTGGAACTCGAAAAGTTTTTAACGGACGGTCCCGGTGGATATCCCGGTATAATATTCTTATTTGCCACTCAAAATTACATTAGGTAGAAGTACAAAAGGTATGGTGAAAAACCCATCGGAATTGCTTACTTAATAACATAAAGTAAGCAACTCCGATGGATTTTCCAACATACCCCTTTTACTTGTACCTATTGTAATATTAAGGAAATAAGACCAATACATAAGGAATAACTGTGTTCATTAGTTTGTATCTATCTGATGAAGCCACAGTGTGCTGAAATCGGTCATAGTTGTGTTAATATAGTGAAAATCTAAATACCATAGTTTTATTCCATCAAAAATATGTATATCGATTTTCTTCAAGTTACGACCTTCTCAATCAAAATATCTTGTGTTTCGCTGACCAACTACCGGTACTTTTTTAATCGAATGTACACACTACTACTCGACGTAGAGTACAAGAAAGGCCTAATATCCCACAGAAATAAACAAACAACACCGAGATGTTCGCTCTTTTTCTTACTTTCATATGGTCTGTGACTAAATCTCGTGTCGGCCAACACACATGCACGCGGATCTATGCGCAATTTATTGTTATAAGTCTGACCGATTCACGGTCACGTACAGGTGTCGACCGGTCGACTGAGACGCATGGGAAGGTTACCCTGATCAATGGTTACATAGATAGAACAATGAAGACGAATCGATATTATTATTCCTGTTGAAGTTTGGAATGAGCAGTCGATGACATATTGCCCATAACGTTTTCATACCCGTTGCGTAGTGTTCGATAGATTAAAGGGATGAGTGTGATAGTTCAATTTTGTGTCTTTCTCTATGTCGATGGCGATCCAATCATTTACTTGCGGTGCTGGTAAAGGAGAACTTTCAACTGACGACAGAACTAGCACCATTGTCGAATTCATGAAAAGTTAGCAACTAAAAAAGAATATAATAACATATTTCAATTCTCAATTTATTGACTCAAATTGTTGACTGTAGTTTGCTGTTGTTGCAAATACAGTTTTTAATAGTAAACGAAATTCTTAAAGACAATTTGTCTATCATCAAGCGAAACCACATCTAAACACCAGAGTGTTAAGCATCTCCATACTGTCGTGGAAATGCTCGAGGTAAAATCAGGAAAAAATTCTCATAAAGGAGAGCTGAAGCTACCTGAATTGCTAGATTAATGACGTTCAACCAGAAAAATTTATATAATTTTTGGCATATACAAAGCTCTGAGGGAAAAGTAAGATTTTCAGCCGCATCAAATTTTCAACATAGACGACACTGGGTACTCTACGGTTTTCGCCAAGACACCATCCTTTTTAAGTTCAAAGAGATCTACAAGGTTAGTTAGAACATCATAAGTGGAACGAGGAACCAATGTTACTATTGCTTCTTGTATAAGTGCAACAGGTCAATATATTCCCCCATTCTTTATATTTCAGTTGCAGTTGGTCATGGAATCTGGTTGGATAAATGCCCAAAACTTTGTGAAATGGTTGAATCATTTCATAGGACATGTGGAGGTATCGGAAGCCAACCGATTAAACTTTTTTTTGAAGAAGAAGAACTTTCAACAGACGAAAGATACTAGCACCATCGTCGAATTCATGAAAATTTAGCAACTAAAAAAAGAATAATAACACATTTCAAATATCAATTCATTGAGTCAACTTGTTGATTATAGTGTACAATTGTTGCAAATGCAGTTTTCAATAGTAAAAAAATTCTTAAAGACAATTTGTCCAGCATCAAGAGGAAATACATCTAAACACCAGAGTGTTAAGCATCTCCACACTCTAGTAGAAATGTTCCAGATAACCAGGCAAATAACCCTAGGAAAGATAAGTGAGACAGCAGAGAAGACAGAACTTTAGACCGCATAAGATGGTGAAACCTTTCATCATGGATGTTCGGTGAGAAACGCTTCAAGCTTAAGCTCGCACAATTACTGATCGATTTCAACGAACCAAAACCCAAATTGCTTCTTGGTTGGTATTCTAACAGCCTGAAATACCTTCATAAGTATATCACTCTCGGAAAAACCTGAAGTTAACCTTCACTTGGACTCTGAATGGCAATCGCATATTTAAATTTTTTGTTTTGAATACTTTTTCAACTTTTAGGAGGAGAAAGCCGGGTAAGATGACGAATTGAGTAAGATAACTGACAGAATGTATGTCACAGACCACACTATGGCACTGAAAAGTTATAACTGAAACATTGATCGAGGATGTCCTAGAGCTGGAATGCTCAAACTTGTACTGTTAGCGATCTACCTCAATATTTTTAGACTACTTACGATCGATTCTGAGAGGCTGTAAGTATGTGTGATTCAAGGTTGTCGTACATACACGATACACCCTACCTACCTACCTACCTAGGTAGGGTGTACCGTAGCATATATAGATATTAGCTTTCCGCACAATATACATTATTTTAGTCAAGGTTTGGGTTAGGTTTAGTTAGGTTCTTCTCTCTAATATCAATGCAAAAACTCATAGTTTAATGGTTGTCATCGCAAGCATGATGACATATGATCGTCAGTTTGTCTATTGCGATATTTTGACTTAATTATCTTCATTTCAGAAATGCAGACTCGCACCAGTAAGTTGACCCGAACATTACCGTCAGTTGAAGGGCGATTTGCCTTAGATTCGGATATTTATCTTCAGATATAAAACACCAGAAATCAGATGATGTAGCTGTGAGATGTATACCTGATACAATCTGCACCAATTCATTTTGAACAGAACATGAGTTCATATCAAACTGACTTGTTATTTCAGTAGCTAATTCCTCAATGTTTTACATGAAAAAAGGTAACTCATAAATGATGGTTTTTTTTGCCAATTTACTGCAATCATAAAAATGCATTTTGAATTGTCCCAAAATATTTGATAATTCAGCCTCATACGTATCATAATTCAACTGAGGAATCCTTGCTTTCAAAGAAGGAAAATGTTTCAGATCCTTTCTTTTCAGCTGATATATCATAAGTTGTAATTTACTTTTGAATGCGTTTACTGTGTTAATCATCTCAATGATAGTTTTTCCTTTACCTTGAAGCTCCAAGTTAATGGTGTTTAAGTGCATTGTGATGTCTGTCGAAAATGCAAAATCAGTCAGACATTTTTCGTTTTTCAACATCAGAGTGTCATCACCTCTTTCGTCTAGAAAAGCTGTTATTTCGGGCAATAATTCATGAAACCTCTCTAGGAATTTTCCGCGACTCAACCACCTGAGGTCCGTGTGAAAAACTAAACCGTTTTTATTTTCAGTCATTGCTGGTGCTCGATCGGTTGTAATGAACACTAATTTATATATTGGTAGCTGGTAGTTTTTTAACAAAATTGATGAAAACGTCATATATATTTTCGCCACGGTCTTCCCCTTCTGAGGAATGATTGTCAAAAATTCTTTCTTTGCCAATATGTCATTGAATACCATCTGAATGAAAATACACAGCTGGACAGTGTCTGTCATATTGGTGGATTCGTCGAACTGTAAAGAAAAGTATGTACATTTCATGATATCATGTTTTAGTTTATCTGCCATGTCTTGACTCATGATTTGACAGTCGGACAAAATAACTGAAGTTCTCTAATAGCAAGCAAGATTTCTGTTTTATTTTTAAAATCTCTGAATAAAAGTCTTACCTGTCAATAAATGCTTCCTTCACAACCGATCCATCTTAGAATGGTTTCTTGTGTTTCGAAAATATGATATATTTTAAATGACGCGATCGTAGCAGCTTTAGATGGTTTGTTCTTTTTTCAAATAAGATATCAAATCACGTACTTTTCGTTTGCTTAATTCACTCTGTGGCGGAAAATCCTTTTCATAGTTTTTATGAATTGTTTTCTGATGCCTCTCTAAGTTACCACGCTTAGGTATTGCAACTGACGCACGACAAATAAGACAAAGGCACTTATCCTTCACCATACAAAAGAAAAATTCTTCCTCCAAATTGTTATTAAAATGATACGTTCTAAATTTCTTGGCTGCACTCATTTCGCGCTATTCAATAATAAATTTTGTATCGCCGTTGTATTGCCTTCAACGTACAATTCAGAATTACTCCAATTCCTGCAGGCGCATCATTTATATCGGCGTGAACGAAAGTCCCGAATGTTCCCGTCAAACGCGCCGCCCGAAATTTCTTGAAAAGCGGCAAGATGAAAAACGCGGCTTTCCTTTGACAAGTACCGCTCGTTCCTTTGATAAAGCCGCCTTTTGCCCCTAGCAGAGTGTTATTTTATTACAGTTGAATTTTATTATTTAGTCGATCACGATCGACTGGTCGATCGTGATCGACCGTTTGAACACCCCTGTCTTATGATCTCATATAAATCAGCATTCGATATTCACAGTTTCTGTATACGCGGTATATTTACGGAACATATACCCTGCGAATAGGGAGCTTATACTGTATCAGGAATACAAGATTTCGAATTGAAAGCTTCGCTTTTATTACAGATATTCGATATGTTGAGTGTAACGATATGGATGAAAATTTATATATAATTACATTTCACTTTTCAAAGTTGTTCATATCGTTATATTTCTCAAAAATAATATTATTTCTCCGAAAAGCTAAGATGCAAAGCTGAACTATCCATTTCAAATTAAAGATTTCTGATTTGATTAATGACCAAGACTGCAGAAACTGCAGAGGGAGTACAATCTCATCATAAATCCATGCTCTCCAATTGGATGCGATTAAGAAACATCCCTTTCAACGCAACTGACGCACAACAAATAAGACAAATGCACTTATCCTTCAAGTTACATTTCAGAATGACTCCAATTCCTGCTGGCACACATCTATATCGATGTGAACGAAAGTCTCGAATGTTCCCGTCAAACGCGCCGCCCAAAATTTCTAGAAAAGTGGCAAGAATAAAAAACGCGGCTTTTCTTTGACAAGTACTGCGCGTTACTTTGATAAAGCCGCATTTTGCCGCTAGCAGAGTGTTATTTTACTACTAAATAAATATTTGTAGTTTAGTTACCTACATATTGATTTTTTTTCTCCTGGAGATCTACTCAATAAGCAATCGCGATCGACCGTTTGATCACCCCGTCCTAGAGTCTCAAAACCATAGCATCACTTGCGGATTAATTATTGAACGTGAAATTAAGGATATATCTCCTTAATACAAGCGCACTAACACCAAAGTACTCATCAAGTTTTCTTCAAACATGCTATAACTTGTGTACTAGTATTAACGCTCATTAATTTTATCAATTCAACTGCTTATTAACAATCAGTAGATAGAGATCAACTTACGGAATTTTTAAGGGATCCAATTGAAGATGTAGAATACAAACCGTTTCTCATTCGAATTTAGGAGGTAGTTCTTCATTCAACAGCATCCCTCTAAATCTAAAAACACTTCACACGTAGCTTTATCCTAAACGGCTAAAGTGATGAATTACGGCCATAATGCTCCGTCATAAATAAAATTTTGCTTGCATAATTCTTTCTGACACAACATTTTTCCCTGAAAACCAACACCGATGGGAAACAGCTAAGTTACATCGTCAGCCGACATCATCGTCACTTCATTATGTGCCAACCCCTGTCAGGCCTTGACCTTCCTTGTTCGGGTGGTCCTGTGCCTTTTCGTCTCGGCCGCAGCACCGTGATTGTGACTCCTCACCTCGTTATAAGGGACACCCCGCTGCTGGACACTATTTCTGTATAAATAGTTGACGGCTCAATCGTTATGCCGCCAGCGCATTCCAACGGATGACAGTACCAATAAACCGTGAAATATGGTCTCTTTGTGGATGAGAAGTGTTTGCTGCAGCGCCATTATATATTTCTGCTACTTGTGTGGGACGATTTTTCTTTTAACCATTTTTCGAGACGAGCAAATTTGTATTCTACCACGGATTCAATTTTATGTTTCACTACACATGGTCAACAATGAAAGATCAACTCGCAATTTTGTTTCTAATGATTAAAATCATTATCTTGAGTAGCTATTGTTTACGAGGGGAGATCTACAAGTAGCTGAAGTAGAAATGGTAAATCTGATCTTCTTAATTTTGAACATACCAGATGTGAGAGTGAGGTTTTCACGAATTGGTGTTTTTTTTTTTTTTTCGAGTGATATTCAGAATCTTTAATTTTCAAGTACCCCTCGTATCTCGGTTATCCCTCAATACGGTGAAAAGTGAATCTACCAGATTTTTCTAATGGAAATGCAGTGGTATACACGTTTTTTATAAAGGGGTGCAGTTTGCAAGTTATAAACTTTTTTAATTGAGTACTCTGTATATGTTTACCTAATCGAATTCGATTCGTTAAAAACTTCATAAATATACAGGGTGCTTCCAAGAATACTAAACAGAGGCTATATCTACCAATATATTCATTTCTGATCAAAACTTGTCTGAAATATCAACCCCTAAGCGGGGTGTCAATCCCTATATTGTCTTGAACGAATTTCCATTTTTAATTGAAAACTGTAAAAGATACAGGGTGAGCCACTGAAAGATAGGGAAGACTATTTCCTGAGACTATTCAAGTTTCAGTGAAGTAAAATGGAACAAATCCATGCTGATCAATGGCAGTCATCATCAAGTACCATCCTCATCTCGAATTTCAACCCCTAGAGCAGGGGTGACCACCCTTGAAAATTTGGAAGAGGGTAGATGGGTCGAGTGATACCTCGAAAGAGAGGTATGCATCCCCGTGAACGAATTTTCATTTTTGATTGAAAACTGTAGAAGATACAAAGTGAGCTACTGGCATAAAATCCACAAGCAACCGGTGGACCCATTGGAGAAGCTATTTTACAATGCGAAAATCGACGAGTGACGAAGTTTGACGCCATCCCCGTTGATTGGATAGAAGACACGGAAGGTTTGACAGATATTAGCACCGATCAGAAATACCTCCTACGTTTATGTACCGCTGGCTCAAGTGGACATTGTCCAAAAGAACTCAGCAAGCAGAAAACAAGCCCTGTTGTACAATCTAGGTGGTTAACAGCAGCTAGTAGAGTATTACGATTATACATTAGTACCGAAAAGCCTTCGGAGGCGCTTCGCCAGTTGGCTTCGTATGTAATGAAAGTTTACGCTCCCGTTTGGTACTCAGTAAAAAAAGAACCTTCGATTGCCCAGGGTCCAATACATTTATGGAAGTTGATTCGACTGTCACGCTACCTGCCTCTCAAACTGCGGAATATTGTGGACAAGGTTATTCAGAACAATGCCTATTTTGGACACCCTGAGAATGTACTGTTCGCTATGATCAACGATGGCAATCCCGACACGAGAGCTCTTGCTTGGAGAAGAATAAAAAGGCAAGATCGACGAAGACAACACGGAAGGAATACGCGCCTTCGAATTGCCCAAATTAAAGTTCAACGCTGATTACTACTACGATCTCATAGACTGGTCTTCGCACCCTGTGACCGAGCCCCTCTAACCCGATCACTATCACCCGAAGAAATAGAAGAAAATATTAGGAGTCGAGCATTCTGTGATAAGGAATTAACCGCTTTCCCTGCCACACTCAAGCTGTCGAAAGGCTGGTAAAATTAGTAACAGAAGCTTCTTCCTCTGTTCTTGGGCCACAATCTCGTGACACGTACGTGAAAGCAAAACTGGAGTCCAGACAACGGATGCCATCTTTACATACCAAAAGGACAACGCCGTTGCACAAGAAGAGCGGAAGCGTCCATAGGAAATTCTGATTTTCAAAATTTAATTTTACCAAAGCTGCATTAACGTTAAATTGTATCCATGCTTCATTAACACTTGTTTGTAACAATATTCAATTGGCTTTAATTGTATTAATCTTCAATTATCATTTAATCCCAACAAAGCAAATATTATAATTAAAATTTTAATTTATAATGATGTTTAACTCTAATATTGTATTGTACAATAAAAGTAAAAAAAGAGCCTAACAATACAGCGAAATCCTTCTTTCATTTATACTCCATAAAAAAACAACTAAAAACAAGAGAGAGAGTTCAGAAATGTTACTTTAGAACACTAAAACAGCTTGAAAACGCAAGATTGTTGTGCGGGTTGCCTATACACAACATAAGAAACTTTGAGGGCATTGCGCGACCCCTAGGCATTGTTCAAAAATTCAGAAAAAAATCACAGATGCTCGGTGCCACCAGATGCAACTTTTCCGCACTCTACTTTTTTGAATTTCGAAAAAAAGTCAAAAACGATGCACCCTATCCATGGTGCGACAAGTGTGATACTCAGCTAATAGTGCCAAAACTTCATCCCTCAAAGAGTTGAGTTCCGATTAAGTGCAAGTATCAATCAAGCTCTCAGTTTAAACCTCAACAGTATGAACTCTACACTAATCTACGTTAAATCTATAGGTCTCAAAATATAATTTGTAATAGCAATTATATAATGTTTATATAACAATTTACGAATCATTAATTTGAAATTTTCTCATAGGTAATTGATGTCACAATAGCTCTAATGATCTCAATGTCGAAGCGTTCTTTCAATAAATTTTTTTTTTTTGACTGAATCAATTGGATTTGTTGTTCGCTGTTAGTATAATTCGATAGGTATGCTCATGAACGAAGTGGGACGTGTAAAATATACATATACACGTATTCAGAGTCGCATCCCTTGGGCAACAACCAAACATTCAGCTTACCTAAGCGAAGAATGCCGCCGATGGTGAGGACTGATATGGCGCCGTCAGTACCGCGTTTCTTTTTCGACCGGGCTCTCTTCTTGTTACCAACTTGTTGGTTTTGTCGGACAAAAGGCTTACATATCAGATACGGATCTGAATGTGGTTCACCGGCCCATTCCTATTATTTCTTATAGCTTTATTTTCATTAGCGAACTGCTGAAATATTTCAACAAATTTGAACCCGAAAACGTTGGAGGTTCGTGAGGGAATGCTGCCCGATGGTAAGACTTATCGAATGAATACACAGCTCTACAAAAAAAATTTTTTTTATTGTTGCCCTGGATATCATCGCAAATTTTTATGTTTTCAAGTGCCCAGATTACGAATATATTCATGAAAGTTCTCAATGTGCTCGTATTTTCATGATTTTTGCATTTCTTATATTTTGAACAATTATAAGCTTGTTAGAAATAAAATTTAATTTTCCAGTCATGATTAGGCTTCTGCGCAACTTTTTCGCGCATACAAACATCACCTGATCCCCACTCTCAGACCCCTTGCTCCACAGAACAGCTGAGATCTCAGTTATTTGACAATATTGAAGTACATATACACGTAAATCTGGATTAATATTTTGTTTCAATTACTGAATGTCCATTCTTATATATTTGTCTTCTAGTCTAAAATATGAGTTCGTCACGAAGAAGGTGTAAATATTGTAGTGATTTATTTTGTTATATTTGCGGTGTATATAAACCTAAAAACAAAAAAGAAATATCACAGACTTTGTCAAGGAGACTTATGTTGAATATTTTGGTTTCAAAATGGACAAATTAGGTAAACCATGGGTACCTAATAAAGTTTGTAAGTCCTGTGTTGAGTCTTTACGGTTGTGGAAAAAGGTAAACGTTCTGGATTAGACTTTGGTATTCCTATGATCTGGATGGAGCCTACGAATCATTTAGATGATTGTTACTTTTGCGTAGTAGATGTTAAAGGTTTTAATCGAAATCAAACGTGGAGATACCCAGACTTACAGTCTACCAAAAGTCCGGTTCTACACAGTGAAAATCTCCCTCGGCCCATATACATTTCAAAAGTAATTCGCATGCCCTCAGAAACAATGATGTTACCAAATTCACAGAAATCGGGACCATCAACTAGTGGAAGTGAATGGGAAGGTGAAACATCTACGCCAAAGTTATTTTCTCAAAATGAACTCAGTGATTTAATACGTGATCTCAATTTATCAAAACAAGGATCAGAACTGTTAGCCTCAAGATTGAAAGAAAAAATTTATTGGCACCAACAGTAACAATTACAACATACAGAACGCGAGAAAAGAGTTATTACAATTTTTAGTGAAAATGAAGGATTAGTGTATTGTAATGATATCGCGAAGCTGCTCATAGACATGGGTTTAAAAGAGTACAAATCTACTGAATGGCGCCTTTTTAATGATAGTTGCAAAAGAAGTTTAAAATGCGTCTTATTGCACAATGGAAATAAATTTGCATCAATTCCAATTGCCAATTCAACGAAACTCAAAGAAGAATATGAAAATGTAAAATTAGTTTTAGAGAAAATTAAATACTCTGAGCATCAATGGCCGATCTGTGTGGATTTAAAAATGGTTAATTTTTTACTTGGCCAACAAAGTGGATATACAAAATACCCTTGCTTTATTTGTATGTGGGATAGTAGAGCAAAGCAACTTCATTGGGAACAAGATGTTTGGCCTGTAAGAAATTCTTTAACTGTCGGTAAAGCCAACGTAATAAGAGAGCCGCTGGTGAGCAGAGACAAAATCATACTTCCACCATTACATATTAAGTTAGGTATGATTAAGCAATTTGTAAAAGCGTTGAACAAAGACGGAAATTGTTTTAATTACATTTGCAGAAAATTTCCGAAGCTTAGTATGGAAAAATTGAAAGGTGGAATATTTGATGGTCCTCAAATACGGCAATTGATGAAAGACTCAGATTTCATCAAAGTTATGACTGTTCCGGAAAGTAAAGCTTGGAAAAGTTTTGTGTTGGTTGTCGAAAATTTCCTAGGTAACCATAAAGCAGCAAATTATGAAGAAATTGTGCAAAATATGCTGACAAACTTTCAGACTTTAGGAGCAAATATGAGTATTAAGTTACACTATCTCCGCAATCATCTAGATAAATTTCCGGATAATTTAGGAAATTATAGTGAGAAACAGGGAGAGCGGTTTCATCAAGATCTAAAAGTGATGAAAGAAAGGTATCAAGGTCGATGGGATTGTCACATGATGGCAGATTACTGCTGGTCTTTGAAAAGAGATTGTCCCCTGAAAAATTATAGAAGAAAAGCTCATAAAAGGCGTTTTATGGAAATATGAAATATATTTTCGACATTTTCCTCTTTATTTACTTCGATGTATCCGAATTTCTCAAAACATAACTGACATTATAAATATATCTGTTATTTTGTTTCTTGTTTTACGAGTTTTGTTATGTAAAATGAAAATAAAGATTTAAAAAGAAATCAGAGCAAATCCTACAAAATCATTGATAGTTTCACGAATTGTGTGCATAAATAGACCCAAAATCATTTTCATATCTAGGGCAACAAAACCATTGTAGACCAGTGATATAAATCGAAATGCTCTAATGCAACAGGATTTTATGAACAACGATAACCTCATTCGATTATTGCTAAAAGTAATACTTCAAGAGGTTGTGTTCTTTTGGATAAACTCTCGTTGCTAATGAAATTTTTAAGTTGTACAATCTATTCAAAAAGTACTGGGAATTACCTGGTATATAAATATGAAACCGGAATTTTTTTAATGGTAAATGCACGTTTATTGTATGAAAATAATATAAAATAGTTCATTCAAAGTATTACCCATCGCTAGCTATACATTTTTCCCACCTTTCTGTCAATTTGTGGTTACCACGTCAAAAAAACTGTTGCTCTTTTGAAGCAAACAACCCCCTCCCTTCAAATGAAGAAATGTGCTCACTCACAACAACACTTGTCTCTTGAGACAAACAAACAAAATAACAAAGTATTTGTGTACTTCCACTTCAGACTCTGCGGCACTGCTCCAGTCTATTTCATTGAATGTTGGAGAATCTCCAACTTCTTCTTCCCTATTCCATGAACTGACAAAAAAGGTTTGAAGCATACTGTAACCTCTGCCATTGCGTTGTCTCTTGAAATGCACCTGGTATGAATAAGCAGAATCATGCAGTTTCTTGGGGCTAGTCATTACCCCTTGGGCAGAAGTTTTATTGCTCAACTGATTCGGGAAGATTGAACTGGTGGATTATCGATAGTCTAGCTTCCAGAGTACCAACATCAAAACAACGGATTCTTTACACTTCCATGGTATGTTCTTGTAAAAGGATCTTTTCAAGTATTTCGGTCATACGGCCGTATACTTTGTCTTTTTTCGATAAACAATCGACTTTCTCTCCCTCACCTCTGCTCGCTTTCTTATTATTCTCTTATTCACATTGAAATCTTCCATCGTATACCATAATTGAATTGGTGACATTTTTGGCGGTTTTGAGGTAATGGTAGATATTCATAGAGGAATCCTCGACGCATGTCGTGTGCAGAAACATCACATGTTCCATAAATCTTTGTACTAGATATTCGTTTAGGGTAGACCTACAAAAGTGAATCACTTGTGCCGTTTCTGCAGAAAAACGTATTTTGTTGTTATGTTGGCAAGATTGTTGATTTGATAAAAACCTTATCAAATCATGTTATTGAATCTAATTGTGTGGCTCACATCATTAGTTTGGTGCTTTCATATAATATTGAAGCACGTTTAAGCTTTGATTTCCCTTGTTTGTAGTGACATTTTGTTTCTAAGCTTGGATTCTGTCGGTGTGTGAGGTCTTGTATTGAATTTGATGACAGTGTTCCGGCTAAGAGTAAGAAAGTTATGAGGAATGAGGACAAATACCAACGAAATACACTCCCCATAAAAATTGTGGCATCACCCTACTTTTACGATAATACTGTATAAACTTTTAGGTTGGTCATTCAAAAGTCGCTTGGTAACTTTCAGAAGTGTAAAATAAGAAGATATCATTCAAGAGAGATGAGTTTATGATGGAAAATATCAACAATTTTCGAGTTAATGAAGAGACCAATCAACTAGCATCGAATGGTTACTAATCATTTTCAAAATCGAGTGTTTTCTCCCCGGGCCCTAACCACTGCCAGTATACGTCTTGGAAGCCCCTCAAACAAATTTTGGATGTACTCTTGAGTCACTGAGTTCCAAATTTCAGGAAGCAGATACTAACCTAACCTAACCGATTCAATTATATATACTGGGTGATTCACCAATGGCGTGGTGCTCTGTAGCTGGTACACTCTTGAAGATTTCATTTTTGTTCGAACGATATTGTATTTAGAAAGTAAGAATCTACTTCAGCAATTTATTTTGCAGTAAACAGGGTGTCCCAATATTCTATAAAAAAATCTTGGGTGGTTTTTCAGATTGGAAGACCACTTTTTTGTTCAAGATTCAGGAGCGGCCTAAACTCTGTTATAACGTCTTTGAGTAATAAGTTTTTTCGGTAAGTAGTTTCGTCACAATATTTTCTTTTTCCGTAAAAATTCATGAAAATAGGCTCTCACATAATCGCATGCTCCTTCGGCCAGAGAGGATGAATACTTTTTCCTTTCGTTTTCTTATTGCCCAAGGATAGCTTTATTGATGAATTGAAATAGATTATCCTCATTTTATACAGGAGTGACCCAAAAATTTATTGAATATTGTAATCTTAAAAATATCATATCTTGATTTTTTCAAATAAAATACCCTGTTTTTTATTATTCATGTCAACGCATAAAATATTATGCCATATTTTTGCAGAAGTAACCTAATCTTCGATCATTTTCGAAATATTCGATTATTTGTAAAATTTTTGATGAAAATGCTACAAACCGTATAAAACTCATCAAGTTGCATCATTATTCGCACAGAAGTTTTTTTTCTGTAATGATTCAAGTAGTAAAAAATGAAACCTAAACAAGATAATTCTTTTAACGAATTAAAATCAAGATGATTAAAACGTAAATCGAAGTATGTGTTGACATAATTTCAATTTGTGCCTTCTGTCAGGTGTCTGGACATATCATATTCTGCATTTTTCAAGGTGAACTTATCAGTGTTTCGTTATTAAACATTGTTAAAGTGAGGTTTGAACCCAATTTTCTCAATTGACTGCTATGAAGTTCTCCAAAGAAGAAATGGTTGATATGATTTTCATTCTGGGTGAGTGTGATAGAAATTCTTTGTTGGTAAGTAGAGTTTATGCACAAAGGTTTTCTGTTAAGAGCCATCCTGATGCAAGATGCTTTGAAAAACTAATTAGATTTATCGAAACGGGTTATATCGTTTACAAAAAACATGAAAAACCAAAAACTGCTACAGCTGAAGACAACCAGTTATCAGTTTTGTTGACAGTGACGGAGGACCCATATAAAAGCCAAAGAAAGTTAACAGATATAAGTCAAACTTCCGTCCAGAGAATCTCGAAAGTGAATAAATTTCATGCATATCATGTATATCACCGGGAACTGAACAATCAAGACTATGAAAATCGAATCAATTTTTGCAATTGAGCAAGTGACAAAGTAGCGGAAAATCCAAATATGTTTAGCAGAGTTCTTTTCTCGGATGGGGCAACTTTCTACAAGAATAATAATAATAATAATAATTTCTTTATTTCAATCACTCTACAGCATACGTATCAATAATATTCTAGTATGTTTACATAGAATATGGAACAACTAATACAATGAAACAAAGACGTAAATTGAACTTAATATTATTCTTTATACCTAGTTAAGCAATAGAAAACCATTGAAGGTAGCCCTTGTGCATGGTTTTATATGCGGTAAGTATTTAACAAAGAAGCCTTAGTAAGAGAAATACAAAAGAAAAATTCGACCAATACAGAACATGAAAAAGAAAATAACCATTCCCAGTTAAAACAATACAATTTTTTTTTGTAGGCGGTTGGTTTTGATTGATCTATCTGATTGGAGCATTTTTAATGTCGACCATAGATAACATCAATGAGCGTGGATTCGATAGTATCCACTTTTAACTTTTCTTGAACAAATTTATAGAGACTAAATTTCTTAACTTTAAAGGTAGCATATTAAAGCTCTGGGCGCCAGAAATGTGAAACATCTCTGACCCACTGTTTTAGCCATTCTAGAAAGCAGGAATGGGCTTGTTAACAGGCACAACTTTCATTATTACGCCACGGAAAATCCACACCTCATGCGAGAAATAGATCACCAGCATCGTTGGTCCTTGAATGTATGGGCTGCTATAGTAGATGGATATCTAATTGATATCATAGTGACATAGTGAAATGTATTTAGATTTTCTGCAAAATCATCTACCAATGTTACTTGCCGATGTACCAGAGCATATAAGACAAGATTTGTGGTTTCATTTCCAAACAAATGATAAGATGTAGTGGTCCTGTTAGATGGCAAGCTAGGTCTCCAGACCTTACAAGTCTAGATTTTTTTCTTGTGGTGTTATATAAGGGCATGGTTTACCAGATTCCTTCTACAACACAGTTGGATATGAGACAGATAATAGTCGACGCCTTTCAGTCAGTTAATCCGCAAATGTTGTCGAGAGTTCAACGGTCTTTCCTCAGAAGGATTGAGTTGTGTCTACAAAGAAACGGGCAACATTTCGAACACTTATTGAAATAGTTTAACACCTTGTAGATCATCTCACCAAAAACCAATCTATTACGTATTTCATAAACGACTATCTTAAAATATCTCCATTTCTCTGATCAAGTATAATGATATGTACTAATAATCTCTTCTTTCACAACCTCTGATTTTATTATTTTAGTTTATTTTTTAAGTTTTAACAAGTTGCCGGTGACTATAAGATCACTTTCATTTGATAATTTCAAGAAAACCTTAAAAAATTTCTGCTTGTGAACCCTTTTACTCCACTGTTGAATTTTTAAATTGTCTGCTTACAGTAAACTCTTTTGAGTTGTAATTTTTAAATGTATTCGCGTTGTCTATACTTTTTATTTTTACACTAATTATTTGTAGCTTATGACATGTGCAAACTACTTTGTGAAACCAGTGCAAGCACGCAATAAATATATTCCTATTCTAATATAAGCCTAATTCTTCTTGTAGAATATCTTTACATTTGTTGAGAATTTTGCCATTCTCAACTAGTAATGTTTCTGTTCAACCTTATTTCCAACCGAAAAATATCACAAGTTACACTTATTCCTCGATAATTTTCACAAGCTTTCTTATCTCCCTTCTTAAATATCGCAGTAATATAAGCCTAATTCCATTCTTGTAGAATATCCCCCTGTATCATACATTTGTTGAAAGTAATTGCAAGTATCTCAAGTAGGATGTCAGGTCCATTCTCAACTAGTTCGACCGGAATGTTTCTGTTCTTCATTTCAGCTAAAATCGCCCTTATTTCTGCTTAATAATAATCTGTTACAATTGATTCAATTATTGAAAGTTCAATATCACAAGAAAATATGATAAGAGTAAGAAAATGGGTGGAAAGCAATTTAATATTGCGCTTCTTTCCATGGCCGTGTTCTTCCCCAGTACGTCAAAATTTCATTCTATATTTTCTCCGCATCTAACATTCTCTTTTCCAGAATGGAAAGGTAAGTTTGTAGATCTTCTAGTTCTGTACTAGATGGCATTTTAATATCATTTTTGCGCGTGACTTGATATTGAGCCTTCTATCTCTGCGCCCTTCAATTTAAATCGACAACTCAAAAGTTATTGTTTTACAAGTCATCCTACAAATGTATTGAATGATGTGTTTAAGATGTACTTAGTGGTGTATTCTCTTCACGCTTCTGGCCAACGGGTTTCCACGTGTGCTCTCATTAGCTCGATTTCTCGGCGTTATCTGGGATACCACCCCGTCGACAGCTCAGCATAGCCTTCTGCGATCGTCCCGTCAGATAATTCCCACGTCTCGCGAGATCGGACCGTCTTCCGGCGGCGCCTGGCCAACATGCGATGCTGAACAAGATTCTGTGTGCCTGTCGCCCCTGATTTGTGGGCGTGCTGCTTTTGTGCATTTCGCCGCCCAGTGTGAGACGAAACGGTGCTGGAGTCTCGCACCCAAGCGATGACTGAAATATAGAGCCGAACACATGGATTGACTTTTACTCGATTTGTGCGTAACTGACTGGAAACGACTTCTGAAGCATTTTATGCGGATGAATATTAACTTAGTGGAGAGTGTCGAGAATGACCAACGTATGGCGCTACGAGTCATGCCATTGCAGTTTCCTTTTTTCATTAGATATACACATCATTGTTTTTGCCCGACATATCTTCTCGTTTGATTGCATCCAATATTACATTCGTTATATAGGGTGCACCAAATTCGATCTCCTATTAGCGCGACTACATAATATAAAGATTGGATCGGTTCCTGAATTATAAAGCAAACTCGTGTTTCTTCAAAAATATTATTACAAGATCTCATTTTAAGCTCTACCGTTCTTACTTCCCTTGGCCTTTCTGCTCTTTCATATCTTCTTAATGTGCCTTTTTCATTTAGGCGTCGATGACTGCTTTTAAAAGTTTTCTATTGGGAGCAATACGGTTTAGACATCTTTCAATGTACAACCGCCGAGCTTCTAATGCAATTGTATCACCTCAAGAGTAGTGTTCCTCATCCTAACAGTATAGCTTTTCACAAAAAATATGGAAAAATTAACGAGTCAACCCTCCAAGCTGCCAAAAAACTTCACGATATCAAAAGGTATCTTGGCGCTCATAATAAGTCGAAGGTAGCGTGATCGATTATTAATGATAATGTGAACTCTAACTCGAAATCCAGAGTTACTTTGCGCGATATTCTGATGAGGATAAATTGGTGAGCGACCCAGCTGTGGTCTCGAATCACTTCAATGAATATTTGGTTGGCTTGGCAGCTGGGACTCTCGACAAGGTTGGTATCAGTGATGGTTTGAAAAGGACTTGCCCTTACCGAAGTATATACCAATCAACTATGTTGTTTCGACCAGTGTTTGAATCAGAATTATTCAATATCATTAACAGCCTTAAAAATTCAAATTAGAGTTGATGGAATCACAGTTAACCTCCTGAAAAATGCATCTATATTCCTGATACCAACACTCACTAAACTAATCAAGAGGGCTGTAAAAAATAGCGTTTTCTCCAATATCCTGAAAGTAGCTAGCGTAGTTATGCTCTTCAAGAGTGGACATCCAACCTTAACTGGGAACTACAGACCACTGCTCCCTGCTTTAACTAAAGTAGGAGGATGATATTTGGAAGAATGGTAACTTTCCTCACTGATCATAATATCTTAACAACCTGTCAACATGGCTTTCGAAGGGGTAAGTCGACTAAATCAGCCATTATGAGTTTCGTCAATTACCTCCTTGAATGCTTGAATGGAAAAAAATGTATTGCGATCTTTATGGATCTCATTAAAGCTTTCGACTTGGTGGTGCACGCTATATTGCTGAATAAAATGTATTCTCTAGGATTTAGAGGAGCAATACATGACTTAATAAAATCATACTTATCCAACCGGATGCAGTTTGATGAGATTCATGGAGTTAAATCCTCTTTGCTCGACATAAAGTGTGGTATTCCGCAGGGCTATGTTATTTTTTTCATTTGTCAACGATATACCTGATATTGTTGGTGACTCCGGTAATTTGATTATGTTCGCTGGCGACACTACATTGCTCGGTGCGAATTTTGATCTTGTCAGCTCATTCAAAAACGTTTAAAACATACTCAATAAATTTTCTATCTGGTTTGATGCCAACAAGTTACTTTTGAATATACCAAAACCTGTTCTTATTAACTTTTTACTTAAAAATTTTAGTTCAAACAATGCCTGTAGTCATCTATTGAGGGTAAAAAGTAAATCTATTCAACAAGTTCAATTCAAAAAGTTCCTAGGCTTCACAATCGACAACAGACTAAACTGGCACAAAAATATTGATCAGCTGTGTAGTGTCTCGTCTCCACTTTGTTTTGCATTGTACAGATTGAGGCTAACGACCAACAGAGAAATATCTTTATTTTTCTATCATGCATATTTTCGTTCTAGACTTAGTTACGGTATTATGTTTTGGGGTGCTTTTGGTTATTGTGACAGGGTTTTTAAATTACAGAAGAGAGCCATCAGGAATATTGTGGGTATATCTAGGCGAACTTCATGTCGCAATTTTTTTCGTGAATTACATATCTTGCCTCTCGCTAGTATGTATATACTTGAGATTGTAACTTACATGAAAGTTAACTTAACTACATTTCTACTCAATAATTTTCATCACAATTATCTAACCAGAGGATCAGATCTATTATCACACCTTCTCATACTCTATCAGGATAAGAAAGAGGTCCTTGATACATGGGAATTCAGCTCTTCAATGCACTTCCCAGAAATGTTCGGTTAAGCAGTGATGTCAGGGTGTTTAGTGGAGCCGTTGGTACATTTTTGCACACTAGATGCTTCTACTCATTAGATGATTTTTTTTCCAATTGTTAGTTCTTCTTGTAATATGTGGACATGTCTTATACCTCTAATTACTTACTCAAGTATTGTAATGTCAGAGGACAATAAATATTATTATTATTATTATCGTGGACTTATGCACTATCTCAGCTGTTAGCTGGATATAATTTACCTTTCCCAGATTATTATTTATTATCATGGACTTACGCACTATTTCAGCTTTTAGCTGGATATAATTTACCTTTCCCAGATTATTATTTATTATCGTGGACTTACACATATCTCAGCTGATAGCTGGATATAATTTACCTTTCCCAGATTTAGTAATCAAAGGAATAGGCTTGATTACAATATACTTGACATAAATTTCCTAACTATCCTACATGTAGTAAGAATAACAGCTTTTTGCATTTTTATATAGGTATATATAGTCGAGGATACGATGACAGGAACAATATCCATTTTATCGAGGTGCCACATCTGCTTGATCTCAATAGCAAGGTCTGTGTATTTGGACTTTTTCTCCTGGAACTTGTTCAGCACGTTGTTATTATTCGGTATGGCGACATCCACCAGCATTGCTGTTCTGGCTATCTTATCATACACCACTATGTCCGGCCTATTATTCGTCACCATTCTGTCAGTGATAACAGGCCTATCGTAGTATAATCTGATAGAGTCATTTTCCAATACGGGCGCCGGCTGATACTTGTAATATGGCTGGAAGGTGTTCAGAAGTCCGTACTTGTGTGCAAGTTTCTGATGGATAATGTTGCATACTTTATTATGCCTGTGAAGATAGTCCGTATTGGCCAGTTGTTCGCATCCGGAAGAATATATAGTGTATAGTCTCCGATCTTATATGGCATTTTCTGCACTTATCTGTTTGTAATGTTCCGTCCTTCATTATAAATTTTTTGTAATTGTTTATAGCGATCACTTGGTCTTGGATGGCCATAAGGAATCCCTCTGTTTCTGCGAATAATTCTCCTTTCATCAACCATTTGTTGGAGGCTTCTTTGTCGATGTGTGGTTGATTAATCTCATGGTGATGTCGTCCATGCAATTCCTTTCTTGACCATTGCTCTTGTTTTTCAGTATCTGATAGGAACGGTAGATTCAGCAGGTCATCTCAGGTAGCAAGATTTAGTGGTGTATATCCCTATCAGCCAACGATACCACTCTATGGAGGTCAGAAGTGAGAGCTTTTGCAGAAAAGAATTCTATGAGATTTTTTATCTTTTCGCTGTGTAAATTGACAACATCTATTAATCCGCGTCCTCCTTCTTTCCGCTTCAAAGTTGTTCGTAACGTCAGCATCGTTCGGGTCTGCCTTTGAATATCATCCAGCTCTGTCTTAGTCCATCTGATTATTCCAAATGAGTAAAGCAACACTGGAATGGTGTAGGTGTTAATTGCCTTGACTAGATTTCCCGAGTTCAACATGGATTTCAGCACAGACTTCAAACGCTGACTGTATTCTGAACGAATCTTCTCCTTAGATTGTTTTTGGTCTAGCAATCTGGCTTGTTGGTATCCCAGATATTTGTATGTTTCGCCATCTCTCATGCACTGTATAATATCGCCGTTTGGAAGTTGTGTTTCACCATCTATGACTTTCCTCTTTGAATGTTCAGGGTCTTACATTTTCAATCCCGAATTTTATATGAACATCTGCCGAGAACTCACTGACAGTTTTCAGCAAATCATCCAATTGCTTCTTGTTCGAAGCATATAATTTGATGTCATCCATGTACAGCAGGTGGTAGATTGTATGATAATATTATTATTATTATTTCCGTCAGCACGTCCAAAAGAATTGCATGCCAGTAATCTCAGCATTCGTATAACGATTCATTATAGCTGATTTGAAATTCGGATTCAATAGTTTCAAAACTATCGAAAAACTGAAACACTCAAATGACACTGACGTTAATAATTTTAGAACAGGTCTTATCAATCGAATCGTAAGGATTCTTAGAACACTTCTCAATTTTTTCAATCAAAAACTGGGCGTCGTACAAACAAATGTTAAGAAGGCATTTTTCTTGAAAAATAATTGAAAAATTCAAAAACATTTTTATTTTCGAAAGAATCAGTAGCGTCCTAGTTTTTCTTTGAAAATAACCTGCGTTGTGCCTAGATGCGCGCCACTAGTGAGTCCAAAATATTGTTTTTCTATTGAAAATTATGCGTCTTCGAAAGTTTTGAGACTGCCGAAATTATATCTCAATTTCTCAAGCAATTTACGAAAATTCAAATTAAACTGCATTTTTGATTCAATTTCAACACAAATAACGAAGTATGTTTTACTGGGTTGGGGACTAAAACGAAAAAGGCTCAATAACTGCTAAACAATTCGTTTCTGGGCGAAAAACAGAAACAGGTCAATTTTTATCTGAAGGGGACATCTTTTAACACACGGTGATTTTATTTCACTTCAACCCCTAAGCAGGGTGCACAAAACATAATTTTTTGAATAAGGAAGATAGGTCGAGTGATACCTCATTGAAAAGCTCTTTTCATTATAAACACAAATGTGTTATAATTTTTGAGTTTTGACTTATTCGGAAGAAGATACAGGCTGGTGATTCCACTACATCCTCTCAGATACCCCTTCAGATGAGGGTATCAACCCTCAAATCTTCGAATTGATCAGTTAATTTGAGTTAACTCATTAGAAAGGTTTTAGAATTTCTAGAATATTGTAGACAAAATATTTGCTTTATCTGCATTGTGATGAAGATATAGGGTGAATTAATAGAGAGCGATACAGTGTTTGCGAGGTCTGCTGATTGTATCTCCAAATACTTGAGGTACTAATCAATCCGGCTATAAATTTTGGAAAATGATCCTAGCTATTTGGAGGAGGATGTTGTGTTTCAGCAGGTTGGTGCTCCGCATTTTGCACCTGTTCGACAATATCTAGATCGAGAATTTCCTGATCGATGGATCGGAAGAAGAGATCCTACAGAATGGCCTCCACGTTCTCCCAACTTGTCATCATTGGTTTTTTATGGGACCAATTGAAGAGCCAAATACATAAAACTGATCCAGCAGGTTTGGTGGATTTACGACAACGGATTGTAGTCGAGTTGACCTATAAAATGTATCAGGTATAATAAATTCAATTGTTTTTCAATTTTTAATTTTCAATTGTTTCCTAGTCGTCAACATGTAGGTAATTCTATGAATAAGCTCCATTATTTGAAAACCTGACAAACATGTTCTGAATCTCTATCCAAAATTAGCAGACATCGCAAACACTGTATCGCTCACTATTAATTCACCCTGTATCTTCATCACAGTGCAGATGAAGAGAAATTTTGTCTACAATATACTATAATTTCTAAGAAGTTTCTAATAAGTTATTACTCAAATTAACTGATCAATTCGAAGATTTGAGGAGCTGACAACCTCATCTGAGAGGGTGTCTGAGGGGTGAAGTGGTAGCACCACTGCTTAAAGATATTTTTCCCCAAAATACAACAGTATTTCGGTGAATATTCATTTGAAATCAACAGATTTTGCAATCACTGAAAATAACTCGTCTTTTGACGAATATGTCAAAACTCAAAAGTTATTACACGTTTGTGTTGAGAATCAAAACAGCTTTTCAATGAGGTATTACTTGACCTATCTTCCTAATTCAAAAAGTTGAGTTTTGTGCACCCCTGCTTAAGGGGTTGATGTAAAATAAAATCACCTTCTGTTAAAAATGTCCTCCTCCAGACAAAAATGACCTGTTTCTGCTGTTTTTATTGAGTCTTTTTCGTTTCAGTTGATGCCCTCTATACTGATGGTGAGAAAGCCTTTGATAAGGTGGATGACAATAAACAACTAAGTAAGCTCAGTGAAGCTGGTTTTTCAAAGAGGGCTCTCGAATTTATTAGATCTTACCTCACAAATAGGAAACAGGTAGTTAAGGTGGGTGAATGTCTCCCTGAGGAAATAACTATAACATCTGGCCTTCCACAAGGTAGTATCTTTGGCCCGTTTTTTTACTATATTCATAAATTCACTACCCGACTGCATGAACACCTCAAGCTGTTTAGAATTATATCGAGTCTTGAAGATACTTTCGAGCTTCAAGCTGATTTGGATAGGGTCGTGAACTGCTTTCGGGAAAATAAAATGTTTCTCAATATTCCTAAATGCTCACTTATGACGTTTAGTCGCAATAAAAACACTATCAAAAATGATTATGATATAGAACGGAATATACTCCAGCGTAGGACTGAAATTCGGGACCTCGGTGTATGCTTGCAGGCAAATTTCAAGTTCAATAATCACTACAGTTATATTATCAAAAATCATTCAAAGCACTAGGTTTTGTCATTCGAAATTCAAAGAACTTCGGAATTTCTACTGTTGTTAGACTGTACAACTATTTGGTTAGATCTCATTTAGAACATGCGACCCAAATATGGATGCCTTCTACCCAGTGCAATATAGACTTAGTGGAGAGAGTCCAGAAAAGATTTCTTAGGTATTTATATATAAGAAAGAATGGACTATACCCCTTTAGGATTTCATGTCCATGTTGGTCACTTTCAAATTTGAAACTCTAATAGATAGGCAGGCTGTGATATTTAACTCTTATTGCGCGACGCTGAACTGCTTCGTGTGCATTTTTATCACGCACTAAATTTCGCTCCACACCGGGCCACCATATTCGAGCATTGGTCGGACGAAAGTTTTATAAACGTCAAAATAGGCGCCTTTTCGACTGCATATAAATTCGAACTAGATTCAAACATCAGCGATGTGAGTTGACCATTTTAAGTCATTTGTTATGATAACACCTAAGTCCCTCTGTGATTGAAAATTCAGAGGTAGTAGCCAATTGTCACACCAAGATTGAATATTCTTAACGTCCTCCTGTAATTGATCGTGTTCGCTAGATGGGTCGGCGTATATTTTGATATCGTCTGCGTAGCACGAAAATCGGGATTGACGTGGGATTTGAGGTCAGAAATGAATACTAAAATTAGAATGGGCCCTAGACTGAACCTTGGGGCATGCGACTTAGGACAGGACACTCGTTGGGGAGAGCTTCACCCACCCTCACTCTGAAAAATCGATTTGTTAAGAAATCCTTTATCCAATTGAGAAGATTGCCTCTGACTCCACAATGTTCAAGTTTGTGTAGCAATAGTTTGCGCCCAACTCGGTCGATTGCCTTTACCTGGTCGAGGTAAATTAGGTCAATTGGAAAACCAGCGTTGAGAAGTCTTGTCGTCTAGGCATCGTAGGAGATTGGTTATCGTTGATTTTCCAGGAAGAAAACCATGTTGCTCTTTGGGAATCAGTTTTTCACCCATCAAGAATTCAATGGTTTCTCCCGTACAATCGATTCCATGATTCTGGACACTATAGAAACAAGACTGATAAGCCTATAGTTTTCGCTGTTCAGTTTTTCCTTTTTCATACAGGGTGCTTCAACGAAAACTAAACAGAGGCTATATCTACCAAGACATTCATTTCTGATCAAAATGCAAAACAAATCAATTTTTGTTTCAAAGGGACATCTTTTGGGGTACAAAACTTGCCTGAAATATCAACCCCTAAGCGGGGTTGCAATCCTTGAACATTTTGAATAGGAAGATGGATCGAGTGATGATACAAACGAAAGGTGGTATCTTTGTCTACATCGCCTTGAACGAATTTCCATTTTTAATTGAAAACTGTAAAAGATACGGGGTGAGCAACTGAAAGATAGGGAAGACTATTTCCCTGAGACTATTCAAGTTTCAGTGAGGTAAAATGGAACAGATCCATGCTGATCAATGGCAGTCATCATCAAGTACCATCCTCATCTCGAATTTCAACCCCTGTAGCAGGGGTGACAACCCTTGAAAATTTGGAAGAGGGTAGATGGGTCGAGTGATAACTCGAAAGAAAGGTATTATCTTTGTCTGCATTCCCGTGAAAGAATTTTCATTTTTGATTGAAAACTGTAGAAGATACAGAGTGAGCCACTGAAAACAGAGAAGACTATCGCCCCAAGACTATTGGAGTATTAGTGCGAAAAACTGGAATAGATTCATTTAGATCAAAGATGACAGCCTTTGATCTGGAATGAATCTGTTCCATTTTTTTGCACTAATACTTGAATAGCTCAGGGCGATAGATAGTCTCCTCTATTTTTCAGTAGTACGAGGTAGCCCTGGACCCATCTACCCTTTTCCAAATTTTCAAGGGTGGTCACCCTGCTCTAGAGGTTGAAATTCGAGATGATGATGGTACTTGATGATGACTGCCATTGCTCAGCATGGATCTGTTCCATTTTACTTCACTGAAACTTGAATAGTCTCAGGAAATAGTCTTCCTATCTCTCAGTTGCTCACCCTGTATCTCTTACAGTTTTCAATTAAAATGGAAATTCCTTCAAGGCGATGTAGACAAAAATACCACCTTTCTTTTGTGTCATCACTGATCCATCTTCCCTATTCAAAATGTTCATGATTGCAACCCCGCTTAGGGGTTGATATTTCAGGCATGTTTTGTACCCCAAAAGATGTCTCTTTGAAACCAAAATTGACCTATTTTTGCGTTTCGATCAGAAATGAATAACTTGGTAGATTAGCCTCTGTTTAATTTTCGTTGAAGCACCCTGTATATAGCCGTAATTGTTGCATTTTTCCAGGCAGAGGGTAGTTTTCCTGTGGCAAAAGAGACAGACATAATTTGGGCTAGAGTAGATGGTATTAATGTTGCGCATAATTTTAGGAAATTCACCCATCATGCCTAGGCGAGCTTTCTGGTTTAAAATCGGAATTTTCGATAGGGGTTGTAGGTTATGTCTGAAAAAGTAGAGGCTCATCAGTGATGAGCAGATCGAGCAGAGAAGAAAATTGGTTTTGTCTGAAACGTTTAGGATGAGCTATGAGCTGAGATAGATTTGAGTCAAGTAGGAAATTTGAAAACGGTTTTCTTGAAGTTTGGATTCGGTGATATAGGTCGCAGGTCATGTTAAATTCGGGAAGTTGAAGTAACCCAAAAGTATGAGATTCATTAGTTTAGAGAGCTCTGATATATTTTCAAGAAGGATGTTATCGTCAGTATTAGAGGTGGAAGGGGATCTGCACATACACAACAAATGGAACTTAACTTCTTTGTTCGATATGCATAAGAATAAGCTATCAATAGTACTACTGGGAAAGTCCACCTGCGTCACTTGATATTTTTCGAAAATGTGATTCCTCAGATATGCGCATGTACCTCCTCTTCCTAGTTGTCGATTTGAACGATATATAGAGTGGTCTTTAACTTCAAATAATGATTTCGCAGTGTGGTTTTGTAGCCAGGTTTCGGTCAAAAATAAGCATGCGGGTTTTTCATCTTCCAAATAGGTGTTCAATTCATTAAATGTCTGGGATATTCTTAATAGAATATTGAGAAGCCAGCAAAACCAGCCATCTATGTAACGTAGACGTTGAGAAGTGATTCTCGTCAGGTGGAATTAAATGAGTTTTGGAACTTTTCCTAAAAGCTCTACATTTTTCATTATTAGTTTTGTTGCAATTTTTATGGGTAGCATTTTCATTCGAGAAAAATTCTTCAATATATCTAAACTTCTGAATAAATTTGAATTTTCGATTTTGTGCGTTAGTTTTTTGGCACATTGTATATTTAGCTTTGGACTAAGAAGTGTTTTGAATCAAATTTCTATGTACAAAATATATGTCCACCCAGTATATGCGCGTCTTACGATACACTCAGATAATTCCTCCTTATCTGATAGTACTATAGCCTGTTTCATTCATGAAAATATTACCCTCATCAATATCGATGGATATAATTTTAGGGATGTACCCGAGAAGTCCTAAAAAGCGATCATTTTTCATCGTGTAAATAAACCTATGGCGTGAACAGCAATAATAATCCCATGTAAATATACATTTATAATGTATAGGTTTAAATCAGTCGAAAATTGGCATTGGGCAGTCTGGAGTTAACGAACCGCTAAAATTGTTGCTACGCCCCAAGTATGGATAATAATAGGGGCACAATGGTAAAGAAGCACCGGCCAGCAGGGGCGGAATCATTATTTTGAATCTCCATGCCGAAATGTGATAATTTTCGAACTTGTACGAGGCTCAATATTCTATTGTAGTGTTTTTCAGTATTTTTGTTCACAGAATGAAAAATTCTCCCCTTAAAACATATACAGACAAAAGCTTAATAATTCAAATGAGTATGTTTACGATTTTCTCTATTTTGATACCTATCTACAAGTGGAAAGAAATAGTCTAAGCCAACCCATACGGGAAAAAATGCGTGATTTATATGTATGTATACAGGGTGTTACATAATAGTATGTCACAAGTTGAGGAGGTAAATCTACTCGCAATTTTAAGAAAAAAAGTTCATAAAAACATAGGTCCGCAAAAGCTTCGTTACGGAAATATACGGTGTTGAAATTTCCGGAAAAAATGTTTTTTTCTTCAAATCTCCTGCAGTTTTTGAGATATTCAGCCCAAATTTGGAATCAAGTAATTTTTAACAGCCTGCATCATTACACGTCTTAAATTTTAACTAGAATCGACAAGGTGTTTTCTTTTCTGGAGCCATGTCCTCTTTTGTCCTCTCAACTTTTTAAGTAAATCAATTTTTGTCATCTTCGTTCAATTTAGAAACATTTTTGACACTTATAGTTTTTTTATATCTCCGACCGTTCTCGAGCAAAATCTTATTAAACGATTGTATGCATTCGCTGAATTGAAAGCACTTCTAATTTAAAAAATGACTAGTAGGCTTTGATTTTTTCATTTATTTATTCATTTGGACAGTTGCTAAAGTTGAACCAGTGTCTGCTCGAATTGTTTATTAAATTAACAATTAGTTTTAAGACTTTTGAAGTTCTTGCTGTAAGAAAAAATGACTAATTTTACTAACGCCGAATTGGCTGATATCCATTACATGTACGGTCTGGCTGACGGAAACACAACAGAAGCTAGTCGATTATATCAGTTGCGCTTTCTAAATCGAGTAATAACATACAGGCGAACATTTTCAAATATCCACAGAAGGTTGAGGGAAACTGGTACTTTTACTGCAAATAATTATTTAAAAGTTGCAACTCAAACTATAAGAACTCCAGATATTGAGGAAGCAGTTTTGAATTGTATTGATTTCAATCCTCATGTGAATACAAGATTGAAAATCAGTTGAATATTTCACATGTTCTAGTTTGGAGGATTCTCCACGACTAACAAACCAGGCTGTGGATTCGCTTCACCAAAATCTCCTTTATAGCACAGAGGTCAGGTGGCTCTCCAAAGGTAAGGTATTGACAAGAGTTCTAGAACTAAAACTGAAGTGTTAATGTTTTTACAAGATACTAAATCTGAATATGTTAGTCATTTATCTGACCCTGTTTGGTACTTGAAGTTAGCATTTATGGTAGATCTTTTTAGCCATCTTAATAACTTGAACAAAAGCGTTCAAGGCAGAGAAGATAATATGTTAACAGCCAAAGATAAAGTGAATGCATTTCATGTAAAACTTCGATTGTGGTCATCTTCTCTGCAAAACATAGATTTGAGATTTTTCGTGTATTCAAAAGACTGTTGATAATAATTCAATAACCCAATCCCTTGTAGTTAAGGCTCACATTCCTTCCAAGATACAAAGTTTACATAATTTTCAAGATAAACTATTAACATACTTTCCAGATTTGCACTCTGAAGCTGACAATTGGCGTACGTGGATTTTGGTCCCTTTCTTGGATAAGTCACTATCTCACTACAAATCTGAAAGAAAAACTTGTGGATTAAGCTTCTGATGGCGTGCTTAAAATGGAATATCATTCGCAAAGTAGTGACGTGTTTTGGATGAAAAGAAAACAAGAATATTCAGAGCTGGCAAGGGAAGTTCTAAAATCATTAGTACCATTTGCCACTGCCTGCTTATGCGAACTAACATTCTCTCAAATGGCCATTAAAACTAAAAAGAGAAACAGAATACTACCAGAAAACGATTTAATCATAAACGTTTCTAAAATAGCAACACGCTTTGAGAATTTCTCGAAAAATAAATAAGCACATCCTTATCACTGATATTGTATTTTTATTGTAGTGTAGAATCTTGTCATTTCTCTTTTGCAAAAGATCACCCGAATAAGGCTTCGCAACTCCCATAGAGTCGTGACCCACAGATCAATTTATAGGAAAACCTAAAAATCTTTATGAAACGTCGACATAAATACGACGGATGTCTTCTATGTTCAGCATGATGCGACATAGAGGCCTCCATTATGCTTGGTTATGCTCATTGGAAAATCTGATACCTGGACTACTTACTCAATTGATTACCAAATTTTCCAGCCTATAAAAGATGGTTCACAGCAATAGTCCCCTCACTTTCATTCCACGCTTCGTATTTTCCTTTGATAATTTTTTGTATCACCTCGTATACCCATTCCCACTCCCTATACTTCATTTATTCATGTGATCTGGACTCAAATCGAATTGTAATGTCGCAGAATAATGTTACTTATCTCAATGCTATAATCCGTCTCTGTAAGATGGTACTTCTTGTGGGAAGAGTTGAATTTTGACCACAGAACGAGCGGTGGGTCCGCGTAATATGGTCGGATTCTTTTGAATGGGATCATCCTGTACCATTGAATGCGAAGGGTATGCTATTAATGAATAACATCTCAAGAATGCATTGTCTTTCCGTGTAGACAAGATCCTATTACAACCGTTACTATACTTTTTATGAGATGAGATTTTTGTCTATGCAAATTTAATTTTGGAGGAATGAAATGACATGAATGTATTGCTAACTGCAGAAGAATGTTCAGTAGAAATTTCACACAAGTTTGTAAATAATACTGTGATCAAAAGATCAAAAGATACTGATATCAATGACTGAAGTACTGAAATCTACATTGTAATGAGTTATTGATTTACTGTACACCGTACCGAGGCCGAGTCGAGCCTTTTCACGGTTCAGAATTGTTTCTGAACTCACTCCGCCTAACAGTCAGCCCAATACTGATACTAACCTAAACTCCCCCTATATTGAAATAATTTAAAAAAATTTATAATAAAATAAAATGGCTGAGGAACCAAAAGCACTATAGAGCGCCCTCAGCTCCCCTAAGCCAATACAAAAGAGATCAAAGTTGAATCTTTCGCTCATTTCATTGCACAGCCTCATCATACAGTTAATTGGAGAAACACTGATTGGGTTTACATCAAATACATCATTCTCATTCAGAATACCCAAGAGTATTTTCTTCAATAATAAAAAACAAGTACTGTGTTTTAAGGAATTTTACTTAATAATTGCGATTCGTAACGCGTTTCACTACACCGTAGCTTCTTCAGACGAATGAATATACAGAAAAATATAAATGAGAATATAACTATAAATGTTCTTGAGTAACTAAAAGCTTATTGGGTTGCTTCTTCTTAAGTGGTTATTTATGACAGGTATATCCAATAAAATTAAGGAATAGATTGCTCCCCGAAAAGATTCAATAGAGGTGAAGGGCTTAAATCGACTTGTTCATTGATGAGTCTACCTGAGTGTTTGTATTTATTGATTTCTAAAGTTTCCCAAAGATCTACCTTCCAATATTTCTTATCTGTATGCAAAATTTCAAACTGTGGGTCGAAAGAATGATTATTTTCTAAGAGATGATTCGCGTAATTTGAATCTGATTTTTTATTTGAAAAACTGCGTTTATGTTCCGATATTCTAATATTAAAATTTCTATGTGTTCTACCAATGTAGAAATTATCACAGTCATTGCAATTCAATCGATAAACACCTGATTTATTGTTTTTACCTGGTTTGGTTTTATTATTTTTATATATTTGCCTAAAGTATTATTAGTTTGGAAAGCTATGTTGAAATTATTGCTATTCAAGAATGATTTCAGTTTCTCACTTGTAATGCCAACGTAGGTTAAGGTGTTGAATTTTTGTTTCAATTTATCGACAGGGTAAACTTCATTCAATGCGATTCTACTATGTTTTTTTCAAAATATTATTTATTAAATTGGGATTGTAACCATATTATTTGTTTAATCAAATTTAGTTCTTTGTTGAAATTTTCTGGTGATAACTGTTAATCAATCTATGAATAAAACTATTGAATGCTGACATTTTATGATATGGATGACACGACGAGTTATGTATTATAATATCTGTATGTGACGGCTTATGGTAAATTGCGAAAACATGTTTTCCATTTTCATTCGAAATTGTTACGTCTAAGAAATTTATCGAATTATTGCTCTCTATTTCGGTTGTGAATGCGATTTTTGGATGTAATTAATTTATATGATTTTCGAAAATTTTCAACTGTCTATCTGTTCCTGTGAAGCAAATAATGATATCGTCTACATAGCGATACCAGTATAAACAATATTTACTGAGTGGATGATTATGAATTAATTTTTCTAAGTTATTCATGAATATTTATGCTAACAAAGGACTTAACGGATTGCCCATAATCATAATCAATTAACATCCCGTTATCGCCACAAAATTTCAACAAAGAACTAAATTTGATTAAACAAATAGCCAAAAATAATGGTTACAATCCCAAACTAATAAATAATATTTTAAATAAAAACAAAGTAGAATCGCATTGAATGGAGTTTGCCCTGTCGATATATTGAAACAAAAATTCAACACCTTAACCTACGTTGGCATTACAAGTAGCAATAATTTCAACATAGCTTTACAAACTAATAATAATTCAGGCAAATATATGAAAAATAATAAAACCAAACCAGGTAAAAACAATAAATCAGGTGTTTATCGATTGAATTGCAATGACTGTGATAATTTCTACATTGGTAGAACACATAGAAATTTTAATATTAGAATATCGGAACATAAACGCAGTTTTTCAAATAAAAAATCAGATTCAAATTACGCGAATCATCTCTTAGAAAATAATCATTCTTTCGACCCACAGTTTGAAATTTTGCATACAGATAATAAATATTGGAAGGTAGATCTTTGGGAAACTTTAGAAATCAATAAATACAAACACTCAGGTAGACTCATCAATGAACAAGTCGATTTAATCCCTTCACCTCTATTGAATCTT
Source organism: Cryptolaemus montrouzieri (assembly GCA_013387265.2). NCBI lineage: Eukaryota > Metazoa > Arthropoda > Insecta > Coleoptera > Coccinellidae > Cryptolaemus > Cryptolaemus montrouzieri. The sequence continues at coordinate 6,256,080 of JABFTP020000124.1, forward strand.
TTCGGGGAGCAATCTATTCCTTAATTTTATTGGATATACCTGTCATAAATAACCACTTAAGAAGAAGCAACCCAATAAGCTTTTACTTACTCAAGAACATTTATAGTTATATTCTCATTTATATTTTTCTGTATATTCATTCATCTGAAGAAGCTACGGTGTAGTGAAACGCGTTACGATCGCAATTATTAAGTAAAATTCCTTAAAACACAGTACTTGTTTTTTATTATTGATAATGGAATTTCACCAAGTAAAAGCCTCCCAAATTCAAAAGTATTGTCTTCATTAACCTTCCTAAGGTCTTCGGGTCAATTTTGGCCCATTTTCAGATAAAAATGTAATTTTCTCAGAAAATGAGCGTTGAAAAAGTTTCATATTCTATAATTTTTAACTATTCTCTTCAATCTACTCATTATTGGAATAAGTTTATCAAAAATAATTAAAATATTCCACATATGATTCTTTTTACTTTAACGGTCTTCGGGTCAGAATTGACCGCAACTAATAACAAACGCACATCTGTTATCGTCCCAATTGTTTAGGTATCGTATAACTTTTTGAATGAGACGTTCTTTTGTTCTACCCACAAAAGTCTTAGTGTTATATTATAATATCAATCGAACAACGCGTACTCTAGTTTATAGTGGTGAAAACGTTATTTGTTTATAAAAAATAATAGACAATTGAATGGAAGGGGCGTTATTAGATGAAATGTCGGATAGTAATGAATCTTGTTCTGAAACAGAAGATTATATCGAAGAAGCTGATAGCTCTGATGGTGACAGTGAATTAGTGCTTGTGCCAACAGTTACGTCAAAAATGGACAAATAAAATATTCCAGAAACCCCGTCACACAATCTTATCGAGGAGCTTCCAGAGAAAACATAGTGAACTTGATACCAGGTTTGACACCAGCTCTTGCTCAAGGGTTATCTTAGAAGGAAAATCCAGTTTTGAATTATTTTTCCCTCCACCTATGATAGACACCATATTGAAATATACAAATTTGAAAGGTAAGCGTGTTTTCGCTGATGATTAGAATGACATTTACTTCATTGATCTGTCCGCATACATTGGGTTACTATTACTATCTGGTGTATTTAGTTCAAATAATGAAAGTACCGAAAGTTTCTGGGATAGTGAGAAAGGCAGACCTATTTTTGGGGTACTAATTTTCAAAAAATTGTCAAGGTTGATTAGGTTTGACAATGGAGAAACTCGATCCGAACGGCTACTGCGGGATAAATTTACTCCAAATCGAGATCTATGGAATCAGTGGGTTGACCTTTTGCCAAAATTTTATAATCCATCTGAAAACGTTACAGTAAATGAACAGCTTGTAACATTCAGAGGAAGATGGCCATTTCGACAGTACATGCCATCGTAACCAGCTAAATATGGCATCAAATTTTGGGTTCTAAGTGATTCTGCCACAAGTTATGTTTGAAATCTCCAACCCTACACAGGCAAAGAAATAGGAGGTGTGCCTGAAAAAACCAAGGCATCCGTGTAGTCCTTGATTTGGCTCGCGGCCTGAGGGAGCATAATCTTACGGAGGGTAATTTTTTTACATCACATCAACTTGGATAGAAACTATTAGAAAAACACATCACTGTAATAGCGACTATACGTAAGAATAAACCGGAATTGCCTCCAGAAATAGTAACAACAAAGGAAAGACCGTTATATTCATCATGTTCCGCTTTTACTAAAGATACTACGCTTGTTTCTTACATACCCAAAAAATATAAGTCGGTGAATCTTCTCAGTACTTTGCATCACAACTCAGAAGTGAGTAATCGCGCAGACAAAAAGCCTGTGATAATATTAGGCCACAACAAATTTAAGGGTGGCGTGGAAACACTGGATAAAGCTGTCTCATGTTACAGTTGCAAAAGAAAAACAAAACGTTGGCCTCAAGTGGTATTCAGTAACATAGTAGACATATCAGCCTACAGCCGGCTCGGTGAGGATATGATACTCGTCTTCTACGCAGAGTTACTTGGGTTCAATCTCCACAAAGTCGGTGCGATTTTTCGGATTCTGGGAATCGCTTGAGTATCCATCTTTCGGAGGATATGTCAAGCCGTCGCTCCTGTCTACCAGAGATGTGTTGGACATTAAAGATCCCTTCCTTCGACACGAGAGGGGTTCGGCAAAATCCCCGGGTTAGTGAGGTGACAGAGTTCCTCGGCGTGTCATTGGCCGAAAGGCGGAAATAGAGCACGTTAAAGGAATAATAAACAATGCTTTCACATTATTCACGGCTGCCAATAGCAGCTGGAAGGAAGACTGCCTAGCAAAACGGCGACACTATTTGGAAAATTTAGATATGCAATAGGTTACACCGTATATAAAAAACAGGAAATTATTATCGAGGGCACCTTTTTCAATAGAATTTGCAAAAAAGCTCCGTCAATCTAGTGACAATGTACAAATATAATCAACTTCCACCAAACAAGGCGGAAACAACACTTGTACAGCTAAAAAGGCTCCCAAAAGAAGTCGCTGCCAACTATGTGCTAAAACTGAAAATAAAACATCTTTGATATGTGTAGATTGTAAGAAACACGTATGTAAAAAACATTCTAAAACAGTTGTTCTATGTATCCAGTGTAATAAGATATAATTTCATTTGCATTCTTTTTTGATTACTGCTCAGTCTCTTTTATAAAAATATCTAACAACATAGTATATTCTTTTTATATTAGATATATAAAATTACAATTTTTATAAAAATAAATAGTAATTCTGTAGAAATAAATATATATATATATATATATATTATATAATATATATATATATATATATATATATAGTATATATTATATACTTGGGTCAGATCTGACCCAAAGCATGCGTTTGTAAAATTAATGACCAGAAGGTTAAAAGTAGGGATTCAACTTGAAATCAAGACAAGCTCCAGTCAAGCTGTTGTTTTCAGATATCAAGTCTAGTCAAGGCTTAAAAATTCAAGCTTCTTGAAACGTGAAACTTGAAAATTTGAATCAGTACACAATGATCTATACTAATATTACGAGGGCGGTTTGATAAGTTAGTGACTTTTTGAATAAAACCATTTTTTTCGGCAAATAAACATTTTATTTTGCTACATAATCACTTTTATTTGTGTGTGTGTGTGTGTGTGTGTGTGTGTGTGTGTGTGTGTGTGTGTGTGTGTGTGTGTGTGTGTGTGTGTGTGTGTGTGTGTGTGTGTGTGTGTGTGTGTGTGTGTGTGTGTGTGTGTGTGTGTGTGTGTGTGTGTGTGTGTGTGTGTGTGTGTGTGTGTGTGTGTGTGTGTGTGTGTGTGTGTGTGTGTGTGTGTGTGTGTGTGTGTGTGTGTGTGTGTGTGTGTGTGTGTGTGTGTGTGTGTGTGTGTGTGTGTGTGCTCCTCCGGTCACAGAGGATGAATAATTTTTTCCTCTCGTTTTTTTATTACCCAAGGACAGCTTTATTGATGAATTCAAATAGATTATCTTCATTTTATACAGTAGTGACTTTTTTTATAAAAAACTAAAAATGCAGCAGATGGGACGCTGCTTTATAATCATTTCATGTACTCAGTGTTTGAAATCAGTTAGTTGGCACTTTGTTTCTGTTGTAAGCACAAATAAAAGATTCAAGTTTTGTGATTCTACCATGGAAAGACGACATTTGACTAGAGTAGAGATGTTACGAGCCGTTGGCATGCTTCAAGATGGGAGCTCACAACGGGAAGTATCCAGGGTTCTGGGAATTAGTCCAAGTGTCATAAACCGTTTATGGTCGCGTTTCAATGAAACAGGTAGCGTAGAAGAACGCCATACAGGTCGTTTCAGGATTACTACAGTCGCCCAAGACCGATTTTTGGTTTTACAAGCCAGAAGAGATCGTACTACCACAGCATCTCAATTAGCTCAAGAGCTATCACGAGTTCATAATGTACAAATTTCCGACCGAACTGTGAGAAATCGACTGCACGAAGGTCAACTCCACTCCAGACGTCCTTTAAGAGTTCCACAACTGACCCATGGAAATCGCGCTGCTCGTTTAGCTTGTTGCCAAGAACACGTAAACTGGGATCAAGAGAGGTGTGCCACAGTTCTCTTCAGTGATGAATCTAGATTTAGTTATTATCCCGATTCGGGAAGAATTCGAATATGGAGGGAACCTAGAAAGCAAAACCGTCTCCAGCATGCTCGAGAAGTTGTTAGACAGGGAGGCGGATCAGTGATGTTTTTGGGGAGGTATACGCCTTGGTGGAAGAACTGACCTCGTTTTCATACAGAACAACCTCACGGGAAATTCTTACGCAAATGAGATAGTTTTACCTGTAGTGGTACCGTATCTCAAAACAATGGGTCAAAATCCACTCTTCCAACAAGATAATGCCCCTCCTCATCGTGCAAGAGTTGTCTTGAACGTTCTTGAAGTGATATCGATCTTCTACCGTGGCCATCCTGATCCCCAGATCTGAATCGCATCGAGCATGTGTGGGACACCCTAATAAGAAATCTCCTGCGTCAAAACGTCTTCCATCATGAACAGAAGCTGAACTTAGCAGTTCAGGGGGCTTGGAATGACTTAGGCCAAAATGTAATAGACAATTTAATATTGAGCATGCCGCGACGATGCCAAAGTGTCATTAATAACAGAGGTGGACCTTCTGGGTACTGAAGAAAATGAGTGCTTCCATATCGTTTCGAAAATATTAGTTCAGGATTTTTTTTGTGTTTCACCAAATTTCGTCAATTTCAAATTTTTTTTTATAATAGGTGCTTTGGAGAAGTCAAATATTATTTTGTTGTCTTGAGAATACATCCTACCAAAAACCGGAAGATTTCTATAAATTCGAATCATCAAATTCATATTTTAAAGATATTGGTAAGTGTTCCCTAGACTTTTTTGAGGTGTTTATTTACACTTCTGCCCGCTAGGTGACGACACTACATAATTTTTTTTCAGTTTTCTATATATTTTTACAAGGAATATTAAAATTTTAACGAATGATATGAAATCCTCTGAAAGAATAATTTAATTTCTTCCGAATGAATTTCAATTTTGTTTTCATCTTTTCAATCACAGTTTTTTGACTGACGATGTTTATGAAAATTTTGGACTATTGAGGTCAAAAGAATGAATACATCAATCAGACTTCACAGAAAAACATTCAATTTTCGGAAAACCAAAAATTAAATTCTCCGTATTCCTTATGAAATTGTTTAAACATTGTGAGTCAACAAAATTACGTTTTCTCAAATTTCGGGATACTGTATAAATCATAGAACGAATGACTCACCGATCATCTATTTGAATCTTTCTTAGTATACGCAACTTTCTTCCCCAAATATGGTAGCAATAAATATTGCAAAACCACAGGAAATCAATAAGCTCACCCATGAAACTTTATTTTTAACCTACATCAAACGGACATCTCAATATAGTAACTATTGTTAGTTCATACAATATGAATGAATGACTTACCGATTAGTAATATCGAACTCTTATAGTTTTCCAGGAAATCAGCTCTAATCATCTCTAACCGACGAGTAGATTTATGACACATTCTTGGGATATGACAAAGTATCTGCTCTATCAAAGATTTTATACTTTGCGGCGTTGCGTTGATTATGTCGTATAGCATAACTAATGTTCTCGAGTTGTAGCGGAAATATTGGGTATTTATATGCATCCATATTTAAAATGCAAGGTTGGTCCCTGACCTACCATTATCTTTATTTTTCAATATAATCCCTTTCAGCTCTACACCGGGTGTCCATTTATTTTGTTGTGCTATAATATGTAGTGCTGTAGTGATCACAAATTAAAATATATTACACGATACAGAGTGTTCCATAATAAACAAAAATGTGATTTTTTGAATAAGATAGGTTATATCTTGTTTCATTTTTGACTTTGTGAGGATAGATTAGGGTGAATTTGATCGAAATTTTCTACACCTTGAATAGTTCCGGAAATATTTGACATTCCCTGAAATTTAGGACCAAAAAAAAAAATTGTGCCCTGAATATTGATTTCAATGCTTCAGATGTAAAATAATTGTGATAGTAATTGTTGTTGCTTGAACATATGACACATTTTGTTGATCTATGTTAAACACGGTGTTCGAAAACGTTTTTTGAAGTTGGGGACCAATCAAATCTCATTTCACTGTTTTCCTTCAAATGGCATACCCTATACAGAGTGTTACATAATAGTATGTCACAACTTGAGAGGGTAAATCTACGTTTAATTTTAAGAAAAAAGTTTTTATAAACATAGGTCTGCAAAAGTTTCATAACGGAGCTACAGGGTGTTGAAATTTCCGGAAAAAATTGTTGTTTTCTTCTAAACTCCTGCAGATATTCAGCCGAAATTTGGAATGCAAGCTATTTTTTACAGCCTCCATCATTACACTTTTTTAGTTTTAACTGAAATTCACAAGGTGTTTTCTTTTCCTGACGCCATGTCATCTTTTGCCCTTTCAAACTTTTTTGCTGTACGCCACTGATCAGCGTTTATCAATTTTCGTCATCTCCGTTCAATTTAAAACTTTTTTGACATTTTTCGTATCTCCAACCGTTTTCGAGTGAAAAATTATTGAATTTTAATTATTTGAATTGTATGTTATTCACTAAATAAAGAAAAATAATAGAAATACTCGATAGGTATGCCCAAAATTTGCTTCTATTTTGAAGCTCATCTTCTGAGACTCAAATTATAATCATTCAATATCAAACTAAAAAGAAAGAACAATTAAAAACTAAATAAATTGCTGGAAGTGTCCCCCACCTGCAAGAATACAGGCATCTGTCCTTCTTCGCATAATATCACACACTTTTTGAAATATTCCTGGAGTATTTCTTATTGTGTCATAAGAAGTTATTATTCGATTTCTCTATTCTTCTACAGTGTTCACTGGAGTGGTATAAACTAAACTTTTGAGATATCCCCATAAGAAAAGGTATCAACGACTTAAGTCTGGGGACCTAGGAGGCCATGGTTCTGGCCCACCTCGACCTATCCATCGATCATCGATTGTTGAATGTATTATTCAAGAATTCGTTAGCTTCTCCACTAAACTGTGCTAGTGCCCCGTCATGCATGAACCACATCATGTTTCTCACCAAAAGTGGCACATCCTCGAGAAATAAAGGTAACTCCTCCTCAAGAAATTGCCGATAAGCGGGACCGTTTAATCTGTTCTCATAGTTTGAATTGCACCTTTCAAATGATTATTTGTAGTAAAAGTAAAAAATAAATACTTTTTTTAATTAGAAGTGCTTTCAATTCAGCGAATGCATACATTCGTTTGATAATTTTTTGCTCGCGAACAGTTGGTGTGTTGTCAAAAAAGTTTCTAAATTGAACGAGGATGACGAAAAGTGATTGTACGCTGATCAGTAGCGTACTGCAAAAAAGTTTGGAGAGACAAATGAAGACATGGCTCCGGAAAAGAAAACACTTCGAGGATTCAGTTTCCTGAAGATGTGCGCAAATTGTGTCGAAATATTGGAATTGCTATAAACGATAAAACGTAGCATTATTTGACAGGCCCTTCCTTGCCACACAACCCTTAAAAAAAAGAAATGTATATTATATATACACTCCCCACAAAAATTGTCGCATCACACTACTTTTACGACAATACTATATTAACATATAGGTTGGTCATTCAAGAGTCGCTTGGTAACTTTCAGAAGAGTAAAATAAGAAGATATCATTCAAAAGTGATGAATTTATGATGGAAAATATCAATAAATATTTAATGAAAAATTAAAAAATTCTGCCATCTTCAAACATTCGTGAAGAGACCAATCAACTAGCATCGAATGGTTAGTAATCATTTTCAAAATCGAGTGTTTCCTCCACGGGCCCTAATTATTGCCAGTATACGTCTCGGAAACCCCTCAAACAAATTTTGGATGTACTCTTGAGTCACTGAGTTCCAAATTTCAGGAAGCAGATTTTCTAGTTGTTGTAGTGTTCTAAAGGCATCCTTTGTTGCTGAATTTGCCACCCCATGTTTTCCCAAACATGTTCTATGGGATTCAAGTCGGGAATTCTGGCTGGCCATCTTAAAATATCAATTTCGAAATTTTGCAGAAATTCTGTAACTACTCTAGCAGCATGAGGCCGAGCGCTATCAAGCATATAAATGAAGTTTTCGCCAATCAATGGGCCAAAGGGTACAACAAGGGGTTCAAGGATATCTGGGATGTATGGCCGCTGTCATATTCCATTATTCACTCGACAATGGAAAGAAATGCCTCCCCACACCATTACTGAGTCCCCTTCGAAGTTTTCGGTTTGCCGGATATTACATTGCTGATACCGTTCCTCAGGCCGTCTGTATACAGGCATGCGTCTATCATTCGATACTAGACAGAACCTGGACTCGTCGGAAAATAGAAAATTCGACCATTCTGGAATACCGCAATTTGCATGTTCCCTCGCAAATTGAAGTCTTGCAATTCGATGCTTTCTGGTGAGACGCGGGCCGGTAGAAGCCACCCTTGGTCTGATATCGTCTTCTCTGAGCCTGTTCCTAACAGTTTGCAATGAAATATGCACCTTTCTGGAAAGTGCGAGTTCATTCTGTAGCATTCTAGCCGTAAAGTGCCGAACTCTTAGTGCAGTTAAACGAAGCCAACGATCATCAACTGGTGTTGTTATCCGGTTCCTTCCCTGTCCGGCCCTTCTTCCATATTCCTCTGTTTCGTGGTACCGATCAATTACTCTTGAAATACTGCTTTGGTTAACATTCAACAAGTTAGCCACGTAACGTTGGCTTCGCCCCTCCTCAAGTGTTACAATTCTTACCACTTCGTGATCACTAAAATAGCGCCCAGGACGTTCAGCAGCCATTACAATAAATTCAAACATTCGAAAATCAACAAGAAACACTGAAATCTTGCATTGATTTAGCGTGAAAACTGAAGAGAAATTGAATGAATACTGTTAGTTAAATAAACTCATTCTTGTTTCAGACGTGTTTGAGATCATATGGAAACAAATGTTACTACATAGATAAGATTTTTTGCCCCTCATATATCCAAAAACATATGTTGACAAAGAAACTGCGATCGAGTTGCTTCTTAATCGATTGTGGAATTCTGAGTACCAGATGATGATTATATTATATAATTCGTGAAAACATCCCCGTAAATCACAGTTGACGCATAAAATTTATTTCATGCAAATTCTAGTGGAAGTACCAGGCGTTAGACCCTGTATATTCCCACCTATACAAATGAAAAAGATCCAAGTATCTGATGCTCGCATAGCGTTATTATGTGCATTTTTGTTGAGACCACCAGAGAGTAACATTTCACTCAGTCATTAGTTGCTGAAATAATAACTATTCTATAAAATATAATTATCTGCGTGAGAAATAAAGCATCGCCATACGTAATAAAAAAATCAATTGCCATAAAAAGTTACAATTTTGATAAGTGCACCTACTTTACGAGCTACTAAAGCAAAGAAGTATCAGTCAATAAACATAAAATGGCATATAAATCTGGTCAGGATGGACGAAGACACAATCTTGCGTGTTGGAATTTTTTGCAACCTCCTAATGACAGATAATAAAGTTGAAATTGAAGAATGAAGTTGATACTTCAACTGTTCGGCGTTTAATTGTTTTTTGTATCCAGTTTAGAAAACAGTACCGTATTTCAGATTGTTCTTGACCTTTCGTTCGACGCGAGGCAGGCTATATTGCCCGGAATAGAGCTAATTTACGGAACAAACGACATTCTTCCTGCAGGAGATAACTGCTCGACGAAACATTCTTCGCTATAACAATTTCTTTGTCAGATGGATTTTTTGCGAACATGTCGGAAACATTTGAAGTTACTATTGATACTTTATTGAAACTCCGAAATGAACTGTTTCCACTATGTTATAATACGATTAAATTTTGACGAATGATTGTTACGTTGAAAGGGGTAGTTTGGTTATTATTATTATTTATTATCGTGGACTTATGCACTATCTCAGCTGTTACCTGGATATAATTTACCTTTCCCAGATTCAGCAATCAAAGGAAATAGGCTCGATTACAATATACTTAACATAAATTTCCTAACTATCCTACATGTATTAAGAATTACATCTTTTTGCATTTACTATAAAGGTATTCTTATGCAATTCTAATTTCTTAAGGCTATCATGCAAAGTTTTGGGTATTAACCCAGTCGAGGATACGATGACAGGAACAACATCTATTTTATCGAGGTGCCACATCTGCTTGATCGCAATAGCAAGGTCTGTGTATTTGGACTTTTTCTCCTGGAACTTGTTCAGCACGTTGTTATTATTCGGTATGGCGACATCCACCAGCATTGCTGTTCTGGCTCTCTTATCATACACCGCTATGTCCGACCTATTATTCGTCACCATTCTGTCAGTGATAACAGGCCTATCGTAGTATAATCTGATAGAGTCATTTTCCAATACGGGCGCCGGTTGATACTTGTAATATAGCTGGAAGTTGTTCAGAAGTCCGTACTTGTGTGCACGTTTCTGGTGGATAATGTTGCACACTTGATTATGCCTGCGAAGATGCTCCGTATTGGCCAGTTGTTCGCATCCGGACGTAATATGCTGTATAGTCTCCGATCTTATATGGCATTTTCTGCACTTATCTGTTTGTAATGTTCCGTCCTTCATTATAAATTTTTTGTAATTGTTTGTAGCGATCACTTGGTCTTGGATGGCCATAAGGAATCCCTCTGTTTCTGCGAATAATTCTCCTTTCATCAACCATTTGTTGGAGGCTTCTTTGTCGATGTGTGGTTGATTAATCTCATGGTGATGTCGTCCATGCAATTCCTTTCTTGACCATTGCTCTTGTTTTTCAGTATCTGATAGGAACGGTAGATTCAGCAGGTCATCTCTGGCAGCAAGATTTAGAGGTGTATATCCTTTATCAGCCAACGATACCACTCTATGGAGGTCAGAAGTGAGAGCTGTTTCTGAGAAGAATTCTCTGAGATTTTTTTATCTGTTCGGTGTGTAAATTGACAACATCTATTAATCCGCGTCCTCCTTCTTTCCGCCTCAAAGTGGTTCGTATCACAGACGATTTTGGATGATGGTTGTTGTACTTTGTTAGCATCGTTCGGGCAGCATATAATTTGATGTCATCCATATACAGCAGGTGGGAGACTGTATAATAATTCCTATCTGTTTTTATCCTAAATCCGTATCCTGTTCTATTGAGTATTGGCGACAATGGGTTTATAGCTAAACAGAACCATAGTGGACTCAAAGAGTCATTGTTGTCTTCAAGAATTCTATCAGGGCTGGGTGAATTTTGTATATCTGCAATACTTCAACAAGCCGAGAATGGGCGGTACTATCGAATGCCTTCAGATAATCGAGAAAAGCTGAATGAACATTCCGATGCCCTACGTGTGCCTGTTTCATTATCACAGAATCGATGATGAGTTGTTCCTTGCACCCGTGGTGTTTCTTTCTGCATCCTTTCTGCTCGTCTGCTACTACAGTGTGTTCCAACGAAAATTTGACCCCCTCTAACTCCGAAATGAGTAACATTAGCGAAAACACCAAGACACGTCGATTTTTGTTTCGAGGGGAGCATTTTCGAAATAATTCGAAACTTCTCAGATCAACCCCTACCCCCAGCAACCCTAACTTTCAAATTCATCATAGGGAATAAGGGTCGAGTGGCACCTTACTGAAAAGGTCTGTCAATTCTCCATCTTGATTTGTCATTTTAGAATTTTAAATTAACATACAGGGTGTCCCAACCAAGGTGAAGTTGAATTCCTGGAAATCCCAAATACTAAATGAAATAGATTTATTTTGGCATAATGCAAGCGCAGGTTTATGCTCGGTCTAGAAAAACGACCTACACTTGTGAATTTGGAGTTGGTGCAATCAACCCCTATTTCCAGCATCCCCAACTCAAAATCATTCGATCGATAATAGGTCAAGTGGCACCTCGTTGGAAAGGTACTGCAATTTTCTCTTCGAATTTGGTATTTTCGAAATTCAGAATCATCATACAGGTGTCCTGAAGCAGGAACATTGAAAATCCAAATAACTTTTGAAACTGGTTCATTTCGGTATACGAGAACATGTTTGATCCGAGAATAGGACTTTCTTGTGTGGTTATAGAATTTTTGCAATCAACCCCTTCCATTCAGCATCCCCAACTTGAAAATCATACAAATAATTCAAGTGGCATATCTTCAGAAAGGTTTTGAATTCCAGAATGATTAAAGCATTTCATTCAGTTCGGCTCTCCATACAGGATGTCGCTTTCGAAAAATTCAATATCGTCATTTGAAATTATCAACTAAAATTAATTCGAAACTGTTAAAAGTATTGGGGTACGATGTGTTGAGCATCAATTACGAAGAAATAAAGCTGATTTCTGCATTGAAAATGTTCACATTTTTTCATTTCCATCTGGCGTGCAGTCATCTGTTATTTCTCATTTTGCAATGAAATATTATTATTATTCAGATCAGTTCCTCATTATTGTTGTTGTTCGTCAGTTGAAATTAATCTGAAAATGGTTTATTCCACTGAGGAAAGGGTCGAAATTGTATCGACGTATTTTCGAAATAACAGTTGTGCCAAAGAAACGGCAAGGATATTCGATAGGAACCATCCTGAAAGAGAAAGGGAGTCAGTCACCAGTACGTTAAATATTTGGTTGACAAATTCTAGCTACGGGTTCGGTGGCAAACAAAAACATGAAGTGGCATGTCCTGTCAGAAATGAGGCAACGGAAGTGGCAGTAGTGGGTCATCTACAAATGGAGAATACTACTTCGATCAGAAAACTATCTCGTCTGACTGGTGTATCAGCTACAACTGTCCATAGAATCGTGAAATATCACAAATTTCACCCTACAAGGTAAAATTAGTGCATGAAATAAACGAAGATGATCCAGATCGTCGTTTACAGTTTTGTGAAAATCTAAGTGAAAACCTAAACGCTAATCCAAATTTTCTGAATAACATCTGTTTTTCTGATGAAAGCACCTTTATGCTCAGTGGTGAAGTGAATAGACATAATTGTCGATATTGGGGCACACAGAATCCTCATTGGTTTAGAGAGGCCCACACGCAAAGGCCTCAGAAGTTGAACGTTTGGGCAGGAATTTTTGGCAATCATCTAGTTGGGCCTTTCTTTATTGAGGGTAATCTGAATGGAAATGGCTACCTACAGTTGTTAGAGGAACACATACATCCTAGATTGACAGAAATTTTACAGAACGATCCAACTCTTTCTGAGGACGAAATGCGTTTTCAACAAGACGGTGCTCCTCCGCATTATGATGCTCGGGTGCGCCAATATTTAGACGAAAATTTCCCAGGAAGGTGGATTGGTAGAAGAGGACCTGTTGAGTGGCCAGCCAGGTCACCAGATTTAAATCCCTAGATTTTTTTTGGAGCCATCTAAAATCTAAAGTTTATGTCACAAGACCAGAAAACCTGGAGGAGCTGCGGATGTGGATTATCACAGAATGCCGACTTTGACTCCTGAAGTTTTCGCTAATGTGAGAAGAGAGTTCGAAAATCGTCTGTATAACTGTATGGAGGTGGGCGGAGGTCATTTTGAACAATTGTTGTAATAATCAAGTTAGTTTTTGTTTTCAATTGAATACAAGTTCAATAAATCTCGTTTTCCTGTTTAGATGAGCGTCCAATCAGTTTCTCCATCATCCCTCATCCTGATCCTCACGCCAGAAAACCTCGATTGCCAAACTGAAACCAATGCCTCAGTGATTCAGAAAATAGAAAAATCTTTCTGAACTTTGCCACTCAACCTGTAATCACTTGTATGATTTTTGAGTTGGGGATGCTGAATGGAAGAGATTGAAATTATATTGTTGTCGTCAATGGTGTTGGTATATTCGATTGGATATGCATGAGGTGAGTATTTTGTAGAGTGTTGGCAGGCAAGTGATTGGCCTATATTGAGACGGATCCTGTGTTCTATCGCTCTTAGGTAGCATATATGTTAAGCCTTGTGTTAGGAAAGTGGGTGTTTTCTTGGGATGTTAAAGAACATACGTGAGCTGTTTCGCTAGGGCTCCATGGAGCTTATCAAACTTCTTGTACCAGTTGTGGATATTATCTATACCTGTGGCCTTCCAACTGTTGGTCGCTCTAACTACTGTTGTGATTTCTTCCTCCATTATTCCTTCGAAGTCCATATGTTTTATATCAAGGCGTTATTTTTCATTCGTGATCCATTCCGCATCTCTATTGTGTTCTTTGCGGTTCAACCATAGTGATAACCAATAATCGGTCAAGCACTGTGCGTCAGGTACTTCTCTGTTATTGTTGGTCGCAGTTTTGTTATTTCCCTTATGAAAATTGGCCGCATTTTGGAGGAACCTTTGGTTTTGGTGTTTCCTCTCAGTACACTTGACGTATCTTGAAAACCTCTTTGCTTTTGCTTGAAGTTTCTGTTTCAAAGTGTCCATATACACGTCGATGTGTTGTTTGTGATCAGGGTATTTTGTATTCGTACCAATTTTCCTATAAATTTTGCGTATATGTGATTTCAAGGCGACCGATTTCTGCTCTAATATTATCAATATCCTTCTTCAGTCCTTTTTGCCATGGTGGTTTTCTGACGCTTTTTGGTTCAGTTTGAATCAAAGTTGTGGAGATTTGTTGTTCATGAAGTCGAAGAACCGCTACTGCTCCACAGTAAATCAAAGTGTGAATCTTCACTAAGGTGTTCTGGTCGGTATATTCTTCAAACAATGAGTTTAAGCTTGCTAGGATATTATTGATGTGCTTGTTCGTCTTGAGTTTGGGCAGTTCAGATCTTTTAGTTGAGTTACTACCACTGAATTCAGTTATTGGTCTGTTGAGTTCTGATCGTGCTAAATACATATACTTGTTCTGCTGATTCGGCTCAGGAGGGAGTTCCGTGTTAATATTCGTTTCCGTGGCTTCGATGTTATCTGTAACACTTTCATTGACTCCGGAAGGTATACCATTATGAGTATCATTTTCGCTTCTGAGTTCCATTATGACCTCTTCTCGTATGCTTTGCAGAGTTTCTGAAGAAAGTAGCCTATTTTTAACGATTGTTCTTCGTTGATCCGAAATTCTTTGCTCGGATATGTGCTGTAATTCCAGATACTTTTCTACGAACGCAAGATGTAACGCGTATCTGTTTGCTGTCGTTTCCGATTCCAAGTTTGTAATCTTGTAATAGGAACGCATAATGAAGGAATTCATTCCTGGGGTCCACTTCATGCGTTTCCTAGGGAGTCCGGCTCTTGTGGTCGTAGGCATAATGGCTTGCGCCACCGTTGAAACATCAAGAGTCGGTTGGGAGGTGTTGATGTTATTTCCCACTTGGTTTTGTGTTGCAGTATCCCTACTCGATATCACGCTGCTTCCGTCGCTAACCGAGGTAGACTGTGACTCACTTTCCGAACAAGACCCTCTTCCTAAATCTTGAACGCGACAAGAGGTTATGGTGGTACAATATCGATTCACTCGTTTATTCCTTATATTGTACATCATTATTATTATTATTATTATTTAGGTAACAAAAGAATGAGAATTTGAAATCCTATGATATTCTAAATGCAAAAAGCAATAAATGCAACATAATCAACAATTAATCAAATATAGAAAAAAAAATAACAAAGATTTATATAGTTCACTCAAAAATCATACTGTCTATTCTATTTTTAAAAATATTGACGGACTCAGCCTTAGCCATTACACTTGAAACTCCATTCCATGGACCGAATACACGGTTCGGTAAGAAATGTTCCCTTTGCGTGTCCTATACCCCTACTTCTTCAGTCTCATCTCATGTCCGCGTGGACGTACATCAGTAATTAATTCGTAGAGATTTTGTACTTGATTATACGAAACGTCATAATCAAATCTCCGCGCAGTCGTCGTTCTTCAAAAGAAAGCAATCCCGCACTTTTTAACCTTTCCGGGTAAGATGGACGGAAACGACCGTAAGACAAAAGCGTGGCGCGTCTTTGCACATCTTCCAGCATCTTTCGATCGCGGGCAAGCACCGGACACCACACTGGACCAGCATATTCCAGTATCGGACGAATATAGGTTTCATAAAGTTTGATAGAACTTTCGAATGATATATATGAAAATGTCCTTCTCAGCTGATAGATTAATGAGTTAGCTCGCTTACAGATATTTATGAAGTGACTCGACCATGTGAAATCGGACGTGATTGTCATTCCCAAATCAATATGTGAGGATACCGGTCTCAATGATCTTCCATTTATAGCGAAGGTATAGCGGGGATTCGACTTTCCAACATGTAAGACGAAACACTTCGCGGATATTTAGTGGAAGAAGCCACTCGTTGCACCACTGGTTTATGAAGTCGATGTCACTGTGTGAAATGTGATGTTTAAGGAAGGATGTCAATATCAGGAACTATACGATATACAGGACCGACCGATTAGAGGGAAGACAAGGAGGAACAGCGATCCTAGTGAAGACAGGGATAAGGTACGGCGAGCTACCACTCACCAATTCAAAGAACATAGAAGAGACAGGAATAAATCTACAGACAACGAGGGGAGAGCTGAACATCTACGCAGTCTACAAACCACCTAACAACGCCATGAAGGAAGAAGACATCAAAGCCATATTCAACAGCAACACGCCAACCATCGCAGCTGGGGAATTGAATGTCAAGGATTCGGACTGGAACTGCAGAAAAATGAAAAAAAGCGGAAGGATACTGAAGGAACAACATCATCGCAATAGGGACAAGGGAACCAACACACCTGCACGCAGCCACATGAACCATGGACATACATAAGATCACGATAATCAAGGCAATAATCATCCCAGAAATTACATACGCAGGACAAATTTGGCATCTAGAGGACAGATTCGAGAAGAGGAAACTACAAGCAGCACTCAACAAGATCATCAGGACAGCGACAAACGCCCCATGGTACATAAGCAACGACCAACTCAGGAAGGAAATGGAAATCAACACACTGGAAAAAATCATCACACAACTAACGACGAAGACAACCGACCAGATGGAAAACCACAAAAACAAGGAGATCAACAAAATAATGGAACTGCAACTGAGGGCAACAGGAAAGAGGGCATCCCTAGTACAATGGAAGAGAAAACAACAGGCTAGCATAGATGCTCCACAACATAAAAGAAGGAGGCTAACCAACCAGTAGAACCCCAAGACAAACCAAGGAGATGAAGAGGTAAAAGAATAGAAATTCGACTCTCACCAAAATTCAAGGATCTACGCGCGGTTCACTACGTATTCGAAATCGTGTGGGCTTGGTAATCAGTTGAAATAAGTTTGAATCTGTGACAAACCGTGCAAAGTTGTTTGAAGAATTGGTTGCATCAGAAATATGTTGGAATGTTTGGAAATCAATAAACTTTTTGAAAACCTAAGTGAAATCACCTTTAATAGCCAAATAGACATTAATACGTCTCCACTACTTGATATCAAATTAGGTTAATATCTTTATAAGCAAGTGCATTTCCATTAGTCGATCTTTTATTCGTTGAAAATGAATTTCCATAAAATAAATAAATCATCAATAATACTCATTTCAACGCCACCATAAGTGATAACATATGAAGAATAAATAAGATGCTAGTATCTAGGGATGCACTTATTCAAGAACTTTGTTATAAATTGTTAACTATTTAATGACCAGCATTCATGGATGTTTGAAGGTAAAAATTAATCATACGACAAATACTTTAAGTCCCATCGACTTTTGTTAGAGATTAACATACTATTCATTTTAAATGTTGATGAACGAGTAATTGTTAAAGATTTTTATACATGCTTAGAGTAGTATAGATGAGAGTACAAATAATAAAAAAGAAAAATATTGGGAGCTACTTTCGTTCTGTTCGTTAAAAACTACACTAAAGTGAAATTGAAACTTAACTCCGCCAAAAGGCTGCTAAATAATTCATATTTGACATGTACAGTTTTAAAATTCACAAATCATTTATTCCTGTTATTGTCACACCACGAAGGCGATGGTGGTCCAATTGCTGGGCCACCCAGGAGAGCCATCGCGGACGCTCTGCTATCGTTCATCGGTCTCAACGCCAACGAGAGTAAATGCCAGCTTCAAACGGCTCCCATGTTTCACCTTGGACGGTTTCGTCACTGACTCTGATCCTTCGATATGTGCCTGTTGACGGAGTACCAGACGACGGTGGTTAATGGTAATGTGTTGATATCCTTTTATTATCCGGAGCTTTAGGCTAACCACCCGAAACAACTTCCGATCCCACGTAAAATTGTGGCAGTGTCATCGAATCATTTTCCATATTGAATTGAAAAAATCAACATAAATGAGTTTGGAAATTGGAATGCAAAGTTTCTGTACAAGGATTTCATTAAAATGCGAAAAAATTGTATGAATTTATTTATTATTTATACAGGGATATCCACCGGGACCGTCCGTTAAAAACTTTTTAAGTTCCAATTACAATATCAAGCTGAAATTTTATACGCGGCCATAATTAGCGATTTCCAATTGGAGTGAAGTATTTTCGAAGTGATACCATTTTCGGTTATACCGGAAGTGGGCATCACTTTGTTATTTCAAATGGTAATCTACCTTTTTTATTATACATGTAGAACCAGACATTTGAGCAAGGCATAAAATACCCTATTTGTTAGCACTTATCTGTCAAAACTTTTGACAGATTCAATTATTTTTGTTATAAACTCGATTTTTGAGGAACATTTAAAAAAATTGTAGCTCGTAGATCTTTTACACTACAGACCCAATTTTTGATTGGGTGGATAGAAGAAGGATCAAGGAATTTTTTAAGCAATCTACACATGTCAAATGTTTATTGCGTTGTTTTGTATGATTTTTTCAATTTGGCCTTTTTCAAACAGCAATAACTCAATTTTTTCAAATTGCACGTGCCAATTTTTATATCGCCATCAGATGAAGCGTCAAATTTCAGATGGAATTGTACAAGCATGTACTATACCCATCTCTTATAGTTCCGAAATATTTTGGAAAATATATTGAATTTTGATGATTCTGCAGGAACTAACAGAAAATGCTTTGAAATATTTGAATCAAGTAGCTGAACTGGCTACGCTCACCTGACATGTGCCTAAAAATGTACTTGTCACTTCGTTCATTCGAATTTGATATTTCAACAAGAACTGTTGTTATTTCAGATTGAAAATATCCAAAAAATACAACACATTTGGAATACAACCACTGGTTATTGAAACGAAAATATATTTAATCTTTTTTTAATTCATTTTAGAATGTCAAAAAGTAGTGGGTAGAAATTGCAGGCAATTCAATAACCAATTTCCAAATCTACCATCTATGAGTAAAATAAAATTTCGAAGCATTAGAAGCGATTTTCTACAATTCGGATGAATAAAAATTGTAGGAACTAAGCGAAAACCAAACATCGAAGATAATTTCATTAATACGAATAAATGATAGCAAACATCATAGGAGAAAACTAATTTACGATCTGAATAAATGTTCAATATGGGCCCCATTTTGCTCGATACACTTGACAGCTCGTATACGAACAATATTTCCAGGTATCTTTGTCCATTAAGATTTTCCTCATAAATGTGATAAGCCAACAAATCATTCATTAAAATTGCAAAAACGTTTACGCTGAATTTATTTTGGAAATCAATAACCTCAATGAAAGTGGATTTTCTGTAGCCCAAAAACGTCGCATTCTCCTGTTGGTTATTCCACTGTCATTGAACTTGGCTTCATCAGACCATATAAGTTTTTGCAGAATTGTCTCATCTTCTTGAAGCCGAATTAATAAATTGTCACAGAAATTTAGACGCTTGGGAAGGTCAGTTGGTTTCAATGTTTGTAGTCTGATGAAAGAATACGAGTGCATGTTATGTTTCTTCAGGATCCTTTGAATGGAAGTATAACTCAATCCAATATCCATTGATGCTGACTTAATAGACGCATGTGGATTGGCACGAAAATACGCTAGCGTATTAATTTGATTGCCGTCGCCCTCGAGAATTGGTTTTCTTCTAGTTTCTATGTATTTTGTTCCTCCAAATTGCAGAAAATTGCTTCTAATCCTTCGAAATTTTGTTTTACTCATACCAAATTCGGAAATTGGTTATTGAATTGCCTGCAAGTTCTATCCAACATTTTTTGACATTCGCCATGAATTAAAAAGAGATGAAACATATCCTCGTTTGAATAATCAGCCATTTTATTATTAATCTGGTGTTTTTCAAAAATTTTCACTTCAAATTACCAACAATTCTTGTTGAAATATCAAATTCGAATGAACGAAGTGACAAGTACATTAATTTTAGGCACCTGTCAGGTGAGCGTAGCCAGTTCAGCTACTTGATTCAAATATTTCAAAGCAACCTCTGTTAGTTCTTGCAAAATCATCAAAATTCAATATATTCCCAAATTGGACGCTTCATCTGATGGCGATATAAAAATTGGCACGTGCCATTTGAAAAAATTGAGTTATTGCTGTTTGAAAAAGGCCAAATTGAAAAAATCATACAAAACAACGCAATAAACATTTGACATGTGTAGACTGCTTAAAAAATTCCTTGATCCTTCTACTATCCACCCAAGCAAAAATTGGGTGGGTATTTTTTAAATGTTCCTCAAAAATCGAGTTTATAACAAAAATAATTAAATCTGTCAAAAGTTTTGACAGATATGTGCCAAGATTTTGGGTATTTTTTGTCTTGCTCAAATGTCGGTTCTAGATGTATAATAAAAAAGGTAGATTGCCATTTGTAATAACAAAGTGATGATCCACTTCCGGTATAACCGGAAATGGTATCACTTCGAAAATATTTCACTTCAATTGGAAATCGCTAGTTATGGTCGCGTATAAAATTTCAGCTTGATATTGTATTTGAAACTCAAAAAGTTTTTAACGGACGGTGCCAGTGGATATCCCTGTATATAATATTAAAGTAGAGTATTTTTTTCCGGAGGGAAAGGAATTGAGGAAGGTCCGTGCTAAATTTGGAGCCCCTAGCTCGAACGACGGAGCCCTGAGAAATTTTCGAAAAATTTCGTCGAAACGTTGCCCAGAAAGAAAGGAAAGTCGAAACGGCGAGATTTCTTCGGAATCAGAAACTTCGGTTTTTCCGGAAAGCGAACGGAACGATCGATCGAGCGAAAATTCCGAAGAAAAGCCCTGAAAAAGCGATAATGAAAAAGGTCTCCGATTTTTCGCGAGTGGAAGTGATAATTTCGTCGGACTTTTATGTCTATACAAATTGTCCCATCGCGTTCAATCGTTTAAGGCATCAAGGATTTTACCTTCAATCGATGAAAATATTAAAATATGTTCTGAGATGACGGGAATTGGACAGTCCACTGTTGTTATTTGAGGCAATTTTTTTGATGATATTAAGTTCAGTTTGAAAATTATCTTTCGAAAGGGGAACAGAGTAAGCTCTATGAATCGAGGAGTTATATGCAGCTAGTTTGTCGCTCAAATGACTGAACGAGTCCATTGGAATCCATGCGTAATTCAGAAGTGAAGATGATGCGGCAATATATTTTATTCAGGAAATTTAAAAATTGCTGAATTTGGAATTTGTCTGTTTCAACAACGTAAACCAACTAAAATGTCATCTACATATCTGTACAAGAAAGTGATGTGTTTTTTAGCGAAATCTGTGCTCAATATTGAGTTTTCCTCTAAATTATTCATGAAAATGTCTGCTAGTAGAGGGCTAAGAGGTGAACCCATTGGAAGACCTGAATTTACTTTAAAGAATTTAGAAATTGAAAGTAACTTTGAGATAGGCATATTTGAAGAAGATTGCTAAATTCATTAGTGATATATGGCGGTGTGTTAGACTCGGATAAGATATCTGTAACGAGGGGAAGACTTATTTTTGATATCGAAAGAGACTAACTTAATATCTTGGGAGATTGTGAATTGATTGAATTTGAAAGTTTATGTATGAGATCTACAGAATTAGAGTGTATTGTGCTTGAAAATTCGAGAAGGTCTAGAAATTTTTGATTCAAGAATTCTGCTAGTTTACCTGATGGTGTGTTTATATATGACACTGCAGGTCTTGCAGAATTTTTTCCTTATGTAGTTTAATCTATCATTTTTGGAGCTTGAACATTCATTGGAATCAATTTCCCCTTTCGACACAAAATTTTCAAACTGAACTTAATATCATCTGAAAAATTGCCTCAAATAACAACATATCACAACATTTTCTAAATACAATCATTAATCGCAAAGAACAACGTATTACCTCTCAAATACTATATAACACCGTAGAAACCCCAGAAAAAATATATACTAGTCTCAGATACACCAGCGAACTCTCTAACAAAATCAGTAACCACTTTTCCAAATTAAACATAACTACTTAATTCTCAAGCGGCTCCAACTTAAGAAGATTATTATTCAATGCCAAACAAAAAGAACGATATATATATATATATATATATATATATATATATATATATATATATATATATATATATATATATATATATATATATGATAGTATCTGGAGATTCAAAATCCGCAGATCAATGAAAATCCTCTGGCAATTGCTATTTCCAAATCTCAGGCCATGTTTTCACGAGCCCCAATAGAAAACATATCATCAAACAAGGATGCCGAGATTCTTGCGGCAGATGTTTCTGTTCTTCAGCTCATCAGTGTCGTATATTATCATCTCAGCATCCTAACAGCTACATCGGGGTACCCTATCAATTCCAGAAAGGGCACACCTCGTACATACGTGCGAGAGTCGCCCTCTATGGACCGACACGGCGAACCCGCTACCGGACTTCGAGAAAGATACGAACACTAACAAACAGATGTGGAAACGTTAAAAATTCCAAACATTTGGGAGACATCTTTCTGGAATTGATAGGGTACCCCGATGTAGCTTGGTTGGATGCTGAGAAGCAATATGCGACACTGATGAGCTCCTAATAAGGGCGAAACTGCAGTCTGCCGCTTCGTTTCTCGGCATCCTGCTTGAATGCACTATTGTGGCACTTGGGGGCTGCGTGCATGGCGGGCAGATTTGGAAACTAGCTCTTGTCAGGAAGGATTATTTATTGATCTACGGATTTTTGAATAATTCGTCTTGTCTCAGATTCACATACATACACTACACGCGAAGTTTATTGCGGAAGATATCTGACCAAATATTTACCGACGAGAGGGTTATCTCGGAAGCAGAGCACTATTCCAGCGGGATTATTTCGCACGTTTTCTACCGTTGATGTGATTCACGGAACGGCGAATGTCTCCCAAATGTTTGGAATTTTTAACGTTTCCACATCTGTTTGTTAGTGTTCGTATCTTTCTTGAAGTATCGGGTTCGTCTGGTTATAGCTACTCTCGTATGTATGTATTCTGGTGCGCCCTTTCTGATATAGGGTACTCATACATTTAACGTAGGATGCTAAGAAGCGATAGCGATACTGATGAGATTATAATCATTGCAGGCCGCTGGCATCCTGCTTGGTTCCACTATTGTGGATTTATATTTTTTTGAAACTAGCTTTGTCAGGATTTATTCATTGAACGGATTTTGAATAATTCGTCTTGTCTCAGAAGACGAGTAAATGCTTATATCTATAATTTTGGTGTGTGCCAGAAAAAGTGTGAGCTCAGGAAATGTAACAGGGAACCATACTATCTTGTATATGATTCATTAAACGAGTGAAAAACCTGAGGAAAAACTTGTATCCCTATCGCTATTGCATTAGCAATAGCTTGTCTGTTTATGTTGTGTAAGTGTCGTGTACAAAAAAATGAGTACCAAAGATTTTTCTGTTAGCCGCTTCATTCCTCTTGCATTCCATGATTTCTAAACAAAGACAAGGGTGAAAGAAAGGGGGTTTGGGACAGGAATCTGTAACAATGGAAAAAGGAAACCAGCCGAAAAATATTTCAACAATCATACTTCTTATATGACTAAAAAAAGAACGATAAATTCAATAAATTCAAGCAAGCTAGATTCAAAGAACATATTTCCTGAGATAAAAATTCGCCAATACTTGAACTCATAAACTCAACTAACCACTCGATATCAATGAACAATCCTAAAATCCTTCATATATGTAACAAAAACTTGTTGGAAAGTTTGAAGATTAACAAACTATGTAAAAACCCACAATTTATTACCTTCGACAGCCAACTAGAGCATAATGGATCCCCACTACTCAATATTTAGGATAAATTTCATTCTGTACTTGTACTTGCCTACTCATGTATTTTATTGTTATTCACTTGAAAATGACCGTAGGGTCGAAACCGGTCGTGATTATTGAATAACTTGAGGAAAAGTGACCAAAGTGTCTCATTTCGTTTACCTAAAATACTTATCTATAACCTATATATTTACCACTATAATACTTATTCAGTTGATTTTCTAAACATTTGAATTTGGGAGGCTTTTACTTGGTAGAATTCTATTATCAATAACAAAAACAAGTAATATTTTTGAGGAATTTTACGGAGTGATTGTGATTCGTAATGCATTTCACTACACCGTAGCCTCTTCAGACGAATGAAAGTACAGAAATTATGAGAACTATATACAGATACAATTGAGACTATAAATACAAATGTTCTTAAGTAATTAAAAGCTTATTGAGTTGTTTCTTCTTAAGTGGTTATTGATGACAGCTATATTCAGTAAAATTAAGGAACAGAGTACTCCCTGAAGGGATTCAATACAGGTGTTATTCACTTGAAAAAGACCGAAGGGTCGAAACCGGTCGTGATTATTGAATAAATTGAGGAAAAGTGTCTCATTTCGTTTACTTTAAAAATGAATTTCCATAAAATAAATAAATCATCAATATAATCAAAGTATTTTAGGTATCTGAATAGTTCTCCGGTCTGGTATCATTTGTTGTTTCGTTATATCAAGTCAAACATCAAAGATAGACGAGTTAAAAGTTCGTCAATCATCCCCGGTTTGCCTTACTCATGTGAGATCTCGAACAATTCGGAGTATTATTTCTAAAAAAACTTGAAGGCATATTATTTACAGATACAATTTTCTGCACTAAACAAATTGATGAAATTACAAATTAAATTTTCAAGTTCGATGTTATATTTCCTACGATTCTGAAAAACTTTGCTATCTCACTAGCAGATTGATGATATTCCTAATAGAACTGTTAAATTTGTTGAAAATCTCTCCACAATTTAGAATCATATAAAGGTGATTTGAAAGCTTTCAATGAGAGTATGAAATGGTTAATTTTAGTTTTTGAATTTGGGAGGCTTTTACTTGGTAAAATTCCATTATCAATAATAAAAAACAAGAAACAAAGAGCTTTGGCAAGAAGAACAACAAAAGAAAGTAAGAGAGATAGTTGGCGACAATATGTAGCCTCCATAACATTTGATTCAACGAATATGTGGGAAAAAATAAAATCAGTTAATGGAAAATCATACAGTGGAAATATCACTTCTATACGAACCAGTGATGGGCATATAATCACTAACACAACACAAATTGCCAACCACTTAGCTGACACCTTTGCATCAAACTCCAGCAACATTAATTATTCCCAAGAATTCATTGAGCATAAAAATAACTTCAGCCCGCCCCGCTTAACCACAACGACAATTACTATATAGGCTTAAACGAACTGAATAACGAAATCCGAAAAGAAGAAATTCTAGAGGTACTAAAAAAAACCAACAACTCAAGCCCTGGACCAGATGGAATCCCAAACATTCTTCTTAAAAAGCTTCCTCAAGCGGGCCTTGAACACATTCAAAAACTGTTTAACATTATTTATACTGAAAATAAATTTCCTACTGGTTGGAGAGAGGCGGTAGTTATACCCATACTCAAACCAAGCAAAGAGAGTGGTGATGCTCGAAACTATCGCCCCATATCTCTCACCTGTACGATCTGCAAAATTCTCGAAAAAGTTTTGAGTCAAAGATTGAGATGGTTTCTGGAAACAAATAATGTTCTGTCTACCAAACAATATGGATTTCGCCAAGGAAGGTCAACGATGGATCATCTAGTCGACCTGGAAACCAACATATGTGAAGGACTAGCCAACAGGTTTCACACAGTAGTGGTATCTATGGACATTGAAAAAGCCTACGAAATGGTTTGGAAGCAACGCATCATAGTTCAACTGTCCAAGTGGGGAATTGAAGGTAAATTATTGAACTTTATTAAAAATTTCCTTAAAGATCGAGTTATAAGAGTGAGAATAAATGGCATGCTCTCTAAGTCAACATTCATGGAAAACGGGGTACCTCAGGGGTCAGTATTGAGCATCTTGTTGTTTTTAATTGCCATAGATGAAATAATAGCGAAAGTAGAGGCGCCGGTCAAAGCGCAACTATTTGCCGACGATGTAACACTCTCTGTTAGCGGCAAAGTTTTAGCAAGTTTAATCACCGTTATGCAGTCAACCATTGACAAAATTACTGAATGGACAAAGACATCCGGATTCAAAATCTCACCCACTAAAACAAAACATGTGAACTTTTCACGCACTCATTCGAACCAACAAGTTCTGCCACTCTACCTAAACGGACAACACATAGAACAGGAGAAAACTCTGAAAATCCTTGGATTACTGTTCGATGACAAACTCACTTGGGTCCAACACATAAAGAAAATTAAAACCGAATCCGAAAAAAACTTAATATCATTAAAACGCTATCTTCACTACACTGGGGCGCAGACAGGGAAATACTCATCACTACATATAAGGCTATCATACAATCGAAACTAGACTACGGTTGTATCATATATGATTCAGCAAAAGAGAGCACCTTAAATATGTTAGACCCGGTTATTAATACGGCTTTAAGATTATCCATTGGAGCATTTAGAACTAGCCCCACCTACAGCATTCTGGTTGAATCAAACTCGATGCCTCTAAGTTTCAGGAGAATGGAATTATGTTTGAAATATGGCATAAGGATATCAAGACAATCAAAAAATCCGGCATATAAAGCCACGTTCAAAGAGAATTTCCATGATCTGTACGATAAACAATTTAGAACACCTAAACCACTCAATTATAGATTGAAAAAATACCTGAGCAAGACCAGCATTACCTTACCCCTAACAAATGAAAATATTCATCAAACTCGGCCTCCTTGGACGACGAAAGCACCTAAAGTAAACCTGCAACTGGAAGCACTCGGCTCGAAAGCCAACACCAAACCAAGCCACTACCAACGTTTGCACGACAGAATCCGCAAAAACCATCCAGACCACAGTTACTATTACACTGACGGATCAAAAACCAATGAAGGCGCGGGATGCTCAATAGTGCTCGATACCATTGAACCACAGGTGTGGTCTTTCAAATTACCCAGTGACACAGCAATTTTACATGCGAGGCCTTCGCCATTCTAAAAGCTCTCGAGATCGCGCGTGAAAAGAAAATTCTTAATTCTCACCGATTCGAAAAGTGTTCTATCAGCCATAGGTAATTATCACTCAACGAATATATTAATAAAAAAAATCCAGAATATCCTATATGAATATCAGACGGTCAAACAAATTACGTTAGTATGGGTCCCGTCCCACATGGGTATCCGAGGAAACGAAATAGCGGATGACAGGGCTAAAACTTCCATAACACATGGGACAAGGGCGGGGGTAGATAGGACAATACAAGAGCTACAAAAAATAGTTAAAACTGAAATTAATGAATTATGGAACAGAAAATGGGAAGAAGGCATGCCGAGTAGAATATCTGAAGTTAGAAGCAATGTCCACGAAGCTTTTCCACATCTGGAAATCCGCAGGCACCAAACAATCATCCAGAGACTCCGAATAGGTCATACAAACATAACACATTTACACCTATTGTTAAACGAAGAACCACCAATCTGCGACGTCTGTAGAGAACCACTAACGGTGAAACACGTATTATCAACATGCCTCAAGTATTATAATCAGCGTAACCAATTTTTGACCAACAACTTCAAGGACAACCTGAAAAAACAACAGCAGTGCCTAAAGACGATACAGTTTCTCAAATCCATAGGATTATACACACTTATTTAAAACAGTCTACAAGAAATTGCTTAAGTATTTATTATCCTATTACTGTATGAATAAACCATTGTGATATTGTTGAATGAGCAGTCGCTAATGACCTCGATGTAGATGCGACTTTAAATAAAGGCAAAAAAAAAAGTACTGTGTTTTAAGGAATTTTACTTGATAATTGCGATTCGTAACGCGTTTCACTACACCGTAGCTTCTACAGACGAATAAATGTACAGAAAATAAGAATGAGAATATAAATACAAATGTTCCTAAGTAATTAAAAGCTTATTGGGTTGCTCCTTCTTAAGTGGTTATTGATGACAGGTATATCCAATAAAATTAAGGAATAGATTGCCCCCTGAAGAGATTCATTAGAGGTGAAGGGCTCAAATCGACTTGTTCAGTTATGAGTCTACCTGAGTGTTTGTGTTTGTTGCTTTCTAAAGTTTCCCAAAGATCTACCTTCAAATATTTATTATCAGTATGCAAAATTTCAAACTGTGGATCGAAAGAGTGATTATTTTCTAGGACTTGATTCGCGTAATTTGAATCTGATTTTTATTTAAAAAACTGCGTTCATGTTCCCATATTCTAATATTAAAATTTCTATGTGTTCTACCAATATAGAGATTATCACAGTCAATTTATCGACAGGGTAAATTTCATTCAATGCGATTCTACTTTGTTCTTTATTTAAAATATTATTTACTAGTTTGGGATTGTAACCATTATTTTTGGCAATTTGTTTAATCAAATTTAATTCTTTGTTGAAATTTTCTGGTGATAACGGGATGTTAATCAATCTATGAATAAAACTGTTTTATAACATTTATAAATGAAGAAATCCATGCAAATCACTTTGAAACAACTTGTATTATCAAGTAGATGAAATATAAGAATTATTACATCTTCATCCCAGTGTTTGAACAACCTGTTTGGCAAATTGCTCAACTTTTCAATTTGAAAATCCATAACCATGCATCAAATTGTTAGCACTTTATACAAGGTCAGATCATAATATAGGTACATCGATCAGTTCTTGGAAATTAATGCGGATACTGAGAATTGTAGATAGGATGCTTTATAAGCTTGTCTTTGTTCCCCACACGAATGTTGGAAGCGAGTGATCCAGTCCAGGTGCTTTGCCCGAGGTATCAAATTATTTAAAATCGAGAGTTGAAAATTTTATTGATTGCTTGTAGGGACTAACACGCATTTATTTTATTCGACAATAACTCTATTTACATGGCGATGAAAATATGGAAATTAAATTGGGAATTGCATGTAATTATACAGGTTTTTTTATTCGAATTACTTATTAGAAGACTTAGGATTATACAAGATGTTTCTTTCTATTCTTGGTGCTTTTCGGCTAAAATGAGGAATAATAGATAAATAGATAGATAGATATAATTTATCAGTTCAGAATCTTCATATTCAGACGAGAAACCACAGCACAAATTGAACAGTCCAATAATTTGAAGGTGACAAATTACAAACATAAAGCAGGAACAAAAACTGAATAAATTTGTATAGTGAAGAAAAAATTTATGTTGACTACAAAATTTACATTTATCCCTCTCAATGTATTCATAGGATTTCGGCATTCAGAAACTCATGTACGCCATAAAAGACTTTTTGCAGCAGAAGCTCCAGAATAAATTTTTTTGGAATTTTTGGACGATCATCACGAATATGAAGTGGCAGTTTATTGTGGATATTTATGATAATAAAATTTTCGTTTTTCTGTAGTTGGGAACGGTTTTTCATGGACTTCAGATTTGTTTTATTCCGCGTAATATCGTTACCACCGTAATAATAAGGCCTGAGCGCTCGGACCGCACCGTTTCCTATTTCCTATTTTGGAAAAGCATTAGTACAAAAGACCTAGATTGCCAGGGAAAATATAGAAAAGAACATATTCAGGAAACTCAGATACTCATTCATTCGATACTGTATCCAATTTCCTGTTTTTGTTCTTTCCCAATGTTTCATTTGTTTTCCCGCAATGATTCTTCAAAAGAAAAGTTGTACCTATTATAATTTGTTAGAATAAAATATATTCCGGGCTGTAGGTTTCACAAGCAGGTAACCTATAGTTTTCATTTTCATTTGTCATCCAATAATTGAAAACAAAACTCACAACAAAGTCCTTCTTGAAATTGTGTTTCAAGAATTCATCCTCGAAATTTTCAATTAATTTCTTTAATAAAACGTAGTTAACTGAAACCAAACGGACTACAATATCGTGTGGAAAAGATTGACCTCCACGGCTCAAATTTTTTATCAAATTATAACTTTTTTCGACAACCGTTTTTTCGTCGAACACTAATTTTGATTTACAAAAGTCACATTTAATTTTTCGTATTACCTGTATAGCTGCAATATCCTGCCGAATAAGTAACAACCGGCATCTCAAATTGAACTTTTTCGAAATCGTTTTCGTCAAGATGAATATCTGGCTGAAAGGATTTATCACAAAATTTCTGTTCTTTATGACAATCGTCTAAGTTTTCCGAATAGCTAGTTATAGAAATATTGTCAAAATTTTGAGACATCAATGATAAAAGCGATTGAATTCTCAGTTTTCTTTCAGATTTGCTTGAACTGCCTTATCGAAGTATGATAGTTACCACCTGATAATTGTCTATATTTTCCGAACCTATGTTCCAAAGAGTCTGTCTGAAATTTCCTCAAAAAAACATAGTTCATGTTAAGTTCTTCAAAACAATACTGAATAACTTCTATGATACCATTTAGAGTATGCCATAATGCTGTATGAGTTTCAGGATAAGTTTATGGGGAAAATCAGAAGATATCCAACAATCCATCCGATTGATCATATCGCTCAAAAATGTCAATTTGATATCATCTGGATTTTTAGAAGTTATTGGCATTTTCAGTTCATCTCTGAGTCTCTGTCCTTTCAGAGGAGTTTTCACGTTTATGAGTTTCCATCATGTAACTATAATATTTATAAAATCCGCAATAAAATTAAGGAAGAGATTCAGCAAGTGAAGGGCTTAAATCGAGTCTACCTGAGTACATGAACGCAGTTTTTCAAATAAAAAATCAGATTCAAATTACGCGAATCACTTCCTAGAAAATAATCACTCTTTCGATCCACAGTTTGAAATTTTGCATACAGATAATAAATTTTGGAAAGTAGATCTATTTGGGAAACTTTAGAAATCAACAAACACAAACACTCAGGTAGACTCATCAATGAACAAGTTGATGTAAGCCCTTCACCTCTATACCTGTCATCAATAACCAATTGAGAAGAAGCAACTCAATAAGCTTTTAATTACTCAAGAACATTTGTATTTATATTCTCAATTGTATCTATATATAGTTGTCATAATTTCTGCACATTCATTCGTCTGAAGAAGATACGTGTAGTGAAACGCGTTACGAATCACAATTATTCAGTAAAATTCCTCAAAAAATATTACTTGTTTTTGTAATTTATATTGTACTTCAATCGATATATTTTGTTAAATTCTCTCAGTTTTTCCTTCAGCACGGTATTGAAAAAAAGGCTTCACATTTCAGCGACTGTCTCACGTACAAAGAAAAT
This sequence comes from Cryptolaemus montrouzieri, assembly GCA_013387265.2. Classification (NCBI taxonomy): domain Eukaryota; kingdom Metazoa; phylum Arthropoda; class Insecta; order Coleoptera; family Coccinellidae; genus Cryptolaemus; species Cryptolaemus montrouzieri. The sequence goes on from JABFTP020000124.1 coordinate 6,287,695, forward strand.
TTACTTTCCGTGATTCGAAGTGCTGATGTAAATTTCCCACGGATATTAAAACAATTTTTCCCTTAAAACAAATGTCGCGGTAAGATATTTGAATAATAATGGAAGTTATCGTTTTCGCGAGTTGCGAAATAACAATTCAAACTCCGCATTTGCATGTCGACAATAACTGAAATCTCAAATATGTCGATGGGTGAGTAGGTACGTGAAAAATCGAGATTATTTGTACGGGAAGACGGCCCCGTGTGAGAAAATATGCTAAAGTTTTGTCGTGCGTGCCAGAGTGTAAAGAAAGTGACCCGAGCTATATGAAAGGCTAAACATAAAATGGACAAATATCAACGTACGTTTATGTTGTTGTTATAGGGTTACAGCAGACGATAACTTGGCAAATTATAATTATTGAGTAACATCAACGGAATAATTATGAATGATGATAAGGAAAACACTTTGTTACACTGTGTTTGCATTTGAAGGACACATTGAGAAGAAGGCATAATGTCAAGCCACAGGTAAAAATGATATTATAGTGCCATCTTGTAGAGAATTAGAATTAGAAGATCTACGATCGTACGTTTTCATTTTGGGAAAGAGAACGCTAGTTGCAGAGAAAATATAGAATGAAAATTTGGCTTACCTGTGACGAACACGCAATATCAGTCCCGATCATAGAATGAAAGCGCAGTGTCTAATTCCTTTCCCTCAGGGCCTCCGTGAGGGCTACTGGCGCTTGTGTGCAAAAAAGGATTTTGGCACCCCTTAAAGCATTTTGAATTATGTTTTTTTATTTTATTTTGAAGGTAGAAGACAGGTAGGTAGGTGCTTGAAGTAAAGCAAAAAACTGAACTTTAGGAGTCATATTTATTTGTAGACTAAAATATCAAAATGAAACAAACAAAACAAAATCATAACAAAATAAATTCTTGTTCACACCCATTTTAAAACATTTACTCAAGTGATGGGATACAGACACGTTGATTCGTTGTTTATAAATACTAGAAAATAAATGAGATAAAAAACACAAGGTTCAACTTTAATCTACACTTTATTTGAAAAAATTCGACGACGTTTCGCTGACACAGCAGCTTTATCAAGAATGAAAAACAGAATGAAGAATATGGTATTATAAACAAATCGTAGAACAAGTTGGATGAATAACAGGAAAATCCACACCGAGCCATTGTACAGTTAGTATGAAAGGTAATAAAAACTAATTAAACAAGATAAGTAGGGGTGAATAATTCACATCTACCTGCTCATTCAAAAGCTTGTCCGAATGTTTGTATCTATTTATTTCTAATGCTTCTAGGAGATCTAATTTTAAACTTTTTGATTTTATATGTAATATGTCAAAGTTTTTATTGAATGAATGGTTTTCTTTTATTAAGTGGTTTGAATAATTTGAATCAGATTTATTTTTATCGAAGCTACGTTTATGTTCAGATGTTCTTATGCCAAAACTCCTATAGATCCTACCGATATAAATTTTATCACAAGAACCGCAATTGAGTTTATAGATTCTGATTTACTTGATTTTTCAACACGAGATTTATTATTTTAATATGTTTACCTAAGTTATTAGAAGTTTTGAAAGTTATATTAAGATTTTGTTTGACGAGAAAGGATTTAATATTTGTACTTGCAGAACCGCAGAATGTTAAACTGTTGAATATTTTATAGTCTTTATGAATAGGATATACTTCATTTATTGCTTTCTGATACAGTTTTTACGAATGATTAGATCTATCATATCCGGATTATATGAATTATTAATGGCTATCTGTTTGATGATGTTTAACTCTTTATTATAATCTTCTACTGATAAAGGTAAATTGAGTAACCGATGTACCATGCTGTTTAAAGCTGTAACATTGTGTTGAATTGGATGTAATGAGTGGTTATGCATAATTGTATCAGTATGTCTTGGTTTACGAAAGACCGAAAAAACATGATTATTATTTCGTTTAGTGATTTTCAAGTCCAAAAAATTAATGGAATCGTTCTGTTCAATTTCTATCGTGAATTTAATGTTCAAATGGATGGAATTAATGAAATTAAGAAATAAGTCTAATTGACGAGTATGTTCTAGAGTTTGCAGAAATTTCAGTTTCAGAGTCAAGGAAGGTGAGATATTCATTTGAAAGTCCTCGTAGATTCTCCTCGAAGCTTGAAATCTTCACTTTGCATTACCACATTCAAGGAGTATTCAAGTAATTTGTCGTGATTAATTTCAACGCTAACAATAATGTCTACACATTCAATAGATTGAACAATCACTGGTTATAATTTCAGGCTAATATTATCATTAAATCAATTATGTTTAATTCGTTGCATTATTTGGTTTATAAGGTTTCGTTCAAATATGTCTAAATTGTAGAGTATGAGTAACAATGTTGTGTTGACCATCACATCGCGACCTTGTACAATTTGAGCGGATGTATATGACGAGGTAATATCTCGATGTTCAATTCAAAATAAGCCTTTAGAACAGAGAATTCCGATTTCAAAAATGTCTATTACATCCGTATTACGAAAATAGTGCATCAAGAAGAACTCCGGATAAAATTTATATAATTTTTGTTGGCAACATTTTGTGTAATTTGTTATTGATACTATTAAGGTTATATCTAAATGCAGTATTTTTCTATACAAGGTTATTGTTAATGTATTTTAGTTGTAGCAAAAACACTATAGTTTGAGTCATAAGAAGACTTGAAGAGTCACTACTTAAAATATAGGTTTACACTGTACCAAGAAATTAACACACAATTTCAGTATTTCAAATTTCTTCTTTGGTAGGTAACTTATTAATATCATAGCAACCTACATCACCATCGATGGTAGATGGGATTTTGATTGATGTTATAAATCCACCACCCAGTAATTAAACACTGCCAGGCAATGATTATAATCAAAACATACCCTGCAAGTATTATATATTCGGAAAAATTTTAATGTTATGAAAATATGTCAATCTACCGGAATATGCATAAACTATAGTATTATCAACCAATGACATCAACGTACCAACGAGTAGTGTCAGAGGTCAAGTAACACTGAATGTTATTCATTCATAGTTTTATTTGTGTGAAGTGATGAACGATCGAATATAATACTGCTTTGAATATAAATTTTATTTTTTTTTATATATACAAATAAAAAAGAAATAAGATTCTTAGCAGTATAAACTAAATAGACTTCCGACTCTACCTCATTATTTCTTCCGGAAAGAAATACGAAGAATATTACAAGATTTGACTGTTATTTTCTACAATTGTTCAAATTAATTTTGTTCAGTCGAAGACACAGTAGTATCGAGATACCACACCTGGTCCTCAATGGAGTGCCGATAGATGTAGTAGATCATTTCAAATTTCTAGGACTTACTTTCGATTCCAAACTAACTTGGAAACTTCACATTCAGGAGATCAAAAAGAATTTGAATTGTGGAGGCCGTTACTTGATGTAGATACATGATATAAATGAGATATTGAAATTTGGAAATGAGTGGATGTGTATGAATTTTCTGTTCAATATTATTCATAAAAATCTCTGCTAAAAGTGGACTCAAAGGCTTTCCCATGATCAAACCATTTTCACTACTGTTATAGATGTTGTTGAAAGAAAAATAATTTTGTTCAATGCAAACGTCCAACAGATTCAATATTTCTGAGTCCACTTTTAGCAGAGATTTTTATGAATAATATTGAACAGTAAATTCATACACATCCACTCATTTCCAAATTTCTTTATTGGTATAGGTATGTTGACGACATCTTAGTATGTTTCATTGGAACTACTCGTCAATTAGACTTATTTGTTAATTTCATTAATTCCATCCATTTGAACATTAAATTCACGATAGAAATTGAACAGAACGATTCCATAAATTTTTGGACTTAAAATCACTAAACAAAATAATAATCATGTTTTTTCGGTCTTTCGTAAACCAACACATACTGATACAATTATGCATAACCACTCATTACATCCAATTCAACACAAAGTTGCAGCTTTAAACAGCATGGTACATCGGTTACTCAATTTACCTTTATCAGTAGAAGATTATAATAAAGAGTTAAACATCATCAAACAGATAGCCATTAATAATTCATATAATCCGGATATGGTAGATCTAATCATTCGTAAAAACTCTATCAGAAAGCAATAAATGAAGTATATCCTATTCATAAAGACTATAAAATATTCAACAGTTTAACATTCTGCGGTTCTGCAAGTACAAATATCAAATCCTTTCTCGTCAAACAAAATCTTAATATAGCTTTCAAAACTTCTAATAACTTAGGTAAACATATTAAAAATAATAAATCTCGTGTTGAAAAATCAAGTAAATCAGAATCTATAAACTCAATTGCGGTTCTTGTGATAACATTTATATCGGTAACACCTATAGGAGTTTTGGCATAAGAACATCTGAACATAAACGTAGCTTCGATAAAAATAAATCTGATTCAAATTATTTAAACCACCTAATAAAAAGAAAACCATTTATTCAATAAAACTTTGACATATTACATATAAAATCAAAAAGTTCAAAATTAGATCTCCTAGAAGCATTAGAAATAAATAGATACAAACATTCGGACAAGCTTTTGATTGAACAGGTAGATTTGAATTACTCACCCCTACTTAATGGGTTTAATTAGTTTCTATTACCTTTCATACTAACTGTACAATGGCTCGGTGAGGATTTTCCTGTTATTCATCCAACTTGTTCTACGATTTGTTTATAATACCATACTCTTCATTCTATTTTTCATTCTTGATAAAGCTGCTGTGTCAGCGAAACGTCGTCGAATTTTTTCAAATAAAGTGTAGATTAAAGTTAAACCTTGTGTTTTTATCTCATTCAAAAAGAATTGTTTGAAAAGACTGAATATCTTAAAAACTCTATCACATCATCATTGGGGTTCAGAAGGGAAGATACTACTAAGAATATATAAAACCATAATTCTTCCAAAAATTGATTATGGAAGCATAGTTTACATGTCAGCGTCAAACTCAAATTTGAAAACCTTAAACGTAGTCCACAATACTGCCCTCCGCATATGCCTGGGCGCTTTCCGGTCAAGCCCATCAGAAAGTCTTTACTGCGAGTCACACGAGCCTTCACTTCAACTTCGAAGACAACGAAATTTGACATTGTATGCAGCCAGAATTTCAGCAAATCCCACAATTCCAATTTTCAAATTGATGAATAACCATGCAGAAACTCCCAATAGACAAAGAAGCCCCCGGACAATTCCTCAAATTTTGAGAACACTTCAGTTAAAGATAGATCTTACCAACACTATACCAAACTCTACTTCAACAACACCACCTTCGATCAAAATCAGTCCATCTGTAAACAAAACCCTAAGCAACTATAACAAAATCGAAACCCCTAGTGTTTTCTACAAAGAGGCATTCTTAGAAATTCTGAATCAACATCAGTTTGACCAAATTTTTTACTCTGATGCATCTAAGGGAGAAGAAAGTATTGGTTGCTCCGTAACTACTGCAGAAACGACACTAGAAAAATATCGAATGTAGTGTGTACACAGGTGAACTATTTGCTATTTGGAAAGCACTTAAAATGGTTAAAGCTAATCAAAGAAATGTTGCAATTTGCACGGACTCACTGTCCTCCACACATGCCATAAAAGATATTTATTCTAAACACTGGATTGTTCAGAACATTCAAGAGACTGTCATCTTCTCTCATCTAACGGAGTATCCATAACCATCATCTGGATCCCGTCCCATCTTGGAATCCCCGGGAATGAAAGGGCCGATCGAGCAGCTAAAGAAGCGTCCATGTCAGATGAACCCATAATAGATATCCAACTATCCTACGATCTGAAATCAACCATAAGGTACCAAATCCTTAGTGAGTGGCAGAGCCAGTGGAACAGGTCAAACACAAAACTTCATCCAGTGCAGCCTGTCCTCAAACCCTGTAAACTACCCCCGATGTGCAGAAAGAATAAAATCATATTAAGGAGACTAAGAATAGGCCACACGCGCCTTACTCACGGCTGCCTGATGGAGTTAGAAAACTCTCCAGAATGCGAAATCTGTAACAGTCGACTATCAGTAGAACATATTTTGATAGACTGCAACAAATACAGAGATGTCAGATCACAACACAACCTCAGTAGAAACCTAAAAGAATTGTTCAACTCCGAATATCAGATTTCTAATTTGTTCGAATTTCTGAAAAACACGAACTTGTATAACCTCATTTGATATGATAATCTCTGTTTTATTTTTACAATACTTTTCTATTGTTTCTGTATAATTAATGTTTACATGAATGTATAATTTCATCTCGTCAATGACCATAGGCGTCGAGACACGTAAATTTCTAAAAAAAAAAATTTTATTCAAACCTAACATCTTAATATTTTTGTGAAAATTCCTAGAAATAACACCTGTTGTAGAAATAATAATCGGTAGAATAAATATTTTTTCTTTTTTTCTTTTTCACATTTTCTTTCTCGTCGGCAAGCATCATATATTTAGAAATATTTTCATTGTATTTATTTTCTATGTTATGTGTGATGGGAATAGCAATATCAACTATGTATGTTATTCGATTTTGTTCATCCGTAAGGCTGATATCTGGCCTATTGTGTTATACAGCTCTGTTTCAAAGAGTTGTTTCATCAAAATAAAGTTTATATTTGTCGTTTTCACAAATAACCTCAGGTTCGTATTTGTAACATTTCTTTCCATTAGAATGAGGTCATGTTTTATTCCTAAATCAAAATGAATAATATTAGCGACGGCATTATGACTTTCTAAATAATCTGTTGAGGCAAGTATGGAGCAAGATGATAATATATGAAAAACTGTTTCTGAAGAACAAAAACTTCTACGGCAAGAATAATATATATTCCGCTTCTATAATTTCTTGTGAAAACAACCTGATCTTGGATCGCAATTGCCTAGCCTTCTATTTCACAAAACAATTCTCTAGTTACTAACCATCTACTCGATGCGATTTCATCAATATAACATTTTTTAATAATTTAGGGTGCTATCCGCGTAATTCCATTCTTTTTTAGATTTATTACTCAATATATCAAAATCTACCGTTTGAATCGTCAAGTTCAAAGGTATGAGATTATAATCTGAAGCAACAACAATATCATGTAATTCAAACTTCTCTGTTTATCGTGAAAATGAGAACGTAGAAGAAAAATCTAATGACGATTATGAAGATACTTTAAATCAGTTAATCCACGAACTCTAACATGTCTAGGAAATGTAACTCTTTGAATTGCTGACTTTGAGTGGTGCTTATGATATTTACAAAGCATTATCCTCCGTTTAAATTGTAATTCATTTAAATCAGTTTTAGACCATTTAATAATTCCAAAAGAAGATTCTAAGTCTGTTATAATATAAATTTCTAATATTATCTTTAGTGCTGCTATAGTTAATTGTCTTGTCTTGTACAAATTCTAGATATTTATATGTATCTCCTTGATGCATTGGATCAATTCCGATATAGAAATCTTAATATAATCATAGGTGTTCCTTCTTCTTTCAATAGAAAGGTTTTTACATTCAGAAAGCCCAAATTTCTTATGAATATCATTGGAATAGTTGAAAGTAATCTCAAGTAGACTTCTTGAATGAGATCTAGTTCCGGCATATGATTTAATATCGTCTAAATAAATTAAGTGAGTTAACTTAAATTCAACTTATAGATCTTTTTAATTTGAAGTCGAAATCAGTAGCATTCAATTCATGAAGAGTATCATTGAAGAATCTCCTTGAAAAAGAGCCTATTTTGACTTCGGATGTTGACGATTGATTTGAAATCCTAATAAGAACGAAACTGCAGTCTGCCGCTTCATTTCTCGGCATCCTGCTTAGATGCACTATTATGGCTCCTGGGGGTGCGTGCATGGCGGGCAGATTTGAGAACTACCTCTGGTCAGGAAGAATTATTCATTGATCTACGGATTTTCGAATATTTCTTCTTTTCTCAAGTTCACATATGTCGACTACTCGCGAAGTAAATATTTACCGACAAGAGGTTTTATCCTGGAAAAACGAGGCCTAGAGCACCAAATCCAACGAGATTATTCCGCTCGTTTTCAACCGTCGATGGGATTCACGTACCGGTGAAAGATGTTCCTGAAGTGTTGAAATTTTTTAACGTTCTCACATCTGTTTGTTATTGTTCGAGGCTTTCTCGAAGTCCGGTAGCGGATTCACCGTCTCGGTCCATAGAGGGCGACTCTCGTACGTATATACGAGATGCGTCTTTTCTGGAATCGTAAGGGTGCCCCGTTGTAGCTGGTTAGGATGTTGAGAAGCGATATGTGACACACTCACACACACACATATAGTATTTTTCCGATTCCTTCAATTGAACATAAATATTCGTTTCAACTTATTATTCCGAATACATAATCAGAAACCTTCGTTTGCGGTATCGAGCCAGTCGATTACCATTTTGTCGTTACAATTCACGTGCTTTTGAAATGATAGTTATTAATTCATCATTGAAACGGTTGATCTTTATTGAAATAGTTTGATGGCTATTTCTATAATGTTGAAAATAATGTAACGGTAAACAGGTAAAATCTAATTTTATTTGCCATGAATTATTCAAATATTGTTGATGAATGAAACGATGATAATACTGTAAGCTATAGTATGCAGCGCGGGTGCTCAAACTTGAACTGCTGGCGATCTACCTCAATATTTTTAGACTACTTACGATCGACTCTGAGGGGCTGCAAGTATAGGTGAGGCAGGTTTGTTGTACATACACGATACACCCTACCTACTTACCTTCCTAGGTAGGGTGTAGCGTAGCATATATAGATATTAGCCTTCCGCACAATATACATTATGTTAGTCAAGGTTTGGGTTATGTTTAGTTTGGTTCTTCTCTATAATATCAATGAAAAAACTGATAATTATTCAAAATTGCGAGTTTATTGGTTGTTACAAAACAAAAAAGTTACATATGGTATTAAACTTAACTAAGGAGTGACTTTGGATGTTGAAGCGTGGCACTGCATGTCCGCAGCATACTTTTCATAAGATTGTACGTAACCACTGAGTGCTAATCGCAAGCATTATGACATATGATCGTTCGTTAGTCGATTGCGATATTTTGACTTAATTATCTTCATTTCAGAAAATGCAGACTTGCACAAGTAGGTTGACCTAAACATTGCCGTTAGTTGAAGGGGGAATTGTCTTTGATTGGGATATTTATGTTCAGATATAAGATACCAGAAATTTGTGTCATATGCTGTAGCTTTGAGATGTTCATCTGATATAATCTGCACCAACTCATTTTCAACAGAACATGAGTTCATATTAAACTGACTTTCTCATTCAGTATCTAATTCCTCAATGTTTTGACATGATAAAGGATAACTCATACTTGATGCTATATTTTCCCAATTTAGTGCAATCATATAAACGCATTTCGAATTGTCCCAAAATATTTGACAATTCAGCCTCATACGTATCATAATTCAATAAATAATTGTCTCGGCTCTTGTCTCAACCGCATATGTCATCATGGGTCTCACACAGGTTTTATAGATTCGGACTTTGCTTTCTGTGCTTATGTACTTATTCCGCCAGATTACATCTCTCAGGAAGCCAGATATTCTCGATGCTTTCATAGTCTGCTGTTTTGCTTCTTGTAATAGTTGCCTATCGCTCGATACTTCTACTCCTAGGCATTTAAAGTGTGAAACTTGCTCTATTATATGGTCGTTCACTACTAGTTTGCATCTAATTGGATCTTTCGCTATTACCATCGATTGGGTTTTCTGTGTTGATATTACCATGTTATATTTTTCTGCTGTTACTTTGAACTTTTGTAGTAGGCGTTGTAGGTCGTCCTCATTCTCGGCTATTAGTAAAGCATCATCTGCGTAGCACAGTATTCTCATAGTTTTGTTACCCATCCTATAGCCTTGGTTCATTTGGTTAGCACCTGCTATTATTTCATCCATGATTAAATTAAATAGACATGGGCTTTGGCTGTCACCTTGTCTAATGCCTGCGTTAATTTTGATCTCGCTTGTAAGTTCCTGTGTAGTTTCGTCTTATTAGAGTTATTTAGTTCTTTGATTATGTTTGTGTATTTACTGCTTAAGTTTTTATTTCTAAGGATACTGATCACATCGTTCATTCGAATTCTGTCGAATGCCTTTTCCAAATCTATAAAACATATACACATCGGTTTGTCAAACTCTATGGACTTCTCCACCAGTTGCCGCAATATAAAAATTGCATCCGTTGTTGATCTATTTGGTCGGAATCCCTGTTGTTCTTCAGACACACCTACTTTGTCATATATCTTTTGCGATAGAATTTTAGTGAGTAGTTTCGATGCAGAGTTAAGGAGTGTGATGCCTCTGTAATTTGGTGGGTTTGTCTTCACGCCTTTTTTGTATATGGGTATTGTTATGCTCTCTCTCCATTCTTCTGGTATCTCCTTGTTGTTTTCAATTTTTTGGAATAGTTTTGTTATTTCTGCTCCCCCATATTTAATTAGTTCGTTATTTATGTTGTCCGGTCCGGGTGATTTTCTATTTTCTAATTTATGGATTACTTGTTGTACTTCTTCTAGGCTGATAACGTCATTTTCTGTTTCTTCGTAGAGTGTGTTTTGTTGTTCGATTTCTCGTTCCTCATTGTTACCGTTATCATTATCTCCCAGGTATAAGTTCTGGAAATATTTCACCCACTCTTCTGGTTTTATTACATTGATCTGCAGTTCTTCGGTGATTGGTTTTTTCCTGTTTCTCAACATGTTCCATACCTTTTTCTGTGCTCCTCGTAAGTCGTGTTCCATGTCATTTGTAAATCTTTCCCAATATATTTTTTTTTAATTCTTTAATTCTGTTCGTTGTTCTATTTCTTTTTGTTTTATATGTTTGGTACTCTTCTGGTGTTCTGTGATTGACATATCTGATATATGCGTTCTTCTTTTCTTTTGCTAAATCTTTGATTTCCTGTGTGAACCATGGTTTATCTTTTCTATGACTGTTTATATTGATTCTTCGTTCCCCAATGGTTTCTTTTGCGCTGTTAATTATGTTGTTTTTCACTTTATTCCATGCGGCGTTTATGTTGTCTGTGTCTACTATAGGGTTAAGGTTGATCTTTTCCTCGAGTCGTGTTTGGTATAGTTTCTTAGTACTTTCGTTTTGTAAAGATTCAATGTTGAATTTAGTGATGTAGTTAGGCGGTTTTTTTCTCTATTCTATATGACAGGCGGTACTTGCAGATAACCATTCCGTGCTGTGTTCCAACATTCGCTGATGTCAGTGTCCGTACGTCAAGTATTTCTCGTGGGTGAATTTCCCTATTGGTGATCACAAAGTCAATCATAGATTTTTGTCCTCTTGTGTTGATGAATGTGTATTTGTGTTGTTCTTTGTGGTCAAAGTACGTGTTATTTATTCGGAGTTCATTAAGTGCGCATATCTCGAGAAGTATGTCTCCATTTTCGTTTGTCGCCGCTTCATTAAACTTCTGCATAATTCCCGGGAGGGGAGTATTCCCTATTCTCGAGTTAAAATCTCCCATTAAAAATATTTTTTCTGTTTGTGGTATGCTGTCTAGTGTGTTTTGAAGTGTTTCGAAAAATTCTTCCCTTTCATTCTTTGGTTTACTTATATCTGGCGTGTAAATGCACGTCTGAAAGTGTTGTGACAAAGGTCCGCAGTACTATATTTGCCCAAATTCTAGAATTTTTAATTAAACTTCATAGAATAGAAAGCTTCAGACTCTTCACCTCTGCTTCACCTCTCGAGTGATAGTAAGGTCGAAGCAAGGTATAATTGGTGTGTGCAGGTAAAAGAGCTTTTTGAGGCCATGGATTGCACGCATATATTCGAAAATGTGAACCACAAAACACTGGCATCTTCTAAGAGTTTTCTTTTTGAGAAATTCATTTCGATTACACGCGGATGATTTGCCAAATCCGTTTGAGCGACAGAAAATGTTTGAGAAATTATTTTAGTATAATAAAAATATGCACGGTATGTCACATGAACAGGACTATGTTCATCTATTGTTTTTTGAATGTCCGCCAATATTCGGGAGCTTTTGTGACGCGAATGATGTTTCTGAGCTGGTTCGATTTTTGGAAGGTCTTTCGGAGGCCTGTCAAGTCAGGAGATTTTGTGGGCTCGTACTCACTCTGCTTAAAACTGGATCTTTTATAATATATGAATGAGCGCTGTTGGTGTCTTGGGGATCATGGAATTGCCCTTTTTGAATATTTTGATTATTGATATTGTTCAAATGAATAAATTCGACAATATTTATGATTTTTTTCTTGAGTTTTTGCCACATGTGCTCACATTGTTTGTTCTAGATTTCTGGCGGAATTGTTGTTTTGTATGTCAGTAGATTATATTTCATTCGTTTAAGTTTTGTAAGTAAAATTGTTGTATTATTATAGGTGATTGTAGGGGCACTCTAATTGAATTGTGGGGTCGTCAATAATTTATTTCTTTTTGTAATGCTTGAGAGGGGGAAAAATGTCGTTATATCAGCTTTTTTCAAACAAGCAGGCTTCTCTTGGACCTGTGTGTGTGTTTTTTTGTAACTACAGTACAACTTCACTAGTCTCGACACACGCTATATCGAATTTTCCAAAAATATTTGATAATTCAGCTTCATACATATCATAATTCAACTGAGGAATCCTTGCTTTCAACGGCGGAAAATGTTTCAGATCCTTTCTTTTCAGTTGATCTATCATAAGTTGCAATTTACTTTTGAATGCGTTTATTGCGCTGATCATCTCAATAATAGTTTTTCCTTTACCTTGCAGCTCTAAGTTAATGTCAAAAATGCCAAATCTTAACTTAACGAGTTGCCGTTGCAAGCTACGTGTACGGATGGATTTCACAATTTTTGTTGCAATGCCCATAATTTCCTCCGTGTTTAAAACTTTTAAACACATAACTTGATGTATAATGCAATGGAATGACAAAATTGAAAGGAAATCTTCATTAGAAGATTTTGTTTCCAGTCATTGCTGGTGCTCCACTTATTTGTATATTGGTAGCTTATGGTTTTTCACAAAATTGAAGAAAACGTCATATATGTCTTCGCCAAGGGTCTTCCCCTTCCGAGTAATGATTGACAAAAATTCTTCCTTAGCCAACATGTCATTGAATACCATCCGAATAAAAATACAGAGCTGGGATGTGTCTGTCATATCGATGGATTCGTCGAACTGTAAAGAAAAGTATGTACATTTCATGATATCATGTTTTAGTTTATCTGCCATGTCCTGACTCATGACTTCAATACGCCTTGTGACAGTCGGACGAGATAACTGAAGTTCTCTAATAGCAGACATGTTTTCTGTTTTATTTTTAAAATCTCCAAATAAAGTCTCACCCGCTTCAATAAACGCTTCCTTCATAACCGATCCATCTTCGAATGGTTTCTTGTGTTTCGCCAATATATGAGATATTTTAAATGACGCGATCGTAGCAGCTTTTGATGGTTTGGCTGGTCTTGTGAACATGGTTTGTTCTTTTCTCAAACAAGATATCGAATCACTTACTTTTCGTTTTTTTAAATCACTTTGGGGCGGAAAATCCTTTTCATAGTTTTAATGCACCGTTTTATGATGTCTCTATAAGTTACCACGATTAGGTATTGCAACTGACGCACGACAAATGCACTTATCCGTCACCACATAAAAGAAAAATGCATCCTCACAACTATTTAATAATGATCTTTGTATCAACGAGTATTCATAATGACTCCAATTCCTGCAAGCGCAACATTTATATCGGCGCGAACGAAAGTCTCCAATGTTCCAGTCAAACGCGCGGCCCGAAATTTCTAGAAAAGCGGCAAAAATAAAAAACGCGGCTTTCTTGACAAGTACCGCGCGTTCCTTTAAGTAAGCTGCCTATAGCCGCTAGCAGAATGTTATTTGATTACGTAATAAATTTATGTAGTTTAGTTACCTATTTATTAAAACTTTTTTTCTTCTCGAGATTTTCTCAAAAAGCTTTCGCCATCGACCGTTTGAGCACCCCTACACTAGAACATACTATCGCCCTTAGTATCTGACTGGGCTATTTATTATTTCTTCAAGTGACCACTATCTCCCCCTCAACATAAGAGGAACTAGGAGTTTAATTTGGATACAAATTTCACGGAAGTAAGTTTTTTCAATTTAAGAATTTAATAAAATCGGATCAGTTTTGAGGAAGTTGTGTTTGTGTTTTCTTTAGTATCTGACTGGGCTATTTATTATTTCTTCAAGTGACCACTATCTCCCCCTCAACATAAGAGAAACTAGGAGTTTAATTTGGATACAAATTTCACGGAAGTAAGTTTTTTCAATTTACGAATTTAATAAAATCGGATCAGTTTTGAGGAAGTTGTGTTTGATTTTAAAATGTGCAACGTTACATATTCTCCAAATCACAGCCGATAAATAAGTTTTCACATGTGCCACAACTTAATTATCAGAATTGCTGTTATATTGTGAAATTCTTCAACACATTCAAACTTCTTCTGAATAAATTTGAATTTTCGATTTTGTGCGTTAATTTTTTGGCGTTATTACTTTTAAATTGATTCAATTTGATAAATCGAAAACGAATTTAAGTCTACATTCGGTACCTAATATCGTGACGTCATAATGTTAGGTAGATGCCTCTTAGATCAATAGGGCCGCGGCCGCGGTCATAACAATCAATTATAGGTAAATAAAGAGAACAAAATTGATGTTCAAATTATTAGAAAATTATAGTACCTGGAATCATCCAGACAGACAACCACGCAAAGGTCCAGTTTGAAGTGTGAAATACCGAAAGTCAGGTAACTCACTTAAATAGTTGACATTTCGGCATCTTCCAATTGGCGGATGATTTATAAAATCTATAAATCACTAAACAGATTAACTTAGAATCATAAAAGTGCATAATACAACCTTTAAGGGTATATAACATTCAGGTAACAACAACTTTATTTTTATTTACTGCAGCTAGAGTAGATAATATACAAATAAAGCAATTATACAAGTACCACCGTTATAATTATCATTTCTAGGAAAAGCCAACAAAAATATAAGTATTGCCCCACCATTACACGACTGGACATGATGTTGCTTTTCTTCTCAGTTCTTTGGCGAATTTCTGTTGATGTTAGTGCGTTTCTTGTTGTTGACATTTGCACGAGATCGAAAATAGGTGAAAAGTTGTGTTATCGTTTTTTATCTTGCGAAATTTGGATCGAAGTAGAATCTGACTAGAGTGATGTGCAATAGATGATAAATGGATAAATATGCAGAGTAAGTCATTTTAATCTTCTTTGTTCGTTGACATACATAAAAAACCTTCACAATTAGTGAAAAAATGGTTTTAAGTCGAATATTTGTTTGATGCTTATAACGATTTAATTTTAAGTGAAATTGTGTAACTCATATACGATATACATAGCGTCAAAGATGGATATTTAGTTTTGTTTATGTT
The DNA here is from genome assembly GCA_013387265.2 of Cryptolaemus montrouzieri. Classification (NCBI taxonomy): domain Eukaryota; kingdom Metazoa; phylum Arthropoda; class Insecta; order Coleoptera; family Coccinellidae; genus Cryptolaemus; species Cryptolaemus montrouzieri. The sequence continues at coordinate 6,303,201 of JABFTP020000124.1, forward strand.
GTGGAAATATTTCAGCATTTTGTTTCTTGAACCTTCTGTATAAGCTCTCATGGAAAAATTGGTTAGTTCCTAAAGGTTTAAGCTTTCTTACAATCTTTATACAGGGTCTGTCAGCTACAGAGACAGTTTTTCAGCTACAGAGCTGATTGATACCTCATTTTGTAGATAATTTTGATTTCTTCCGGAATACTTACAGGGTGGTCCGAAATTAACTAGCGACAAGAAATTAATGAAGAAATAAAATTATTTTCTTTTCTCACTTTGTATATCGAAACTATTGTCATTTCCATATACATCTTCAGTTCCGCATCTTTTGAGGTATCGCAACACACGATCAGAGGTAATTTCATCGAAGAAAATCAGGATTTTTTTCCTTTGAATTTCATTGCTCTGCTGCAGTTCCATGCTGAATTTTCAAAGTTTTTCTGGTTTTTCTCCCATTTTCATTTCAGATTCAGTCACTTTCTGTCGTTTTACAAACATAAAGATGAAATATTGCCGATTAAATTCGAATATCGTTATCCCGTCGGTTTAATACTATTGCACCATCTATGATCCTCAGTTCTATGGTCTCATTCAGAAGGTGAATTCTTTGACAGCAAAACAATGCCTTTCCCTGAATTTAATCGACAATAGTCATATGATATTTTTCAGTACATAACGAAGAGCTCATTTATTTATTCTTATCGAGATGAAACGCAGTTGCCTTAAAGTAAAGACCACAGAAACAAGGAAATTATGAACTCGTCAAAAAATTGAACTCTAATATTCAATAGAAAACAATCACTCCCTTTTCATAAGTATTGCTCAAATTGCTGTCCATTCCTTTGGATATAAAAATTGAATCTTTTGGTTATTTCACCATTGACAGTCAGCCGGCTCGGTGGCGTAGGGGATATGATGCTCGTCTCCTGCGCAGAGTTACCTGGGTTCAATCCCCACAAAGTCGTTGCGATTTTTCGGATTCTGGAAATCGCTTGAGTGTCCATCTTTCGGAGGAGATGTAAAGCTGTCGGTCCTGTCTAACAGAGATGTGTTGGACATTAAAGATCCCTTCCCTCGACACGAGAGGGGTTCGGCAAAATTCCCGGGTTAGTGAGGTAACAGAATTCCTCGGCGTGTCATTGGCCGAAAGGCGGAAATAGAGCACGTTAAAGGAATAACAAACAAACAACCATTGACAGTCCTAAGAAACGTGTTCCGGCGCAACCATTCTGGATTCGGGTTTTGAGATATTCGATGTTATCCGGTTTTTTCTGATAGACAATTAATTTCGGAGATATCCCCAAATGAAATAATCGAGAGGATTAAGGTCTGGCGACCAAGGTGGCCACCTCAAAGGTCCTGAATTTCCAATCCATCGATTTTGGTAAAAATTGTTCAAAACGTTGTGACAATTTGGGCATTGTGAAGTGGAGCTCCATCTTGATGGAACCACATTTCCATTCTCTCCTGCAAAGGCACATTTTCTAAATAGAGGGGGAAATCATTCTCTAAGAAATTAAGATAAATAGCACTATTCAAGCATTCAAGCACTTAGAAAAAATGAGGACCAATAATCCTACCACTGAATGTTCCAAGCCAAACATTCACTTCAAATTTGACTTGAAAGTTCCTTTCGCGTGTCCAATGTGGATTAACTTTGCTCCAATAGTGGGTATTATGACGGTTTATTTTGCCACTCTCATGAAAGGTACTCTCATAGCTCCAAAGTGTACCTCCATTTTGTAATCATGATAACCATTTTCCTTCAGAATTCTTCTCACAGACGCTGCAAAGATATCTGTAGCAGCACTGATTGTTACAGTAGAAAATTGTGTTGGTTACCATTTACTGCAGCGAGGACTTCATTCAAATTGATTGCGTTTCCCTTCACTGGCTTGTTTCTATTTCTTTTAGGTTTTGTGAATGATCCATACGTCTGCAGATTATCAATCACATTCTTGAAAGTTTTTTGGTGGGGAACACGTCTGTCTGGGTACCTTCGCTCATAGAGTCGTCTAGCCATTCGCACATTTTTTTACATTCGCCATAAATTAGTAGGAATTTAATTTTTTCTGAATTTGTAAATTGCACCATTACGAAATATTTCGGATTCTCGTCCGAATAATCTCTTTTTATATGCCAAATAATGAAAATAAGAGTACCGTCAAAATAGTTCACCTTCAATGCGACCACAGAACTGACAATCATCGATGGTGCAGTAGCATTAAACAGACGGGATAACGAAATTCGAATTTAATCGGGAATATTTCATCTTTATGTTTGTAGAAAAGAAATGAGAGAAAACCAGAAAAACTTTGAAAATTCAGCATGGAACTGCAGTAGGGCAATGAAATTCAAGGGAAGAAAATCAAATCCTCCTTCGGAGAAGGTTTTTTTTCCATTTTTTCGATGAAACCTCACAATGCCCAGATTGTCACAACGTTTTTGAACAAAGTTTACCAAAATTGATGGATTGGAAATTCAGGACCTCTGAGGTGGCCACGTAGGTCGCCAGACCTTAATACTCTCGATTATTTCGTTTGGGGATATCTCCGAAACTACGTCTATCAGACAAATTCGGATAAAATCGAAGATCTCAAAACCCGAATCCAGAATGGTTACGCCGGAACACGTTTTTCAATTTTTATATCCAAAGGAATGGACAGCAATTTGAGCAATACTTATGAAAAGGGAGTGATAGTTTTCTATTGAATATTAGAGTTCAATTTTTTGACGAGTTCATAATTTCCTTGTTTCTGTGGTCTTTACTTTAAGGCAACTGCGTTTCATCTCGATAAGAATAAATAAATGAGCTCTTCGTTATGTACTGAAAAATATCATATGACTATTGTCGATTAAATTCAGGGAAAGGAATTGTTTTGCTGTCAAAGAATTCACCTTCTGAATAAGATCATACAACTGACGATCATCGATGGTGCATTAGTATTAAACCGACGGGATAACGATATTCGAATTTAATCGGAAATATTTCATCTTTAAATTTGTAAAACGACAGAAAGTGACTGAATTTGAAATGAAAATGACAGAAAACCAGAAAAACTTTGAAAATTCGGCATGGAACTGCAGTAGGGCAATGAAATTCAAAGGAAGAAAATCAAATCCTCCTTCGGAGAAGGTTTTTTTCCATTTTTTCGATGAAATTACCTCTGATCATGTGTTGCGATACCTCAAAAGATGCGGAATTGAATGTTGTATTTGGAAGTGATGAAAGCTTCGATATACAGAGTGAGGCAAAAAAGATTCGAAAAAATAATTTTATTTCTTCAATAATTTCTTGTCCCTAGTTAAGAAGAGATCGGAATTATCTACAAAATGAGGTATCAATCAGCTCTGTAGCTCGAAGATTGTGGAAGATATGCCGGATGGGAGTTTTAGCTGACGGACCCTGTATACAGTGTAGTAGTAGTTCAAATAACAACATGCATTTTCCACCTTGGGCATCTCATGATTTTCCGAGAATTTTATTTTGAATAAAAGGGGACATGTATTTCCCTCCTGGTAATGAGGGTTAAAAAGTTATAGGTAAATTTGGTCTCCAAAATTTCATGGTTTGTTAATCCTATAGGTAAATTCGGTCTCATGATAAAAGTATTATAAATGAAATGAACATTCTGTGTTAAAAATACCGGAAATTGATTATTTAAAATCTTCTTGAAAGGATTGTTGAAATTTTTATTGTTGTTGGCACAACTATTTTTAGACTGATGCGGAGTATGAACGCGATCTGTCATTCAGTTTCTTTACAATACTCGATTTTGTCAGTTCTCACAAGTGTTATTTGCGATTTTTACAATGGATAAAAATATTGAACAAAGAACTCGTTTCGAAGATTTTATTGCGAATGGAATTTCGTGTGCGAACCGATGCAAATGTTACAGAAGGCCTACGGTGAATCAACTTCATCAAAAACACGTGCATATGAGTGATAAAGTGCATTCAGCAGCGGTCGAGATATGATGGAAGATTTGTACCGCTCTGGTGGGCCATCAACGCCTCCAACTGAAGTTATCAAAGATAAAATGAGGGAAATGGCAATTGAAAATCATCATTTACGTTTGAGCGAGTTAGGTAATGAACTTTCTGTGTCTCACAACCTAATTCGTAACATTTTGAACGATTGTTTGTGCATGAAACATGTTTCCGCTCGACTAGTTCCAGAAGACCTGAGTTACCCCCGAAAATTGAATCGTTGAGAGGTCGCTGAAGACCTAGAACTAGACCACTTTCATAAAACGTCGCTTCAAAATGGAGAGCGAAAATTATACCATTTTTGAAAAAGGGCGACCCTGCGGGTTTTGGCAATTATAGACCTATTGCCATATTATGTAATTTTTCTAAACTTTTAGAGATAATTTTATTCAACTGTATATTTTCTGCAATTAGAGGTAGAATCGAAATTGAGCAGCATGGCTTTATTTCGAATAGGTCTAGCATATGTAATTTATTCGTTTCTCTCAGTTGAGGTTTTGGATCGTGCCGGCTAGGTTGACGTCATTTATACGGATTTTCAGAAGGCATATGATAAAGTAAATCATCGTATACTGCTACATAATCTGAAAACCAGATTCGGACTCTTGGATGCCTTAATCGATCTCTCGCAGTCTTATCTTGTCGGTCGTCGACAATTCGTTCAACTTGATAGTTTCCTTTCTTGCGAATTTGAGGCTACTACCGGTGTTCCGCAGGGTTCGAGTCTGGGCCCTTTGTTGTTTATTATGTTCATAAATGATCTCCTGGATGTAATAGATATTCCGAAGCTAATGTATGCAGACGATTCGAAGATCTTTCTAGAAATCAAAAAGCAACGTGACTATGAGAAATTACAAGAGGTTACTATTTTTGTATCTGACTGGTGTCGGATCAATTGTCTTGACTTGAATGTATCTAAGTGTAGTGTAGTGATCTTTACTCGAAAGAAAATGATTCAACTGTTCGATTATGAAATATATGAAACTGTTTTCTCAATGAAATAAAACAATGCTATTTAGATTTTCACTATATTAACAAAACTATGACCGGTTTCACCACACTGTGGCTTCATCAGATAGATACAAACAACAGAGTTATTCCTTATATATTTGTCTTATTTCCTACTTAATATTACAATAGGTACAAGTACAAGGGTATGTTGGAAAATCCATCGGAGTTGCTTACTTTATGAATTAAAAAGATGGAGTAAAGTAGAAGGATTTAGATCTAATTGACTATTAAGTAACCTACCTGAATTCTTCTCTTTGTTGATCTCTAAAATTTCCAATACATTGAGTTTTTGTCTATTATTTTCATTGTGTAAAATTTTGAAATTAGCACTAAAGGTATGGTTTTTTTCCAGTAAGTGATTAGGGAATCTGATTTATGATAATTAAAACTACGTTTGTGCTAGGATAATCTAACTTTGAAATTTCTGAAAGTTCTACCAATATAAATTATATTACAATCCCCGCAAGACAGTTTATAAACACCGGATTTATTACTTTTATCAATTTTAGAGTTGCAGTTTTTGATATGTCGGCCTAAAGAATTATCAGTTCGGAATGCTTAAGACTAGGATTACCATTGTAAGTTAAGCTGTTGTATTTTGTGTTAGAACTTTTTATACTTGGATTACTTTTTGCAATTTTTTGCGAGAAATCATGTTCTCAATCATAGTTGGACTGTAGCCGTTATTGACTGCTAGTTGTTTAATTATATTTAGCTCTTTTATGAAATTGGGATATAAATGAGTCTATGTACCATACTATTAGTAAGCTGCTAATTTATGTGGATAAGGATGTGTAGATGAGCTGTGAATAGTAATATCTGTATGCGATGGCTTAAGAAAAATAGAAAAATCATGTTTGCTGTTAATTTTAGTAATAGTTAAATCCAGAAAGTTGATGGAGTTTTCTGTTTTTATCTCTAACGTGAATTTAATATTATCGTGAATTTTGTTAATGAATGTTTTGAATGACTCTAATTGTCTGTTTGTGCCAGTGAAACAACAACCGATATCGTCGACATATCTAAACCAATAAATGAAGTGTTTGAATAACGGATGTTCTTGGATAATTTTTTCAATATAAGCCATGAAAATTTCAGCGAGCAGAGGGCTCAGAGGATTACTCATGATTAAACCTTTTTTACTATTATATAATACTCCGTTGAAGTTGAAATAATTTTGTTCTAAACAGATTTCTAAAAGATGTAAGATTTCTGATTGAACTATCGGACTGATTTCATTAATTTGAAGGGCGTTGTTGATTAGTTTCACTGTATCACTAGGTGGAACACTAGGGAAGAGATTTACTACATCCCATGACATAAGTTTAGCGTTCGGTGGTAATATCGTGTGCTGAATTTTATTTATTAGGACTGAAGAATTTTTTATTGAGAATTTAGGTTCAAAATTAGCGTACTGTTGAATGATGTTTATGAGAAAGCGTGAAAGTTTTGCAGCTGGAGCTTGAAAATATGAAACTACTGGTCTAATGGTATGCTCTGTTTCATGGAGTTTGACGGGGGAGTACAGTTTTGGTGATTGCGGGTTGTCAATGAAAAGTTTATATTTTTGTTATTAGGTGTTATAGACTTGGCATACTCTAAAGCGTTTTTCACTATGGATTGAAATTTATTAGTTGGATCCTTATAAATTTCTTCATAACAACGTGATTCAATGAAATTTTGGGTTTTCAATAAATAATCTGCTTTATTCAAGGCTATAGCAGTATGACCTTTCTCTGCTTTGGTGAATATGATATCTTCAGATGCGGACTTAAATTTAAGTAGAAAATAAGACTAATTTATAAGGAATAACTCTGTTCAGTAGTTTGTATCTATCTGATGAAACCACAGTGTGGTGAAACCGGTCATAGTTTTGTTAATATAGTGAAAATCTAAATAGCATAGTTTTATTTCATTGAATATATGTAAATCGATTTTCATCAAGTAACGACCTCCTCAATCAAATTATATGAAACTGTTTTAAGGCGATCCAATGAAGCTAAAGATCAAGGTATCAGCTTCAATTAAAATTCAATTTTTAACCGCACATCCACTATCTTTCTTCATCTGCTTCCAGACTATATGGATTCAAATTCGTTATGGTAAAAATTTTATGAACTCTTCAACTTTGATTCGTCTTTTCAAAAGCCTAGCCAGAAGTAAACTCGAATTCGGCTCACTTGTTTGGAATCCAATTTATTTGTATCATATGTATCACTTAGAGGCCATTCAGAGGAAATTTGTGAAGTATCTTGCCTGGAGGGAGGATGGTGTTTATCCAATAAAGGGATGTGATAATGCTCCCTGCTTGACAAGATTCAAAATGACGCCCCTTGAAATCAAAAGGGACCTTCTGGCTCTAAGGTTTTTATTCAGTCTCCTAAGGAACAGGTTAGATTGCCCGCCCATAGTGGCCCAGTTGAAGTTAACAATACCGAGGTTATCCTCGAGGAATGAACAAATGTTTGCTCTTAGTATCCCTACGAATGTATTCATGCAATCTTCAATTTCGTTTATGTATAGAACCTATAATTCCATTTCTGATTTATGTGATATAAATTTTGATTCATTTTCCTCTCTGAGTAGGGTGTATTTGAACAGTTCACTCTAGAATTCTGCAATTTACTTTTTAGTTTTTTTCATCATAAAGTATTCTTCTTGCTGCGCTTGAAATCGGTATTTTGATTTTATGTTAATTTTCACAATTCTGCTAATATATATAGTATTTCCTGTAATTGGGTTTTACCTGTTGAAAATAAAGAACTTATTATTATTAAAACGCATTGTAACTGGTGACAAGACATAGGTTGATGAGTTTGTCATACAAAGCAGTCAACAAGCTTCGGAATGGCGCATTCCAACTGAACTGAAACCGAAAAAAACCACGCCAAAGTCTATCAGAAGTCAGGATAATGTTAACTGTTTTCTTCGATCATCACGGTATTGTGCACTCGAAATTCTTGACAGAAGGTCGACTTTAAATAACGAATATTACCTGTGCGTTATGCAGCGTTTGAGAGAACAAATGCGTGGAAAAAGCCAGATTTATGGAATGAAAACTCATGGAATTTAGATCGTGATAATACACCTCACAAGGCCATCATTGCGAATGAATTTCTGACCAAAAACTCAACGGAATCATTCGTTTTTGGTTGGAAATACGAAACGCTCCTTTTATTAGAACAAAATTAGCTCGGTTTGAAATCAAGTAAAGAGTGTGTGGAATGTCATTGGTCAATTATGTAATAAAAATTGTTTCTTAAATCATAATCTTAAAATCAAAAAGATCAAGTCATTGACAATCCTAAACTTCCTCAATATTCCTGGACGAATAATGAATCAATGATAATCCTAATAGTAATAATAGCACAATGTATCTCTTCCCTTATGTTGAGGGGGAGCTCTTTGTATTGTTGAATAGAAAATTGAAATAATAATAATAATAATATAGTTTATTCATATCCCAAACTAATAAATAATATTTTAAATAAAAACAAAGTAGAATCGCATTGAATGGAGTTTACCCTGTCGATAAATTGAAACAAAAATTCAACACCTTAACCTACGTTGGCATTACAAGTGAGAAACTGAAATCATGTTTAAGTTGCAATAATTTCAACGTAGCTTTCCAAACTAATAATAATTTAGGCAAATATATAAAAAATAATAAAACCAAACCAGGTAAAAACAATAAATCAGGTGTTTATCGATTGAATTGCAATGACTGATAATTTCTACATTGGTAGAACACATAGAAATTTTAATATTAGAATATCGGAACATAAATGCAGTTTTTCAAATAAAAATCAGATTCAAATTACGCGAATCATCTATTAGAACATAATCATTCTTTCGACCCACAGTTTGAAATTTTGCATACAGATAATAAATATTTGAAGGTAGATCTTTGGGAAACTTTAGAAATCAATAAATACAAACACTCAGGTAGACTCATCAATGAACAAGTCGATTTAAGCCTTTCACCTCTATTGAATCTTTTCGGGGAGCAATCTATTCCTTAATTTCATTGGATATACCTGTCATAAATAACCACTTAAGAAGAAGCAACCCAATAAGCTTTTAATTACTCAAGAACATTTATAGTTATATTCTCATTTATATTTTTCTGTATATTCATTCGTCTGACGAAGCTACGGTGTAGTGAAACGCGTTACGAATCGCAATTATTAAGTAAAATTCCTTAAAACATAGTACTTGTTTTTTATTATTGATAATGGAATTTTACCAAGTAAAAGCCTCCCAAATTCAAATAGTTTATTCAGTTCTATATAACTAATTTACAATTTACTGAACAAACAATAATCACAGAGACAACAATGTTGTCTGTACGTGATATTTTCTAAATAATATATTCTTTTCTTCACCTTAGCAAAATAAAAAATAATATAAAATTCCCAACAGACTTGATCTACTTTCCCTTCCTAACCAAATAGTCTTTATAGTCTATACGTACAGTCTTCATCGGGTTATCTCCATAAACTAAAGCTCATCGGGTTGTCATCATTAGGTTTTCCTCATGTAGGTAGTCCTCATTAGGTTTTCCTCATTAGGTTTTCCTCATTTAGGTTATCCTCTCCACCTGCAAGAATAGAGGCCCCTGTCCTTCTTCGCACATGATCACGCACTCTTTGAAATATTCCTGGGGTATTTCTTTTCGTGTCACAAGAGGTTATATTTGATTTCTCAATTCTTCTACAGTGTTCATTGGAGTGGTATAAATTAAACTTTTGATATATCCCCATACGAGAAAGTCTAAACTATTTAAGTCTGGGGACCTAGGAGGCCATGGTTCTGGCCTACCCCGACCTATCCATCGGTTGTTGAATGAATTATTCAATCATTCCCTAGCTTCTCCACTAAAATGTGCTGATGCCTTGTCATGCATAAACCACATTATGTTTCTCACCAAAAGTGGCACATCCTCGAGCAATAAACCTAACTCCTCCTCAAGAAATTGCGGATAAGCGGGACCGTTTAGTCTGTTAGGAAAAAAATGGCCCAATCAAATAATTTCCAATTATTTCGATCCAGACATTCAGTGAAAATTGTTCTTGATGATGAGATTTTTCAATAAAATGGGGCTTTTCCTCAGCCCAATAATGATTACTGTGAAAATTTGTAATAGCAGTGCTCGAAAAGTTAGCTTCGTCTGTGAACATTATTTCACTATCAAAATGAGCATTTTCTCTAATGTTATCTAAGAACCATCGGCAGAAAGTCTTGAAGGAAAATCTCGAGGAAATAGGGTTTGGACGCGTTGAATATGAAACGGGTACAATAAAAGTCGTGGAGAATCCTCCAAACAGAATCCTCCAAACTAGAATATGTTCTGAAAATCAAAAAAATATCAGACTAAAAAACAAAACAATCCTCCACCTACAAGAATACAGACCTCTGTCCTTCTTCGCATATTATCACGCACTCTTTGAAATATTCCTTAGTTTAGTATAAACGATTCGTACTTGTTTTTATTAAACTTGAGATATCCCCATAAGAAAAAGTTGTGGTTCTGATGATCTGAGTTCCATATTCATCAAACGTTTATCATCTATAGTGAGCTCCCCACTTGCTAGATTAATTAATAGATCGTTCAAGGAGGTTTTCTTTCCCCAGGTACTTAATAAGGCAATTATTGTGCCGGTACCAAAGAGAGGTGATCAGACTAGCATTTCTAACTTCAGACAGCTTTCTATTTTGATTGTGTTTTCCAAGGTTATTGATTCTTTGATATACGACCAAATTATGGGGTTTCTGAATCAATTTGCAAAAATATCGGATGCCCAACATGGGTTAAGAAAAGGTAAATCTACTGAAACGGCATCTTACGATTTTTTCAATATCATATATAAGGAACTAGATGGTGATAAATATGTTGACTTCGATCTTGAAGATCGAAAAATGGTTGTAAAGGTATTAAATTCATTTTCGGCAACCAGGGACGTGAGTTTTGGAGCTCCTCAGCGATCTGTCCTGGGACCACTTTTATTTATGTTGTTCATCAATGATTTGCCAAACTTCATCACCAAGGGCCAAGTAGTAATGTATGCTGATAATACAGCTGTTGTGCTTTCGGGACGAACTCCTGAGGAGGTTCAGGTTGTGCTGCATGGAGTTATAGAGGAGATGACTGGCCGGTGCAATAGAAATAGGCTAATAATTAATAATGATAAAACTGTTCTCCTTATTTTTTGCAATAGAAAGTCTCTGCCTTCCATTGAGTTTCAATTTGCTACTGCGACCAACGTCGACTCTAATCTGTCTTGGGATGAAGATATTCACTTTGTACGTAAACAATTGAACAAAGAATTTTTTGCACTTCTACAACTGAACTCGAGTGTTGATCGTGATGGGCTCAAAAGTGTTTTCCACTCTATAGTTCATAGCTATTTAGATTATAATGTTTTGCTCTGGGGCACTTCTGTTCATTGGACCAGAGTCTTCATATTACAGAAGAGAATTTTTCGTATAATGTTTGACTTGGCTCCATTAGAATCATGCCGTAATGTATTCAAAGAGCTACAAATTTTGACCTTTCCTTCTGTATTCGTTCTCAGGGCTGTATCTTTAGCAAAAAAAAGGCTCAATGAACTGCAGAAATTAAATCATTTCCATAATTATGGGACACGGAATTGTGGTGTCCTGTCAGTCCCTATGCATAAAACCACAATACACAAAAAATCGCCTCACTTCGCTGCATTCTACTTTTACAATTAATTGCCAGGTGAACTAAAGTTAATAAGAAACTACAAAAAGATCAGAACTGCCTTAAAAAGTTTGCTGTTTGGAAGAGCACTCTACTCCTTTGATCAATTCTAAAGTATGGATAAGTTATTGTAATTTTTTTTTAACTTGTGCAATGATATTGATGTTTTTTCCTTTTATTTCGATGTTTTTATTTTGTGAGCAAACTGTACCAAGTATCTATTTCGAATGACATCCTTATGGGTCAAAAGTACGAAATGAATTATTCTATTCTATTCTATTCAACTGATTTCCAATTTTTCTTGTACTCACATGAGGATTCAAATCAATACAATTCAAAACAGCTTCCTCAATATCTGGAGTTGTCATAGTTTGAGTTGCACGTTTTAAATGATTATTTGCAGTAAAAGTACCAGTTTCCCTTAACCTTCTGTGGATATTTGAAAATGTTCGCCTGTCTGGTATTACTCGATTTGGAAAGGCACCTGGTATAATCGCCTAGCTTCTGCTGTGTTACCGTACATGTGATGGATATCAGCCAATTCGGCGTTAGTAAAATCAGCCATTTTTTATTACAGCAATAACTTCAAAAGTCTTAAAACTAGTCGTTAATTTAATAAACAATTCGAGCAGACACTGGTTCAACTTTAGCAACTGTCAAAATAAATAAATAAATGAAAAAATCAAAGCCTACTAATCGTTTTTTCTATTAGAAGTGCTTTCAATTGAGCTGCATACAAACGTTTAATAATATTTTGAAAAAGTGTCAAAAAGTTTGTCTAAATTGAACGACCGAAAATTGATATGCTGATTCTTAGTTAAGATTTAAAAGAACACCTTGTAATTCTAGTTAAGATTTAGAACGTGTAATGATGGAAGCTGTGAAATATAGTTTGCTTTAAAAATTTGGGTTGAATATTTCGAAAACTGCAGGAGTTTTGAAGAAAATACAAATTTCGGAAATTTCAACACCCTTTAGCTCCGTAACGAAGCTTTTGCGGACCTATGTTTATATGAACTTTTTCTCTTCAAATTGCACGTAGATTAACTCCCTTGAGTTGTGACATACTTTTATGTAATGTTACGAAGTTTTCGTCATAAAATAGCCTCAGGAAACACCTCGCGAAATTTTTCGCACTTATTCATTCAGATTTGTATATTGTATATTATTCAAATTGAATATGTATATTATCTCCTGATGACCCTAACATAGTAAACGAACATTTAGGTGAAGTGGCGATAAATTCTGTTTGTTAGGGGGCCATTTGCTTTTGGAATTCCGCCCCAAACATAATTGGATGACTGTAGCCAACTTGAAAAGTTATTGTCATAAATTTAAGCTAAGATTTCTTCTCTTACCAGCAATTTCTGGAACTAACTCCACCAGGTAAATATTACAAAGACACTTACACTACTTCTGAATACTTAAAGATATCTTGCTAAAAACAATAAACCACGTGGTTATATTAATCATTCGCATGCCACTTGTAACTTATTGATGATTTCATCGATAATAATATAAACTAAACGAATTTCTTAATGAATCACCTCGATATAGATCAGGTATTATATATCTATGTCAACAAATATATGTCAACCAGCAATTTAAAAACTAGTAAAGTTCCTGACTACCTGGAAATAGTAAGGTTTTATCTTAGATGTTGATAATTTCGTTTACATTTTAGTGATTAAAATTGCGTGTGTGCTTCCTTAAAAGCAAAAAAAAGGGTTAGTCAATTGATCTTTTGTGAGATAATATCTTTTCGTTGAGATCGTTTATTAATTTTTCGTGGAAAAATGACGCATTTCATCTTAGATCTGATTTATACGGATCACGATCTAAATTTGTTGATATTGTACGAAGAAGATTAAAAAATAAAAGTATTGGAAAAGGAGAAAAAAATTATACAGCTATCACTCCTAAATTCGCACCTTTCTTTACGATATACAGGCTGTGTTGTGAGATTTGGATGAAATTTCAATGATCCATATCTCCTGAACTATCCTTCCAATTTCGTTAAAATTTTGTAGAATGAGTCGATCTCATTAAAACTTTGACGTGTAAAAAAAAATATGGACCGTACTAGAAACAATTGAGTTTTATCGGAATTCTATTCACAAATTCACCCTTTATATCAATATTTTAAATTTAATATCTTTTAGTGAAACTTCGAATACTGGTTAACAAAATCAGACCATTATATTGAAAGTCACCATTTTAGGGATTCAGGAGTTAGGGATCGTTCTGACCGATCCTTGAAAGTTTTCATTGACGAAAACTCAATCTTTAATCGCTTCGTTATTCAATTATTCGAAGAAAAAAATTATCCCGTATCGAGTGTAATCCTTAAATCGTCGGAAAACATTTAAAAACCGGTTTCCAAAGTTATTACAGGACCGGACTACAACATTCAATCGTTTGAATGAAAAGTTTGCACCTGAAAATAACTAAATATAATGGTTGTCGCAATTATGAAATGAGATGCTATTTTCTTTCTTCTTCTTCTTACTGTGCCTTATCTTCACTGGACGTTGGCGATCATTCACACAATGTAGTTTTTCAAAAATAATTATGTGGTAAAGTATAATTAGTAGTTTTCATCTACGAAGTTTTCGTTGAAACGATTGAATATTGTAGTCCGATCCTATAATAACTCTGGAGATCGGTTTTTGAATATTTCTTGAGGACACCTGATTACACTCGATACTGTATTCTTTTCTTGAAATGAGAATTTGGAAGCGGCTATCAATATTACGTTTTCGTGAATGTAAACTTTCAGAGATCAACAGACAGAACGAGCCCAAACTGCTGGATCCCTGAAATGGTGCCATTCTGCTTTTGTTAAACAAGACTCGAGATTTCACTGCAGGATATTAAAATCCAGAATATCGATATACAGGGTGAACTTATGAATAGAAGTCCGAAAAAACTCAATTGATTCCAGTACTGTCCAGCTTTTTCTTTGACACGTCGAAGTTTTAACAGAGTCAACTCATGTGAAAATCTAAGAAAATTTTAACGAAATCGAATAGATAGTTCTGGAGATATAGGTCGATGAAATTTCGTCCAAATCTCACAACACAGCTTGTATATCGTAAAGGAAGGTGCAAATTTAGAAATAACAGCGCGTTTCGACTTCACTCAATTCTCTATGACTACCTGGAAAGATTCTGTTACCTAACGAAACACCCTGTATATTTTAAGGTTTCATTTTCCTCATAATTACCTCCACGTTTCTTATGGATATGCCCTAATGCAGTCTCATCGATTTTATAGTTTTATAATATGAAATTAAACTATTTCAAAAAAATTGAGAATAGAGGTTGCAAATACGAGGGTGGTCTGAGAAGTTACTATAAGAATACAAGACATTTTTTCGAATTATATTTTTATTAAACATGAAGGTAGTTGACGAAAGTGATTGCTTCTTCATTTGACTGCTTAAATTATTTGAAGTTAGTGGAATCCGGTGGGTGGAATCACATCCAAAGACGTCATGAAGTGCTCTGTATGTCACAATAAGGTCGCCTCTTGTGCGTCTATCCACAAAAGTATGTAACTCCGTCATCCTCAATCAGTCTTCATAGTTTTTGGCTTCAGGGGTGACTTCCTGAATGTGTCTGCTGTAACTAAGGTCAACAGACACGAAAATACTTAGATCTTCTGTATGACTTCTCTGGATTATCTGGTGCCCGTTGATTGTGTATGGTAGTTGGGGTTGTTTTTCGCAACATGGAGTACAGCACATATTTGAGTATCATTAGCATATCGGCTGTATATGTCAAACACTTTACAGGAACGAGGACCGATCCTTGCGGCTCACCATTTGTAACATTTCTATAGGAAGATGACGTAAAAGTCTATACCATTCAAGAAAGCCCAAACCCACAAGAGTAAGTTTTCCTGAATCCGAAAGTGTTTCAGTTTTACCAGAAGACGACGTTAAGCTACCCAGTCGAAAGTAAAGGTGAATAATATCAACGGACTTCTCCGCATCCACAGATTTGGTCCAAGATGAAGGAGATTCGTATCCTGAGGATAAAACCGTGCTGGTCTGAAAGGATTATATTGTTCTCTAGTAAAAAATCGAGCAACTTTTCAAGGACAATTTTTTCGACGGTAGTGGATCGGAGATGTTTTGTTGCAACTGGTGGGATAGAGCTTACTAACAAACAGTAATTGAATCTAAATATGGGTCATTTTATCGTCGTGGAATTCGTCTCCTGTCAGAAAAATGAGAGAAAGTTTGATTGATGCTTTGAAATGGTATTTATATTCGTTTTTTCGAAATAAAGGCTTAATTTTAATAAAAATAAGACGAGGTTTTCAACAGATACACATAGTATATTGTACTTAACTTCATAAATCCCACGAATAACGAACGCATGAACCGTGACTTGCAAGTGTTCAAAACACAGGAAGAAATAGATTCATTAGAATTGGCTGTATTCAAATTGATAGTTCGCAGGTTACATTTTCTGCTTAAATGAAAACGCCGGGATTTTCCCAA
The DNA here is from genome assembly GCA_013387265.2 of Cryptolaemus montrouzieri. Classification (NCBI taxonomy): domain Eukaryota; kingdom Metazoa; phylum Arthropoda; class Insecta; order Coleoptera; family Coccinellidae; genus Cryptolaemus; species Cryptolaemus montrouzieri. The sequence goes on from JABFTP020000124.1 coordinate 6,319,421, forward strand.
TACCCTAGTCGGCATAAATTATATAATACGATGAACAATAAAACGATTAACAATGGTTGTCTGGTTCGAGCGGAACAATCTAAAAATAGTTTATTGTTATTAGTCTAATGAAAATTATGAATTAGGCGTCTTGATGCTAAACTATTTCCCATAAGGAATTTAGGGATATTATATTTTTTATTGATACACTGGTCGATCTGTAACACAACCCAGTAGGTATACAGGGTATCCTAAGTTGAGATGTTTATGGAGATCTAATGATGCTATTGTTCTAAAATTTTGATAGTTGATTCAACTGATCCGAAACTCTATTTTCAAAATATTTTCACCTCAATGGCTTTTATGGTTCTACCGGAAGTGCATAACAACTTTGTTATTTAATATAGAATACCCTGCATATTGATGACTGGTTCAATAACAATTGTTATCCCAATTATAAAAACAAATACAAGTAAACGATGATTTCTACTAAAATATATTATTAAATGCTCGACGCGTTTCGATACACAGTATTTTTATCAAGAGTGAATGAATACTACAAATATATCTTACTAACAATTTTTTTATATATACTAAAGAGGCAATCCACTCAGAGCTATCCGTACTTGAACTAATATTTAGGAAATAAATATAATAAGGGTGAGTTATTTATGTCTACCTGATCATTAAGAATTTCCGGTGAATACCTAAATCTGTTAATTTCAAGTACTTCCAGAAGATGGAGTTTTATACCTCTACCCTCAGAATGTAGGATTTTAAATTCTGAATTTAAAGAGTGACCATTTTCCCTAAGATGATTTGAATAATTTGAATCGGTTTTTCCATTAATGAAACTGCGTTATGCTCAGAGATTTTAACATTAAAATTTCTTCCTGTTCTACCTATATAAAAGCAATTGCAATCTACACAATCCAATCTATAAACACCTGATTTGTTTTCTTTATTAATTGGTGATTTTTGATTCCTGATAAATTAATCTAAATTTGTTGATGTATTGAACGCTATATTTAAATTTGAATTTTTAAGAAGGATTTCACATTATTGATAACATTGCCTATATATGTTAAACTATTGAATTTCTTGTCTAGGTGTTCACCGATTGGATATATGTTGTAAAGCTAATTTTTGTTTTTTCTTATGTAATATGCTGCTAACTAAATTTGCACCATAACCATTATTTATTGCGATCTGTTTTATCAAATTCAATTCTTTGAAATAATTATCATTAGACACCGGTGAGTTCAAGAGTCTATGTATATAACTATTAAATGCTGCAACTTTATGTATAATGAATTGTGATATCTGTATGGCTTATTATAAATTGAAAACTGGTGTTTATTCATCGATCTTGTTTTTGTTCTGTTCGATTTCAGAAGTAAATTTTATTTTTGGGTGCAGGTTGTTGCTGAAATTTTGGAATACAGTGAACTGTCTGTTTGTTCCTGTGAAACACAATAATGTCATCGACATATCGATACCAGTATACCATTGTGGCCGCTATATTCCTCTGTGTCACCTCTTCTTCAACGAGAGCAATTATTCGACCCCTCTGCACATCGGACAACCTAACGCAAGGCATTTTCAATTAGGATTAAAGGATTTCTTAAATTTTGAAAGTCACAGTTTCAAATCTCACTGACGAATGAGTACAATATCCCGAACATGTGGTGATAATTCAACATTTCTTATCATACTTTCCAGTTCTTTTTACAACAAAAAACTCCATTCTTCACAAGTAGTCAAAGATCCATGGTTAAAAACAATCAATAATGAGAAATACCGAGTGATTCCATATAAATTTGGTTATGTGTATTCTTGTATAAGTCCAACTTAGTTCATCTAACACAACTGCTTCAGCAGTTGTGTGCCGGAGTCATGTTTCGTCATTATTGTTGCATTATTTCTGAAAATTGAAATTTTCAAGAAGAACAAATTTACTCACAAAAATTGATCAATAACTACTGTTTTCAATATGTGCTTTCTTTCAGGACTAAATTTATTTCTTATAAGAGGAAGACGTGCCCCAAGAAAAAACATATGCGAATATTTCGTTGGCATATGTCCGGACATATCCGAGAATCATGTGTTAATGATTAGTGGCATAAAAAAAAGAAATTTAGGATATTGATATGGTTCCTCAAATTGTTGACGTAATGTAGCTCAACTTATTGATTTTTCTAGTCGCAGAAATGCGTTGCAGGACGAATAATAATAATTTATGATCATAATGCTTAATTGAAAGTATATATCTATATTTTGAATCAATTTCCATCTCGTACTGTTGTTACTTATCGTTTAACCTAAAATTGCTTACAGGCATTATTTATATCAGTGTACCGAAACTATTCAGATAAACTTAGATCTCGGTTTCAAGTTTCATATTATCGTATTACGTGTTAAACAGCTGGTTGAACAATAGAATTAGTTCAACAAATATTTCAGCACTTGCAACAATGTTTTATCGTTCATATTGCATCGAATATAATACAGAGTTGCTTAAGAGTATGGAATAATTCATGAATGTTCAGTTTTTGATTCGTAACGAAATGTGATTGATAGTTTTGATGATGTATTTATTTTATGAAATTTCATCTTCAAAGTTAAACGAAATAAGACACTTTTGTCATTTTTCCACAATTCATTTAATAATCACGAATGGTTTCGACCTTTTCGAATGAATAACAATATAATAGATGAGTAGGTAAGTATAAGTACAGAGTGAAATTTATCCTAGATATTAAGAAGGGGGGATGCACAGTAAACAAGAACAGAAGCCTCAGCAACCTACGATCCAAACAGATGTTATCTAGCAAATAAAATGGGGGTTTGCTAGATCCCCCACTGGGCGCCTCCTCAGGTGGCGGATAGGGTAATGCCTGTCAGATATGGCAGGTACAGAAGAAATTTGAATACCTCCGGGTGGACCAAAATCTAGAGCGGTAGCGTTTGATCCAGATTGGCGTTTCAATGCTAAAAACCTTTCAAATCTGAAATGATGTCGAATTTCACAACAAAAATACCCTAGGCAAGTGGAGCAATCAGCTCAGAATCTTGCACTTATGCGTCAGTCCGCCTCACGGATGCTGGGGAAAGCAAAAATTCGAAAGAAACGAGTGAGAAGGACCAGAGACATTTTGAGAAAGTTATGCACCAACCACTTCATCTGATAACGAAACAGTCGAACAGCTTTATGAGGATATAACTCATGCAAAAACTGGCGAAAACGCTAAGTAAGTCATGGTGGTGGGAAATTTTAATGCCAAAATTGGTAAAAACAATGACACGGAAACTTGGTACATTGGCAGATTCGGTTCTAGTGAGAAAAACTCTCGGGGAGAAATGCTCATCGATTTCTGCAAGACTGAGGATCTCTATTGTATGAACTCTTTCTTTCAAAAACCGGAAATGCTGGTACTTGAAAAAGTCCTGATGGAAAAGTACAGAATGAAATCGATTTCATCATAATAAACAAGAGGGAAATATGTTACAACATTCATATGTTCTAGTCATCTCAGATGCACCTTTTAAATGATTATCTACAGTAAAAGTACCAGTTTTTCTCAACCTTCTGTGGATACTCAAAAATGTTCGCCTGTCTGGTGTTACTCGATTTGGAAAGTGCACCTGATATAATCGCCTAGCTTCTGTTGTGTTTCCGTCAGACAGACCGTACATGTAATAGATATCAGCCAATTCAATAAATAAACAAATGAAAAGAATCAACGCTTACTAGTCATTTTTTTAATTAGAAATACATTCAATTCAGCGAATGCATGCAATCGTTTAATAATTTTTTGCTCGAGAACAGTCGGAGATACGAAAAAATTACAAGTGTCAAAAAAGTTTCTAAATAGAACCGAGATGACGAAATTGATTATACGCTGATCAGTGGCGTACTGCAAAAAGTTTGAAAGGGCAAAATAAAACATAGCTCCAGAAATAAGAACACCTTGTAAATTCAAGTTAAAATTTAGGACGTAAATGATGAAGGCTGTAAAATATAGCTTGCATTCCAAATTTGGAATGAATATCTCAAGAACTGCAGGAGTTTTGAAGAAAAAAATAATTTTTTCTGGAAATTTCAACATCCTGTAGCTCCGTAACGAAGCTTTCTCGGACCTATGTTTATATGAACTTTTTTTCTTGAAATTGCACGTAGATTTACCCCCTCAAGTTGTGACATACTATTATCTAACACCCTGTATGTATTCTGCCAATTTGGAAAAAGTGGAATGGTGGCAAGTGGGTGAGAAGTGATTAAAGCTACAGTTCTAGCAAATGAGTAAACTCTCAATATGATTTCTAAGAAAGGAAGGTTTCATAAATATTCGTCATTAGTAATAGTTACTCAAACAATAATTATTGTGAAAATATAAGTTTTAATTCATTAATGTATTTACTTAAGGTCACCCAAGCGATCCTCGTGCTCTGCAGTTCACTGGTACCATAAAGTCGATTTATTATGCGTATGACATAACCATTAAAATGAATTCATGAAATGTCGGGAATAACGATCAGCGTACAATTCGATCGTACCAGTCGAAAAACAATGGAAACTTCAACGGAATCGCAAAATCTCAGAAACACCTTCGGAACTGAAAAACCAATAGATCTCATTTCCTGCAATAAATAAAATTGATCCACCTTTGTGACCTCAGTTAAATTGGTCACTTGACGTACTTTTATTTTATTCCTCGAATCTAATTGCGCAGATTAAAGGGAAACATGCAAATTCGAGCGGAACGACGACTACAAAATTTGAATTCCGAAAAGTCCAGCAATTTCTGAATAATCTGCATAATTAATAATGCACGTTAATGTTTTTATATCACTTAATTACTTAGTCACTCAGTTTCAGTGGAAAACTGCTCTATAGGTTGAGTAGGTGAGATAATCAGGCATTTTATTGAATATTTTTGTAAATCTTAATATACTAACATTTTGATTAATCACCACTTAAATATTTTCAAGAATTTTGCTGTATCGGTTTTTTGCCAATGAAAAACGCTGGGATTTCTCAAGGTCATCTGTATATTTTTTATGCATAACCACCCATTTTTACAGAAAAATCGGAAAATTATCGAAAATAGGCCAATGAAACAAAAAATATTTACTTTATATTCAAACTTATCGTATCGCTTTCTAAGTAGGCCCTTTCTGAAGAAATATATTTACGCCAACAAATAAGCCAATCATCACAACATTTCTCCAATGCTTTTTCCAGAATCGACTTCAGTTCTCACCGCTTATGTCTTCTATCGATTCAGAATGGGTACCTCGAAGTGATAATTTGAGTTTTGGAAGAAGGAAACTGTCGGCCGGAACCATATCCAGTGAAAAGTGTGGTAGTTCGATGGTATTTGAGGAGCGTCCGGTCAGTAGCAAACAATTCCATTTTACAGACATTTCCAGTTTGGTATGGATGATGGGATTAGAGTGCCATGGGCGTCTAAGGGCACCCAACAAAATGGCACAAGACAATAAGACTTGGTTTCATTGGGAGAAAAGACTACTTTGCTCTTTTCATAATCAATAAAGCACGTATGAGTTTTTGTATATTTTTACCAGAGATTTGTTGTTCAGTTCGCATTAAGCTTTCGTGATGAAAGATTGTGAGGAAGGACTAGTGCAGGGGTACTCAAAACTTAACTGCAGGCGATGTAATTTTTAGACTACATACGATATACTCTGAGAGGATGCAATTATGTGTGATACAGGCTTGTCGTACATACACGATACACCCTACCTACCTACCTTCCTAGGTAGGGTGTACCATAGCATATATAGATATTAGCTTTCCGCACAATATACATTAAGTCAAGGTTTGGGTTAGGTTTAGATAGGTTCTTCTCCATGAAATCAATGAAAACACTGAGTGCTAATCGCAAGCATGATGACATATGATCGTTAGTTAGTCGATGGCGATATTTTGATTTAATTATCTTTATTTCATTTAATGCAGACTCGTACAAGTAAGTTGACCCAAACATTGCCGTCACTTGAAGGGCGATTTGCCTTAGATTCGGATATTTATCTTCAGATATAAAACACCAGAAATTTGTATGAGACGCTGTAGCTTTGAGATGTTTATCTGATTTAATCTGCACCAACTCATTTTCAACAGAACATAATTTCATATTAAACTGACTTGCTATTTCAGTAGCTAATTCCTCAATGTTCTAACATGAAAAAGCTCATAAAATTTGCCAATTTACTGCCATCATAAAAACGCGTTTCGAGTTGTCCCAAAATTTTTGATAACTAGGCAATCCTTGCTTTGAAAGAGGGAAAATGTTTCAGAACCTCTCTTTTCAGTTGATCTACCATAAGTTGCATTTTACTCTAGGAGTCAAAATTAGCGGAACACTCGAAAATTTAACCAAATTCGAAGTCCGATATTTTTCCTAATTCTCAACCCATATAGATGATTTATAGATCAATTCTTCTGCTTTGTAGAAATTATAAGAGAAAAGAAAAAAAATTTGAAAAAAAATTTATACGGGGGCAAAACTAAAAGTGTTTTTCTTGTCAAAAATTCGTAACACCCTGTGGAATTTCGTGGTCCGAGTTGAAACGTACAATATCATGGTCTGTCAAGACACATCTTCCTACAGTAACGCCCTTCTTGTTTTATGCATTTATCTCTATTTTTACAAGAGATATCCAATTCGAAGCGAAAAGTCACAAATTTCAAGAATTTATTTTTAATCTTGCGTAGGTGCATAACATCGGAGGTTAGCCAAAAAAAATCAAAATTAGAGAAGCGGAAATCTAACGAAATGAAAATTTTGAAATTCACTGGCCAATTTCACGCTCCGGGAGAACTCGAAGTACACTGGAAAAATCGTTGATTTTGCACATTTATTTTTGAATTTTTTTGTGTGACACTCTATAATAATTATCATTCCTGTCCAAAATTGAGAGCAGGTGTGTATCCTGGCGATACACTCGTGAAATGAAATGAACATGTTGAGAAAAATGTTCATGATGACCCACAAAAAACATTTGATTTTAGTAGCGAGTATGACCCCCGAGCTCTTATTACAGCGCGCATACTCCCAATGATGTTGTCCATCATCTGTTGAGGTATGTTGTCCCACTCTTCCACCAAAGCCAATGTCAGATCTTCAACGTTGCCTGGATTCCGTTGTCGAACCCTTCTTCCAAGAATGTCCCAAACGTATTCGATCGGGTTTAAATCCGGTGACCGCGACGACCAGTCCTTTCGTGTGATCCCAACTTCATTGAGAAATTCTATCACTATGCGCGCAGTATGAGGGCGCGCGTTATCTTGCATAAAAGGAAATTTTCCCTATGTAAGAAGCAAAAGGCACAACATGGGGCTCCAAGATTTCTGTTATATACCGATGGACATTAAGCGATCCATTGCCAATAATCTCCAGTTCTGTTCGTACTCCCAAGCATATGCCAACCCATATCATAACTGACCCTCCACCGTATTGCTCAGTTCCTGCGAAGTTCGGTTGATTGTACCGTTCCCTCGATGCCTCCACATTCTATCTCTACCATCCACGAAATTCACACAATATCGGCTCTCATCACTAAATAAAACTCGTCTTCACTGATTGATTGTCCATGCTACATGCTCCCTAACAAACGCCAATCTTGCTACCCGATGGGCTCTATCGAGTCTTGGTGCTCTTGCTTGCGCGTATGATCTCAGACCAACTTCATTTAATCGTCTTCTGACTGTCCTCACACTGACGTTAATGTTATCCACTGCTTGTAAAGGTTACGTGCCTGAACAGCAGTAAGACGAGGATTTCTTATGGTTTGATTGACGATGAAACGGTCATGTATAGCGCGGGTTGCCCGATTTCTTCCTTGTCCTCGCCTCCTCACGTACAATCCAGTTTCCCTGTAACGTCGGTAGATTCGATGGATAACCGACGTCGAGACACCCAACATGGTACCGACTGAGCGGTAGGTGCGCCCTTCCTCGATCAATGTAACTGCCCTTGCTACTGAGGTTGGTGGTAAATCTCTCATTCTGAATGAAAAATACCGTTTCGAATCGTGAACAGTAAAAGAATCACAAAACACCGCAACCGATCGAATTTGTATCAAATCAAAGAATGGAAAACTCTCATTCTTTAAACAAGTGCAAATGTGGTCATATACAAAAAAACGTGTGTTGTATTTCATATTTGATAAAAGAAGGTGTGCACATGTGTAAATGAAAAGTTTTATCAATGGTTCCAGAATTCGGTTGTGCATATGCAATTCGAACATAAAAATCGTAAACGACAATTTCGACACGCCTGAGTGATAATAAGAAAATTCCAAATTGATAGACGAATTTTAATGACAATTTTTTGATTCAATGGAATTTCTCCAAAATGGTGATTTTCCACTTGAAATTAAATATATTTTGCAAAAATAGAGATAAAGGCATGAAACAAGAAGGGCGTTACTGTAGGAAGATGTGTCTTGACAGACCATGATATTGTACGTTTCAACTCGGACCACGAAATTCCACAGGGTGTTACGAATTTTTGACAAAAAAAAAACTTTTAGTTTTGCCCCCGTATAAAATTTTTTTCAATTTGTTTTTGTTTTCTCTTATAATTTCTACAAAGCAGAAGAGTTGATCTATAACTTGCCGAACAAGTCATCTGAATCGGTTGAGAATTAGGAAAAATCATCTCAATAATAGTTTTTGTTTACCTTGAACCTCCAAGTTAATGGTGTTTGAGTGTATTGTGATGTCAGTCAAAAATGCCAAATCAGTCAGCCATTTTTCGTTTTTCAACATCTGAGTGTCATCACCTCTTTCATCTAGAAAAGCTGTTATTTCGAGCAGTTATTCTTTCTAGGAATTTTCCGCTTCACAACCACCTGACGTTCGTGTGAAGAACTAAATCAGTGTGTTCAGCTAACCCCCTTTCTTCCAAGTCCAACTTAAAGAGTCGCCGTTGCAAGCTACGTACACGGATGGAATTCACAATTTTTGTTACAATGCCCATAATTTCTTCCGTGTTCAAAACTTTTGAACACAAAACTTGTTGATGTATAATGCAATGGAATGAAAAAAATTAAGGGAAATCTTCATTAGCTCGACATAATGTCACAAAACCGTTTTTGTGTCCAGTCATTGCTCCATCGGTTGTAATGCACACTAATTTATATATTGGTAGCTTGTAGTTTTTACAGAGGAATGATTGTCGAAATTCTTTATTTATTTATGTTTATTTTTATATTTTGGAAATTCATTCTTATATCTAATATTTTAATAATAACCCGAAACATATGTCAAACATATTTTCAGTCACTATATTTTATGAAACTTAAGGCCGGGTGTTTTTTCCTCGATTGTTTAATCATTTAAAAGAAGTATGTTGCAATGAAAACTTGAAAACAACTGAGCCGAAACTTTTATCTCCAAACTGATATCCTCGAATGACAATTTTTCCGAAATTCGAGAAATTTTCCCATAATTTATCATTCTTCTGTAACTCAATTTCACTTAGCTACGGTACTAAAACATCTCAATCTGCCCACACTGTGAAATTCTCCTTGAAACAGTACATCAGCACATTCAAGGCAATACAACCATATTATTGAAGATCTGCTTCAAATTCGAACATGTTAATATAACATCATTTCGGCTTTACAAAGTGAACATAAACAAACAATTCACAACTGCTCACTTTTTTATTGTTTCAAATCAATTGCGATCATCGTTTTCGATAAAATAGATATCTGCGAAGAAGGAAGCACAAGTACGGGGGTGAAAGGAAAACTATAGAAAATAAATTCAGGACAATTATATGAAAACGGGTATTAACCCATTTCAGCGGTCTTTCCAAATTGTAATTTTTTACATTATTGATATGGAATTGCCATGAGTTTTACCACAGTTTCAGATGAATGCGTAATATTTTTTAAGAAGTAGCGGTAAATGTCATTGGTACATCTATTTTCGAGTAATTTTAATTTACTTGGGAAACCAAGCTAATGGTTTTTCTCCACCATATCTGGTAATTCCCACTTAAAAATGTGTTGTTCAAGTAATTAATTTGATAACAAAAATCCGCATTGCAAATTTATATAAACACCTCAAAAATGTTCAGGGAACATCCACAAATATCAATTACTTCAATGTGTCAGTTTGATTAAAATTATTCGTTTATCACTAAGAAGTATTGAATGAAGTATTTAAAGAATGAAAAGTTTCATTCAATGAATTTAGGAGACGAAATTTTTCCAAAAGAAAAAACTGCGAAAAACATTTTCAGGATCCAGAAGATTCACTTTATATGGTAACATCTTGGCATACTCACGATTAAATTATCATTGATTTTATGGTCTAACTCATGCTAAGACCATTGAACTTCCAAGTAAAGCTGAGATTTATATTTAAGTTATCTCACTCAAGCTCGTTCGGATTCTGAAGAGCAAATGGCAAGAGTAGAACTTTGATATTGTTATTCTCTAGTGATTTTAATCTACTATTGTACACGTTTTAACGAATCTAGATTGCTTGTACATGGTATACAAATTTCGACGGTTTAGTACTGAAGATATGTGAAATATTGTGTTCCTTTTGCGTTTTTGAAGTTCTGACTTTCTACATGCACTTTCTTACGTTGAATCGAACTATGTACTGAAATCAGTACTCCATTTGTTCATCCAGGACGTGTTTTCATGAAGCACCGAAAATTTCATTAATTCTCTTAATTTAATTTAGTAACTCTATGTCCTTCTCAACAAATGCCTGAATGAAGGAAGAATACCAATGGTATAGAATAATGCTCAAGTCATTCTTCTGTATAAGAAGAGAGACAGAAATAACATAAAAAATTACCGCCGAATAAGCCTTTTATCGCACTTGTACAAATTACTGACGAAAATATTGACAAATAGATTAACCAACAAAATGGACGCTTATCAATCCGTCGAACAAGCCGGCTTTCGGAAAGGCTTCAGTACAGTAGACCATTTGTGATACGGACTCTCATCAAAAAAACCTCAGAGTACAATGTGATATTGCACATGGCATTTATAGATTTCAAGAAAGTGTTTGACTTGATTAAAACTTGGGCAACACTAAGAGCACTAGATAACGCAACAGTGGGCAGTAGATCTCATCAAATACATACAGTGTGTTCCAACGAAAATTTGACCCCCCCCTATAACTCCGAAATGAGTAACATTAGCGAAAAACACCAAGACATGTCGATTTTTGTTTCGAGGGGGAGCATTTTTCGAAATAATTCGAAACTTGTCAGATCAACCGCCTACCCCCAGCAACCCTAATTTCGAAATTCATCATAGGGAATAAGGGTCGAGTGGCACCTTACTGTAAAGGTCTGTCAATTCTCCATTCTGATTTGTCATTTTTAGAATTTTAAATTAACATACAGGGTGTCCCAACCGAGGGTAAAGTTGAATTCCTGCAAATCCCAAATACTAAATGAAATCGATTTATTTTTGCATAATGCAAGCGCAGGTTTATGCTCGGTCTAGAAAAACGACATACACTTGTGAATTTGGAGTTGGTGCAATCAACCCCCTATTTCCAGCATCCCCAACTCAAAAATCATTCGATCGAAAATAGGTCAAGTGGCACCTCGTTGGAAAGGTATTTCAATTTTCTCTTCGAATTTGGTATTTTCGAAATTCAGAATCAGCATACAGGGTGTCCCGGAGCAGAAACACTGAAAACCCAAATAACTTTTGCAACTGGTTCATTTCGGTATAATACGAGAACATGTTTATGTTTGATTCGAGAATAAGACTCTCTTGCGTGAATATGGAATTTTTGCAATCAATCTCTTCCATTCAGCATCCCCAACTCAAAAAATCATACAAGTGATTACAGGTTGAGTGGCAAAGTTCCAGAAAGATTTTTCTATTTTCTGAATCACTGAGGCATTGGTTTCAGTTTGGCAATCGAGGTTTTCTGGCGTGAGGATCAGGATGAGGGATGATGGAGAAACTGATTGGATGCTCATCTAAACAGGAAAACGAGATTTATTGAACTTGTATTCAATTGAAAACAAAAAACTAACTTGATTATTACAACAATTGTTCAAAATGACCTCCGCCCACCTCCATACAGTTATACAGACGATTTTCGAACTCTCTTTTCACATTAGCGAAAACTTCAGGAGACAAAAGTCGGCATTCTGTGATAATCCTCATCCGCAGCTCCTCCAGGTTTTCTGGTCTTGTGGCATAAACTTTAGATTTTAGATGGCCCCACAAAAAAATTCTAGGAGATTTAAATCTGGTGACCTGGCTGGCCACTCAACAGGTCCTCTTCTACCAATCCACCTTCCTGGGAAATTTTCGTCTAAATATTGGCGCACCCGAGCATCATAATGCGGAGGAGCACCGTCCTGTTGAAAACGCATTTCGTCCTCAGAAAGAGTTGGATCGTTCTGTAAAATTTCTGTCAATCTAGGATGTATGTGTTCCTCTAACAACTGTAGGTAGCCATTTCCATTCAGATTACCCTCAATAAAGAAAGGCCCAACTAGATGATTGCCAAAATTCCTGCCCAAACATTCAACTTCTGAGGCCTTTGCGTGTGGGCCTCTCTAAACCAATGAGGATTCTGTGTGTCCCAATATCGACAATTATGTCTATTCACTTCACCACTGAGCATAAAGGTGCTTTCATCAGAAAAACAGATGTTATTCAGAAAATTTGGATTAGCGTTTAGGTTTTCACTTAGATTTTCACAAAACTGTAAACGACGATCTGGATCATCTTCGTTTATTTCATGCACTAATTTTACCTTGTAGGGTGAAATTTGTGATGTTTCACGATTCTATGGACAGTTGTAGCTGATACACCAGTCAGACGAGATAGTTTTCTGATCGAAGTAGTATTCTCCATTTGTAGATGACCCACTACTGCCACTTCCGTTGCCTCATTTCTGACAGGACATGCCACTTCATGTTTTTGTTTGCCACCGAACCCGTAGCTAGGAATTTGTCAACCAAATATTTAACGTACTGGTGACTGACTCCTTTCTCTTTCAGGATGGTTCCTATCGAATATCCTTGCCGTTTCTTTGGCACAACTGTTATTTCGAAAATACGTCGATACAATTTCGACCCTTTCCTCAGTGGAATAAACCATTTTCAGATTAATTTCAACTGACGAACAACAACAATAATGAGGAACTGATCTGAATAATAATAATATTTCATTTCAAAAATGAGAAATAACAGATGACTGCACGCCAGATGGAAACATTTTCAATGCAGAAATCAGCTTTATTTCTTCGTAATTGATGCTCAACACATCGTACCCCAATACTTTTAACAGTTTCGAATTAATTTTAGTTGATAATTTCAAATGACGATATTGAATTTTTCGAAAGCGACATCCTGTATGGAGAGCCGAACTGAATGAAATGCTTTAATCATTCTGGAATTCAAAAAACCTTTCTGAAGATATGCCACTTGAATTATTTGTATGATTTTCAAGTTGGGGATGCTGAATGGAAAGGGTTGATTGCAAAAATTCTATAACCACACAAGAAAGTTCTATTCTCGGATCAAACATGTTCTCGTATACCGAAATGAACCAGTTTCAAAAGTTATTTGGATTTTCAATGTTCCTGCTTCAGGACACCCTGTATGATGATTCTGAATTTCGAAAATACCAAATTCGAAGAGAAATTGCAGTACCTTTCCAACGAGGTGCCACTTGACCTATTATCGATCGAATGATTTTTGAGTTGGGGATGCTGGAAATAGGAGGTTGATTGCACCAACTCCAAATTCACAAGTGTAGGTCGTTTTTCTAGACCGAGCATAAACCTGCGCTTGCATTATGCCAAAATAAATCTATTTCATTTAGTATTTGGGATTTCCAGAATTCAACTTCACCCTTGGTTGGGACACCCTGTATGTTAATTTAAAATTCTAAAAATAACAAATCAAGGTGGAGAATTGACAGACCTTTTCAGTAAGGTGCCACTCGACCCTTATTCTCTATGATGAATTTCAAAGTTAGGGTTGCTGGGGGTAGGGGGTTGATCTGAGAAGTTTCGAATTATTTCGAAAAATGCTCCCCCTCGAAACAAAAATCGACGTGTCTTGGTGTTTTTCGCTAATGTTACTCATTTCGGAGTTATAGAGGGGGTCAAATTTTCGTTGGAACACACTGTATACGAGAACGCCACAATCCAAATAACGATAGACGAAGAAACCTGTGAAAAGAGGCGTACGACAGGGAGACACGATCTCTCCAAAATTATTTACATTGGCTCTGGAGGACGTGTTTGAAGTGGGAAACGACAGGCATAAATATAGATGGTGTACGCCTGAGCCATCTTCGATTTGCGGACGACATAGTTCTTATAAGTGATGATGCCGAAGATCTTTACACGATGCTGGAAAAACTATATGAGGCTGCCTTGACTCGAGATGAACCTGGATAAAACGAAAGTTATGAGTCCTGAAAATTTAAGAATCAGTATCGGCAACTATGAGTTCGAAATACATAATACATTTATCTAGGGCATAAAATCGTACAAGGCTGAAATATCGAGAAGAATTGGCTGCGTTTGGAAGACTGGGTCATATGTTGAAATCTCGAGAAATCCTTATAAATCTCAAAAGGAAAATGTTTGAGACATGTATTGTGCCAGTCCTCACATACGGTCTTGAGACAATGACTCTCACCCACGCATACGCCAACAAACTCCAGGTGACACAACGAGCAATGGAGAGATCGATGCTTGGCGTTAGTTTGCGAGATAAGATCAAAAATGAGAAAATAAGATGAAGAACATGCGTAACGGACGTTTTGAAAAGAATATCGGAACTCCAATGGCGCTGGGCTGGACATGTAGCCGGCCAAGAACCAAATAGATGGACTCATAGAATAATGGTATGGCGCCCAAGACAAACCAAGAGGAATGTTGGTAGACCTCCGAAACGATGGCGGGATGATATCCAGAAAACAACAGGAAAACATTGGGTTCAGATTGTCTTAAATAGACAGAGATGGAAAGATTTGGAAGAGGCCTTTGTCCAAGAGTGAATATCCACAGGCTGAAGAGAGAGAGAGAGAGAGATGTCCACTCACAGAATATTTATAATTATATTCTTCATTTAAATAAAAGAGTTTTTACTGTGGTTTTAGTAAAAGCGGATATTTTGATTAGTACAATTCCTGTTTTAAGTTTGATTTATAATATTGGCCTTGTATGGAGCCATGTTTAGAAGAGCTTTATAAAAGTTAAGTTTAAGAAATAACAATTACATCTAAAATGAAAAAAGAAGTTTGTATGATACACAATATAACAAAGTATGAATTAATGATTAGTTTCTTTTATTTATCCAGTAAATGAACTTAAACTGTTTATTCGTTAGAGTGGCCTTCCATGATCCACCCACCTTAAACCTCAATTTATTTCTTTTTTCAATTGAAGAAACTCAGAAAGGATCAATTCTAACAATCCTCCGAAATTTCTAAAATCCCTGAAGCAATATACAGAATATCGGATGATTCCATATAAATTTGGTTGTGTACTATACAAATGGCGATGAAATATTTGTTTTCTTTTGATACCAACAAGAATTAAAGATATATATTAATATTCTAATTCACAAGAACATCTCCGACAACCCTCGTAGACATAAATCTCATTCGATTCATTCTTGATAAGATTCTTCAAGAAAAATATTTATACTCGTAGGTATTCAAAACATATTCACAAATTCGCATTCCTCTGTAATTTCCAGATATCCGATACCTTTATAAACGAAGTTTATTTTGTAATTCAGTGAGAAAAATCTTAATTTGGATCACCTGATTCATCTAATGTACCCACGCACCCATTGACCTCATGGACGTTGACACCCGATGAAAATATTTGGTAAATTCGCTTACTCCTCGAGAAAACTCCTGCGAGAAAGTGTCGTGTTGCAGATCTGCAGAATGCAGGGCACCTGTGGCGAACCGACGCAATATTTCTGCTTGCAAGTAGACACACATGTCAGATTGCGAATGTGTGAGTTCTTTCTCGCCCACTCTTTATTTCCATTCATGAATGTACTTAACGGACTTAGCCACATTTCTTACACCTGACGACCATTTCCATATTCTTGTGTTGTATGAACACTCATAATACCCTCGGCGTCGAAATGAAAAAGCGTTAAAAATAAGAAATTTCGAGTTAAACAAAAATATGTTCCATTATAAAACTTATAATTTAGTCTAATACTAGTTTGTTCAATAGTTGATGAAAGAGATTCTTGAAGGTGAGGAAATTTACAATAAAAAAACTATACCATGATTCGTCGAAAGAATTGGTGACTTCTTCCAGAACAACTTCATTGGATGTACGTGATAGTAGTGCAAGCACATATCCACTTGTATTGCTTGATCAAATCGTAATCTGAATTTAAGCCATCTGAATTGCAGAGAACTTGATACCCACTGGATCCTTTCTGTTCTACTGCTGCCATGGAAATGAGACTGGGCCTTACCTCACTTGACCTGTGACAAAGAAAATATTCCAACTTCGTAGATCGAAGATAAAGAGACGATATTATTAAGCAGATACAAGATGGCCATTAGTATGCTCAAAGCAAGGAGCTCTCAGTGGCAAATATCCATGGTTCTATGAAGTTCCAGGAGGCATCGTACCACCACAGCGTTCCATTGGGTTCAAACTTTTTCGTTGCATGAAGGTCGATCCCACCCCAGATGTCCTTTAAGAGTGCCTTGACAAACACTCGATAATCGAGTAGCCACTTTAGCTTGGCGTCAAGAAAATATTCAAATAATTGATCGATGAAGCCTGAACTACGTGATAGTTGATATTCATAATGAATAATAAAATAAAACAAGTTACTATGTTTTAACTATCACTAATTTATTGATGTAAAGAATAACAAAATTTTACATTGGTTGGACCGGTTTCGGACATACGTCCATTATCAACAACAAGCTGATGAAAACTGAATACTCATGTACAATACAGGAATTACCATCAATAAAATGCTAGTAGAGGTCACAGTAACTTAAATAATGGTGATTGGTAGGTAATTAAGTCTACCTGGTCGTTAAGGAGCTTAAACCTGTCTACCCTAGATGCCTTGAAAATTTCCATGGATTCAAAGAAATTGAGTTTATAAGATTTATCACAGGAATGAAGAATTTTTAGCTGTTGAAGTTCTGGAAAAGGATGACATTCATTCAGACAATGTGCAGCTAAAGCTGAATCATATTTGTGATGTAGGAATGACCGGAAATGTTCTTTGTATCTAGCCTTGAAAGAGCGTCCTGTTTGACCTATATAAAAGGAATTGCACTCAGAACATGGTAATTAGTATACTCCCGATTTTTCGAATTTATCGGTTTTATCTTTTGTGTTGAAAAGCAGGCCTGACAATTTACTAACTGGTATGAATGCAATATGAACTTATTACCTATCAGACAAAAAGTTTATATTGCATTAGCAATTGTTGTAGCATAATGGACGTATGTCCAAAATGAAACCGGTCCAACCAATGTAAATTTTTTTCCATTCTTTACATCAATAAGTTAGTGATAGTTAAAGCATAGTAACTTGTTTTATTTTATTATTCATCAAGAAAATATCAATTGGAATTAAGAAAGATGGCCATAGTTCTTTTCAAATGGGAGGATGGGCTTAAATATAATAAGTCTGATGATAGCGTTGATGCCTTCGTGAAGTAGTTTGGTGTCTATGTTATATTTGATGATGATTGTGTATGCTGATAGAAAGCTGATTCACCTAACCAGTCTATAATATCAAGGTTGTAAGGCCTTTTTTGGGAATAATCCGAGGGAATGACGGGAACTTGAAACTGGAGGAGAAGAAGGGACGAGGCAAACAAGCCAGGGTTATAGGCCCCGTGAGTATTTTTTTCCGATAGAGAAGGGTCGGAGGAAAGTCCGTACCAAATAAAGAGCCCCTCGCTTAAACGACAGAACCCTGAGGATTTTACGAAGAGTTTTGCCGTAACGACGCCTAGTGCAAAGGGAAAATCGAAACGAGATTTTTTCGGAATCGGAAATTTGGGTCTTTCGGAAGGCGATCGGAACGATCGATCCAATATTACGAGAAAATGCGAAAACAAAAATGTCTCCGATTTTTCGCGAGTAGAGAGGATAACTCAATTGGTATTTTATGTCTATACCAATTTTTCTAACGCGTTCGATCGTTTCGAAATTGGGACGAGAACGAAGCCTCAAGTTTTATGTTGCGCCGCGATATTTTGGTCTCCGTAAATCCCTGGGAAAACTGGAAAATCTCTGATCCAACGAAGGGCTATCGGCGGACATCTTGATGAAGCTTTGTGAGGGATAAGATAGATTATGCTTCAATCATCTGGCATCATATTTAATTTTGTCGCACTTAACACTTAGAAGAGATTCAATGAAAGTCTTTTCATTATCTAGTTTGGAGTGAGAACAATGTTTAACCTATCAGAGGGTATGATCAAGATTCAGAGCAAATTTGGAAATAGGAACAGGGTTCTCACTCTGATTCAAATTCAAAATTCGAAACAATTAACTGGACTGCCTTCTTATTATAATTTTCAGTTTCAAGATCGAAGTCAAGAAATGCCCACATGCTTTCTTTTAGTATACCAAAATCAAATTTGCTGTCACAAGCACTAATACTATTAATGTGCTCTACCTACAGTTCCATCTCGTGACTGTGTGACATTTATTTTGAATCTTTTTCATTTATTAGTCTTGTATATGTGTATTTAGTTTTGTTTCATGAAGTTATTTATGTAGTATATCTCTTAATTCATTTGATATATTTGAACATTTTGTCTTGAAATTTTCTAACTGAAGGAGAATAGAGAAGTTATTATTATCATTATCTTGGACTTATGCACTATCTCAGCTGTTAGCTGGATATAATTTACCTTTCCCAGATTCAGCAATCAAAGGGAATAGGCTCGACTACAATATACTTGACATAATTTTTCCCACTGTCCTACATGTATTAAGAATTACAGCTTTTTGCATTTCTATATAGGTATTCTTATGCAATTCTAATTTCTTAAGGCTATCATGCATACTTTTGGGTGTCAACCCAGTCGAATAAATGATGACAGGAAGGTTGATACTTGTAATATGGCTGGAAGGCATTCGGAAGTCTGTACTTGTGTGCAGGTTTCTAATGGATTATGTTGCAGACTTAATTATACCTGCGAGGATAGTCCGTATTGGCCAGTTGTCTGCAGCCGGACGTAATATGCTGTATACTCTCCGATCTTAAATGGTAATTTCTGCACTAATTTGTTTGTAATATTCTGTCCATACTCATCAATTTTTTGTAGTTGATTAATCTCATAGTTATGCCGTCCATACAATTCCTTTCTTGGCCATTGCTCTTGTTTTTCTGTATCTTATAGCAACTGTAGATTTAGCAGGTCATTCCTGTTAGCAAGATTCAGAGGTGTATATCCCTTATCAGCCAACGATACCACCCTGTGTGTGTCATTAGTGCTATTTTGCAGAGAAGAATTCTCTGAGATTTTCTATCTGTTCTATATGTAAGTTGACAACATCCATCAATCAGCGTCCTCCTGCTTTCCGCTTCAAAATTGTTCTTATCACATACGATTTTGGATGGTGATTGTTGTACTTTGTCAACATCCTTTGGGTCTGCCTTTGAATATCATCCAGTTCTGTTTTAATCCATCTGATTATTGCTAATTGCGTAGTTGTTAGTTGCTTGACTAGATTCCCTTACTTCAACATTGACTTCAATACAGTCTTCAGACGCTGGTTGTACTTTGAACGAATCTTCTCCTTTTTTTTTGGTCTAGCAATCTGGCTTGTTGGTATCCCAGATATTTGTATGTTACGCCATCCTTCATACACTGTATAATATCACCATTCGGAAATTCTTTCACCATCTATGACCTGCCCTCTTTGAATGTTCAGGATCTTACAGTTTTCAATCCCGAATTCCATATGAACATCTGCCGAGAAGTTACTGGCAGTTTTCAGCAAATCATCCAATTGCTTCTTATTCGAAGCAATAATTTGATGTCATCCATGTACAGTAAGTGGGAGATTGTGTAGTATTTTCTTTCTGCTTTTATCCTAAATCCGTTTCTTGTTCTATTGAGCATTGAAGACAATGGGTTTATAGTCAAACAGAACCTTAGTGGGTTCAAAGAGTCTCCTTGAAAAATTCCACGCCGTATGGGTATCTCGTCAGTTTCAATAGACGTATTGTTCATACTGACCTGCAGAGACGTCCGCTAGTGTGTCATTGTTGTCTACCAGGACTGGATGGATTTTGTATATCTGTCATACTTCGACAAGCTAAGAATGGGCGGTACTATCGAATGCCTTCAGATAATCAAAAAAAGCAGAATGAACATTCCGATGACCTCCGTGTGCCTGTTTCATTATCACAGAATCAATTATGAGTTGTTCCTTGCACCCGTAGTGTTTCCTTCTGCATCCCTTCTGCTCGTTTATTAATATTTTGTGGTAATCAAGGTGTTCGTATATTCAATTTGATATGCATTGGCTAAGTATTTTGTAGAGCGTTGGCAATTTCGATACCGACTCGAGAGGAAATTCAGTTTGGAGGGATCTTGGAGAAGCAAACTGCCTTAAGCATTATACAGGTTAGCAGATCAATGATGTTTCACAGTGCAAACGTCTTGGTGGGAGAACTGAATTTTTTTATTCAGAACAACCATACTTCTTTCTAGATATGAATCTCTTTGAGCATGAGTATGACATTCTAAAAAGGAGTCAACACGTCTTTCAATATGAAATAGAGTTTAACTTGTTAGTCCAAGAGACTTGGAATAAGTTAGGCCAATACGAAGGTTGCCTTTTAAATTGTGCGTCTTACAATACAATCAAGTAGCTTAGGGAAAAGATAGCTTTATAGTCTTCAAAAGTATTCCCAATGAAGATCGATATACTTTTGTATGAGCCTAAACCAATTTTCGAAACACTTTTGCCACTCCGAATGAGATACTTCCAAAACATGCTTTTGGAAAGCTTCAACTATTCTATCTTCCGCTGTCGAAAATCGTTGCCCACACAGTTTTTCCTTGATGTTCCCAAGCAAAATGAAGTCGTTAAGTGCAAAATCAAGACTATAAGGTATATGGCCTAACAATTGAATGTTTTGAGTGTTCAAATACGCTGGTGTCTGGAGCTAGCATTTTTATGATGCAGAATAACTTTAATTCTTCAATAATAAAAAAAACAAGTACTGTGTTCTAAGGAATTTTACTTAATAATTGCGATTCGTAACGCGTTTCACTACACCGTAGCTTCTCCAGACGAATGAATATACAGAAAAACATAAATGAGAATATAACTATAAATGTTCTTGAGTAATTAAAAGCTTATTGGGTTGCTTCTTCTTAAGTGGTTATTTATGACAGGTATATCCAATAAAATTAAGGAATAGATTGCTCCCCAAAAAGATTCAATAGAGGTAAAGGGCTTAAATCGACTTGTTCATTGATGAGTCTACCTGAGTGTTTGTATTTATTGATTTCTAAAGTTTCCCAAAGATCTACCTTCCAAGATTCATTATCTGTATGCAAAATTTCAAACTGTGGGTCGAAAGAATGATTATTTTCTAAGAGATGATTCGCGTAATTTGAATTTTTTATTTGAAAAACTGCGTTTATGTTCCGATATTCTAATATTAAAATTTCCATGTGTTCTTCCAATGTAGAAATTATCACAGTCATTGCAATTCAATCTATAAACACCTGATTTATTGTTTTCACCTGGTTTGGTTTTATTATTTTTATATATTTGCCTAAATTATTATTAGTTTGGAAAGCAATGTTGAAATTATTGCTACTTAAGAATGATTTCAGTTTCTCACTTGTAATGCCAACGTAGGTTAAGATGTTGAATTTTTGTTTCAATTTATCGACAGGGTAAACTTCATTCAATGCGATTCTACTTTGTTTTTATTTAAAATATTATTTATTAAATTGGGATTGTAACCATTATTTTTGGCTATTTGTTTAATCAAATTTAGTTCTTTGTTGAAATTTTCTGGTGATAACGGGATGTTAATCAATCTATGAATAAAACTATTGAATGCTGACATTTTATGTTGATATGGATGACACGACGAGTTATGTATTATAATATCTGTATGTGACGGCTTATGGTAAATTGCGAAAACATGTTTTCCATTTTCATTCGAAATTGTTACGTCTAAGAAATTTATCGAATTATTGCTTTCTATTTCGGTTGTGAATGCAATTTTTGGATGTAATGAATTTATATGATTTTCGAAAATTTTCAACTGTCTATCTGTTCCTGTGAAGCAAATAATGATATCGTCTACATAGCGATACCAGTATAAACAATATTTACTGAGTGGATGATTATGAATTAATTTCTCTAAGTTATTCATGAATATTTCTGCTAACAAAGGACTTAACGGATTGCCCATAATCAAGCCGTCTTCAATAGTATAATATTTGTTATTGAAATGGAAATAATTTTGATCTAAACAAATTTGTAATAATGAAAGAATATCTGATTTAATGATAGTATTGACATGATTCTTTTCTAATAATCCTTCAACTAAGTAATACGTATCTTTCGGAGGAATGTTGGGAAATAGATTCTTAACATCGAGAGAAATGAGTTTGGAATTAGGTGGTATAGTGGTATCTTTGATATTGGCAATAAGTTCGTATGAATTTTTGACCGAAAATTTAGATTTAAAATTGCAATGTTTTATTAGCAAGTCGTTGAGGAATTTTGAAAGTTTGAACGAAGGTGCCGTTACATAAGAAACAACAGGTCTAATAGGGTAATTAGGTTAATGAAGTTTTATCAACGAATATAATTCGGGGGATTGTGGATTGGAGTTAATTCAAATGTTAATTCTTCAACTTGATTTCCTCAACTCATCTAACACTTGCACCAAGTAAAGCATGGAATTTTGTTATCCAAAGAAAAATGTGTTAATGATCAGTTGCCTGCCAAAGAAGAAATTCGAAATATAGTTTATTTCTTTGAATCCTTGAATAAACTTTGTTATTCTTCCATTACTTTGTTATTGATAGTTCTTATTGACAAGCAAAAGATTTTCATGTGTCTGTCGCGATTACAACGAATGAAACTTCTTTCTCGTTCAGGCGTTCTTTAGTTGGAGACGATTCGAAAATTGCTCAATACGAAGATGACTTTACGTCTACATCGAAACTGACCGAGTACCTTAAAAATTAGGGTTTTTTGCCGGATGCGTGTGGAGCTCCAACATTACTTGGTTCATTACGAAGACCTAATATGACATGATTATCTGCTCTGGTAGCCAATTACATCTCCCATACTATTATTTTTATTTGAAGGCACACACGCGATGGTACTTTGTTGGCTATTTTCACTTAGGTTATCATATTGCAGTAATAATAATGGTAATTGGTTATTTGAATGTATATTTCTCAGATGGTTTGTTTATTTATTTTGAAATGGCAGCTTGAGTTGTCGACATAAATCCGGAGTCTTTTTCTCTGTTGGAATAGCTTCTTGCAGAATGCTTTTGATGGATGGATGAGGTGAGATTTTATATAAGATCAGTAGCGTGCGGAAAATGGTTTTCCGTAGGTCAAATTATATAAACATACTGCACCAAGAAATTAATCGAAAATTGAAAGTTTTTCTTCTTCATTGAAGATGAATTTCCAAAAAATAAATAAAGCATCACAATACTCATGACAAAATTATAAATAAATATGCAAAAAAATCAATTTAATTTAAGTTTTGGACCTTATTGATTAAATATTTTGTATTTTCTTGTTGATTGGCATTTTTTCAAAGCTTCTTCACTTCAGACTGATATTCAGCAGTGGCATTAGCAATTTGCTGTGGCTTTAAGATTTTCTCCGAGTTGGTTTCAGTCAATTCTTCATCTAGCGATTTCACTTGATTTTTTCTGTTCGAACCTATCTCGTCCTATTTCATTGGAAATTTCCACAATATTTGCAGTTAAAGTTTGAATTTGTACAGATTCTTCCAACCTAACCTAACCTATGTTTTGTTTAGGATTCTCTTTCTAAACAGTGCAGTTACGTATGCATTTAATACTTGCTCAGGTTTGTATCCTAAATCAGCTAGATTTGCAAATTCTTCTGGCTATCTTTCTGCTGCTGCAGTATCTGGAGATGTAGTTTCCCCAACGATTTTAATGCTATGCAATGATTGCATGAAATTAAAATCATTGGGGAAATTGTTTATATTAACAATAAAGGATACCAAAACTGCTGATCGAAAACATTCCATATAAACTTAGTATAACCTACATGCTGAAAATTTTCGTGTTATTATTGACGAAAAAGATCGTGCTGTAATTACTAACTACTTTTCGAGTAGCTTATTTTTCTAATAACATTGGAAAATACGGATGGTTTATATCGCTGGAATTGGTATCGTAGGTAATAACAATAGGCCTTCACTCGTAGCGAAAATAAATGTACAAATCCATTTTCGAAGCTCATTTTCGTTTTCAAGCGTCCCTTTCGAGAATATGGCCGACTGACTGGAATGTAAATAACCTCTTCAACTTTCGTCACTAACACTGTGTGCATAGAAATAGAAGAAAATACGCATTTTAATCCGGTAAATAGGTAAAAATACGACGTAAATGAAAATTTAGATGAATTAACGCATCGTTTGAAACGTTTGTTTCGTGAAAATATATGAATTTTCGTGCAAAAACGAACGAAATACGTATTGTTTACTTACGTTTCGAAGGAGCTTTCCCCTATTCGTTCCAAATACGACGTTTTTCTCGCGTTCAAATCGAAACCTTTCTACGTAACCGGACAGGTTACGAGATTATTTCGATGTACCTTTGTTGATGGGATGATTGATATTTTTCTTACTTAAGATGTTATTCGACGACCCAAACCCTAGAATTTGAGTTTGAGAAAAGTCAACGTCAACGTCGCCGCTCGGGAATCGTCGTGTTCCCTATTGGTGGAAAAAGAAATGAAGACGGCAGGGGTATCGAGCAAATTTGTAGTTTTTCCGGAATTAATTAAAAATATTGGAATGCCCTTTTCGCGAAAAAGAAAGACGTGAGAGTAAAATTTCGTCTTTCTTCTCGGATTCCGTGGTATTTCCCCCCTTTTGCCGATAGTTTTGAATCTCGAACCGAAGCGTTTTCGGCGACGACTTTCGATGGGCGTGTCCTTTTTCGAAAATGTGGAAATATCTTTCGCGTCTGAAAATGGACCTCTTTTCTGACGCGGATTTATAATTTTTCTCGTGGAAAATACGCGATAAAAATATCGGGAAGCAAGATGGGAAAGACGAACGCTTCCTTCGGTAAAAAGTGCGGGACCGATCAGGCGAAGGAAAAAAATTATATAGCCTGCTCGTTTGGGTAATTTCCTCCCCGCCGTTTCGAGAAAATCGTGGACCTTTTTCTTTTCGGCGTTTTCGAAAGGTTTTTCTGGGAATTTCGAGATTATCGCTGTATGAATCGTCTTCCGAAAGACGAAATTTACGGATACCGAAGGAATCCGGCACTTGACTCTTTCCGTTTTCGAGATCTGGCGATATCGCGAAAATTTTCGAAAATTCGTATCTCCGCCGTTCGGGGTCTCATGGCCTCCCGATTTCGCACTCTTCTTCGACCAACTACCTAATTTCGTAAAAAAATTACTCGGCCAGGCCTCCGCCTTCCGCTCGAGAGCTATTCGAAAAATCCCCGTCCCACATTCCATCCTCTCCATTTTGACCTAAAAGTGCCTTACGCATTTAGTATATATACACAAAACTCGGGCAATCGTGGTGAGTTTCGTAATTAACTTATGAGTAAGGAGTTCATTAAGGCTTATAAACGAAAAAGGACTTTGATCGCAGAGGAAATTGGCTTTGACAAAACTAATGACAGAATATATGTCAATGAAAGTCTTACACTGAATAACAAGCGACTCTTTAACCTGGCCAAACAATACTGTGAAAATGAAGGTTTCAATTATTGTTGGACTCAAGACGGCAAAATTCTCATCAGGAAAGATAACTAAGCGAAGATCGTTCAAATTACTTCTACCCTTTCAGGTTGAATATTTTTGATCCATATTTTCCAGTTTTTCGTTTTCTTGTTGTTTCGAGATATGGTTTGTACGAATACTTCCCTAGTTTATACTATCAAAATTGTCGAGCACTTTGAATCAAAACCTCAGAGTTCTTCAAATCCACATTAAACAGTAATTTTGACATTGTATGTGTAACCGAGTCGTGGCTAAATTGTAAGATAAATAGTTCGGAAATAATCTCTGATAAAAATTACAACATTTTTCGGAAAGATAGGTGAGACACTAATACTATCAAAGCTGAAGGTGGAGGTGTTTTTGTGGGTGTTTCAAATGAAATTCAAGCCGAGACAGTGACAGATTGGACAAATACCTCATCAGTAGAAGATGTATGGCTGAAAATACGAATATCTTATAATAAAAACCTTTTTCTCTGTGGATGTTACTTTCCGCCAGATACGAATGAAGAAATCTACTTCAATCTTAGTTCTTTCTCTTGGATCTTAGATCACAGCAAGAATAGTTTCATAACCGATAATATTCAAAATGATGCATATATTGCTTTCAAAGATTTTTGTTCATACAATGCGCTAGCCAAGTTCAATGGTGTACCTAATCAATTTAATAAAATTCTGGATTTGGCACTTGCAGATGAGTTTGAAATGAATATTTTCAGGAATACTCTTCCTTTTGTTAAAGAAGACTCATATCATCCTGCCTTGGAGGTTTATATAAGAGTTGAGAATGAGATTGTTAGAAAAGCGTACAATGAATCGCAATCAATGTTTTAGGTTTTTTAGAGCAGATTATGTATCTATCAAAAATGAAGTAATGAGCACTTATTGGGTATCCACCTTATCCAGTGAGAATGTTAATGAGTGTGTTGATAGTTTTTACTCGATTTTGAATCAGATTATGGATAAACATGTACCCTGAAAAGCGCCATTTCAAATAAAATTCTTTCTTGGTTCTCTAAACCTTCTGTACGGCTAATTCAAGACAAAACACGGTTTCATAATAAATTCAAAAATACAAAAATCGATTTGATTATGAGAACTTCGTGGAACTTCGAAAGCAATGCAAAGAGTCGATTCAGAACGATCATAAAAATCATATAACATCGATAGAGAAAAACATTGCGAATGATCCGAAAGCGTTCTGGTCTTATGTAGCGGAGCACAGGAAGAATGAAAAAATACCATCTGCCATGAATTTCCAAAATAATACTTTTCAGGATCATACTTCAATATCGAATGCATTCGGTGAATATTTTTCAAGTGTTTTCGAGGATCCAAAAAAAACCTCTCATATACAAAGGAAAATCAAAATTATTCGACTGTATTTCATTGAGTCTTGTGGAGACATCAACTGTTCTAAATAAAATAACATCCTTGAACACCACGAAAGGTTTCGGTTCAGATTCATTCCTTCCAATTTTCATAAAATCATGTGGATACAATTTGACGCTGTGTACACTGATATGGCCAAGGCCTTTGACAAGGTTCACCATAGAAGGTTGATTGCTATTCTGCATGACTTTGGTATAGTTGGCCCTTTGATCAGGTGGATCGAATCATATTTTGATTGAGGAGGTCGTCACTTGATGAAAATCGATATACATATTTTCAATGAAATAAAACTAAAGTATTTAGATTTTCACTATATTAACAAAACTATGACCGGTTTCACTTCACTGTGGCTTCATCAGATAGATACAAACTAATGAACAGAGTTATTCCTCATATATTAGTTTTATTTCCTACTTAATATTACAATAGGTACAAGAGGTATGTTGGAAAACCCATCGGGTTGCTTACTTTATGAATTGAAAAGATTGAATAAAGGAGAATGATTTAGATCTAATTGACTATTAAGTAACCTACCTGAATGCTTTTCTTTGTTGATCTCTAAAATTTCCAATAGATTGAGTTTTCGTCTGTTATTTTCATTGTGTAAAATTTTGAAATCATCATTAAAGTTATGGTTTTCTTCGAGTAAGTAATTAGAATAATGGGAATCTGATTTATAATAATTAAAACTACGTTTGTGCTCGGATAATCTAACTTTGAAATTTCTGAAAGTTCTACCAATATAAATTTTATTACAATCCCCGCAAGACAGTTTATAAACACCGGATTTATTACTTTTATCAATTTTAGATTTGCAGTTTTTGATATGTCGGCCTAAAGAATTATCAGTTCGGAATGCTATATTGAAATTATAATGCGAGAGGAATGATTTTAATTTTAGACTAGGATTACCAATATAAGTTAAGCTGTTGTATTTTGTGTCTGAACTTTTTATATTTGGAAATACTTCCTGGATTGCTATTTGAAATTTTTTGCGTGAAATCATGTTCTCAATCATAGTTGGACTGTAACCGTTATTGACTGCTATTTGTTTAAATATATTTAGATCTTTTCTAAAATTATTTTGTGACATTGGGATATTAATGAGTCTATCTACCATACTATTGTAAGCTGCTAATTTATGTGGATACGGATATGTAGATGAACTGTGAATAGTAATATCTGTATGCGATGGCTTATGAAAAATAGAAAAATCATGTTAGTCGTTAATTTTAGTAATAGTTAAATCCAGAAAGTTAATGGAGTTTTCTGTTTCTATCTCTAACGTGAATTTAATATTATCGTGAATTTTGTTAATGAATGTTTTGAATGACTCTAATTGTCTGTTTGTGCCAGTGAAACAACAAATGATATCGTCGACATATCTAAACCAATAAATAAAGTGTTTGAGTAACGGATGTTCTTGGATAGTTTTTTCAATATTATCCATGAAAATTTCAGCGAGCAGAGGGCTCAGAGGATTAGCCATGATTAAACCTTTTTTACTATTATATAATACTCCATTGAAGTTAAAATAATTTTGTTCTTAACAAATTTCTAAAAGGTGTAAGATTTCTGATCGAATTATCGGATTGACTTTATTAATTTGAAGGGCATTCTTGATGAGTTTCACTGTATCACTAGGTGGAACACTAGGGAAGAGATTTACTACATCCCATGACATAAGTTTAGCGTTCGGTGGTAGTATCGTGTGCTGAATTTTATTTATTAGGACTGAAAAGTTTTTTATTGAGAATTTAGGTTCAAAATTAGCGTACTGTCGAATGATGTCTATGAGAAAGCGTGAAAGTTTTGCAGCTGGAGCTTGAAAATATGAAACTACTGGTCTAATGGGATGCCCTGTTTTATGGAGTTTGACGAGAGAGTTAAGTTTTGGTGATTGCTGGTTGTCAATGAAAAGTTTATATTTTTGGTTGGTAGGTATTAGACTTGGCATACTCTAAAGCGTTTTTTAATGTGGATTGAAATTTATTAGTTGGATCATTATCAATTTTTTCATAACAACCTGATTCAATGAAATTTTGGGTTTTCAATAAATAATCTGCTTTATTTAAGGCTATGACTGTATGACCTTTGTCTGCTTTGGTGAAAATGATATCGTCAGATGCGGACTTAGATTTAATGGACTCTAAAGTTGTATTTCCGAATTTCTTAGGTTGAAAACTAATGGACTCTTTTGAGGTAGTAACGCTGAAGAGTGTTTTAGGTGCTTGGCTTATGGTGAATAATTTAGGGTTTCAATTCCTAGCAGATCGAAATGGAGACGAGCGTTATTAGACTCTAAATTGTGTTTAAAACCCTTTTCTAGAAGTGAAACTTCATCTTTGGAAAAATTAACATCTGAAAGATTACTGAACCTATAATAAAATTTGTGATCGGAAAATTTGGACTTGATTTTTGAATTTTCAGGTCTATTACTCAATAATTTATTCAATTTTCGCACTTGAATTTTATACTTTTTGTGATTTAATGAATGAACTTTGGATCTTGTTCCGGAATCTAAAATGTCAAATTCTACTGAATGCAACCTATGAAGCAACTCCGAATGGATTACCTTTAAAAAGATGTTGTAGTTGTCTCGTTGGCTGTATTGAAACTTGATGTCTAACTTCAACCAATTCTTTTTACCTTGTAGTACTCCATTTTGGGCTGCGGGGCTGATATTATGGGTCTTCATAATATCAGCTTAACCTATATTGGTAATCCTAGTCTAAAATTAAAATCATTCCTCTCGCATTATAATTTGAATATAGGATTCCGAACTGATAATTCTTTAGGCCGACATATCAAAAACTGCAAATCTAAAATTGATAAAAGTAATAAATCCGGTGTTAATAAACTGTCTTGCGGGGATTGTAATAAAATTTATATTGGTAGAACTTTCAGAAATTTCAAAGTTAGATTATCCGAGCACAAACGTAGTTTTAATTATCATAAATCAGATTCCCATTATTCTAATTACTTACTCGAAGAAAATCATAACTTTAATGATGATTTCAAAATTTTACACAATGAAAATAACAGACAAAAACTCAATCTATTGGAAATTTTAGAAATCAACAAAGAAAAGAATTCAGGTAGGTTACTTAATAGTCAATTAGATCTAAATCCTTCTCCTTTACTCAATCTTTTCAATTCATAAAGTAAGCAACTCCGATGGGTTTTCCAACATACCTCTTGTACGTATTGTAATATTAAGTAGGAAATAAGACTAATATATAAGGAATAACTCTGTTCATTAGTTTGTATCTATCTGATGAAGCCACAGTGTGGTGAAACTGGTCATAGTTTTGTTAATATAGTGAAAATCTAAATACTTTAGTTTTATTTCATTGAAAATACGAATCATATTTGCTGAATAGATCTCAGTACATAGTGGTTAATGGAGCATCTTCGAGTGTTTTCAGCGTAACTTCAGGCGTACCTCAAGGGTCTCATCTTGGGCCACTTCTCTTCGCAATTTACATAGACGACATTTCTGAATCTTTTTTAAATATTTATTATGAGCTGTACTCGGATGATTTTAAAATCTACAGAAATTTAGAGACCCAGAAGATGAAGAGTTTTTTAGAGTGATTTGAATCGTTTGTTTGATTTTTGTTTTTCCAGATACTTTCAACTCAATGTAGATAAATATCAACTTATAAGATTTACTAAGAATGTCAACGTTATAAATATCTCGTTTACTTAGGGTGGGGTCAATATCAAAAGAGTGTACCACGTCAGGGATCTTGGCATTATTCTAGATGAAAAGCTTTCCTTCAGTTTCCAAATTGAACACTGAAAATTTTGTATCTATCTCTTGTAAGAAGTAATTTGGAATACGCTACTTCTATTTGGTCCCTCCATTATCATGTGTACGTTAACAGAGTTGAAAGGGTACAGAAAACATTTGTAAAAAATTTGAATTATAGGCTCAATCGAGCTCATTTGGATAATGATTATGATGTCAGCTTGCATAGGTATAATCTTTTAAGTCTGGAGCATCGAAGGGTGCTCTTCGATGGAATATTTCTTTACCGAATTCTGCGACATAGTTATGACTGCTCTATGATCAGTCGTTTGACTTTCAATGTGCCAAAGTATCAAAACCATCGAAGGGCTCTCTTCTATATTCCAAAGGCTCGAACATCTTTATAATATAATTCAGTTTTTCTGAGATTGATGCGTTTCTGCAATTTGCACTTGGATGGTATTTACATCTCCAATATCACCTTGAGAACGCTTATGAGTAAGCTAATAATAATTTGTCATCTCAATATAGTTAGTTGTTTCGTTGATAAGATTTTTCGTAAGGTCAATTTTCGTATCTGATTTTACAAGTTCAAAATTATTGCTCATTTTTTGACTATTCGATATTACGAATAACTATAGTTTTTCATATTAAGTGAACCCCTGTAATTGGGATATCCTGTTGGGTTTCCAATGCAAAAAATAAATAAATAAATTAATTAATATCAAATACAACTATCAAAGATTCAAATCATAATTACTCACATATGAATACAATCTCAATATACATTCTGATAAAATAGGTAAAAACTTTTTAAGTTAAACGGTTTTATGTTAAACATACATTGCACTGTTTAAGATAAATGTACTAAAACCAAAAATAATAAAATAGATACAGTCGTGGGAATTATAAACATATGCATAGACTAGACTAAAATAAAACCGTGGGGCACGTCAATTGTCTACAATCGTTGATTAAAATGTTTGTTTTGTAATGTTACACTATAATTATTAGGCAGTTGTGCAACCGACAACGATGGACGTGTGATAAGTAGGGCTAGAATGTGGAAATAAGCTAGCAAGCTCGATTATAAGCGAGTTTTAGGGTTTCATAGTAGTGAGCGAGTAGTACTTTTGTCATATGTTTTGTCGATTAAAGACAAACAACAAGCAGTGAAACGATTCCTCGCCAGCCAGCAGTGTAAATGTCCAACGATAAACTAGTTAAAACATCTCTTTTATTTACATGGAGTGTATAACTATTAGAATTTCCATGAGCAAGAAAATAGTGAATAATTTCTCACCGTCTGCGGGCCAACTGCCTAACGACGAATTAAACGATTCTTCTATCGCACATTAAGTCGATAATTTGTAGACAATTGACGTGCCCCACGGTTTTATTTTAGTCTAGTCTATGCATATGTTTATAATTCCCACGACTGTATCTATTTTATTATTTTTTGGTTTTTAGTACATTTATCTTAAACAGTGCAATGTATGTTTAACATAAAACCGTTTAACTTAAAAAGTTTTTTTACCTATTTTTATTTTCTAGTTTTTAGTTTTTATTTCGCATTCTTTTTAATTTTTAGCCACCCTAACGCTACACAGTCCTCAACACGATACAAAATCTTGACTTGGGTGGTGAATTTAGGCTGGATACATTGTATTCTACTGGTTGAGCACTTTCATTTGATACCCATATTGATAGGATTCATAAAACTACGTTATCCGCCATTTTGTAGCGGCCGCCATCTTGGATTTCATTTTGTTATAGTATATTGTATTCTGATTGTTGAGCCCTTTCATTTGATACCCATATTGATGGGATTGATAAAAGCTATGTTATCCGCCATTTTGTAGCGGCCGCTATCTTGGATTTCAATTTTTATAGTATATTGTATTCTGCTTGTTGAGCCCTTTCATTTGATACCCATATTGATGGGATTAATAAAACATAAATTATCCGCCATTTTGTAGCGGCGGCCATCTTGTATTTATAATGATAATGAATAAAAATAATTGTATTGTCACCAAAATCCAAAGTGTATACAAAATTTCAGATTAATCGGTTGACAGGAAGAGAAATTTGAATTATTAAATTTGACCCAAGAATAAATAAAACAAACGGGGTGAGCTAAATAAAACCGTTTAATTACGATAATCGTCTAAGGTTGGATTCCACATAATACAGTAGAGCAATATTTTTTAACTGTGGAGATTGATACTTATCGGTTTGCATCACATTTGATTTTAATACAACAGTGATTCACCAATCAAACAACTTGTCGTTTGGCTATGAAGTATGTTATATTTTTAGTAATTGTCTCACAGAAATTATGCAGGCTCTTTGATTTGTATCAAGGATTCATTATGTATTGCAACATCTCTTATCTTTTATCAATACGCACTTCTTTTTTGTGATTACAATTTGAGTAAATATGAATGGTCTAACGATGATCTTGGTGTGCCTGTAGTACCATACATAGGAGCTGGACGAATTGTTAGTGACGCCTTTGGATATTTAAATCTTTTTCAGATGAATCAGATTAAAATTCAAAAAAATGAATTGTTAGACTTACTTTTTACAAGTTAACGTAATACAATTGCTAGTCTCGCGGATATTGTGTTGCTTCCTATAAATGTACATGGTGATCATCCAGTATTTAGATCTACTGTATACCATCATACGAATGATGGTGTACTTAGCTTCGAAGATACTTATCTTGATTTCACAATCTTCTGACGCAAACTATATCTCAGAGTTTTTAAGACATAAAATTGAAAAAGAAAAACAAAAATCGAAGTTACTGCAGCTGATGAAAACCCTATCAATGTACCTATCACGCGAGTTGAGCTTGAACAATCTATAAAAACATGTAGGGATGGAGCCCCAGGTCCAGATGATATACCTAACATTTTTCTGAAGAGGTTACCGCCATCAGGAATCACAGTACTATTGAAGATCTATAACCTAATATGGCAAAAAATATATTTCCATCCAACTGGCGCATATCTACGATTATACCCATTCACAAAAATGGTAAAACGAAACTTGAACCCGAAAACTACCGCCCTATTTCATTGACCTGTACCATGTGTAAAATTATGGAAAAAATAATAAATAAACGACTCTGGTGGCATTTCGATAAATATAATTTGATCAACAACGGACAAAGTGGTTTCAGACAATACCGATCTACCATGGACAATCTTATCCAATTACATACTGAAATACTAGATGCATGTGCAAACAAACAAGATGTTACAGCAGTCTTCTTCGATATTGTCAAAGCTTTCGACATGACGTGGAAGTATAGAATACTCAAAAAACTGAAAGATTGGAACATATGCGGCAGTATCTACCATTTCTTTGAAAACTTTCTCACAGATCGTAGATTTCGAGTAAGATTGGGCGGCACATTATCAGATACATACACCCTACAGAATGGAGTGCCGCAAGGATCAGTATTGAGCAGCACTTTATTTATCATAGCCATTAATGACATCTTCAAGAATATAGCCTCTCCAGTTAAAATATCTGTCTACGCTGATGATGTTCTCATTCATTGTCGAGGACATAACACACAAATCAATTTTCAACTCCTACAGAACACAATCAACAAATTGGAGAAATGGACAGAATCGACAGGTTTTTGCTTTTCACCTTCGAAAACAAAAGTAATCACATTTACGAAAAAACAATCACGAAACCATATCCTACAATTACACGGAGCACCCCTCGAAAACGTTCAAACACACACATTCCTCGGTCTCACCTTTGACAGTAAACTCACCTTAAAGCCGACTGCATAAAACGATTAAACACGATTAACGTTGCCGTAAACAACAACTGGGGAGCTGATGAAGCAATGCTTCTAACGATGTACCGTACGTTCATTAGGTCCAAGCTAGATTATGGAGCTATTATATACTCCTCTGCGAGTGAAACGTTACTTAAAAGCCTGAATACCATACAAAACACAACACTCAGACTAGCAACACGAGCCTACAGAACAAGTCCTTCAAATAGCCTTTGTCGAGAAACAGGTGAAATGCCACAAAGTCGACAATCCCTACTACTAGCATACGCAGCAAGAATAATCGCAGACGACAAAAATCCATTACGAGAAACACTTTATCTTGAAGGATATAGTGCACTAAACGAACGTGAGCCAAAACTGAAAGCCCCTATATATTACACAATAAAACTCTCTCCGTTAGGAATAAATTATCCACAAACAATTAAATATAAACTTAGATCGAACGCCCCATGGACTATGAAAAACCCTCATTGTGACTACTCAATTATTGCCAACAAGAAATCAGAAATCAATCCAATCTTAGTCCAACAGCTCTTCCGCCAGAAAATGACGCAAACTCAGTACGACCATATAATATATACTGACGCCTCGAAGACAACAAATGGTGTGGGATGTGCCTTTGTCGCACCGAACCATACTGGCAAATACAAACTTTCACTAATTAGCAGTATATTCACTGGAGAGCTCATAGCTATAATGTAAGCTCTCAAATACATCGAAGGATCACACTCAAAAACCACAATAATATGCACAGATCAATTATCTGCAATGAAAGCCATAGAAGATTTAACAACCACAAATCCTATCGTCACTGAAATACATAATTTGAACAACTCGATCCGAAGACAAAATAAATCCGTGATCTTAAACTGGGTACCATCTCATTGTGGAATTCTAGGCAATGAAACAGCCGATCGTGAAGCAAAGAGTGCGATCCAGGACGGCGATGAAAGCAACACCTTTATGAACTACGATATATCCAACCAATATAAGCTGAAAGTAAGATCAGAAGGGAACAGGATATGGCACCAACAGGACTCGACATTGAAACACATAGAACCCTCAGTACGAGAATATCAACGTATCGATATCAAACGACAGGAGCTTGTCCACTTGAGGAGACTTAGAATCGGTCACACCGCAGCAACACATGGTTACATTTTGAAGCAAGAAGAAATGCCATGGTGCAATACCTGCAATTGTCAAATCTCGGTGGAGCACATCATCAAACTATGTAGAGTGTACGAACAGCAAAGGCTTTCTCATAACGTCTGTAACAAGTTGGAAGACGCCCTCAGCATGAATCAGGCACATTTCTCGAAAACATTCGCTTTCATGAAAGACATTAAAGTTCATATTTAATAAGTACTACTCATATTTCAATAGTCCACAAATGAAATGTACAGAATTATTATACAGTGTGTTCCAACGAAAATTTGACCCCCCCTATAACTCCGAAATGAGTAACATTAGCGAAAAACACCAAGACACGTCGATTTTTGTTTCGAGGGGGAGCATTTTTCGAAATAATTCGAAACTTGTCAGATCAACCCCCTACCCCCAGCAACCCTAATTTCGAAATTCATCATAGGGAATAAGGGTCGAGTGGCACCTTACTGTAAAGGTCTGTCAATTCTCCATTCTGATTTGTCATTTTTAGAATTTTAAATTAACATACAGGGTGTCCCAACCGAGGGTAAAGTTGAATTCCTGCAAATCCCAAATACTAAATGAAATCGATTTATTTTGGCATAATGCAAGCGCAGGTTTATGCTCGGTCTAGAAAAACGACCTACACTTGTGAATTTGGAGTTGGTGCAATCAACCCCCTATTTCCAGCATCCCCAACTCAAAAATCATTCGATCGAAAATAGGTCAAGTGGCACCTCGTTGGAAAAGTATTTCAATTTTCTCTTCGAATTTGGTATTTTCGAAATTCAGAATCAGCATACAGGGTGTCCCGGAGCAGGAACACTGAAAACCCAAATAACTTTTTGAAACTGGTTCATTTCGGTATAACACGAGAACATGTTTATGTTTGATTCGAGAATAAAACTCTCTTGCGTGAATATGGAATTTTTGCAATCAATCTCTTCCATTCAGCATCCCCAACTCAAAAAATCATACAAGTGATTACAGGTTGAGTGGCAAAGTTCCAGAAAGATTTTTCTATTTTCTGAATCACTGAGGCATTGGTTTCAGTTTGGCAATCGAGGTTTTCTGGCGTGAGGATCAGGATGAGGGATAATGGAGAAACTGATTGGATGCTCATCTAAACAGGAAAACGAGATTTATTGGACTTGTATTCAATTGAAAACAAAAACTAACTTGATTATTACAACAATTGTTCAAAATGACCTCCGCCCACCTCCATACAGTTATACAGACGATTTTCGAACTCTCTTCTCACATTAGCGAAAACTTCAGGAGTCAAAAGTCGGCATTCTGTGATAATCCTCATCCGCAGCTCCTCCAGGTTTTCTGGTCTTGTGGCATAAAGTTTAGATTTTAGATGGCCCCACAAAAAAAAATCTAGGGATTTAAATCTGGTGACCTGGCTGGCCACTCAACAGGTCCTCTTCTACCAATCCACCTTCCTGGGAAATTTTCGTCTAAATATTGGCGCACCCGAGCATCATAATGCGGAGGAGCACCGTCTTGTTGAAAACGCATTTCGTCCTCAGAAAGAGTTGGATCGTTCTGTAAAATTTCTGTCAATCTAGGATGTATGTGTTCCTCTAACAACTGTAGGTAGCAATTTCCATTCAGATTACCCTCAATAAAGAATGGCCCAACTAGATGATTGCCAAAATTCCTGCCCAAACGTTCAACTTCTGAGGCCTTTGCGTGTGGGCCTCTCTAAACCAATGAGGATTCTGTGTGTCCCAATATCGACAATTATGTCTATTCACTTCACCACTGAGCATAAAGGTGCTTTCATCAGAAAAAACAGATGTTATTCAGAAAATTTGGATTAGCGTTTAGGTTTTCACTTAGATTTTCACAAAACTGTAAACGACGATCTGGATCATCTTCGTTTATTTCATGCACTAATTTTACCTTGTAGGGGTGAAATTTGTGATGTTTCACGATTCTATGGACAGTTGTAGCTGATACACCAGTCAGACGAGATAGTTTTCTGATCGAAGTAGTATTCTCCATTTGTAGATGACCCACTACTGCCACTTCCGTTGCCTCATTTCTGACAGGACATGCCACTTCATGTTTTTGTTTGCCACCGAACCCGTAGCTAGGAATTTGTCAACCAACTATTTAACGTACTGGTGACTGACTCCTTTCTCTTTCAGGATGGTTCCTATCGAATATCCTTGCCGTTTCTTTGGCACAACTGTTATTTCGAAAATACGTCGATACAATTTCGACCCTTTCCTCAGTGGAATAAACCATTTTCAGATTAATTTCAACTGACGAACAACAACAATAATGAGGAACTGATCTGAATAATAATAATATTTCATTGCAAAATGAGAAATAACAGATGACTGCACGCCAGATGGAAATGAAAAACATGTGAATATTTTCAATGCAGAAATCAGCTTTATTTCTTCGTAATTGATATCCCAATACTTTTAACAGTTTCGAATTAATTTTAGTTGATAATTTCAAATGACGATATTGAATTTTTCGAAAGCGACATCCTGTATGGAGAGCCGAACTGAATGAAATGCTTTAATCATTCTGGAATTCAAAAACCTTTCTGAAGATATGCCACTTGAATTATTTGTATGATTTTCAAGTTGGGGATGCTGAATGGAAAGGGTTGATTGCAAAAATTCTATAACCACACAAGAAAGTCCTATTCTCGGTTCAAACATGTTCTCGTATACCGAAATGAACCAGTTTCAAAAAGTTATTTGGATTTTCAATGTTCCTGCTTCAGGACACCCTGTATGATGATTCTGAATTTCGAAAATACCAAATTCGAAGAGAAATTGCAGTACCTTTCCAACGAGGTGCCACTTGACCTATTATCGATCGAATGATTTTTGAGTTGGGGATGCTGGAAATAGGGGTTGATTGCACCAACTCCAAATTCACAAGTGTAGGTCGTTTTTCTAGACCGAGCATAAACCTGCGCTTGCATTATGCCAAAATAAATCTATTTCATTTAGTATTTGGGATTTCCAGAATTCAACTTCACCCTTGGTTGGGACACCTGTATGTTAATTTAAAATTCTAAAATGACAAATCAAGGTGGAGAATTGACAGACCTTTTCAGTAAGGTGCCACTCGACCCTTATTCCTATGATGAATTTCAAAGTTAGGGTTGCTGGGGTAGGGGTTGATCTGAGAAGTTTCGAATTATTTCGAAAATGCTCCCCTCGAAACAAAAATCGACGTGTCTTGGTGTTTTTCGCTAATGTTACTCATTTCGGAGTTATAGGGGTCAAATTTTCGTTGGAACACACTGTATATACTCATGGTAAATTGTAATACATACTGTAATGACCAATAACGCTGACCTAGGTGTCGAAGCGTGAACAAATAAAAAAATTGTAATTTCTCTGCTATTAATAATTATATGAATAACGTAAATTGGGACGTCGTTTCTCGAGCAGATACTCTTGATAAAGGCTTGGATATTTTCTATAACACTTTAAGACAAATCATTGAAACATTCGTTTCAAAATGAGTCTTTCGGACATCTCAGTATCCTGCATGGTTTTTATCCGAATTGAAGGATCTCATCAAATAGAAAAAAGTTGCTCATAAAAATTTAAAATTATCCGGTACGCCCGAAAACTACGGTACATTTTCTAAATTGAGATCAAAGTGCAAGTTATTAACTGAGAGATGCTACAAGGATTATATAGATAGTGCTGAATCGTCGATCATCTTGGATCCCAAAAAGTTTTGTAAATCGTAGAAATAATAATAATTCTTTTCCCAATGTTATTTGTATGATAAGCAGGGATTTTGTGGACAAGACATCGTCAATTTGTTTGCTGATCATTTCTCTTCGTCTTTCACTTCTATCCGTTCTGAATATATTCCTCGAGAAACTGGCAGTAGTGTTTGTTTAAATGTTTTCGATTGTTTGGTGGAAAGTCATGAAGTGCTACAGAAGCCTCATGGTCTGGAACCCAAATTAAGTGCTGGTCCTGACGGCATACCTGGTATTCTAGTTAAGTCTTGTGCTGAATCTTTAGCTCCATCTCTCGCATCATTATTTAATAGACCCTTGCAGGAAGGTTACTTTCCATTAGGATGGAAACATCCAATGATCGGTGAATTTATTTTATTGAAATGAAATTAGGCATTCCCCAAACGCAATTCTGACCAAACTGTTGGGCGTTACGAAGGTTAATTCGAGGTTTGTACCACACAAACTCACCGTCGACCAAAAATTTAATCGAATTAAGTCTAGCAAAGAGATCAAGAGCACGGAAGGTCCCGAACTTCTTGAAAATGATTGTGACCGGTGACGAGACGTGGTGTTTTCAGTATAAGCCCGAACCAAAGCGGCAAAGTGCTGAATGGACACCGTTGGATGAAGGAAAACCCAATAAAAATCGTTGGAGATGTCAGAAGTGAGGGCTATGCTGATCTGTTTTTACTATTGTGAAGGAATTATTCAAGCTCACCTGGTATTGCCTTTCAGATCCTGACATCAACGTGTGCACTGAATCTGTTACAGAAATCATTCATGCAGGAATGGATCTCTTACATCCCTCATTCCATGAAAAGAACAACAGCACAAAAGCCATGGTTCAACAAAGACTGCGAAAGAGCCTCTGCAACCAAGAGCAGACCTTACAAGTCATGGAAGATAAATCCAACAGAGGAAACAAAAAAACCTTCGTACGAATACGGAACGTATGCAACCTGACAACTGCAAGAGCAAAATCCAATTTCAGCGAAGGGGTATCTAATGAATTCCTTGAACAGGCAAGTGGGACTAGACAGTTCTGGTCTATGGCGAAGACTGTCAGTGCCAATTTCCGCAAATCTGCGTTTCCGCCTCTTCTTAGAGAAGATGGCAGTATAGCATCATTTCCGAGGGCTGATCTCTTTGCTCTCTTGTTCTCAAAGAATTCTGTGCTAGATTCATCTACCAATGAAAATTCCACCTACAAATTCTTCCATTGCAGAAAGCAAGTTCAGAGTTCGCATTGTGAGACGGGCTCTCGAGCAGCTGAACTGGAAGAAGGCAGTTGGTCTAGACGAAATACCGCCAATCGTCCTGAGATAGTGTGCTCTTGAACTGGCACCCATTCTTAACCGTCTGTTTCAAACTTCTCATGAAAGCCAAACTTTTTCGATCAGCTGGAAAATTGCGAGAATTCAACAGATACCAAAGAAAGGAAAGAAGTCCTTACCCCAAAACTACCACCCTGTTGCACTTCTTCCCATTATGTCCAAAGTGATGGAGAAAGTCATAAATGATGAACTCATCAAATATCTTGAGTTGCAGGGAATTATTATCGACCGTCAGTATGGTTTTCTTAGGCAAAGATCGACAGGAGATCTGCTCGCCTCGTCACTCATGTTTTTACATCAACGATGGAAAAACATGGGGAATCCAGAGCAATAGCCCTCAACATCTCTTAAGCCCTAGATAGGGTTTTGTATGCAGCCTTGTTGAATAAACTTGCTGCATATGTTATTCCCGAAAAATTACGGGATTGGATGAGTAGCTTTCTTTCTAATAGACCAATACAAGTTGTGGTTGACAGTATAACATCTGATTGTTTCCAGCTGCAAGCAGGAGCACCTCAGGGATATATTCTTTCGCCAAACTTGTTTCTGTTGCAGATAAATGATGTTTTAACACCTACAGAAACAAGATCTTCGGTTTTGCAGACGTTTCTTATTTCACTAGTCTGCGGCCGATTACAGCTGCGGAATCTCAGCGTCGGAGATGTCACCAAATTAATAGCTCAAACTCTGATTTATAGAGGTTATCTGAGTGGGATTAGTTGAACCTGGTGAGCTTCTACGCGAGCAAGACGCAAACAAGTACGTTTTCTAGAAAGGTCCCTGCTGGAAAATCTCCTCTACTGATGCAAGGCTCACAAATTGCATCCAAAGATTCGATGCACCTTGTCGGAAGAACGGTCAACTCCGGGTTTGGCTGGCATGAACATGTATCAGCATTAACTAAGTCTGCATCAGTTAAACTTAGTTTTCTTGTCAGAGCCAAGCGATACTTCACGTCATCTCAGCTGTTGACCAAAAATTTAATCGAATTGAGTATCAGAGAGTGCAGAATCTGTAGAACATATAAATCTTCAAGCAATATTCAAGCGCCACAATGGCAAAACAAGCAGGATGGAGTAATAAAAATAGATAGAAAAGTTAATTCAATTTGCGAAGGATTATAAATCTTGGTGTCCCACAGAATAAAACATATTGAACAAAGTCGATAATGGCTGCTAGCTAACATATTCTATTTGAATGTAATTATGTAACATCAGGTTATTAAAACGAGTTCATTCTTCCCATAATAAGCTGTAACATTCGTGAAGCACTTGCGGCTACAAGATCGATATGAAGGTCGAAGATAATCATCGATTATTCACAAATCTCTCACGTGGTTGACAACGGAAGTTCTTCGTTATTAATGTAATGAATGAATTGAATAGGA
Organism: Cryptolaemus montrouzieri; assembly: GCA_013387265.2. Classification (NCBI taxonomy): domain Eukaryota; kingdom Metazoa; phylum Arthropoda; class Insecta; order Coleoptera; family Coccinellidae; genus Cryptolaemus; species Cryptolaemus montrouzieri. The sequence goes on from JABFTP020000124.1 coordinate 6,361,992, forward strand.
GTTTCTTATCTTGAATGAAAATGTGTCATCAGCAAGTGAAGGCAAGATCATAAGAAAACTTTGAGAAGCTTCAAAGATGTAGAACAAAATTGGGAAAATAAAAGTGCAATCATTTTCATAGCAATAGAATGAAAATGGAAAACATGTTTTCGCAATTTACCATAAGCCGTCACATACAGATATTATAATGCATAACTCGTCGTGTCATCCGTATCAACATAAAATGTCAGCATTCAATAGTTTTATTCATAGATTGATTAACATCCCGTTATCACCAGAAAATTTTAACAGGGAATTAAATTTGATTAAACAAATAGCCAGAAATAATGGTTACAATCCCAAACTAATAAATAATATTTTTGATAAAAAGAAAGTAGAATCCCATTGAATGAAGTTTACCCTGTCGATAAATTGAAACAAAAATTCAACACTTTAACCTGCGTTGGCATTACAAGTGAGAAACTGAAATCATTCTTGAGTAGCAATAATTTCAACATAGTTTTCCCAAACTTATAATAATTTAGGCAAATATATAAAAATAATAAAACCAAATCAGGTAAAAACAATAAATCAGGTGTTTATAGATTGAATTGCAATGACTGTGATAATTTCTACATTGGTAGAACATATAGAAATTTTAATATTAGAATATCGGAACATAAACCCAGTTTTTCAAATAAAAAATCAGATTCAAATTACGCGAATCATCTCTTAGAAAATAATCACTCTTTCGACCCACAGTTTGAAATTTTGCATACAGATAATAAATTTTGGAAAGTAGATCTTTCGGAAACTTTAGAAATCAACAAACACAATACTCAGGTAACTCATCAATGAACAAGTCGATTTAAGCCCTTCACCTCTATTGAATCTCTTCGGTGAGCAGTCTATTCCTTAATTTTATTGGATATACCTGTCATAAATAACCACTTAAGAAGAAGCAACTCAATAAGCTTTTAATTACTCAAGAACATATATATTTATATTCTCATTTATATTTTCTGTACATTCATTCGTCTGAAGAAGCTACGGGTGAAACGCGTTACGAATCGCAATTATTAAGTAAAATTCCTTAAAACACAGTACTTGTTTTTTTATTATTGATTGGAGGAAATGTTAAATTCACAGTCTTCTGAAGAAGTGGCTTCAACGAGCCTTGGAAACGTGACATTTGATTTGAAAAATCTGTTTTTAAGAAGCAAACTATGAATACTGAATCGACAGAATATCAGTCTGAATTGAAGAAGCTTTTAAAAACAGCCAAGCTAGAAAAAATTTCAGAATTCTTCGATCCAGTGTCTAAGCCTAAGAATAACTAATCAATATGGTCAAAAACATCAACTAAATTGATTTTTTATATACTTATTTTATATTTTGTCACTAAGGAACATATCCCTATAATTCCATATAAATTACCATTCCATATTCACGGTTCCTGAATTTACATTTACATTTACATTTACATTATTACACTTTACATTTACCCCGCGATTAAAGAGCTTATACTGTATATTAGTTGAACGATATGTACATATAAATGTTAGGTGTGATACTATGTAGATTTGATATGTTTAAGATTGGTTAAAAATAATTAATTCATTATTATTTAATTTAGTGGCATAAAAAACTAATCAATTCTGCTACGATTATCAAATAGCGAACCGAATCCCTAAACGATTTTCCTCAGGCACAAAATGACATCATATTTGTGCAAACAGGTGTCTCGATTGAAAACGATGCTCTGAACTCGAATATTTGATTGATCTATATTATGATCTTGTAAAACGTAATATTTAATACCAAGGTGCTTTTTACAAGCATTGACTCTGCTTAGAAACAATTTGTTTCAATGAATTGAAATTTTACTTTTTACTTTACTTGATATGCTGCATTTCACAAAAAGACGGATAAAAGGCAAACTTAGGAGAAAGAACGGTTGCTTATTTTTTTGTTAGATAGTCCACCATCGTCCGATAGATAGATTCATCCTTATCTAAACTACATTTACACAAATTTCAAGAATAACTGGAATTGCAAAATAACTGTAGATTTCCTCGACTGTATAAAGCAGGGGTTCCCAAACTTTTTGTACCAAGCCCCCTCTGGTTATTTGGAGACCCCCACGCCCCCCTCTGTAGGTATGATGAAAATTAAAACAAGTATTACATGAAAAACGATTATAATTACTGATACAAATTTCAACATTTTAACACAGATACATTTCAAATTTAAGGAAGGTAAAGCAATAGGTCTACGTAATATTTAAAAACCAAACATAAAATGTAATTTGGTGAGATGGGTGCGTATGCATGTTCTGGATAAGTTGACAGATCCTGGGTTGAGTTTCAGATGAAGTACAGCGTAGGTCACTTTCGACATCAAGTTTGTATCGGTACTTGGTTTTGATCGCCACAAGAGTTGAAAACGCTTTCTCGCATATGTATGTTGTTGAAAAAAGCAAGTACATCTGAACAGCTTTCTCTGGAACATTTGGGTAAACTTTTGAGTACTTAAACCAAAATGAGGGCTTGTCCATTTTTTCAAAATCGTATCTTGTAGAAGAGTGATTTCTTATTTCTATTCCCTCAACTTGCAACTCTTCTGGCGGCAACTGTATGTTGAACGAATCAGTTAATAGTTACCTGCTGAATTCCTCCTTGTGTATTCCACTACGTCTGAAAGCTGATCTCTACAACAAGTACCTCTTACCTGTAACAACATATGGCGCAGAAACGTGGGTCTTCACAAAAGCCATCACGACAAACTGAGAGTAAACCAACGGGCGATAGAGAGAAAGATCTTAGAAATCACATTGATCACACAATTGTTCATTTTACTATCACTCGTAAAATGAACAATTGGATAAGAGAGATGACTGGTGTTGAGGACGTGGTGATGAGGTCTGCCAACTTGAAATGGAAATGGGCAAGACATGTGGCTAGACACCCGCCAAACTTGAGTGGAAAAATAATAGGATGGAGGCCGTGGGATCAGAAAAGAGGAAGGCCTCAAATGAGATGTAGTGATGACCTGCTGGTCTAAACTGGTACCAGGTAGCGGAGAGTAGGAAATTGTGGAGGACTAAAAGAGAGGTATATACCCAGAGGGTAGAAAACGACTGACAGAACAGGATGTGAACGGAAAATGCTTGTAATTAATGTTAGACATTCAACTCCAGGAAAATTAGAGTACATCTCGACTTGTTGTTTTTCTCTAATTATAATGTAGACCTGCTTTTCTTTATTCACGACAAATTGTACAACTGTATCTTAGTTTTAACTCACAATTTGCAAACGTCTGATGATGATAGAAACGCTTCCAAATCATAGTCGCCACTCAAAGGTTATAAGCTGGACATACACATACAAGTTCAACATATACCTACATACAATTTTAATTACTTTCTATAGTTGACAATAATGTAATTTCAAAATATTCAATACAATTATTTGTAATTCATTGATTATTTAAGTAAATTTGAATATGTTGACATGGACTAAACAAGAGGCTAACAATTCGTTAAGTTTTATGCAATCAAAATACTGAATTTACATTGGTTTGACACCTTTGCTAGTTGATTTATTATCAACTTCTTATTAAGTTTTCTATGAAACACAAATATAAATTTAACATAAAATTGACAGATTGTCAGACTACACAATGGACCACAGGAGTAATGACGTAACGACGGCCATTTTGTTGGGAAAGGTCAGTGTCTACTTTCCAAACAAAGTTAGAAGCAGTGTTAATTTCCATAAGGACAATTTCAAATCGTGATTATTTTTTATCCAGGAAGTTCCTGAACATGTGAGTACATTTTATGATTGAATTATGTGATAAATTAAAGAATTTGACAAAGAGTAAACTCATTATGTCCTAAAAATATGTAATTTGCCCTATTTATTGAATTTGTGAGGTTAGGATTTTGGAGTTGCAATAATTGTTTTAACTTATTTTTCATTTCTACATGTGAATCCTACAGCATTTTGTAATTTTCCGAGGTTTGATTTGAACTTTAAAATATTTTCCTCGCTCAGCATACCATTCGTAGAAGTATGTGGCTTTGTTGAATAGAGTTCATCGATAGTTTGTACTGCATTGGTATGAGGTTTTCTGCTCTTCCATGTACAAGTTATATCTGTTACAGATATATTGTGATAACCAAAAATCGACAATGCTGCCATGTGATGACACACCAACTGACCTCTTGGGCATGTACAACTGGCTTCTTCGATACACTTGTCTGTGTCAAGTTTTATCTAGAAAATGAATTTTTTTAGTATGCTACAGAACACATTCGCTACTTTGGTCTCATACCTCTACTTTATATAAACGATCCCGCATGCTAGCATGAACATTGCCGCGAATGATGAGAAGTTCTCCATCAAATGCCATGTCTTTCACATGACCGGACTCTACAGCATTTTCTCCTCGAGCTACAAGCTTGGCATCGTCTTTAAAGAACTCCAAAATTGAGGATAAATTGAGAACATGTTTAGATGCCATTAAAAATTCTTCTGAAATAGTTTCAAAAAACACCAAATATGCAAAACGTATATAATCATCTACAGATCCTAACCTCACTAGTTCAATAACTAGGTCTAAATACATATTCTTACGAGCATAAGAATTGGCTATTAGTGAAATTCTTTAATTTATCACATAATTCAATCATAAAATCTACTCACATGTTCAGGAACTTCCTGGATAAAAAATAATCACGATTTGAAATTGTCCTTATGGGAATTAACACTGCTTCTAACTTTGTTTGGAAAGTGGACACTGACCTGCTTCAACAAAATGGCCGTCGTTACGTCACACTCCTGTGGTCCATTTGTCAAGTAGCTTTACAAACTGTGTCTTGATAAATAAATAAAATGATCACTCTTAAATAAATTTTATTCATCTATTTTTTCTAATGAATTGTAACGCCAATAATTTTCGACAGAATGAAGTGTGTCGGGGCAGTTAGTTGGTACATATTTAGATTAACCATTTCGATAGAAAATAATATTATTTACATTATAACTTCTTTGAAATCTACTCAAGGTGTTTTCAATGTACAATAATTTCATTCATAGCGAAACAATCATTCCTAACGGATTATTTCACGAAACGAAGTCAAAAAGTACACGTGTGAGCCTTAGGCGACATCAAAGAGATTTTGACGTTCACCCAGGAGCTATGTTTATGAATTCTTTTTTTATCAAGTCTCATGAGACGCTCCCAACAAGATGTGGAACAAATTTGACATCACGTATCATTCCATATAGTATCTTGACGTCAAACATGACGTCATCAATTCGCCTGAGGCCACAGCCGTTCAACCAGTCACGTACATTAAGTGAGAAACAAATTATATGACTTTATTATTAGGATTTCTTAGGAGGATATACTTCAGATCTGAGCTTATGCAAATAAGCAACATATTCCACATATACTCTGTATTTTAATATAATTCGTTACTTAAGTAAGGAAGGGACTGAAAACCGTAACACTAGCTGCGAAGTGAAAACTTCAACGATTAAATTCCTTCAAGAAATTGTTAGAAAAAGTTGAGCATTACCCTTTTGCATGCAAATTAAATATCCAACATATAATATTTATATTTATAAAATGTTAAATATCTAAGAATGTACTTTTTAAATAACTGGTCCTCCGAAGCGGATTGAAGTGAAAATGATGGAATTTGCACTGCGTTCTAACTTCTTTATAAGTTTTATTCGACTATGTAGATACCTTGTTTCGTTCCCAAGAAATTATACATTTTCATGATTTTATAGTTTTTGTTTGTTATAGTTTTGCAGTGAAAATGGGGCCAAAAAAGCGAAAATAACTAATCAAATATTATATACTATAAACATTTAAATAAGATATAAATAAAAATCTTCTATTAATTTATTTATTAAAACTAAAGAGATGATTACAGGAAAGTGTTGTTGAATAAATATGAACAAATGATGAAGTTAAGATTGGGTTTTTATGGTTTTGAGTTTTATTTGAGGTTGTAGTAATATCTATAAATGATGATCGAACATATTTTTTAAAGAATCCGGATTTCTCGACTCAGGCAGCTACACTGCGTTCAGATACTGACTTACCAGTATAAGCATGGCTGCATAAGGAACCCTCTCCCAAGTACCTACGAAACCAGAAGGGCCAGTGATTGCCCTGTACCTAGGATGAAAAAGACTGTTGGGCAGAGAAGCTTTTCATTTCTTGGGCCAAGAATATTTAATACGCTACTCTTCGAGCTGAGGGTAGTGGGTTCTCTTGTCATTTTCAGGAGGAGGGTTCATCAGTGGATACTATCCCTACCTCGTGCGCTCGTCAATAGTTTCATTGATTTAAAAATTTTTATTGATTCACGAACCGCGATGCACAGTTCTCTTGGTTTCATCAGATTTGTGTTTTTCGTTTACGGTCTGTGATTTCATGATTCATAGTTTTGGGACTCATTTTGTTTGTAAGGTGAATTTTCTTCATATTTTGTTCTTAGGGATTTTATTTGCCTGTTTGATTTGATTTTTTTTCTTGGTTATCAATCGCAGTTGATTTAATGTTTTGGAACACTGTTTGAGCTTCAAGCTTAGGTATTAGGTATATAGATACAGCTATATTATACTTATATGGCTTGTTGGGTCTAATTTAATTTGTTTCCAATGAATCTTGTGCAAGGATATTATTATTCAAAGATTCTTTGGGAATTCTGCTTTTGCCGTACATATTCATAAGTTTCACACATATTCCTATTTTCCTTTATTCAACTAATCTAGTATTCAAGTTGAAGAGGAACTGTGTTACCCAACAATAGTGTTATTATTATTTTGAATAAAGATATTTAATTTTATTATTATATTATACTACAAAAGTATAACAAAAACGTATATTATTTATACTTACGTAGGTATTAGTAGGGTAAACTGGGTACGGTTGGAACGGGGGACGGTTGAAGCAAAGTGAGTGATGTGATGAGGGGTACAAGGGAGTTTTAAGCGGGCGATAAGTCGAAACTTGAATTTTAGTATTGCGTCGCTCTTCGGGAGCTGTGGTTGTTTGTAGAAGGCCCAATTGTGTTTTTTACGGAATAGTAAGTATTTTTGTACCTACATTTTCGCAATTATGATTTCATTTATAGTTAGATGATTGAGAGTTTTGTTACAGTTGAATTGAAGTTTGTACAATATTGTAGTATGATTAGTTTATATTTTAATGTACTATCATTCTTACTGTGAACCGTTTTATACCAAGATTGAGGGGTGGGGACAGTTAAAACATTATTTGTGGTACGGTTGAATCAATTTATTTATTAAACTTTCTAGTTTCGCAGATGCCAAGAGTACGCCAAAGAAAGACTACGAAATGTCGAACCAACTTATCAACGTACAAACAAGCCTATGAAGATGTGAAAGCGGGATCTTTGTTAAGAACAGCGCCAGAAAAGAATGGACTGAACCACTCTTCCCTGTTCAGATATATACGTAAACGAGATGCGGCTGGTAACGATGAAAATCAAGAAATTTGTTATAAGGCCCACAATCGTGTGTTTACCCAGGAACAAGAGCGTGAGTTATCTAAATATTTAATTAGATGTGCAGAAATATATTTTGGCTTAACTGAAAAGGATGTTATGAAATTGGCATACGAACTAACGATCAAATATGACTTGTCACGACCTCGGACTTGGGATGATAACGAAATGGCTAGCGAAGAATGGTTTCGCATGTTTACGAAAAGAAATCCTGAACTGTCAGTACGTTCAAAACAGGCTACAAATCATTCTAGGGCGACTAGTTTTAATAAGAACAACGTAGATGCTTTTACGACAATTTGACTAATGTTATAGACCGCTATAAATTTGAACCACAACATATATATAATGTCCATAAGACCGGCATAACTACTGTTCAAAAACCCGACAGAGGACCAATAGGATCTGCTGGAAGTGCAAATCCTTCAGGCTGGATGCAGGACGAATCATTCATGCTTTTCCAGCATCACTTCAAAAACATACAAATGCTTCTCCTTCGTATAAAATTTCACTCGTCCATGATAACCAAGCATCACATATACACATTAATGCACTAGACTTTTGCAAGACGAATGGTATTGTAATGCTATCTTTTCTCCCCCACTGCTCACACAAACTCCAAGCACTTGATCGATCTGTATTCGGCCCACTGAAGAAAGCTGTGAATTCGACCTGCGATGGATTGATGTGAAGCAACCCCGGAAACACAATGACAATAAACGACATCCCAGGATTTTAACTTCTGCTATACCGCTTGCTCTTACACAATCCAATATTCAAGCTGGTTTTCCACTACTGGGATTGTTCCTTTCAATCGGAAGGCAGCTTTTTGTACAACAACCGATGGAAAATATTCCACAATATTCACAAGCACTAGATAAAGAACAAGGAAACATTAATGCGAATCCAGCACTTTTGATTTCACTACCCAAATATCAAACTTAAAATTAGTAGTAGTAATGTTAGGTTTTCACCAACACCTTCTAGAAGTTTTCAATCCATTCCTGTGTTAACAAATTGAACGGAAAATGTCACGACATCGACTATACCACCTTTATTTTCTCCGGAAGCAACACGACCACTACCAAAAGCGCCTCTAAGAAAATTAATAAATAGGGGCCGAAAAACAGGAAATCTACAATATACACTGACACACCTGAAAAAGAAGAAATAAGAAGAGAATATGAGATCAGAATGGAACGAACCAAAGTTAAGCAAGTTAAGAAAAGATAAGATGGAATAAAGACTGAAAGAAATACTACAAACAAGAAAAAACTAACGCAACAAGAATCATCAGAAGAAGAAGAGTGCTACTGTGTAGTTTGTATGTCAGCATATTCAGACAGCAGACCGAGGAAAAATTGATACAATGCACAGTATGTAAAATATGGGCGCATAAAGAGTGCACAAAAGGTAGCCTTACTTATGTTTGCCACAATTGTGACTTCGAATGATCTCGTAACCATTTTTGTTTAAAATTTTAATTTTAATTGATTAAGTTAATGTCTTTTGTTTTTATAGTTTCTAATCAAAAGTGTTGATAGTTGAGAAATATAACAGCATGTTTGCTTGGTAACTTCATTTCAAAAATATTATCGCCACCAACGTCTGATTATTATTCAGTTTAAGTTGTACTTAATATAAAACTTTGAAGGCTGATTAAAAATAATGTTGGATTATAAATATAGCCAAAGACTTAAATATTTGTGATAGTCAAATGTGCCATAACGATTCGAAAATGTTATTAGATGATTAATAAAACATGATAATTGATTATATTTTGTATTATTTGCATGTGTTTCAATTGACCCCAGGAACACCGTCCCTCGACCCGGGGGACAGTTGAAACAAATGACTGATTTTTTTAAATTTGATTTTACACAGAGAATACCATACAGTGATCTCAAATAACATTGCCCTATAGTAGACAGATATAAGGTCTTTTATTTAGTATATTTCCGACATCGCTCGCTTAACAAATCCCGATGCACGATAAATGCTGAAATGTTTCAACCGTACCCAGTCTACCCTATTCATTACATCAAATTTAAATATTTAGAATTGGAAAAATGATAATATCGTCAATTTACAACTATTAAATATCAATATTGCTTAATTACTGGACAGTGCAAAGAACACCCCGCCGGAAGAATACACGGACTAAAATGCACAGCTCACCATGAAAGTGTCAACACTGTATATAACAGAGACCTTTAATAGTATAATACACTCGAAACACATACCAATTTTAACAATAACACTGGTCTACAATGGTTTTGTTGCCCTAGATATGAAAATGATTTTGGGTCTATTTATGCACACAATTCGTGAAACTATCAATGATTTTGTAGGATTTGCTCTGATTTCTTTTTAAATCTTTATTTTCATTTTACATAACAAAAATCGTAAAACAAGAAACAAAATAACAGATATATTTATAATTTCAGTTATGTTTTGAGAAATTCGGATACATCGAAGTAAATAAAGAGGAAAATGTCGAAAATATATTTCATATTTCCATAAAACGCCTTTTATGAGCTTTTCTTCTATAATTTTTCAGGGGACAATCTCTTTTCAAAGACCAGCAGTAATCTGCCATCATGTGACAATCCCATCGACCTTGATACCTTTCTTCCATCACTTTTAGATCTTGATGAAACCGCTCTCCCTGTTCCTCACTATAATTTCCTAAATTATCCGGAAATTTATCTAGATGATTGCGGAGATAGTGTAACTTAATACTCATATTTGCTCCTAAAGTCTGAAAGTTTGTCAGCATATTTTGCACAATTTCTTCATAATTTGCTGCTTTATGGTTACCTAGGAAATTTTCGACAACCAACACAAAACTTTTCCAAGCTTTACTTTCCGGAACAGTCATAACTTTGATAAAATCTGAGTCTTTCATCAATTGCCGTATTTGAGGACCATCAAATATTCCACCTTTCAATTTTTCCATACTAAGCTTCGGAAATTTTCTGCAAATGTAATTAAAACAATTTACGTCTTTGTTCAACGCTTTTACAAATTGCTTAATCATACCTAACTTAATATGTAATGGTGGAAGTATGATTTTGTCTCTGCTCACCAGCGGCTCCCTTATTACGTTGGCTTTACCGACAGTTAAAGAATTTCTTACAGGCCAAACATCTTGTTCCCAATGAAGTTGCTTTGCTCTACTATCCCACATACAAATAAAGCAAGGGTATTTTGTATATCCACTTTGTTGGCCAAGTAAAAAATTAACCATTTTTAAATCCACACAGATCAGCCATTGATGCTCAGAGTATTTAATTTTCTCTAAAACTAATTTTACATTTTCATAATCTTCTTGGAGTCTCGTTGAATGAGCAATTGGAATTGATGCAAATTTATTTCCATTGTGCAATAAGACGCATTTTAAACTTCTTTTGTAACTATCAATAAAAAGGCGCCATTCAGTAGATTTGTACTCTTTTAAACCCATGTCTATAAGCAGCTTCGCGATATCATTACAATACACTAATCCTTCATTTTCACTAAAAAATTGTAATAACTCTTTTTCTCGCGTTCTGTATGTTGTAATTGTTACTGTTGGTGCCAATAAATTTTTTTCTTTCAATCTTGAGGCTAACAGTTCTGATCCTTGTTTTGATAAATTGAGATCACGTATTAAATCACTGAGTTCATTTTGAGAAAATAACTTTGGCGTAGATGTTTCACCTTCCCATTCACTTCCACTAGTAGATGGTCCCGATTTCTGCGAATTTGGTAACATCATTGTTTCTGAGGGCATGCGAATTACTTTTGAAATGTATATGGGCCGAGGGAGATTTTCACTGTGTAGAACCGGACATTTCGTAGACTGTAAGGCTGGGTATCTCCACGTTTGATTTCGATTAAAACCTTTAACATCTACTACGCAAAAGTAACAATCATCTAAATGATCCATACAGATCATAGGAATACCAAAGTCTAATCCAAAACGTTCACCTTTTTTCCACAACCGTAAAGACTTACAAACTTTATTAGGAACCCATGGTTTACCTAATTTGTCCATTTTGAAATCAAAATATTCAACATAAGTCTCCTTTACAAAGACTGTGATATTTCTTTTTTGTTTTTTTGGTATATAAACACCGCAAATATAACAAAATAAATCACTACAATATTTACACTTTCTTCGTGACGAACTCATATTTTAGATTAGAAGACAAATATATAAGAATGGACATTCAGTAATTGAAACAAAATATTAATCCATGACACTTTATCCAGATTTACGTGTATATGTACTTCAATATTGTGAAATAACTGAGATCTCAGCTGTTGTGTGGTGCAAGGGGTCTGAGAGTGGGGATCAGGTGATGTTTGTATGCGCGAAAAAGTTGCGTAGAAGCCTAATCATGACTGGAAAATTAAATTTTATTTCTAACAAGCTTATAATTGTTCAAAATATAAGAAATGCAAAAATCATGAAAATACGAGCACATTGAGAACTTTCATGAATATATTCGTAATCTGGGCACTTGAAAACATAAAAATTTGCGATGATATCCAGGGCAACAATAAAAAAAATTCTTTTTGTAGAGCTGTGAATTTAACCATTTAATTCGTTTTTACTAATTTAGCCTTCCAAGCAGAATACGTCGCTTTCTAAAAATAAATGGAAAATACTGATTGTTTTAACAGTCAGAATAAGCCACAAAACGATATTGAGTCCGCTTTTATTGCCGCATCCTGAATATTCCTTCTATTATTGACAATTACCCTGAGGAAATCTATAGTCCTTTACATGGGTTATCAAGTTTTGATTCCAAATGTCTTAATATTCACAGAGTTCTCATGCAGAACGATTCCCAATGTGTAACACATACCTCGGCCAGTATGAAATGCATATTTCGGCGGGTCGACGGATGTATATAACCCAAACTGAACCGTCTAGAAATTCCAAGGTTAAATCATTCCGTTTTAGCGGTATACCTCGACTGCATTCATCACAAAACATAATTATTTGACAACCTAATATTGTAGTTTGGAAACGTAGTCAACTTCTCGAAATTTTTTCAGGCAAGTGCCCTCTAATTTTCCCGACATTTTTTTTTTCGATTCGACCTGTTCGCGCCAGCTTTTTCGTTTTATTTTCGCGAATAACATTAGTATAATTAAGTTTTTATGGCTCTTGCAACTTTGTTGCTTATGACGAATGTTGACCCTTGATCTTTTTTTTGACTCCGGTTTGTCAACGACTCGAGAGGATAAACACCTCGTGAGTGTCGCTGAAGAAGGCGAAGGTTCAACGTGTTTGAAGAGCAGAATGCGCAAAATTTAAACACGAGGCACTTAAATAGATATGGATAATCTAACCTAACCTAACCGTAATACATACGAATTTCCATTTTACAGAAAAGAACCTCAGTAAATGGAGAAAGTATCCATTAAATTATTGACATTTTATTCAAAATTTTAATGAAATTTTCGTCATTTTGGTTGTGATGGAACTCGCTTATTCTGATTTATGTCCGTGAGTAGATTCCTACATAGGGTCAAATGTATAGTGCAGTCAAAGATAGGGAATGAACTTCCTAATCCAAGATAAATACGAGAGCGAATTGATACATCAGGTGAAAATGAATGAACGTATTTGCGCTTCCTACATTCGCGTTATCACTATTCGCTGAAGAAAAAATGAGATCAAATACCTATATTCATGGCCAAAGATGTCTTCATTTGCGGATCTAATCGGTAGATCGGTACTTACATTTGTTTCAATAAATAGGATTCGGTATATCTTCTAAACGCGTCGTCAAATGGACTAATAAAAAGGAAAATAGACCTCAAGTATGCTTTAAATGATATCGCGGCTGCATTGCTTCTGCTTTTCCTTTGACAAAGACACCAACCGCAGCGAAGGCGGTTGGTGTCTTTGAGAATGTAAACAAACAAAATGTTTAAGTAAAGCAACCTTGTTACTCTATACATGAAGAACACACAACCAAATTTATATGGAATCACCCTTTATTTTGACAAATTAAGGTTTATTTCAAGAAAGAAACAAATTAAATAAAATAAGAGACTCTTTCCGCATGTAGTAAAAAAATGGAAAGTAGGTGTTTTTTCCTCGACCTCAGTAATTATATTAATTCCTCTTGTTCGTATACAAGCCTGAATCCGTCTAGGCATGCTTTTAGGCTCATTTTCAAACTCAACAGCAGAGAGAGCTGTCGTCCTCATTTTATTAAGCACCAGCTGTTGACATTTTCTGTATGTATATTTATGAGTTATTGTTGTATGTTATTATCACACTTACCAGACTAGAACAGCTGATCTATTTGTCACTGAAAAGCATACACTAGGTACACTTGGAAAAACCCCAAGTTACATTGGAAAGAAACTTTATAATAAGCTCTCAAATCATATCAGAAAAATGGATTTCCATAGGTTTAAGTTGACAATAAAAAACTACTATCGATTAAAGGGTACTATTCAATAAACGAGTTCCTTAGTGACTCGTGCGCGTCTATGATTCTTGTACCACTGCTGTAGTTTTAAGGGATAGATATTAGATATGTGGTCTGTTTTTGATTCCCTGTTAGTTTGTAATTTACCTTGTTTTGACGAGTATATCCATTGTATATAGCAGAGTATGGAATGAAGATTATTATTATTATTATTTGATAAGGTTTTCGACATCCTCTGGGGTGATATTCTGCCTCTCTTCACTGGCGGCTTGGATGAGCTGTTGGGTTCTTGGATTACCCTAGCGCGATTTAATTTTCCTTTAGAGATTATCTCATAAATGTTCAATAGAATTTAGGCCTGGAGAGCACAGCTGGCCCGTTGAAAATTGCTGTTGCCTCCTTCTATGGAATGAAGTTTCAATTTCAAGAGGCAAATTGCTGAATATCAGTCAAACTTAAAGGAGCTCTTGAAAAGTGCCTAACAAAAAAAAAATTGTAAACTTCTATAAACTATAAACTAATAGTTAAACAATATGGTCGAAAACTTCTATTGAATGGATATTTTATATACATATTTATTCTTTATTTCGTCACCTAGATACGTGTCTCTGATAATCCTTTCGAATCTTATTTTCCGATATTGAAATTTGTTGGTGCCGTCTGTTGATTGTGAATGATGGAACGAAGTGATATTCGTTTTAAGTTCGAATACTCGTAATTTACGTTCTCATTTCATCGAAAAATAATTGTAATAAAATTACTGCTTTTATTTTACGAATTTCAACATACGGGGCTAGTCCAAAGAAAAAATGGATCATCTGAAACAGTTCAAATCGGTAATATTCTACCTAGTTTAGTGCTTGCCATATAGACATTCCACCGCTTTCATATACATAGATAGATAGATGTATATTTCTCTCAATACAAAAAGACTACAAGAAAGGGAGAAAATGGTTGGATCTTTAAAGTATTTCTTGCAAAACAATCGAGATTCCACGGAGACTATCGATATTGGTGCGACCGAATCGTCCGAATCTCAAGATTCTACATCCGTAATATCAATAACCAAGAGTGGACCATCTGAAATTTCAACAGTAACATCAGGTCCTGCAACAAGTGGCAGCGGTTGTATTAGCAAAACAGCTTCTACTGATGCAGAGCCCGATGAAGCGATGACACAATCCTCGTCTACAGCACTTGAACAATCCACTTCAGGTAATTCAGCTTGTGTAAAAAGTTCGGTAATGTCAGCTACCGAAATACCTGCTGCAAGTGACACTTTCGATGAAGGCTGTAATGAGGCTATGGTTAAACGTGGTTCGCCCTTGATAGACATCAGTTTTAGCTTTCCTAGTAGTAAAGATAAGAGAAAGTTTTCGTGCAAATACTTTGATAGAAATCTAGCAATTGGAGAAAAAGTTGAAAGGGCTTGGCTTATTTACTCTATTTCTAAAGATTCTGTATTTTGTTTTTGTTGTAAGTTGTTTTGTAAATGTAAAACTCCTAACGCTTTTTGTGATACAAATGGAGTATCTGATTGGCAACACTTGTCTCTGCTAATTAAGAGACAATAAACGTCAATTTCACACAACAGTTATATAAACAATTGGTTAAATTTAAAAACAATGTTGGAGACATCTATGAATGTTAATGCTCATCATCTGCGGATTTTAGAAACGGAAAAAAAATATTGGCGAGACGTGTTGGAAAGAATTATTGCGATTGTTAAGTATATATCTACACAATGTTTGGCATTTCTCAATTGCTTTTCGAATATGATAATGGAAATTTTCTAAAAGCTGTTGAGATGATTGCCTCTTTTGATTCAGTGATGAGACAGCACGTTAGCTGAGTGTATAACTCCCAAAAAAATCTGTTAAAATGACTCATTATTTAGGCGTGCAAATACAGAATGAAATAATTGAATTATTGTCGTCCAAAGTAAGAAATAATATTTTAGAAATGGTTCGCAGTTCAAAATATTTTTCAATAATATAAGATTGTACACCAGACACTAGTCATACTGAGTAAATTAGTCTTGTTGCACAAAAGGTTGAAGTTAGGGAAAGTTTTATTGCGTTTAATCCAATACTGGACTCCACAGCAGAATTGACGTAATAAAGCCCCTTAAAGTTTATTTAATTAAGGTTTGCGAAAGTTTTCTAGAAGTGGCTGAAGATAATTCCTTTCACATTGATGCAAGACATAAAGCGCGTTCCCTCTTAACGTCTGTACAAAATTTTCAATTTATTTGTGGAAGTATTATGACGTTTTATTTCATATAAATTTTGTCAGCAAACAAATGCAGAGTGCTACAATTAAAGTATGCCAAACCTACCTAAAAAATTCAGTTGATCACTTCCAGCAATATAGATCTGACCAATCATTTCAAGAAATTCTCGTGCAAGCGACAGAATTAGCATCCTCTCTCGAAATTGAAGAAGACTTTCCACCATTACCAACGGTTAGGAGGAAATTTAAACATAAACTGTTTGACTATGAACACCGAGATGAGACCCTTCAAGATCCAAAAACCGCCTTTAAAATTAGTTTTTTCTTGAAAATTATAGATCAAACCATGAGCTCTCCAAAAAACCGATTTGACTTATTAAATGAGTATGATAATATTTTCGGATTTTGTAGCGATATATTCAAATTAAGAGACAGCGATCTTTTAAAACATTGTTCTATTCTTGAAGAGCGACTGATAGATCAGGATAATAAGGATATAGACTCTAATGACCTGTTTAACGAAATTAAAGTGTTAAAGTTGTTTTTATTACCTGATGATACTGACCCTTAAGTGTTTTACAATATATATTTGAAAACAATTTAATCTCCACCTTTCTAAACATAAGCATTTCATTAAGAATTCTTTTGACATTGTCTGTATCTGTAGCTTCTGGCGAGCGATCTTTTTCAAGGTTAAAATCATTAAAATTATTTAAGATCGACAATGTTTCAAGAAAGATTGTCTGGGCTGACAATATTAGCAATAGAACAAAAATTTTTGACGGTATATATTATAGAGATGTAATTAATGAATTTGCAACAGCAAAATTTCGAAAAATATCGCTACTACAATAGCTATCTTTTATTTTTCTATTGCACCTAGACCTAGCTATCATTTTTGATTTTAAAACGAAGTTCCTAGGTATTTGTTATTAGAAATATATGTATTTTTTTCTAAAATATATAAGTATAAGTAGAAAGTAGTACTTATATATATATATATATATATATATATATATATATATATATATATATATATATATATATATATATATATATATATATATATATATATATATATATATATATATATATATATATATATATATATATATATAGACATTACGGAAAATTTCTGTTATTTGTTCCTAAAAATGTGATTTTTAGTCTTAGGTTATTTTCTGGTATTTATAAACATCGAGTCAACGTGTCTGTATCCCATACATAAGTAAATGTTTCAAAATGGTTGTGAACAAGAATTTATTTTGTTATGATTTTGTTTTGTTTGTTTCTTTTTATATTTTAATCTACAAATAAAATTACTTCTAAAGTTCAGGATTTTGCTTTACTTCAAGCACCTACCAGCCTACCTCCTACCTTCAAAAAAAAATAAAAAAACATGAGCCAAAATGCCTTGAGGGGCGCGAAAATCCTTCCTTGCACACAAAAAGGCATAATTGAGTAAATTAATCCCATCTGAATTCGAGTACTGGTAAAATTATATCGTTATTCCGTTCAGGTATTCGTGAAACAGTTATAATTATCCTTTATGCAAATGATGTGGATGTACCACAATCACCTCTTCATAGAAGTCAAACGACATCGGAAAATTATTATGCGTTATGCATTGGAAAATTCTATCATCTGATCAAAGGTTATTACCTTTGAATCTATCAGAAGATTGCATGAATCACCAAAGCTGAAATTTACAAATACTATACATTACTTATTGAAACGCACAATTTCGATATTTAAATTTTTTTTTCTTCTAGGCAACTAATTACTGGCAAAGGTTTTTTTGGATATGTCGAGGCATATACCAACAAAATTCAATGTTTTTTTTTGGAGCACAGCTTCCTCTTATGGGGTATGAAATTAAAGAAATAAATTGTGATATTGCAACAAACCACCACATCTTGATAACAGCATCTGCTGGTCTATTCTTACGAGTAACTTTCGTTCTTCTTGAAAATTTAAATTTTTTGTAATTTGGCAACTTGAATCTCGAAATTAAACCCAGCATAATGTGCTGAAACAGTCGTGTTAGATGATTTATTACTGTTTCCAAATGGTGAGGTCAATCAGCATTTATTTTAACAAATCTTTATTCTTCCTACAAATCAGTTTCATCGTCTTCAAAGTAATCCCCTCAAGAAACAATGTCCTAATGCCAAGTTAATTTAATTTAATACATATACCACAAAAATTGTCACATCACCTGGTATTCTGAATTTTACAATCGATTAACCAGCTCGATCGCAGTTTCTTTGTCAACGTATGTTTTTGGGCATATAAAAGGAAAAAACCTATCAATTTCAACATTTGTTTCCATATCATCTCAAACGCGTCTGAAACAAGAATGAGTTTATTTGACTATCAGTATTAATTCAATTTCTCTTCAGATTTCACGCTTAATTAATGCAAGTTTTCGCTGTGTTTCTTGTTAATTTTCCAATCTGTAACACTCCTAGAGGAGGGGCGAAGCCAACGTTACGTGGCTAACTTGTTGAATGTTAACCAAAGCACTATTTCAAAAGCATTTAATCGGTAGCACGAAAAAAGGGAATATGGAAGAAGGGCCGGACAGGGAAGAAATCGGATAACAACATCAGTTGATGATCGTTGACTTCGTTTAACTGCACTAAGAGTTCGGCAATGTACGGCTAGAATGCTACAAAATGAACCTGCGCTTTCCAGAAATGTGCATATTTCATTGCAAACTGTTAGGAACAGGCTCAGGGTAGACGACATCAGACCAAGGGTGGCTTCTACCGGCCCACGTCTCAACAGAAAGCATCGAGTTGCAAGACATGCAAATTGGGGTATTTCAGAATGGTCGAATGTTCTCTTTTCCGACGAGTACAGGTTCTGTCTAGTATCAAATGATAGACGCATGCCTGTATACAGACGACCTGGGGAACAGTATCAGCAATGCAATATCCGGCAAACCGAAAACTTCGAAGGGGGCTCAGTAATGGTTTGAGGAGGCATTTCTTCCCATGGTCGAACTGAGTTAGTCCTAGTGAGCAATGAAAGAATGACAGCGGCCAGATACATCGCAGATATCCTTGAACGCCATGATGTACCCTTTGGCTCATTGATTGGCGAAAACTTCATTTATATGCATGATAATGCTCGGCCTCATGCAGCTAGAGTAGATACAGAATTTCTACAAAATGCCGAAATTGATATTTTAGGATGACCAGCCAGAAGTCCTGACTTGAAACCCATAGAACATGTTTGGGACTACATGTTGTGGCAAATACAGAAACGTAGGATGCCTTGTAGAACACTCCAACAACTAGAAAATCTGCTTCCTAAAATTTGGAACTCAGTGACTCAAGAGGACATCAAAAATTTGTTTGAGGCGCTTCCGAGACGTTTACTGGCAGTAATTAGGGCCCGGGGAAGAAACACTCGATTTTGATAATGTTCGATGTTAGTTGATTGGTCTCTTCGCGAATATTTAAAGATGATAGAACTTTTTAATTTTTCAGGTAATCGAAAATTGTTGGTATTTTCCATCATAAACTCATCCCATTTGAATATCTTCTTATTTTACACTTCTGAAAGTTACCAAGCGACTCTTGAATGACCAACCTAAAAGTTTATATAGTATTGTTGTAAAAGTAGGGTGATGCGATAATCTTGTGGAGAGTGTACTTATAGACTGATGAGCTCAAGTGTATACGTAACAGTTTTAAACTCAAATATAGATTAGCGATTAAAAACCTAAAAAACTAAGGCTAATGATAACTTGGTACTAGGTTCCTCCAATCATCAAAAAGCTATGTGGAATCTCATTAACACAAAAAAGACTCATCTCAGCAGATCAGTTAAGAAAACACTTCATCAATGTACCTAATCAGGTCGTTGATAATATTAGACCTCAGACTTTTTCTTCGGATGAACTATTTGAGAAAGAATTGCCTCCTGGACTAGTCTTCTCATTTAGGAAGGTTAGTTTTATAGAGGTGAGAAATACGATCAAATCTCTCAAGAATAGCAGGTCTCAGGACTTCTATGGTCCTGTGATGTTGCTAAAAAGAAATATCAATAGTGTTGTGTATCCGCTTACGCATCTTATTAACAAATGTTTTGGTGTTCATTTGGATTGGCGTCTCACTTGGGGGTTCATTGTGATAATTGCAAAAATGCATTTCTCTTGAGAAGTTTGGCATGCTCTTTGTCTAGGAGGGTACTGAGATCTACCTATTTTGCCCTCATTGAGACACATTCGAGACACAGTTCTGTGGGGAAATTGCAGTGAGTTTGATCAGGTTTTCCGAATACAACGACCAGCGGTGAGAATTGTTGGTGGAGTGGGCCATAGATAGTGTTGTAAAAATTCGTTCAGGGAACTGAATATACTGACTCTACCTAGCTTGATTGTACTTGAGCGTTTACTCCATGCTCATAAAAACCAACAATTAGTAACTTTAAATAGCCAGTTTTATTCCTATAGTACCAGAGGCAAAGATTATGTAAGAATCCCGTTTTATCGGTTGAGGAGGTAGCAGAATGAACCAAACTTTCTGTGTTACAAATTATATAATGTTTTACCTGTTTGTATGCGTAAGCTTTCCGTGGCTCCATTTACAAATGAAATCAAGAAATTTTTGATTATAGAATGTTTGTAAAAGACTGACGATTATTTTAAACTCAACTTTTCATAATCGACAACCTGAACTGTGTTTGCTTTTGAAGGGGTATCAGGGTCGTTTATAATTTTTTAGTGATATTTTTCTGTGATATGACGTCTGTAAAACTTTTGAATATTAGCAGCAATAAATACTGAATACTGAACATACTATCATGTTGCAGACAGGAAAGGACCAGCTCCAAGGACCGTCTACTCGTGGTTCCAGTTAGAACACCGACGGCTCCAAAACTGCAAAAGGTGTTGGAACTGATGTATACAGTCAAGGTGATGCCAAGGTCCAGTCGATCTGTCTTGACAGCTTGCGACTGTTTTCCAGCAGTGCTCTTTCTCACGAGGTATTAACAAATGGGTCGATGAACAGGCTTGGGATTCATCGGACCAGAGCCTAGGCTCCCTTGTGGATTGCAAGAATGGAAAATAACCAGAGGTTCGACTTGAAGGTCACGAGCAGTTGATGAGTCTTTCAGGTCTCGACACTCTCGACTTGCCATTAGTGGACAAGGTTTGGCTTAAACTCTCCAGGCTGACCTGAGAGTTTCAAATGCTATACTGAAGGGGCATTATCGCCACGGAAATCACTCAAACAAGCTAGGATTGCATGGGGATCCGTCATGTAGACTTTGTGAAAAAGAGATAGCATCAATGGAACATGTTATGTGCGAGCTGCCTGTGGACAGAGGATTTAGGAACTTAGATCTAACAAACGGAAGCTGATTGAGCTTATCAAGCTCTCGCCCACAAAGCTCATATCGTTTGCAAAAAGGTTGGAGCTTGTGGGTGAGATTTAGGACTGAGTGTGTCATAATAGACCACTAGATCGCAGTAGCCGGGGTGTTGGGTTAGGTTAGGCAGCCTTCACTCATACTCTTTATACCTATCTACTAGCTCGTTTACCCATAAAATGTATCTCTTCCCGATAGACCTTGTTAATAATTCATTTTCAATTGAAATAATGACAGTTATCGAAAAATTGAATATGTCATTCTCATCTTTAACTGAAGTAAATAAACTGCCATTGAGTCTTCTTGTCCATAATTTATAACATGAGGCAAACATAAATTTTCACTCACTGCCCGAAGAAAACTTCGAAGTTCAGTTCAACTACTAAAGTACTTATCAGAATTCTTCTAAAGAATTCAGTCAGTTATAGATGATATCAACAAATTCAGTTAATGAGTTTTGTGAAAATAGTTATAAAAATGAGTGTGAGTGAAAAGATAATATAAAAAAATAATAATAAGTAGTTTTCCTCATTTGACACCCAATCCATGAAGCATCCCCCGATTTAAACTGTGAATTGGATAAACACTTATACTCCCAGAATAAACCACCTTTATTAGGTGAACACAAAATACAAAGATCATACTAATATTCAGGTAGGAGCCCAGTGAAAGTTTAAGAACCTGCTTGCCCACAAAGTAGTTTCCATTTCATGCAAGCATAATAGAATCAGGTGTACAGGTGGTACAATATGAGAAGGTGGGGAGGGATAAAGACAAGTTCGTTCATGTGGGAATGAGTACGGCACTTGACGGATACATAAAGCAGAAATTATTGTACGTTTGTAATCAGATTCATTCATAACAAATACTGTACTCATTATTTTGTCATCACGATACGTGATATACAAGTTCAACATACTCCTACAATCTCGCAGGATTCTAGAGATAGAGTAGATGTTTTGTGATCTTTGGATTAAAGAATACTGAACGAAATAGATTCGGTTACTATATGATATGTAATTAACATTATGAAGATTGCAAATATTACAACGTATAAAATATTACTGTTTGAGATGAAAAAGTTTATTCAACGTTATAGCTATTTCGAACTTTTGTTCATCATCATACAAGTATGAGTTTAAAACTAATATACAAAGTTAGAAGTTTTCTTATATAAAGGTACAGAAGAGGTGAAATACATATTAGAGATTAACATTAAGTACTAATATATAATTAAAACTACTTAAAAATCCAAAATCTTGGGGATTAACTTTAATCAATCCGGTCGTTAAATAATATTTGATTATTGCTTATATTATGTTTGGCTCTGAATATTTCTAAGGATTCAAGATAATTGAGTTTAATTACTTTTTGTGCCTCGTATAAGATTTGTAGTTTATCTTATTGATGGAAAAATATGGTTGTTTTCTATGCAACGTTGTGCCACAGTGGAATCCGTTTTATTTTAACAAAAATGTCAATGATGTTTTTCATATTTAATTCTAAATGGCTTGCCTGTTTGACAGATATAAATTCCGTTACAATTCGGATATGTTAGTTTATTTTAACGTTCAATTCTGGCCGTTACTGCTATTTTGGAATTTATGGTCTCTATAGTTAGTCAGATTACTTACGGTATTTTTCTCTCTGTTTCATGGGTTTTGTAAGATATTTCAATTAGGGGAACTAGTCTCACATCATTCGTTCAGTCTGGGAATAATTCTAGACTTTCAGAATTTCATTAGCCTTTACATTCATTATTAGATTACATTTAAATTTATTCTGGAACATCTGAGTTAATAATTCACTTCGAATTTCCATTTCTTGTACCATGTTCAACTCATTGTTTTGTTTGGTTCGTGAAGTTAAACTATCTATTTGTTCTGTGAACCTTGATTCGTTTTACCTACTAGTACAGCTTGATCTGACACCATGTGTACTGAATTGAAGGAGACATTATCAACTCTACCTTACTCCGATCTTCAAATTCTGGGGGAGCTATTTTCGAATTGCTACTGTTCGACGGTTGTATCAGTCGTGATCAGTCTTCTTCGGAAGGTAGCCATATAGAATTAGAGTAAGCGTGAAGAGCATATAGGTCTATTTCATATGGGAGCCATAAAATGCACGGAGAGGAAATGAATCCTGATTGGTTCTGAGAAGTTCTACGTTGTTTCCTGGTTGTGCCTGTTGAAGTTTCTAGATCTTGACCTAGATTAATCTATCTTAGAAGCGTCACTTAATTCTTAAGTGACGCTTATAATTAAAATCAGTGAGTGATTTTCTACATAGTGATCGGTCAAATTGAATCGTTATATTTGCTAGTTTGTCTATAGTTTTAGGGATTCTGAATAGAGACAACAAGCACCTTGTATAAAGGATTGTATTGAGAATTTCGAAGGCATACTTCAAGGCCACACATCATCCTTGTAAGTAACCTTAGGGCTTCTTCATTTCGTTCAACTATCCTTCAGGGATCATTTTCTTTTCAGGGCTTTTTGTTCCGGTTTGCTCCAGTGTAGCACCAGCTTTTAGTTTTAATTTTTTTTCGTTCATTCCAACATTTGAACTCTAATCGAAGATGGGCGCAAGACCTGAGACTACCACCGAAGTCCACTACCGGTGAGATCTACCCACATTTTCATTCATTGAGAACCAAGCGGTAGTAATACAGACATTTCAATCGTCGATATTAAACTCAGCCACCAGTACCACAGATATTTTATTCAGTTCATTGATATATTCATGTATTAGAAATATTTCAGTGTGACAATATTTTGTATAACTAGTTACTTACATCTAATTTTCAACTGACATATTGTCAGACGTTCATGTACTTAATTTTGTGAAAGACCAGGTCTTCCCTGCGCAGGAAAGGTTCGTCTGGGATTGTGGGTACCTTGAGTGGTACATTGAACTGGCATAAATACCCTAAGCAAGTTAAAGTGAAGCAAGTTAGTATAGTTAGCAAGAGAGTTTCCAATATTGAACCTAAGTATTTATTTCTTGATCATTTTCCTGGTAAATCATATTTTGAATTGTGGAATTTCAAACATTCTTGATCTGCAATGAGTCTGGTATTACACTAAGGTTATTCACAGATGCTTTGGCGCCCTTTCTCTCTAATTGATCCAACGAACCCCCATATTCGACTTAGCGAACCGTTGGCACCAAGGTGTAATAGCATTTGGTAGAACGTTGACATAGTACAACTACTTTATAGGGTTTTAACATAGTCGTCGTTAAATTTAGTAGGTTAGATTATCTAATTTTTTAGTGTTATCTTTGGCATTCTTTCATTTTCAATTCACAGTATATTATAAAGTTTTATAAGAAAATGAATTGAAGAGAAGTGGCTTCATCAGATAGATACAAACTAATGAACAGAGTTATTCCTATGTATTAGTCTTATTTCCTACTTAATATTACAATAGGTACAAGAGGTATGTTGGAAAACCCATCGGAGTTGCTTACTTTATGAATTGAAAAGATTGAGTAAAGGAGAAGGATTTAGATCTAATTGACTATTAAGTAACCCACCTGAATTCTTTTCTTTGTTGATCTCTAAAATTTTCAATAGATTGAGTTTTATCTATTATTTTGATTGTGTAAAATTTTGAAATTACCATACAATGATATATGATGTAGTAAATCTCTTCCTAGTGTCCCACCTAGTGATACAGTGAAACTCATCAACAACGCCCTTCAAATTAATAAAGTCAATCCGATAATTCAATCAGAAATCTTACACTTTTAGAAATTTGTTTAGAACAAATTTATTTTAACTTCAATGGAGTATTATATAAAAGTAAAAAAGGTTTAATCATGGGTGATCCTCTGAGCCCTCTGCTTGCTGAAATTTTCATGGATAATATTGGAAAAACTATCCAAGAACATCCGTTATTCAAACACTTCATTTATTGCTTTAGATATGTCGACGATATCGTTTGTTGTTTAACTGGCACAAACAGACAATTAGAGTCATTCAAAATATTCATTAACACAATTCACGATAAAAGTACATTCACGTTAGAGATAGAAACAGAAAACTCCATTAACTTTCTGGATTTAACTATTACTGAAAAACATGATTTTCTATTTTTCATAAGCCATCGCATACAGATATTACTATTCACAGCTCATATATACATCCTTATCCATATAAATTAGCAGCTTACAATAGTATGGTACATAGACTCATTAATATCCCAATGTCACAAAATAATTTCATAAAAGACCTAAATATAATTAAACAAATAGCAGTCAATAATGGTTACAGTCCAACTTTGATTGAGAATATGATTTCACGCAAAAATTTCAAGAAGCAATCCAGGAGGTATTTCCAAGTATAAAAGTTCTAACAAAAAATACAACAGCTTAACTTATATTGGTAATCCTCTATTTAAATTTCAGAGATCAACAAAGAAAAGAATCCAGGTAGGTTACTTAATAGTCAATTAGATCTAAATCCTTCTCCTTTACTCAATCTTTTCAATTCATAAAGTAAGCAACTCCGATGGGTTTTGCAATATACCCCTTGTACTATTGTACCTATTGTAATATTAAGTAGGAAATAAGACTAATACATACGGAATAACTCGGTCCATTAGTTTGTATCTATCTGATGAAGCCACAGTGTGGTGAAACCGGTCATAGTTTTGTTAATATAGTGAAAATCTAAATACTTTAGTTTTATTTCATTGAAAATATGTATATCGATTTTCATCAAGTAACGACCTCCTATATCAAATTAACATCATTGTATTGTATATGAGGGTCCATAATGTAATTTACAAATTTGTGGATGTTTCAATTTCATTTCTGCTTTTCACAAGAACACTTCAATTCAGAAGATGTTTGTTCTTTCTGATAAGCAAATTTTGTGAATTTTGGTAAATTTGAATTTATGAAAATAGTTATGTAAAGGGGATCACATTTCTATGTATTCAGTAGTGTTCTTTTATTCGATTACTAATTTATCGCTTTTGTATTTTGAATACTCTCAAGAAATTTTGCTGTTTTGTTCATTATAATTCATGAATCTTATTCGATTCTTATCTGGTCTAATTCGAATCAGAACTGTTAAGTAAAAATTAAAAAGTTGAAATTATAGATCTGCATATACCGATCATGTTGAAGTATACATCTAATACTTCTGGAACTGAACATTTTTGATAGTGTGAATTAATATTTGAGTTGTTGATGATTGAATTTCTATGCCTAAAGGGTGATTGAACAATTTGTTTTTTTGAATCAATGTTGGAATTTTTTCAATTTCATCTTATGCTAGCTCAATTGGAGACAGTTGAGATTTTCAAATTGAATGTATCTCTTTGAATTGGGATAGTAGTGAATAGTGTTGAAATTTGTATGGTTGATGAGTCAGTATCCATAAATCAATACTGGAAGTTGCGTTACCCTAAGGATGTGTGAGGCAATATATGAGAGAGTTCCATTTAGCTAAGAACATAAGAACTGATGAGTATGAAGATCAGTGAATATAATGTGGCATTCAGTAGAGAGTTGGGTATGGAAAGTCGTTCAGTATATTTGGGGTTAAGTATATTATATAGTATATAAGGCGTTCAGTATATCAGGCGTTTAGTATATTAGCTGTTAAGATATGAAAGGCGATCTTAATGGACTCACTAGTTAACGATGAAACCTAAGGTTCAGAGACTTCCTCCGTACACAATTTTATCATACCAAACAGGACCCCCATGAGGGCTACTGGCGCTTGTGTGCGAAAAAGGATTTTCGCGCCCCTTAAGGCATTTTGGATTATGTTTTTTATTTTTTTTTGAAGGTAGGAGGCAGGTAGGTAGGTGCTTGAAGTAAAGCAAAAACTGAACTTAGAAGTCATATTTATTTTTAGAGTAAAATATCTAAATGAAACAAACAGAACAAAATCATAACAAAATGAATTCTTGTTCACACCCATTTTAAAACATTTACTTAAATAATGGGATACAGACACGTTGACTCGTTGTTTTTAAATACTAGAAAATAACCTAAAACTGAAAATCACATTTTTAGGAACAAATAACAGAAACTTTGCCTAATGTCTATATATATATATATATAAGTATATATATATATATATATATATATATATATATATATATATATATATATATATATATATATATATAATATACTACTTTCTACTCATACTTAGATATTTAAAAAATATGCAGATATTTCTAAGAACAAATACCTAGTGAACTTCATTTTAAAATAAAAATGATAGCTAGGTCTAGGTGCAATAGAAAGATAAAAGATAGCTATTGCAGTAGCGATATTTTCCGAGATTTTGCTGTTGCAAATTACAAATATAAATATATTTGTAATTGTATAAATATAAATAATTACATCGCTAAAATTTATACCGTCAAAATTTCTTGTTCAATTGCTAATATTGAAAGCCCAGACAATCTTTCCTGAATCATTGTCGATCTTAAATAAATTTTAATGGTTTTTAACTTTGAAAAAGATCACTCGCCAGAAGCTACAGACCCAGGCAATGTCAAAAAAATTCTTACTAAAATGCTTACGTTTGGAAAGGTGGAGATTAAATTGTTTTCAAATATATATTGTAAAATACTTAAGGGGTCAGTATCATCAGGTAATGAAAACAACTTTAACGCTTTAATTTCGTTAAACAGATCATTGGAGTCTATATCCTTATTATCCTGATCTGTCAGTCACTCTTCGAGAATAAAACAATGTTTTAAAAGATCGCTGTCACTTAATTTGAATAGTCGCTAAAAAATCCGAAAATATTATCATACTCATTCAATAAGTCAAATCGGTTTTTCAGAGAGCTTATAGTTTGATCTATAATTTTCAAGAAAAAAACTAATTTTAAATGCAGTTTTTGGATCATAAGGGGTCTCATTTCGGTGTTCATAGTCAAACAGTTTATGTTTAAATTTCCTCCTAACCGTTGGTAATGGTGGAAAGTCTTCTTCAATTTCGAGAGAGGATGCTACTTCTTTCGCTTGCACAAGAATTTCTTGAAATGATTGGTCAGATCTATATTGCTGGAAGTGGTCAATTTTTTTTTAGAAATTATATTTGGTATTACCAAATATGGTTTCCATCGATCGAGTCGTTCTCGAATTATTTGAAAAATAAGAAAAAAAATCTTTGGATTTGACGACCTCTAGCGGCCGAACGGAGATACTTTTCATATAGGTAAGTTGGCTTAAATCGACTTATTTTGAGCTGAATAATCGGTGGTATAACTTTGTACATGAAATTCACGGACACCCTGTATATATAATTATCAATGCATAATAAATGAATAATAATAAATAACTTACGCTTGGACTTTGCATCCCCAAAAACGGTAGATCGTATGAAGAAAAAGTTCAAATAACAGTTTTAAAGAATTTTATACTCTACAACTTTCTTAATAGGTGAAAATCCCATTCAAGTATAAGGAAGCGATATATTCACCAAAAACGTTCAATATCTTGAGACACGGTCACGATAGCATTTGTGACTATTGAGACGTCATTTAGGATGACAAAGCAAAGGTATACTAATTTACAGCTTGTTATCTTTCGTTCCGAAGTTGACCCCTTCTTTTACCTAATATCATTGGGCTATAAATTCTGGATTTAATTCAGATCAAATCGACTTATCCTGAATACCCGGATATATTATGCTTCCGGATCTTCCACACGTGTCTGTGAAAAAAGAAATCACTTTGTTGCTTAGTACTTTCCGGATGTTGATCCCGTCGTCCCAACTAACTTCCTGGTGATTCCTCGTTCTGCTCCAGTTCATCCACATTTGTGAATAATATCCGCAAACTCCAAAATTCCAAAGAAAATTATAATATCATTGTTATTAATTAATATCGTGTGTTATTCCTATAAATATGGAAATGGAAGAGAGATAAAATTCAGCCGGATTTGAAGAATACAAAATACAGTAATTATTGTTTATTTATATTCTTGTTTCGGTATTAACAGGTACATTGACGATTCCGGTCGGTGAATCTTAATATTATGTAAATAAATATGAAATGGTGTTAGTTTTTGATAGGGAAATAACTTGAGAACGGATTGAGATATTTTTGCTTCAAAATATTCGTGATAATTCTGATTGAGTTTTCATCAATGACCTGTGAAATTATTACGTAGGTTGCCATTTAAATTTTGCGCGTGCCAAAAAAGCAAGTAACTAGGGGGAAGAAAATACCTTTACTGTTTCTCAAAGTATCATCCGTAAAGATCGATACCCTTTTGACTGCCTTCAAATGAATTTTCGAAACACTTTTGCCATTCCGAATGAGATACCTCCAACCATACTTTTGAAAGGCTTCCATTGCCTTGCCGTCGAAATCGTTGCCCACGCAGTTTTTTCTTGATGTGCGCAAAAACAAAAGAAGTCGTTTGGAGTCAAATCGAGACTATAAGGTGGATGAACCACTAATTAAATGTTTTGGGTGTTCAAATACTCCATCGTATGCCGCTGATGTGTGTGAGCTTGCATTGTCATGATGCAGAATAATTTTAGTTCTTCGATTTGATTTTCCATTCAGAATTGACAACTATATATAGATAAGAATGAAAATATAAATATAAATGTTCTTAAGTAATTAAAAGCTTATTGGGTTGATTCTTCTTAAGTGGTTATTTATGACAGGTATATCCAATAAACTTAAGGAATAGATTACTCCCCGAAGAGATTCAATAGAGGTGAAGGGCTTAAATCGACTTGTTCATTGATGAGTCTACCTGAGTGTTTGTATTTGTTGATTTCTAAGGTTTCCCAAAGATCTACCTTCCAATATTTATTATTTGTATGCAAAATTTCAAACTGTTGGTCGAAAGAGTGATTATTTTCTAAGAGATGATTCGGGTAATTTGAATCTGATTTTTATTTGAAAAACTGCGTTTATGTTCCGATATTCAAATATTAAAATTTCAATGTGTTCTACCAATGTAGAAATTATCACAGTCATTGCAATTCAATCTATAAACACCTGATTTTGTTTTTACCTGATTTGGTTTTATTATTTGTTATATATTTGCCTAAATTATTATTAGTTTGGAAAGCTATGTTGAAATTATTGCTACTCAAGAATGATTTCAGTTTCTCACTTGTAATGCCAACGTAGGTTAAGGTGTTAAATTTTTGTTTCAATTTATCGACAGGGTAAACTTCATTCAATGCGATTCTAATTTGTTTTTATTTAAAATATTATTTATTAGTTTGGGATTGTAACCATTATTTTTGGCTATTTGTTTAATCAAATTTTATTCGTTGTTGAAATTTTCTGGTGATAACGGAATGTTAATCAATCTATGAATAAAACTGTTGAATGATGACATTTTATGTTGATACGGATGACACGACGAATTATGTATTATAATATCTGTATGTGACGACTTATGGTAAATTGCGAAAACATGTTTTCCATTTTCATTAGAAATTGTTACGTCTAAGAAATTTATCGAATTATTGTTTTCTATTTCGGTTGTGAATACAATTTTGGAATGTAATGAATTCATATGATGATTTTCGTCTCGAAAACCCATTTCGAACTTTCGTCTCATCTGTTCTTCTGTTCCTGTGAAGCAAATAATGATATCGTCTACATAGTGATACCAGTATAAACTATATTTACTGAGTGGATGATTATGAATTAATTTCTCCAAATTATTCATGAATATTTCTGCTAACAAAGGACTTAACGGATTGCCCATAATCAAGCCGTCTTCAATAGTATAATATTTGTTATTGAAATGGAAATAATTTTGATCTAAACAAATTTGTAATAATGAAAGAATATCTGATTTACTGATCGTATTGACATGATTCTTTTCTAATAATTCTTCAACTAAGTAATACGTATCTTTCGGAGGAATGTTGGGAAATAGATTCTTAACATCGAAAGAAATGAGTTTGGAATTAGGTGGTATAATGGTATCTTTGATATTGGCAATCAGTTCGTATGAATTTTTGACCGAAAACTTAGATTTAAAATTGCAATGATTTATTAGCAAGTCGTTGAGGAATTTTGGAAGTTTGAAAGAAGGTGCCGTTACATAAGACACAACAGGTCTAATAGGATAATTAGGTTCATGAAGTTTTATCAACGAATATAATTCGGTGGATTGTGGATGGGAGTTAATGAATTTATATTTTTCGTGGTCTGCAATTAATGATTTTGCTGTCGAAATTATATTTTTAACCTCTTTCTAAAATTTTGCGGTAGGATCCTTAGTTGATGTTATATAGTTTCCGGTAATGAGAATTCTTCAGTTTTTGAAATATAATCGGTTTTACTAATCGCGATGACGGTGTTACCTTTATCTGCTTTTAGTGAATACTAAATCGTTCTTGGTACTATTTTCACGAATTGTTTTCATTATCTTATAATCGGAATTGCAATGAGGTAATAATTTCGAAAAGTCTTCTCTGATGATTTTTGCTGTTTGATGTTTGGCTAAAATATTATCTTCGTAGTTTCGGAGAATAATTTCGGAGTCTATGCCTAACTGTTCAAAATTAGTTTTAGTATGTTCTGGATGTGAATTATGTTTGAATCCTTTTTCTAATAAACCTTTTTGCGGTTGTGTGAAATCGGTATCAGTTAAATTAGTGAATCTGTCAAAAAATTTATGGTCTGAAAATTTATCAGTTGAAGGTTTGGGTGGAGAAGTTTTGAATTTTATTGGGTTTGGTTCGTCTCGAAAGACCCATACTGTCGATTATTGTTCAATTTCGGGCTCGTACTCATAAATCCAAGACTCGTCGTCTGTAACGATTTTGTAAACGTCTTTTGCAGCACCGTGGCCCATTATTTTCAACATTTCTTTGCACCAAACGACACGAGCCATCTTTTGAGCAATTGGTAAGTTGTGTGGGATCCAACGCGAATAAATCTCCTTGACAGCCGAAATGTTCATGCAATATTGAATGTACGCTTGAGGAACTAATGTTTAGGGTTGTTTCAATGTCACGGTGATCATCGTGTATCGATGGTTTATGGCAAAACAACTGATTTTGAACGACCTTCACAGAGTTTGTCATTGTGTGAAGCAAATTGATCGCATCACTGTTATCCAGTTAATCCACCTCTAAAATCGTAAGAAATCATGGCATGATACCTTGAATGCATTCTTTCAAACAATTAATAACTAATGAAGTTATCTTGATTTCAAAATTTGGGAATCCCTGCTTTACTGAAAACACAATAATTCATCTATGTAATCAATTTGCTTATCTTATCGTTCAAGTACTGTTTCTTTAACCAAAACTATTTCGCAAACATCAATATTTCATGAATGAATGATCAAGAAACAAAATGTGTAGATACTTTTCATAGATCAAACAAAATTAGATTCATCATTTTATCTCATATACCGGGTGACACAGGATCATGGTACACCCCTCTTATTTCTATATTTCTGCAGGTATTTTATTAAAATTTTGTTATTTAATCAAACTTATAACAGGCCACCTTTTGACCTTTGAAACAATTTTTTTCCACTTCCAGTGTCGCCGGAAATGACCTTCAATGAAGATTTTTAAATAAAACACCCTGTATATTTTCGCACAGTTGGCTTGCAAATAATTTTCCAAATTCAACCATACCTGTCAATTGATATTTTGGGCGTCAGTATTATTTTTGGTTCGGTTTTTATTTTTCAATCTAGGGTGCCATGAATATTGCCAATTTACCTTAATCGATCAAAGAAACACTTGCAACTGGTGTCAAAATTTTAAACATGCTCTGTTCTGGCCAGACAAATATTCTCCAAAATCATTTTTGAATTAAACAAATTTATTAATTTGGCTTCAAGAAGATGAGACTATTCTGCAAGAAATTATATGGTCTGATGAAGCCAAGTTCGATGAAAGTAGAATAACCAACAGGAGAAATCGACATTCTTGGGCCACATATATTGCATTGAGGTTATGGATTTCCAGAATAAATCAGCGTGAACGTTTTTGAAATTTAAATGAATCATTTGTTGGCTTATCACATTTATGAGGAAAATCTTAATGAACAAAGATACCTGGAAATTTTGAGAGGAACATTATCAAATTTTTAGATGGATTACCCCTTAACATTCTGAGGGATTGCTATTACCAAATGGATGGTGAACCTATCACATAAAACACGAGCTGTAGATCGGCAGCTAACAGAAATGTTCGAGGATAGATGGTGAGGTAATCAAGGACCAAATATATGGCCTCCGCGTTCTCCAGACCTGACGCCTCTTGATTTTTATTTATGGTGTAAAAGCCAGAGTGAAGTGTATCTTATTCATGTAAGAAGTAAAGAAGAGTTACTAGAGCGCATTCATAATGCTTTTCGTAATATTGATCTTGAGGAAACTAGGAGGGCAACTCATCATGTTCGCATACGAGCTGTCAAGCGTATCGAGCAAAATGGGGCTCATACTGAACATTTATTCAGATCGTAAATTAGTTTTCTCCTATGATGTTCGCTATCATTTATTCGTATTAATGTAATTTTCTTCGATGATTGGTTTTAGCTTAGTTCATATAAATTTTATTCATCCGAATTGTAGAGAATTGTTTCTAATGCTTCGAAATTTTATTTTACTCATAGACGGTAAATTTGGAAATTGGTTATTGAATTGCTTGCAATTTCTACCTACTACTTTTTGACATTCTAAAATGAATTAAAAAAAGATGAAATATATTTTCCTTTGAATAACCAGTGGTTTTATTCCAAATGTGTTGTATTTTTTGGATATTTTCAATCTGAAATAACGACAATTCTTGTCGAAATATCAAATTCGAATGAACGAAGTGACAAGTACATTAATTTTAGGCACCTGTCAGGTGAGCGTAGCCAGTTCAGCTACTTGATTCAAATATTTCAAAGCATTCTCTGTTCTTGCTAAATCATCAAAATTCAATATATTCCCAAATTATTTCTGAACTCTAACCTGACCCACTTCCGGTATAACCGTAAATGGTATCACTTCGAAAATATTTCAGTCCAATTGGAAATCGCTAGTTATGGTCGCAGAAATTTCAGCTTGATATTGTAATTGTAACTCAAAAAGTTTTTAACGGACGGTCCCGGTGGATATCCCTGTATATCCCGCCAATAAAGAGCTAATACTGTATGCTCTGTGAGACAATCGCGCTAAAGCTGCTCAATTTGTCGCCAAACATCTGATAAACGAGAGTCTGTGTGCTGTCAAACAGAAATATCATCATCTACGTAGATAATTTTCGCTTGATAACAAAAATAATCTAAGCATCCGACATGAATGAACTAGTTTCTATCAATCCAGAAAATCTAAACGTAATCTTGGCGTCACCAAAACGCAGCTATGAATGATCTGAATCACAAATTCAATGTCAGGGACGCTTAGGTGCAAAAGGTTCGAGAGTTTCCGAACTGTATTTGATAATACCAAAATCGCACTCCCACCGAACAATGTCCGCAAAATTAAGTTTGTTGTGTTCACCACGGTCCGGGATCAGCATATGTGAGTGAGTATAAATGAGTAACGTCTCCGCGAAAAAGCGCATAACAATTGTGACCGATCACCGAACACGGTTAATTCCTATGAATCATAGAACGACGACTGTCCGTATTTAAAAGTTGAAGTGTACAAGGCGAATCGTGGTGGAAATTAGATTTGGATTAGATTTCTTTTGGATTCCATGGCGGCAACGTATCGGCGTAGAAAAATATCGATAGGTAAATATTTATTAGTACTTACGCATATTATTCTATGGTGTGCATAGAGAAGCTTTCTATTTGTTTGTCTGTGATTTACTTGTGCCCTATGTGGGAATTTGTGAGTGCGTTCCGATATTAAGTGAAATGGTGATATAAAGTGTGGAATTGTGGTGGGTAAGTTTGAGATTTTCTTGAACTGAGAAAGTGAAAATCAGGGTCGCTTAGAAATTTCGTTGTCTGATTGGGAAAAATTATCCTTCTCTTCCAATTTTGTCATTTTAATAAGAAGGAAATTGAGCATTATTATTTATACTCAAATTCATCAATTTTCATAGACATTTTTCTCTCGATAATACCAGGTGCAAACATTCCTAATTTTTCTTCAGCGTTGCTGAAGTGATTTATAACATACAAATTATATCAACAAAAACCTGTTTGAATTATTCCCCAACAATTAGTTGATTTATAAAAGAATGTATACAGTGAAGTTTGAAAGAAAATGTTTAGAAATGTCACTTTCCATATTTAGCTAGACATTTTTCCGTCACAACCTTGTCTTTTTCACTTTTCCTTAAGATATTATCTTTTGAGTCTTATCGTTGAAGCCATTTCCCCCTCTCTTTCGCCACAGTTTAAAGTGATATTGGGAATTATTTAACTATCAAATAGTGCTTGAAACACCCTTTTCAAGAAATGCGATTTGTATCTGAAATATTACTGAACTTATTTAAAAACTGATGATTTGAGTGTTTGAATATTAATTTCGTTTTGGGCTTATATCTCAATAATTTATTGAATTTTTGGAACTGAGTCTTATACTACTTATGAATTGATGAATTAACTTTGAAACACGTTTCAAAATCCGAAGTGAAAAATGAAAATGATACAAATCAAAGATTCATTTATGCTCATTGAGCGTTTCTCAGAAAATTTTTTGTTCCAAATACCAAAAATATGCAGTTCTGGAGGCTGTATCGCAAATCCTGAAAATCATATTTCAGTATGCGGAAAGCGATGATAAATTTCACAATTTTCCGTACAAATTTTCTCAATTTGTTTCGTAAGAAACGATATAAAGTATAAAGTATGAAATGAAATTTATAGTCAGTCCGATTGAATTTTGAAAAGTTAAAACAGTTTATTTCCATATTTGGCTAGACATTTTTCCGTCAAAACCTTTCTTTTTCACTTTTCCTTAAGATATTATGTCTAGGAACACTTACCAATATCTTTAAAATATGAATTTGATGATTCTAATTTATAGAAATCTTTCGGTTTTGTTAGGATGTATTGTATATAATGTATTCTCAAGAAAACAATATAATATTTGACTTCTCCAAAGTACCTATTATAAAAAAAAATTTGAAATTTGAAAATGACGAAATTTGGTAAAACACAAAAAAAAATCCTGAACTAATATTTTCGAAACGATATGGAAGCACTTATATTTTTCAGTACCCAGAATGTCCACCTCTGTTATCAATGACACTTTGGCATAGTCGCGACATGCTCAATATTAAATTGTCTATTACATTTTGGCCTAAGTGAATCCAAGCCCCCTGAACTGCTAATCGAAGCTCCTGTTCATGATGGAAGACGTTTTGACGCAGGAGATTTCTTTTTAAAGTGTCCCACACATGCTCGATGCGATTCATATCTGGGGAGCAGGATGGCCACGGTAGAAGATCGATATCATTCCCTTCAAGAACGTTCAAGACAATTCTTGCACGATGAGGAGGGGCATTATCTTGTTGGAAGAGTGGATTTTGACCCATTGTTTGGAGATACAGTACCACTACAGGTAAAACTATCTCATTTGCGTAAGAATTTCCTGTGAGGTTGTTCTGTATGAAAACAAGGTCACTTCTTCCACCAATGCGTATACCTCCCCAAAACATCACTGATCCGCCACCCTGTCTAACTACTTCTCGAACATGCTGGAGACGGTTTCCAGGTTTCCTCCATATTCGAATTCTTCCCGAATCGGGATAATAACTAGATCTAGATTCATCACTGAAGAGAACTGTGGCCCCCCTCTCTTGATCCCAGTTTACGTGTTCTTGGCACCAAGCTAAACGAGCAGCGCGATTTCCATGGGTCAGTTGTGGAACTCTTAAAGGACGTCTGGAGTGGAGTTGACCTTCGTGCAGTCGATTTCTCACAGTTTGGTAGAAAATTTGTACTTTATGAACTCGTGATAGCTTTTGAGCTAATTGAGATGATGTGGTAGTACGATCTCTTCTGGTTTGTAAAACCAAAAATCGGTTTTGGGCGACTGTAGTAATCCTGAAACGACCTGTATGGCGTTCTTCTACGCTACCTGTTTCATTGAAACGGTTTATGACACTTGGGCTACTTCCCAGAACCCTGGATATTTCCCGTTGTGAGCTCCCAGCTTGTAGTATGTCAACGGCTCGTAACATCTCTTCTCTAGTCAAATGTCGTCTTTCTATGGTCGAATCACAAAACTTGAATCTTTTATTTGTGCTTACAACAGAAACAAAGTGCCAACTAACTGATTTCAAACACTGAACACGTGAAATGATTATGAAGCAGCGTTGCATCTGCTGCATTTTTAGTTTTTTATAAAAAAAACTGAAATCTGTTGCGGTACTCTACATAATTTGTTGAGAAATTGATGCAGGTGTTCATTTCTTAAAAAAAATCATCTATATTGATCGTTCTGGATACGATATATCGATATTCAGAAGTGTTCCCTAGACTTTTTTGAGGTGTTTATTACTGAACCTATAGAAAAACTATAAAAAATAGCTTGCATTCCAAATTTCGGCTGAATATCTCAAAAACTGCAGGAGTTTTGAAGAAAAACCATTTTTTTTCGAAAATTTCAACACCCTGTAGCTCCGTAACGAAGCTTTTGCGGACCTATGTTTATATGAATTTGAAATTGCACGTAGGTTTACCCCCTCAAGTTGTGACTTACCATAACGTAACACCCTGTATGTGCTCAGAATTACTACACAAAGTTTCTTTGTTTCCTAACTGACCTCACAAGTGATCTTTCTGAAATTCAATTTTTCAGATACTTTAAATCTTTTTGAAACAATAGAATTATTTCGATTGTAGAATCGTAAAAATATGACAAAAAGGAATAAACCATAAAATCATTTCCTATCGTAATTTTGATCGTGACTGAAGAAATTTATGATTTTCGAGGTTTGTTCGAATTTTTTCCTAAATTTCTTTGCAATTTACCCAATTTTCGCGGATTGACAAATTTTTCATTCCATTTTAACAGAAATTTTACTACTCACCCCATATTCCATTCACGGAAAAAGCTGAAAAAATAAATACAAGTTAGAAATGATTACTTCTACTTTTAAGAAATATAGTGAAAACTTATTCAACGAAATCAATCTCAAAAAGATTCCTTATTTCAAACTGTCAAAAATCTGAGTTTAAGGTTAGCAAATCAAATATTTATAAAGTGTGGTAATGGACAATGACGAATCCCTTATAAGGTTGAAACTGTAATATCACGTTCATTTGCAGTCACATCCAATGCTACAGGTACTGTAGTACTTACCGGTGATCGCCTCCCAAAACCGAGGACTTATTGGAGAAGTTATTGCCAAATATCCTTGTCCTCAAAGAATAAAAAATCATGGATTTTCATTAGATACATAAATGACAGTGTAAATACTTATTTCAATCTAACGGCTCGTCAATATATGAATGAAAATTTTCTAGGGCTAGAGAGCGGAGCGCGGCCTTCGTCGCGTTATTTATAGGCACGCGGCCGCGGTGTTATCCCTATCAGATAGATATATACCTTCTGGCATTTTTTTGTAGACCTAAAATATCAGTGTTCCTCTATTATATTAGGCATGGATTATACATATAAACCTTCCTTAAGAATCACAGAATCTTTTAAAAAAACCGCATCCAAATCCGTTGCGGGGACAGACAGACAGCGAAAGCGACTTCGTTTTATACTCTGTAATAATGACAACTGAGGCCACAACCATGTCCATCTAGATCAGTTTTTCCCAACCTTTATTTCACTGAGCTTCCCCAATTCAAAAATAATATTCTCAAGCCCCCTTAAATTTAGAAACATTAAAAACACACAATTTTTTTTACAACTATATTATTTATTTGAATTAAAATTAAAAATAAAAATAGGTAAAAAACTTTTAAGTTAAACGGTTTTATGTTAAACATACATTGCACTGTTTAAGATAAATGTACTAAAACCAAAAATAATAAAATAGATACAGTCGTGGGAATTATAAACATATGCATAGACTAGACTAAAATAAAACCGTGGGGCACGTCAATTGTCTACAAATTATCGACTTAATGTGCGATAGAAGAATCGTTTAATTCGTCGTTTGGCAGTTGGCCCGCAGACGGTGAGGAAATTATTTACTATTTTCTTGCTCATGGAAATTCTAATACTTATACACTCCATGTAAATAAAAGAGATGTTTTAACTAGTTTATCGTTGGACATTCACACTGCTGGCTGGCGAGGAATCGTTTCACTGCTTGTTGTTTGTCTTTAAAAAACATATGACAAAAGTACTACTCGCTCACCACTATGAAACCCTAAAACTCGCTTATAATCGAGCTTGCTAGCTTGTTTCCACATTCTAGCCCTACTTATCACACGTCCATCGTTGTCGGTTGCACAACTGCCTAATAATTATAGTGTAACATTACAAAACAAACATTTTAATCAACGATTGTAGACAATTGACGTGCCCCACGGTTTTATTTTAGTCTAGTCTATGCATATGTTTATAATTCCCGACTGTATCTATTTTATTATTTTTGGTTTTAGTACATTTATCTTAAACAGTGCAATGTATGTTTAACATAAAACCGTTTAACTTAAAAAGTTTTTTACCTATTTTTATTTTCTAGTTTTTAGTTTTTATGTTTGTATTTTTATATTTTTTTTTACCATTTTGTTCCCACGAGTAATGGACATTTAAACGGTCGACCCCCCCAGAGGTCCAATAAAGGGGCAAGGCTATAATAATTTAATTATTATTCAAAACTTTATATTCTTTTTAGTTTCACTATTTAGCACTCCCATCTACTTTAGGATTCCTTTTCACCTTCAATTAAATTTCCTACCATGTCTTTATAAGATGTCCTAAAAGCGTGTTCATCTTTATAAAAATTCTTCATCTCTTTCCTCTTAATCCTTCTTTTTTATTTTCTATCTTTGAAGTTCTTTCATTCACTTTCTTCTTTGCTCATAATAATTATTACTTACTTCTTCTCTTCCTCTTTGCAACATTTCTCGCCAAACTCTGTCCTTATCTTCTAACTCTCTTTCACATTCGATTGAAACAATTTAGATACTTGCTTTCTTCTTTTTGCTTGAAATTTTGTCCAGTCCTGTTCTATTCCATCTTCTTCATCCTCATCCTAGTGAATTTGTCATATTTTTAAAAAGCCTGTCAACTTTTTTTCGTAAATTTTTCTTTAAATTAAACAAGAACCACCAAGAAATGATATAAGGGAGATGTCAACCCAAGTTATTGGGTTTATAATGATTCTAGAACATCTATAGATCATAATCGGCATAACTTAGAAGACCGAACCTGGCCATCGAGGCTCTCTTGGTCAAACAGAGAGGGGATTGTTTTGTTGAGTTTGAATATTGAAGGGATTATACTTCAAAATTGACAAGCAAGAACGAGGAAGTGATTATGTTTCAGGAGACTCACACTGCGAAGGAAGAACAGCGAAAGAGGAAATATCGCAGGTTATGTCCTTTTTGATTATCTCCTTAGTCCTTTTTATGGCCTCGCTTGTTATGTAAAATCTTTTCTTAAATTCAAGTATGTTTAGACATATAAGAGTCAGGTTAGGTTAGGTAAGATTGTTGAAATATTTTTCTGCTGGTTTTCTTTTTCCATTGTTACAGATTCCTGCCCCTTCCTTTCACCTTTCACATTCACAAGTGCAAGATGAGAATTGAAGCTGCTAAGCAGAAAAAACTTTGGTACTTTTTATGTACACATGACACTAAGACAACATAAACAGACAAGCTATTGATAGTGCAATAGCGACAGGGAACGAGTTTTCCACTCGTTTATTGAATCAAATACAAGAAGTATGGTTCCCCTGTTACATTTTCCTGAGCTCACACTTGTGTTTTTCTGACACACACCTAAATTATAGATATATGCATTTATTGTAAATACAATCATTCAAATTTTTGTTAATTATATATATATATATATATATATATATATATATATATATATATCGATTGTGATATTGGAACCCGATTGTGATATTGAGACCCTATAGTGACCTTCCAACCTGGTTTCGACAGATAACTTGAACTTTTCGATTGTAACCCGATATGGGCCCTTTCATTAAATCAATTCATTCTCGAATGTTATATACAGTGCTGACAGCAATTTCTGTTTACATCATACTAAAGGCTGTCTTGTAATTAGTGAAATGTACACCAACTACAGGTAATACCCTTTCTGAGGTATTACCTCAACCATTTGTTTATTTATAGAATTAAGTATCCTGAGGAATGCAATGGCATCTATCAGGAATATTTGTGAAGATTTTTGTTGAAACTTGCAAACAAACACATATTATATATATATATATATATATATATATATATATATATATATATATATATATATATATATATATATATATATAGGGGTTGCCCATATATCTGTTCATGCAATCAAATTGATTTCATGAAAAATATAAATCCACCACCCGGTAATTAATACCATTGTCAGGCAATGATTATAATCAAAACATATCCTGGAGTAATTATATATTAGGATAACGTTAAATGTAATGAGAATATATCAATCTACCAGAATATATACATACTATAGTATCATCAGACAATGATATCAATGTACCAACGAGTAGTGTCAGAGGCTTTCTCCCCGGAAAAATCCAGTGTACGGACCTTAGTCAAGTAACACTGAATATTACTCATTAATAGTTTCCTTTGTGTGAAGTGGGGAACAATCGAATAGAATACTGCTCTGAATATAAATATGACAAAATTGTCAGTTAATTATATTACATTTATATAAACAAATAAATAAAATATGAAATGAGATTCTGAGCAGTACAAACTAAAGAGAAAACCTATGACTCTACCTCATTATTTTTTCGGAAAGAAACCTACGAAGAATATTACAAGATTTGATGACTGTTATCTTTTGTAACTGTTCAAACAAATTTTTATCAGACCCAAAATCTCAATACTTTTGTGAAGATTCCTAGAATAACACCTGTTGTGGAAATAATAATAATATATATATATATATATATATATATATATATATATATATATATATCCTCATCCTCCTTTCTATAACTTTGTCCCATACTTGTTTTGTAATTTTCAACTATTTTTATATTTTCAAGCCTTCCATATTATTCGATTCAGTTTTTCCTTTTGGGTGTTTATCTTTTGCGATCACGCATTCAGTAATCTGAATTAAAATCTGTTCCTC
This sequence comes from Cryptolaemus montrouzieri, assembly GCA_013387265.2. Lineage (NCBI taxonomy): Eukaryota > Metazoa > Arthropoda > Insecta > Coleoptera > Coccinellidae > Cryptolaemus > Cryptolaemus montrouzieri. The sequence goes on from JABFTP020000124.1 coordinate 6,404,762, forward strand.
TGTCATCGCTTATGTTATTAGCTTTGCATTCTCCTCGTAATAATGAAAAGTATTATAATCAAAAACAACATTCACAATCCTGAATATTCGCCGCAAACCGTTTTGAAAAATCCTCAGAGGTGAAAAAATGTATCTAAATAACCAAGATAAACTTCTCATGGTGTCTTTGGGGTTCAGCATTGTGCATTGCATCAGAACCTCGTAATTTTCTTGAAAATGAGTTGTTCCATGCTATACACTAAGAATATCTTTTTCATGTAAAAATTCTTGGGGATATTTTGGAATTAAAGTATCGAAAAGAGTTCAAATGAAAGAAAAAGATATTAACCTTATGTGGTTCTGATTGAAATTTCGGAATTTAGTGTTTGACTTATTATTGATTGAAAAAATTGGTATGATATCGCTTTAACGGAATAAAATCTTAATTCTATAGTATCTAGGCCAATAATAAAATATTTAATCTCACTTCAAGTGTTTGTTCTGGCAAATTCCTCGTTTATTTATGTGCCAAGCCCTCCGCGTTACAAATGTGAATGACACTGATTTTAATCGGCCAAAATTTTTACAAGATATGCAATTCGTAGATGAACTTCACTTAGATAGATTTTCTAACAGGTTGCACAGTTGAGAGCGCCTTTTAATGGTTAGTTTATCAAAGCTCTCGCGAACATCGTAAAATACACTCTGTTCAACAATTATTTGGTATAGCAACTGCTCTGAAATACCTTATCCCAATATCTGTCCATCGTTATCCGTTCAAATTTATACCTGAAAGTCTTAATGCGTATTGTAGTTCGCCGATCTTCGCGCCATGCGTATTAGCGACAATTTTTCCTACGTTTGTGGGGCTGTAATATTAATGAAAAAATTATCTCATAGATTTGATATGTATTATCTTTCTTTGTGATTTCTAGAATATTCCAGAAGTAGGGGAATTTTAATTACTGATAAAGCAAAGGTATATAAGTAAACAGGTAGAACAAATTTCACAGTAGTACAGAAGTAAGATCATGCAAGTACTATCAGAAAAAGAGGTGAATATAATTTGTTTACCTAGAAGATCAGTCATACTTGATTTGTATTACCCATTTTGCTTCATATTGCTGTCTTTTACATTCTTATATGTTTCCGGATATAATTGCATTAGACGATTGATCGAATAGATACACGTTTCGTCCTGTATAAGTCAGTCATTCTGATTGTATATGGAAATAAAGTGTTTTCGTTCTTGTAGATATACATTCTGTCGAGAAAATACCAGAAATAAATTATTTCAAAAATCTGCTTGAAACATTTTTCGACATATTTGTTGTTGCCAACTAACGCGGACTTTGAACTTGATCTGTCATTTAGTTCGTTATCAATACTCGATTTTGTGGGTTCACAAAAATGTGTTCACGATTTTTACAATGGATAAAAATGTCGAACGAAGAATTTGTTTCAAATTTTGTATTGCAAATGGAATTTCGTGTGTCGAATAGCTACAAATGTTACAGAAGGCTTACGGTGAACCAACTATATCAAAAACACGTGCATATGAGTGGTACAGTGAATTCAACAGCGGTCGAGATGTAGTGAAAGATTTTCCTTGCTCTGGTCGGCCATCAACATCTTCAACTGAAGTTAACATCGGTAAAGTGAACGAAGTGAAATCGTCATTTGAGTGTGAAAGAGATAGGTAATGAACTCACAAATCAATTCGTTCAATTTTGAAGGATTGCTTAGGCATGAAACGCGTTGCCGCTCGGCTAGTTCCAAATAATCTGAATTTCCTTCAAAAATTGAATCGTGTAAAGGTCCCTGAAGACTGAGAAAATTCGTCGAAAAACGCCAGATTTGTGAAAATAAACTCATAGATTTTGCACTACGATAACGCACCATCTCACAAGGCTATCATTGTGAATGAATTTCTAACCAAAAACTCAATAAATACCATCGATCAGCCACAGTATTCACCTGATATGACTCTGGCCGATATTTTCCTCTCTCTAAAACTCAAATTACCACTTCAAGGTACCTGTTTAGAATCGAAAGAACATATAAAAGAGAATACGTGGCAAGAACTGAAGTCGATTTCGGAAAAAGCGTTTGAAAAATGTTTTGGTTATTAGATTATACGTCGGCGTAAATGCGTTATTCGGAAGGAGACCACTTTGATGGCGATACAATGAATTTGGATGAAAAATAAATATTTTGTGTTTCATTCCCAATACTTTTTGACAGAAAGTATTATCTTACCGTAAGGAGGTGTTAATTTACTACGATTTTTGGACAATTTTGATTATAAGAATCAAAATTATAGCACTTATAGCATTGGGCATTCTCGAATTTGATGAAAGGATCTGCGCAATGTTCTAGAACTTATCAACAAGATATATTATTATCACTGATAACAAAATACCTTGAGAATTTGCGTGACTCGGGTATATAATTTATAATATATATATATATATATATATATATATATATATATATATATATATATATATATATATATATATATATATATATATATATATATATATATATATATATATATTCTTTTGCAAAGAGAGGATTTGCATAAATTCGAATAATTGTATCCACAATAAATGCTTATATCATCTATAATTTTGGTGTGTGTCAGAAAAACACAGTCGTAAAAAACAAGCGAATAAATAGAATACTACCGGAAAAAAAACAGATCATGCCCGTTCCTTAATCAGGCATCTTAAGTCGCATCATACTTCCTACGATTGCCCCTAAAGTGTGAGTTCAGGAAATGTAACAGGGGAACCATACTATCTTGCGTATGATTCAATAAACGAGTGAAGAAACCCCAGAGAAAAACTCGTTTCCCTGTGGCTTGTCCGTTTATGTTGTGTTAGTGTTTTGTGTACAAAAAGAGTACCAAAAAATTTTTTTGCTTAGCAGCTTCATTATCTCATTCTCATCTTTCACACCATGATTTCCAGGACTTCTTCACGAAGACAAGGGTTAAAAGGAAGAGGCTTTGAGACGGGAAAATCTGTAACAATGGAAAAAGAAAAACCAGCAGAAAAATATTTCATCAAAAATACCTTACTCTTATATGTCTAGATTCACATGAATCTAAGATCTTAACTAATGCTCCTCTGTTTTTCAACAGGGAACATCCCATACACCTTTTGAGAATGAGGCCCTACGGGGGTGTAGCCCTTGCCTTATCTAAGAACTTAACTAATGCTCCGCTGATTTTCAATAGGGAACATCTCATACACCATTCGAACAAAGCCCTAAGTGGGTGCATTCCTAGCCTTATCTAAGAACTTAACAAATCCTCCGCTGTTTTTCAACATTTCATACACCATTCAGGGGTGTAGCCCAAAATAACCACAAGATTCAAAACTAATATCCTAAATAGACTTGAAGTTCTCTACCCAGTTGCTGAAATTATCTGCAATGGAATGAATTTCTTGAAAACCACCCGTAAAATGGTAAATAGGACAATCGAGGACTAAATTTATTATTGTTTCTTTAGCTGCCCCACATTCACATGCCGGACTTTCTTCAGTATTCCATTTGAACAACATACTATTACCACGACCATGTCCTGTCCTGAAACAGTTTAATGTACACCAATTTTTCCTACTTATATCGAAACCTGCAACCCTTTTGGGAGGATCCTCTATGAGAACTTTATTGAAAGCATCAACTTCCTGCCATTCAGTTTTCCAAAGATCAACAGTCTTCACCCGTGTACGCAAAAAGTCAATTGACCAAATAGGTTTCTTAGATTTCAATCTAAGATTAGGTGGATTTTGAAGATCTTTTATTATCGGAAAAAATTCTGGAATTGAGTGATACTTATCCCAAGATGATTAAGGAACTATACTACAAATAACCGGAAAATATGGGGTAGCAGTTGAACTGATACATCCACTTATAACTCTCATAGATAAGTTCAACTGAGAATCAATCTTATTGACATGAGCACTATTCAACCACACCTGACAGCAATATCCTGCTGCTAAATATACTGAAGCCACAGCAGTAGTTCGCAAAGAAGAGACTTCGGCGCCTCAATTAGATCCAGCTAGTTTATGTAGTATATTGTTTCTTGTTTTCAACTTCTGACATAATTTATCAATATGAAATTCGAAAGTAGAAGAATGATCTAGCTCTACACCAAGATATGTTGGAGTGAAATTATGAGTTAATAGTGATTGATGGAAGAATTTAGATGAAAACAAAAAACCTCAGTTTTCGAAGGATTTAGTCATAAACGCCATTTTTTGAAGAATATGCTCAGAATTTCTAAATCGGAAGTCAGTGTTTGCTCATTTGTTTCGAAGTCAAAGTGTCGAGAAAAACCAAAGCAACATCATCAGAATAAATAAACTTTGTAGAGGAAGTTTCAGGAATGTTAGACATATATAAATTGAAGAGAAGAGGTGCAAGAACAGATCCCTGAGGTATGCCATCATTTAGAGTGTAAAATCTACTGCTTTTCTCACCGATAAAAACTCAGAATCTTCTATCAGATAACATATTTTCAATCAACTTCACAAGTTCTCCACATTGAACTATTTCAAAGAGTTTATAAACTAAACCATCCTTCCAAACTGTGTCATATGCCGAACAGAGATCTACAGATACAGCGCCTATGAAATTGGATAAACAAAAAACCTAATCAGAACCATTCCAGTTGTTTCGAAAACCTCCCTGAGAAGTGGACAGAGCTCTATCAATGATTGAATGAACTACTAGGTCCCAGTTTTGAGAATGGCAAAAACTTTTTTTAGCGCTATTTTCTAAATGTTTAAAAAATTCAGGGAAAATGCCATCAAATCCTGGAGCTTTACGAACTTTAGTATATTTTATTGCAGATTTGAGCTCTCTTCCTCGAAAGGATTTAGCGTGGTAGCATCCCTCCTCTTTTTATGTAAGGTTCGGTTCATACTATTCTTGTCATATCTACTAATCTCCACACTTTTAGAGACATTAACAAGCTTAGATGCTACAGAACTCGGACTCATATTAGTCGGAGTTTTTGAAACGGGATCAGCAATGCCTAATTTCCCCAACAAATTCCAGGAACTTCTACTAGAATGACGAAAATTCAAAGCATTCATCAACTGATTCCATTTATTCTTTCTGCTATCATTCAAAGAACTAAGGAGTGCATCGGGTTTCTCTCTGGAAGTATTTTGCTGATAATCCTTATAAAAAACATTTGATTCTTCTGACCTCCCAGGTATACAGTGTGTTCCAACGAAAATTTGACCCCCCCTCTAACTCCGAAATGAGTAACATTAGCGAAAAACACCAAGACACGTCGATTTTTGTTTCGAGGGGGAGCATTTTTCGAAATAATTCGAAACTTCTCAGATCAACCCCCTACCCCCAGCAACCCTAACTTTGAAATTCATCATAGGGAATAAGGGTCGAGTGGCACCTTACTGAAAAGGTCTGTCAATTCTCCACCTTGATTTGTCATTTTAGAATTTTAAATTAACATACAGGGTGTCCCAACCAAGGGTGAAGTTGAATTCCTGGAAATCCCAAATACTAAATGAAATAGATTTATTTTGGCATAATGCAAGCGCAGGTTTATGCTCGGTCTAGAAAAACGACCTACACTTGTGAATTTGGAGTTGGTGCAATCAACCCCTATTTCCAGCATCCCCAACTCAAAAATCATTCGATCGATAATAGGTCAAGTGGCACCTCGTTGGAAAGGTACTGCAATTTTCTCTTCGAATTTGGTATTTTCGAAATTCAGAATCATCATACAGGGTGTCCCAAGCAGGTACATTGAAAATCCAAATAACTTTTTGAAACTGGTTCATTTCGGTATACGAGAACATGTTTGATCCGAGAATAGGACTTTCTTGTGTGGTTATAGAATTTTTGCAATCAACCCTTCCATTCAGCATCCCCAACTTGAAAATCATACAAATAATTCAAGTGGCATATCTTCAGAAAGGTTTTTGAATTCCAGAATGATTAAAGCATTTCATTCAGTTCAGCTCTCCATACAGGATGTCGCTTTCGAAAAATTCAATATCGTCATTTGAAATTATCAACTAAAATTAATTCGAAACTGTTAAAAGTATTGGGGTACGTTGTGTTGAGCATCAATTACGAAGAAATAAAGCTGATTTCTGCATTGAAAATGTTCACATTTTTTCATTTCCATCTGGCGTGCAGTCATCTGTTATTTCTCATTTTGCAATAAAATATTATTATTATTCAGATCAGTTCCTCATTATTGTTGTTGTTCGTCAGTTGAAATTAATCTGAAAATGGTTTATTCCACTGAGGAAAGGGTCGAAATTGTATCGACGTATTTTCGAAATAACAGTTGTGCCAAAGAAACGGCAAGGATATTCGATAGGAACCATCCTGAAAGAGAAAGGGAGTCAGTCACCAGTACGTTAAATATTTGGTTGACAAATTCCTAGCTACGGGTTCGGTGGCAAACAAAAACATGAAGTGGCATGTCCTGTCAGAAATGAGGCAACGGAAGTGGCAGTAGTGGGTCATCTACAAATGGAGAATACTACTTCGATCAGAAAACTATCTCGTCTGACTGGTGTATCAGCTACAACTGTCCATAGAATCGTGAAACATCACAAATTTCACCCCTACAAGGTAAAATTAGTGCATGAAATAAACGAAGATGATCCAGATCGTCGTTTACAGTTTTGTGAAAATCTAAGTGAAAACCTAAACGCTAATCCAAATTTTCTGAATAACATCTGTTTTTCTGATGAAAGCACCTTTATGCTCAGTGGTGAAGTGAATAGACATAATTGTCGATATTGGGACACACAGAATCCTCATTGGTTTAGAGAGGCCCACACAAAAGGCCTCAGAAGTTGAACGTTTGGGCAGGAATTTTTGGCAATCATCTAGTTGGGCCTTTCTTTATTGAGGGTAATCTGAATGGAAATGGCTACCTACAGTTGTTAGAGGAACACATACATCCTAGATTGACAGAAATTTTACAGAACGATCCAACTCTTTCTGAGGACGAAATGCGTTTTCAACAAGACGGTGCTCCTCCGCATTATGATGCTCGGGTGCGCCAATATTTAGACGAAAATTTCCCAGGAAGGTGGATTGGTAGAAGAGGACCTGTTGAGTGGCCAGCCAGGTCACCAGATTTAAATCCCCTAGATTTTTTTTTGTGGGGCCATCTTAAATTCTAAAGTTTATGCCACAAGACCAGAAAACCTGGAGGAGCTGCGGATGAGGATTATCACAGAATGCCGACTTTTGACTCCTGAAGTTTTCGCTAATGTGAGAAGAGAGTTCGAAAATCGTCTGTATAACTGTATGGAGGTGGGCGGAGGTCATTTTGAACAATTGTTGTAATAATCAAGTTAGTTTTTGTTTTCAATTGAATACAAGTTCAATAAATCTCGTTTTTCTGTTTAGATGAGCATCCAATCAGTTTCTCCATCATCCCTCATCCTGATCCTCACGCCAGAAAACCTCGATTGCCAAACTGAAACCAATGCCTCAGTGATTCAGAAAATAGAAAAATCTTTCTGGAACTTTGCCACTCAACCTGTAATCACTTGTATGATTTTTGAGTTGGGGATGCTGAATGGAAGAGATTGATTGCAAAAATTCCATATTCACGCAAGAGAGTCTTATTCTCGAATCAAACGTAAACATGTTCTCGTATTATACCGAAATGAACCAGTTTCAAAAAGTTATTTGGGTTTTCAGTGTTCCTGCTCCGGGACACCCTGTATGCTGATTCTGAATTTCGAAAATACCAAATTCGAAGAGAAAATTGAAATACCTTTCCAACGAGGTGCCACTTGACCTATTTTCGATCGAATGATTTTTGAGTTGGGGATGCTGGAAATAGGGGTTGATTGCACCAACTCCAAATTCACAAGTGTAGGTCGTTTTTCTAGACCGAGCATAAACCTGCGCTTGCATTATGCCAAAATAAATCGATTTCATTTAGTATTTGGGATTTGCAGGAATTCAACTTTACCCTCGGTTGGGACACCCTGTATGTTAATTTAAAATTCTAAAATGACAAATCAGAATGGAGAATTGACAGACCTTTACAGTAAGGTGCCACTCGACCCTTATTCCCTATGATGAATTTCGAAATTAGGGTTGCTGGGGGTAGGGGGTTGATCTGACAAGTTTCGAATTATTTCGAAAAATGCTCCCCCTCGAAACAAAAATCGACGTGTCTTGGTGTTTTTCGCTAATGTTACTCATTTCGGAGTTATAGGGGGGGTCAAATTTTTGTTGGAACACACTGTATAATCCTTTTGAAAGCCTCTGGGAATATGTTTTTTAGCAGCATTTTTGACAACTCCTATAAACCGGGATTATTTCTAGATGAAGAACAAAGGTATTCAGATGTTTCTTTTTCGTATATGCTCCAACATATGGTAACAAAATTACAAAATTCGATATTTTTTCTTGGCGCCCATGCTCCTTCCATGAGAAGAAAAAGAAATAAATTAAGATTTTGCAAGAAACCACCACGTATTGATCAAAGTTGTTAATAGGTAACTTCTGCGAGTAACTTTTGTTCTTCCTGAAAATTTTAATCTTCGATAACAATGCAACACGAATGAAGAAATTTGACCCCGACGAATGTGCTGAAAGAGTGGTAATCAAAAACTTAGGTTGGACTTATACAAGAATAGGTCAAAAGTATAAGGTCGCATATTCAAGTGTCTCCAATTGATTCGCAGATCAGAAAGACTGGTAGTTATGAAAGGAGGGAAATATACAAAATCGACAAAATAAACATCAAAAGACGTTCGCGTACATTACTTGAAGTTTCGTTAATTTTTCCATGAAATAAAATTAGAAATTATTTAATCTGACAGATAGAATGTAAGACTATTTGAAACTATGTTGGTATACATGCATATTTCTCATATTCTCGTTTCGAAAAGAGAGCGCACTATATTTTAGGTGTTGGTAGTGCCAAAATTATGTTGGTGAAACTAAAAATTAATTTCCTTCTCACTCTGCTCATTCAGAAAAGAGAACATTATATTTTACACGTTGGTCAAAGTGATTTTCAAAATATTATTCCTGAGGATAATCAGAAACTATGCCGTCGAAATGGCTTTTGGACGTTTATTAAGCTGTCCTCAGAGCTTGAAGAGCGATCGTAGAGGTGGTAGGAGTGGTCGACACTAACGCTATTTTTTTCGAAAATCTTGGTCTCCAAATCATAGCAAAATCAAAAATTGTAAATGATGATTTCTCTTTGATGAGCTGATCTAGAGATATGTAGGAATCGTTCGACACCCGAATCTTTTCTACCGCTAACACCGTATGAGTAGGACAGATGAAATAAAAGCCCTTATTTTTCTAGCCGTCGGAGATTTTCGGAATGAGGAGAATAAGGTGATATTTTGCGAAAGTCCGCCGATAGCCCTTTGTTAGATTCAAGATTTTCACGGGGACCAAATTATCTTTCCTCGCAATTCTCGATCGATCGTATAACCGAACGCCTTCTGAAATAACGAAGTGATTTTTCAACTTTGGTTGACGGTCCTTCCTCCGACCCATCTCTACCGTGGAAAAATTACCATGTCCCTCTACCGCTCGGTTTAAATATCGTCATCCCCTCGAATTATTCCCGATAAAGGCGTTACTACCCTAGTATTAGAGACTAGCTCAACAGTGGTATTAATTATAAACTGTTAGTTCGAAATTACATGAAACTCGTAGATAAGAATAATTATTCCATCCATCTTTAGTATGAAAAATTTAACCGCAATTAAAGCTGTATGATGTCAACATAGTTTCTAATTCCTTATATGTACATAATCGAAGAAAGTTATCAGATGATATATACTATTCCAAATAATACACCTTCAATTCATGGAATGATAAGGATTCTACTACAAATATCATTCATAAAAGCTTCATTTCCTCCGGCAGTGGTTTCATTCATGAATTATGATTCACTCGCTGCATGGGAAATTGTTTGAAGTATCTTGAACTCGGAATCTAGCAATCTAGATTCTATTTAATTTCGGCAAATTACAAGTAAAAATAGCTGGAATGGATAGCAAGATTTGTTGTTTAATTTTGATTTCATTCAGGAATATTATGTCAGAGAAGAGATTTGAAAAACTAAATTTATAAAAAGAATATTGTGTATTAAGTTTTTAATATTTTAGGTACAATATTTCCATGACAAATCTTTTGATATCAATTTGATGGAAGAAGGGTCACTTGATTCTATCTATTTAATCCCATCTCGTCCTATTCAATTCGCACTTATGGCAATGTTTGCAATTAAAGTTTGAATTTACACGGATTCTTCGTCACTCCGCAGTCAGATTAGACCATAGTTTTTTCCAGCATGATTTCATTGTGTATGAAGTTCAGTTCTTTCACTGATTCTGTCATCTTCAAGATATATTTTGCTATGTCACTCTTCTTCTAGCATTCCTTAAATTGATACCAGGATCACATTCCATATTATCCAATATGAGTTTGAAGGTTCGTCTAATGTAATAGAGCTTAGAGCTCTGGATTGTTCTTTGATCATTATGTTGAAGCAAAGACGTAAAAATCTCACTTTTATATTAGGATGCACAGTTTAATGATGAATGGATTGTCCAATACTAGAACAGCTAGAATAAGTCTAAATTCTTTTTCTTAATAAAGTTTCAACTTATGAAACAAACAATTCCAGCACACAAAATAGTGCTTGTATTCAACGTCGTGGCAGGTTGTTCTTGTTCTGATTTCTTGAAACACGAAGATTAAATGATCTGTAAAGCATCAGTGGTTTAATGACACAATCTCCAGATTCATTAGAACATAGCAGCAGTGTAACTCTATCCTTTGCTGCCTCAAAACCAGGGGCAGACTTTTCGGTTTAGGAAATGAATGTTTGTTTGTATTTTCGTCCAAAACGGTGCAGTTTCGTTTGCTATGAATACTTGCTCAGGTTTGTATCCTCCATCAGCTACCAGGTTTGCAAATTCTTCTGGATCTCTTTCTGCTGCAGCAGTATCTTATTGAACCAACCTTCCGAAGCTTGAAATCCTCCACAACCAGAACTACTACCAGGTTCTTTAATGCGCCTAAATATGCTCTGATTTCTTCTAGACACTTGAACTAGTCAGGGGCACTCTTTTTTGGTTGCGGTCTTCAATCTATAACGACAACGCCTCTTCCACCTTTTCTATTTCTGGAACGCGAACAATTATCGCTGACAGTGAAATTGAAGCTACAGACGATCTAATTTTAAGTAAAGACTATTTAGCGATCGTACAGTTGATTGGTTAACATTGTATGAGCGTTAGGAACTTGGACATCAAAAATAATCAATGCAACAAGATTCCTGACTCTTTCAGGAATTGTTGTGGAGTTAACTCCTACTGATCATCTGTGTTTGGACAGAGGAATGCTTGTGGAGTAGCATCGAAATTCTACAGTACAGATGAATGCAATCCGCATTGGAAGTACCGTTTTCGTTTGGCGACGGCTGATGAAATTTTTCAGTTATCATGAAACCAAAGTCGAATGCTATGGGTTTAGATGGAATATCGTCTGAAGTTGTGCTGTTCTGTGATTGCTCCCTATGTGTCTGTATAGCAAATTTTTGTTTGGATACCCGGATATTTCCTGAATGCTGAAAATTGTTATTGGTGAGGCCTCTACCCAAGGTGAAGGATCCTTCCCTTAATGTCAAAATTCTAGAGAAATTCATTGTGGTCCAGATAAATGATTATTCGTTGGAAAATAAAATTATAGCAGCAACCCAGCTTCTGGACGTGGTTGATGATATTATTAGGTCAGTTGATTGCGGTATGATCGCGGCACTCCGAAAGCTTCCGAAGGAGTTGATCACCAATTAGTATGTGCAAAATTGAAGTATTTTGGTTAGATTAGTTAGTTCCTAGGTAGTAGTTATCGACAGTGACCGTACTAACGCCATTTTTGTGACGTCTGGAGTGCTGCAGGAATCTGTGCTGGGGTCCGTACAATGCAGAGATTTTTCAAAAAATTGATTCGTGGATTCGTGTAGAGCTTGTGCTTTTGCAGATGACACTCTGGTTTTTACAGCTTTGACGTGCTCCGGCTGCCGCAGAAATTATCATTGTCGATTTGTCGAAAATTTTTAATACGTCGAGGCACATGGTCTCTAATTAAATACTAGTAAATGTGATGTGACTTTGAACTCTGTGAAGATCCTCGGTGTAATTTTTGACTGTGGCCGTCATTTTCAGGCTTATATTTTCCAGATGATCAGAAGATGTTATGGGGCGTTGAAGGCATTATATATGAATGGAAGAGTTCTGAACTTCAAATTCAGAAATAAACTAGTTGAGACATTAGTGTTACCTTTTTGGAATTATGCTTTGGTTGTCGTAATTTCTAGCTTAGACAAGCTAACTGCAGCGTCTCCAGAAAGCATTCTACCGATTCGTCTGCCGTTCGCTAAGATATGATCATGTTTTTGCCAAAATTCAAAAATTGAAATTGCTGAAGATCCATCACTTATTTGAATTTCACCTTACTACATCAGTACAACGCATTTTACATTCAGGTAAACCTTCGTAAGAAACTAATATTTAAGAGTGATATGCGCAATACTAATCTGGGAAATCTTCTTACACTTTCACTGCCTAGATTCTATTCGGCCTTTCTCAGGAGATCGCTTATATATAACTATGGAAATATTTATAATCAAGATTCAAACAAAATAATTTGAAAAATCTTTCAACAACCTCAATGCGTAATCGCCTAAAACATTTGGTTAATGCATCTCTTCTTCTTTCTTCACAATTGATTTTGTTCATTTTTGTTCTGATTGGCCTGTGATTGTCTCTGTTTTTCATTTTTTATTTTTCCTTTATCTATTTCACGGTTATTTTGAATGGCTTTTGCATTTTCTTGAAAACAGTTGCGTATTTCTTTTTATTTTAATCTATATTAATATTGAATATTAAGGTTAAAGAGGAATACCTCTGCTAGGCTTCATCTTCAGTGTTATTCTGTTAGCAAGATAAATTGCTCACAAATGAAGACCTTTCAATATTATTATTATTATCATTACATGGAAGAAAACGACTCTTCAAGGCGTAAACGATCAAGCATTTCTATTTCACTGATTATTTTCGTATCGAAAATCGTTTTACAATTTTTTTCAGCAATAGTATAAAATAGAAAGACAACGGTAGAGACGTATTATTCGATCACAATTTTTGTAACGAATGAAAAAATGAAACTATAATCGCAAAGCGACTTTCACCAGGAACAGAACGTTTAATAAGTGGCATTTAACTCTATACTTTTTGCATTGAGTAATAAAGTCGTTTTACTCAAACATTTTGATTGTTTACATTGTCAAAAACAACGACCGCGGCGAAGGCGGCTTATATGAAAGGAAAAGCTGAATCAATGCAGCGGCGATATCATTTTAAAATATACTTTAAGCGTAGTAGCAAGAATGTCTATTTTACTATTTGATTAATCCATTAGACGACGCATTTATAAAGGATACCGAATGAAGCTATCTTTAGCAGCGAATATTGAAATTGGGTCACATTTACTTTATCTGCAAATAGTAAAAACGCGAATATATGAAGCGCAAATAAATAGCTATATTTCACCTTAATGAGTATAAAAACATCAAAATTTGTCCACCTCGTACAATATGTATCAAAAATGTATCAACTACTTCAACATTTTTATTTACCACTGAATTGATTTTAAATGATAATGAAGTAGTATTACAGTCATACTTCAAAATATTACTTAAGAAGATACAATTCACGAAATTTATTGTATTAAATACATATACGCTTGGCGCCAAGTGGAGATTTGCAATATTGATTCTTCTAAATATCGTATTGTTATTTTATATCACACTGATAAAAAAATCTTCAACATGAGTCATTCATATATAAATTCAGTTGAATCACAAAATGAAATTAGGTTATAATAATAAGTTGCTTGTTAATAAATTATGATAATCATTCAAAGATCGATCGCTTAGATAAAACGGAAGGAAACCAAGATAATACTTTTTTTATAGATGCAATCAAATTTATTTATTATGCTTTTGATCATGACTTTTCAAATGACTCGAAATTCATTAAATTGTTGAGTAATTTTCCGAAAATTTTTTTGCACATTCACTGCATTTTTGTATACAATCGTGTGCATTTTCCATATCACTTTCAACAAATTGCTGATTTTTTTTGCTCGTGCTTGTGATGTTTGAACTAGATTCCTAATATACACACAACTAAATTTATATGGAATCACTCGGTATTTCACATTGTTGATTGTTTTCAACCATGGATCTTCGACTACTTGTGAATAATGAAGTTTTCGTTGTAAAAAACTGGATATTATGATAAGAAATGTCGAATTATCACCACATGTTCGGGATATTTTATTTAGTCGTCACTGAGATTTGGAACTGTGAATTTCAAAATTTAAAAAAGGCTATAATCATAATTGAAAATTCCTTACGTTGGATATAGCGGCCACATGGGGGTATCACACGGTGTGATTTCAAAAACCTACGCCCGATTCGTAGAGCTACAATATCTGCAAAATAGGCCTAGAAGAAGTGGTAGGAAGATCACTTCTGAACAACAAGACTCCTTTTTGTGCCAAATTGCAAGAAGAGACCTTAGTGCACCGCACCCCATACTCCAAAGGCAATTTCTGGAAGAAACACCCTTGAATTCGTTCAAGGGGTTCATCCAGCAGAAGGCCCTTGAAAGTTCCAAAGCTAACACGATAACAAAAAATCAACAGACTTAATAGGTTATCGAGCACCAATATTGGAATATTGAGAATTGTCGAAATGTTTTTTCGGATGAGACCAGAATTGTTGTTCGATCAGATGACCGCCAGATTCGGGTTTAAAGGGGTCATGGAAGACAAGCTAGACTCCGAGCAACAAGACAAATTCCGAAATACCAAGGGGGCAGTGTGATGTTTTGGGGTGGCATTATGCTGGAAGGCAAAACAGATTTGATTCAGTTTCCTGCGTGAAATGGCTAGAAATGACGTAGACCTAGTACTGGAGCCCATAGAGAGACTGCTGAGGTGCACATGGTGAGAATTTCACTTTTATCCAGGATAAACCCCTTCGCATACCAGGAATCGCTATTTTAGACTGGCCAGCTTGCTTTCCAGACCTAAATCCTATTGAACATTTATGGGATAATCTCGAAAGTAAAGTAGGTCGCGCCAGGATAATCCAAGAACCTCACAACAGCTCATCCAAGCCGCCACAGAAGAGTGGCAGAATATCGCCCCAGAGGAGGTCGAAAACCTTATCCAAAGTATGCCTAGACGGATTCAGGCTTGTATCAGGGAAAGAGGAGGTAATAAAAGCCACTTAGGTCAAGAAAAAACACCTACTCCGTGGGAAAACACAAATTTATTTCTTTTTTCAATTGAAATATCTCCAAATGGATCAATTCTAATCCTTGAGGTAATATTCAAAATATCGGGTGATTCCATATAAATTTGGTTGTGTGTACGTCATCTATTGATTTAAAACGGGTACCTCGTAGTAGAAATTTGAGTTTTGGAGAAACAAAAGAATCGGTCGGAGCCAAACCAGGTGAATACGATGGTTATTCGATGGTATTGTTGAGTTTTTGGTCAGGAATTCATTCACAATGATAGCCTTGTGAGATGGTGCATTATCATGGTTCAAATCCATGAATTTTCTTTCACAAATCTGAGCTTTTTGGACGAACTTGAACTCTTAAACACTTTGACGTGTTTTTTTCGGTTTCGGTTCAGTTGGAAGGCGCCAATCCGAAGCTTTTTGACTGGTTTGCATGTCAACCTTATAAACCCATATCTCAGCACCAGTCACAATGCATTTTATGAATGCGGGATCGGAATTGACTTGTTCTAGCATATTTTCAGCGGCCTTCACCTGATTAAATTTCCGAAGAAAATTCAGGTTTATTGCAACTAGTCCAGCGGCAACGCGTTTCATGCCCAAACAATCGTTTGAAATGGTACGAATTGATTCGTGAGACACAGAATTTTTATTACTATTTCTTCACTTTATCAATTTTAAATTCATCAAGATGTTGATGGCCGACCAGAGCAAGGAAAATATTCCACTACAACTCGACCGCTGTTGAATTCACTGTACCACTCAAATGCACGTGTTTTTGATAAAGTCGATTAACCGTAGTCCTTCTGTAACATTTTTAGGGAGTCAGCACACGGAAGTCCATTTGCAATACAAATGTTGAGAGAAATTCTTTGTTCGCTATTATTATCCATTATAAGAATCGCAAAACACACTGGTAAGAACTGACAAATTTCCGGTACTTTCTTCACGGAATATAGATAATATCTGCATATTCTTCAGTAACCATTTTGAATACGAAAAATTTTAAGTTTCAAAACAATAATTATCTATTGAGGAAGATATTCGAATGTCACCTTCTGTACAACAAGATATGTAATGTGAAAATTGTGATAGTAAGGATCAAATTTTCGAAGCCGAATACCACCAATTTAAAAAGATTCGGACCATGTTGTTCTCACTAATTCGTCTTAGAATTTCTTCAGGGAACAACCTCAAAAAAGATTATCATAGAGCTTGGAGGACACCCTGTATATATGCTCTAACTCCTTTAGGAAGATGTTTTCGACCAAACTTGCCAAAAAAGTTCTGTGTTAGTTTGATGAGTAGAATATCCTGCGGAAGAAACGAAATCTAATTATGTTTTTACAATCGGTTATAATTCCTTTGTCATAAAACCGAATGTATATATTCCTAACTATGATATTAGCTGTGCCAAGGTAAATCTTATGTCGCCTATAGATGAAAGATTTTCCTCATTTTATCAGATATACACAGATGCATCCAAATCTGGATCCTCAGCAGTAGGCGCAGCTTTTTACGTGCCAATTGAAGATACCGCTTCTACTACAACTATAAATGAAAAGTATTCTATTTTCAATGGCAAACTCTATGCAATATCAATGGCACTAGAATATATTGAAGAAACTTGTTTGAATCTTCAACAGAAAAAATTTCTTATTCTTTCAGACAGTCAAAGTGTCCTACTCTCGATAAAGAATATGAAGTATGATTCCTCGTTTTCATTCATCCATAAAAAATTCTTTTGTCACACAAATTCTCCATGCAGAATGATATTTCTGTCTGCTTTATGTGGGTTAAAGCTCATGTAGGAATTATGGCCAATGAAAGAGTGGATCGAGCCGCTCACAAAATGTATCTCATCAGATCTTTTTCCCGATTTCAAACGAATTGTCATTCGGCGATGGTGTAACGAATATAAACAATAAAGGTGCTTTCTATAAAAACATCCAGAAAATTCCTCCATCAAAAATGTCGGTCATTTCATTAGAATTGCCTTATTATTCAGAAATCCGTAGATCAATGAATAATCCTTCCTGACAAGGGCTAGTTCCCAAATCTGCCTGTCACGCACGCAGCCCCCAAGCGCCTCAATAGTGCAACTAAGCAGGATGCCGAGAAACGAAGCGATAGACTGCAGTTTCGCCCTTATTAGGAGCTCATCAGTGTCGCATATCACTTCTCAGCATCCTACCAAGCTACCAATTCCCTATCAATTCCAGAAAGGACGCACCTCGTACATATGTATGAGAGTCGCCCTCTATGGACCGACGCGGCGAACCCGCTACCGGATACGAACAATAACCAACAGACGTGGAAACGTTAAAAATTCCAAACATTTGGGAGACATCTTTCGCCGTTTCGCGAATCACATCAACGGTAGAAAACGAGCGAAATAATCCCGCTGGAATAGTGCTCTTTTCCTCTGATTCCGAGAGTGGTTTTCTAAGGGACTGATCGTTAAATAATCGAACGGTTCATTTCAATGCAAAGTAAATGCTTAATATTACCTGTTGGCCAATGACTCATAAGTCCAAGCCATTTCGGTCTCCCTATGGAGGCTACTTCGATTTAAAAAAGAAACATGTCCTTGGAAAAAAATTATTTTTATTTCCTCAACTTACAAGAAAACATGTGATACATTTTGCCCGTCATAACGAGTTTTTTATGAAAATAGCTTGATGTAGCAATGATCGAGGTTTGATTTGAATTGTGGAGGCCGTTACTTGATGTAGATCCATGATATAAATGAGATAAAAAACACAAGGTTTCACTTTAATCTACACTTTATTTGAAAAAATTCGACGACGTTTCGCTGACACAGCAGCTTTATCAAGAATGACAAACAGAATGAAGAGTATGGTATTATAAACAAATCGTAGAACAAGTTGGATGAATAACAGGAAAGTCCACACCGAGCCATTGTACAGTTAGTATGAAAGGTAATAAAACTAATTAAACAAGTTAAGTAGGGTGAATAATTCACATCTACCTGCTCATTCAAAAGCTTGTCCGAATGTTTGTATCTATTTATTTCTAATGCTTCTAGGAGATCTAATTTTAAACTTTTGATTTTATATGTAATATGTCAAAGTTTTTATTGAATGAATGGTTTTCTTTTATTAAGTGGTTTGAATAATTTGAATCAGATTTATTTTTATCGAAGCTACGTTTATGTTCAGATGTTCTTATGCCAAAACTCCTATAGGTCCTACCGATATAAATTTTATCACAAGAACCGTAATTGAGTTTATAGATTCCTGATTTACTTGATTTTTCAACACGAGATTTATTATTTTAATATGTTTACCTAAGTTATTAGACGTTTTGAAAGTTATATTAAGATTTTGTTTGACGAGAAAGGATTTAATATTTGTACTTGCAGAACCGCAGAATGTTAAACTGTTGAATATTTTATAGTCTTTATGAATAGGATATACTTCATTTATTGATTTCTGATACAGTTTTTACGAATGATAGATCTATCATTTCCGGATTATATAAATTATTAATGGCTAAACATACTGTTTGATGATTTTAAAAGTTGCTTTATTAAATCTACATGATACATCGGTAAATTGAGTAACCGATGTACCATGCTGTATAAAGAGTTAAACATCATCAATCCATTCATAATAGCCATTAATAATTCATATAATCCGATATGATAGATCTAATCATTCGTAAAAAAATCTTATATATCAGAAATCAATAAATGAAGTATATCCTATTCATAAAGACTATAAAATATTCAACAGAATCTATAAACTCAATTGCGGTTCTTGTGATAAAATTTATATCGGTAGGACCTATAGGAGTTTTGGCATAAGAACATCTGAACATAAACGTAGCTTCGATAAAATAAATCTGATTCAAATTATTCAAACCACTTAATAAAAGAAAACCATTCATTCAATAAAAACTTTGACATATTACATATAAAATCAAAAGTTTAAAATTAGATCTCCTAGAAGCATTAGAAATAAATAGATACAAACATTCGGACAAGCTTTTGAATGAGCAGGTAGATGTGAATTATTCACCCCTACTTAACTTGTTTAATTAGTTTTTATTACCTTTCATACTAACTGTACAATGGCTCGGTGTGGACTTTCCTGTTATTCATCCAACTTGTTCTACGATTTGTTTATAATACCATACTCTTCATTCTGTTTGTCATTCTTGATAAAGCTGCTGTGTCAGCGAAACGTCGTCGAATTTTTTCAAATAAAGTGTAGATTAAGGTTAAACCTTGTGTTTTTTATCTCATTTATGATCGAGGTTGTTTTAAGTTTCCGAAAAACCTGCCTATGTTTAGAAAGTTTATGTAATTTGAGGTAGACAAGTGGTTAAAGAAAAAATACGGAAAAATAGGTGAGATTTATTGAATTTTGATTGGAAAACGTCTATCGGATCAACTAGTGACTTAATAGGCACAAACAAATTGGATAAAATAAACGTGATCGTTTCTAAATTTCGTCGGCGTCATATCGAAATCATCATAACTTTATTTCACGCCCAACCTAACGATATAAAATGAAATAAACGAGCATATGATTCACAGGATGCCTTCGAAGACCGCAATCTCCGTTCGATGTGTTCAATCCAATCAAGGTATATGGCGATAATAGTAATATAAACAGACGGCAAGAAAAAAGTTACAGCACTATAATAATTAGTTGTCGGCTTCTCTTATTAGTTTAACCAGCCCATCGTGGGTATATTAAAACGAAACATCCTATATTTCATCCGCTTCTTTTTCACATCTCGTCGTGCCGAATTTAATAGTGGCCACTTACTCATAGACAAATGTGCGCCCGGACCACCGGAGTATAGCCTCCGGTGTATTCCGGTGCCGCGGGCGTCTTCGCGGTATGCCTCCTTTGTACTTGTTAAATCTGAGGCACTATATCGCTGCCTATAGTTCGACTATAAATGTACGGGATATACCTCAAAGATATGGATATGATGTGTTATAAAATGCGGGTGTTAACTGCGGAGCGTTTAGTCAAAAGCAAACATGTCAGTCAGTTGTAACTTTTCAACAGAGCGTAAAAACTTTTGAAATGATTTAGAAAACATAACTGTACGGTCGTCGTGTTTTCATCATCTCTGGCTACGTAGTTTACCTAATCAGGTCATCCAAATTAGAAAACATTTCAAAACAAGAAAAAATGTTTTCAAAGCTGTTTGCTTTAGATTGAACTTGTAATATGTTTGAGTTGCTATTTAGGTTCGATTCAAGAACACTAATAAAATATGGATTGGCTGAGGCTTCTGTTACGAACAAACGCTTAATGCCCACTTCCACAGTTTATTATATTATACAAACAATAAAATTATAAATGCAAATCACAGTCGTCTTTGAGGCAGTTGCATTGCTACTGTTGAAAATCTTCTTGGGGCGCTGCTGAAGGATCATCAGGTGGTGATGATGGTCCATCCACCAATTCAATATACCACATTCGTCTTGGGAAGTTCTCGTTAGACCGCCGATTTTGTCCGAAAAACTCCTTGACAAGGGAATCTACATCTATCAGTTCTGCCTCAGCAATTTCATGCTCTAAGGTAAAAAACATCAGTAGCAAACCTTGAGGCTACTGAACGTTTCACACCTCTCTTGAGAAGAGTCACACGAGGTTTTGGGTCTTTAAATCGATAAACTGCTGGCTGATCACTGAAACGTTACCCTTGTTTTGGTCATCTTGGAAATGTTCATTTTTTTCCTTTTTAATTCCTTAGGAATTTTTGTACACTGTTGATAGCGACTTACTGTTCTTGAGTGCCCAATCTTTTCCCAAACTTCTGACAGTCCCAAAGTCCTTCATCATGTCCACGTAATGTTCATTTATGTGGATTGTATGATGCCTCTTCAGTCGCTTCACGATTCTTCCGAAAGCTCTGTATCCGCGGGCACGTACTGGGAAATACCACGAGATTTTTTCGACTTAATACTGGACTGGATAGGTGGCCTGAAAATGTTGTTCTGGCCCCCACAGCCGTCAGAGAACAAACAGACGTACGTCACTTCCTTGTTGTTCAGTCCAAAAGAATATAAACAATTTCCACAGATCTTCGTCCGGCCAGATATTCAGTCGTTTTGGGGAGTGGCAGATGGAAACAATTAGAGAGAGTTTCATCATCGTCGAGAATTTTTAGTAAAAAGCTTCAGCTCTCAACGTGTGGGATCCTTTTTGCAGCATGAGCTGTAACCGAATCTGTGGATCTCCTTCATGCCTGATTGTCGGTTTGTCTTGATACAGAATGTGTACACGTCAAAGGCAGAGGGCTTGAACCCTATGTTGAATTCCGAAAAAACCATCTGGAACATCGTCTTGGATATAGCAAGGTCTTCAGAGACCGATTTATTGTAGATATTTTTCAATTTGCTTTGGTAGATAAAAGGGAGCTAATTTTTTCCGGTTGTGGATTCACTTCCTTCCAAATTTTGGAGAAAATCGCAAAGCTTTTTCTTTTTCCCAGCCGATCTATAACTTTTTCGATCACCCCCGTACTTTCTGGGTTCTCTCGTCTTCACCAATTTGCAACCCCTTTTGGGTCGGTTAGGTTAGGTTACCCTTGTTGAGTCGGTTAGCTTTTATACAGAGAATATTCATGAAGAATTTGCGGCAAACATTCAGTTTTAGTTGCGATAGAGTAAACAGTACAAAAAGATCGAGATTTGGCTCTGACTTTGTTTTTACAGCAACTTGTTTCCGAGGTCTACTCACTTTGACGTCTTTAAAGCTGACCTATCCTGCAATCATATTATCTCAATCACTTAGCGAGTTCACTCGCAGAAGGCAGTAAATTGCATAATTTTTTTTTGTTTCCCGAATTTCATTATTACACTGAAACATGTTGTAGAATGAACCGGGTAGAAATGTTTCCTTTTACGGTTTACAAATCTTTCGATTGAAGAGTTACTAAACGTTTGTTCCTCAACAGGTATAGAAGGTGAAAGGATGATTTTCTTGTACATATGTATTAGGACGGAGTCGAGAACTTGTTGAACAACCCTTACACAAACAATACATACAGTGGGAGGAAACAACTGTCCTAAAATTTCAATCTTAAGAGGTAGATAATAGAAGGCTATTAAAACTACATGGACATTCAACAGTTAATCTCTTTCGTCATCAAACGATTTTGGGTATTTCCATTATTATTAATTCATTTTTAATGATTTATGTCAATAATGTAAGATATTGATGATGACTTAAGAACGGGGGATTATTCAATTAATCTGCTTGAAACGATTGTCAAAATTGTTGTAGTTGCTAAGTTAGCTAAGTTGTTCACAGTGTTCGATTATATCAGTTCTCAGACTTCAAATGATCCCACAGGAAGAAATCGAGGGGGTTTAAGTCTGGAAACTGTGCAGACCAAATTTGAGGTCCACCTCGACCAATTCAGCAATATCCATACTTTTGAGTTAGAAAGCCACGAGCAAGATGACTAAAGCGCTACTGTTCTTACTTCCGTTGGCATTTCTGCTCCTTTAAATCGTCTTAATGTGCCTTTTCATAAAGGCGTCGATGAATGCTTTCAAAAGTTCTTCTATCGGGACCAATACGGTTTGGAAATCTTTCAATATACAACCGCCAAGATTCAAATGCATCTTCATCAGCATGTCCATAAATGATGTGCATGTCTGTCTTCTCAGCATTCGTATAACGATTCATGTTAGCTGATTTGAAATTAAAATGCAATAGATTCCAAATTATTGAAGAACAGAAATACTCAAATGACACTGACGTTAATCGTTTTTGAACACATCTATGACTGAGCATAGAAGAGGTATTGTTTGTTTGTTATTTCTTTAACGTACTCTATTTCCGCCTTTTGGCCAATGACACGCCGGGAATTCTGTCACCTCACTCACCCGGGAATTTTTCCGAACCCCTCTCGTGTCGAGGGAAGGGATCTTTAATTTCCAACACATCTCTGTTAGACAGGACCGACATCTTTACATCTCCTCCGAAAACTGGACACTCAAGCGATTTCCAATTTCCGAAATTTCGCATCGACTTTGTGGGAATTGAACCCATGTAACTCTGCGCTGAGGACGAGCATCATATCCTCTACGCCATCGAGCCGGCAGAACAGGTATTATCAATGGAATAACAAGGATTCCTAGAAAACTTTTCAACATTTTTTACTCAAAAACTGGGCATCGTACAGAAGAATGTCAAGAGAGCTTTTTTGTTGAAAAACAATTGGAAAATTCAAATGTATTTTTTTGGTTTCGAAAAATCAGTAGCGTCCTAGTTCTTTCTTTGAGAATAACAGAAATAACAATTAATTTCTTATTTCACAATCTTGATTACAAAATAATTTAAAAAGTTTCGGGAAAATAAAAGTCAATAGAAACTGCTACTAGAAAGCATAACCTAAGAAACTAAGAAATCACTAAAAGATTTTTCGCATAACCCAATATTAATTACTCAGTTGAAAGTTCTATATTGCAACTGAGAATTCATTAATTTTAAATCTCAACGGAAATACTTATCCTGAACTATAATATCAACTTCAGGAAGCAAATGTTTGGCGTAAAAGTAAGATAAATGGCCAAATAACTAAAAATCGACAGTAAAAAATTTTTTGGAGGATAACATAAAAAAAGACTCTTTTTATTGTTTCCTGCTCGTAATGAAGTGAGAAAGTTGAGTTTTTTGCACAAGAAGGGACTAAATACAACATTGATGTCAAATATGCAAAAATCGACATACAAAAATCTTTACTTGGATATTATGTTCGTAAGGTTTCATAATATTTAACTGTTTTCATCGCTTCCCGCACGCACAGACAAGTGGAAAATTGAATTTTCCGCACGAAAAGAAAAGAAAAAACTCTTTTGTCCTTTTTGAGGTGGCACACCATCAGGAAAAATCTGAAAAAATTCAGAGGAACACTTTTGACCAACAGAAACCAAACGCAACAGGAACTAAACTTGCCTAAAGATCCATTAAACGTAAAAAAGAATATCTGAAGAAAAAAAATTTTTGGACCTTCGCGAGGGACCAATAATTACTGAAAAAAAACTCCGATCAGACTCCGAGGAAACTTGCGTTTTCGCACTAAGAGGGGTTGAAAAGTAAGATTAATGTCAAAAATATCTAAAAATTATCACTAAAAAATACACGCCTTTATTCCCCTTGTTTGTAGTGACATTTTGTTTCTAAGCATTGCGTTCTTTCAGTACGTGATGTCTTGTAGTGAATTTGATGACAGTGTTCCGACTAAGAGTAAGAAAGTTATGAGGAATGAGGACAAATATCAACGAAATACACTCCCCACAAAAATTGTCGCATCACCCTACTTTTACGACAATACTATATAAACTTTTAGGTTGGTCATTCAAGAGTCGCTTGGTAACTTTCAGAAGTGTAAAATAAGAAGATATCATTCAAATGAGATGAGTTTATGATGGAAAATACCAACAATTTTCGAGTAACTGAAAAATTAAAAAATTCTACCATATTCAAACATTCGCGAAGAGACCAATCAACTAGCATCGAATAGTTACTAATCATTCTCAAAATCGAGTGTTTCCTCCCCGGGCCCTAATTAGGGCCAGTATACTTCTCGGAAGCCCGTCAAACAAATTTTGGATGTACTCTTGAGTCACTGAGTTCCAAATTTCAGGATGCAGATTTTCTAGTTATTGTAGTGTTCTAAAGGAATCCTTTGTTGCTGAATTTGCCACCCTATGTTTTCCCAAACATGTTCTATGGGATTCAAGTCGGGACTTCTGGCTGGCCATCTTAAAATATCAATTTCATCATTTTGCAGAAATTCTGTAACTACTCTAGCTGCATGAGGCCGAGCATTATCATGCATATAAATGAAGTTTTCGCCAATCAATGGGGTACAACATGGGATTCAAGGACATCTGCGATTTATCTGGCCATTGTCATTCTTCTATTATTCACTAGGACTAACTCAGTTCGAGCATGGAAAGAAATGCCTCCCCACACCATTACTGAGCCCCCTCCGAAATTTTCGGTTTGCCGGATATTGCATTGCTGATACCGTTCCTCAGGTCGTCTGTATAAAGGCATGCGTCTATCATTTGATACTAGACAGAACCGGGACTCGTCGGAGAAGAGAACATTCGACCATTCTGGAATACCCCAATTTGCATGTTCCCTCGCAAACTAAAGTCTTGCAACTCAATGCTCTCTGGTGAGACGCGGGCCGGTAGAAGCCACCCTTGGTCTGATATCGTCCTCTGAACCTGTTCCTAGCAGTTTCCAATGAAAAATGCACATTTCTGGAAAGTGCACGTTCATTTTGTAGCATTCTAGCCGTACAGTGCCGAACTCCCAGTGGAGTTAAACGAAGCCAACGATCATCAACTGGTGTTGTTATCCGATTTCTTTCCTGTCCGGCCCTCCTTCCATATTCCCCTGTTTCGTGGTACCGATTAATTGCTCTTGAAATAGTGCTTTGATTAACATTCAACAAGTTAGCCACGTAACGTTGGCTTCGCCCCTCCTCTAGAAGTGTTACAATTCTTACCACTTCATGATCACTCAAATAGCGTCCAGGACGTTCAGTAGCCATTACAATAAATTCAAAGATTCGAAAATCTACAAAAAACACAGAAAACTTGCATTAGTTTAGCGTAAAAACTGAAGAGAAATTGAATGAATACTGATAGTCAAATAAACTCATTCTTGTTTCAGACGTGTTTGAGATCATATGGAAACAAATGTTATTACATAGATAAGATATATAAGACATATGTTGACAAAGAAACTGCGATCGAGCTGCTTAATCGATTGTGGAATTCAGAATATATTTGAGAGGAAAAACCTTCAGTTAGTTATTATGTTTGTAGGATATTATAATATTAAACAGTTTTAATTTTTTCCGTACGCTCAGACATGTGGCAAATTGAATTTTCCGCACTAAAAGACAAGAAAAAACAGTATTTCGCATATTTGGGGGTAGTGCACCTTCAGGAAAAGTATGAGGAATTTTAGAAAGTGTTTCTCAACTACAGAAACCAAACGTCGAAGAAACTAAAACTGCCCAGATATCCATTATGTGTAGGGCGGAAATTTTTGAGGACAAAAAATATTTTTTGGGCCTATGCTGAACCTCAAAAATCACGAAAAAAATTCTGCATGTTTTGTGAGGTGGTTAGGAGGGGTCACGAATTTTTTCAGAACTTTTAAGCGCTAAAAATCGGAGGAAAAGAATTAAATGTGAAGAAATACGTTTTCTAATGTTATGGAAGGGGGAACACGGAGGGAGGCTCAAATTACGATGAAAGCTTTTCTTTTCATCTCCCCAATGATATAACCCAGGAGAGAAAGATTTCGTTAGAGGACATTATGACTATTTTCATTTTATTTTCATTTTTGTTTTCAATCATGGAACCCCAACAGGTAAAACCCATTTACAGGTATTTTCAAAATATACAACATGAACTAATTAACTTAGTATGCAGTCAAACTTAACATTAACAATTATTCTTAGTAAGCTAACAGCTTAATATTACCTTGAAACTAAATGAATAGTATAAAAGCCTACAATAGTAGCTATCAGAAAGGCAAAACATTTATCAAAATTCTAACGGAATCATTTACCATATTTTGTTAAAAGATATGATATTAACTGTTTCTTGAAGCTACTGAAATTTATGCGAAAAATATCCATTCCATTCAAATGCCAATTATAAAATCTAGAAATTTTCAGAAATCTGAGTGATAGTGAACATTTGTCCTTGCCTTAGGAACATAAACACTCAAAAAAGTCCAGGGAACACTTCTGAATATCGTTATATCGTATCCAGAACGATCAATATGGATGATTTTTTTTAAGAAATGAACACCTGCATCAATTTCTCACCAAATTATGTAGAGTGTCGCAACAGATTTCAGTTTGTTTTAAAAAAAAACTATAAATGCAGCAGATGCGACTCTGCTTTATAATCATTTCATGTATTCAGTGTTTGAAATCAGATAGTTGGCACTTTGTTTCTGTTGTAAGCACAAATAAAAGATTCAAGTTTAGTGATTCGACCATGGAAAGACGACATTTGACTAGAGAAGAGATGTTACGAGCCGTTGGCATGCTTCAAGCTGGGAGCTCACAACGGGAAGTATCCAGGGTTCTGGAAAGTAGCCCAAGTGTCATAAACCGTTTATGGTCGCGTTTCAATGAAACAGGTAGCGTAGAAGAACGCCATACAGGTCGTTTCAGGATTACTACAGTCGCCCAAGACCGATTTTTGGTTTTACAAGCCAGAAGAGATCGTACTACCACAGCATCTCAATTAGCTCAAGAGCTATCACGAGTTCATAATGTACAAATTTCCGACCAAACTGTGAGAAATCGACTGCACGAAGGTTAACCCCACTCCAGACGCCCTTTAAGAGTTCCACAACTGACCCATGGAAATCGCTCTGCTCGTTTAGCTTGGTGCCAAGAACACGTAAACTGGGATCAAGAGAGGGGGGCCACAGATCTCTTCAGCGATGAATCTAGATTTAATTATTATCCCGATTCGGGAAGAATTCGAATATGGAGGGAACCTGGAAGGCAAAACCGTCTCCAGCATGCTCGAGAAGTTGTTAGACAGGGAGGCGGATACGTGATGTTTTGGGGAGGTATACGCCTTGGTGGAAGAACTGACCTCGTTTTTATACAGAACAACCTCACGGGAAATTCTTACGCAAATGAGATAGTTTTACCTGTAGTAGTACTGTATCTCCAAACAATAGTTCAAAATCCACTCTTCCAACAAGATAATGACCCCCCTCATCGTGCAAGAGTTGTCTTGAACGTTCTTGAAGAGAATGATATCGATCTCCTACCGTGGCCATCCTGCTCCCCAGATCTGAATCCCTTCGAGCATGTGTGGGACAACCTAAAAAGAAATCTCCTGCGTCAAAACGTCTTCCATCATGAACAGGAGCTTTGATTAGCAGTTCAGAGGGCTTGGACTGACTTAGGCCAAAATGTAATAGACAATTTAACATTGAGCATGCCGCGACGATGCCAAAGTGTCATTTATAACAGAGGTGGACCTTCTGGGTACTGAAAATATAAGTGCTTCTATATAGTTTCGAAAATATTAGTTCAGGATTTTTCAACCAAATTTCGTCATTTTCAAATTTCAAATTTTTTTTATAATAGGTGCTTTGGAGAAGTCAAATATTATTTTGTTTTCTCGAGAATACATTATATACAATACATCCTAACAAAAACCGAAAGATTTCTATAAATTCGAATCATCAAATTCATATTTTAAAGATATTGGTACGTGTTCCCTAGACTTTTTTGAGGTGTTTAGAACAGAGCTTTTCGACGATTGACATAGCTTGCTACATCGAATTGACTATGTACAATTATATATATATAAGAATATTGCATCCTCCTATCCTAAGTTAAGTACCCTTTGTCCCTTTGAACTACAGAAAACTGAAATGAGCAATGGAAAATACGTAGCCCTCACTTTTGTCGTTAAACTAAAGAGTTATGATCTTATATCCAAGATTTTCTGGATAAAGAAGATGAAAATATCATTCAGAAAATTTCGTTGAAAAAAATCATAGCTTTGGTAGTTAAATTTAGATTTGAAAGATCCTAAAAAAAGGTTGAAAAAGGATGCCTATCAATAAAAAAAATAAAAAGTACACCATGCTATTTGAAATGGTAAAGTTGTAGTCGAAATAACCAGAAGTACTACCGTTTATGAAAACGTCAAATCCATTTACCCTTATCCCAAAATTAGAAATTGATCGATAAATTCGTTCCCTAGTTATTTCTATTGGGATCTTTCAAGCGGACACCCTGTATCTGTATAGGAGTGCGATAAACTCGAACTATCAAAAACATTGCAATATACATGATGCTCTGGCATTTTTCAATACCCTTCTTCTACCAATTACGTTACTATGGCTACAATGCCACTACTTTTGTCAATCCGGAATACCAGCCAATAACCATCGAGTTCGTTCGTACCTCCCGTACCGCGCTCCGCCTCACAGTTTGTCTACGAGTCTGCGGTGTGTGTCATATCCATCAAATAAAGGAGATCGCAAAACGATCTCACACGAAAAACACGTACTACAAAACTAGAAGGTACTCGCAGGACACCGGCCAGCGAGGAATAACAGGGTATACGTGTGCTAACCGGGTACTACCTCGTTTCAGTTTCAGTCGGCGAGGATCCGCGATCGGTACTTGTTCGCAAATTTCGAAAGGGTGTTAGTTTGCGCGTGACACTGGTACCACTTGGTCGAAATTCGAGAGGGTACTATTTTACGCGAGTACCTCATCAATGTTCGACGGGAAGAGGTGCTGTTATGTTAATAAAATCGATGAGTATCCCTAGTACGGGATTTGGATATCACAGTGAGTTCAAAATTTTTTTTTCTTAATTTTCATAATTTTAATTGAAAAACTTTTAATTTCAATATATTTACGTCAGTTTTATCAAGAAAAATAATACCGTTTCTTAATAATATATTTGTATTCCTAGTCTATTATTATTTTCAATGATGTCACCGAGGTTAAATACAATTCGAAAGGAAACTTTCAAATCGTTCATGTTACCAACGTTTTGACATACGCAATTCCAATAAAATTTTTTTAAATAGTTCTTTTACTTCATCTTTCCATTGAAATGCAAATAACATAAAATTTGAGTGCAACTATAGAATATATAGAATTTACCAACAAATATGGGAAACTGAAATTATACAGAAAACGGTTGAATCGATTTCATCCAAACTTTGAATATAGTTCTTCAGGGAACGAAACTACTTTTCAAAAATATTATCTGTTTTGTACAAATTATATCGGAAATGAAATCCCAGTTAGTTATTATTGGCGTGATATACTTCTCGATTTTTTTATAGAATCATTTTTAAACAATTTTCGCTAATATTTTCCACCCGTCTGAGTGACCATGAGAAAGATATATTTTAAATATCAAAAATAATGTTGTAGTCCCCTCATCCTTTCAAAGATACTTACATTTTAAAAGATAAAATTATTTGCTTCAACTTTGAAGAAAAAGTTATGTTTACTTCATAATGTACAGGTGTCCCATTTTCGATGTTCTAGTACGCTGCTATGTGAAATACTGCAAATAGAGAAGACTGACCTACACAATTTCAAGAAAAATTTCTTGGTGAAAACAGATCGCAGCTATCTTTTTCTGTCTAAGAGTTTTGCCGGATGTCTCATTTTTCCGGTATTTCGGCATATTAGGTACTTAGGTTGCTGTTAGGTGAATTTCTAGTAGAATTCAGGGATATTTTCAATTTATTTTTTCGTTGAATCGTTCTCGACTTCTAATATTATACAGTCGTGTATTTCTTTAAATCCAAACCATAAGTTAATGTGAATAATATAGGAAGATTTTTATCTTTTCAAATACATAAAATAGGCCTGAAAATGTTCTTTGAATACAGTATAAACTCAAAATAGGCTGCGAATACAAAAACCCTGAATGTGGAATGACAATTTGTATGGGATTATATGGGAAACATACCTTCCTAGGTGACAGAATAAAGAATAAATATACAGGGTGTTAATAGGGGGTAAATCTGCAATTTTAAGAAAAAAAGTTTTTATAAACATAGATTCGTTTAGGAGCTACAGGGTGTTGAAATTTCCGGAATTTTTTTCTTCTTCAAAACTCCTGCAGTTTTTGAGATATTCAGCCCAAGTTTGGAATGCAAGCTATTTTTTACAGCCTCTATCATTACACGTCCTAGATTTTCACTGAAATTCAAAAGGTATTTTCTTTTCCGAGGCCAACTCTCCTTTTGCCCTTTCAAACTTTTTTGCAGTCCGCCATTGATCAGCGTTCAATCAATTTTCGTCATCTTCGTTCAATTTAGAAACTTTTTTGACACTTGTAATATATGCCCAAAATTTGCTTTTATTTTGATAGCTCGTCTTCTGAGACTCAACTTAAACTTATTCAATATCAAACTAAATAAAAGAACAATCAAAAACTAAATAAATTGCTGGAAGTGTCCTCCACCTGCAAGAATACAGGCCTCTGTCCTTCTTTGCATATTATCACGCACTCTTTGAAATATTCCTGAGGTATTACTATCTTGTCACAAGAGATTATTATTCGATTTTTCAATTCTTCTACAGTGTTCACTGAAGGGGAATAAACTAAACTTTTGAGATATCCCCATAAGAAAAAGTCTAAACAATAAAAGTCTGGGGACCTAAGAGGCCATGGTTCTGGCCCACCCTGACCTATCCATTTGTTGTTGAATGTATTATTCGAGAATTTCCTAGCTTTCCTAGTGAAAATTTGTGATAGCAGTTCTCGAAAGGTTAGCTTCGTCTGTGAACATTATTTCACTATCAAAATGAGCATTTTCTCTAATTTTATCTGAGAATCAGCGGCAGGAGTTCAGTCTTGAACGAAAATCTCGAGGAAGTAGAGTTTGGACGCGTTAAATATGAAACGGGTACAATAAAAAGCCGTGGAAAATCCTCCAAACTAGAACATGTGAAATATTCAACTGATTTCCAATTTTTCTTGTACTCACATGATGATTCAAATCAATACAATTCAAAATTGCTTCCTCAATATCTGGAGTTCTCATAGTTTGAGTTGCACCTTTTAAATGGTTATTTGCAGTAAAAGTACCAGTTTCCCGCAACCCTTACTCGATTTGGAAAGCGTACCTGATAATCGCCTAGCTTCTGTTGTGTTTCCGTCAGCCAGACCGTACATGTAATGGATATCACCCAATTCGGCGTTAGTAAAATTAGCCATTTTTCCTTACAGCAATAACTTCAAAAGTATTGAAACTAATCGTTAATTTAATAAACAATTCGAGCAGACACTGGTTCAACTTCAGCATCTGTCATTTTTTTAATTAGAAGTGCTTTCAATTCAGCGAATGCGTACAACCGTTTAATAATTTTTTGTTCGAGAACAGTTGGAGATACGAAAAAATTACAAGTGTCAAAAAAGTTCCTAAATTGAACGAAAATGACGAAAATTGATCAGTGGCGTTTTGCAAAAAAGTTTGAAAGAGCAAAAGAAGACATAGGTTCTAGTAAAAATTTAGGACGTGTAATGATGGAGGCTGTAAAAAATAGCTTGCATTCCGAACATGTGCTGAATATCTCAAAAACTGCAGTAGTTTTGAAGAAAAAAACAATTTTCCGGAAATGTCAACACCCTGTACCTCCGCAACTAAGCTTTTGCGGACCTATGTTTATATGAACTCTTTTTCTTAAAGTTGCACGTAGATTTACCCCCTCAAGTTTAGACATACTATTATGCAACACCCCGTATAAGAAAATTAATTTAATTGAATTTTGTGTCCATATTCATTAATTATTGGCTATAGGCTTAGGCTAGTGATTTGAACATTTATTGTAATTGAATTTGAATTTTATAACTACAATTTTGAGGCATCGTTTTGTTTTCATTCGTTATATTTGTTATGTACTTCATTTTAGAATTCTTAGTGAATATTCTTTTTCTCCTTTGTTGACATTCATTAAATTATAAGTGAATGTATGAATTCGTTGATACCTATACTCATTTTCCATTTTTTTGAAGTTTAATACTCAATTAATTATATCGTAAATTACTGTTGACCGTTGCAACTACGTTGGTGTAAAATCGTGGTTATAAAGGGGTTTAGGCTGTGCCTCCTAGTCCATTTCGTCGATGGTTCCACCGTTATGTTGAGTAGTGTAACTACCTGTCTTGGTTTGATGGAAATCTAACCTCCCCTTTGAGAACCGACGTTTGAACTCTATTACCTACTTATTTGGATAATTTCTTTCTCTCGTAGCATGAGGATATTGTTGAAAGACCTTCATTCAGGTAACAATATTTAACTTTTCCTCAAAGGAGGGACTGGATCTAATATCTACACATTTAATTATCGTCAACCAGGATCACAACAGTTGTAGTTCAATCTAGTCAGATGTCATGAATAGGAGCATTCACACTTTTGTTCTAGAATGAACTCATCAGTGTAGCATACCCATTAACAATATCAAACCAGACCACTACCTACTCGTATTTTGTTCGCACAGAAGTGAATTTTATCACTGTTGGATACACCCTCATCCGAAAATGTCGTCTTTCTTCTGAAGAAATAAAAAAAATCACTATTCTGTGCTTTTAACTATTCTCAGAATAGAATTACCAAAAGCATATTATCATAACCTTTCTCTTTGTTGCAGATCTTCATACCTGTTTGCTAGTAATAATGATTTTCGGAGCCATAACATCGAGTGAAGCCAACTATGACCCAACGCCTTGGTGGACGGATCCATGTAAACATACAATCCCTCCCCCTGTTCTTGAAAGAATGAGACATGGAAGGAGTGCTGATAATAGGAGCATCATTTTGAACCAGCTCAATATTCTAATCAATAATAACAAAGTTTATCTCAAACAACTGGGAAAGCTTTATACAAGGGTAAGTTTTCATCGATTATATCTGCACGATTCAAAATCTTTCTAATTCCAATGTTAAACATAACAATTTGATGTACTTAATAGAAGTATGGGTTGAATAGGAGCCTCGGCACTGAGACCCTGCGTTGTTGTAAAATGCCTAACCTTGAAAGTTTCAGCTAAGCTTCTAAATGTGGTACATTAATTGATGGCGTGTCTGCTATGTGAGAATCAGTGGTCAAAAACTTCTATCTAACGGTTATTCCCCATCTTTGCTTATTACTAATGATTCGGCAGCATCTACCCGGGTAACCAATGTATCTGCCTAACCTAACCTAGTGAACCAAGATGACATTTAACGTTGCTTTGATTAAGAGAAATCATTGTAGTAATGAAATTTATCAAACCTTCATTCATGAAAAGGCTAATAAGTTGGTGAATGAGAATTGAGCCCCATCAGGTTCAAGTATCTCAAGTCTCAAGTGTTTAATGGATTCGTCATTCTCCATATATAACCTGCATCACTAAAACTCAATCCATTCTTATTGGGTGGTTTTAGAGGCAATAATAACCTGGTAGTAAAAAGACTAGCTTTGAAAATTCAAGCTGAGCTTAAATGCGGTAGATTCACTGATGGCGTGTCTGTGATCAGAAAAACGATTATCCTCCAACCTGACAATCTCCAGAGAGATGCTAATCACCCAATAACCAGGAAGCTTCCTTCCAGGAAGCCAACGTGTATGTCTCCTCATCACACAGTCTGTGGACCGCAAGGAGACTTCAGCTGCAGCCTTCATGGACATTGAAGGTGCGTTTAAGGCAGCCCCCACCCACTCACTGTGTGGGGCTGTGAATGGATTAGTAACGTGCTGAATGCCAGAGTGATCAACACTTCATTGAAAGGAGAAGTAGTCATTTTTTTGGCTGGCAAGGGCTGCCAGGAAGGAGTACTATCCCCTCTGCTGTGGTATCTGCTAGTTGATAACCTTCTGGCAATAATTGGCGCACTGTATGTACATGTACAAGCATACGCTGATGATATAGTCCTTATGGCTGTCGAAGATGATAGCGATGTTTCCGACAGACTACAGGAGGATATGTCTGCAATTCAGGGCTGGTGTGAAGGAGAGAAACTTAGCATAAACCCCCACAAAACCCTTATGGTGCTGTTTACCAGGAAAAGAAGGATATTTAATTCCCCCCCGACCCTGGGCGGGGTGTTTATTCCGGTTGTGGAAGAAGCGAAATATCTAGGGATGACCCTGGATAGTAAACTCGCGTGAAATTCGCACCTGGAAAACACAATACAGAAGGCTAGACATTCCCTATGGGCATGTCAAATGACCTGTGGAAAAAACTGGGGTTTTGCCCCAAAGCAACTCCATTGGCTATATGTGATGTTGGTTAGACCACGTATTACGTACGGCTGCATTGCTTGATGGGAGTGCAGTCTTAAGAAGCAATGCCACTTCAAGCTCTCTGAATTACAGAGAACAGCCTGCATGATGATTACAGGAGCCTTTCGCTCTACACCCACTGCGGCCATGGAACTGATATTGGGCCTTGCCCCTCTTCATCTTGTGATAAGAGGAGTGGCTAGAATGGCTTTCTACAGATTCCATCATCTTCGGCTTTGTGCCTGGCGCCCTACAGTCTGAAATTGAGGGCAATGAAGTACTGATTATGAGGTCGGATATAGCAACACCTAAAACCCACATGGAGAGGCGCCACCAAGGAACAGTCAATTTGACTTGGTGGGCATGCGACTGTCTTTCAAGCAGAAATATTCGCCATTGACTACTGTGCTAACCTCTTGCTTGCAGGGGATTAACAAATAGGTCAATTAAAATCCTCACCGATAGCCAAGCTGCACTGAAAGCATTGACATCCGATACCTGTACTTTACTTATGGTGGAAGAATGTCACTCTACCCTTGCCGAACTAGGAGAGCGGAGCAGGTGCCGTCTAATATGGGTTCCTGGCCACTCGGGCATTGAGGGAAATGAGAAGGCGGATTCATTGGCCGCTCGAGGAACTAACCTGGAGTTCATAGGACCGGTGCCTAAGCTCGGAATACCTCTGGAAACTGCAAGGATGGAAAACAACCGATGGCTGGACTTGAGGCTACTTGAGCATTGGATGAGCCTCCCAGGACTCAGACACGCTCGACGTACCATCAGTGGACCTTCCACTACAAAAGCCAAGACCTGGCTTAAACTCTCTAGGTTTGAACTGAGAGTTTTAACTGCCATATTAACGGGGCACTGTCGCCTCAGGAAATACCTAAATAAATTAGAATTGGTTGAGGATCCTTCATGTAGGCTTTGTGAAGAAGATATAGAATCAATGGAACATGTTATGTGCGAGTGCCCAGCAGGGGACAGGGTCAGGATGGAAGAACTTGGATCTTGCAAACTGAAGCTGACTGAGCTTATTAAGCTCTCACCCAAGAAACTCGTATCCTTTACGAGAAGGATGGAGCTCGTGGATGAAATTTAGGACAGAGTGTGCCACAATCAAACAATCACCCAATTTCGTTGGTACATGATTTGTAAGAACGCATCTCTACTTATTCAATGTAGTAAACTAGTTTAATGAATCAGCCTAATCTCAGCAAATATCAGTCGGATCTGAAAAATCTCTTTTTTCGATCAATCAATGTGATAAACTAGCGCGAGTACCATGCCATTTGGCAACACTGCATGGAAATCAGACTTCAGATCGAACTCGAAACGTTACTAAGCAGATGCCAACTTTAGTTGCCTAGATCTGTGAGTGAGCGACCCGAACGCGAGTCATATAATAAATCTAACCCGGAATGAAAAGAATGAAGTGATAACATAAAATGTAGTCTTCTACAAACTTTTCGTCAATTTTATAACTTATAGTAACATTTTTTTTCAGATCAAGGACCCGAATAATATCCCTGAAGGCAGGTTTAAGTGGCTCAATATCACAAAACTCTTCGCAGGCGTGGAGACAGCGAAAGGATATGTAAGTATTGAAATAGGACATTGTTCGACTTCAATATACCCACAACAAAAGTAGTATGGAATCACTCGGTGTTTCACACTATTGATTGTTTTTAACCATGGATCTTTGACTACTTGTGAAGAATGAAGTTTTTTGTTGTAAAAAAATTGGATAGTATGATAAGAGATTTTAATTTTCATCACATGTTCGGGATATTGTACTCAGTCGTGACTGAGATTTGAAAATTGAAAATGCCTTACGTTGGATTATCCGATGTGCTCTCGTTGAAGAAGAGGTGACACAGAGGGATATAGCGGCCACAATGGGGGTATCACAGGGGGTGATTTCAAAAACCTACTCCGGATACGTGGAGCTACAATCTCTGCGAAATAGGCCTAGATGAATTTGTAGAAAGGTCACTTCTGGACAACAAAACCGTGTTTTGTGCCAAATTGCAAGAAGACAGCCTAGTGCGTCGCACCCCATACTCCAAAAGCAATTTCTGGAAGCAACAGACATCAGTGTATCAGTCGAAACCATACGTCAAAGACTCCGTTCAAGAGGTTTATACAGCAGAGAGTTCCAGAGCTAACCAGACAAAAAAAAATTAAAAGACTTAATTGGAATATTGACCAGAATTGGTGTTCGATCAGATGACCGTCGGATTCGGGTTTTAAGGGGTCGTGGAAGACAAGCTAGACTCCGAGCAGCAAGACAAATTCCTAAATGCCAAGGGGGCAGTGTGATGTTTTGGGGTGGCATTATGCTTTTTGAATGCTGTTCATTAACTTTCCTTCTAACAGAATCTATAGGAATGATTCTTAACCTTGCTCATCATGTATCATATAAATATTCTTCACCCAAATGGTGATTCATAGTGACTCCAACTAACAAAATATTATCAACAGAAACATATTGTCTCTATAGTATGGATAGTACTATAGAAGTTTGTCTATTTGCACCATCTTGTCCAAATGGTTTTCAACCTTTCTTTGCACCATGTTCTGGGTTTCTAGGCTGGCTCTTTGATCCTTATTTTGCAAGCACATTAATTTATTCATTACACCAAATACTCGGGTAGCACTGGGATCAGATGAACTATATTTTGCCATAGTTCTTCTATAGCCGCTTTGAAATGGCTATTTGCACTATGAAGATCTTTACAAAGATCTGCACACTTTTGGAGGATTACCAAGTCCATAGACCTTTCTTCTAGTTCTCACCAAGACATATATGTATCAGGTTGAAACTATATCTTCATTGTACGCAGGTACAAAGAGTTTCTTGGAGTCACTGCTTGTGATAATACTGAAACTTTGATACGACACTTCATTCAGAGACTGTGCAACCTCTACCAGCCATCTGCAGACTTGTGGAGATTTCAGAAAACCCTGGGTTAATTTTACTCTTCTTCGTCGATCTATTCGTGTACTAGTTTGAACTTCAAGCGAACTTGTTGAGGTTATTGATACGCATCACCTCTTGATGGTGATGATGGTGACTAGAAGAGCTTGAAATTGATTATTCAAAAATTCTTGCTAAGTTGGCACCACTATTTTCTTTACGCGGAGTTTGAACGTGTTCTGTCATTCAGTTTTTACATTGCTCAATTTTTTAAGTTCTCACAAGTGTTTTGCGACTTTCACATTGGATAAAAATATCGAACAAAGAATTTGTCTCAAAATTTCTTCGTGTGCTGGGTCGCTATACATACTCTTCTGAAAATAGAGGATATACAAAAATTTGAATAATTGTATTTACAATAAATGCTGATATCTATAATTTTGGTGTGTGTCAGCAAAAACACAAGTGTGAGCTCACGAAATGTAACAGGGGAACCATACTATCTTGCGTATGATTCAATAAACGAGTGAAAAAACCCGAGGAAAAAACTCGTTTCCCTGTCGCTATTGTACTAGTAATAGCTTGCCTGTTTATGTTGTGTTAGTGTCGTGTGTACATAAAGAGTATCAAAGATTTTTCTGCTCAGCCGCTTCATTCTCTCTTGCATTCCATGATTTCCAAACGAAGACAAGGGTGAAAGGAAAGGGGTTTGGGACAGGAATCTGTAAAAATGGAAAAAGAAACCCAGCAGAAAAATATTTCAACAATCATACTTCTTATATGTCTAAACAAATCTAAGAAAAGATTTTACATGGTCATATAAAGAACTAAGGAGATAATAAAAAAATACATAACCTGCGATATTTTCCTCAAATTCCCTCTCTGTTTGACCGAGAGAGCCCCGATGGCTGAAAATGAAAGAAGGCTTAGGGATAATCGACTTTATCAAAAACACGTGCATATGAGTGATACAGTGCATTCAACAGCGGCTGAGAATAGGTGGAAGATTTGATTCGCTCTGGTGGACCTTCAACATCTTCAACTGAAGTTAACATCGATATAGGAAAATAAATGGTAATTGAAAATCTCCATTTAAGTTTGAGAGAGATAGGCAATGAAATTTCCATTCCTCACGAATCATTTCGTACCATTTTGAAGGATTGGTTGGGCATGAAACGCGTTGTCGCTCGACTAGTTTCAA
Source organism: Cryptolaemus montrouzieri (assembly GCA_013387265.2). Classification (NCBI taxonomy): domain Eukaryota; kingdom Metazoa; phylum Arthropoda; class Insecta; order Coleoptera; family Coccinellidae; genus Cryptolaemus; species Cryptolaemus montrouzieri. Next base: position 6,444,065 of record JABFTP020000124.1, read on the forward strand.
AAGACCTGAAATACATGCGTGTTATGTGACGTTCGAGGGAGCAAATTAGCCGAAAAAGGTCAGAGTTGTGGAGAGAAAACTCATCTATTTTGCACCATGATAATGCATCATCTCACAAAGTTATCATTATGAATAAATTTCTGACTCAACAGATACCACGGAACTACCACCATATTGATGTGATATGGGGCCGAGCTGTATTTTTCCAAAACTCAAATTATCACTTCGTGGTACCCATTCTGAATCGACAGAAGACATGAAAGAGAATTCGCGGCGAAAATTGAAGTCAATTCCAGATAAAGCGTTTGAAAAATGTCTTGATAATTGGATTATTTGTTGGCGTGAATGTATTATTTCGAATGGGACCTATTTTGAAGGAAGGCGATACAATTTCCGGTTCTTTTTCGACAATACATTCCCTGAATTTGAGTCATTGCTAGATATTAGTTGGGATTTGGGTCACCAATTTATATTCCGTATCTTCCTTTCAAACTTTCCGACTTATATTTCGGGAAAAGACTGGTAATATAGACAGTTCTTCTATTTTTTTTATTACCATCATTTAAGTGACGCAAAATATTTTTAATTTGGTCACACGAATTAAATTTTTGGCGAAATTAAACGACATTTACAATGATCAATTTTTATTTATGCTCTGATTGAAATATTAAAATAGTTATTCCGATAAGAGCTTTTTCTAAACACCTTATAAGTGACTCATTTCAGCCTCTGTTAGTTGTAATACATATTGATTGACGCTTTTGTTGCAGAACTCCAAACTCAAAAAACTCCACAACACCATGCAGTTATTTGGGGGCGTTCTCGAAAAGCTGTCCGGGGTCCAGTTGAGATCCCACGTAAAATTCAACAAAGATAAAAGGGATGACATTCTCTATAAGAGCAAACTTGACCTCAAAGCGTTTATTTGTGAAGTGGAAGAAGCCCTAATAAATGCAAAAAAAACAACAAAGAATATCATGTTGAAAGATATGAAAATCCCTCTTCCAGAACAGACTAATCTCACACAAATGTACGTCCTAGACGTGAAAATATTTAAATCCATGAAGTCATTTCTAATACTGGTGAGAAAAAAAATTCTGAGCAAAAAGCGACGCATACGTAACCGAAAAAACAGTATTAAGGTTTCTGCAAAGCGACGCATACGTAACCGAAAAAACAGTATTAAGGTTTCTGCAAGAGATAGTAACGTGCCTTTGATTAGGACACTAAGAAAAAAGTTATTGTGAATGTTGCTTTTATATAATTAATCTCATTTTTTCTGTGATAATGTAGATTTTAGGTTTTTTTTTTTTTAGTATTTTATAGAAAAGACAAAATGTGATAACGTGAGCTCTTAATTTTAGACGAACGTTATAGTTATAAAGAAAACTGTAGTTTTACATTCTAACACATATAAAAGCGTGAAAAATTTAGAGGTTCTACACAAATGCGAATGTTAGCTCATTGGATATGAAATGACGTCTAGAAAAATTTGTTTGGACGATTTTAGTACTCAAACATTAAAACCTTCACTAAGCAATTAAGATGAAAAATTCAGTTTTTTAATATAATTAAGAATTATTTGATGATTTCAAAATGATTCTCAGAAGACGAAATTTTCAATGAAAAAGTATTTGATATATTTGATTCTTCTTCTCAATCTTATTTTTCTAATTACTTCTACAATTTCTATTTTTACGTGAATTTGAATCATATTTTTGAACGTTATCTCGTATTCAATGCAGATTTTTCGAGAGTTTTGTCATCTATTTAAGCTTGAGAATTGGACTTAAAAGGTTAGTCTTTCCTTTATTCAAAGAAATAGATTTCACTTTTTACTCTACATAATATTAATTTTCGAAAATCAAATTTAAAACAGAAAGAAATACATTTTCATTGGAATAATTTAAAAAATTAATGTACAAAATGTAACAATACATACAACATATAGAAAAGAATATTTCTTTGAAATGAGGGTAATTGAGATTGATGAAAACATTGAACTCGAATGAATATCAAATTTTGTGCGTTTCTCGAGAAAATCCTACAACGAAAGTATTAATTAATTAGTTTGTAAAGTTAAGCCCCAATGAAATTTGTTGCCGAACTAGAATTTGTACAATATTGTATCATATGCAAATTGAACGATACAACATTCCATGTAGTATTTTAATTATTTATTTTATTTATTATCTAATTTATTCGTTTTTATTGTGACTGAAAAGTATTACAAAGTTGATAGTATTATTTTATTGTGAAAATCTTGAACGAATTTAGTTATAATGACTTTTGTAAACATATATTTATGAATGAGCGAATCATTTTTCTACTTTTTTATTTATTTCGTACTTAATTAAAACAGATCGAACAAGAATTGAGTTTTTTTCCATAAAGGACAATTATTATAGCCATAGATTAATGAATCTTTAGGTGATATTATGGTCATAGTCAAGCGACTCGGATAAGGGTTAAAGCGTATTATTATTCTTTATTAATTTATTTATTGTTACAAAACATAGGAACCCCTACAGGATAGACCCAATTACCGGGGAACACAAAAATAATAACAGAAAAATAAACAGAAGTGAAACTGTCATACTAAATGAAAATTATAACTTTCATAAAAATTCAGAAAAAAAGACTACAGAATCAAGTAAATTATCATGAAAACTAAAAACTACTACAATGAGCATGATTCAGATCTAATGAGATATGCAATAACATTTCTTTTGAAAGAAGAAAGAGGTTCATGAAAAATATCTAAGCTGGCAATATGCTAATTGTACAGACGCATAATTCGCAAGAAAACAGAATGAAAAAAAAAAACTAGTACGAGCCTTCGGAACATAAACGAGTGCATTTCGACGACTAGGGTACACGGGAACATTGAAAATGAGATAATTAACAAGCGGAAAACTAAATGAATGATTTAAAATTCGATAAAGAAATACAGAGTCGAAATGAACTCTCCTCTGCTCCAGGCTTAAAATTTTGTGATGACGCAAACTTAATTGATTTTATGGTTAGGACTTTTGACAAACTTTCTCTGGACTCGTTCAATTCTGTCAATATACTTGTAATAGTGAGTGGACCAAACAGGTGCAGCTCGCAGCCCCCAAAAGCCACAATAGTAAAATTAAGCAGTATGCCGAAAAAAAAGCGGAAGAGTGCATTTTTGTCTTTATTAGGATCTCATCAGTGTCGCATATCGCTTTTTAGCATCCTAACCAACCACATCCGAATATCCCAACGATTTCAGAAAAGACGCATCACGTCCGGAAGCGAATTCACCGTCTTGGTCCATAGAAGACGGCACTCATCTGTAAATACGAGACTTATCTTTTCTGGAATCGAATGGCATCCCCCCCCTTTTGTAATTGTTTAGAGCTCTATGAAGCTTCTAGATGTGCGAAAAATTGCAGAAAAAAAGATTGCTCTCTTTAATACAGGCTGTTAAAATTCCCATTATTCTTGTCAGACCCCCTCATCATTTCCTCCCAAAATTAGTTTCGGGTTGGGAACTTAGCTTGTGATTAATTTGAAACACAATTGCGAATGGTCAAACATGTGCCCAGTACCGTTTTAGTAACCTCATAAAGTGTTAATTAGTGTCAATGTTCAAAGTATCAGATCGATGTCCAGGTCTAGTACATGATAATTTTTCCCTGTCATATGAAAAATGTAAACAAATTTTACGAATCTCTGCAAATGAAATCAAGCGTCTGGAGCCAAATTTCATACGAAAGACCGTGTAATGATTTGAGTAATATTTCGTAGAAATTTAATTATTGTTCATTGGTGCTCCTTCAATTAATTTCGTGAAACAAAATTATGAGTAATAAACAATTTAAGAGGTCAAGAGCATCATATTTTCGTCAATTTTTCAATAATTTTCCAGTATCAAGTCTGCGTTTTATCAGGAGAGATTTTGCGGAGAAATTTTAGTCCCTAATGCCTAGTTAATCCATATTTCAAAATTCATAGGCAACTACGAGGATGATCTGAAAAGTTTATAACCTCTACGTGAAGATGGCAGTACTCATAAATAAAACATGAAACATGTATAAATAAGACTAGAGCAAGAACAATGTGGACTGCTTATTAGATATTATATCAGCGATTTTCAGTTTTAGCTAAATTTGGCATTCAGGAACTCTTGTATGCCGTAGGGAGCTGTTTCTACCAGTGGTTTATGTAAACGTTTTCCCAGAAGTGCCGGCTGCTCATCACGTATTGTATGTGGTAATTTGTTCATTATTTTTATTGTCGTGTGGTGTGCATTCAAAACAGCTCACTGTTCAACATCTGCAAGCAAATGTACAAAAAATAAATTTTTCCCTTCAAGATTTAATAAAATGAGATCAATTTCAAACAAGTAATATCTTATTTTGAAATGGGCTATGTTCAGGGCCCCCGTGAAGGCGCTTGTGGCACCCCTTAATGTATTTTGGATTATGTTTTTTATTTTTTTAAGGTAGGAGGTAGGTAGGTGCTTGAAGTAAAGCTCCTTTAGAGGCTTTAAACTTAACCCGGGGACACTTTTTTCTCAAAACATACCTCCTTTATGTGGATGACGAAAAAAATTCATAAAACTCTTGCACAAGATTAAAAAAGTTTAGTGTAGCACCCGACACATTAGCGTCATTTACTGTTAAGTTCAAAGTATGAGCCGAACAAGGTACACAAAAAGGGCTTTCGGATTCGCATCAAGAATGCGTTATTGGAGCCCAACATGTTTTCCCTTCATATTTGTCCCATTATCATAGCCTTGTCCCCTAATGTGTTTTGATTCTAAATTTAATTTTCTATCACAAATGTATATATCCCTTCTCCTGTAGAGTCCAGTATTGGATTAAACGCAATAAAACTTTCCTTAACTTCAACCTTTTTTGAAGGACAACATACCTCAGAACAAAACTAATTTGCTCAGTATGACTAGTGTCTGGTGTAGAATCTAATATTATTGAAAAATATTTTGAACTGCGAACCATTTCTAAAATATAATTTCTTATTTTGGACGACAATAATTCAATTATTGCATTCTGTATTTGCACGCCTAAATAATAAGTCATTTTAACAGATTTTTTTTGGAGTTATACACTCGGCTAACATGCTGTCTCATCACTGAATCAAAGGTGGCAATCATCTCAACAGCTTTTAGAAAATTTCCATTATCATGTTCGAAAAGCAATTGAGAAGAACCTTGAAGTGCCAAGCATTGTGTAGATAAATACTTAACAATCGCAATAATTCTTTCCAACACGTCTCGCCAATATTTTTTTTCCGTTTCTAAAATCCGCAGATGATGAGAATTAACAGTCATAGATGTCTCTAACATTTTTTTTGAATTTATCCAAGTGTTTATATAATTGTTGTGTGAATTGACGTTTCGTGTCTCTCAATTAGCAAAGACAAGTGTTGCAAATCAGCCCCATTACAGCCTTCATCGAAAGTGTCACTTGCAGCAGGTATTTCGTTAGCTGACATTACCGAAGTTTTTACACAAGCTGAATTACCTGAAGTGGATTGTTCAAGTGCTGTAGACGAGAATGGTGTCATCGCTTCATCGGACTCTGCATCAGTACAAGCGGTTTTGCTGCTACAACCGCTGCCACTTGTTGCAGGACCTGATGTTACTGTTGAAATTTCAGATGGTCCACTCACGGTTATTGATATTACAGATTTAAAATCTTGAGATTCGGACGATTCGGTCGCACCAACATCGATAGTCTCCGTGGAATCTCAATTGTTTTGCAAGAAATGCTTTAAAGATCCAACCGTTCTTCCCCTTTCTTGTAGTCTCAGTTTCTTTTGCTCGCAAAACTTCGCACCTGAATGTCTCTTTCCTTTATCCTGATAAAACAAGTAACAACAATAATAAGCACCATGTGGGTAGGGTAGGAAATATTCTTAAAAAGTTAACTAAGTAGCCAATAGTCTTAACCCTCTATAGGGCAGATTATTATTAAGTAAGTTAGCATATTTGAGTAAAAAGCAATTTGTTCGAGTCTTTTCAGCTTAAATCCTTTCAAAAATAAAGGCAAAATAGATTTTAAACTAATTTGATCTCATAGCCCTTAAAAAATCCTACGAAATGGCTTTTTAAAAAGATCAATAGCATAAAAACTAAGCGAGTTATGGATAAAACCAGTTCCTTTTATAAACTCGTACATGACATTTCAATTAATGAAAAGATATTTGGCTAAAGAAAACGAATTATAACCAGTATCCTATAAATGGTTAATGTGGATAGTATAAAGTAGGGAACACTTACCATTTTATGAAAAATCAAGCCGTTGAAATTGCAGTCAGCAGGTATTCGGCACTTAATTTAAAAAAAAGTAGTAAACAAAATATTACACAACACAATACCACACTTGACAAAATACCAATAACTATTACTAGGATTACTTGTTTTTATTCACTTGTTGCACGGTACAGTAAACTAACTGATTTGAAAACGCCTGTGGGATGCATCGTTGTTATAGCGCTTCAGGCGTTGTTCATGTCTGAACAGGAAAAATCAAGAAACTGCCGCCTGACGTGTTCTTGCAACATAGGAATCGGCAGTAACAGAATGATATACTAATAAAATTTCGTGTGTATTTATACCTAATCCAATTTAATTTTACAACTTTTATTTTAATATTTTTTTTGGACCCTGGGTTTTAGCGCCCCTAAAGGATGGCGCCCGTGTGCATTGCACACTTTGCACATATGGTTGCGGGAGCCATGGCTATGTTATATATTTCCTAAACTAGAGCTGATACAGAAGTACACGGATTAGAAATTATCATTAAAAATAAGACTAATATCATGTACCATAACTCAATCATCAGAATTGCTGTTCTTTGGTGTAATCATTCAAGAGCATAAAGTTCTGGATTAAGTTCATTTTACCATATGGAGGATCAAATGAAGATATCAAGTTTATGAAAAAACCGATAATTTTTTCTGTGAATAAAATCATGAAACTAAACACTGGGATGAATAAGGTCGCGTCAAAGTTACCTCGTTCATTTTCCAACAATATTGTAGACATTATCAACTGTCATCGACCGCAATAAGAAATTTCAGCGTATCAACAACCCATTACGAAAAAATAATCGTATTTGCGCGATATCTGCAATCGGCGCCTGTCGCGTATGATTCAATACGAATCTGCCCTTTGAAGGTAATCGGATATCGACTCGGTAGATTGTTTCAGAGCGGAAACGCGGTGGAAATTCCACGCGGTAGTAGAGCGTTTCCTTCTCGACTCATCCTATCGCGTCATCCATTCAAGACGTCGACCGGCGCCCGACGGGCGCTTAGTCGACGACACCGTTCAGCTATTACTCTGATTAATAGTCGCGGAGATAGATCGGATATTTGTTAGGAACCTATGAATAACACTATCTAGCATGAAATATTTTTTATATTATGATAAAGGAAACCGAGACGACTTGTAACAGTTTATAGTTTTTTTCCCATTATTCATGAATTATCGAATATAATAAAATATTACTTATATTCTATTCAGCAGGGGTGCTCAAACTTAAACTGCTGGCGATCTACCTCAATATTTTTAGACTACTCACGATCGAGTCTGAAAGGCTGCAAGTATGTCCTATCTACCCTATCTACCTACCTATAGGGTGTATCCTGACAAGAGCTAGTTTCCAAATCTGCCCGCCATGCACGCAGCCCCCAAGCGCCACAATAGTGCAACCAAGGAGGATACCGCGAAACGACGCGGCAGACTGCAGTTTCGCCCTTATTAGGAGCTCATCAGTATCGCATATCGCTTCTCAGCATCCTACCAAGCTACATCGGGGTACCCTATCAATTCCAGAAAAGACGCACCTCGTACATACGTACGAGAGTCGCCCTCTATGGACCGACACGGCGAACCCGCTACCGGACCTCGAGAAAAATGCGAACAGTAACGAACAGATGTGGAAACGTTAAAAATTCCAAACATTTGGGAGACATCTTTTGCCGTTCCGTGAATCACATCAACGGTAGAAAACGTGCGAAATAATCCCGCTGGAATAGTGCTCTGCTTCCTCTGCCATGTCCTGACTCATGACTTCAATACGCCCTGTGACAGTCGGACCAGATAACTGAAGTTCTTTAATAGTAGACAAGATTCCTGTTTAATTTTCAAAATCTCTAAATAAAGTCTCATCCGCTTCTATAAATGCTTCCTTCACAACCGATGCATCTTCGAATGATTTCTGGGGTTTGGGGAATATATGAGATATTTTAAATGTGAACATGGTTTGTTCTTTTTTCAAACAAGATATCAAATCACGTACTTTTTGTTTTCTTAATTCGCTCTGTGGCGGAAAATCCTTTTCATAGTTTTTATGAGGCGTATTATGATGCCTCTCTAAGTTCAGACGCTTAGGTATTCCTGCAGGCGTGAACGAAAGTCTCGAATGTTCTCGTCCAACACACCACCCGAAATTTCTAAAAAATCGGCAACAATCAAAACCGTGGCTTTTCTTTGACAAGTACCGCGCGTTCCTTTGATAAAGCCGCCATTTCCGCTAGTAGAGTGGTATGTAATTACGTAATGAATTTTTGTAGTTTAGCTACCTACCTACAAATTTTTTTTTCTTTTGAGATCTACCATGTAAACACCCCTGCTATACAGTATAAGCTCTTTATTAGCGCGGTCTGTTATTATAATTATCTCTTAGTTCTGAATTGTCTTCTTGGTTTTGCTCGCTTTGTACAACTTGCATTTGTGCTTCAGTAGATGGTTCTGATTGCGGAGTGTCATCAATTTGATCATTGCCTTCAAGAACTATCTCGAAAGTCTCCTGCGAAATTTTTTGTTCCATTTCCTGTTTGATGATATTGAGCCTAGTTTCTGGAATTAAATCATTTCTCAATATTACTCGATAGTGGTCAGATATTTCTGCCACACTTCTATAAAAGGTATTAATCACAAATCTGGGAACTCTATGAACTATTCAAATATACAATCTACTCAAAGACCTATTCCACACAGTGATGATTTACCTATTCCTCAACCTCCAGTACACAGATGAATTATTTATGGATAACAGAACTGAACCAGGAGAAATTAACACATACAGTGAATGCCGCAATTCTTAAAAAGATTGAAGCATTTGAAATGTGGGTGTATAGGAGGATTCTTAGAATATCATGGATGGATCGAGTAACAAATGCAGAAGTTCAGAGACGCATAGGCAGGGAAAGAGAGGTTGCTAACACACCCAAGAAACGTAAATTGGAATATCTGGGCCATATTATGAGAGGTGAAAAATATAAATTCCTACAGCTGATTATCCAAGGCAAAATACAGGGAAAACGAAGTATAGGAAGGAGAAGAATCATGGCTGAGGAACCTGAGAGAGTGGTTTGGATGCACTTCGAACCAACTTTTTAAATCGGCCGCTTCTAAAGTAAAAATAGCGATGATGATTGCCAACCTTCGACTCGGAGATGGCACTTGAAGAAGAAGAACCTCCAATAAATATGGATGACGTGACCGAAGAAAATGTATCGGAGAGTTCAGATTCCGATCCAACTTTTGAGCAAAGTACCTCAAACAGAGAACCCCATTTTATAACTCAAAACGATCTCAATGACTTGGTATGTGATTTGGATCTCAGTGAAAGACAGGCAGAACTGTTGGCATCCCGACTTCATGACTGGAATTTACTGGAAAAAAATACCAGAATATCCGTATACAGAACTTGACATACACACTTCTCAAGTTTTTTTTCTCAAGATGGCAATATAGTGTTTCGCAGTGAAATTCCCACAATGATGACGAAGTTGACGTTTGAATATGAAACATCTGACAGGCGTTTGTTTATAGATTCGTCAAAGGTTAGTTTGAAGGCTGTACTTTTACATAATGGTAATGAATACCCTTCCGTACTGGTCGATCATGCTATTGAAATTAAAGAATTGTATGAAAATATGAAATCACTGCTAGAACATATTAAATATAACCAATATTCCTGGAAAATATGTGGATAAGTAATTGCTATTTGGCTAGGTCTACAGCTTGGATACGAAGTTTTGTTGTTTCGTCTGGGATAGTCGAGCGAAAAAATCATGATGTCAAAAAGGAGTGGCCTAAGCGAGACGATCTTATAACAGGTCAACGAAATGTTCTTCACAATCGGACTAATGAAAAATTTTGCAAAAGCTCTGGATAAAAATGGAGAAAGTTTTTGTTACTTAAAACAGAAATTACCAAAAATCAGTGATGCCAAAATGAAAAAAGGAATATTTGTAGGTCACAAATAAGAGATCTACTGGTTGGTGAAGAGTTTGATCAAGCACATAATCCGATCGAAAAATCGGCATGGACATGTTTTCGATATATTGTTCGTAATTTTCTTGGAAACCACAGGGCAGAAAACTATGAAGAGTTAGTACAACCTCTTAGAGGCTTACAAGGACATAGGATTCAATATGTCGACCAAGATTCACTTTTTACACTCACATTGGGATTTTTTCCTCGAAATTTTTGGAGCCGTTAGCGACGAACACGGTGAGCGGTTCCATCAGGACATATCTAATATGGAAAAAAGGTACCGAGGCAAGTGGAGTCCGAACATGACTACTAGTGGACATTCAAAAGGGATGTACCTGACGCTAAATATTCTCAAAAATCCTGAATGAAAGTAAATATAAGTTATTTTTCTTTATTTGAAACATTTTTTTACTGTTTTTACTTAAAAAAAGTTTAAATGCTGTTGCCAAAAAACTGAGGGTGATAGAAATGTTCTAAAAATGCAGATTAGTTACAGACTAATTGTAGATACAAAATAACCCATTCAATTCCATTTTACCTTCATTAAGGTCATTATGGTCTATCAGTGTTATTAGTCCATTTGACGACGCGTTTGTAAATCGTACCGAATCCTATTGATTAATATATGTATATGTATGTGCCAATGTGCCGATTTGATCCGAAAACAATGAAATCTCAGCCACGAATAGATTTTTTTATACGCGAATAGTAAAAACGCAAATGTAAGAAGCGCGGACTGTATTTATCTTCGAAAAACAATAACGTTGCTAGAAACTGTCGATTGTTTCATTGTAGCTCTATTTGCAAAACTTGAAATACATCCCTCGTATATTGTTTTAATTACACTCCGCACATTGTCGCATCACCCTACTTTTACGACAATACTATATAAACTTTTAGGTTGGTCATTCAAGAGTCGCTTGGTAACTTTCAGAAGTGTAAAATAAGAAGATATCATTCAAAAGGGATGAGTATGATGAAAAATATCAACAATTTTCGAGTTAATGAAAAATTAAAAAATTTTACCATCTTCAAACATTCGCGCAGAGACCAATCAACTAGAATCGAATGGTTACTAATCATTTTCAAAATCGAGTGTTTCCTCCCCGGGCTCTAACTACTGCCAGTATACGTCTCGGAAGCCCCTCAAACAAATTTTGGATGTACTCTTGAGTCACTAAGTTCCAAATTTCAAGAAGCAGATTATCTAATTGTTGTAGTGTTCTACAAGGCATCCTACGTTGCTGAATTTGGCACCCCATGTGGTCCCAAACATGTTATAAGGGATTCGAGTCGGGATTTCTGGTTGGCCATCTTAAAATATCAATTTCTGCATTTTGCAGAAATTCTGTAACTACTCTAGCTGCATGAGGCTGAGCATTATCATGCATATAAATGAAGTTTTCGACAATTAATGGACCAAAGGGTACAATATAGGGTTCAAGGATATCTGCGATTTATGATGATGTCATTCTTCCATTATTCACTAGGACTAACTCAGTTCGACCATGGAAAGAAATGCCTCCCTACACCATTACAGAGCCTCCTCCGGTTTGCCGGATATTGCATTGCTGATACCGTTCCCCAGGTCGTCTGTATACAGGCATGCGTCTATCATTTGATACTAGACAGAACCTGGACTAGTCGGAAAAGAGAACATTCGATCATTCTGGAATACCCCAATTTGCAAACTGAAGTCTTGGAACTCGAACGTGGGCCGGTAGAAGCCACCCTTATCTGATATCATCTTTTCTGAGCTGTTCCTAGCAGTTTGCAATGAAATATGCACAATTCTGGAAAGTTCATTTTGTAGCATTCTAGCCGTACAGTGCCGAACTCATAGCGCAGTTAAACGAAGCCAACGATCATCAACGGGTGTTGTTATCCGATTTATTCCCTGTCCGGCCCTTCTTTCATATTCCCCTGTTTCGTGGTACCGATTAATTTCTCTTGAAATAGTCCTTTGGTTAACATTCAACAAGTTAGCCACGTAACGTTGGCTAACGTGTTGTTACAATTCTTACCACTTCATGATAACTCAAATAGCGTCCAGGACGTTTAGCAGCCATTACAATAAATTCAAAGATTCGAAAATCAAGAAGAAACACAGAAAAATTGCATTAATTTAGCGTGAAAACTGAAGAGAAATTGAATGAATACTGATAGTCAAATAAACTCATTCTTGTTTCAGGCGTGTTTGAGATCATATGGAAACAAATGTTACTCTATAGATATGATTTTTTTCCCCTTATATGTCCAAAAAGATATGTTGACAAAGAAACTGCTGTCGAGCTGCTCAATCGATTGTGGAATTCAGAATACCAGGTGATGCGACAATTTTTGTGGAGTGTGTATTTAATATTCATTGCATTGTTATTCTCAGATCTAGTTTGAAGAGTTGAAGTGAAATCTCAAATATCGATTTGTTCGATATTACAAATCGAGAATATGGCCCCAAAATGATTGATGAGGCTATTTCTACAAGACAAGGTGTTTTTAATATGCACTCCGTGACTACGATCATTATGGTGAATGGAAAACTCATGTTTATAAACCTACAAAATAATGTTAGTTAAATAAAATCTACAATTTCTTCAATCTTTGTTATATTGATTACACTTAAAAAATATGATTAAGTGATAATTAACCATATCGATTATTCCACAAATGAGCATAAAATGTTATACCCATCATGAACAATGCAAAAGAAGCGTTAATATTATGCATACCGAGATGATTAGTCAAACATAGCGTAACTAGTACAGTACATACTCGGTTTCTGAGCCGGAACTTGCGTAAACCCTACGCAAATTATTGGTTGATACGTAAGTAAGTGGTGTAATCATTTATCATCAAGGATAATCTTAGAGAGTCAATCTGTAGTTTCGATGACATTGTCATAAGATAATTGAATCAATATTTATCTGTACCATGAAGTTTCGAAGTTCTAATGGGACAAAGTTTATTATTATTTGAAGAAAACTGACATGCCCCCAGTTATCGGAAAAAAGTAGACAATTCTTGTCTCAAAAAGAAGGAGCGTATCTATGATGTATAAAAAGTAGGAAAAGTACTGTTTGAATATATATATATATATATATATATATATATATATATATATATATATATATATATATATATATATATATATATATATAATACAAGAATGACAAAATTTTACATTGGTTGGATCGGTTTCGGACATACGTCCATTATCAACAACAAGCTAATGGAAACAATACAGGAATTAACATCAATAAAATGCTAGTAGAGGTCACAGTAACTTGAATAATGGTGATTCGTAGGTAATTAAGTCTACCTGGTCGTTGAGGAGCTAAACCCTTTCTACCCTAGATGCCTTGAAAATTTCCATCGATTCAAAGAAACTGAGTTTATAAGATTTATCTATCACAGGAATGAAGAATTTTTAGCTGTTGAAGTTCTGGAAAAGGATGACATTCATTCAGACAGATGTGCAGCTTAAGCTGAATCATATTTCCTATGTAGGAATGACCGAAAATGTTCTTTGTATCTAGCCTTGAAAGAGCGTCCTGTTTGACCTATATAAAAGGAATTGCACTCAGAAAATGTTAATTGGTATACTCCTGATTTTTCGAATTTATCGGTTTTATCTTTTGTGTTGAAAAGCAGGCCTGACAATTTGCTAACAGGTTTGAATGCAATATGAACTTTTTTACAAAACAGACAAAACTCTAGCAACCTGTTCTGACGTCTTCCTAAAATATGTTAGAGACATAAATTTTTCGGGCTTTTCTCTGTTGGATTGGAAATATATCATGTTGAATGTGTTGTTGCGTATTTTTCGATTAATTAAACACTCTATTGATTTTAATCGAAGCCGTTGTTCTCTGCTATTAACATAATGGTGTTAAATATAATATTTAACACCAAGGTGGAGGCAAGGCACTGGGTTCGACAACATTCACCCAGAGTTTCTTATTAATCTTGGCAAGAGCGGTCGTCAAATTTCTCACCAATGTTCTTCAGAGGGGTAAGATTCCACAGCTACTTAAACAGACGAAAACAATTGCTATCCTAAAGCCAGGTAAGCCACCCAACAAACCTGAGACCTATCGCCCCATCGCGCTTCTCAGCGCTACCTACAAGCTGCTAGAAAGACTCATATACAACCGAATAAGCGCTAAGATCTTGGAGAACATCCCAGTCGAACAAGCCGGATTCAGGCCCAAACGAAACTGCTCCGATCAAGTTTTGTCACTAACAACAACTGCGGTAAGGTCAACTTTCGTTGACCTTGCAGCATATGACACTGTCTGGGAAAAAGGGTTGCTCTGTAAACTCCTTCGCCTCATACCCTGCAAAACTACAGCTGAGCTGATCGACAGCATGCTCAGCAACAGGCGTTTCCGTGTCGTGATGGGAAACTCGCTGAGTGGATGAAGGACACTTAATGACGGCCTGCCTCAAGGCTCAGTGCTAGTTCCGCTTCTTTTCAGCCTATATATTGCGGACATGCTCCAAACAAGTTCAAGAAGGTTCGGATACGCTGATGACTGGGCAATAGCTACCAGAAGCAAGACAATGGAGGAAACGGAGAGTGTACTAAGCGACGACTTGATCACCTTAGGAAATTACTTTCGAAAATGGAGACTCCAACCAAATACCAACAAAACGGAAGTGGCGTGCTTTCATCTAAACAACAGATTCGCCCATAAAGAGCTTGAAGTATATTTCAACGATAATCTTCTCCGTCATAATCCACACCCGAAATACTTAGGGGTTACACTCGATTGAACCCTATCATTTAAAAAACACCTGACAAACATTGCCGCTAAACTGAAGACAAGAAACAACATCCTCCAAAAGCTATGCGGCACCACGTGGGGTTCCTCTGCAGATACCCTCCGAATCACTGCCTTGGGTCTCATATATTCCGTGGCCCCGGTATGGCTGAACAGCCCACATGTGGGGGTGGTTGATGTCCAACTTAACCAATCAATGTGATTAATATGTGGAGTAATCAGAACGACTCCATGTTACTGGCTTCCCGTCCTAAGTCACATCCCCTCTCCAAAAATACGAAGATCCACGGCGCTCCTCAGAGAGTACAACAAAGTACTGGTCCCAATTAATAAGGACATAGAAGACGCTGGGCAAAACAGGCTGCGCTCTAGGCACCCCTCCATTGACACGGCCGTGGATCTGAAAGACAGCGACTTTCGTCCAGCGGAGGCATGGAGGCAGGAATGGCTCCAAGCCATATCTCCTGAATTTCGGAGCATGCCCTGCATTAGAACCCCTCCAACAGGGTTTGAGCTGCCCCGCAAGACACGGACTGAATTCAATCGAATAAGGACTAACCATGGCATATGCGCCCCAACCTTCTACAAATGGAACATGAGACCATCACTACAATGCAACTGCCCTCGTAGAGCCTACAGCGGCCGTCCGGAGGACTTTCTCTGTGCGACACCAGGATCAACCGATTATATTAACAATAGTTTGGACTTGGAGTTGTAGCACTAATTTTGTTCGTCAATTTTTTTTGTGTCTTAACATTGTGTTTGTCATGTAAAATTTATGTTATACTCATTATATGTGCCATACGATAAATAAATTAATGAATTGTCATGTGATTTATTGTTATTGATGAAAAACGCCTCTGGTGAGGCGTCAAAATATCAGTCGGGTTACGCGTAACGCAAGTAGAATTGACAATCTTCTGAGAATTAATGAGAGTGAAGCGAAGGTAGCGTTTGGAGGCAAACATAATGAGAATTTTTCTCACTAATCTACCACGATTCCGGAAAGAATTCATAAGGTCATATTGAATTCGGAAGATTATGCCATATTTTTACGTAACGTAATCACTACTCAAATCACTCAACCCCATCCAAAATACTGCCTTACGCATGTGTCTTGGTGCCTTCAGAACTACACCAGCAGCTAGCCTCTGCTGCGAGTCGAGCGAAACCCCTCTATGGCTGAGACGTCAACCACTACTCTCAGGATACTCCATAAACGCCATATCCAATCCCAACAAGCCTACCACAAAAATTCTTACCGAAACTCTGATAAATAGGAACATAAACATCAATGCCTATTCTTCCAAACGCCTGAGACCTAGCTTCGAACTCCTACTCCCAATAGCTGATAATATTTGCATCACGAAAATCACCCCCAACATTCTTCCTTCTTCTCCTCCGTGGTCTTTAACACCTCCAAAGATCGACACAAGCCTCTGTAAATTCAACAAAGCAGAAACCACGCCTCTCTTCTTCAGACAATCTTTTCTAGAACTCATTTCAAAAAGTAACTTTGACAAAGTCCTTTATACCGACGCCTCAAAAGCCAGCGCTTACGTAGGTTCTTCAGTCGCAACAACCATAGACACACTCAAAACCCACTTGCTGCCTCACACAAGTTGCATTCATACAGGAGAACTATTCGCAATTCTGCAAGCCTTCAAAATCCTAACAGCTGCAGAAAAAAAAGCAGCAATATGCAAGACTCATTAGCATCGATACATTCTATAAGAGACACTTTCACACACCTTCCCCTCGTACAAAAAATACATGCAATTAATAGAAGTCTCAATATGCAAGGCACATCTGTTACCCTAATATGGTTACCATCTCATGTAGCCATCACTGGAAATGAGGCCGCAGACAGAGCAGCAAAAAATGGTACAGTAACAGAGATGGCAATTGAAGAAATTTTTCTGCGAAGCGAGGCAAAAAATGTGGCAAAGATAATAATTCAACAGAAATGGCAACAAGCCTGGGACTCATCACGGAACAAGCTGCATGAAATACAGCCCAGAGTGACTTCCATAAAATTTCCTGTACTTTGATGGATTATTCGCTTCCGATATATTTATTATTTTAGAAAGATACAACATCAAAGGACCCATTTTACTGAGTAACACTCAAACTACTTGGCTTACCACACTAGAAGTGTCAATGACCTTCGATGTCGAGACACACAAATTCTAAATAAAAAAAAAAAAATTTTTCGATAGTAACATATAATGGTAATTTTCTTATGAATTAGTCATGTGACACTTAATCAAAAAAAAATTAAAAATAGAGAATTGAGAATCCAGAAAAACTATATGAAAAATTAACAGGAAATCACCTTTTCTAGTGTTACTAGTGAATTTGTTCATACGGCTTGTTGATAAATGAAAATTATGCTTATTTTAAAGCATCCTCATCAAATCAATCTAGTTTCTGTTCCAGCTTAATGAACTGAAGTCATGCTAATTCAGTTTGGTACACAAAATTGTGGCACATATAAAAGTTTTCGATATCATTCTTTTTCAGATGTAATACACATTTTCATGTATTTGAATCGAATCTATGCTTATTGCATCCTCTGGTCGAAGATGACCAATTGTTCATTTCGTGTATAGAGTTATCTGTACATGAAATATGACGCTTCTATCATAGGAGCACAGATGGCGACAACATCGATTATTCAAGAATTTATTTGAATAAAACTTAGACGCTCTGCAGCTATACTAAACTCATTTCTAATGAAAACAATAAACACATATAACATCATATATGAACCTGTTGTGAGACATTTAATGAAACTGCTTTATGTTGTGATACATACCTCCATCTACAATATAGGATACTTCATCAAAAAGCTAGTAGTTTTACGAATCTCCAACTGATGACGCTAGTTACTCGTCGTTAATGTAGAGAGTTACCATAAATAAGAATTACGAAAAATATTAAATTTGAATATAAAGATGACTTATTTGCATTTGAAGTTGTTTATTATTCAACGAGAGTCTATTTACTTAGGATTTACGACATTTATACGTCTTGAAAATCGTATATGAAGGATTATACGACTTCAGTGAAATATTACACTTTCTTTTTCGACTCGTATATTTTAGTTTTGTGACGAAAACTGCATATTTTGTAACCAAGGTAATAGAGATACCAGAATCCTGTGATAAATTACATTCGAATTTTGACGGATTATTGTTAAGTGGCATGATATTTTGATCTGACATATATACTACGTAACAGATAGAAGAACTATTGATTTGCTATGTATATATATATATATATATATATATATATATATTATATATATATATATATATATATATATATATATATATATATATATATTCATGCATAAAATACTTCATCATTACTCTCAATTCTGAACCATTCAGGGTTCTTTCAATTCTATTTTGCGTCACTTATCATCACATTGAAAATTTCTCAACAATTTTCTTCATCGATGATCACCATCTGTCCGAAAAACGGACAAAAGAGTCGTAATTTACCATTGAAACCAAATGGAAAAATACAAATACCAAATGACCATTTATGGCGTTGTTTCTATTGATATATGTGAAAAGTGTATATAATGATATTTTCGAAAATAGAAACAATAAGTATTAATTTTGATATAAATCTATTTTATTAATCGATGTATTCGCCTGCTGCATTGAAACACGAATTTGCACGTGGCAATAGGTTGTTAAACGACATCTCTATCTCCTTTTTTAGAACGGTCTTCAGTGCGTCGATGAACACACGTTCAATGGCCTCAATCGAATTGTGCCGCGTTTCTATCATCATAAAATGTAGCTGAGGGATCAGATAGTAGTCGCACGGAGCCAGATCAGGTGAATAAGGTGAATGTTGTATAGCAATAATGGGATTTTGATCAAAAATTCACTAACAATTCTTGAATGATGTGATGCATTATCGTACAATAGAGTCCAACTGCCTTTTCCTTGATATTCTGGCCAAATACGACGAATTCTTGCCAACAATTGCTCAGTGACTCCCAAATGAAAGTTTTCTGTGACTGTCTAGCCACGTGGAGCAAATTCTTCGTTTACAGTACAATCTGTGGTCTTTTAATTTTGACGAGGACCGAAATTTATATACTTTCGCCTCTTCGTCCCTCTCTCGCCTCATCGTCTTTCTTTCGCCTCTTCGTCTTTCTTTCGCCTCTTCGTCCTTCTTTCGCCTCTTCGTCTTTCTTTCGCCTCTTCGTCTTTCTTTCGCCTCTTCGTCTTTCTTTCGCCTCTTCGTCTTTCTTTCGCCTCTTCCTCTTTCTTTCGCCTTTTTTTCTATTGTCTTATTTCAAGAAGTTTTACTCTTACCCACTTATGGTATTGGGTCACAGCTTCTCTTTGAGGTTTTTGATCGAGTGGAGATAGCTCTATTATCCTCCTTCTTTTGTTCTGTTTTTCTATTTCCTCGTGTTCTCTTTTCCACTGAAGCAAAGAAGTTTGTTTATCTGTTTTTCTTGTCTGTGTATTATCTTTCCTATTTCCTCGTTTTCGTGTTATTCCATTTTTCCAAGAATGTTTCTATCTTCTTGACAATCATTTCTTCTAGTAACGTAATAATGACTTCTCGTTTTATTTGTTCATTTTAAATGCACCAGGGGCTCCCAATTTCCGTCCTGACTATCTTGTTGAGTGTCTCTTGTAATAATCTTTTCCTAAAATTCAATTGAATGAAGGCTTTCAATTGTCCAGGCTTTAACGTGATAAAAATCTATTTTCAAATATAGTTGAACAAAGATTTCCACTAAAATATATTAATAAATGCTCGACGCGTTTCGATACACAGTATCTTTCTCAAGATCAAATGAAAACTAAAAAATTATCTTAAGAAACGTATACGTAAATAGACTCAAGAGGCAATCCATTCAGAGTTATCTGTATTTGAACTAATGTTTAGGAAACAAGCTCAATAAGGGTGAGTTATTTCTGACTATCTGGTCATTAAGAATTTCTGGGGAATACCTAAATCTGTTCATCTCAAGTACTTCCAGAAGATTGAGTTTTATACCTCTATCCTCAGAATGTAGGATTTAAAATTCCGAATTGAAAAAATGACTATTTTCCATAAGTGATTAGAATAATTCCAATCGATTTTTCCATTGATGAAACTGCGTTAATGTTCTGAGATTTTAACATTGAAATTTTTCCTGTTCTACCTATATAAAACAATTCCAATCTGTACATTCCAATCTATAAACACCTGATTTATTTTCCTCATTGATTGGAGACTTATAATTTCCGATAAATGAACCTAAATTTGTTGATGTTTTGAACGCTATATTCAAATTTGAAGTTTTAAGAAGAGATTTCAAATTATTGCTGATATTGCCTATATATGTTACTCTATTGAATTTCTTGTCTTGATGTTCACCGAAGAGATAAATATGTTGTTACAAAAAGAGTCGTTAAATAAAAATATATAGAAGTGATGAGGGACTTATAATGGGAAACCCCTTAAGCCTTCTTTTGGCAGCAATCTTCATGGATAATATAGAAAAAACAATTCATAAACACCCGTTTAGTAAACATTTGCTATATTGGTATCGATATGTCGATGACGTTATTGTGTGTTTCACAGAAACAAACAGACAGTTCACTGTATTCGAAAATTTCATCAACAACCTGCACCCAAATATAAAATTCACTTCTGAAATAGAACAGAACAACTCGATCAATTTCTTAGACTTAACAATAACAAGTTCAAATAATAAACACGTGTTTTCAATTTATCATAAACCTTCTCATACAGATATGACAATTATTACATATCGGCACATCCTTACCAACACAAAGTTGCAGCATTTAATAGTTATATACATAGACTCTTAAGCACACCAATGCTTAGTGGAAATTATCTTAAAGAATTGATTTTGATAAAACAGATTGCAATAAATAATGGTTATAATGCAAATTTAGTTAGCAACATATTATATAAGAAAAACAACAATTAGCTTTACAACATATTTATCCAATCGGTGAACATCAAGACAAGAAATTCAATAGTTAAACATATATAGGCAATATCAGCAACAATGTGAAATCCTTCTTGAAAATTTAAATTTGAATATAGCATTCAAAACATCAACAAATTTAGGTTCATATATCAGAATAATAATAATTTCTCCAATTAATAAAGAAAATAAATCAGGTGTTTATAGATTCGAATGCACAGATTGCAATTGTTTTTATATAGGTAGAACAGGAAGAAATTTTAATGTTAGAATCTCAGAACATAAACGCAGTTTCATCAATGGAAAACCGATTCGAATTATTCTAATCATCTTAGGAAAATAGTAATTGTTTCAATTCGGAATTTAGAATTCTATATTCTGAGAATAGAGGTATAAAACTCAACCTTCTGGAAGTACTTGAGATTAACAGATTTAGGTATTCCCCAGCAATTCTTAATGACCAGATAGACATAAATAACTCACCCTTATTGAAATTATTTCCTAAACACTAGTTCAAATACAGATAAATCTGAATGGATTGGCTCCTAAATCTATATAAGTATACGTTTGTTAAGATAATTTTGTAGTATTCATTCGCTCTTGAAAAAGATACTGTGTATCGAAACGAATCGAGCATTTATTAATATATTTTAGTGGAAATCTTTGTTTAATTATATTTAATCATTTCCTGTAGATTTCGTTGTCGTGAACCATTTTTCTCCTGCGTATGTTACGATTGGTATTATGATTGTTTTTTGGTTTTCATTTTGTTCTCTAATTACAGTTTGCTGTCCCTGTTCAACAGAATTTTTATTTGAATTTTCTTCCATTTCGCTATGGAATTTCTGGTTTTTGTATATTATCTCATTTCTGTACGATGTATAGATCTGTTTCGTCAGCAATCTTCAAGAGTCTCATTTAAGGTATGTCGGAGATGTATATATTGAACAGTAGTGGTCCCATTATGGATCATTGTGGGTCTCCGGCCTCTATTGATCTTTTTTCAGATCTGGAATTTTCTATTCGTACTATAAACTTCTTGTCTTTTAAGTACGATGCCGTTGAGTTCACTGGTTTGTTTGGAAGCTTATTTCTTTTCATCTTTTATATAAGTGCTTCGTGCCAGACTTTGTCGAAGGTCTTCTCTATGTTTAGGAACGTTCTTGCTGTTGGTTTTGATATGTTCATGTTTTATATCTTCCGTCAGCTTTGCCAACTGGAGGTTTCGTGTCCACTTCTGAATCCAAACTGGTGGCTAGATATGATGTTGTTTTGTTCTGCAAAACTTCTCTGGCTTCTGTTTATGAGTTTTTCTATGACTTTGCTCATTGATGACAGCAATCTAATTGGTGTTTAGCTGCTAGGTTCATTCTTTGGTTTTCCAGCTTTTGGTATCATGATTGCTTCTGCAGTTTTTCGTGTGCTCGGGTGTCCTTGGTTTTCATTGTTCCTTTTGCTATTTCTGTTAGTTTTTCTATCGCTTCTTCTGGTAGGTTTTCGAGGCCTGGATTTTTATTCCATCGATGTCAGGTTAGATTTCCTACTTGGAGCAGTATAATCGTAAAAGAAAATCAGCATAACCCTCAC
The DNA here is from genome assembly GCA_013387265.2 of Cryptolaemus montrouzieri. Taxonomy (NCBI): domain Eukaryota; kingdom Metazoa; phylum Arthropoda; class Insecta; order Coleoptera; family Coccinellidae; genus Cryptolaemus; species Cryptolaemus montrouzieri. The sequence goes on from JABFTP020000124.1 coordinate 6,466,701, forward strand.
TTCTGGTTCTTCCAAGCGACACTTTTTGGGTTTCCTTTCATCCAACGCTCTCCATTCAGCACTTTGCCCCTTGGTTTAGGGCTCATACTGAAAAGGCCACGTCTCGTCACCCGTAATAATCATCCTCAAGAAGTTTGGGTTCTTTCGAGCAATTTTAATGATGTCTTTGTTATGCTCAATTCGATTAAATTTTTGGTTGTCGGTAAGTTTGTGTGGTACTCGAATTAACTTTCGTAAGGCCCAACACTTCTGTCAAAATGAAGTATAAAGTTGTTTGAGGAATGCTTAAATTCATTTCAATAAATTTTACCGATGATTTTTTATAATCAATTCACGTAATTTTTCGATAATCTAGTTTTAGGACGGCCTGATCTTTCATCATTTAGGGTCTTCCTACTAGATTAGAAACGCTCGAACCACTCGTACACATGCACGGGATGGACAATCAATACTAGGGAATGCAATCTCGCATCAGAATATGAATCTCGGCTTTCGCGAGATTCAGGAGTTCTAACCTTGCGAGATCTCGGTATTATGCGGGATCTCGCATTGTAAAGGAATGATCATCGAAAATGTACGAGAATTCCTATCATTTATATTTCTATTGGCTCTAATTGTTCTTCAGGAGCAAAATAGAGAAATAAAATCTCAAGCTAACCAGTAATTTATTCAAAAAGTAACATATTATTCTTTGCACGATGCTGGAAGAACTATATGAGGCTGCCTTGACCTATGGACTCGAGATGAACCTGGATAAAACGAAAGTTATGAGTCCTGAAAATTAAGGAACCAGTATAGGTAACCACGAGATCGAAAATGTTACAGAATACATTTATCTAAGGCATAAAATCGTACAAGGCAGGGAAAATCAAGCCTCTGAAATATCGAGAAGAATTGGACAAGGTTGGGCTGCATTTTGAGAAGAATAGCGGGTCTCATAGAATGATAGTATCGCACCCAAGACAAACCAAGAGGAGTGTTGGTAGACCTCCGAAACGATGGCGGGATGATATCCAGAAAACAGCAGGAAAAAATTGGGTTCAGATTGCCTTAAATAGACAGAGATGAAAAGATTTGGAAGAGGCCTTTGTCCAAGAGTGGATATCCACAGGCTGAAGAGAGATTCTAAAACTTGAAAATAACTCCTCAAAAAGCATACAGTATCTAGGGTTTTATCTGCCAGCCGACTCCGAATGCTGCATGCCTGAGGAAAACGCCCGTTCTGCCTCGACACTTATTGGTATTACAGATAAAAGACATTGGTGAGCGAACTGTAGATTTTGTCCTTTTGTCCCTCCTGACTCGTACAAGTGTATCAAGTGTCGATGACAAAAGTGCCACACGTTTTTGCGAACGCTCTTTCAATGCCATTTCCATTCCTCATCGAGACTAAGAGAAGCGTTCGTCATTTCACGCTTAATTTTTTTTTTCACTGCAGCTAATGGAATTGAATTGTCATCATCACTTTCATTCATGGCTTCATCTGCAACTGAAGACGTAGAGCATTTGTTTTGTATTTTGACTGCAATATTATCAGCTTTGGTACTATTCTTGTGTAATCTTTCGAATAACTATATTATTTCTTTTTCGATTGAAGATTTTGGAGGAAGTTTGAAAGTTTGATAACTAGCAGATCGATTGAAATATACGTCGTATTGGACAGGGTCTGTCAAATAATACAATGCTGCGGTCATAAATGCAGCAAGTTTTTGAGCTACTGGTATTCCGAGTTCTTCTAACTTTTCACCATAAATTGCAGAGTAGTTTCGGCAGCTAATAAATCTGAATTTCGACGACATAGTACTTCCACTGCCAGTTTTATAGGCTGAAATAGGAGCTGATAAAGCACGATATTCTTCGTCTGAGAAACTATGTTTTGTATTCGATCCAAGATTGCTATCAATCAATGCCTTACTTACACATTACTTCACCTTATTGAATATGGAAATCATCTGCAAGACTAGACCAGCGTATTTTGCAGTCCAGTACGAGTTGTACATTTTTGCTGAACTCGTCCTTCCAACTTCATCTACAGTGGGTAATCTGCAGTCAAGTCCTCATTATCAATAATGTCATCAAATTTTTCATCGTCAGACTCCTCCACATCTGACTGAGCTACGACTGTGTATTTTGTACTGTCTTTTTGCGTTTCGGTTTCAAGTTTTGATTTTTAAATCACATCTATAACTCCCAATTGAATGCCGTGAGCGTAGCATAGCTGGTGAAGAGGATTCATGAGTCGCCCAACCTTCACCATTACACTGACCCCATGTATAGTAACACCTACTATATCTTCATCTAACGACAAGCCATATTCTGATAATTTCTTCTTCAAAAAGTTAGTTATGCAACTCTCTGCAGGCATGCTTCCTACTATGCGCACAAGACCCAATTTCCAGAACATATTTTTATTCTCTAAAAATGTATGAACATTCACATTCCTGAAGCGCCTGTTTTTGCATGAAGTCCATTCATCGAAAGTTGAATCTATGGTTGTTCTTTCTTAGATTCATAAGATCCTGCAAAACTTTCATTTTCTCTCATGACATAATCCATAACAATCTGTTGTATGATAATTTGTAGTCACTAGTCGGAAATAATTCTCTCGACGTACAAAAAGATCTAAAAGTCATTCCATCTTTAGAAATCATCCTTGAAATTCTTTTCTCCGAAGAAATTTTTTGTATGGACCAAAAGTAATCAGATATTTTCTGCCTTTTCGTACCGGTTGGAGGTGGTAGCCTTACTGACGCGGAGGCATTGATTAGCATTGAAGAATTTGATGGAACCAGAGTCATGTTTTCTGTCACTGTTTTATGAGAAGTATCAATTTTGTGCTTGGACAGTAAATGTACAGTATGTCCCATTTTGGGGGTGCCACCAGGAGCATCTCTGTTATTATTTAAGATAGAGAGATGGGGTTTTCACGACCCTTGGCTACTTTTTCGAGACAAATTCATAGAGCTAATCAGAATTATTCTAACTTCAGTGGTTTTTGAGTTATTCGCGAATCTTGAAAATTTCCGGATTTCTTTTTTTCGATATCTCGGTTCTTATAGAAGATAATTGAAATCTGTTTTTACGTTTCTGAAACGGTTTTTTGAGTAGATTCCAGTGACGTACTCGAAGTTTTTTTTCATTAATTATGACAGATATGACATAAAGTTGCATTTTTTTAAATACGAACATAGTTTTTTTTTGGCATATTCCGATTGCCGTTTTTTTTCCTTTTCAAAAATATATAACATGATGACAAAATTTCCACCCAATTTGAAGAAAATAACGGAATAATGATTTACCCCTAATGGCTGGACGAAGGAACACACGTGAGCGGACGAACCATAGAACATTTGTAGTTATTCGATGAAAACGATCAAAACAATGCAAAATCTTCTTGACCGAAATAATGGAGCTAGGCTGCTCCTAAGATTCCATCGTTATTTATGACATCCGCAATTTCCGCTTTTTATTTTATTTTTGAGATTGTCGTTTAGTTTCTAGAGTTCTCTGAGAAATACCTACATGAGAATAATAATAGGCACCTAATAATTTACTCAAATTTACTTCTCATAATGATTTACATATATTGCTCGAACTGATTTCCATCATGTTGTAAACATAAAGTGCATCTTCGGATTATATCTTCTATGGCCCTAGTCAAATGTAGCGAGGATCTCCTCAGATCTTCGAATGCTTCATTTGTTGCATTCTTCAATTGATCGTAATTGGCGTATTGCCTCCTATATATCTTATTTTTAAATAGCCCCAAAGAAAAAAATCTAAAACGGATAGGTCAGGAGACCTAGGTGGCCATTGAATTGGGCCATTGGTACCGATCCATTTATTTTCAAAATTTAAATCCAAGTAGTTCCTCACCACGGCCGAATTATGGCAAGGAGCACCGTCTTGTTGGAAGTAATATGTGTTGAATTGAGCAAGAGGAATGTCATCTTGCAGTTGTGGCAGACAAATATTTAAAATTTCGAGATATCTCTGTGCATTCAAGTTGCCATCAAAGATATAGTAGGCTAATTTGTTGCCCATTACGAAACACGACACATTGAAACCGAACCTCCCCTGCTGTCGTCTAGCTACTGCTTCGTGTTGGTTTTCGTTTGCCCAGAATCTATTTGTATGGCGATTAAAGATTCCGGCACTGCTGATTCTTGACTCATCAGACCAAATGATATGTCGCCCAAAACGAGCTTCACCTCTGATTCTCCCTAAATACCAATTGCAGAACGCCGTTCTCCTCTCTGCATCCCCGGCATTGAGATGATGAATTATTTTATGTTTATAGGGATGATGATGATGAAAATGGGACATGCTGTACATGTAAGCCTTTGGGAGATTGTCGTTGTTTACCAAATAGAATTACACAATTTGCACTGGGCAGTTTGTCGATCCTCTGCCTTCAAAAAGTATTTCCATACCTCTGATCCACTTTGAAACTCTATAAACTACCTTTGTTGTCATTTTAACATAAATTGAATAGACCGAGAGAACTTAAACACACAAGGAACTATTTCCAACTGTTATTGGAATAGTATATAAATCCGCAGATTGCCATGCACTCTGACACGTCCATGCTCGAGAAACAATGACAAATTCACGACAACCGGAAAGCGTTTCGCCTTACTCATCTCTATCGCTCTGTGGCCCTAGCGCCACGTGTTGCCGCTGGGAATAGGTACATTGTTTACATAAGTCAATAACAACGTGTGAAAGCACTGAAAGCTAAACAAAATTGACATAATACCAATCTAGCAAATCTTACGAGATTTATCTTGCAGAATAGGTGCGAGATCTCGGTATTGCAAGATCCTGGTATATCGAGATTGCATTCCCCAATCATAACCATATGCAGTTTGTGGCATTTGGTGTATTTTGGTTAAACTGTCAGTGATGTACCAAGTTATCGACAGGTATAATATTACAACAGAAGCTGCTAGAAGTACTGTGTTCGGTTACTTTCGGAATGGAGGGTGTATAATGCTCAATTATAATCCTAATATGCATTTCACACTTGTGTCGCCAATTATTACAAGAGAATTATGTTAGCTAATATTTAAATTTGAATTTTCAAGGATATATAAGCGTTTCGCTTCATCAATAAAGCGCCAAATATCAATTTAAACGTCTGCTATTATAGTTCGACAGATAAAAACTAATATTCTATTGAGAAAATTGGTCGTTTGTCAACATAATTTTTTTCAGAATGGTTTGTTATATAATCGTTTTGAAACCATTCAATTGTCTTGCGTTCAATCACGGATTAACTATTTGGACATTCACAATTTCAATAAAATTATAATAAATTATTGTCTTTAGTGAATTGTGAGATAGAGAAAATTATTCAATATTAGTAAATTGCTACGATTAATTTCTCGAGAATATGTTGACGGTACTCACAATTTGGATACCCTGGTTCTTTTGGTATGATAATTGCATTCAATGATTATGACAATTTTAATGACAACAGTATTTAGGAATAGTTATGTCATAAAAAGTGAAAAAGTTTCATATAATTTGCTGTTATATCGTTGAGATAGCCTAATTAGAAGACGATGTTTTTTCAAATAGGCGGTACAAAGTCATTTGTTAGGGGGTTTTCTCATCCTTTTCTTTAAATGATGTCTGTTTTACAGATCCTGACATCACTGTCTGCACTAAATTCGTCATTGAAGTTATTCTTATACGTACGTTCATTAAGTATGAAATCCCTTAGAAATGTGGTACGTGGGCAAATTCAAAAATAAATGTATTTTCCATGATTTTGTCTTGGAGCAGGCACCTACTTATTGCCGGATCTTTGATAGGAACCCTCGTATAAATCTCCTGGAAGAAACCAACTACCTGAATACGATCTTCTCTTTTTCTTTTTGTTGCTTGCGAATATTGCTGTCCTCGTTTTGCATACAATGTTTACTTCATACGTCTAAAATTTGTAGTCAGTAACGTAGACGAATATGTGATTAAGGGTTCTCTTCGAAAATTAAATTGAATCAATTGAACATGTATTTGAGGGTATTATCACTTCAAAATTTTGGGAATTCCTGTAGAATATCACTTTCAAAATTTCAGGTCAAAATTCAAACCGGTTTTCGAGGATATATATATATATATATATATATATATATATATATATATATATATATATATATATATATATATACAGTGTGTTCCAACGAAATTTGACCCCCTCTAACTCCGAAATGAGTAACATTAGCGAAAACACCAAGACACGTCGATTTTTTGTTTCGAGGGGGAGCATTTTCGAAATAATTCGAAACTTCTCAGATCAACCCCTACCCCAGCAACCTAACTTTTGAAATTCATCATAGGGAATAAGGGTCGAGTGGCACCTTACTGAAAAGGTCTGTCAATTCTCCACCTTGATTTGTCATTTATAGAATTTTAAATTAACATACATAGAAAAACGACCTACACTTGTGAATTTGGAGTTGGTGCAATCAACCCCTATTTCCAGCATCCCCAACTCAAAAATCATTCGATCGATAATAGGTCAAGTGGCACCTCGTTGGAAAGGTACTGCAATTTTCTCTTCGAATTTGGTATTTTCGAAATTCAGAATCATCATACAGGGTGTCCCAAGCAGGAACATTGAAAATCCAAATAACTTTTGAAACTGGTTCATTTCGGTATACGAGAACATGTTTGATCCGAGAATAGGACTTTCTTGTGTGGTTATAGAATTTTTGCAATCAACCCCTTCCATTCAGCATTCCCAACTTGAAAATCATACAAATAATTCAAGTGGCATATCTTCAGAAAGGTTTTTTGAATTCCAGAATGATTAAAGCATTTCATTCAGTTCGGCTCTCCATACAGGATGTCGCTTTCGAAAAATTCAATATCGTCATTTGAAATTATCAACTAAAATTAATTCGAAACTGTTAAAAGTATTGGGGTACGATGTGTTGAGCATCAATTACGAAGAAATAAAGCTGATTTCTGCATTGAAAATGTTCACATTTTTTTCATTTCCATCTGGCGTGCAGTCATCTGTTATTTCTCATTTTTGCAATGAAATATTATTATTATTCAGATCAGTTCCTCATTATTGTTGTTGTTCGTCAGTTGAAATTAATCTGAAAATGGTTTATTCCACTGAGGAAAGGGTCGAAATTGTATCGACGTATTTTCTAAATAACAGTTGTGCCAAAGAAACGGCAAGGATATTCGATAGGAACCATCCTGAAAGAGAAAGGAGTCAGTCACCAGTACGTTAAATATTTGGTTGACAAATTCCTAGCTACGGGTTCGGTGGCAAACAAAAAACATGAAGTGGCATGTCCTGTCAGAAATGAGGCAACGGAAGTGGCAGTAGTGGGTCATCTACAAATGGAGAATACTACTTCGATCAGAAAACTATCTCGTCTGACTGGTGTATCAGCTACAACTGTCCATAGAATCGTGAAACATCACAAATTTCACCCTACAAGGTAAAATTAGTGCATGAAATAAACGAAGATGATCCAGATCGTCGTTTACAGTTTTGTGAAAATCTAAGTGAAAACCTAAACGCTAATCCAAATTTTCTGAATAACATCTGTTTTTCTGATGAAAGCACCTTTATGCTCAGTGGTGAAGTGAATAGACATAATTGTCGATATTGGGACACACAGAATCCTCATTGGTTTAGAGAGGCCCACACGCAAAGGCCTCAGAAGTTGAACGTTTGGGCAGGAATTTTGGCAATCATCTAGTTGGGCCTTTCTTTATTGAGGGTAATCTGAATGGAAATGGCTACCTACAGTTGTTAGAGGAACACATACATCCTAGATTGACAGAAATTTTACAGAACGATCCAACTCTTTCTGAGGACGAAATGCGTTTTCAACAAGACGGTGCTCCTCCGCATTATGATGCTCAGGTGCGCCAATATTTAGACGAAAATTTCCCAGGAAGGTGGATTGGTAGAAGAGGACCTGTTGAGTGGCCAGCCAGGTTATATATATATATATATATATATATATGTATATATATATATATAAGTTAGTTTTTGTTTTCAATTGAATACAAGTTCAATAAATCTCGTTTTCCTGTTTAGATGAGCATCCAATCAGTTTCTCCATCATCCCCTCATCCTGATCCTCACGCCAGAAAACCTCGATTGCCAAACTGAAACCAATGCCTCAGTGATTCAGAAAATAGAAAAATCTTTCTGGAACTTTGCCACTCAACCTGTTCAATTGATTCAATGGAAGAGATAGTATATCATATATATATATATATATACCATATATATATATATATATATCGATATATATATATATATATATATATATATATATATATATATATATGATGAATTTCAAAATTAGGGTTGCTGGGGGTAGGGGTTGATCTGACAAGTTTCGAATTATTTCGAAAAATGCTCCCCTCGAAACAAAATCGACGTGTCTTGGTGTTTTTCGCTAATGTTACTCATTTCGGAGTTATAGGGGGTCAAATTTTCGTTGGAACACACTATATATATATATATATATAGGGGTTTTACCCCGACGAGTTGCCCATATATCTGTTCATGCAATCAAATTGATTTCATGAAAAATATAAATCCACCACCCGGTAATTAATACCATTGCCAGGCAATGATTATAATCAAAACATATCCTGGAATAATTATATATTAGGATAACGTTAAATGTTATGAGAATATATCAATCTACCAGAATATATACATACTATAGCATCATCAGACAATGATATCAATGTACCAACGAGTAGTGTCAGAGGCTTTCTCCCCGGAAAAATCCAGTGTACGGACCTTAGTCAAGTAACACTGAATATTACTCATTAATAGTTTCCTTTGTGTGAAGTGGTGAACGATCGAATAGAATACTGCTCTGAATATAAATATGACAAAATTGTCAGTTAATTATATTACATTTATATAAACAAATAAATGAAATATGAAATGAGATTCTGAGCAGTATAAACTAAAGAGAAAACCTATGACTCTACCTCATTATTTTTTTCGGAAAGAAACCTACGAAGAATATTACAAGATTTGATGACTGTTATCTTTTGTAACTGTTCAAACAAATTTTTCTTCAGACCCAAAATCTCAATACTTTTGTGAAGATTTCTAGGAATAACACCTGTTGTGGAAATAATAATCGGTAGAATAAATATTTTCTTCATTTTCCACATTTTTTTAATCTCGTCGCCAAGCATCATATATTTAGAAATTTTTCATTGTATTCATTGTGTATATTATGTGTGTCGGGTATAGCAATATCAATTATATATGTTATTTGATTCTGTTTATCATTAAGAATGATATCTGGTCTATTGTGTTTTACAGCTCTGTTGCAAAGAATTGTTTTATCAAAATAAAGTTTATATTTGTCATTTTCACAAATAATCTCAGGTTCATATTTGTGAAATATTTTTCTTTTGGGAATTAGGTCATGTTTAATTCCTAGATTGAAATGAATAATATTAGCCACGGCATTATGTCTTTCTAAATAATCTGTTGAAGCAAGGACTGAGCAATATGATAATATATGAAAAACTGTTTCTGAAGAACAGAAACATCTACGGCAAGAATCATCTATATTTTGTTTGATGATGTGTTTTCTATAATTCCTCGTGAAAACAACCTGATCCTGGATCGCAATTGCCAAGCCTTCTGTTTCAGCAAACAATTCTCCAGATACTAACCATTTATTCGATGCGATTTCATCACTATAATCATTTTTCAATTCTTTAGGGTGCTTTCCGTGTAATTCCTTCTGCATCCAACTTTCTCTTTTAGAATTATCATCAAATATATCAAAATCTACCTTTTGCATTGTCAAGTTCAGAGGTGTAAGATTATAATCTGAAGCAACAACAATATCATGTAATTTAGACGTTCTCTGTTTATCATGAAAATGGGAACGTAGATGAAAAATCTGTTTACTATGAAGATTATTCAAATCAGTTAATCCACGACCTCCAAGATGTCTAGGTAGTGTAACTCTCTGAACAGCTGACTTTGGGTGGTGCTTATGATATTTACAGAGCATCTTCCTCGTTTGACATTGTAATTCATTTAGATCAGTTTTAGACCATTTAATAATTCCAAAAGAAGATGTAAGAATAGGAACTGCATAGGAGTTGATAGCTCTGAAAAGGTTTTTACTAGTTAAATAACTCTTGATGATAATTCTAAGTCTTTTATATATATATATATATATATATATATATATATATATATATATATATATATATATATATATATATATATATATATATTTCTTTTTGGATTCTAACAGATTTGGATTTGAACTAGCTCTTGTCAGGAAGGATTATTCATTGATCTACTGATTTTTGAATAAATCTAAACAAAAAGTTTGATAATTAGCCTAACTACCCAATGTCTTAAACAGTTTTGCTCAAACGCAGAGAGTTGAAAAATTAAGGTTGATTAAAAACACGTTAGAGTTTTTAGGTACACTTGTAAAATGTCAAGGTCATTGAGTGGATCATTAAAAACGTGAATAACGCACCCGATTACGCATACCAAATATGGTTTCTATCGATCAAGTCGTTCTCGAATTATTCGAACAATAGGAGAAAAACTTTGGATTTGGCGACCTGAGCTGCCGAACGAAGATTTTATATAGGTAAGTTAATCGATTTATTTCGAGCTGAATAATCTGTGGTATAACGTTATACAAGCAATTCACGGACACCCTGTATATAATAATCAAATAATGTGTATGATATTTCAGATAACTCAATAATTCTATTGAATTATTGAAATGACAATTTATTTTATAATATAGTCGACTTGAGCTAGAGTTTTAATCTAACCTAACAGAATGTGAAACAACGTTTATGAATAATTGTCAAAATGCTGCAATATTCTCATAAAATATTTACAGTTCATCCTGTGATGATGTATCTTCATTAACTAAATTCACTATAACATGATCTATCATGGAATTCATAATATGATTCAGTTTCCACATTTCAGTTTTATTTTTGATGTTATACTTTTTATTGCACTAATTGCTAATGGCACTGGTGAATATCAGTTTGAATTGGAGGAGCTTCTGAAAACTGCCAAGAAAGAAAAGATTACAATATTCTTCAAATCATTGCCTAGGTCTAAAGATAATGAATAATTAATATGGTCAAAAACTTCAATCAATTGATATTTAATATATTTATTTTAACACCAAGGGTCGTATCCCCTATGACAGAGGTGCTCAAACTTGAACTGCTGGCGATCTACCTCAATATTTTTAGACTATTTACGATCCACTGAGAAGCTGCAAGTATGTGTGATGCAGGGTTGTTGTGCATACACGATACACCCTACCTACCTACCTAGGTAGGGTTAGGTTAGCTTGTTGTTTTTTACAAATTAAGAAAACGTCATATATATCTTCGCCACGCGTCTTCCCCTTCAGAGGAATGACTGTCAAAAATTCTTTCTTAGCCAACATGTGATTGAATACCACCAGAATAAAAATACACAACTGTGCAGTGTCTGTCATATCGGTGGATTCGTCGAACTGCAAAGAAAAGTATGTACATTTCATGATATCATGGTTTAGTTTATCTGCCATGTGACTTCAATACGCCTTGTGACAGTCGGACGAGATAACTGAAGTTCTCTAACAGCAGACATGATTTCTGTTTTATTTTTAAAATCTCCAAATAAAGTCTCACCCACTTCAATGAATGCTTCCTTCACAACCGATCCATATTCGAATGGTTTCTTGTGTTTCACCAAGTATATGAGATATTTTAAAAGACGCGATCGTAGCAGCTTTTGATGGTTTGGCTGGTCTTGTGAACATGAGTTTGTTCTTTTTTCAAACCAGATATCAAATCACGTACTCTTCTTTTTCTTAATTCACTCTGCGGCGGAAAATCCTTTTCATAGTTTTTATGAACTGTTTTATGATGGCTCTCTAAGTTACCACGCTTAGGTATTGCAACCGACGCACGACAAATAAGACAAAGGCACTTATCCTTCACCATACAAAAGAAAAATTCTTCCTCCAAATTGTTATTGAAATGATTCGTTTTGGATTTCTTCGCAGCACTCATTTCGTACTATTTAATAATAAATTTTGTATCGACGTGGTATTGCCTTCAAGTTACAATTCAGAATGACTTCAATCCCTGCAGGCGCAACGTTTATATCGACGTGAACGAAAGTTCCGAATGTTCCCGTCAAACGCGCCGCCCGAAGTTTATAGAAAAGCGGCAAGATAAAAAACGCGGCTTTCCTTTCACAAGTACCGCTCGTTCCTTTGATAAAGCCGCGTTTTGCAACTAGCAGGGTGTTACTTCATTGCTTAATGAATTTTTGTAGTTTAGTTACCTACTTATTAAGAAATTTTTTCCTCTCGAGATCTACTCAGAAAGCACTCGCGATTGACTGGTCGATCGTGATCGACCGTTCGAGCACGCCTGCCCTATGATCTCATATACAGTGTGTTCCAACGAAAATTTGACCCCCCCTATAACTCCGAAATGAGTAACATTAGCGAAAAACACCAAGACACGTCGATTTTTGTTTCGAGGGGGAGCATTTTTCGAAATAATTCGAAACTTCTCAGATCAACCCCCTACCCCCAGCAACCCTAACTTTGAAATTCATCATAGGGAATAAGGGTCGAGTGGCACCTTACTGAAAAGGTCTGTCAATTCTCCACCTTGATTTGTCATTTTTAGAATTTTAAATTAACATACAGGGTGTCCCAACCAAGGGTGAAGTTGAATTCCTGGAAATCCCAAATACTAAATGAAATAGATTTATTTTGGCATAATGCAAGCGCAGGTTTATGCTCGGTCTAGAAAAACGACCTACACTTGTGAATTTGGAGTTGGTGCAATCAACCCCCTATTTCCAGCATCCCCAACTCAAAAATCATTCGATCGATAATAGGTCAAGTGGCACCTCGTTGGAAAGGTACTGCAATTTTCTCTTCGAATTTGGTATTTTCGAAATTCAGAATCATCATACAGGGTGTCCTGAAGCAGGAACATTGAAAATCCAAATAACTTTTGAAACTGGTTCATTTCGGTATACGAGAACATGTTTGATCCGAGAATAGGACTTTCTTGTGTGGTTATAGAATTTTGCAATCAACCCCTTCCATTCAGCATCCCCAACTTGAAAATCATACAAATAATTCAAGTGGCATATCTTCAGAAAGGTGTTTTGAATTCCAGAATGATTAAAGCATTTCATTCAGTTCGGCTCTCCATACAGGATGTCGCTTTCGAAAAATTCAATATCGTCATTTGAAATTATCAACTAAAATTAATTCGAAACTGTTAAAAGTATTGGGGTACGATGTGTTGAGCATTAATTACGAAGAAATAAAGCTGATTTCTGCATTGAAAATGTTCACATTTTTTCATTTCCATCTGGCGTGCAGTCATCTGTTATTTCTCATTTTGCAATGAAATATTATCATTATTTAGATCAGTTCCTCATTATTGTTGTTGTTCGTCAGTTGAAATTAATCTGAAAATGGTTTATTCCACTGAGGAAAGGGTCGAAATTGTATCGACGTATTTTCGAAATAACAGTTGTGCCGAAGAAACGGCAAGGATATTCGATAGGAACCATCCTGAAAGAGAAAGGGGAGTCAGTCACCAGTACGTTAAATATTTGGTTGACAAATTCCTAGCTACGGGTTCGGTGGCAAACAAAAAACATGAAGTGGCATGTCCTGTCAGAAATGAGGCAACGGAAGTGGCAGTAGTGGGTCATCTACAAATGGAGAATACTACTTCGATCAGAAAACTATCTCGTCTGACTGGTGTATCAGCTACAACTGTCCATAGAATCGTGAAACATCACAAATTTCACCCCTACAAGGTGAAATTAGTGCATGAAATAAACGAAGATGATCCAGATCGTCGTTTACAGTTTTGTGAAAATCTAAGTGAAAATCTAAACGCTAATCCAAATTTTCTGAATAACATCTGTTTTTCTGATGAAAGCACCTTTATGCTCAGTGGTGAAGTGAATAGACATAATTGTCGATATTGGGACACACAGAATCCTCATTGGTTTAGAGAGGCCCACACGCAAAGGCCTCAGAAGTTGAACGTTTGGGCAGGAATTTTTGGCAATCATCTAGTTGGGCCTTTCTTTATTGAGGGTAATCTGAATGGCTACCTACAGTTGTTAGAGGAACACATACATCCTAGATTGACAGAAATTTTACAGAACGATCCAACTCTTTCTGAGGACGAAATGCGTTTTCAACAAGACGGTGCTCCTCCGCATTATGATGCTCGGGTGCGCCAATATTTAGACGAAAATTTCCCAGGAAGGTGGATTGGTAGAAGAGGACCTGTTGAGTGGCCAGCCAGGTCACCAGATTTAAATCCCCTAGATTTTTTTTTGTGGGGCCATCTAAAATCTAAAGTTTATGCCACAAGACCAGAAAACCTAGAGGAGCTGCGGATGAGGATTATCACAGAATGCCGACTTTTGACTCCTGAAGTTTTCGCTAATGTGAGAAGAGAGTTCGAAAATCGTCTGTATAACTGTATGGAGGTGGGCGGAGGTCATTTTGAACAATTGTTGTAATAATCAAGTTAGTTTTTGTTTTCAGTTGAATACAAGTTCAATAAATCTCGTTTTCCTGTTTAGATGAGCATCCAATCAGTTTCTCCATCATCCCTCATCCTGATCCTCACGCCAGAAAACCTCGATTGCCAAACTGAAACCAATGCCTCAGTGATTCAGAAAATAGAAAAATCTTTCTGGAACTTTGCCACTCAACCTGTGATCACTTGTATGATTTTTTGAGTTGGGGATGCTGAATGGAAGAGATTGATTGCAAAAATTCCATATTCACGCAAGAGAGTCTTATTCTCGAATCAAACGTAAACATGTTCTCGTATTATACCGAAATGAACCAGTTTCAAAAAGTTATTTGGGTTTTCAGTGTTCCTGCTCCGGGACACCCTGTATGATGGTTCTGAATTTCGAAAATACCAAATTCGAAGAGAAAATTGAAATACCTTTCCAACGAGGTGCCACTTGACCTATTTTCGATCGAATGATTTTTGAGTTGGGGATGCTGGAAATAGGGGTTGATTGCACCAACTCCAAATTCACAAGTGTAGGTCGTTTTCTAGACCGAGCATAAACCTGCGCTTGCATTATGCCAAAATAAATCGATTTCATTTAGTATTTGGGATTTGCAGGAATTCAACTTTACCCTCGGTTGGGACACCCTGTATGTTAATTTAAAATTCTAAAAATGACAAATCAGAATGGAGAATTGACAGACCTTTACAGTAAGGTGCCACTCGACCCTTATTCCCTATGATGAATTTCGAAATTAGGGTTGCTGGGGGTAGGGGGTTGATCTGACAAGTTTCGAATTATTTCGAAAAATGCTCCCCCTCGAAACAAAAATCGACGTGTCTTGGTGTTTTTCGCTAATGTTACTCATTTCGGAGTTATAGGGGGGGTCAAATTTTCGTTGGAACACACTGTAAATCAGCATTCGATATTCACAGTTTCTGTATACGCGGTATATTTACGGAACATATACCCTGCGAATAGGGAGCTTATACTGTATCAGGAATACAAGATTTTAAATTGAAAGCTTCGCTTTTGTTACAGATATTCGATATGTTGAATGTAAGGATATGGATGAAAATTTATATATTTCACTTTTCAAAGTTGTTTATATCGTTATATTTCTCAAAAATAATATTATTTTTCCGAAAAGCTAAGATGCATATGCAAAGCTGAACTATCCACTTCAAATTAAAGATTTCTGATTTGATTAATGACCAAGACTGCAGAAACTGCAGAGGGAGTACAATCTCATCATAAATCCGTGCTCTCCAATTGGATGCGATTAAGAAACATCCCTTTCATCTCATCTTCAAGGTAAATGAACTTCACCACGCGAGATTTAAGAGAGGGGTAACAAGTAGCGGAATCAACATCTATAAGACTGTAGAAAGTTGCGAACGGCAAAGGATTGTTATATTCGCGTCTCTGTGTTTACTGGTCTTGCGGGTAGTGTGGTAGTGTGTTAGTCGGTGAAGATTGAAGGAAGTGGACTTAGGAAATATGAATACCATTATTTTCATAGCCGTACTAGCGGCCGCTCCGTATGCTGATCTTGGATACTGTCAAAACACTCCAGAAGGTAGGTTTTGATACATTTATCTTAGTGAAGTATATACATATAAAGCTTTACATTCAATAAATTAAATTTTAAGGGGATATACTTCTTCTATTCGTCATTTTCCAGCTCAAATGCCTTGATTTTACTGAATTGTTTTTCTAATAGTGAATAATAAAAAACAAGTACTGTGTTTTAAGGAATTTTACTTAATAATTGCGATTCGTAACGCGTTTCACTACACCGTAGCTTCTTCAGACGAATGAATGTACAGAAAATATAAATGAGAATATAACTATAAATGTTCTTGAGTAATTAAAAGCTCATTGGGTTGCTTCTTCTTAACTGGTTATTTATGACAGGTATATCCAATAAAATTGAGGAATAGATTAGGTTTATGAAGTTTTATCAACGAATATAATTCGGGGGATTGTGGATTGGTTAATGGTTAATCTAATGGTTATTTATGACAGGTATATCCAATAAAATTACGGAATAGATTGCTACCCGAAAATATTCAATAGAGGTGAAGGGCTTAAATCGACTTGTTCATTGATGAGTCTACCTGAGTGTTTGTATTTATTGATTTCTAAAGTATCCCAAAGATCTACTTTCCGATATTTATTATCTGTATGCAAAATTTCAAACTGTGGGTCGAAGGAATGATTATTTTCTAAGAGATGATTCGCGTAATTTGAATCTGATCGTAG
Organism: Cryptolaemus montrouzieri; assembly: GCA_013387265.2. Taxonomy (NCBI): domain Eukaryota; kingdom Metazoa; phylum Arthropoda; class Insecta; order Coleoptera; family Coccinellidae; genus Cryptolaemus; species Cryptolaemus montrouzieri. The sequence continues at coordinate 6,483,556 of JABFTP020000124.1, forward strand.
GTTAAGGTGTTGAATTTTTGTTTCAATCTATCGACAGGGTAAACTTCATTCAATGCGGTTCTAATTTGTTTTTATTTAAAATATTATTTATTAGTTTGGGATTGTAACCATTTTTTTTGGGCTATTTGTTTAATCAAATTCAGTTCTTTGTTGAAATTTTCTGGTAATAACGGGATGTTAATCAATCTCTGAATAAAACTATTGAATGCTGACATTTTATGTTGATATGGATGACACGACGAGTTATGTATTATAATATCTGTATGTGACGGCTTATGGCAAATTGCGAAAAATGTTTTCCATTTTCATTCGAAATTGTTACGTCTAAGAAATTTATCGAATAATTGCTTTCTATTTCGGTTGTGAATGCAATTTTGGATGTAATGAATTTATATGATTTTCGAAAATTTTTCAACTGTCTATCTGTTCCTGTGAAGCAAATAATGATATCGTCTACATGGCGATACCAGTATAAACAATATTTACTGAGTGGATGATTATGAATTAATTTCTCTAAGTTATTCATGAATATTTCTGCTAACAAAGAACTTAACGGATTGCCCATAATCAAGCCGTCTTCAATAGTATAATATTTGTTATTGAAATGGAATTAATTTTGATCTCTGAACAAATTTGTAATAATGAAAGAATATCTGATTTAATGATAGTATTAATAATTCTTCAACTAAGTAATACGTATCTTCCGGAGGAATGTTGGGAAATAGATTCTTAACATCGAAAGAAATGAGTTTGGAATTAGGTGGTATAATGGTATCTTTGATATTGGCAATAAGTTCGTATGAATTTTTGACCGAAAATTTAGATTTAAAATTGCAATGTTTTATTAGCAAGTCGTTGAGGAATTTTGAAAGTTTGAACGAAGGTGCCGTTACATAAGAAACAACAGGTCTAATAGGGTAATTAGGTTTATGAAGTTTTATCAACGAATATAATTCGGGGGATTGTGGATTGGAGTTAATGAATTTATATTTTCGTGGTCTGTAATTAATTATTTTGCTGTCGAAATTATGTTTTCAACCACTTTCTGAAGTTTTGCGGTAGAATCCTTAGTTGATTTTATATAGTTTCCGGCTGTTAAGAATTCTTCAGTTTTAGAAATATAATCGGTATTATTAATCGCGATAACGGTGTCACCTTTATCTGCTTTAGTGAATACTAAATCGTTCTTGGTACTATTTTCACGAATTGTTTTTATTATCTTATAATCGGAATTGCAATGAGCTGATAATTTCGAAAAGTCTTATTTGATGATTTTTGCTGTTTTATGTTTGGCTAAAATAAATTCTTAACAGCCGGAAACTATATAAAATCAACTAAGGATCCTACCGCAAATTTCAGAAAGTGGTTAAAACATAATTTCGACAGCAAAATCATTAATTACAGACCACGAAAAATATAAATTCATTAACTCCAATCCACAATCCCCGAATTATATTCGTTGATAAAACTTCATAAACCTAATTACCCTATTAGACCTGTTGTTTCTTATGTAACGGCACCTTCCTTTAAACTTCAAAATTCCTCAACGACTTGCTAATAAAACATTGCAATTTTAAATCTAAATTTTCGGTCAAAAATTTACGAACTTATTGCCAATATCAAAGATACCATTATAGCACCTAATTCCAAACTCATTTCTTTCGATGTTAAGAATCTATTTCCAACATTCCTCCGAAAGGTACGTATTACTTAGTTGAAGAATTATTAGAAAAGAATCATGTCAATACTATCATTAAATCAGATATTCTTTCATTATTACAAATTTGTTTAGATCAAAATTATATCCATTTCAATAACAAATATTATACTATTGAAGACGGCTTGATTATGGGCAATCCGTTAAGTTCTTTGTTAGCAGAAATATTCATGAATAACTTAGAGAAATTAATTCATAATCATCCACTCAGTAAATATTGTTTATACTGGTATCGCTATGTAGACGATATCATTATTTGCTTCACAGGAACAGACAGACAGTTGAAAAATTTTCGAAAATCATATAAATTCATTACATCCAAAATTGCATTCACAACCGAAATAGAAAGCAATAATTCGATAAATTTCTTACACGTAACAATTTCGAATGAAAATGGAAAACATGTTTTCGCAATTTGCCATAAGCCGTCACATACAGATATTATAATACATAACTCGTCGTGTCATCCATATCAACATAAAATGTCAGCATTGAATAGTTTTATTCAGAGATTGATTAACATCCCGTTATTACCAGAAAATTTCAACAAAAACTAAATTTGATTAAACAAATAGCCAAAAATAATGGTTACAATCCCAAACTAATAAATAATATTTTAAATAAAAACAAAGTAGAACCGCATTGAATGAAGTTTACCCTGTCGATAAATTGAAACAAAATTCAACACCTTAACCTATGTTGGCATTACAAGTGAGAAACTGAAATCATTCTTAAGTAGCAATAACTTCAACATAGCTTTCCAAACTAATAATAATTTAGGCAAATATATAAATAATAATAAAACCAAACCAGGTAAAAACAATAAATCAGGTGTTTATAGATTGAATTGCAATGACTGTGATAATTTCTACATTGGTAGAACACATAGAAATTTTAATATTAGAATATCGGAACATAAACGCAGTTTTTCAAATAAAAATCAGATTGAAATTACGCGAATCATCTCTCAGAAAATAATCATTCTTTCGACCCACAGTTTGAAATTTTGCATACAGATAATAAATATTGGAAGGTAGATCTTTGGGAAACTTTAGAAATCAATAAATACAAACACTCAGGTAGACTCATCAATGAACAAGTCGATTTAAGCCCTTCACCTCTATTGAATCTCTTCGGGGAGCAATCTATTCTTAATTTTATTGGATATACCTGTCATAAATAACCATTTAAGAAGAAGCAACCCAATAAGCTTTTAATTATTCAAGAACATTTATAGTTATATTCTCATTTATATTTTTTCAGTATATTCATTCGTCTGAAGAAGCTACGGTGTAGTGAAACGCGTTACGAATCGCAATTATTAAGTAAAATTCCTTAAAACACAGTACTTGTTTTTTATTATTAAATTGTTAAGCCGAGGCACTTTTACTCAAGTCTCAATAAATAGGACTCCACATGGTTAATACTGATTTTAGTGTACCTGCTAAATTTTCCGATTTTGAGATTTTTGTACTATGAACAATTCTAAACAACTTTTGTTTAGGGTCTTGGTCAAAGATGTGTCTCTGTTTCGAGTTTTAGGGTTCTGTACATAGTATTACGACAGGTTTTTATTTTATACCTCGAAAACTGAAACAGATACGTTAAAACATTCACTGAACTAAAAAGTTGTATTCTAAGTTTTGGTTGACTTGTCTGCCGGGACGCTACTAGAGTCGATAAGTTGAAAAAATAAAAGTCCTATTAGCCTCTTGTTACATTTAATTTCTCTACCGATTTTAGCTTGATTGAACAGAAGATCATCGAGTTATTAACAAAAATCAATTTTTCTTGATTGAATTGCAATAACTGTAATAATTTCTACATTGGTAGAACACATAGAAATTTTAATATTAGAATATCGGAAAACGCAGTTTTTCAAATAAAAATCTGATTCAAATTACGCGAATCATCTTCTAGAAAAATATCACTCTTTCGACCCACAGTTTGAAATTTTGCATACAGATATAAATATTGGAAAGTAGATCTTTGGGACATTTTAGAACCGAACAAACACGAATACTCAGGTAGACTTATTAATGATAAAGTCGATTTGAGCCCTTCACCTCTATTGAATCTCTTCACGGGCAATCTATTCCATAATTTCATTGGATATTATTCTCATCAATAACCACTTTAGAAGAAGCAACTCCATAAGCTCTTAATTACTCAAGAACATCTGTATTTGTATTCTCAATTGTATCTATTGTATGTAAAATTCCTCAAAAGTAAATATTACTTGAAATAACTATTATTAAAATTAACGGCAAACATGATTTTTCTATTTTTCATAAGCCATCGCATACAGATATTACTATTCACAGCTCATCTACACATCCTTATCCACATAAATTAGCAGCTTACAATAGTATGGTACATAGACTCATTAATATCCCAACGGCACAAAATAATTTCATAAAAGAGCTAAATCTAATTAAATAAATAGCAGTCAATAACGGTTACAGTCCAACTATGATTGAGAACATGATTTCAGGAAAAAATCTCAAGAAGCAATCCAGGAAGTATTTCCAAATATAAAAGTTCAAACACAAAATACAACAGCTTAACTTATATTGGTAATAATTGAAATCATTCCAGTCGCATTATAATTTCAATATAGCATTCCGAACTGATAATTCCTTAGGCCGACATATCAGAAAATGCAAATCTAAAATTGATAAAAGTATTAAATCCGGTGTTTATAAACTGTCTTGGGGGTTTGTAATAAAATTTATATTGGTATAACTTTCAGAAATTTCAAAGTTAGATTATCCGGGCACAAACGTAGTTTTAATTATCATAAATCAGATTCCCATTATTCTAATCACTTACTCGAAGAAAACCATAACTTTAATGATAATTTCAAAATTTTACACAATGAAAATAACAGACAAAAACTCAATCTATTGGAAATTTTAGAGATCAACAAAGAGAAGAATTCAGGTAGGTTACTTAATAGTCAATTAGATCTAAATCCTCCTTTACTCAATCTTTTCAATTCATAAAGTAAGCAACTCCGATGGGTTTTCCAACATACCTCTTGTACCTATTGTAATATTAAGTAGGAAATAAGACTAATATATAAGGAATAACTCTGTTCATTAGTTTGTATCTACCTGATGAAGCCATAGTGTGGTGAAACCGGTCATAGTTTTGTTAATATAGTGAAAATCTTAATACTTTAGTTTTATTTCATTGAAAATAAATATTACTTGTTTTTTGTAGTTTATTTTATCCAAAACTCTATGCATATTTCCATAACTTTTTATCGTCACTGAATGGGCAATTAGTATAGAGGATTTCAAATTTTTATAATTCAATAACACAACTTTTGAACTGTATTTAGACGTTTAAATAAACGCCACTCAGAGGGGAATGTTCAATATCAAGTTGCTGCATTAAACCATCAGTATCAGAACATGAATTCAACGAAGTTTTCATACTGTAGAATGCAGAAAGCCGAGCATGTGTTTTCATGAAATTCGTTTCATTGGTTAATTAGTTCCAATCCTTAAGACGGAACCAAGAAGTTTGAACTGTTGTTTTGATAACCCCAAATCACGTACTAAATCATTAACTCACTTTAAACATTTATTGTTCCATGCCGGACCTGGGGTCTGAATTGAAAGTGGGATCGGTTCACTGTTCTTCGGAGCTGCCCGATGTTATATTATCTTCGGTATTTTCCAAACCAACATTTTGAGACTCAAAGGTTTGATCGACACTGGTGAACGTGCATAATGAGGAACAGGTCGCATGACAGACCGCAAATTTTGGATAGTCCATCTTGTGTTTTGCCTTTTTGGAATATCCTTCGAGTTGGTCAGACAGAAATAGTAATCGTATAAATGATTGGTGGGTTCTCGCCATACCTAGGGACATCATCCACGATACGCTACAACTGACACAGCACACATGGCGAGCCTTGATCTCCAATTAAAGCATTAAAATATAGAAAATAGGCTCTTAAACATTTACAAAAAGACTTGGCTTGTGCTTCCACCATAAACTCTCAAAAAGTTTAACAAAATTTGTGTGGGGAGATTTTGCAACAGCGGCTCGTTTGTCAAGACATTTCCCTAGTTAAAACACTTCTGTCTTCACACACAGAGAACATATCGCTTTAGGAATATTTTTCCGTAGACGTAGTTCACTACGTTAGTAGTATTAAAAACTATTTTAAACTGCCCTGGGCATACTGAAGAAAGTTGTAAGGGTAGAAACTACACGTGACCTCTGAAAAAGTACCACCCCGTAGGTTTTCATGATTCTTTCTGTGATCCGGTTATGTGGATTTCGAAAAGGCACCTATGTGCATTTGAAATGAGTATCTGAAAACTGTAGCATTCATAAGGTTTTTGACAATTTTTTAAAAAATAATAAAGGGAAGAAGATGAACCAATCATTTTGTCTTTCAGTATTGTATTACTTTTGATAATGGGCTTACTGACAACCTTCTTGAAAAGAACTACGGCTGCATAGTGAACGGTTAGCATTGAGAAAGCATTGTTTTCAAGAATTATCATCTTCGATCTACGAAATTTCGTAACTGTCAATGAGAATTCACAAACAACATCATAATTATAATAATATTTCGATGAAAAAATTTTTAGTTTCCTTCTGCACGGATGCATAAACTCTTTGCATCGAAAACATGAATGTTCTTCCATAAATATGCAGAGTGTGCAAACTAAATTATTTTTAATGATAAAAACTAAAATGAGTTTTAGGAATTTTACTGAATATTTGTGATTCGTAACGCGTTTCACGTAGCTTCTTCAGACGAATGAATGTATAGAAATTATCACAACTATATATAGATAAGAATGAGAATATAAATACAAATGTTCTTCAGTAATTAAAAGCTTATTGGGTTTCTTCTTCTTAAGTGGTTATTTATGACAGGTATATCCAATAAAATTAAGGAATAGATTGCTCCTTGAAGAGATTCAACAGAGGTGAAGGGTTTAAATCGACTTGTTCATTGATGAGTCCACCTGAGTGTTTGCGATTTCTAAAGTTTCCTAAAGATATACTTTCTAATATTTATCAACATTTCTATGTGTTCTACCGATCTAGAAATTATTACAGTCATTGCAATTCAATCTATAAACACCTGATTCATTATTTTTATCTAATTCGGTTTTATATTTTATATATATTTGCCTATGCGATTATTAGTCTTCAAGAGTGTACGAGCTACAGAGTATATATATATATATATATATATATATATATATATATATAAATATATACTGGGTGATTCACCAGTGGCGCAGTGCGCTGTAGCTCATACACTCTTGAAGATTTCATTTTTGTTCGAACGGTATTGTATTTAGAAGGTCAAAATCTACTTCAGCAATTTATTTTGAAGTAAACAGGGTGTCCCAATCTTCTATAAAAATCTTGGGTAATTTTTCAGATTAGAAAACCATTTTTTGTTGAAGATTCAAGAGCGTCCTGAACTCTGTCTCCAAGTAATAAGTATTTTTGGCGAGTTGTTTCGTCACAATATTTTTTTCCGTAAAATTCATGAGAATAGGCTCTCACATCATCGCATGCTCCTTCGGCCAGAGAGGATAAATACTTTTTCCTTTCGTTTTCTTATTGCCCAAGGATAGTTTTATTGATGAATTGAATTTTATCTTCATTTTATACAGGCGTGACTCAAAAAAATTATCGAATATTGTAGTTTTAAAATATCACACCCTGTATTTTATTATTCATGTCAACGCATGAAATATTGTGCTATATTTTTGAAGAAGGAACCTTATCTTTATCTTCCACCATTTTCGAAATAGAATTAATAAAATCAGAGGTTGCGAAGAAAGAGTTTATTAGTACATATCATTATGCTTGATCAGAGAAATGGAGATATTTTAAGGTAGTCTTGTATGAAATACGTAATAGATTGGTTTCTGTTGCGACGATCTACAGGGTGTTGACCTTTTTCAATAAGTGTTCGAAATGTTGCCCGTTTCTTTGATGACACAACTCAATCCTTCTGAGGAAAGACCGTTGAATTCTCGACAACATTTGCGTTTTAACTGACTGAAAGGCGTCGAATATTCTCTGTCTCATATTCAACTGTGTTGTAGAAGGAATTTGGTAAACTATGCCCTTAATATAACCCCCACAAGAAAAAATCTAGTCTTGTAAGGTCCGGAGACCTAGCTGGCCATCTAACAGGACCACCATGTCCTATCGATTTGTTTGGAAATACATGATTTGAATGCTCCCTAACCTGTTGTGAGTAATGTGCCGGTGCTCCATCCTGTTGAAACCACAAATCTTGTCATATATACTCTGGTATATCGGCAAGTAACATTGGTAGATCACTTTGCAGAAAAGCTAAATACATTTCACTATTGAGGTGCCCTTCGAAAAAGTGCGGCCCAATTAGATATACTATGCATGAAATTTATTCACTTTTAAGATTCTCTGGACGGAAGTTTGTTAACTGAGAAATCTCTCTTTGGCTTTTATATGGGTCCTCTGTCACTGTCAACAACACTGATAACTGGTTGTCTCTAGCTGTAGCAGTTTTTGGTTTTTCATGTTTTTTCTATGCGATATTACCCGTTTCAATAAATCTAATTAGACGTTTTTCAGAGCATCTTGCATCAGGATGTTTAATAACGAAACACTGATAAGTTCACCATGTAAAATGCAGAATATGATATGTCCGGACACCTGACAGAAGGCACAAATTAAAAAAATGTTTACACATACCTCGATTTACGTTTTAATCATCTTGATTTTATCATTCTTTAAAAGAATTATCTTGTTTAGGTTTTATTTTTACTACTTGGGTCATTACAGAAAAAACTTCTATGCGAATAGTGGTTGATGAGTTGATACGGTTTGTAGAATTTTCATCAAAATTTTCACAAATAATCGAATATTTCGAAAATGATCGCAGATAAAGATAAGGTTACTTCTGCAAAAATATAGCACAATATTTTATGCATTGACATGAATAATAAAATACAGGTGTTCCATTTGAAAAATCAAGGTATTATATTTTTAAAATTACAATATTCAATAATTTTTCTAAGTCACTCTTATATAGAATGAGGATAATCTATTTCAATTCATCAATGAAGCTATCCTTGGGCAATAAGAAAACGAAAGGAAAAAAGTATTTATCCTCTCTGGCCGAAGGAGCATGCGATGATGTGAGAGCCTATTTTCATGAATTGTTAAGGAAAAAAAAATATTGTGACGAAATTACTCACCAAAAAAACTTATTACTTAAAGACAGCAGAGTTTAGGCCACTCTTGAATCTTGAACAAAAAAGTTGACTGCAAAATAAATTGCTGAAGTAGATTCTTACTTTCTAAATAAAGAGTGTACGAGCTTCATAACACCGCGCCACTGGTGAGTCACTCATTATATATATATATATATATATATATATATATATATATATATATATATATATATATATATATATATATATATATATACCGTGTGTTCCAACGAAAATTTGACCCCCTATAACTCCGAAATGAGTAACATTAGCGAAAACACCAAGACACGTCGATTTTTGTTTCGAGGGGAGCATTTTTCGAAATAATTCGAAACTTCTCAGATCAACCCCTACCCCAGCAACCCTAATTTCGAAATTCATCATAGGAATAAGGGTCGAGTGGCACCTTACTGTAAAGGTCTGTCAATTCTCCATTCTGATTTGTCATTTTAGAATTTTAAATTAACATACAGGGTGTCCCAACCGAGGGTAAAGTTGAATTCTGCAAATCCCAAATACTAAATGAAATCGATTTATTTTGGCATAATGCAAGCGCAGGTTTATGCTCGGTCTAGAAAACGACCTACACTTGTGAATTTGGAGTTGGTGCAATCAACCCCTATTTCCAGCATCCCCAACTCAAAAATCATTCGATCGAAAATAGGTCAAGTGGCACCTCGTTGGAAAGGTATTTCAATTTTCTCTTCGAATTTGGTATTTTCGAAATTCAGAATCAGCATACAGGGTGTCCCGGAGCAGGAACACTGAAAACCCAAAAACTTTTTGAAACTGGTTCATTTCGGTATAATACGAGAACATGTTTATGTTTGATTCGAGAATAAGACTCTCTTGCGTGAATATGGAATTTTTGCAATCAATCTCTTCCATTCAGCATCCCCAACTCAAAAAATCATACAAGTGATTACAGGTTGAGTGGCAAAGTTCCAGAAAGATTTTTCTATTTTCTGAATCACTGAGGCATTGGTTTCAGTTTGGCAATCGAGGTTTTCTGGCGTGAGGATCAGGATGAGGGGATGATGGAGAAACTGATTGGATGCTCATCTAAACAGGAAAACGAGATTTATTGAACTTGTATTCAATTGAAAACGAAAAACTAACTTGATTATTACAACAATTGTTCAAAATGACCTCCGCCCACCTCCATACAGTTATACAGACGATTTTCGAACTCTCTTCTCACATTAGCGAAAACTTCAGGAGTCAAAAGTCGGCATTCTGTGATAATCCTCATCCGCAGCTCCTCCAGGTTTTCTGGTCTTGTGGCATAAACTTTAGATTTTAGATGGCCCCACAAAAAAAAATCTAGGGGATTTAAATCTGGTGACCTGGCTGGCCACTCAACAGGTCCTCTTCTACCAATCCACCTTCCTGGGAAATTTTCGTCTAAATATTGGCGCACCCGAGCATCATAATGCGGAGGAGCACCGTCTTGTTGAAAACGCATTTCGTCCTCAGAAAGAGTTGGATCGTTCTGTAAAATTTCTGTCAATCTAGGATGTATGTGTTCCTCTAACAACTGTAGGTAGCCATTTCCATTCAGATTACCCTCAATAAAGAAAGGCCCAACTAGATGATTACCAAAAATTCCTGCCCAAACGTTCAACTTCTGAGGCCTTTGCGTGTGGGCCTCTCTAAACCAATGAGCATTCTGTGTGTCCCAATATCGACAATTATGTCTATTCACTTCACCACTGAGCATAAAGGTGCTTTCATCAGAAAAACAGATGTTATTCAGAAAATTTGGATTAGCGTTTAGGTTTTCACTTAGATTTTCACAAAACTGTAAACGACGATCTGGATCATCTTCGTTTATTTAATGCACTAATTTTATCTTGTAGGGTGAAATTTGTGATGTTTCACGATTCTATGGACAGTTGTAGCTGATACACCAGTCAGACGAGATAGTTTTCTGATCGAAGTAGTATTCTCCATTTGTAGATGACCCACTACTGCCACTTCCGTTGCCTCATTTCTGACAGGACATGCCACTTCATGTTTTTTGTTTGCCACCGAACCCGTAGCTAGGAATTTGTCAACCAAATATTTAACGTACTGGTGACTGACTCCTTTCTCTTTCAGGATGGTTCCTATCGAATATCCTTGCCGTTTCTTTGGCACAACTGTTATTTCGAAACTACGTCGATACAATTTCGACCCTTTCCTCAGTGGAATAAACCATTTTCAGATTAATTTCAACTGACGAACAACAACAATAATGAGGAACTGATCTGAATAATAATAATATTTCATTGCAAAATGAGAAATAACAGATGACTGCACGCCAGATGGAAATGAAAAAATGTGAACATTTTCAATGCAGAAATCAGCTTTATTTCTTCGTAATTGATGCTCAACACATCGTACCCCAATACTTTTAACAGTTTCGAATCAATTTTAGTTGATAATTTCAAATGACGATATTGAATTTTTCGAAAGCGACATCCTGTATGGAGAGCCGAACTGAATGAAATGCTTTAATCATTCTGGAATTCAAAAACCTTTCTGAAGATATGCCACTTGAATTATTTGTATGATTTTCAAGTTGGGGATGCTGAATGGAAGGGTTGATTGCAAAAATTCTATAACCACACAAGAAAGTCCTATTCTCGGATCAAACATGTTCTCGTATACCGAAATGAACCAGTTTCAAAAAGTTATTTGGATTTTCAATGTTCCTGCTTCGGGACACCCTGTATGATGATTCTGAATTTCGAAAATACCAAATTCGAAGAGGAAATTGCAGTACCTTTCCAACGAGGTGCCACTTGACCTATTATCGATCGAATGATTTTTGAGTTGGGGATGCTGGAAATAGGGGGTTGATTGCACCAACTCCAAATTCACAAGTGTAGGTCGTTTTTCTAGACCGAGCATAAACCTGCGCTTGCATTATGCCAAAATAAATCTATTTCATTTAGTATTTGGGATTTCCAGGAATTCAACTTCACCCTTGGTTGGGACACCCTGTATGTTAATTTAAAATTCTAAAATGACAAATCAAGGTGGAGAATTGACAGACCTTTTCAGTAAGGTGCCACTCGACCCTTATTCCCTATGATGAATTTCAAAGTTAGGGTTGCTGGGGTAGGGGTTGATCTGAGAAGTTTCGAATTATTTCGAAAATGCTCCCCTCGAAACAAAAATCGACGTGTCTTGGTGTTTTTCGCTAATGTTACTCATTTGGGAGTTATAGGGGTCAAATTTTCGTTGGAACACACTGTATATATATATATATATATATATATATATATATATATATATATATATATATATATATATATATATATATATATATATATATATATATATTATAATGATGTTATTTTTCTCTTGTTTCTCAGCAACTATATCTAATTCATCACGAAGCTGTTCATTTGGACTTTCCAATTTAATTATTTTGTCTTCATATATTCACTATTCGAATTCTACCTTGTTCCGTCTTTATATTAGTCTCCAGTAACTCATTTTTTTTGTTCATTATGGCATTGAACTCTGATACTAATTATTTCAAATATTTTTTCAGTGCATCGCCCATAGTTAATTTATTATATTATTTCCGGAAATTCGTAGTTAATCTTCGAGGTGTATGCTACCTTTAATATTTTATCGGATCGGCAACAGAAGGTACAAAACTCCTTATCGCCCAGTCAAAACAAAACACAGATGGAATTTATCATATGCACTAATGTTGATTTAGAATTTTCGATGGTTGATGGAGTATTTGAATAACAATTTGAGAGTGAAATTGATCTATGTTGACGAAACTACCCACTTTTTTCGATTCAATAGTTCTACTCACAGTTTATTACTTCACTTCTGTAGTTTTCAAAGTTTTTGAGCAACTAAATACCACTGTTTTATATACTTTGATAAAGATCTATCAAATTCACTAAAGCTCACACACACTGGAAGACGAGCTTTCAACAAGTACTGGAAAAGTGATATTTAATTTGAAAAATCTCACTGAAGATTTAAGAATAGCAAATGAGCTATGTGATTTCTTTATGAAAATCTCTCGGTCTATAAAACGAGGTTTTAATTTTAAAAGGCAAATTGCTAATGCCACTGCTGAAAACCAGTCTCAATGGAGGGAGCTTCTAAAAACTGCCAAGCAAGAAAGAAATACAAAATTCTTCAAACCATTGCCTCAGCCTGAAGATAATATTTAATCAATATGGTGACGACCGTCAATTAAATTGATTTTTTTATATTTTTATTTTTCATTTCGTCAGCTAGGAACGGATAACCTATAATCCCATATAAATTACCATTACATATCAACATATACGCCGCGAATACGCTTGAACAATTAAAAAAGTAAATTTTTCATTTGTTCAGTATAAAATGCCATATATTCCCCAAATATATCATTTTCTTTTATAATACACAAAATTAAACAAATATCTCATTAAAAGCGCCATAAATATTGATGAATGTTGATTTCAGCAATTACTTTCTTGTCTTTATCGTTATCCAAGGTAAATACGGAGTCATAAATAAGGAATAACAGATGGAGCGAAATAAACCATAAAACAATATTACTACAGACTGTGAAAGTTCTTATAATGGCGTTTCCCTCTTCTAAATTAGAGGAAGTAAAAAAGGAGAATCCAAGAATACAAATTACATAAAGCCAGATCTTCTGGTTACGTAATTTGTGTATCTCTTCGGATGAACAACAAAGATGGTTAATATTCAAGAATCTTTAAAAGGATATGCTGGGTATCTGTGTCGTACGAAATATTTAGGTTGTTTTCTCTCTTGTTATGGTCGCTCGTATTACATGCTGGGTTATCGTCATTTGGCGAACGACAAAATTTTGATACATCATTCATTAAAACCGCAGGATGGATGCTAAACGAAGTTAATATCGAAAAACTCAGGATTTAACGAAGAAGAGTGAAATATTTTCTTAGGAACACAGCTTCTTAATAGTGGACACTTTTGAGTTCTCAAAAGTTTGGTCATTAATCCTCATCAAGAAGGAAATAAAATGAGGACATACCGAGCCTGTACATTGAAAACTACCAATTGCCACACTCTTGGATATTTCGTAGTTTACTTGTCAAAATTAAAGTCTTACTGACCTGAACGATATTATTTGCGAAGAAAGTAGAGCTATCCGTTCTCGATGTACAGGCTGTTATATGTAGACTAACCCAAACCCTTGTGCACGGTGTGAATGAGCAGGAATCGATCTAATCGCTCGGTATTAGCGTTGCCCTGCAACCCTTGAATACGATGAATGCTTTAGGAAATGATTGATTTAGGTCCAGGAATTAGGTTCCTCCTAACCCCTGGGCAACCAAAGGCTATTGGATTAAGGTTTCGTGTGTATGCATCGCAGATAAGGTCGCCGAGGCGACTCTACTGTGATGAAGTTAATTTTAATGAAAGTCATGTCCTGCCATTTATGAGTAGGTAGACCTTCCTTAACCTTGTCCCTATCCACCAGCATAAGCTCACGTGGTTGGTTTTTTCAGGTCGCCTGAGTCCTGATCCCGCGTTCTGACGGAGAACAATCATACGACCCTCACACAGGAGCTTTAGAGTTATATCCCGAAACATTGGGATATAGTTTCCAGCCAACCGTCTTGACTTCGGGATATCTCTTTCCGATACTATCTAAGGCGCTCCAAGGGTCAAGATGACCTTTCTAAAACCACAAGGTCGCATTGTGCAGTTGGCTGATATAATCTAGACCGACAAGCTTCAGCTTTATGCCCTTCCAAGATGCAAGCTTTGGAAGTGAATTCCCAAGCCAATACCTCGAGAAGACATTAGCTGACTTCAAAACAATCATCAAGATATTATCTGTCTCAACCCGCACTGGGCTACTGACAACGCAAAAGGTCACCGCTGTAAATGGCTTGTTGAGGCTGCCCTTGTCAATAATAGCCCGGGATAATGGATTCGCCATCTCAAGGGATAGGTTTTGACGGTTGACTATCTACTCCTCCAAGTTAACACCTTGGTCGTTAGAGAGAATGCTTCTTAGTTCCCCTTCTTTCTGCCAGCGAGGAGACTTGAGACTCACGAGCTCCACACTCACATATGACAGAGCCCATTTATAGATATGTCTCTTACGCTTGGCAGGGTCGTTTATAAACTCCACATTCGCCTCACTATGAGGTCCATGCCTACGCACCGAAGACAAGAGCCTGCAGAGCATTGTGGTGCATGCCTACCCATCAAGGACAAAAGCCTGCAGTGCATTCTACACCAAGTTTTGCTGCTCGAATTGATTATGTGAGACAAAACCCACCAAAGCACTATACTTTGTGGTAAGTTTGTCCATGGCAGTTTCCTTAATTGATTTGAATCCATGGATCTATCCTTCAATAGTGCTGCCTTCTATGATCATTTCAAAGGAGGTATGAAAATTATACTATAGCGACATTATATTTAATGGTTGTGATGTGATATGATACCATATGAGAACAGACCGAACAGGTCGTGACATGTTTAAAGCTACCATGTCTTTGTTTATTTGGTGGAATCTTCGGCTTGATGACATGTCATCGAAAGAAGAGCGAAAAAGTGTAAACCACGCCACACTTATTTCTGAAATATTCAGTAAGTTTAAAGGAAACTGCCAAAAAATTACAGTACACAAGCCTGCTAAATACGGCATTAAAATATTATGTCTGTATGATACTTAGACTCACTATTTGTATAACGCTTTCATACAGGGTGCTTCAACGAAAACTAAACAGAGGCTATATCTACCAAGATATTCATTTCTGATCAAAACGCAAAAACAGGTAAATTTTTGTTTCAAGGGGGACATTTTTTGGGGTACAAAACTTGCCTTAAATAACAGTACCCTAAGCGGGGTTGCAATCCTTGAACATTTTTAATAGGGAAGATGGGTCGAGTGATGACTCAAAAGAAAGGTGGTATCAAAAACATGAAACAGTTGAAATTTGAGATGTAAATGGTGTTTTGGAAGATAACAGCCTTTGATCTGGAATAAATCTGTTCAATTTTTTCGCACTGTAGCTCACTCTGTATCTTCTACAGTTTTCTATCAAAAAGGAAAATTCGTTCACGGGGATGCAGACAGAGATAAAACCTTTCTTTTGAGGTATCACTCGACCCATCTATCCTCTTCCAAATTTTCAAGGGTGGTCACCCCTGCTCTAGGGGTAGAAATTCGAGAAGAGGATGGTACTTGATGATGACTGGCATTAATCAGCATGGATCTGTTCAATTATACTTCACTGAAAATTGAATAATCTCAGGGAAATAGTCTTCCCTATTTTTCAGTTGCTCACCCTGTATCTTTTACAGTTTTCAATTAAAAATGGAAATTCGTTCAAGGCAATGTAGACAAAGATACCACCTTTCTTTTGAGTCATCACTCGATTCATCTTCCTTATTCAAAATGTTCAAGGATTGCAACCCCCGCTTAGGGGATTGATATTTCAGGCAAGTATTGTACCCCAAAAGATGTCCCCTTTGAAACAAAAAATGACCTGTTTTTGCGTTTTGATCAGAAATGAATATCTTGGTGATATAGTCTTTGTTTAGTTTTCGTTGAAGCACCCTCTATACAGGCAAACAACAGGAACGCATCAGAGGTCAACTTTCTATTCCAACACAATCCGTACTGCTGTTTTTGGATCGAACAAGAACATAACAGCAGATAATTGGTTTTCTTCGGTGGAGTTAGTTGATGTATTACTCAAAAAAAACTTGACGTCGGGTACGAGAAAACAAACGTGGAATCCCCATTGAATTCCAACCACATAAGCGGAGAGAACCAGGATTTTCTGTTTTTGGATTTGAAGCCAGAAAAATCAAAGCGTCATAATGAATTTATTAAGCATCATTAGAAAGAATAAATGAACGTACAAAGAAAACGGAGATAGTTGAGTTTCACAACTCCACAACAAGGTGGAGTGGATGCATTAGATCAAAAATTCGCTGACTCATCACATTTTAAATAGGGTACTCAAAGTACCCAAGGGATATGCGTGGTTAGATTGATAATTTCTTAGCAGCTGACGTGGCTTCTTTACCGTCCACATTCAATTTTGCTACTCCGACGTTTTGAAAGGAGAACGATGTTACTTATGTTACGGTAACTTTGCTACAAAGTGCAATAATTGTTCATTATTTATTTTCAAAGTCTATAATAGCACAAAAACACTATGTGATCATTGTCTAGACTGAACAAACTTTCGAAGTTGTATTCATTAGTCCTAAGATTGGAAGTTAGTTTAATTCATGTTGATTTTTGTAAAATGTTAATTAGGGACTATAACTTGTCATTTTTTAGCTCACATATTAATATTCTTCATCATAACTTTCCAATCGGCCATTATCGTAGTTTTTCTTGTAACTTAGTAAAATTAATACCAAAAGTTGGTACTATTTCGACATCTCTTGTAATATCTAACTGAGACGATTTATATAATTAAAAACAAATTGATGACATTGAACAACTGATATTTATCATTTATGAGGAATTTCTCAAGTACACAGTAGAAACCTTCTTGCTAGAAGCAGAAATGACTATTTAAATATGTCAAACTAACGATACCAGTTAAAAGTTAATAATGTCAGTCTCCGTACGAAATTTCAATCGAATCGATTTGAGCGTTCAGAGCTTTTGCCGTTTAGAATATTCGTTTCAAATACATAAAACAGCCTGTAAATTGAGAACGGATAGCCCTGTTTTTGGGGTCTCGATTCGGACTCCTTTAGATGTACTCTAACTACAGTGTTTTTTAGAAACAGTCTTTCGGGAATCACCCTGTATATGGCACCGTTGACAATAATAAATGTTTGGAAGTTTGGAAATCGGTTAGAAAGATTAGTCTCGGAAAGCGTAGATGGGTATATCCATAAAGAATTGATTGAATCTATTTTCAATCAGTATTGGATCCTCGATTACCTTATCATCGATTTTTTCAACAGTTTGATTCCCACAGTTATTTTCATTCATTATTTTGTGCTCCAGATAGGCATACCTTGATTGCGGATATTTTTTGCTAACCCACAAAGGTCGTTGGAGTTTCTACTCGACTTCTTCACATTTTCATAATTTCTCGTTTGGTTTTGTTCTTCTCTCGTTTCTTAAATGGAAAATGTAGATAAGAATTATAAAGAAAAGTAAAAATGAAAATACTGATTTGCATGAGATTAGTCAAGTAGCGAGGACCAGTCCTCGTCTTGGAGGTCACTCAGGAAATTTTTAAAATTCTCATCATTGAAATCTCTTTATATTCTGTCCATTCCCGCTAGCATAAAAAACCAATGCTCTATGGTAAGAAAAATGTATGAGAACCACAGTAGTTGATGCAATATATGTAATTTAGAGTATAATTGTTGCGTGTGGCATCAGAAACAATATTTTTTAAGTTGAAAGTATCGAATATGTTCTTAAATTAAAACTTATATCATCTCCAACTGGATCTGTGTTAAAATCCCTGTATAAAATTATATTGCAGTTGGCTTCACATTTTTGCTGAGTGGATAATAGCTATCGAAATTCGTACGAAGCGCAAATCTCCGTAGACTCACAATTTTTCTCTGAGCTCTATAGACTACTTTTCTGCTAGTTCAAAGACCTAACAGTAATGACGAAGCAATTTTCACTGCTATAATATCAATTTTAAAGTTAAAATAGCAATGAATTCATTGAGCTATATGTAAAGTATAAATCTATCAGAAACAACAAAGTTTTCTCACAAAACGAAAGGCAACTGGGTATTTCTATTAAAAATAATATCTACATAAAATACGGGCAAATACACAACTGACAGGTGTTTGTTGCATAATATAAAATTACTTTTCCCACATATCCATGATTATTTACATTCAGTTAAACAATATCTTCGTAATAGTAGAAATATTCAAATATAATCGAGAAATTATTAATTCTTTAAACCCAAATAATTAAATTTGATTCAAATATAATTATAGCTGCATTTCAACAGATCACAGCGTAATAGTCAGTATTGAAATTTGGAGAAATTATTGAAAGAAAATTATATCATCTTTGGGTTATATATAAAGCAATCATAAAAACGAATGAATAATTAATTAAGACACTCATCAAAGATTTCACGGAAATATGTTAAAATACTCGACATATGATTTTATATGGGTTATCAACCCATTATGAAAAGTATTACAATACTGAAAGATACAATGAGTGGTTTTACTTAATATAACGGCATTTAAAACAGGAAATAGATCGAAGTATGTTTGTTCATTACCAATTGGCTGTTTTTTTACTAGCGTACGTGATTTTCATCACATCTAAAATGTCCATCTTATTATTTTATTTATACAATGGTCAGAAAAACAAATTAGAACCGCATTGAATGAAGTTTACCCTGTCGATAAATTGAAACAAAAATTCAACACCTTAACCTACGTTGCCATTACAAGTGAGAAACTGAAATCAATTGAGTAGCAATAATTTCAACATAGCTTTCCAAACTAATAATAGCTTAGGCAAATATATAAAAAAATAATAAAACCAAATCAGATAAAAATTATAAATCAGGTGTTTATAGATTGAATTGCAATGACTAATAATTTCTACATTGGTAGAACACATAGAAAATTTAATATTAGAATATAAATTATACATTTATATTATACATTGGTTTTACTTTAATATAACGGCATTTACAACAGGAAATAGACCGAAGTATGTTTGTTCATTACCAATTGGCTGGTTTTTCCTACTAGCGGACGTGATTTTCATCACATCTCAAATGTCCATCTTCTTCCCTTTATTATTTTATTTATACCATGGTCAGAAAAACCACTTTTCCTTATGATTACTACAGTTTTTCAGATACTCATTTCAAATGCACATAGGTGCCTTTTCTAAATCTACATAATCGGATCACAGAAAGAATCATGAAAATCTAAAAATGTCTGTATTCAACAGTTTTATTCATAGATTGATTAACATCCCGTTATCACCAGAAAATTTCAACAACGAAATAAATTTGATTAAACAAATAGCTGAAAATAATGGTTACAATCCCAATATAATAAATAATATTTTGAATAAAGAACAAAGTAGAATCGCATTGAATGAAGTTTACCCTGTCGATAAATTGAAACAAAAATTCAACACCTTAACCTACGTTGGCATTACATTTGAGTAGTAATAATTTCAACATAGCTTTCCAAACTAATAATAGCTTAGGCAAATATATGAAAAATAATAAAACCAAATGAGGTAAAAATAATAAATGAGGTGTTTATAGATTGAATTGCAATGAATGTAATAATTTCTAGATTGGCAGAACACATAGAAGTTTCAATATTAGAATATCGAAAAATAAACGCAGTTTTTCAAATAAAAAATCAGATTCAAATTACGCGAATCTTCCTAGAAAATAATTACTCTTTCGACCCACAGTTTGAAATTTTGCATACAGATAATAAATATTGGAAGGTGGATCTTTGGGAAACTTTAGAAATCAATAAATACAAACACTCAGGTAGACTCATCAATGAACAAGTCGATTTAAGCCCTTCACATCTGTTGAATCTCTTCAGGGAGCAATCTATTCCTTAATTTTATTGGATATACCTGTCATAAACAACCACTTAAGAAGAAGCAACCCAATAAGCTTTTAATTACTTAAGAACATTTGTATTTATATTCTCATTCTTATCTATATCTAGTTGTCATAATTTCCGTACATTCATTCGTCAGAAGAAGCTACGGGTAGTGAAACTCGTTACGAATCACAAAAATTCAGTAAAATTCCTGAAAACACTTTTTTTGTTTTTATCATTTAAAATAATTTAGTTTGCACACTCTGAATATTTATGGAAGAACATTCATCTTTTCGATGCAAAGAGTTCATGCATCCGAGCAGAAGGAAGCTAAATTTTTTTTATCGAAATATTATTATAATTTTGATGTTGTTTATGAATTCTCATTAACAGTTACGAAATTTCGTAGATCGAAGATGATAGTTCTTGAAAACAATGCTTTCTTAATGCTAATCATTCACTATGCAGCCGTAGTTCCTTTCAAGAAGGTTGTCAGTAAAAAGAGGTCAATGTTTATTTCAGCGTTGACAGAAACGACGGATGTACAATTAAACATTGATAGGCCTATAATTGTTGTTTTATATTGTATACGCGTACATCCCATATTATCAATACTTACTGCATTAGGCATATCTGTATTAGCACGAAAACTTCTTCAATTAATCTATAATTGCGTGAAGAATGTTGCGATCTACTGATTTCGACATATCTTCAGGTAAGGTAAGCCGCTTGTAGGTTTGCTTTTTAGGTTACTATTCAGTCATATCTCTTTCATTATACAGGGTGTTAGATAAAAGTATGTCACAGCTTGAGGGGGTAAATCTACGTGCATTTTCAAGGAAAAAAGGTCATATAAACATAGGTCCGCAAAAGCTTCGTTACGGAACTACAGGGTGTTGAAATTTCTGGAAAAATAGGTTTTTCTTCAAAACTCCTGCAGTCTTTCAGATATCTAGCCCAAACTTGAAATACAAGCTATTTTTGCAGACACCATCATTACACGTCCTAAATTTTAACTAGAATCTACGAGGTGTTTTCTTTTCCGGAGTTATGTCTTCTTTTACCCTTTCAAATTTTTTGCAGTACGCCACAACGTACGATCAATTTTTGTCATCTTCGTTTAATTTAGGAACTTTTTGACACTCCGACCGTTCTCGAGCAAAAAATTATTAAACTATTGCTTGCATTCGCTGAATTGAAAGCACTTTAATTAAAAAATGAGTAGTAGGCTAGGTTTCAATTATTTCTTTATTTTGACAGTAGCTAAAGTTGAACCAGTGTCTGCTCGAATTGTTTATTAAATTAATGATTACTTTTAAGACTTTTGAAGTTATTGCTGTAAGCAAAAATGGCTAATTTTACTAACGCCGAATTGGCTGATATCCATTACATGTACGGTCTGGCTGACGGAAACACAACAGAAGCTAGGCGATTATATCAAGTGCGCTTTCCAAATCGAGTAACACCAGACAGGCGAACATTAATAAATATCCACAGAAGGTTGAGGAAAACTGGTACTTTTACTGCAAATAATCATTTCTCAAACTATGAGAACTCCAGATATTGAGGAAGCAGTTTTGAATTGTATTGATTTGAATCCTCATGTGAGTACAAGAAAAATTGGAAATTAGTTGAATATTTCACATGTTGTAGTTTGGAGGATTCTCTACGACTTTTTATTCTACCCGTTTCATATTCAACGCGTCCAAACTATACTTCCTCGAGATTTTCCTTCAAGACTGAATTTCTGCCGATGGGTCTTAGATAATTTTAGAGAAAATGCCCGTTTTGATAGTGAAATAAGTTTCACAGACGAAGCTAACTTTTCGAGAACTGCTATCACGAATTGTCACAATAATCATTATTCGGTAGAGGAAAACCCCCATTTGATTGAAGAATCTCATGATCAAGAACAATTCTCACTATATGTCTGGGTCGGAATAATTGGAAATCATTTTTTTGCCTAACATACTAAACGGTCCCGCCTATCGGCAATTTCTTGAGGACGAGTTACCTTTATTGCTCGAGGATGTGCCACTTTTGGTGAGAAACATAATGGGGTTCATGCATGATGGAGCACCAGCACATTTTAGTGGAGAAGCTAGGAAATTCTTGAATAATACATTCAACAACCGATGGATAGGCCGGGGTGGGCCAGAACCATGGCTTTCTAGGTCCCCAGACTTAAATAGTTTAGACTTGTTCTTATAGGAATATCTCAAAACTTTAGTTTATACCACTCCAGAGAACACTGTAGAAGAATGGAGAAATCGAATAATAAATCGAATGAGAGTGCGTGATAATATGTGAAGAAGGACAGAGGCCTGTATTCTTGCAGACGAAGGACACTTCCAGCAATTTATTCAGTTTTTTATTGTTCTTTTTTAGTCTGATATTGAATAAGTATAAGTTGAGCTATCAAAATAAAAGTAAATATTGGGCATATCTATCGAGTATTTCTATTATTTTTTTAAGCTTATATCATACATTTCAAATAATTCAAATTCACTAATTTTTCACTCGAAAACGGTTGGAGATACGAAAGAATTACAAGTGTCAAAAAAGTTTTAAAACAATTGATTGTACGCTAATCTGTGGTGTACTGCAAAAAGTTTGAAGGGGCAAAAGGAGAGATGGCCTCGGGAAATAAAACACCGTGTGAATTTCAGTTAAAATCTAGGACGTGTAATGATGGAGGCTGTAATAAATAGCTTGCAATCCAAATTAGGGCTGAATATCTCAAAAACTGCAGGAGTTTCGAAAAAAAAAATTTCCGGAAATTTCAACACCGCGTAGCTCCGTACCGAAGCTCTTGCGGAGCTATGTCTATATAAACTTTTTTCTGTGCACGTAGATTTACCCCCTTATTTTGTGACATACTATTAGGTAACACCCTGTATATTCAAAGTCAAAACCATGTACGCCGATTTCTTCAAATTTTTCTGTTCAACTATTAGACCATTAAATCAACAAAAATTACTTGAAGATTTCGAACAATTCATTCTTTTTAGTCAAACGTTAGTTATCAGATCGATAAAACATCTTTGACAATAGCAGAGAGCGCGAGATTAATATGTCAAGTGAACCAGAAAAATCAATCACATTTCTAATACTTTTTTCTACTTCTTCAAGGTTCTATTCAGGATACGAGTTACCTTGAAAACGGCAATAATCTAGAAATAATGATAATTAATGAATACACCATCCCAGTTATTTTCGCACTCGTCTCTTCGCTCCTTACCAGCTTAACTGCATGTGTGTTCCACAGCTGATTCGTTCAGCTCCTCAAAGTTCAATAAAATGTAACAGGAAGTCAACGGCTTAGTCACAGACATGTAGCGGCTAGCGGCATTGCTGAAGGATATCTAACCTTGAAATTATCTCAATTGAATGTTCTACTTGAACCAGTGCTCTATCAGTGTTGCCAACTTGGAAATTAGACATATATTTGAGAAATATCCAACGAACGCCTATAACTTTGCTATATCAAATGACTTGGTGTATATTTCAATTTTGTTTTTATTAAGTTTCATCCTTTCCCTAGCATCTTTTGTTAAAGTTTGTCCTATCTACAAATAACCACCATTGACCTTTTTTTCTATAAAAGTTTTTGTTCGGAATAACAGTGTCATCTTTTCTTGGCCCAAAAAATTGATGATTTGAGCAGAGTCGAAAATTTCAGTTAAAGTAAAAAAGTGTCATGTCTAAGAGCAACGTACTTTCCAATGCTATTTTATATACTGAGTGGCCAAAAATCACTTGTCAACTCAATTAAACGAAATTGAATTGCAAATAATTCAGTAATTCTTATACGTCATCATTATGAGTAATATTGATGTTCATTTTTTATGGAAATTCATTTCCAACGAAGATTAGGTAAAATATATTTTATACTATCCACAATTTCATTTTGACAAACACTAATGGTTAAGACCGTCAGGTTATTTTCAAGTAGTCAACTACAGAAAATGAACCTTCTTTTACAGGGTGCTTCAACGAAAACTAAACGGAGGCTATATCTACCAAGATATTAATTTCTGATCAAAACGCAAAAACCCGTCAATTTTTGTTTCAAGGGGTACAATACTTGCCTGAAATATCAACCCCCTAAGCGGGGGTTGCAATTCTTGAACATTTTGAATAGGGAAGATGAGTCGAGTGATGACTCAAACGAAATGTGGTATCTTTGTCTTCATTGCCTTGAACGAATTTCCATTTTCAATTGAAAACTGTAGAAGATACAGGGTGAGCAACTGAAAGATAGGAAAGTCTATTTCCTGAGACTATTCAAGTTTCAGAGACTAAAATGGAACAGATCCATGCTGCCATGGCAGTGATCAAAGTTAGTGCGAAAACTGAATAAATTCATTTAGATCAAAGATGACAGCCTTTGATCTGAAAATGAATCTGTCATTTTTTTGCACTAATACTTGAATAGCTCAGGGTGATATATAGTCACCTCTATTGTTCAGTAGCTCACTCTGTATCTTCTACAGTTTTCAATCAAAAATGAAAATTCGTTCACTGGGATGCAGACAAAGATAATACATTTCTTTCGAGTTATCACTCAACCCATCTACCCTTTTCCAAATTTCCAAGGTTTGTCACCCCTACTCCAGGGGTTGAAATTCGAGATGAGGATGGTACTGATGATGACTGCCATTGATCAGCATGGATCTGTTCCATTTTACCTCACTGAAACTTGAATAGTCTCAGGGAAATAGTCTTCCTGACCTTTCAGTTGCTCACCCTCTTTTACAGTTTTCAATTGAAAATGGAAATTCGTTCAAGTCGATGTAGACAAAGATACCACCTTCCTCCATCACTTGGCCCATCTTCCTTATTCAAAATGTTCAGGATTGCAACCCCGCATAGGGGTTGATATTTCAGGCAAGTTTTGTACCCCAAAAGATGTCTCTCTTGAAACAAACATTGACCTGTTTTTGCGTTTTGATCAGAGATGAATATCTTGGTAGATATAGCCTCTGTTTAGTTTTCGTTGAAGCACCCTGTATAGATACTAACATGATTTGATTTTAAGTACTGGAGAGTTATTAATGTCTAGCAGGCTATTGAGGGTGATTTCACTTGTGTTCTTACAAAGTTTATTGATTTTCAAACACTCCAATAGATCAATTTTTTTCCTTTGTCGCTATTATGATGAATTTTGATATTATCTAATTTAAACCTCAGTCAATTGAATGTTTTGTGTCTTTTATATGTTCACATATTGGAGAATTCTTGTCAGAGGATCAATGTTCTTCGATTCTGTTTCCGAAATTCCTACCTATCTGCTCAATATGAGGTACTGTACACTCATATCAAGAAATTTTCTGAATTTACGATTTGTTGAATTTATCTGTTTTGTTTAGCATTGAATAATAATTTGCACAAATTCAGACCACTTGAGAAAGAGGTGGTTTTTTAAATTTGGAAAATACTTGCTCAAGGAATAATCTTTTATGGGATTTAATAATTGTGTTATTTGACGTTTCTCTTTACGTTGGATAATTTTGTCTATAAAATGCGGGGCAATTTTTCTGATGGTATTTTTTCAATTCTGAAATCTTTTGGTGATAGTGAAATGAAAAAAATCGCTATGGGTCATTGAATTGTAAGCTGTTAGTTTATGATTTAAGTGATTGAATGACTCATAACAACCAATAAACTCATAACATTTTCAAAATTGCGAGTTTATTGGTTGTTACAGAACAAAAGAGTTACATATAGTGTTAAACTTAACTAAGGAGTGACTTTGGATGTTGAAGCGTGGAACCTCATGTCCTCAGCATACTTTTCTTAAGATGGTACGTAACCACTGAGTGCTAATTGCAAGCATGATGACATATGATCGTTAGTTAGTCGATTGCGATATTTTGACTTAATTATCTTCATTTCAAAAAACGCAGACTCGGACAAGTAAGTTGACCCAAACATCATCGTCAGTTGAAGGGCGATTTGCCTTAGAATCGAATATTTATTGAATATAAAACACCTGAAATTTGTATCAGATGCTTTGAGATGTATATCTGATATAATCTGCACCAACTCATATTCAACAGAACATGAGTTCATATTAAACTGACTTGCTAATTCAGTGGCTAATACCCCAATGTTTTTACATGAAAAAGGATATCTCATAAACGATGCTATATTTGCCAATTTACTGCAATCATAAAAACGAATTTCGAATTGTCCCAAAATATTTGATGATTCAGCCTCATACGTATCATAATTCAATTGAGAAATCTTTGCTTTCAAAGACGGAAAATGTTTCAGATCCTTTCTTTTCAGTTGATCTACTTGCAAGTTATATTTGAGTGCGTTTACTGCGCTAATCATCTCAATAATAGTTTTTCCTTTACCTTGAAGCTCCAAGTTATTGGTGTTTAAGTGCATTGTGATGTCAGTAAAAAATGTCAAATCAATTAGCCATTTTTCCTTTTTCAACATCTGAGTGTCATCACGTCTCTCGTCTAGAAAATCTAGGACTTTTTCGCGACTCAAGCACCAGACATCCGAGTGAAGAACTAAATCAGTGTCTTCAGCTGACTCCCTATCTTCCAACTGCAACTTAAACAGCCGCCGCTGTGAGCTACGAGCACGGATGAAATTCACAATTTTGTTACAATGCCCACAATTTTCTTCGTGTTTAAAACTGTTGAACACAAAACTTGTTGATGTATAATGGACACTAATTTATATAATGGTAGCTTGTAGTCTCTTATAAAATTGAAGAAAACGTTATATATATCTTCGCCACGGGTCTTGCCCTTTAGAGGAATGATTGTCAGAAATTCTTCGTTAGCCAACATGTCATTGAATACCATCCGAATAAAAATACACAGCTGGGCAGTGTCTGTCATATCGGTGGATTCGTCGAACTGTAAAAAAAAGTATGTACATTTCATGATATCAAGTTTATCTGCCATGTCTTGACTCGTGACTTCAATACGCCTTGTGACAGTCGGACGAGATAACTGAAGTTCTCTAATAGCTGACATGATTTCTGTTGTATTTTTAAAATCTCGAAATAAAGTCTCACCCGCTTCAATAAATGCTTCCTTCACAACCGATCCATCTTCGAATGGTTTCTTGTGTTTCGCCAATTTTTCAGATATTTTAAATGACGCGATCGTAGCAGTTTTTGATTGTTTGGCTGGTCTTGTGAACATGGTTTGTTCTTTTTTTAGACAAGATATCAAATCACGTACTTTTCGTTTTCTTAATTCACTCTGTGTAGTAGAATTGCCCTCAAGTTATAATTCAGAATGGCTTCAATTCTTGCAGGCGCAACATTTATATCGGCGTGAACGAAAGTCTGGGATGTTTACGTCAAACGGGCCGCCCGGTATTTCTAGAAAAGCGGCAAGAATAGAAAACGCGGCTTTTCTTTGACAAGTACCGCGCAGAGTATTATTTTATTATGTAATGAACTTTTTAATCTACTTATTGAAAATGTTTTTCTTCTCGAGATCTATCCGAAAAGCACCCGCGATCGACCGTTTGATCCTACTCCAGGGGTACTCAAGGATGATCTGGTGAATTGTCAATTATTAGCGTAACGACGATTGAGATTTCGTTTCAATCTTTCATTACAGTTTGGTTGAAATATTGTGTGTACGATTCAGAAATTTCTTCATAAATTAAACGCTTGCTTGTCATTACAGTAAACTTTCCACAAATGTAGCAAAATTTTTTAATTTACTGCATGAATTCATTTTGATATTTTCACCAAATATATAACTTGTGTAAACAAAGAAACTTCAACAAGAAATGTCAAATTAAGAAATATCAGAACTAAAACTATGAAAAATGGCACACAAGTACATAGCAAAATACGTAGTAACATCAATAATAAAAACAAGTACTGTGTTTTAAAATTTTACTTAATAATTGCGATTTGTAACGCGTTTCACTACACCGTAGCTTCTTCAGACGAATGATTATGCAGAAAAATGTAAATGGGAATATAACTATAAATGTTCTTGAGTAATTAAAAGCTTATTGGTTGCTTCTTCCAAACTTCAATGATAATTTTAGGCAAATATATAAAAAATAATAAAACCAAACCAGGTAAAAATAATAAATCAGGTGTTTATAGATTGAATTGTAATGACTGTGATAATTTCTACATTGGTAGAACACATAGAAATTTTAATATTAGAATATCGGAACATAAACGCAGTTTGTCAAATAAAAATCGGATTCAAATAACGCGAATCATCTCTTAGAAAATAATCATTCTTTCGACCCACAGTTTGAAATTTTGCATACAGATAATAAATATTGAAGGTAGATCTTTGGGAAACTTTAGAAATAAATAAATACAAACACTCAGGTAGACTCATCAATGAACAAGTCGATTTAAGCCCTTCACCTCTATTGAATCTTTTCGGGGAGCAATCTATTCCTTAATTTTATTGATATACCTGTCATAAACAACCACTTAAGAAGAAGCAACCAATAAGCTTTTAATTACTCAATAACATTTATAGTTATATTCTCATTTACATTTTTCTGCATAATCATTCGTCTGAAGAAGCTACGGTGTAGTGAAACGCGTTACGAATCGCAATTATTAAGTAAAATTCTTAAAACACAGTATTTGTTTTTATTATTGATAATGGAATTTTACCAAGTAAAAGCCTCCTAAATTCAAACGTAGTAACATCAGTGACAATACTAATAAATACGTATTAACAGTGACATCTGTGAGAAATTGGAGTTAAAATCATGATTGTGCGTTTAAATTTTTGATTTAACTATAGGAAATGTGTTTATTTTCCTATTTTAAGATTTTAAAGCGAAATTTCCTTGATTTTTATATTATTTAGACGAAAATTAACGAAAAAATGGGAAAGAAATGGAGTTTTTTGGACATTTTGTTAAGAAACGGTGTTTGAATGAGGTTTTTCTATGATGGTATATTCCGAAAAGTTGTTGGCCATGACAATAGCTAAAACTTTGCCGAAGACAGTAAAGCGATATTCCGAACGGTTTGGGAATTACAAGCATATAATGTACTGAAGTCATAAGCGACGAACCCTACTAAAATCAGCTAACTTCAAAGGCGAATATCTCCTAAACAAGAGCTAACTTTCAAAAACGGTGGTTACCACTGGATTCAGCGTACCCGATATAGGATTACTGGGTATGTCTCACGCGTGTTAGAATTTTGAAGTGTCATTTTCACGCACTGTGTTATTACCCAATATGATCAAAAACTTCAGTTAAATTGATTTTTTTATATATTCAGGAACGCATCTAATATAATCCCATATAAATTACAATTCCATATTCACGGTTTATGTATTTGCGGCATATTTAGGGAACATATACCCCGCGACTAAAGAGCTTACATTGTATATGTGTCGTGAGATATTTCTATAAAAGAACGTTCTCGTGCACATCTGACAACAACGCTCACGCAAAAAGGTGATAGATATGAGAAGTAGCGTAACCGCACGTGAGCCGCAATCGAGTGAGTTATTTTGTGGGTGGCTCGATTCAACAAGTGAAAGTGGTATTCTGCGAAAATAGCCTCCTTTGTTACTCGACGTTGTTTACTGATTGAAATTGTAAATTATAACGTTCCTACTGAAAATTATAAGACTGTTACAGATGATAATGAATTTTACACTCGTAAGCGTAGAGGCGTGACATTATATGTTGTTTTTAAAATGAGAATGATTCGTTTTCACACTATTATTATTTCACGATATCCAAGAAAGTGATAAGAGGGAACGATATCTGGATGATAGATAGATATTTAGATATTATCCTTTGAGTGAGGGCTGCCTAGCAGCCAGTGGTCGATTGTGGCACACTCTGTCCTAAATTTCATCCACGAGCTCCATTCTTCTCGTAAAGGATACGAGTTTCGTGGGTGAGAGCTTAATAAGCTCAGTCAGCTTCAGTTTGCAAGATCCAAGTTCTTCCATCCTGACCCTGTCCCCTGCTGGGCACTCGCACATAACATGTTCCAACGATTCTATGTCTTCTTCACATAGCCTACATAAAGGATCCTCAACCAATCCTAATTTATTTAGGTGTTTCCTGAGGCGACAGTGCCCCGTTAATATGGCAGTTAAAACTCTCAGTTCCAACCTAGAGAGTTTAAGCCAGATCTTCGCTTTTGTAGTGGAAGGTCCACTGATGGCACGTCGAGGGTGTCTGAGTCCTGGGAGACTCATTCAATGCTCAAGTACCCTCAAGTCCAGCCAACGGTTGTTTTCCATCATTGCAGTTTCCAGGGGAATTCCGAGCTTAGGCTCCGGTCCTATGAACTCCAGGTTAGTTCTTCGAGCGGCCAATGAGTCCGCCTTCTCATTTCCCTCAATGCCCGAGTGGCCAGGAACCCATATTAAACGGAGCCTGCTCCGCTCTCCAAGTTTGACAAAGGTAGAGCGATATTTCTGCACCATAAGTGGAGTACAGGTATCAGATGCCAATGCTTCAAGTGCAGTTTGGCTATCGGTGAGGATTTCAATTGACCTATTTGTTAATCCCCTGCAAACAAGAGGTCAGCACAGTGGTCAATGGCGAATATTTCTGCTTGCATGACAGTCGCATGCCCACCAAGGCAGATTGACTGTTCCTTGGCGGCACCTCATCTAATGACACAATTTGAAAGTCTTTCTCAAGAAACTGAATACAATTTCTGAAAATGAAAGAGAATTAATTGTGAAATGGAATATCGCGAAAAATCGTTCTAGCAAAACGTTCCTAAACAGTTTGAAATAACAAAAGTTCAGTGATACACTTTACTCTTTCTGAGACCGAATAATAAGGCTTCTGGATGTAGATGTCTCATGTTCAAGTCATTATAGGTAGTTCGTTTGAAGAGTCTGGCTACCCAGCTATAAAATTGTATTTTGAAATCGCAAAACTTGTTGCAGAATTCACAGATGGTAGGTTGTGAGCTGCGTTAAAATTTAGAGGTCAAAAGCTATTGTAAATACTTCGCTTCATAAGGGATTTTACGATATTTGCATTTGGTATCAATATTATAGAGAATTAAGTTCCCCATAACAAGTCTTTGGGAACTAGTCTCTAGAGGCAATGCGTTTCATGCCCAAACAATCGTCTAAAATGGTACGAATTGATTCGTGAGACACAGAAAGTTCTTTGACAATCTCTCTCAATCTCAAATAACGATTTTTAATTACCTTTTCTCTCATTTAATAGATGTGAACTTCACTTGAAGATGTTGATGGCCGACCAGACCCAGACAATTCTTCCACAACATCTCCGCCTCTATTGAATGAAGTTTTTTTGATGAAGTCGACTCACCGTAAACCTTTTGTAACATTTTCATTCTCTGTTCGATATTTTTATCCATTGTAAGAATGGCATAACATACTTGTGAGAACTGACAAAATCGTGCACTGTGAGGTTAGATCGCGTTCAAACTCCCGTATAGAACACAATTGTGATAACAACAAAAGTTTGACAACCGCTTTGAGCAAATTTTTTAAACAATCTTTTCGTGACACTTTTTTGACAGAATGTATTAGATCCGCAACAAAGTTCTGGCTGTTTTTTTCACGAAAACACAACTTTATTGTGAAAAATGTTTACAAATGAATCATTCAAAATATTGTTCATCGCTAGCAACTTTCTGGCAGAGCTCTAATACCGTGACGGTAGAAGTATTCGTCTTTTAAGGCTATCCAGGAATTAAGTCATTTTTGGAGCTCTTCATCTGAGCGGAACTGCTGATCAGCCAGACAATGTGCCATCGAGCGGAACAAGTAATAATCGGATGGTGCAATATCTGGGGAATATGGCGGATGGGGCAGGACTTCCCACTTGAGCGTTTCCAAGTAGGTTTTAACGGGTTAGAATTACTTTTTCGTGCCTCTGCTCGTATTGTGGCCGTTTTCCGCGCAGTGCTTTACTCAATCGCATCAATTGAGTTGGATACCGTTCCCCAGTGACGGTTTCGTTTGATTTCAACAGCTCATAATAAATAACACGAACTTGGTCCCACCAAATACACAGCATAACTTTCGCATCGTGAATATTCGGCCGACGCGATGACGTAGAGGCATTTCTTTGATTTGCTGTAATGAATCCATTTTTAAGCACCCGTTACGATGCGATGAAGAAAACCCTTTCTTTTTTGCCGCTGGAGCAGTTGTTCGTAGGCGAGAAAACGACGCCCGACGTATCTTGCCTCCGAATCATGAGGAACCCAAGTTCCTTGCTTTTAAATCATTCCCAACGCATGCAATCGCTTGGAAATGGCCTGGCGGGTAACTCCAGCTGAATAAAAACTCTTCTTCAGCGTCTTCGAAGATTTTTGGCCTTCCTACACGAGGACGGTGGTTCACATCGAAATCACCGTTTTTGAAGCGACGGAACCAA
Source organism: Cryptolaemus montrouzieri (assembly GCA_013387265.2). Classification (NCBI taxonomy): domain Eukaryota; kingdom Metazoa; phylum Arthropoda; class Insecta; order Coleoptera; family Coccinellidae; genus Cryptolaemus; species Cryptolaemus montrouzieri. The sequence goes on from JABFTP020000124.1 coordinate 6,516,457, forward strand.
TGTTTCACTTAGAGCAGCATCTCCGTAAACTTGTAAGAGCTCTCTATAAGCTTCAGCCGCCGTCTCCTTCGAATGAAAGAAGAAAATCATGAGAAGAGAGTATATTCTGTTTTCTCGAAGTTAACAGTGAGCAAATGCTCATCCATCCACGATTTAATAATAAGAAAGTCCAATTCTGCCTGTCGCCTCATTTCCGTCCAGCTCTTTCCCGAATAAACAATGGCCGTATCATCAGCAAACCCGATGAGCCTACCCCTGATACTCAAGGAAGAGAGACCATTTATGTACAAACAAAACAATATCGGACCCAAAACTGTACCCTGTGGTACTCCACATTTTAACGGCAGTTCATCACTAAATATATTCTCAATTTCACTAATTGACAGATAACTCCGTATCAATCCCACTCCTTTAACAAATCCAAAAGAATGCCATGCTCAACTGTGTCGAACGCCTTTGCCAAATCAACCAGGATACATAAGGCTACCTCCCCAGTACCAGCTTTTATAAATTTCCTCAGTTAGTGCAGCAATGGCATCCTGCGTGGACCTGTTCTCCCTAAAACCAAACTGAAATCAAGAAAGAATACTGTTTTGTGTCATATATGTGTTTAAGCGGTTTTTCAAAATGTTTTCTATAATTTTAGATAGCATAGGAAGCAAAGAGATGGGCCTATAGTTCGCACATAATTTCCTAAAACCTCTCTTATGTAGAGGGACAACAACCGCAGTCCTCAGGACGTCGGGGAACACTCCATTTCTCATAATTGTGCTTACTATATACTCTATTGGAGACACTAAAAAATCAGCACCCGCCTTGAACTTCTCTGCAGATAATCCGTCAATTCAATATTAGCCTATATTATACGAAATTATCATTGATGCCAAATCGAAGACGATCAAATATTTCCAGATAAAGCCGTAATACAACTAGGATTCGAAACATTGCGAATGAAAGGACTAAAGGTGAACAAGAAATTGCACGTGAAGAGCGCCGCGTTAGTATGGCTTCTCAATCATAAGAGCAAAGGGAGGCAGAACGTAAAAAGCTCTGCTGGCAACAACTAAATAATTTGAGATACGACTGCAGGATACTAGCCTTCGCATTGGACCAATGGATCTTTTTTGTTGGCGGCTAAGAATAAAGATGTAGAGGACTTAAACTTTAAGATTCAGAATAAGATCATTGGTACACTGTATTCATTCAAATCTATTGATTGTGTAACAGTTGAAGATGAAGCCACCAATCATCCAATTGAGTTTTTAAGCTTCTTGGAAGTACCTGGCTTACCACCGCACAATTTACGGTTAAGGAAGATTGGCTTAGTAGTAATCATGCTTCGAAACAGAAATCAACCAAAACTGTGCAATGGAACGCGTTTGATGAACAATGTGATTAATGCAACGATTCTCAAGAAAAAAAATTGCAAGTGAAGAATTTGACGATGATCCCAAACGATATGCCGGTTAAACAACTTCAATTTCCGATCCGTCTAGCATTCGCCATCAACAAATCACAAGACAAACCCTTGAAAGTGTGTGGTCATATTCTACACAATCCATGTTTTTCCTATGGTCAATTACTTAAGGTGTTTCAGGAATGAATGCAAAGTTTTTTATGATAGATAGAAGACACTCAGTGGTGTTAGTATTGCGACCAAAAAAGCTAAGTAAGGCCATTGTTTCTGAAGATACAGGCTGTTGTATGAATCTGAGCCAAATTTCTCATCCGCTACAACTGTTTAATCTCGTGATCGATTCATGTCTGATTTGGTACAAGTGTTAGCTACCCGAATATCAGAAATTCACTTTAATTAATGGAATATTACAGACAGGGATTAGGAAAATGTAGTTTTTAGTACAAATATATAAATAGATTGCAAATTTAAACTGCGCGTATCTTGTGATCACAGTTTGACTAGTTGGTTGAGCCATAGAGCTCAAGTTTGATTCTTCTTTTAAAATATCTTATTTTATATCAGTAATTACCTATCAGTATTTCACACATATCGATCTACCCGCATTAACCGAGTCACCTGACCAACATGGTTCAATTGTGTTGTAGATTCAATAAATTTCGTTTTGAGTCAACGGACTTTGGTGTTTCAATTGTAGCTTCACACACATCGTGACGATTCTACGTTTGAGCCGTTTATCAAACCTGGTGGCACCGAAAAACCTTAAACACAGTTGGTTAGCCCACACCTTCTCCACACGAGCATAGCTGGAGGCAGTCAAAATATCATTCACTAGAAAAGCTCATTGAAACACAAGTCAGCATATAATCTCTTCCATATAATTTTTTTGTCAGATCTGTCTCCAGGTTTGGACCACGAGTTATTAATCTTGACGTTATGAATCTAGCTGTATATGCAAAACTTAAAGGGTATCCCTCTTACTAGACTCCGCACGGGGCCCTCATGTCGCGTTGAGATATCGCCCTGACGCGAATCGAGTATTGTCAGAATGGAAAATTGATTTACCGAAGCTGTTGATCGTTATGTTGATACAGTAAAGCCGAAGCGCTAGATCTTAACTACTTGATATTATACAATATACAGTATTCCCCAATTAACTGTCGATTGAATGCAAAAGTGTTTTTCCAAATCCCATTTATACTTCTCGAGACGATTAAGTTGAAGCAAAAACTTTCTTTAGACCGTTTGTATAAGCACAAATAGTGAATGATTAAGAGACTCAGTTAAAGATCACCTTTACAAAAATTACGCATATTTCAGTTCGCACATCACACGTCCTACACGAAGACTTTTTTCTTATTCCTTGCCTTATAAATAAGTCAATTATGGAGACTACATCCTACGTAGTTAGTCATGCAAAGAATAGATATAATATTTATGTAAAATGCTTAATTGTCGACATTTAACTGTATGAATAATGACTATCAAACCTTCTGTCGAAATTTGTAATATTAATGATAATTTATTTTGAATGTATCTTCCTTATGTGAATGGATTTCCATTTAAGATAGTGTAGGTGTCACACAAAGAAGTCTCAGCTCTTGTCTCAACCGGATATGTCATCACGGGTCTCACACAGGTTTTATAGATTCAGACTTTGCTTTCTGTGCTTATGTACTTATTCCGCCAGATTACATCTCTCAGGAAGCCAGATATTCTCGATGCTTTCATTGTCTGCTGTTTTGCTTCTTGTAATAGTTGCCTATCGCTCGATACTTCTACTCCTAGGTATTTAAAGTGTGAAACTTGCTCTATTATATGGTCGTTCACTACTAGTTTGCATCTAATTGGATCTTTCGCTATTACCATCATTTGGGTTTTCTGTGTTGATATTACCATGTTATATTTTTCTGCTGTTACTTTGAACTTTTGTAGTAGGCGTTGTAGGTCGTCCTCATTCTCGGCTATTAGTAAAGCATCATCTGCGTAGCACAGTATTCTCATAGTTTTGTTACCCATCCTATAGCCTTGGTTCATTTGGTTAACACCTGCTATTATTTCATCCATGATTAAATTAAATAGACATGGGCTGAGGCTGTCACCTTGTCTAATGCCTGCGTTAATTTTGATCTCGCTTGTAAGTCCCTGTGTAGTTTTTACTTTCGTCTTATTAGAGTTATTTAGTTCTTTGATTATGTTTATGTATTTATTGCTTAAGTTTTTATTTCTAAGGATAGTGATCACATCGTTCATTCGAATTCTGTCGAATGCCTTTTCCAAATCTATAAAACATATAAACATCGGTTTGTCAAACTCTATGGACTTCTCCACCAGTTGCCGCAATATAAAAATTGCATCCGTTGTTGATCTATTTGGTCGAAATCCCTGTTGTTCTTCAGACACACCTACTTTGTCATATATCTTTTGCGATAGAATTTTAGTGCTTAATTGTCGACATTTAACTCTATGAATAATGACTATCAAACCTTCTGTCGAAATTTGTAATATTAATGATAATTTATTTTGAATGTATCTTCCCTATGTGAATGGATTTCCATTTAAGATAGTGTAGGTGTCACACAAAGAAGATTTCCGCTAGATCATTCTTACATATAACTGTTCTAAATTTTAAAATAAAAAATACATGTGACGAAGAAATATTTTCATGTAGACTTCGTACTATTGTATTGCAGCTGTCATTATGGTGAAATTTTTTGGCACATTTTGTTTTTTCCCAATTGATCATAACTTCCAGACCTCGAAACCAGCCTCCGTTCAAGAGTTGATACGAGGGCGGTTTGATAAGTCAGTGACTTTTTGAATTTCCCGAGCGGTTGTTGGATGTTATTGGTACTGTTTTTAGCCAAATGGTCACTGATAATGAAGGCATTATGAGATGGCGCGTTATCGTGGTGTAAAATCCATGAGTTGTTTTGCCACAATTCTGGTCGTTCTTGACGAACAGCTTCACGCAAACGCCTGATAACGCCCAAATAATACTCCTTGTAATTAGTTTGACCTTTTGGAAGAAATTCATGGTGCACAACACCATGGTAGTCCATGAAAACTACACGGTAACAAAGTCGAGAACTTTTTGATCAAGGTGGTATTTTGAGAGCCCCTATTATTTGGAGCTGCATTAAATATATCGAGCTGATGATTATGTAGAGGAATAATATGTTCATTTGCTGAAAAAAAATTGTTTCATTCAAAAAGTCACTGACTTATTAAACCGCCCTCGTAATATGAAAACCGCGTAGATGTATCTTAGTAAATACCGGAGATATGGCGATTTGAAAGTTTGTAATTCTTCGGGAGGGTTATATCGAAAATATTTTGACAATAACCATATCGGCTTTTCTTGTTTATTAGCGAAAAGGGGGTATTTGAAAATTCTGAAACCCTCCTATTTCACCCCGATTGTGTCGATTAGCAATTCCCATCTAGATTTTGGCACTTTTAATGACACCGCGAAGTTTGTTGGTGAACAGATCATAACTACGGCAGTTGTCGTGGATATAAAATTGATACGTATATGGAGTTTCCTGGACAAAAAGGCCATAGTGTAATGGGAAATTATGAATTCAAGATTGCTTTCGTGAAATGTTCAATATTATATAACTCGAGAATCCGTGAACCTGAATTGATGAAATGTTTCACAATTTTTAGGCTCGTCTTATTTGATCGACCCTGGTAGCAAAAACAAATTGCAGGTCCATACTCTACCCAAACTTCAATCAAGCACAAAAGAAGTTGTTAATCTACAATCTGGCTTATTTTCATTTCGCAAACTATTCAACCAAAAAACAGGTACAGTGTTTTAAGGAATTTTACTTAATAATTGCGATTCGTAACGCGTTTCACTACACCGTAGCTTCTTCAGACGAATGAATATACAGAAAAAATATAAATGAGAATATAACTATAAATGTTCTTGAGTAATTAAAAGTTTATTGGGTTGCTTCTTCTTGAGTGGTTATTTATGACAGGTATATCCAATAAAATTAAGGAATAGATTGCTCCCCGAAGAGATTCAATAGAGGTGAAGGGCTTAAATCGACCTGTTCATTGATGAGTCTACCTGAGTGTTTGTATTTATTGATTTCTAAAGTTTCCCAAAGATCTACCTTCCAATAATTTATTATCTGTATGCAAAATTTCAAACTGTGGGTCGAAAAAATGATTATTTTCTGAGAGACGATTGGCGTAATTTGAATCTGATTTTTTATTTGAAAAACTGCGTTTATGTTCCGATATTCTAATTTTAAAATTTCTATGTGTTCTACCAATGTAGAAATTATCACAGTCAATGCAATTCAATCTATAAACACCTGATCTATTGTTTTTACCTGGTTTGGTTTTATTATTTTTATATATTTGCCTAAATTATTATTAGTTTGGAAAGCTATGTTGAAATTATTGCTACTTAAGAATGATTTCAGTTTCTCACTTCTAATGCCAACGCAGGTTAAGGTGTTGAATTTTTGTTTCAATTTATCGACAGAGTAAACTTCATTCAATGCGATTCACCTCTATTGAATCTCTTCGGGGAGCAATCTATTCGTTAATTTTATTGGATATACCTGTCATAAATAACCACTCAAGAAGAAGCAACCCAATAAACTTTTAATTACTCAAGAACATTTATAGTTATATTCTCATTTATATTTTTTCTGTATATTCATTCGTCTGAAGAAGCTACGGTGTAGTAAAACGCGTTACGAATCGCAATTATTAAGTAAAATTCCTTAAAACACAGTACCTGTTTTTTATTATTGATATTGGAATTTTACCAAGTAAAAGCCTCCCAAATTCAAATGTTATTCAACCAAACTGATTCAAATTGTTTTAAGGAACAAATATTCAGAATTGTTCCTAATTCATGCATTTGATAGGGAACTCATAGGCGTAGATGTGACAAGGCCCTCATCGTAAAGGGAAACAAATATTCTATCGTAAGGCAAGTTTGGTGCCCCATACGTTCGGTCGCTCAGTCGACTTGAAAAGTGTGATACCAACAAACAAATAATTACGAAAATGTCAATATCAATATCAACTTCCACAATTCATGGCTAAATGTTCTAGTTTTTGTACGTATTATTACAGAAAATACTATGGTATTGTTATAACGAATCAAAAGATTACCCTGTCTATTATATATGACCTAAACATATTAAAAAAAAGTCATTTGAAGGTTCACTCGATGGAATATTCATGCACGACTGACTGGTATAATATAAACCTAATTTGTTTTTTCAACCATAACGAATAATTCTCGAACATAATAACCATAATCACAAGTTTCAGGATGAAAATTCTTCAAAGCGATCATAGAAAGATTGAACTAAATCGGAAGGAATCTTTCATTTCATCATTAATATATCACAATAAATTACGTCTAGATCCTCACAATTCGTGAAGGCTTTACTCTATTTTCTTGTCGACAGTTTATACAAAGATCTTGCTTGTTACGAGCTTCACCTCTGATGATGTCACACGCAAGTAAATATCACTTTCTCGATTGATTGCTTTTAATATTTTATCAAATGGTATAATTATTTAATTCGAATCTCAAAATTTTGAGCAAATTTCGAGCAAATTTTTTACTGCATTTATATTTTGCCTACTGAAGTAGTTTAATGTGGAAAACTTGTGAAGTTGATTGAAAATATGTTATCTGATGGAAGAATTCAAGATTTTATAGGTGAGAAATGCAGTAGGTTTTACCCTCTGAATGATGGCCTACCTCAGGGATCTGTTCTTGCATCTCTTCTCTTCAATTTATATATGTCTGACATCCCTGAAACTTCCTCTACAAAGTTTATTTATGCTGATGATGTTGCTTTGGTTTTTCGACACTATGACTTCGAAACAATTGAGCAAACACTCACTCACGATTTAGAAATTCTGAACATTTTCTTCGAAAAATGGCGTTCATATCCAAATCCTTAGAAAACTGAGGTTTCTTGTGTTCATCTGAATAATCATGAGAAGGATACGCAACTGAGAGTATTCATCAATCAATCACTATTAACTCATAACTTCACTCCAACAACAAGTCTCTACTTTGCGAACTGCTTTAGTGTATTCAGCAGCAGAATATTGTTGTCAGTGTGGTTGAATAGTGCTCGTGTCAATAAGATTGATTCTCAGTTGAACTGTTCTATGAGAGTTATAAGTGGATGTATCAGTTCAACTCATACCCCATGGCTTCCGGTTATTTGTAATATAGTTCCTTCCCATATTCGCAGGAAATTAGCTCTTAAATTATCTTGGGATAAGTATCACTCATTTCTAGAAGTTTTCGATACTACACGATCTTCAAAATCCACCTAACCTGAGATTGAAATCGAGGAAACCTATTTGGTAGGAACCCCGAATGGTGTATGAGATGTTCCTATTTGAAAACAGCGGAGCCTTAGTTAAGTTCTTAAATACGGCTAGGACTGCACCCCTTAGGGCTTTATTCTCATGGTGCATAAGATGTTCCCCGTTAAAAAACAGCTGCAAACTGGCTTGAGAATAAAGTTTATACACTTTTTAATTACTGTAATGGGAATTTTGTCAAGACCACAAGCAGTCTTGTTGTTGAGTTGCTTAATAACAGAGAGTAATTCCGATTCCTGAACATAAAACATAAACGAAGAGTTTTCGAGGTGTTTCAATGCCTTAGACTTTATACTGATATGCAATGTTTTACTCAAATTGACAGCAATTTTCGAACAATGATGATTAAAAGTATTTGTAACCTCCAGGGAATCACCAACTACTCCCAACTTTCTTTTCTTTTTCTTAGTTTTACCAGACAGTCTACCCACAATCTGCCAAACAATTTTTCATTTCATTCTTTGCATTATTAATTTCATTTCCAAGAAACGTTTGCTTTGCTCATCATACCTCTTTTTCATATGCTTTTAACTTCATCCAATAAATCGTTCAACAATTGTACTTGCATTTTAAGTATTTCAACTCTGAGATATTTCCAATGTTGCCCCAGATGTTGAAACTTTTACACTAGTGCTAGCTCCTTGATCATGCACATGAATACACACCGGTGACTTCTTCGCATTCGCTTGATTCCAGCAAGACGGGTGGAATTTCGAATTTCACTTAACACAGCACATCGTATCCACGACTTTTTGTTGCAATGGTCACAAGTAAACACTTTTAAATCACTAACTTTAGCGGTCTTAGAAGATCGATCTTCTGGTTCGTCATCACCTCCCGCCATCTTGAATATCCTTGAAATTGAGATGAATTTCGCGGCACTCAGTTCACTATATTCATGATGATGAAAGTGCGTAGCTGATCGATTCAAACGTCGGCGGAGCCTCTTACACTACCAACTAATCTCCTTGCTTCTGAGGCATTTGAAGATGCTAAGCCAAACATCAAATGCATATCTACATATTCCAGAAACGTGGAATCCGTTTTTATTGTTTGATTGACAAAACTGAAAGTATCCGTGTCGCACTTTTCATAATCACTCAGCAGCGAAGCGTCATATCAAAAGTTTTGGTAGGATGAAATTTTAGGTCAGCTGTGTGCTTGTGAAATAGTGCGCACGAATTCTGGGATATCCTCTATACGAGGGTGGTATGAAAAGTTTTCTACCTAACAAAGATATTTTTTCTGGATATTCTTTTTCTTCATTATAGTCACCTTGTAACTCAACGCACCCCATGGGTTGCCCTAATATAATAAAGTACATTGTTCATCTAATAAATTCTTGTATCATTGACAACTGTTTCCCTAATTTATGGAAAAAGGGTGTAGTATGCCCAATCGCTAAATATTACTCAGTAAGCGAGTATAAAGATCTACGTCTGATTTCTATTTTACCAACCCTTTCAAAAGTTTTTGAGAAAGTTTTGTTTTACCAGATGACGGAAACTTTGAATAGTTTGGGCGTAATTCTCGTGGTTCAATCAGGTTTCAGGGCATGTCATAGTTACACAACTAGTTTACTAAAGATCTCCGATGACATTCTGACAGCTACTGATTTCGACTATATAACTCTAATGGCCTTATTAGACTATTCCAAAGCATTTGATACCATCTATCATGATATACTTGCACCGATTGTGTTCTTCGTTGGCTTTTCTGGAGGTGCAACAAATCTCATCGAGAATTATCTGTACAACAGAACCCAACAAACAAAGATCTGCGACAGTCTATCTAGTACTTTGCCTGTTACTGCTGGTGTACCCCAGGGTAGCATCTTAGGTCCTCTGCTCTTTGTGCTTTATATTCACAGCTTTCAACGCTACTAGAAACATTGTCAAGTTCATTTTTATGCTGATGAAACGCAACTTTATCATAGTTTCAGCCCTGAGAATTTTGAAGACGCCGTTAGTAAGGTACAAGAAGATCTTGGTAGTACTGTTAGAGTATCCGAGGTTCATAGATTAAATATTAACCATAACAAGACCAAAGCTATTCTATTCGGCAATTAAGTAAAGTAAAATCATTTGAATGAGATAAAAACACAAGGTTTAACTTTAATCTACACTTTATTTGAAAAATTTCGACAGATCTGATTCAAATTATTCAAACCACCTAATAAAAGAAAACCATTCATTCAATAAAAACTTTGCCATATTACATATAAAATCAAAAGTTCAAAATTAGATCTCCTAGAAGCATTAGAAATAAATAGATACAAACATTCGGACAAGCTTTTGAATGAGCAGGTAGATGTGAATTATTCACCCCTACTTAACTTGTTTAATTAGTTTTTAAATACTAACTGTACAATGGCTCGGTGGTTTTCCTGTTATTCATCCTTGTTCTACGATTTGTTTATAATACCATCTCTTCATTCTCTTTTTCATTCTTGATAAAGCTGCTGTGTCATCGTCGAAATTTTTCAAATTAAGTGTAGATTAAAGTTAAACCTTGTGTTTCTTATCTCATTTATATAATGGATCTACATCAAGTAACGGCCTCCACAATTCAAATAAAATCATTTGGGAGATATCACGAGGCTTTCTATCGGTGGGGAGTACTTCTCAGTTGTAAAGTCGGTTGGTAACCTGGGTCTCATTATGGATAATTCATTGAGATATCGCTCACAAATTGCCAGTTGTATTCGTAAATCTGTGAGTATTCTACGTCTTTTGTATCCACATAGACAATCACTGCCTCTGAAATTGAAAATATCCTTATGCAATATCCTTGTGCTATTTAGTTTCAATTATTGCTCGCAAAGTTATTATTCTTGCCTTGATCAACAAACAATGTACACTATCCAGATGATTCAAAACTCCTGTTTGCGTTTCATTTATGGGTTACGGAAATTTGACCGAATAAGTCACAAGTTGGTGGAAGCAAAGTGGCTCAATATGACCAATAGATTTCACTTAGCAGCGTTGGTTTTATATCACAAAAGCCTTCCTGTTTGCACCGGAAAATCACTTTTAGGTCTGATGTGCATTTTCTGAACACCAGAAGTAGAGGTCTCATTTCTCCTCCTTTGCATAGACTTGTCATTTTCGAATGATCTTTCTCGTGGGCATCCATAAACGCTATAATGAATTCATAGCTGAATACTACAGGTCTTCATCTGTTGCCTCATTTAAGTCTCGTTCTTATTCGAAAAACAGTGTGTGCGCCTGACTGACTGCAGTTCCGTCATAATCATTTTCTTTTTCTAATTTTTGTATTTGGGTTCCCAGAAAAAATTCGCTTAATAATAGGTTATATTATAACTTTTTTTCACATCAGGGTGTGAGTGGAAGAGCAGAGTGTGCCCATGGCAACTCTCTGAACTCCGCCCTGTGATAATGAAAATAATTGTAATTTGTTTTCTTCCTTGTCCTCATGAATTGTTCAATAAAGTCAAATGTATAAATAGTAGTCGCCGTTTATCCCTGCAAAATAGTGGTACACGAAGATTGAAATGAATTTCAAATAATCATTGTAAGTAACGTATATACTCTAGCGAAAGAATCGAAAGCGAATTATCAATACTCCTTGTATACGACTTATGGACGAAGCAGAATTCCTTAAAATCTGATAATTCATTATAAATTCAAATAAAATTTAAAACACCAATTTAATTATCTTCCTCTTGAAGATTGAATTCATTACGAAACTTCTCTCTAGTTTCTCGAATGTTAGAAGCTCGTTAATATGATGAGTACGAATTAATATTAGATCGTCAGTTTGCCTTTCACCGATAATAACAAATAGGACTCGAGATGTGCAATTTACCTGTTCATGGTTTTTACATCCAGCAATTATATTTGTCACTTTTCGTGATCTGTGTGGTCTCTATACTAACGTATAATAAGCAAAAAGTGCTGCGTCATTTGTGGAAATTAGCTACTGAACTTACATGTGAGAGTATGAAAGTAGAAACGAAAGTTTGGGTGTTTATACGATTGATGGGTAATGCGAGTAATTTTCTCGGAAAAAAAATACAGTGAAATATCTTAGGCATGCGGAAGATAACAGTTGTTTATTATTATGCACTATCTCAGCTGTTAGCTGGATATAATTTACCTTTCCCAGATTCAGCAATCAAAGGGAATGGGCTCGATTACAATGTACTTGTCATAAATTTTCTTACTATCCTACATGTATTTAAAATTACAGCTTTATGCATTTATATATAAGTATTCTTATGCAATTTTCATTTCTTAAGGCTTTCATGCAAAGTTTTGGGTTTTAACCCAGTCGAGGATAGGATGACAGGAACAATATCCGTTTTCTCGAGGTGCCACATCTGCTTGATCTCAATAGCAAGGTCTGTGTATTTGGACTTTTTCTCCTGGAACTTATTCAGCACGTTGTTATTATTCGGTATGGCAACATCCACCAGTATTGCCGTTCTGGCTCTCTTATCATATACCACTATGTTCGGCCTATTATTCGTCACCATTCTCTCAGTGATAACAGGTCTATCGTAGTATAATCTGATAGAGTCATTTTCCAATACGGGCGCCGGTTGATACTTGTAATATGGCTGGAAGGTATTTAGAAGTCCGTACTTGTGTGCGAGTTTCTGATGGATAATGTTGCACACTTGTTTGATAGTCCGTATTGGCCAGTTGTTCGCATCCGGACGTAATACGCTGTATAGTCTCCGATCTTATATTGCATTTACTGCACTTATCTGTTTGTAATGTTCCGTCCTCCATAATAATTTTTTTGACGTTGTTTGTATCGATCACTTGGTCTTGGATGGCCATAAGGAATCCATTGGTTTCCGCGAACAATTCTCCTTTCATCAACCATTTGTTGGAGACTTCTTTGTCGATGTGTGGTTGATTTATCTCATGGTGATATCGTCCATGCAATTCCTTTCTTGATTATTGCTCTTGTTTTTCAGTATCTGATAGGAACGGTAGATTCAGCAGGTTATCTCTGGTAGCAAGAGTTGGAGGTGTATATCCCTTATTAGCCAACGATACCACTCTATGGAGCTCAGAAGTGAGAGCTTTTGCAGAGAAGAATTCTCTGAGATTTTTTATCTGTTCGGTGTGTAAATTGACAACATCTATTAATCCGCGTCCTCCTTCTTTCCGCTTCAAAGTTGTTCGTATCACAGACGATTTTGGATGATGGTTGTTGTACTTTGTTAGCATCGTTCGGGTCTGCCTTTGAATATCATCCAGTTCTGTCTTAGTCCATCTGATTAGCAAGTGAGACAACACTGGAATGTCGTAGGTGTTAATTGCCTTGACTAGATTCCCCGAGTTCAACATTGATTTCAGCACAGTCTTCAGACGCTGACTGTATTCTGAACGAATCTTCTTCTTTGATTGTTTTTGGTCTAGCAATCTGGCTTGTTGGTATCCTAGATATTTGTATGTTTCGCCATCCGCCATGCTCTGTATAATATCACCGTTTGGAAGTTGTGTTTCACCATCTATGACTTTTCCTCTTCGAATGTTCAGGGTCTTACATTTTTTAATCCCGAATTTCTTATGGACATCTGCCGAGAACTTACTGACAGTTTTCAGCTAATCATCCAATTGCTTCTTGTTCGAAGCATATAATTTGATGTCGATCCTGTTCAATTTAGCATTAAGGACAATGGGTTCATAGCTAAACAGAACCATAGTGGACTCAAATAGTCTCCTTGAAAAATTCCACGACGTATGGTCAGAAGATGGATTATTATATAATTTTGTATCGTCAGCATAGAGAGAGCAGGTGGCAGAAAGTATAGAAGGAAGTTCAGCAGTATACAGTAGGAATAGTAATGGGCCTAAAACGGAACCATGAGGAACACAACTTGAAACCGGATAGAGTGGAGACTTTTCATTCAAAACTTTAAGGTGAAAGCTTCTCCAAAGTAGAAATGCTCTAATCCATTCTAGAAGCCGACCTCTTATGCCAAGGTGTTCAATTTTATAAAGAAGGACTGGCTTCATCTTTCTGTCAGAATATTTCCTCAATCTATTGAGTTGTGATGGGATGAATACTTTTTAGGATAATAATAAAGATGAAAATAAGAATCTTATACAACTAAAACGAAGTATTTAACTTATAGTATAGAATTTGTCTTCTGTCGATTCAAATCGGGTGGCTCGAAGTAGTTATTGAGTTTTGGAAAATAAAAAGAGTTCATATCAGCTGAATACAGTGGTTTCATTTGCAGTAATTAATTGGCGCCAATACTCGAATTTGTTGCGTCCAAACTCTGCCAATAGATCAGAGTAAAACGAAATAGGACACTTTTGTCACTCCTCCACAATTTATTTAATAATCACGACCTGTTTCGACCTTACAGTTATTTTTTAATCTAACCAATCAACGAAATTGAGTCAGCTATTATCTGAGTACCATGGTAAATTGGATTGAGAGAAGGTGGTTCTGGTGGCGCTGGTAAGTCGGACATATGAAATATGTTGAATTCTATAATTTATGTTATAAAACTATCTACAGAAAAAGTAGCTCAAAATCTCAAAGCATTTTTTAGTGTGTTTTGAAATCTCAGAGTCCTTATTGGTAAACCCGAAATAACAAAATGACTCTCCCCATCTCCATACTTGATTCTCGCAGAAATTTCTTTGGTAGAAATATATGGTAGTTCGGTAGTTATCTCCTTTCGATTTAGAGTAATTTATCAAAGTTAGGAGAAAATTACTTTGACATTCTAGTATGATGTGGGAACGTATTCAAATATTGTGGATGAATAATTCTCGAATTATAACATAAACTTTAATTTTTCAATCTAAACCATAGGTGAATTTCGATAAAATGAATTGAGTAAATTTATTTTTCCAAATATATAAGACTTGCCCGGAAACTTTCTTTTTCAGAAATGAACATTCTTTAAACCAGGGGTGCTCAAAATAGAACTACTGGCGATCTACCTCAATATGCTTATACTACTTACGATCGACTCTGAGAGGCTGCAAGTATGTGCAATGCAGGGTTGTCGTACATACACGATACACCCTACCTACCTACCTACCCAGGTAGGGTGTACCGTAGCATATATTGATATAAGCTTTCGGCACAATATACAGGTTTGGGTTAGGTTAGATTTCAACTCATACTTATTCAAAATTGCAAGATTATTGGTTGGTACAAAACAAAAGAGTTACATCTGGAGTTAAATTTAACTAAGGAGTGACTTTAGATGTTGAAGCTTGGCACTGTAGTCGACTGCGATATTTTGACTTAATTATCTTGATTTTAGAAAATGCAGACTAGCACAAGTAAGTTGAGCAAAACATCAGTTGAAGGGCGATTTGCCTCAGATTCTGATATTTATCTTCAGATATAAAACACCAGAAATTGGTATCAGATGCTGTAGCTTTGGGATGTATATCAGATATAATCTGCACCAACTCATTCATCAAAGAAAAACATCAACTTGCATTCAGGAGAGAGGTCAAAATCCTACTTCTATATAGGACCACATACGAGTTGAAGGAATTTCTCTCTCTGAATAGGCGACGTAAACGAGGCATACTTCTATTAAATCTTCTATTAATTTTGACTTGACATGTAAATAATTGATGTCATAATATATATTTCATTCATTCATTCATTCATTCATTTTCAACAGAACATGAGTTAATATTAATTGCTATTTCAGTAGCTAATTCCTCAACGTTCTCACATGAAAAAAGATAACTCATGAATGATGCTATATTTGCCAATTTACTGCAATCATGAAAACACATTTCGAATTGTCCCAAAATATTTGATTCAGCCTCATACGTATTATAATTCAACTGAGGAATTCTTGCTTTCAATGACGGAAAGCATTTCAGATCCTTTCTTTTCAATGGATCTATCATAACTTGCAAGTTACTTCTGAATGCGTTTACTGCGCTAATCATCTCAATAATAGTTTTTCCTTTACCTTGAAGCACCAAGTTAATGGTGTTTAAGTGCATTGTGATGTCAGTCAAATATGCCAAATCAGTTAGCCATTTTTCCTTTTTCCTACATCGGAGTGTCATCACCTCTTTCGTCTGAAAAATCTAGGAATTTTCCGCGACTCAAGCACCAAACATCCGCGTGAAGAACTAAATCAGTGTGTTCAGCTGACTCCCTATCTTCCAACTGCAACTTAAAGAGCCGCCGTTGCAAGCTACGTACACGAATGGAATTTGTTGCAATGCCCATAATCTCCTCCGTGTTTAAAACATTTGAACACAAAACTTGTTGATGCAATGAAATGAAAAAAATGCAGGGAAATCTTTATTACCTCGACACAATGCCACAAAACCGTTTTGTTTATAATCATTCCTGGGTCTCCATTGGCTGTAATGCACACTAATTTATATACTGGTAGCTTGTAGTTTTCTACAAAATTGAAGAAAACGTCATATATATCTTCGCCACGGGTCTTCCCCTTTAAAGGAATGATTGTCAAAAATTCTTCCTTAGCCAACATGTCATTGGATACCATCCGAATAAAAATACACAGCTGGCTGGTGTCTGTCAGATCGGTGGATTCGTCGAACTGTAACGTATGTACATTTCATGATATCATGTTTTAGTTTATCTGCCATGCCCTGACTCACGACTTCAATACGCCTTGTGACATTCGGACGAGATAACTGAAGTTCTCTAATAGCAGACATGATTTCAGTTTTATTTTCAAAATCTCCAAATTGAGTCTCACCCACTTCAATAAATGCTTCCTCCACAACCGTTAGATCTTCGAAAGGTTTCGCCAATATATGAGATATTTTAAATGACGCGATCGTCGCAGCATTTGATTGTTTGGATGGTTTTGTGAACATGGTTTGCTTTTCTTTCAAAGAAGATATCAAATCACGTACTTTTCGTCTTCTTAATTCAATCTGTGGCGGAAAATCCTTCTCATTGTTTTTATGAACCGTTTTATGATGCCTCCAAGTTACCACGCTTAGGTATTGCAACTGACGCACGACAAATAAGAGAAATGCACTTATCCTTCACCATAAAAAAGAAAATTTCTTCCTCGCATTCGTTATTGAAATGATACGTTAAACATTTCGTCGCTACACTCATTTTGTACTGTTTAATATTAAACTTTGTATCGACGTAGTATTACCCTCAAGGTACAATTCAGAATGACTCCAATTCCTGCAGGTGCAACATTTATATCGGCGCAAACGGAAGTCTCGAACGATCCCGTCAACCGCGCCGAAATCTAGAAGACCGGCAAGAATGAAAAACGCGGCTTATCTTTGACAAGTACCACGCGTTCCTTTGATAAAGCCGCCTCTTGCCGCTAGCAGAGTGTTATTTTATTACGTAATAAATTTAGTAGTTTAGTTACCTACTTAAAATTCTTTTTCTTCTCGAGATCTACTCAAAAAGCTTTCGCGATCGACCGTTTGAGCACCCCTGTCTAAAACATTTCGTTTCATATATTATCCTGGTATGAATTTACACAAATGTACCATGTGATGAACATAAAAAATTGGACACATTGCAATGAAAATCGAACCTCGAATCACTTGTATGCGGAGTGACCGATAAACCTACAATGCCGCGAAACCAACTCTTCAAGTTTGTTCGTAAGAGTATATTCAAGATCAATTATACCCAAATTAGTCGAAGAAGTAGTTTTAGAAATTTATCTCAGCATTTCCGTTTATGTTAGATAACATTGTTGATCGAGTTTTTTGAACGGAAATCCTGTATTAGACTCTTACGTATTACTAGTAATATAATCATGATATATATTTCATAGTCAATAGGAAATGAAAATAGATCGATTACTGGAAATCGATGATGGTTTGTTAGAAACGTCAATGTTTAAAATACTTTGATATTGTTTGTTCTCTACGAGATAGTCTAGCGTATTTCAAGTAAGTAGGTACTTCAGAAGAAGCACACGCCTATTTTCCTGAATGAGCAATGATGACGACGTCAAACGTGATCTCATCATCATAAGGAGCTACAGCCCGATGTAGGGCTTGACCTCCTCCAATATGCCTTCTTACTCAGCCCTTTCTCTTGATCTGCTCCTCCATGCTCTCGAACCTATAATTTGCAGATCAGTCAAACCATCGCAAACGAGGTCTTCTTTTCCTTCTTGTAGAGTAAATTGTGGCGTTAAGAACTGTTTTGGGTATCCGTACATGTCCCAAACACAGATTTCCCTGAGTCTTAATGAAACCCACGATTTTTCTCGATTGGGGATGGTGTCAATCTCTATATTTTTTCTAGTACATAACCGGTCATCTTTCTCAATAGGTCCATATATCCGCCTGATGACTTTGCGCTTAAATTTTCGGGGGATGTCTTGTTGGTATTCGGTCATGCTCCAAGTTTCTCCTCCATAAGTGACAATAGGTCTGGCCAGAGTGCGGTATAGCGTCGGCTTGGTAGCCCTACTAAGAAGTTCACTTCTGAATAGCCTTATGTTTGCAAAATAGACTCAGTTTCCTGCATGAGCTCTTTCTAAGATAGTTTGAGTGGTTCTTCTGTCATTTTCAATTGAATTTCCAAGGTATTCGAACTGAGTAACTCTTTCGAATGCATTTTCGTCAACGCTAAGGTTTCTGACACCCTTTTGTCCTCAAATGTTGATAAGACCATATATCCCATGTCCCGAGCTCTTCTCTCTAGTTGTTTGTAGACTTCAGTTATTATTCGTATTGATCATGCCAGGATGGTAACATCATCTGCGTATGCACATAACTGCCTCGATTTATAAAGATTGTTCCTCGCTGGTCTTATAAGAGATAATCGTGGGCCAATATGAACAAAGTCGTTGAAAGTTTGTCTCCCTGTTTGTCCATTATTGAATTCGAATGACCTACTTGCGTTGTAACCTATTTTTATGCATACCTTTGTTTTGTTCAAAGTCATCAACATCAACATGATCAACTTCCTGGGATTGTTGAAGCATTCCAAGACGTCCTTCAGTTTGGCTCTGTTCAACCTATCGAACGCTTGCTTAGGTGCAAGTGTATTCCATATTCAGAACATTTTTTCATTATCTGTCGAAGTACAAAGAGGTTGCTTGTTTCTCTTGATGGTCGGAATCCACACTGGTATTCTTCCAAGATGTTCTCGGTTATAACTTGAATACGCGTATGAACTATAAATGATGAAATTTTGTATGCAACAATGAATAGTGTGATGCCTCGATAATTTTTCTTTCTTGAGTCTTGGATAAATGATACTTGCTCTCTGGCATTTTCACTTTCTCCCATATTTGTACTAGTAATTTTAGCAACGTCTTATGTAGTGCTATGCTATCGTGTTTCATAAGTTCCGCTGTTATGATATATTTCCTTGGATCTCTGCCGTTTTTAGTTCCTGTATAGCAAGTTTTAATTTCCACAGGAAAGGTGGAGACTTGAGATTACTATCGCCAATATTATACAAGGGTGTTTGTGTTGAAGCAGGTAGTTCTAGAGCATTTTTTCATTTGAAAGCTCTTTGAAGTGTTTTTCTTGATTTTTCTCATAGAAGTTCTCCTTGTTTATTTATTCGATCCTTGGCTGAAATTTTTTTCCTATTCAACTATTTGCGGCGTAAAATTTGAAGTACTATTTCTTATATTCAACTCTTCCTTCTTAAGAACTTCAGTTTCAAGGGCATCCTTTTTCTGCTTTTCAAGATTTTGTATGCTTTGAGTCTCAGTATATTGCATATGATTTCATTATTTCTAGTTTTTGTTTACAACATAGCTCCAGTATCCTTACTTTTGATGGCTTCCGCACATTCCTCATAAAGCAGTCAGAATTTCTTGATTTCTGAAGTTCTCCTATCAACTTAGTTGCTGCTTTAATGATTGCTGGTCTAGTATCTTCCCTTTCTTCCTTGATATTCCTACTCTCTCTTTCCTTTCTGTATCTAGAGACTCTAAAATGCTTTCTTGGTAAGATCTAATCCTTTTTGCGTCTTTACCCATGATGAGGGTTCTTTTTTTGGAAACTGCTGTTGACAGATGTTTCATGTTCACGAAACTGCAGTCTTTTGCTAATATTCATGACGACATGAAAAGTGGATTCTACGGAAGATTGAATATTGTTTACTGAATGAAAGTCTTCCAACATATTTTTCTAAACTTTTTTATAAGATCAGGTATTTCTGGAGTCAACCTCGTACACTAGGCAATAGAATATTATTTACCAGAATTAAACAGATGGCCAAACGATCAGGAAGATAGTTGTATTGAAACCGAAGAACATACCTCACATTAATCTAACACTTCCTATATGAGGTGAAACTGAAACTTTTTCATCTTACATCTGAAGAATGTGATAGATCAAAAGGCACGTCAGACGTGATTCAAATTGAAATTTCACTTTTCCAATTGTCGCGTTCTTAACAGATACATTCGATACGTCAACCCGTTTGGCAGGACGTGAGACAATACTTTATTAAGCAACTGGAAGAGACTCCGATTCATCATCAGCATAGCGCAATCACTTTCTTTTCGTGGGCTATTTGAATATTCACTGCTCTCACCGATGAATATGAACAGGTGCGGACTTAGGGATTATAAGTCACTATGGATCTCAGGGAATCAATTTTTTTCCACTTCAAAAGTACTTTTAATTCACAAGTTGAATGATAAAGCTCTTGAAACTATTACGGATAGATTATGACGTCTAGCTAGAAAAAAATGTTCATACAATATTAAATGTAATGGCCTCAGGTTTTTATATACTGGGTGATTCTCCAGTGGCGCGGTGCTTTGTAGCTCGTACACTCTTGACGATTTCATTTTTGTTCGAACGGTATTGTATTTAGAAAGTAAGAATCTACTTCAGCAATCTATTTTGAAGTAAACAGGGTGTATCAATTTTCTATAAAAGAATCTTGGGAGGTTTTTTCTGATTGGGAGACCACTTTTTTGTTGAAGATTCAAGAGCGTCCTAAACTCTGCTATAGTGTCTTTGAGTAATAAGTTTTTTCGGTGAGTAGTTTCGTCACAATATTTTTTTTCCGTAAAAATTCATGAAAATAGGCTCTCACATCATCGCATGCTCCTTCGGCCAGAGAGAATGAACACTTTTTTCTTTTCGTTTTCTTATTGCCCGAGGATAGCTTTATTGATGAATTGAAATAGATTATCCTCATTTTATAGAGGTGACTCAAAAAATATTGAAATTATTATCTCTGTTTTTTCAAATAAAACACCTGTATTTTAATATTCATGTCAACGCATAAAATATTGTGCCATATTTTTGCAGAAGCAACCTTATCTTTATCTTCGACCATTTTCGAAATAAAAAAAATAAACTAAAGTAATAAAATCAGAGGTTGCGAAAGAAGAGTTCATTAGTACATATCATTATACTTTATCAGAGAAATGGAGATATTTTAAGGTAGTCGTGTATGAAATACGTAAGAGATTGGTTTTTGGTGAGATGATCTATAAGGTGTTGAACTATTTCAATAAGTGTTCGAAATGTTGCCCGTTTCTTTGTGGACCCAACTGAATCCTTCTGAGGAAAGACCGTTGAACTCTCTACAACATTTGTGGATTAACTGACTGAAAGGCGTCTCATATCCAACTGTGTAGTAGAATGAATCTGGTAAACGATGCTCTTAATATAACCCCCAAGACTTGTAAGCTCCGGAGACCTAACTGGCCATCTAACAGGACCACCACGTCGTATCCATTTGTTTGGAAATACATGATTCAAATGGTTCCTAACCTGGATGTGAGTAATGTGCCGGTGCTCCATCCTGTTGAAACCACAAATATTGTCTTATATGCTCTGGTACATAGGCAAGTAACATTGGTAGATGATATTGAAGAAAATCTGAATATATTTCACTATTGACGTGCCCGTCGAAAAAGTGCGGCCCATTTAGATATCCATCTACTAAAGCGGCCCATACATTCAAGGAACAACGATGCTGTTGATCTGTTTTTCTCATGAGGTGTGGATTTTCCGTGGCGTAATAATGAAAGTTGTGCCTGTTAACAAGCCCATTCTTGTGGAAAGTTGCCTCGTCCGAGAAAAAAACTCTGCTAAACATATTTGGATTTTCCGCTACTTTGTCGCTTGCCCAATTGCAAAAATTGATTCGATTTTCATAGTCTTGATTATTCAGTTCCTGGTGCAGCTGTACATGATATGCATGAAATTTATTCACTTTCAAGATTTTCTGGACGGAAGTTTGACTTAAATCTGTTAACTGAGAAATCTCTCTTTGGCTTTTATATGGGTTCTCTGTCACTGTCAACAAAACTGATAACTGGTTGTCTTCAGCTGTAGCAGTTTTTGGTTTTTCATGTTGTAAGTGATATTACCCGTTTTGATAAATCTAATTAGAAGTTTCACAAAGCATCTTGTATCGGGTTGCTTTGTATCAGGAAACCTTTGTGCATAAACTCTACTTGGCAACAAAGAATTTTTATCACACTCACCCAGAATAAAAATCATATCAACCATTTCTTCATTGGAGAACTTCATGACAGTCAATTAAGAAAATTGGGTTCAAACCTCACTTTAACAATGTTTAATAACGAAACACTGATAAGTTCACCATGTATATTGCAGAATATGATATGTCTGGACACTTGTCAGAAGGCACAAATAAAAAAAATGTCAACACATACCTCGATTCACGTTTTCTTGATTTTATCATTCGTTTAAAGAATTATGTTGTTTAGGTTTAATTTTTCACTACTTGAATCATTACAGAAAAAAAAGTTCTGTGCGAATAATGATGCATGTTGATGACTTCGATACGTTTTGTAGTATTTTCATCAAAATTTCTTACAAATAATCGAATATTTCGAAGATGATCGAAGATAAAGATAAGGTTACTTCTGCAAAAATATAGCACAATATTTTATGCGTTGACATGAATAATAAAATACAGAGTGAAAAATCAAGATTTAAATTACAATATTCAATAATTTTTTGAGTCACTTCTGTATAAAATGAGGATAATCTATTTCAATTCATCAATAAAGCTATCCTTGGGGAATAAGAAAACGAAAGAAAAAGTTTTCATCCATCACTATATTCGTTTTTCATTCATTCAAAATTAATTCATAGAGAATTGAGCAATACTTTTCCTTTTCCTACTTTATATAAGTTTAACTTCATCACTAAAGTAGGTGGCGCCCTTCGATAATTAATTATACATCATCACAACGTCTCATGACCCAGCCCTCCTGGTAGTCCGTTCGCAAGGTGTATCTTTTTATTAAAAAAAGATACTACAGCTTTCAAAAATTACTAAATTTCAAGTACGTATTGTAAATTACAATCTCAACTTCAGGAAGCAAAAATTTGGCGGAAATAAGAAATGGCATAAATCATTGAAAATCGTTACTTGAAAATTTTTTGCTGAATAATCTTCTGTTGGCTTTCATGTTTGTAGGTTAACATAGTTTTAGACTATTTCCGTTCTTTCGCAAGTTCACAAAAAGGGGAAGTTGAGTTTAGTTATCAGTAAAGACTAGAAAAGTCTTCAGTTGGACATATTTGTAGGATATTATAATATTATTCCGTACGCAACATATGGAAAATTGAATATTCCACACTAAAGGACAAACAAACCTATATCTCACGTTTCTGGACGTGGCGTACCATTATGAAAAATTTGAAAAAGTTTAGAGAAGTACTTTTGAACAACAGAAACCAAAGCCGTAGAAAGTAGACCTGCCAGACATTCAATGAGAGTAGGAACAAAAGTTTTGAAGAAAGAAAATTATTTCGCAACCCTCGCGTGGGCCCAATAATTACGAAAAAATTTCAATTGTTTTGTGGTTAACAGTCGTTATGAATTTTCCAAATCTTTTCGAGCGATCAGAATCTGAGGAAAAAAAGGTGAAAAACCACGTTTTCTAATTTTGGAGGGGGGGCTCAAATTACGATGGAAGTTATTCTGTTGATCATCCCAATGATGTAATCAAGGAAAATAGGATTCCGCGAGTGAGGGAATATCGAATATCTTAACCTTTGAATTTTCCAATTTGTGTTTCAATTTCTCGACGTAGTGTAACAGCCATTTTAATACTTTTGGACCACTTTCTTCCACATAGCCCATTCTAGAAATGTAGTAAAGTATAATACCCAACAATTTGGTCAATTATTTCTCGTAAACCACATTGCATTGCACGTTTATTTGCTTAATGAAATAATATAATCAATTACAACATTTTGCAATACGCCGTCTGGCATTAAAAAAATTGGAGCGAATCATTTGCCAGTACAATAAATATTATGATGACATAAATTTATCAACTTCTTTATGGTTCAATAAATACTAGTGTTAGACAATTTTCGAATACTGAATGTACAAAATGAGAAGTTTCCTCATCTAATCGATTTTCTGACATTTGCAGCGTGATCTACGTCTATTCCAATATTTTATTCGTCAATATTTGAGTTATTGCTCGCGAAGAATTTTGAAACGTTCGAGAGAACTGTTATTGAAAGTGATTTATGTGACTTAAATGAATCCGAGTTGGAGTTAATAAACCTTTATCCGATTATGGGAAATTATTACTCTTTTCCATAAATTTTACCTCCTGCAATTGAATTTTGTGCAGTTTAATGTGTGAAATGTAGACTATATGCATGCAAGATGTTTTGAAACGTAAAATTTATGGGTTATCTGAAACAATAATTAGGGTTAGTTGTAAAAATGACACTTTGAATAGCGATTAACTAACTGTTGATCAAGATTTTAACCTTTAACGAATCTAACCCTTTCACCTATCGCTTTCTAGAGATATCAGATCCAATGTTCATATTTTTGGTGACCTACGTTTTACCAAGAAAGAAATGCACAAAATGAAAAACTCAAATTTAGTCTGAAGAAGTTTGGATATGTGGAAGAATTATTGTTATAGTGATCTACCAGCACTAAAAAATGTTTGAAAACAATCGAAAAGACAATGGTAGTCATAGAATAAATGATATTGATAATCAATTTATTGAAGTAGATGAAGTAAAATTTATTTTATACTTTCCACAATCCTAATTTCACAAACACGACCGGTTTGGACAGTCAAGTCTTTTTCAAGTGGTCAACCACAGGAAATGAAGTTACTTATACAGGTACAAGTTTAATTTGATGTTAAGTAGTGGATAGGTATTAATGTCTATAGTCTATTTGGTAAAGACGTAGAGTAATGAAAGCTCAGTAAGTAAGCAAATCCCTTAGATATGTGGTACGTGGGTAAATTTGAAAATAAATGGAGTTTCCATGATTCTGTCTTGAAGCAAGCACCAATTTATTGCTGAATCTTTGATACAAACCAGGGTACAAATCTCCAAGAAGAACCCAAAAACCTGACTACGACCGTCTGTCCTTTTTATTACTGTCCTCGTTTTAAAGAAAATGTTTACTTTAGACGTCTAAAATTTGTAGTCAGTAACGTAGACAAATATGTGTTTTAGGGTTCTCTTCGAAAATGAACTTGAATCAATTGAACACTAATGTATAAACTATAATAATTTAATGTGATTATCTAGATAGTTACGTTTGTGAAAAATAATTATTTCATGAATTTCATGCATACTCAACTTACGCTTATTTCTATACGTTAAAATATATAATAATTAAATAATGTTTATGATATTTCAGATAACTCAGTGAATTTAGTAAATTATGGAAATGAACATTAGTTTCATATTACAGTAATCTTGAACTAAACATTCCACATGAGTTTTAACATTACACATTATACACTTCAAAATTATAAAATCAAAACTGTGCTTGTCAAAATGCTCATATACTGATTCACCAGTGGCGCGGTGCTCTGTGGCTACTTAAGCGATTTATTCTGAAGGGTGTCCCAGTTTTCTATAAAAAACTCTTGGGTGGTTTTTTCAGATTGGAAGACCACTTTTTGTTCAAGATTCAGGAGGATCATGTATCCATATATACATGGTCCTTATTTCAAATGAAACCAATTTAATTTAAGATTTTGTGTGTTTTCGGGACTAGAAAGTTTTTGTACAAGATCAATGAAAATCAAAATGGTGTGTTTGGAACAGAATTTGCTGAGATCAATAAATTTCTGATTCAACAATTTTGCTAATTAACCTGAACGTGAATTTATGTATGATACGTCTGTTCTAGTAGATTTTTCTTTTTTGTGCAGTTTTATCAGTTCATATAATTTTAGATATTAAGCGTTCATTGGAATCAATTCTCTTTTTCCAATTCTGTTTGTAATTTGTATGATCCAATCCGTATTTTACATCTGTCTTGAAGGATTTGTTCGGATCCTTCTGTAATTTCATTATGTTAAGTGTTCTTGCATTTTTCTTTATATCGGTTTCATTGAGGCAGTAAAGACCAATATAAAGTAACAATGTAAAATATACTGGAGAAACTGAATGGAATGAAAATACCTTCAACAAAAAAATCTGTACTTGATATATTATACTCTATACAAGGTGTTAAATAATAGTATGTCACAACTTGAGGGGGTACATCTACGTGTTATTAAAAAATGAAAAGTTTATATAAACATAGGTCCCCAAAAACTTCGTTACGGAGCTACAGGGTGTTGAAATTTCCGAAAAAAATTGGCTTTTTCTTCAAAACTCTTGCAGTTTTTGAGATATTCAGCCCAAATATGGAATGCAAGCTATTTTTTACAGCCTCTATGATTACACGTCCTAGATTTTAACTGAATTTCACAAGGCATTTTCTTTTCCGAGTCAATGTCTCCTTTTGCCCTTTCAAACTCTTTTGGAGTACGTCATTGATTAGTGCACAATCAATTTTCGTCATCTTTGTTCAATTCAGAAACTTTTTTGACAGTTGTAATTTTTCCGTATTTCTAACCGTTTTCGAGTGAAAAATTATTGGATTTGAATTGTATGTTATTCGATAAATAAAAAAAATGGAAATGCTCGATAGGTATGCCCAAAATTTGCTTTTATTTTGATAGCTCGTCTTCTGAGACTCAACTTATACTTAATTAATATCAAACTAAAAAAAAAGAACAATTAAAAACTGAATAAATTGCTGGAAGTGTCCTCCACCTCCAAGAATACAGGCCTCTGTCCTTCTTCGCATGTTATCACGCATAAAAAAAAATTTCCTGGGTTATCTCTTATCTTGTCACAAGAGGTTATTATTCGATTTCTCAATTCTTCTACAGTGTTCACTGGAGTGGTTTAAACTGAACTTTTGAGATATCCACATGAGAAAAGTCTAAAATATTTGAGTCTGAGTAACTAGGAGGCCATAGTTCTGGCCCACCCCGACCCATCCATCGGTTGTTAAATGTATTATTCAAGAATTCAGTAGCTTCCCCACTAAAATGTGCTGTGGGCACTTCATGCATGAACCACATTATGTTTCCCAATAAAATTGGCATATCCTCGAGCAATAAAGGTAACTCATCTTCAAGAAATTACCTATAAACGGGACCGTTTAGTCTGTCAGGCAAAAAAAATGGCCCAATAAAATAATTTACAATTATTCCAACCCAGAAATTTAGTGAGAATTGTTCTTGATGATGAGATTCTTCAATCAAATTGGGGTTTTCCTCAGCCCAATAATGATTATTGTGAAAATTTGTGATAGCAGTTCTCGAGAAGTTAGCTTCGTCTGTGAACATTATTTCACCATCAAAATGAGCATTTTCTATAATTTTATCTAAGAACCATCGGCAGAAATTCTTGAAGGAAATCTCAAGGAAGTAGAGTTTGGACGCGTTGAATATGAAACGGGTACAATGAAAAGTCGTCGAGAATCCTCCAAACTAGAACATGTGAATTATTGAACTGATTTCTAATTTTCCTTGTACTCTCATGAGGATTCAAATCAATACAATTCAAAACTGCTTCCCCAATATTTGGAGTTCTCATAGTTCGGGTTGCACCTTTTAAATGATTATTTGAAAATGATAGCCTTTCTGGTGTTACTCAATTTGGAAAGCGCACCTGATGTAATCGCCTAGCTTATGTTATTTCCGTCAGCCCAACCGTACATGTAATGGATATCAGCCAATTCGGCGTTAGTAAAATTAGCCATTTTTTCTTACAGCAATAACTTCAAATGCCTCAAAACTAATCGTTAATTTAATAAACAATTCGAGCAGACACTGGTTCAACTTTAGAGCAACTGTCAAAATAAATGAATCAATGAAAAAAATCAAAGCCTACTAGTCATTTTTTTAAATTAGAAGTGCTTTCAATTCAGCGAATGCAAGTGTCAAAAACGATTTTACGCTGATCAGTGGCGTACTGCAATAAAGTTTGAAAGGGCAAAAGAATACATGGCTCCGGAAAAGAAAGCACTTTGTAGGTTCTAGTTGAAAAGTAGAAAAACTGCAGGAGTTTTAAAGAAAAAAACAATTTTTTCCCGAAATTTCAACACCATGTAGTTCCGAAACGAAGCTTTTGCGGACCTATGTTTATATGAACTTTTTTCCTTAAAATGGCAAGTAGATTAACCCCCTCAAGTTGTGACATACTATTGTAACACCCTGTATTTTCCACTCGTATCAAATAGTTTTATTCTAACCTAGTTACAGAATATATCATTACATATTCTAATTAGTTCATTCGCAAACGTTTCACTGAAAATCATCAAATCGGTCACTTTAGGTCAAAAATTGTGCGTATGCGATTCGTCGATCTACCCCAGAAGGGGAGGTATTTCCAACCACAGTCTCAATGTCAAAAGGGTTCGCGTCATCAGGAAGCCTGTGGACCGTTATGTACTGGTACTTCAGAAGATATTGCAGCAGACTTTTCCCTTTCGAATTGTTATTTTTGCACTCTTTGGACCATGTCTATTAGGGATAATTTTTTAAAAGATGGTACAACGGATGTGAAATCGTTGACATACATTCTGTCAGAAAAGTACCTCGAAGTGATAATTTGAAAAAGAAAAAAGTCGGCCGAAGCCATATCAGGAGAAAACGGTTCTCCGATGGTATTTGTTTAGTTTTTGGTCACGAATTCATTCACAATAATAGCCTTGTGAGATGATGCATTGTGGGGTTATATACAGTTAAAATTTTCAGAAAATCGGATATATTTATTCCATTTTCTTAATGTACATATTTTTAAGAATCCACACCGAAAATTTCATTTCGTTCCGGTGAATATTTTCGAAGTAATACGCAAATTTGAAAAGGCGTTTCAGAGTGCTAAAAAGTACAATGCCGGAGCGGCCTTATATGTACCTTGAACGCCGAACCTTTTATGCACATGCATATTGTAAATGCTCCCCTCTAATGTATTTAGATGGGTAAAGCAAGGTGTGTTAGTGTTTCTTTATACCTGAATCGTAAATTTAAATTTTTCTATTCCCAAACTAGAAAATATTCAAGAGTGTTAGTCAGTATAAGCAGCTTAGCCAAGTAGTAAAGTTGCGAGTTCGTTCATACTTTTTTCTGTAATTTTTTGGTGAAAATGAAGTCTTCCAGAGAAATGAGAAAGTGTCTTAACATACCTAAGTCGAGAACAAAGAAGAGCAAAAATGTTTTCGATACAAAAACTGCTGAAACTGATAAAAGTGGTTTCAGTGCCTCGGAAAAAGTCGGTCGGAGCCATATCAGGAGAATAAGGTTGTTGTTCGATGGTATTTGTTGAGTGTTTGGTTAGAAATTCATTCACAATGATAGATGTATGAGATGGTGGATTATCATGGTGCAATTTTTTTCAATTTTCAAGACAAAATCAACAATTATTCCTCTTGTTAAATCAGGATCCAACAATCTTCTTAGAAAATAGTTCCACACAACCTATTTATACCATGAAGGAGTTCTTTTTTTTATCGAAGTGTCGAACATTCTTCATGCTTATCTGTTGTAACAATCAAAGCCAACTTCGAAAACCGCATTGTTTTCGATACAATTTAAATCGGTCGGTTAAGTGTAAAATGATGTGAAATATTGTTTATGTAACGGATTCGGTTTGGTTTCGCTCTATCAGACACATTTTGCTGTCTCATTGACAAATCAACGTCGCCATATTTTTTTCTGTTCACTTAGGTTGAAGAAAGGGAAACAGTTCATTACTTTTCGGTTTGTTCGTTTTGAAGACAATCGGAATTGGCATGAGTTATGAACTAGTAGGGATGAAAGAGAATAATTGAACAGATTCAGTGTAGTTTCAAAAAGTCTGCAAATTTGAGGTTGAATGTTGAATGTTTGAATTTGGAAGGCTTTTACTTCAGAAGTCCATTATCAATAAAAAAACAAGTATTTTTTTGAGGAATTTCACTGAATAATTGTGTATTGCAATTGTGAATCTGAATTTTCGGACAAAAATTCATACGAACTAATTGCTAATATCAAAGATACCATTATACCACCTAATTCCAAACTC
The DNA here is from genome assembly GCA_013387265.2 of Cryptolaemus montrouzieri. Taxonomy (NCBI): domain Eukaryota; kingdom Metazoa; phylum Arthropoda; class Insecta; order Coleoptera; family Coccinellidae; genus Cryptolaemus; species Cryptolaemus montrouzieri. Next base: position 6,546,574 of record JABFTP020000124.1, read on the forward strand.
ATTTCTCTCGACCAATCTATTTCCCAACATTCCTCCGATAGATAGATAGATACGTACTACTTAGTTGAAGAATTATTAGAAAAGAATCATGTCAATATGATCATTAAATCAGATATTCTTTCACTATTACAAATTTGTTTAGATCAAAATTATTTCCAATTCAATAACAAATATTATACTAGTGAAGACGGCTTGATTATGGGCAATCCGTTGAGTCCTTTGTTAGAAGAAATATTCATAAATAATTTAGAGAAATTAATTCATAATCATCCACTTAGTGAATATTGTTTATACTGGTATCGCTATGTAGACGATTTCATCATTTGCTTCACAGGAACAGATAGACAGTTTAAAATTTTCGAAAATTATATAAATTCATTACATCCAAAAATTTCACAACCGAAATAGAAAGCAATAATTCAATAATCATCTTAGAGTTAACAATTTCGAATGAAAATGGAAAGCATGTTTTCGCAATTCACTATAAGGCGTCACATACAGATATTATAATACATAACTCGTCGTGTCATCTGTATCAACATAAAATGTCAGCATTAAACAGTTTCATTCATAGATTGATTAACATCCCGTTATCACCAGAAAATTTCAACAAAGAATTAAATTTAATTAAACAAATAGCTAAAAATAATGGTTATAATTCCAAAATAATACATAATTCACACCACAAAATCACCTGGTATTCTGAATTCCACAATCGATTAAGCAGCACGATCGCGGTTTCGTTGTCAACATATGTTTTTGGATATATGCGGGGAAAAAATCTTATCTATGTAGTAACATTTGTTTCCATATGATCTCAAACATGTCTGAAACATTCATTCAATTTCTCTTCAGTTTTCACGCTAAATTAATGCAAGTTTTCTGTGTTTCTTGTTGATTTCCGAAACTTTGAGTTTATTGTAATGGCTGCTGAACGTCCTGGACGCTACTTGAGTGATCATGAAGTGGTAAGAATTGTAACACTTCTAGAGGGGGGGCAAAGCCAACGTTACGTGGCTTACTTGTTGAATGTTAACCAAAGCACTATTTCAAGAGCAATTAATCGGTACCACGAAACAGGGGAATATGGAAGAAGGACCGGACAGGGAAAAATCCGATAACAACACCAGTTTATGATTGTTGGCTTCGTTTAACTGCATTAAGAGTTCGGCACTCTACAGCTAAAATGCTTCAGTTTGCGAGGGAACATGGAAATTGGGGTATTCTAGAATGGTCGAATGTTCTCTTTTCCTTCGGGTCCAGGTTCTGTCTGATACCAAATGACAGACGTATGCCTGTATACCGACGACCTGGGGATCGGTATCAGCAATGCAATATCCGGCTAACCGAAAACTTCGTTGGGGGCTCAGTAATGGTGTGGGGAGGCATTTCTTTCCATGGTCCAACTGAGTTAGTCCTAGTGAATAATGGAATAATGATCTATTGATGGATTCCCACACCTAGACGGAAAGGAGAATTCACTAATAACCTGCAGATAAGTTTAGACTTATAAGGAACATATGACATGCATATCTCACCTGCTTCATTCACACTACGTTCACAACTCCAGTTTCTACAATTCAACCACCTGAGTTATTTGTGGCCTATATCAAGTTATCACCACTTCCATTTAGGATTATTACATATATTCAACTTCATTCCTTCCTCATTCACACCAGGTTCGTGTGTATTGTTCATTTCAATAACTACATATTTTGCACCACTTGCGTTTATGGTGCATTTTTTATTCTCTTATTTGATATACTAATGTGAAGAACCCCTGTGAGGGGAGATAAACGTTTATTTCCTTACGTATCACCTCATGATTATTATATAAAGCTCTGGTTGAGGGAAATATCAATAATCCCTTCGTTTATATGGTACTGTGAACACTATAATTGAAACAATATCAATTATATTCTAAAGTTTGGGATCTAACTAAGGAACTCGTTTTATTTTGATACCAAGCCCTGAGATTGAATAAGAAGATAAGAAATTCCTACAAAATTACAACTTGTGAGAATTTCTCCTTGCCACCTTTAAATCGAAGTAACCAACTCCCGGTAAAACCGGAAGTGCCACATCATTGAAAATATTTTCGGAACTTAGTTCGAATAACATCCAAGACTTCAAAAATAAAATTCTACAATCGGTCATTCCTTTCTCCATATACACACACCACAAAAATTGTCGCATCACCTGGTATTCTGAATTCCACAATCGATTAAGCAGCTCGAACACAGTTTCTTTGTCAACATATGTTTTTGGACATATGAGGGGCAAAAATCTTATCTATGTAGTAACATTTATTTCCATATGGTCTCAAACACGTTCCAAACAAGAATGAGTTTATTTGATTATCAGTATTTAATCAATTCTCTCCAGTTTTCACGCTAAATTCATGCAAGTTTTCTGTGTTTTTTGTTAATTTTCGAATCTTTGAATTTATTGTAATGGCTGCTAAACGTCTCGGACGCTATTTGAGTGATCATGAAGTGTTCCACGAAACAGGGGAATATGGAAGAAGGGCCGGACAGGGAAGAAATCGGATAACACAACAAACTTCGTTTAACTGTACTAAGAGCTCGGCACTGTACGGCTAGAATGCTACAAAATGAACTTGCACTTTCCAGAAATGTGCATATTTCAGTGCAAACTGTTAGGAACAGGCTCAGAGAGGACGATATCAGACCAAGGGTGGCTTCTACAGGCCCGCGTCTCATTAGAGAGCATCGAGTTGCAAGACTTCAGTTTACGAGGGAACATGCGAATTGGGGTACTCCAGAATGGTCGAATGTTCTCTTTTCCGACGAGTCCAGGTTCTGTCTAGTATCAAATGATAGACGCATGCCTATATACAGACGACCTGGGGAACGGTATCAGCAATATCCGGCAAACCGAAAACTTCGGAGGGGGCTCAGTAATAGTGTGGGAAGGCATTTCTATCTATGGTCCAACTGAGTTAGTCCTAGTGAATAATGGAAGAATGAGAGCGGTCAGATACATCGCAGATATCCTTGAACCCCTTGTTGTAGCTTTTGGCCCATTGATTGGCGCAAAGTTCATTTATATGCATGATAATGCTCGGCCTCATGCAGATAGAGTAATTACTAAATTTCTGCAAAATGCCGAAGATGATATTTTAAGATGGCCAGCCAAAAGTCCCGACTTAAATCCCATAGAACATGTTTGGGACAACATGGGGTGGCAAATTCATCAACGTAGGATGCCTTGTAGAACACTCCAACAACTAGAAAATCTGCTTCCTGAAATTTGGAACTCAGTGGCTCAAGAGTACATCCAAAAAATTTGTTTGAGTAGCTTCCGAGACGTATACTGGCAGTAATTAGGGCCCGGGAAGGAAACACTCGATTTTGAAAATAATTAGTAACCATTCCATGCTAGTTGATTGTTCTCTTCTTGAATGGTTGAAGAGGGTAGAATTTTTAATTTTACATTAACTCGAGAATTGTTAATATTTTTCATCATAAACTCATCTCTTCCGAAAGTTACCAAGCGACTCTTGAATGACCAACCTGAAAGTTTATATAGTATTGTCGTAAAAGTAGGGTGATGCGACAATTTTTGTGGGGAGTGTATTTAATAAAAATAATAATAATAATTTCGGGATCATTTTCCAAATCAGTTTATTGAAGCTCTAGTTGTTGTTTCGGTTAAAACCATCTACACATCTTTCTATTAAATTCTCTCTGCTGATATCTGTAAAAATAGGACGTATAACCTCAGCAACATCTTTTGGCATAATCATGTTTGAAAGTGAATAATTGATTGGCAGCTGCACCATGAGTCTGGTCCATCCGGGCACTTGTCGTGCTGAGGTTTTTCGTCAGTTGATCAATAATGATAATATGTGGCCCAGATAGCATTATGTATTTTTTCAACGGAATCACAATTTCTCCTTATTGCTAAGCTATAATAAACTGTTAACTTATCGATCATCTTTCCAGTGAGTTTGCCTTTTCCACCGAAAGTTTTTGTTATATTTCTTTTCCTTCTTTGATTTCAACTCGTTCAACATTTTTTTTGACACAATCTCAGAGTCACGTGTCCATTCTTTTCTGTACGTGCCCAATACATTCTTTTTTCACAACTTATTGATTGCCAAATGAGATAAAAAACACAAGGTTTAACTTTAATCTACACTTTATTTGAAAGAAAAAATTCGACGACGTTTCGCTGACACAGCAGCTTTATCAAGAATGACAAACAGAATGAAGAATATGGTATTATAAACAAATCGTATAACAAATTGAATGAATAACAGGAAAATCCACACCGAGCCATTGTACAGTTAGTATTAAAGGTAATAAAAACTAATTAAACAAGTTAAGTAGGGGTGAATAATTCACATCTACCTGCTCATTCAAAAGCTTGTCCGAATGTTTGTATCTATTTATTTCTAATGCTTCTAGGAGATCTAATTTTAAACTTTTGATTTTATATGTAATATGTCAAAGTTTTATGGAATGAATGGTTTTCTTTTATAAAGTGGTTTGAATAATTTGAATCAGATTTATTTTTATCGAAGCTACGTTTATGTTCAGATGTTCTTATGCCAAAACTCCTATAGATCCTACCTATATAAATTTTATCACAAGAACCGCAATTGAGTTTATAGATTTCTGATTTACTAGATTTTTCAACACGAGATTTATTATTTTTAATATGCTTACCTAAGTTATTAGAAGTTTTGAAAGTTATATTAAGATTTTGTTTGACGAGAAAGGATTTAATATTTGTACTTGCAGAACCGCAGAATGTTAAACTGTTGAATATTTTATAGTCTTTATGAATAGGATATACTTCATTTATTGCTTTCTGATACAGTTTTTACGAATGATTAGATCTATCATATCCGGATTATATGAATTATTAATGGCTATCTGTTTGATGATGTTTGACTCTTTATTATAATCTTCTACTGATAAAGGTAAATTGAGTAACCGATGTACCATGCTGTTTAAAGCTGCAACTTTGTGTTGAATTGGATGTAATGAGTAGTTATGTATAATTGTATCAGTATGTGTTGGTTTACGAAAGACCGAAAAACATGATTATTATTTCGTTTAGTGATTTTCAAGTCCAAAAAATTAATGGAATCGTTCTGTTCAATTTCTATCGTGAATTTAATGTTCAAATGGATGGAATTAATGAAATTAAGAAATAAGTCTAATTGACAAGTAGTTCCAATGAAACATACTAAGATGTCGTCAACATATCTATACCAATAAAGAAATTTGGAAATGAGTGGATGTGTATGAATTTTCTGTTCAATATTATTCATAAAAATCTCTGCTAAAAGTGGACTCAAAGGATTTCCCATGATCAAACCATTTTCACTACTGTAATAGATGTTGTTGAAAGAAAAATAATTTTGTTCAATGCAAACGTCCAACAGATTCAATATTTCTGATTTAATTATGTGGTTAACATGATTCGAATTCAACATGTTTTCGATTAATATTTTGACATCACCTGGAGGAACACTTGGGTATAAATTCTCAACATCAAACGAAATAAGTTTTGCGTTAGGTGGTATGTTAACGTTTTTTATGTTATTTATCAATTCGAAAGAATTTTTTATAGAAAATTTTGATTTGAATGAACAATAATTTTTAATGATATCTATAAGGTAGTGCGACAATTTCATGGCTGGGGCTGTAACGTAAGATACGACTAGTCTAACGGGGTTATTTACTTTATGCAATTTAATGAGTGAATACAGTTGAGGTGGTTGAGGGTTTGGTAAAATTAATTTGTATTTATCTATTGCTTTAATTAAAGATTTTGCGTCATTTATTGCAATTTTAATATTTTTCTGGAATGTAATAGTTGGATTTTTGTTCAAAATTGTATAGTTTCCGGACGAAATGAAATTTAGAGTTTTAAATAGGTAGTCATTTTTATTTAACGCAATAACAGTATTACCCTTATCTGCTTTTGTAAAAATAACTTCATTTAGTTGAGAATTTTGTTTGATGGCCTTTAAAATATTTTGTTCTTTACTCGGTTTAAAGTCAGCTAATGATTCATTTTTATAATGTTAGATGCTAAATATTGAAGGTGAGTGTTATTAGGAATATTCCAAAATTATTGATTGCCTTTAAAATTCCCGAGTACGTTTTGGAGTCACCGTCTCTGATGTATGTTTTGTACATGAAGTTGACACCAATTTTGTTATTTCAAATAGCATAATGTTTTTGTATTGTAGAAAATTAAATTTTGAACAATTTTTGCTCATATCATTACCACCTGAAATCAACCGAAATGAAGATATGAATTTTTCAACTCGGTTCAAGTATAAAATTAATTTCAACTTACAGTACTATTTACTACCTGCAAATGTAAAAGGATCTTATTGCTCTATTGAAAAATGGTACGTGTTAGGGATTTAGGAATATTTTTCTTATAATTAGAAGGGTATTTCCATTTGAAAATGAAGATCAACTTTTCGTTACGAAAATCTTGTCGACCAGTGTTATGAAATGCGGATGAACCCGAAAACAAGACGTTTCATATTACAACAGAAACATTGAGCTATAGGCAATATTATGTGACATTTTGTGAAACGACTAGAAATTGTAAATTGAGTAACAAATTTTATAGATATCCTGCGATATTTCGACAAGAATTTTCGAATATCTTCGCAAGTATTTCCACGAATTGTGAAATTAAGATAATTGATTTGTCTCGGCATCAGAATCATTCATAAACTGTTTTCGTTAGCTTAGACAGAGAGTGAAAACACGACTTTCCATATACGAATCATGATTTCGAGAACCAGCCATACCGAATGTGGAATTCCGCATTCTGTGTTTGATTTGAATATTGATTTGCATTCTTCGTCTAGTCTATCTTCTTCCATATACGTAGATTACGTAAACTAGTGGATCTCTAAATAATACTTAATTATTATGGTATACTTCAATTATTACGTTATTATGTAAGTGATCACCGCATCGATGAATTTAATGATAAATCATGGCAATATGATTTAATTAGTACAATGAAATTGTAGGAGAATTATGCGTGAGTTTATTCCATCATGAAACGCTAGAATACATACTGTCTAAGATATACATCTGAAGTTTTGATCGAAAAGTATTAGAAGGGCACAAGGAGAGAAAATGCAATGTCAACATGGAAAAATGATATTATAGTGTCATCTAGTAGAGTATTAGAAGATCTACAATCATACCACTTTAAACCGGGGATAATATAGAATTAAAATTTTGGCGTACCGGGAAAAAACATGCATTGTCAGCAGCGTTCATGGAATGAAGGAGCAACGTCAAATTTCTCTTCCTCCAATTACTTTTTCTTATCATAACGTTAATTGATAAAAACAAGTAATGTTTCTTGAGGAATTTTACTGAATAATTGTGATTCGTAACGCGTTTCACTACACCGTAGCTTCTTCAGACTAATGAATGTACAGAAATTATGACAACTATATATAGATAAAAATGAGAATATAAATATAAATGTTGTTAAGTAATTGAAAGCTTATTGAGTTGCTTCTTCTTGAGTGGTTATTGATGACAGGTATATCCAATAAAATTAAGGAATAGATTACACCCTGAAGAGATTCAATAGAGGTGAAGTGCCTGTTCATTAATTAGTCCACCTGAGTGTTTGTGTATTTTTAAAGTTTCCCAAAGATCTACTTTCCAATATTTATTATCTGTGGGTCACCAAAGGTTATTATTTGATTTCTCAATCCTTCTACAGTGTTCACTGGAGTGGAATAAACTAACCTTGGAGATATCCCCATGAGAAAAGTCTAAACTATTTAAGTCTAGGGACCTAGGACGTCACGGTGCTGCCCCACCCCAACCTATCCATCGGTTGTTGAATGTATTATTCAAGAATTCCCTAGTTTTTCCACTATAATGTGCTGGTGGTCCGTCATGCATGAACCACTTTATGTTCCTCAACAAAAAGTTGCACATCCTCTAGCAATAAAGGTAACTCCTCCTCAAGAAATTGCCGATAAGCGGGACCGTTTAGTCTGTTAGGCGAAAAAATGGCCCAATCAAATAATTTCCAATTATTCCGACCCAGACATTTAGTGAGAATTGTTCTTCATGATGAGATTCTTCAATCAAATGGGGGTTTTCCTCAGCCCATTATGATTATCGTGAAAATTTGTGATTGCAATTCACGAAAAGTTAGTTGTTGTGTTTCCGTCAGCCATGTAATGGATATCTGCCAATTCGGCGTTAGTAAAAATAGCCATTTTCTCTTGCAGCTATAACTTAAAGTCTTAAAACTAATCGTTAATTAAATTAACAATTCGAGAAGACACTGGTTCAACTTTGGCAACTGTCAAAATAAATAAATGAATGAAAAAATCAGAGCTGTCTAGTCTAACCTAATGCTTTCAATTCAGCGAATGCATACAATCGTTTAATAATTTTTTGCTCGAGAACGGTCGGAGATACGAAGAAATTACAAGTGTCAAAAAAGTTTCTGAATTGAACGAAGATGACGAAAATTGATTGTACCCTGATCAGTGGCGTACTGCAAATAAGTTTGAAGGGGCAAAAGAAGACATGTCTCCGGAAAAAGAAACACCTTGTAAATTCTAGTTGAAATTTAGGACGTGTTATGATGGAGGTTGTAGAAAATAGATTGAATTTCAAATTTGGGCTGAATATCTCGAAAACTGCAGGAGTTAAGAAGAAAAAAACAATTTTTTCCGAAAATTTCAACACCCTGTCGCTCCGTAACGAAGCTTTTGCGGACCTATTTTTATCTTAAAATTGCACGTAGATTTACCCCCTCAAGTTGTGACATACTATTATATAGCACCCTATACAGGGTGACCCACGAGTTACTGGATGTAAGATAATGCCAAGAAAAAGGTGTATTTTGAAATTTTTTTCTCACAATATGATGGACTGTTACGGTCACAATTTAGGTATAATTTTGTATATACATGGTGTTCCGTTTCTGAGGAACAAATCAAAGTTATGTTTTTTTTAATGAAACACCCTATATATTTCGATGATTTTAGCTTTGTGAGATTAAATGAAGGTAACTTTGTCCGATATGCCATATACGTAAGTTCACTAGTTTGAGATTTTTCGAAATTTGATGACTCTTTTTGAAATTTATTTTTCTTTTATCGATTGTTATTTAGCAACAATTATGTTACTAATACTCCATTTCTGAGTAACCATCATTGGAAAACTCTCAAATTGACACAGGGTGCAGAGTATAAAATTTCCGATTCCGCCTTTCTTCAGGCCTAATTTTTTCAATTTTTTCAAATGACACACCCTGTATCTTATACTCTGTAATGATCGGTTATTCTTATACCTATCGAATGATACCCATTTTTCCTATACCTATCTTTAACGGTTCCCGAGATTTCTCGAATTTTCCGATACTTTGTGTCTCAATATTTATCGCGAAATGATTTCCTTCGTTTTTGTGCATGTCACTTGATAAGGCAAAACAGGACTTTCTACAATGTGCTACTCAAAACACCAGTTTTAAGTCTATAAGTCAATAATAATCAAGAAATCTCTGCATGGACCGATGTGAAGGAGATGAAAATGAACATTCAGTTTTAAAAGATGCAGTGTTCGGAGCAAATGAAGATTGTTCAATTCGAGCCAATTCCTAATTTTCCCACTTGTAAACTATTTACCTTTTCCGGTGATAGATATTCATAGCATTTTTAAATTTTTTTTTTTCTGCTCATATAACTATTTTTCGAAAAACAGATTATTTTAATGGAAATAAATATGCTTTGAATGAGTGAAAATGTTTGACAATGGAGAATATTACTACACATCATGGAAAAGAAAAGATTGCATGAATAATTGGAGCAATAGAAATAATACAAAAGATGTTCAAAATGGCCTCCATTTTGCACTATGCATAAATGTATTCTCCTTTCGAAAGATGCCCTTGCTCCTAAGAGAATTTCAGGCTTAACTGTCTGGAAAGCTTCCTTAATCCTATTTTTTATATCTTTAGCATGTCCCCACAGGAAGAAGTCGAGGGGCGTTAAATCTGGCGATCTCGCTAGCCAATTTCAAGGTCCTCTTCTTCCGATCCATTTTTCTGGAAAACTCTCATTCAAATGATCCCTCACTTGTTGGTTGTAGTGCGCAGGGGCTTCATCCTGTTGGTACCACATTCGTTGTCTGATGTCAAGTGGCACATTTTACAACAGCTATGGTAAATCGTTGACCAGAAAATTGATGTACATCTGTCCATTCAGGTTTCTATAATTGCACCCCATGTGTTGACCGACCATCTGTGTTGGGTGTAGGATTGACGAAAAATATGTGGATATGTGTCAGAGTAATGCTGATAATTGTGTCTATTTACGAAAGCATTATTCTAGAATGTAATTTCGTTAGAAAACAGAATTGAATTCGGGAAATCCTCATCTTCGGCGACTATTTCCACCACCCAACTGTGACAGTTCTTGGTGGATTCCAACGTGAAAACGCATGAAAACCATGATTTATCAATATTCTTCCCACACTTTGTCTACTAAGACCTATTTCTTGAGCAATGTTCCGTTGACTTGTACTTGGTTCTTCTATGTCAGACGCTAGAACAGTAAGTTCATTTTCTTCATTTCCAACAATTGGTTTTTGTCGGTGTTGTTTTTCATCGGACACACTACTAGTCCGGATATTTTGCAGCGTAGAGTCTTTCAGCTAACAAACAGTTTTCCGTAGCCTCTTCAATGGTCAGAATCATATCGACTCGTTCTTCCCGAGAATACTCCATTTTCTAAAGGCTTTCTTCCTTCTTCTTTGTCAACACTAATGAATTCCAGAACACACAGTTCTAGAATGACCAGAACACACAGTTCTAGAATGACCACACTTTTCAAAGTAATGGTTCACAGAAAGGAGAATACATTGATGAATAGAGCAGAATGGAGGCCATTTTGAACATCTTTTGTAACATTTCTATGTATTGCTTCAATTATTCATGCAATCTTTTCCTTTCCGTAATTTGTAGTAATATTCTTCATTGTCAAACATTTTCACTCATTCAAAGCATATTAATTTCCATTAAAATAATCTATGTTTCTCGAAAAATAGTTATATGAGCAAAAAAAAAAAAATTAGAAAAAAAATGTTATGAATACCTGTCACCTGAAAAGGTAAATAGTTCACAAGGAAGAAAATTAGAAATAGGGTCGAATTGAACAATTTTCATTTGCTCCGAACACTGTATTCTTTAAAACTGAATATTCATTTTCATCGCCTTCACATCGGTCCATGCAGAGATTTTTTGATTATTTTCGATTTATAGTTAAAACTGGTGTTTTGAGTAGCACATCGTACAAACTCTTGTTTTGTCTTATCAAGTGACTTGCAACACTCTTCAAAAACGAAGGAAATCATTTCGAGATGAATATTGAGAAACAAAGTATCGGAAAATTCGAGAAATCTCGGAAACCGTTAAAGATAGGTATAGAGAACAAGGGTATCGTTCGATAGGTATAAAAATAACCGATCATTACAGAGTATAAGATACAGCGTGTCATTTGAAAAAATTGAAAAAATGAGGCGGAATCGGAAATTTTGTACTGGGCACCCTGTATAAATTTCAGAGTTTTCCATTGATGGTTACTCAGAAATGGAGTATTAGTAACATAATTGTTGCTAAATCACAATCGGAAAGTCACTACGAGAAAAAAAATAAATTTCAAAAAAGTCATCAAATTTCGAAAAATCTCAAATATTTCGAAAACCATTGAACTTAGGTACAGGGTATATCGAACAAAGTCACCTTCATTTGATCTCACAAAGCTAAATTCATCAAAATATATAGGGTGTTCCATTTAAAAAAACATAAGTTTGATTTGTTCCCCAGAAACGGAACAGCCTGTATATACGAAATTAATTTTGTATTGTGACCATAAGAAGTTCATCATATTGCAATAAAAAAAATACAAAAATCCATTGTTTTCTAGGCATTATGCTACTTCAAGTGACTCGTGGGCCAGCCTGTATATAAACAGGTAGATACAAAACTAATAAGGGTGAAAAGAATAGGTAATAAAATAATTATGATGAAAGCAGCTGTGATTTATAGATTTCAAATCAGGACGAATAAGACAGGCCATACTGGTCGTTCAGAAGATTATCTCTATTGGGGGTTTGTTGCAGTTTGAAAATTTCGATTGATTCCAAGAAATCTATCTTTGGTCCTTTAGGTATGCTTTGAATAATTTTAAGTTGATCTATGGGTGAAAATGATGGTCATTTTCGATACAATTTTAAGTAGATTCCTTTTTATTTATTTTAATCTTACTGATGCTCCTTATATCTCGTTTTGTATGAACGACCAATTTGACCTATATAGACGCCTTAACAATCCTTATAAATAAACTTTCTTAAGGATCCTTTGAATGGAAGTATAACTCAATCCAATATCCATCGATTATGACTTAATGGAAGCGTGTGGATTGGCACGAAAATACGCTAGCGTATTAATTTTATTGTCGTCGTCCTCGAGAATGGGTGTTCTTCTAGTTTCTATGTATTTTGTTCCTCCAAATTGCAGAAAATTGCTTCTAATAATTCGAAATTCTGTTTTTCTCATAGGCGCCAAATTTGGAAATTGGTTATTGAATAGCCTGCAAGTTCTATCCACCACTTTTTGACATTCGCCATGAATTAAAAAGAGATTGAACATATCCTCGTTTGAATAATCAACCATTTTATTATTAATCTGGTGTTTTTCAAAAATTTTCTCTTCAAATTACCAACAATTCTTGTTGAAATATCAAATTCGAATGAACGAAGTGACAAGTACATTAATTTTAAGCACCTGTCAGGTGAGCGTAGCCAGTTCAGCTACGTGATTCAAAAATTTCAAAGCATTCTCTATTAGTTGTTGCAAAATCATCAAAATTCAATATATTCCTAAATTATTTCGGAACTATAAGAGATGGGTATAGTACATGCTTATACAATTCCATCTGAAATTTGACGCTTCATCTGATGGCGATATAAAAATTGGCACGTGCCATTTGAAAAAATTGAGTTATTGTTGTTTGAAAATGGCCAAATTGAAAAAATCATACAAAACAACGCAATAAACATTTGACAGGTGCAGACTGCTTAAAAAATTCCTTGGTCCTTCTTCTATCCACTCAAGCAAAAATTGTGTCTGTAGTGCAAAAGATCTACGAGCTATAATTCTTTTAAATGTTCCTCAGAAATCGAGTTTATAACAAAAATAATTAAATCTGTCAAAAGTTTATACAGATAAATGCCAACAACTTGGGTATTTTATGTCTTGCTCAAATGTCGGTTCTAGATGTGAAATAAAAAAGGTAGATTGCTATTTGAAATAACAAAGTGATGACCCACTTCCGGTATAACCGGAAATGGTATCACTTCGAAAATATTTCACTTCAATTGGAAATCGCTAGTTATGGCCGCGTATAAAATTTCAGCTTGATATAGTATTTGGAACTCAAAAAGTTTTCAACAGACGGTCCCGGTGGATATCCCTGTATACACAACCAAATTCATATGAAATCACTCGGTATTCCACATCATTGATTATTTTTAACCATAACGAAAAATTTCAACAACATACGACCGATAAATTTCATGAAAAATATTGTTTGTTGTTTCACTTAACTGATTCCACTTAAAGTACGCATTCTATATTCCTCGTCAGATAGCCCGAATAATTTATGGGAGAGAAATCACTGTTTAATATGCGAGTAATTAGATATTATGGCACCTTTTGATTTTGCAAAGCATCAATTAATTTATGAGCCAGAAATCAATTTCGTTACATAATCGAGATAAATCGCTTATCTACAGTGTACATCAAAAGTTGAAACTATTCGGTGTCATGAATGTTTTGTTGTGTTAGTTTTGTGAATATGTACGCGGTTAGTTAAGAAATATTGCGATTGATTTTACATTGCAGCAATTCGTAACGCCATAACTATTTCAAGTGAACAATTTCTATATTTCGAATTTCCTTTTTGGTAGGCAACTATTAACACTTCTTTTCCGGATATATACCAACAATATTCGTTGTTACTCTCAAGAGAAATAAACTGAAAGAAATAAATTAAGATATCGCAACAAACCAGCATTTATTGTTAACATAACGTTAATGTTCATTCAGCTTTTCTCGATTATCTGAAGGCATTCGATAGTACCGCCCATTCTTGGCTTGTCGAAGTATTGCAGATAAACAAAATTCACCCATCCCTGGTTGAGTTCTTGAAGACAACAATGACACACTGGCGCACGTCTCTGCAGGTCAACATGAACAATAAATCAATTAAAACCGACGAGATACCCATACGTCGTGGAATTTTTCAAGGAGACTCTTTGAGTCCACTATGGTTCAGTTTGGCAATGAACCCATTGTCCTCAATGCTCAATAGAACAGGATACGGATTTAGGATAAAAGCAGAAAGGAATTATCAAACAATCTCCCACCTGCTGTATATGGATGACATCAAATTATATGCTTCGAACAAGAAGCAATTGGATGATTTGCTGAAAACTGTCAGTGAGTTCTCGGCAGATGTTCATATGAAATTCGGGATTGAAAAATGTAAGACCCTGAACATTCAAAGAGGGAAAGTCATAGATGGTGAAACACAACTTCCAAACGGTGATATTATACAGTGCATGAGAGATAGCGAAACATACAAATATCTGGGATACCAACAAGCCAGATTGCTAGACCAAAAACAAAGGAGAAGATTCGTTCAGAATACAGTCAGCGTCTGAAGTCTGTGCTGAAATCAATGTTGAACTCGGGGAATTTAGTCAAGGCAATTAACACCTACGCCATTCCAGTGTTACTTTACTCATTTGGAATAATCAGATGGACTAAGACAGAACTGGATGATATTCAAAGGCAGACCCGAACGATGCTAACAAAGTACAACAACCATCATCCAAAATCGTCTGTGATACGAACAACTTTGAAGCGGAAAGAAGGAGGACGCGGATTGATAGATGTAGTCAATTTACACACCGAACAGATAAAAAATCTCAGAGAATTCTTCTCAGAAAAAGCTCTCACTTCTGACCTACATAGAGCGGTATCGTTGGCTGATAAGGGATATACACCTCTAAATCTTGCTACCAGAGATGACCTGCTGAATCTACCATTCCTATCAGATACTGAAAAACAAGAGCAATGGTCAAGAAAGGAATTGCATGGACGACATCACCATGAGATTAATCAACCACACATCGACAAAGAAGCCTCCAACAAATGGTTGATGAAAGGAGAATTATTCGCGGAAACAGAGGATTCCTTATGGCCATCCAAGACCAAGTGATCGCTACAAACAACTACAAAAATTTATTATGAAGGACGGAACATTACAAACAGATAGGTGCAGAAAATGCCATATAAGATCGGAGACTATACAGCATATTACGTCCGGATGTGAACAACTGGCCAATACAGACTATCTTCACAGGCATAATCAAGTGTGCAACATTATCCATCAGAAACTTGCACACAAGTACGGACTTCTGAATACATTCCAGCCATATTACAAGTATCAGCCGGCGCCCGTATTGGAAAATGACTCTATCAGAATATACTACGATAGGCCTATTATCACTGACAGAATGGTGACGAATAATAGGCCGGACATATTGGTGTATGATAAGAGAGCCAAAACAGCAATGCTGGTGGATGTCGCCATACCGAATAATAACAACGTGCTGAATAAGTTCCAGGAGAAAAAGTCCAAATACACAGACCTTGCTATTGACATCAAGCAGATGTGGCACCTCGAGAAAATAGATATTGTTCCTGTCATCGTATCCTCGACTGGGTTAATACCCAAAACTTTGCATGATAGCCTTAAGAAATTAGAATTGCATAAGAATACCTACATAGAAATGCAAAAAGCTGTAATTCTTAATACATGTAGAATAGTTAGGAAATTTATGTCAAGTATATTGTAATCGAGCCTATTCCCTTTGATTGCTGAATCTGGAAAAGGTAAATTATATCCAGCTAACAGCTGAGATAGTGCATAAGTCCACGATAATAAATAATAATAATAACAACTATATCTCCGTAGAGTGTACAAAGAAAGGGGACACCATGGAAAAGGTCAAACACACTGAATAGACTAAAATAAATGGGTATACATATTTAGGTATACCGCACAATATCATATATAACACCAAAACAAGTCAAACAATTAAAGAAAGAATTCATCTATACTATAATAACACATAAACTATACACCATACTATAGTGACGCATTTCATTTAAGAAGGCCTTCAGTTTCTTCTTGAAAACACTCATAAGTGGACAGCTTTTGATATCTTCACTCAATCTTTATGTCAAGACACATAGGTGATCTTCTACCTATCTATTCTATTATCTATTCCTACATGTAGAAATCACCAGATTACAATTAACTCGTGTTTCAAATTGGTGGTAATCTTTATTTTGCAAAAAATGATGTTGATTTTTATAAACGAATGTAGCCAGCTCCAGACTAACAATAGATCAGGGGTACTCAAACGGTCGATCGCGAGTGCTCCTTGAATAGATCTCGAGAAGAAAAATATTTTTAATAAGTACGTAACTAAACTACAAAAATTTATTACGTAATAAAATAACACTCTGCTAGCGGCAAAAGGCGGCTTTATCAAAGGAACGCGCGGTACTGATCAAAGAAAAGCCGAGTTTTTATTTTTGCCACTTTTCTAGAAATTTCCGGTGGCGCGTTTCCAGACTTTTGTTCACGCCGATATAAATGTTGCGCCTAAAGGAATTGGAGTCATTCTGAATTGTAACTTGAAGGCAATATTACGTCGATACGAAGTTTATTATTAGTGCATTTGTCTTATTTGTCGTGCGTCAGTTGCCATACCTAAGCATGGTAACTTAGAGAAGCATCATAAAACGGTTCATGAAAACTATGAAAAAAATTTTCCGCTACAGGGTGAATTAAGAAAACGAAAAGTACGTGATTTGATATCTTGTTTGAAAAAGGAACAAACCATGTTCACAAGACCAGCCAAACAAACAAATCATTAAAAATATCTCATATATTGGCAAAACACAAGAAACCATTCAAAGATGGATCGGTTGTGAAGGAAGCATTCATTGAAGCGGGTGTGACATTATTTAGAGATTTTAAAAATAAAACAGAAATCATGTCTGCTATTAGAGAACTTCTGTTATCTCATCCAACTGTCACAAGGCGTATTGAAGTCATGAGTCAGGACATGGCAGATAAACTAATACATGATATCATGGAATGTCCATACTTTTCTTTAGAGTTTGACGTATCCACCGATATGACAGACACTGCTCAGCTGTGTATTTTTATTCGGATGGAATTCAATGAGACGTTGGCTAAGGAAGAAGTTAAGACAATCATTCCTCTGAAGGTGAAGACCCGTGGCGAAGATATATATGACAAGATACCAATATATAAATTAGTGTGCATTACAACCGATGGAGCACTAGCAACAAAAACAATTTTGTGGTATTGTGTCGAGCTAATGAAGTTTTGCCTTCATTTTTCATTCCATTCAACAAGTTTTGTGTTCGAAAGTTTTAAACACGGAGGCAACTATGGGCATTGCAACAAAAATTGTGAATTCCATCGGTGACGTAGCTTGCAACGGCGGCTCTTTAAGTTGTAGTTGGAAGATAAGGAGCCAGCTGAACACACTGACTTAGTTCTTCGCACGGACGTCAGGTGGTTGAGTCTCGGAAAATTCCTAGAAAGGTTTCAAGAATTATTGCCCGAAATAACAGCTTTCCTAAACGAAAGAGAAGATGACACTCAGATGTTGAAAAACGAAGAATGGCTGATTGATTTGGCATTTTTGACTGATATCACCATGCACTTAAGCACAAGTTAGGAAAAACAACATATGTAATTCTTTTGTTTTATGACAACCAATGAACTCGCAATTTTGAATAACTGTTTTCATTGATATAGAGAAGCACCTAACTAAACCTAACCCAAACCTTGCCTAAAATAATCTATATTGTGCGAAAAGCTACGGTATACCCTACCTAGGTAGGTAGGGTCTATCGTGTATGTACGACAACCCTGAATCACTAATACTAAAACAACTGAAAATGCAGCAGATGCGACGCTGCTTTATAATCATTTCATGTATTCAGTGTTTGAAAGCAGTTAGTTGACACCTTGTTTCTCTTGTAAGCACAAATAAAAGATTCAAGTTTTGTGATTCGACCATGGAAAGACGACAGTCGACTAGAGAAGAGATGTTACGAGCCGTTGGCATGCTCCAAGCTTGGAGCTCACAACGGGAAGTATCCAGGGTTCTGGGAAGTAGCCCAAGTGTCATAAACCGTTTATGGTCACGTTTCAATGAAACAGGTAGCGTAGAAGAACACCATAAAGGTCGTTTCAGGATTACTACAGTCGCCCAAGACCGATTTTTGATTTTACAAGCCAGAAGAGATCGTACTACCACAGCATCTCAATTAGCTCAAGAGCTGTCACGAGTTCAAATGTACAAATTTCCGACCAAACTGTGAGAAATCGACTGCACGAAAGTCAACTCCACTCCAGACGTCCTTCAAGAGTTCCACAAGTGACCCATGGAAATCGCGCTGCTCGTTTAGCTTGGTGCTAAGAACACGTAAACTGGGATCAAGAGAGGTGGGCCACAGTTCTCTTAAGTGATGAATCTAAATTTAGTTATTATCCCGATTCGGGAAGAATTCGAATATGGGGGAAACCTGGAAAGCAAAACCGTTTCCAGCATGCTCGAGAAGTTGTTAGACAGGGAGGCGGATAAGTGATGTTTTGGGAAGGTATACGCCTTGGTGGAAGAACTGACCTCGTTTTCATACAGAACAACCTCACGGTAAATTCTTACGCAAATGAGATAGTTTTACATGTAGTGGTAAGGTATCTCCAAACAATGGGTCGAAATCCACTCTTCCAACAAGATAATGCCCCTCCTCACCGTGCAAGAGTTGTCTTGAACGTTCTTGAAGAGAATGATATCGATCTTTTACCGTGGCCATCCTGCTCCCCAGATATAAATCCCATCGAGTATGTGTGGGACACCCTAAAAAGAAATCTACTGCGTCAGAACGTCTTCCGTCATGAACAGGAGCTTCGATTAGCAGTTCAGGGGGCTTGGAATGACCTAGGCCAAAATGTAATTGACAATTTAATATTGAGCATGCCGCGACGATCTAACCTAACCTAAGTGTCATTAATAACAGAGGTGGACCTTCTGGGTACTGAAAAATATAAGTGCTTCCATATCCTTTCGAAAATATTAGTTCAGGATTTTTTTTTGTGTTTACCAAATTTTAAATTGTTTTTTAAAATAGGTGCTTTGGAGAAGTCAAATATTATTTTGTTTTCTTGAGAAAACATTATATACAATACATCCTAACAAAAAGCGAAAGATTTCTATAAATTCGAATCATCAAATTCATATTTTAAAGATATTGGTAAGTGTTCCCTGGACTTTTTTGAGGTGTTTATGTTTACACCAACGATCATGCAACAGCTTTTTTCCTAACTCTTTAAATCAAACAACTCAACACACCATTTCCGAGTACTATTCCACAGTAATTACCATCTTATTATCTTTATCTTCTTCCAACGATGTGCTAATTCGAACAGGAAAGCGGAGAAAAATAGAAAACTCGATAGTATCAGTCTAATTGCACATTCATTAGCATTTCGATTCCTGCGGTCGGAATTGCGCATGGAAAAAAATATGTAACTACAGACTCCTGACCTAGATACCCAATACGAGAATAATGCCACAATATTTCAAGTCCACGTACGCTGCTATTCAATGCGATATATTGTGGAAATAATGTATAGCGTGGGTGCAAAGGTGTCTCATATTATAGCATTCTTGCGGTCAATTTTTTGTTAACCTTTACGCCCGAAAGAATAATGTTGAGAAGCAACATAAGTCACTTCGATGATAAAATAAGGTAATGTCTATATAATCGTTTGAAGGATGTATACAGGGAGTAGACACTGATCATTTACGTGTATACAAATCTCAAAAAAGATATCTTGAATCTGATTCCCAAACACCATATGGAATGGGTTCTAGTTTTCTTTATGAATTCATACTATTCTTACAAAAGCCTAGCGGTTGTGGGGCGGAAGAAGTGAAACAATCCATACCGCGGTCTGAAAAAGACGACTAAAAATACCTCGCTTTTGTGTAAATTGCAATACTTGAATTATCTTATTTTTTTCTCCACATTAATCACCCCTGAGACCGAATGAGAAAGTTATTCTTTATAAAATAGGATCTTTTGTTGTGTTATGTATTAGTAGTAGTGAGATTTGATGTGATACGATCGATTCTTCATCGATTAAACCATTAGTAAGGAAATTAGAAAATCAAAAACAGATTCGGTAACAATGTCGATTTAACCTTTTTAATAGTCATTAAATTCTTTTCCTTGCAATTTTAGGCATCTTTAAATAAATTGAATGGATTATCAGATCATTAAGAAATAGGCCTAATTGACCTTCATCTATATTCTGAGTGCTATCTGGTCCTCTAGGAGTTTTGGTAATTTGAAGTTATGTTTCATGAATGGGTCATCGCCCTGACATTCGGAACTCTGAGATTTTATTTGAGAATTTTGCGGAACACGCCCCAAGATCAGAATTTGCAAACTTTATTTCGCTCGCGTATTTTCAGTCGAAGATACTCTATTCTCATATTCCCAGATTGGTTTATCAGAAAATCAAGCCCGATAATCATCCATCTGTATATACTAAAAAACATCATATACATGCCACCAACTCAAATATTCTTCGAAACCTAGATACTGACTGAACTGTGGGTTCATACAGGCGCATCGACCCAAAATCCTTTTCTTTATACTAATGAAAGGGGTTATCCAGGGTGGGGCATAATGGAAGGGCGTTTTTGGAACAGATAGTACACGTAACGATGAGTGAATAGAGGTAAGCGACTGAGGTCATTCGACTTAGGAGAGTTACCATTTAGTTCACAATGGTTATCTGGACAAGAGAGCACCGTGTTTTTGCAGTTGAAGAGTATCATGTTCCGATATTCTAATATTAAAATTTCTATGTGTTCTATCAATGTAGAAATTATCACAGTCATTGCAATTCAATCTATAAACACCTGATTTATTGTATTTACCTGATTTGGTTTTATTATTTTTCATATATTTGCCTAAATTATTATTAGTTTGGAAAGCTATGTTGAAATTATTGCTACTCAAGAATGATTTCAGTTTCTCACTTGTAATAGCAATAATTTCAATATAGCTTTCCAAACTAATGATAATTTAGGCAAATATATGAAAAATAATGAACCAAATCAGGTAAAAATCAATAAATCAGGTGTTTATAGATTGAATTGCAATGACTGTGATAATTTAGACATTGGTAGAACACAGAAATTTTAATATTAGAATATCGGAACATAAACGCAGTTTTTCAAATAAAAAATCAGATTCAAATTACGCGAATCATCTCTTAGAAAATAATCACTCTTTAGACCCATAGTTTGAAATTTTGCATACAGATATAAATATTGGAAGATAGATCTTTGGGAAACTTTAGAAATCAACAAATACGAACACTCAGGTAGACTCATCAATGAACAAGTCGATTCAAGCCCTTCACCTCTATTGAATCTCTTCGGGGAGCAATCTATTGCTCAATTTTATGGGATATACCTGTCATAAATAACCACTTGAGAAGAATCAACCCGATAAGCTTTCAATTACTTAAGAACATTTATATTTATATTCTCATTCTTATTTTCTGTACATTCATTCGTCTGAAGAAGCTACGGTGTAGTGAAACGCGTTACGAATCATAATTATTAAGTAACATTCCAAAAAACACATTACTTGTTTTTATTATTGATAATGGAATTTTATCAAGTAAAAGCCTACCAAATTCAAATACGTACTAGATCTAAACAATTCATCAAAACCGATTTTCAGTGTTGAAGTTGAAGTAGATAATAATGGCTTTTTCTTTTACAGATGATAGCGACATGTACATGGAACAAGATGGACCAGCTAAACGCCAAGTAGCAGACAACCAGCCCCAAGAAAATAGAGACTTATTCTATCCATCCTTTCACCCCTTCCAGACTCAACCATCAGGCCATTCCAGACCATTTTACCCTCAACAGGAAGGCGCTTACAGTCACAGACCACAAGGTGCATACGAACAAAGATTCGACTACGATACAGCCAAATACGTTGGATACAAAGACAGGGAAAACCAAGCAGCCTCCGAAAACGTTGGTGTTTTAGGTTCCGGTAATTTCGGTGTCATCAAAGGAGGAACGTTCTACCACGAGAACGAAGCCGCTGAAAGCTCCAATTTCGAAGA
This sequence comes from Cryptolaemus montrouzieri, assembly GCA_013387265.2. Classification (NCBI taxonomy): domain Eukaryota; kingdom Metazoa; phylum Arthropoda; class Insecta; order Coleoptera; family Coccinellidae; genus Cryptolaemus; species Cryptolaemus montrouzieri. The sequence goes on from JABFTP020000124.1 coordinate 6,568,967, forward strand.
TGATTATTCTCCGTATTACGGAAATGGACATGGGAGACCATCGTTTTATTACAACCAGAATCCAAGACCTTATCAACATGAACAGTTTGCTAATTTCAGGGACTTTGCTGACATTAACACGCCTTCTTACAGCCAGTATATCGTCGTGTACGCTAATAAAAATGGAACCACAGAAGAACCACCTGTCGTTAAAAGAAGACCCAACAATATATTCGAAAGTTTAGCACAACTAGAACTCACTTCTGATGATAATGTTGTAACCGAAGTGGTCCCAAAAAAGATGTCCAAGTCCAAAAGAAAATTGGCGCTTGTCCCTAAGGAAAAAAAAGTGAGAATCAAGAAGACTGACATTTTGAAACGTAAGGCTCAGAATGATGCAAGCGAACCTTTATTAGCGTTGAGTTAAACAAAAAAAGTTCATAAAGTAATATTTATTGTACCTGAATTAAGTTGGCGGTACCTTATATTAAGAAAGGGTACATGCTGGACAACAGAAGAAACTGAATGGGAAAGCTTATCAAGTGAAGAAGTGCTAGAAGCTACAATGTCTATAAGTTGAAAAAATCCATCAACAATTGTCGAATTATATTCGATTCCACCAAGTTACAATCTGAAGAAGAATGTAGTTTTGTGGGTTAGATCGTGCCCAACTTTTTTATATTTAAGTAATGAAAATTTGAATGATAACTGTAGCTTGTATGAATGCCAGGGTTGTTTGAAAAGTCTGGTAAGAAATCGAGAAAAACACATAGCTCGGCGTTACGAACAAGGTGAGGTCATTTTCACAATTTACATAGATGAAGTACTAAAAGTCTGTCGACCCTATTCAACTGGTTTACACACGCTTAAATTTGTTAATCCAGAAAAAGTTAGTCCTATGAACTACATTTGAGTCACATTTTGGTGACAGATCAATGAATGACTGAACGCGCGTGTATGAAGGTTAATCCTAGGTTTAAACTAATGAAGCTTTTGCATCACGTAACCAAACAACTGTGGCGGCATCTCCTAAAAATCTGCCAAACTCCTCAAACGACCCTTATATTTTTCAAGGATCATATATTGTGAATAGATAGGATATAGTATTAAGCGAAATAATAAAATGTTGAGGTAATAGACCACTAAATGAAACCATGTAAAGTTTCTCAAGGTCTGCTCAAGTGTTAGATTTGTTGCTTTCTCATCGACTGGTTGAGGTTTTCAGATCCATTAATATTGCTCTTTTCATTTAGAAAATCATCAAGGAAAAGTGTGCGTTACAGGCGAGATCTATTTTTTGTTGCTTCAATAGTCATTCGTCTCATTTTCTACATTTTTAACAGATAATAAGTTGAAGTTTAAAAGAATAAAGGTGCAAAAGATTGTACCTTAATAAAAATTAGACGTCAGGTCTTAGGTCACAGTTTCAATGTAGTAGCTTCATTTTCTATAATAATAATAATAATACATTCATTCAACAGAATTATCGCAGAAACACTAGTTCAATGGAATACAAAAATTCGACGAACAAGTCACAATGAGATACAAATGATTATTTAAGACTCAAATTTTACAATAGTCATAAAACTCATTCACACAACACGGTTCACAATCTATTATCAAATTGCGGAACCTTTTCTTGAACAGCTTAATTCCATTTATTAGTTTGAAAGCTCTGAGTAACGCATCAAAATCCTTAAGGCTGCTTTTGGTAAGTGTCGGTCGATACCTCGGATAGCGGTAAAGAAATATTTGTCTAGTGTTGTTGTCCTGAACATGTTGTAAAAAATAGACATTATGCTGTTTAACAAACACTAAGCTTCTAAAAATGTAAAGACCAAAAAGGGTCATAAATCCTTTTGCTCTGAAAAGACCTCGACAATAAGTGCCTATTTTTGATCCGAAAAACTTCTGCTCACATTCGAGCAGCAAATTAGAAAAATAAACAAGTAGTAATGTTTCCTCATCAACATGAGTATAAATAACTGAGTGGAGCCTTTTACTTAGTGTCTCAATGTGTTTGGTCCATCTCATATAGCCATCTATAGTAACTTCCAAAAATTTACAAAAAGAATTAATAGGTATCATTCATTTTGAGTCTACCGGTTCTTTCAACTTTAGACTGATCTGTATGAAAAATAACACTTTCCGTTTTACTCATATTCAACAAAATTTTAATGATCAACACACCATTTTCAATCTTTTCAAATTATACATTCGCTTGAGACATGACAGAGGTAGGATCTTCATCTGATACATGATAATTGGAATCATCTACAAACATAACAAGAGAGTCATAAACATCTCCATCAAGAGCGTTGGGAAGGTCATTTATATATACTACGAAAAGAAGTGGGCCAAGAATGCTGCCTTGAGGGACACCCATTACCAATTTCTGTTCGTAGACGTAGAAATTTGAACACCTATTGTTGTAACGAGTCTCTGTTTCCGCTCATTTAGGTAACTTTCAATAAGAGAGTAGTTGGTTATCTCGGATGCCACAGGCTTCAAGATTTTTCAGTAATATATCATGCTGGAAGCAGTCAAAAACCTTTGAAAAGTCCAGGAATACTCCAAGTGGAATACAACCTGATTCCAAAGCGTCTGTTATTGCATGAATCAGTTCAAATATAGCAGTATCAGTATATTTACCCCCTACAAAACCGTGCTGATAATGAGAAAAAACTTTAAATTTCTTAAAAAACTTAATAAACTATTGGACCTCTAATCTTATAATGGAAATCTCTTTGATCCGTCGTACTCTTCCTGATATTATGCAATAATGTAGCGATATTTAAGTACAAATACTTATACATGGGAACGCTATTTCAACTCAAAATTGTTAATGTTAATGTCAAGAGAAAAAATGTAATGTTATTTAAATATGGTAAGAAAATGTTTCTTACAGGATGGGGCGTAATGGAAGGGCGTATTTCTTTTCACGGACGGTGCTGTAGTTACACTTGGGGGACAACCTTGAGGTTTCGGATTCATTGCTGATGCAGTCGTTCTGAAATTGTGTACCCATCAGATGATTGTGACTCGTTTCGGAACTGAAGCGTTACGACCAATTTTGAATCGCTGGAGAAAGCATGGTAACTCTTCCTGAGTCAAATGACCTCAGATGCTCCCCTCTACATAGTCACCGTTACATGTTCTACCCAATCCAAAAACGCTCTCCCTTTACGCCCTACCTTGTACTAGAGTTAAAGCTGATCAGCTTCACTGATACTATTTCAATATTCATAATCTAGATTAAGGTCATCAAAAATTGGACGTTGACTGGAATCTGCTAATATCAATCTTCAGGGTGGTTTTATAGGACAGCTATGTGAAACCTTGTAAATAGAAAAAAAAATAACCCCCATTTACCGCTCTCGACTTTCAAGAAAACCTTATTGGCGAAAACCAATTTCAGGTATCTTTCTTTGCTTCGAGTATTTTCCATTTGACGAGATTTGAGCTTTATAAAAGATATTTTGACATATTTGAGGCACAGGGATACATTCAAAAAATGTTTTTACCCATCTGCAACTCTTCGGAGAGATCGTGGGTGGATTTTGGTTCATAACGATGGTTTGGTTAATAGATATATTGAACTTAGAAGATACATGATAGAAGTAACTTATTTCACTAAAGATATTGCCTTAATTCTAGTATGTAGATCTTCGTGGAGTTTCGAACGTCTTGAGGGCCAAGTGTACATAGGTTCCCTGGGTGGGAAGCGCTAGTCGTAGCGTTGGATGCTGCTAGATACCTTAAGATCAACTAGTGATCCCGGAGAGGATGCTGCAGTCGAAGCGTGAAAGCGAACTGACTTCTGGTGGCTAGGGCTGCTGGTTTAATGCTCTGTTCGCCTTGTAGGTTCGTCCCTTCTTCTGATGGTGGAGTGATGCGCTCTCGTAAGTTCGTGGTGGCTAGCCTTGGTAGACTCGATTCGCAGGTGGCGCTCGAAGGGCGTATTAGCGGAGCGCTTTTGTACTAGCGTTCGTGCTACACAACGGTTTTAGAGATTTCAGGTAATCTTGTATCCAAATAATATGATAATATGATTTTAATCAAAATGAAGTCATTTCCAACCAAATTCCGTTAATAGATGGGAATCTTGTCAATCGCTAAATAATTCTCTATGGCAATATCAGTTAATATATTTATGAACATGGAGAGATCACAGAATAATTCGGATGAACTATCGATGCTGCGTAAGTGAAGATGAAAATCACAGAGAATGTTTTCGTTTTGTCAGCAAATTTTCGTGATAACAGGAAAGAATTTCCTTGGAATTAAAACGATAAAAAACCTAATATATGATAGAATTTCTTCTTCAATTGAAAGTGGAGGTAATGGTTAACCTGCTGGTGATCTTTATATCAAAAAAGATTTGTGCACGATTCTTGCTTGAACCGCAGAATACTGAAAACCAGTGTCAATATTCACAATTTATTGAAAAAATACTGAAATCTGGCCCATTCTTGCTACTTCGTTTACGGAAATGTTTTAGATCGTTGAGAACTAAAAACACAATTTCGAGATAAATTTTTAATCCGGAAACTTCTGAAATATAACAAAACTGCAACCTTCTCATTCCAACTACTTATCAATAGAGATGTTATCATTATAAAATTCAGTCGTTCAAAAATATATGGCTTTTCTATGTTGAATTATTAAATGAAAAATGAAGAATGATAAAAGAGCAATGTTTATTTCATATGAGATATTCGAATTGTCCTCCCAAATTCTCTATATATAATCCGTATCTTCGTTTGACAGAATTCACAGTATTCAATATTTGAATTCCACGAATTTGGACAAAGACATCGTGGAACTGGTTAACCAAATCCGACAAAACCTATAAAACGAGACCACTTGTGCCTATCCAATCAATGTGCCTGCATTATGCGCAGGTACTCCATCCTGTTGAAACCACTTCGTTTCTAGTCTAAGAGTGGAACATTTTTGAAATATGGCTCAACAAATTCGGTCAAAATATTCAAATGAGTGTTAGCGTGTACGGATTCCTCAAAAATATATGGTTTTCTCATTTGTTGCCATCAATTATCAATCACGCTTTGAAAAGTGACCTTGGCGATTTTTCTCTTTGAAAACATGGTGATTTTCATGTGACCAATAATGTCGATTGTTTCTATTACAGACTCCATCACTGCATATCCTAACTTCATTGCCCCAAATACGTTTCTTTGAAAATCTGCGTTTCTCTTGGAACCATTCAGAGAAAATAATTCGCCGCTCAGCAACGCCAGGTAAAAGCTGATGATTCAATCTCATCCTATATGGTTTAAATTGATTGCCGCTTGTCAAAACACCAGTTACATTGGCTAATTCTCTCATCGATGTTTAAGGATTTTCAATTACTGTTGCAATTACGTTCGTTTCTTCATTATTCTCTTCAGCATATACTTTGAACCTCGACCTTTTGAAAGATCTGTAATTTCACAAAGTATTCTCCAACATTCTGCAAATACGTTTGTCTGGTTGGTGTCGATCCGGGAACTGCTCTTGATGAAGATAACCAGCAGCTTCACTAATATTTCTGCTTTCAATGAAACAAGAAGTCATATTTTCAATGAAATAAAACTAAAGTATTTAGATTTTCACTATATTAACAAAACCATGACCGGTTTCACCACACTGTGGCTTCATCAGATAGATACAAACTAATGAACAGAGTTATTCCTTATATATTAGTCTTATTTCCTACTTAATATTATAATAGGTACAAGAGGTATGTTGGAAAACCCATCGGAGTTGCTTACTTTATGAATTGAAAAGATTGAGTAAAGAAGAAGGATTTAGATCTAATTGACTATTAAGTAACCTACCTGAATTCTTCTGTTTGTTGATCTCTAAAATTTCCAATAGATTGAGTTTTTGTCTGTTATTTTCATTGTGTAAAATTTTGAAATTATCATTAAAGTTATGGTTTTCTTCGAGTAAGTGATTAGAATAATGGGAATCTGATTTATGATGATTAAAACTACGTTTGTGCTCGGATAATCTAACTTTGAAATTTCTTAAAGTTCTACCAATATAAATTTTATTACAATCCCCGCAAGACAGTTCATAAACAACGGATTTATTACTTTTATCAATTTTAGATTTGCAGTTTTTGATATGTCGGCCTAACCAATTTTGAGTTCAGAAATTATAATGCGAGAAGAATGATTTTAATTTTAGACTAGGATTACCAATATAAGTTGAGCTGTTGTATTTTGTGTTTGAACTTTTTATACTTGGAAATACTTCCTGGATTGCTTCTTGAAATTTTTTGCATGAAATCATGTTCTCAATCATAGTTGGACTGTAACCGTTATTGACTGCTATTTGTTTAATTATATTTAGCACTTTTATGAAATTACATTGTGACATTGGGATATTAATAAGTCTATGTACCATACTATTGTAAGCTGCTAATTTATGTGGATAAGGATGTGTAGATGAGCTGTGAATAGTAATATCTGTATGCGATGGCTTATGAAAATAGAAAATCATGTTTTCCGTTAATTTTATTAATAGTTAAATCCAGAAAGTTAATGGATTTTTCTGTTTCTATCTCTAACGTGAATTTAATATTATCGTGAATTTTGTTAATGAATGTTTTGAATGACTAATTTTCTGTTTGTGCCAGTGAAACAACAAATGATATCGTCGACATATCTAAACCAATAAATAAAGTGTTTGAATAACGGATGTTCTTGGATAGTTTTTTCCAATATTATCCATGAAAATTTCAGCGAGCAGAGGACTCAGAGGATTACCCATGATTAAACCTTTTTTACTATTATATAATACTCCATCGAACTTAAAATAATTTTGTTCTAAACAAATTTCTAAAAGGTGTAAGATTTCTGGTTTAATTATCGGATTGACTTTATTAATTTGAAGGGCGTTCTTGATGAGTTTCACTGTATCACTAGGTGGAACACTAGGGAAGAGATTTACTACATCATTTACAGTCATATCATAATTCTCGTCGTTTCTATATTCCATTTCAAAAACACTTCCAAAAATGGGAAGATAACTAAGGATTTTGATAATGTGGTTTCATCAAACACAAATATACCTTGTTCAGTATCGAAAATTAATTCCATTGATATTGCTATAGAGAAATACTTTAGCAAGATTTCCATCTGATAACGAGATTCGATCAAAAATGACTTCATATTCTGAAAAATGCGCCAACCTTATGTTATTATCATACTATATATTTTCGGAAAGGCAAAAACTACTCTACTAAACGCGACCAATTTCGCGTATGTGAAGCAGCTATCATATAGCTGCTTCACAAAACCAACGAAGTTGGGATATCCCGTAGACATCATACCGAAAAAATTGCCAACAGAAAAAAGCGAATTAATGGTGCAGTAGAAAGGCCTTTGGTGAGAGACAAAAGCGGGAGTTCTCAGTATTCATTCGGAAATACTAAGACAATACATTGTTAACCTGTTTATCTATTACCAGAAATTCCTTGTTCTGTTGTTAAACATCCCATTTTCTAAAACGACCGATAACAAACCACTAAAGTCGCAAAAGGAACGACAGATAAGTTGGATATACGACATAAACACCTCACCAATATCTTTAAAATATGAATTTGATGATTCGAATTTATAGAAATCTTTCGGTTTTTGTTAGGATGTATTGTATAGAATGTATTCTCAAGAAAACCAAATAATATTTGACTTCTCTAAAGCACCTATTATAAAAAAAAGTTTGAAATTTGAAAATGACGAAATTTGTTAAAACGCAAAAAAAATCCTGAACTGATATTTTCGAAACGATATGGAAGCACTTATATTTTTCAGTACCTAGAAGGTCCACCTCTGTTATTAATGACACTTTGGCATCGTCGCGGCATGCTCAATATTAAATTGTCTATTACATTTTGGCCTAAGTCATTCCAAGCCCCCTGAACTGCTAATCGAAGCTCCTGTTCATGATGGAAGACGTTTTGACGCAGGAGATTTCTTTTTAGGGTGTCCCACACATGCTCGATGGGATTCAGATCTGGGGAGGAAGATGGCCACGGTAGAAGATCGATATCATTCTCTTCAAGAACGTTCAAGACAACTCTTGCACGATGAGGAGGGGCATTATCTTGTTGGAAGAGTAGATTTTGACCCATTGTTTGGAGATACGGTACCACTACAGGTAAAACTATCTCATTTGCGTAGGAATTTCCCCAGAGGTTGTTCTGTATAAAAACGAGGTCAGTTCTTCCACCAAGGCCTATACCTCCCCAAAACATCACTTATCCGCCTCCCTGTCTAACAACTTCTCGAGCATGCTGGAAACGGTTTTGCTTTCCAGGTTTCCTCCATATTCGAATTCTTCCCGAATCGGGATAATAACTAAATCTAGATTCATCACTGAAGAGAACTGTGGCCCACCTCTCTTGATCCCAGTTTACGTGTTCTTGGCAGCAAGCTAAATAAGCAGCGCGATTTCCATGGGTCAGTTGTGGAACTCTCAAAGGACGTCCGGAGTGGAGTTGACCTTCGTGCAGTAGATGTCTCACAGTTTGGTCGGAAATTTGTACATTATGAACTCGTGATAGCTCTTGAGCTAATTGAGATGCTGTGGTAGTACGATCTCTTCTGGCTTGTAAAACCAAAAATCGGTCTTGGGCGACTGTAGTAATCCTGAAACGACCTGTATGGCGTTCTTCTACGCTACCTGTTTCATTGAAACGCGACCATAAACGGTTTATGACACTTGGGCTACTTCCCAGAACCCTGGATACTTCCCGTTGTGAGCTCCCAGCTTGGAGCATGCCAACGGCTCGTAACATCTCTTCTCTAGTCATATGTCGTCTTTCCATGGTCGAATCACAAAACTTGAATCTTTTATTTGTGCTTACAACAGAAACAAAGTGCCAGCTAACTGATTTCAAACACTGAATACATGAAATGATTATAAAGCAGCGTCGCATCTGCTGCATTTTTAGTTTTTTATAAAAAAAATCAGTGGCGGCACTCTACATAATTTGGTGAGAAATTGATGCAGGTTTTCATTTCTTAAAAAAAATCATCCATGTTGATCGTTCTGGATACGATATATCGATATTCAGAAGTGTTCCCTAGACTTTTTTGAGGTGTTTATGACAGCACCATGGATTCAAAACAATGAGTTTAGAACTAATTGCAACAATCTTAGATATAACTACAGTGATTTCTGAATGAATGTGAATATTTAATTTGTTCTGGTTAATATAGTTTCTTTATGAAAAACGTTCAATTATGAATTAAACAATTCCGTCATTCAATATATCCAGTAATTTTATGCATAAGAATAGAAACTGTTCTACATTTTGAAATGCAACTGAAGCAGAACTAACTGAAGGTCAACTTGCTTCTTATTGAAGATGCTAAAATAATGAAAACGATTTCATCTAGTGATGTACATATAGAAGAACGAGAAAATAAATTATAGAATGATTATTAAACGAGGGAGATTCATCTGGATATACTATTTTCTATAGAGAAAATAAATCTAAAGAAATAAGTATTAGAATGGAACTTCAATACATATTTTCTCAACTTGCTAAGTGATTCCGAAAAAAGTGGAACTATAGGCGTTTATATGAGTGAAGGTTCGAGTATACCGAAATTGTTAATCTTTCAAGAATAAAAATTTCTGCTGAGAATTTTGATATAAATCACTGGATGATGCAAAGTGCAAGAATCATTTTTCGAATTTTTTATGTTTGGTGCGTCTATCACGAAGATATTTCGAAAAATGAAGAATACGAAATTCGCAATAATGTAGATTCAATTTGATTAGGAGTGTTGTTGATGGAAATTGATATACAATTTTCAATTGAATAAAAGAATGACCTTCAACTTATCACAACAGGGTGTAAATTAATAAGTGCGAAAGATTTCATGAGCTGATTGATTTCTCAAGCCATTTTAAGACGAAGATTTCCAAAGAACATATGTTCACGAACGCTTCGTTACCGAAATACAGATGTTTTTTTTTAATGTTCACTGCAGGTTTTCAGATACTCAGTTCAATTAAGTATGAATCTTTTCACATCGCATTTTATGCGTATCTGTCAGTGTGTGTGCAATCAAAGCAATCATATTAAGTGCAGAAAATAGCTATTTTCAGCCATTACAGAGGACTCTAAACGTAAACACATAGATCTTCGTATGCTAAGACTATCTTGAATGACTCTACAAGAAATGATAATGGTCTTCTTAAGTCTTCTACGTTCAGTACAAGAGTTCTGTAAACCAACTTTTTTCCAATGTCCGCAAGTAGAAAAATCAATTGAATTCAGATCAGGTGAACGAGCTGGCCGATATTGGGTTCCACCTCAGCTTATCCAGCGATCTGGATACGTTTCGTTCGAATGTTGATGAGCTCTTATACTAAAATGGGCAGGAGAGCCATTGTTCATCTCCAACATTCCCGCGCTGTCACATAAACGAGTAGAATCAGTAGATTCTGTAGCTCTTGGTTCAAAAACTCACTGTATGAATCTATATTTAATCTAAGCGGAAGCAACTGAGGACCAATTATGTGGTCTCCAATCATTTCACAGAAGGTGATGTACGTAACAGGTGAAACAGACTCACCAAAGAAATCAATGCAGCTACAAAAGAAGACAAAAATGCATATTTCGATTCCATATGTCAAAAAATTGAACAACACTTCTTTGAAAGCGAGCCCCGAGACCTGTTCAAAAAAGTCAGATCTCTAACTGAAGCATCAAGGTAAAGAATGGAGAGAAGCTTATCTCCAAATCGGATGTTCTAGAAAGACGGAAAACTTTTTCTTCTTCTTCCAACTTTATTTTAGGCGAAACCGCCTGTTTATTCTTCGGTCGTTTGTCTGTTACGGAACGTTCAAGTTGTCACTCCACCTTTTTCGTGGTCGTCACACGCTTCTGCGCCCCAGTGGAGATCTATCACGGGCGATTTTCACTATTCTCCTGTCATCCATTCTGTTTATATGGTTATTCCACTCCTGTTTTCTGTTCAATACCCAGCTGTTAATTTTGTCCACCTTGCACATGTTTCTGATATTCTCACTCCTCTCTCTGTTGAGCAGTGTTTTCCCGGCTATCCTGCGAAGTACCTTCATTTCGGTAGTCTCCAGTAGTCGCCTGGTTTTCGTTGTTTCTGGTCTAGTTTCTGCAGTGTATGTCATAATGGGCCTTACAGTTGCTTTGTAGATTCGTGCCTTGGCTTCAATTCCGATATGCTTATTGCGCCACATTGTGTCATTCAGACATCCTGCTACTCTTGTTGCTTTTGTTGCTTGCTCCCTTACCTCCGCCTCGACATCTCCGTAGCCCGAAATCTCTATGCCGAGATATTTAAATTTCATTTCCTGCTGGATAGATTTACCATCAACCTCAAGCTTGCATCTCAATGGTGTTTTCGATGTAGTCATGCATTTTGTTTTAGAGGCAGAAATTATCATATTAAACGATTTGGCTGTACGGTTGAACTGGTGTAGGAGGCGCTGTAAATCGTCTTCATTTTCTGCAATCAACACAGCGTCATCGGCGTAACAAAGGATAGTTATCTCTTTGTCCCCCATTTTGTAGCCCCTCATTCCTCTTACTTTTTTGATTATCTCGTCCATGATGATGTTGAACAGAAGGGGCTTAACGAATCTCCTTGACGAATACCACTTCTCACTGGTATCTGTGTGGTAAGCTCCCGTCTAATCTTGCCTGGATCTTGTTCGCAGTATATATATTTTCGATAGTCTTTATTATATTACGTGGGATTTGCCTGTTGTAGAGCAGATGTATAATGTCTGATAATTGGACCCGGTCGAAAGCTTTGAGCAAGTCAACAAAACACATAAATGCTGGCTTATTATATTCTATCGACTTTTCTGTTACTTGTCTTATGACAAATACGGCGTCGGAGCAAGATCTTCCAGATCTGAATCCTTGTTGTTCATCAGCGAAAGAGGTGAGGCTATTTATTTTGTTTGTTATACACTACGTAGTAAGCTTCAGCGTGGTGCTCAACAGATTTATTCCTCTATAATTCGAAGGTACTTTCTTGTCTCCTTTCTTAAACATAAGAATAGTAGTGCTTGTACGCCATTCATCTGGGATCCTGTGATGGTAAAGGATTTTTTGAATTGAAATTGTCAACTCTTGAGTAAGATGTTGTCCGCCATACGGAAAACTTACTGTCAGGAATTGATGTCTGATGATAGTGCAGACAGCCATTCGCACAACATAGAATCAACAGTTGGTACCGCAAATTCTAAAACAGGAGTGGAAAAGGTTGTTCAAAGGCTTAGTGATCGAAAAGCAGCAGGTAATGATGGCATAGTTACTGAAATGCTGAAGATGACAGCAGACGCTGGAATTAAAATATTACACCACATCTGCACAAAAATCTGGGAAACGGGGATTTGACCAACTGAATGGACGGAATCATTGTATATTCAGCTACATAGAAAGGAACAGAAAGACCAATGTAAAAACTATAGAACCATCGCTCTGATTCCGTATTCCAGCGAAGTTATGCTGCTGATATTGGAAGAGAGGCTGAAACCCTAACCATATACCCAAATTCCGCCGAATCAGATTAGTTTCATGCCAGGACGCGGCACAAGAGAGCAACTCATAAATATCAGACAACTTATACAGAAATGCTACGAATACAATGTTCCTTTGCTGATTCTTTTCTTGGACTACATCAAGGTCATCAATAAAGTTGTCTGGAATAATTTGTGGCAGGTTCTAGATGAGATCGGCACGCCAGAGCATGATAACACTTGTTATCAAGAATCTTTATACAACCAACAAGGCTTTTGTGAGGGTGGATGACATGGTTTCGGATTCGTTTACAGTAGTAAAGGGTGTAAGACAAGAATGCGTCCTGTCACCCATTTTATTCAACATAGATGGGGAATGGATAATAAGGAAGACGACAGAAGGTTGAAATGGTGGGGTCTCTGTAGCGGGAAATAAAATATCAAACTTATGTTATGCCGATGACACAACTGTTTTAGTATCTTCAGAGGAAGAAATGGCCGATCTGTTGAAACGGATCGAAAAAGTCAGTGAGGAGGCTGCAGTACTTCTCAAGCGTTCCAAGTGCTCCCTGATGGTGGTTGATAGAGAAAACTTACTTTCGCCATTCAGAAACCTCATGAATGATATTGAACTAAAAACCGATACAATATACCTTGCAGCTAGAATAAACAACAATGGAGACTGTGATTGAGAAATGAAACGCCGATTGGCAATAGCTAAGTCTTCTTTAGCCAAATTAGGAGGGGTGTGGAGGGACCATCACATAACGAAAGAGACCAAAGTGCGGTTGGTGGAATTATTAATATTTCCTATAGCAATGTACGGTTGCGATGAACGCTGCATATCGGATTCAAAGCATTTGAGATGACATGCTACCGCAGGATGCTTCGGTTACCCTGGCTGCTTATAGAACAAATGTCTCCATCCTGAAAGAACTGAAAATAGATATCTAAGACCGCCTCATACCAACTATACAAAGGCGTCTTCTCGGATTCGTTGGGCATATAATACGGCAAGATGGACTAGAAATATCGACGATACAGGGCAAGGTAGAGGGGAAGAGACGAAGAGGCCAATCACCAAATAGATTCATCGACCAGGTGAAAGACCTCACAAACTTATCTCTTTCAGAAATAATGAGAGACGCAGAAGATCGCGAAAAATGGAGATCTATTATCAACGGTGATACTTATGCGTTATAAACCACGTTCGAAATCGAACAACGATAATGATGATGATGATGAATCATTCATATCCGCATTCTGTGGCGGCTTGGATGAGCTGTTGTGGGGTTCTTGGATTATCCTGGCGCGATCTAATTTTCCTTCTGAGATTATCCCATGAATGTTCAACAGAGTTTAGGTGAGGAGAGCTGCCCAGTACAACATAGCGATTCCCTCTGTTTCAAGATAATGTCATGCGAGGTTGCAGGTATGCGGAGAAGCATTGTCCTACATAAAAGTGAAATTCTCACCGTGGGCACCTCGCCAGGGTCTCACTATGGGCTCCAGCACTAGGTCCACGTAGTTTCTAGCCGTTACGCTCGCAGGAAACGAAATTAAATCTGTTTTGCCTCTCAGCATAATGCCACCCCAAACATCATACTGTCTCCTTGGTAATTCGGAATTTGTCTTGCTGCTCGGAATCTAGCTTGTCTTCCACGACCCCTTAAAACCCGAATCCGGCGGTCATCTGATCGAACACCAATTCTGGTCTCATCCGAAAAAATAACATTTCGGCAATTCTCAATATTCCAATTTTGGTTCTCCATAAACCAATTAAGGCTGTTAATTTTTTGTTGTCTGGTTAGCTCTGGAACTCTTAAGGGCCTTCTGCTGTATAAACTCCTTGATCGAAGTCGTTGACGTATCGTTTCGACTGATAAACTGATGCCTGTTGCTTCCAGAAATTGCCTTTGGAGTATGGGGTGCGACGCACTAAGGTTTCTTCTTGCAATTTCGCACCAAAAGTGGTCTCGCTCTTCCGAAGTGATCTTCCTCTTCTTCTAGGCCTATTTTGCAGAGATTATAGCTCCACGTGTCGGGCGTAGGTTTTTGAAATCACCCCTTGTGATACCCCCATTGTGGCATCTATATCGCTTTGTGTCCTTTTAAAATTTTTAAATTCGCAGTTTCAAATCCCAGTGACGACTGAGTACAATATCCATGGTCAAAAACAATCAATAATGCGAAATACAGAGTGATTTCATATAAATTTGTGTGTATGTATGTGCATAGGAACTTTTCGTCATGAAATGTTTTGACGATCACCTTATTAAATCTTTTGTACTGATTTATTCACAATCAAAGCACCTTATCCTTTTAAATGTACCACTTATCTGATAATAATAATAATAATAACTTTATTTCATTTCCATTTACATGATGAAACCACAGAGTGGTGAAAAGCGTCATAAGTTTGTCAGTATAGTGAAAATTTAACCTACTTATTTCATTAAATAGAATAATATAGAATTTTTGACATGGTAACATATTGGATAATATTTACAACAATTTTTTCATTATCAGGAAACAAATTATTTTTCCTAATTTCTTTGTGAGATACAACTGAAAATATTCATTAAGCATCCATTTTCTTGGAGTCCACCTCAGTTTCTACTGGATAAAAAATGATTCTATTAATTTTGAACTAAGTGACAGAAATCTTTTATTATTGTTATAGCTGCGACAAACAAAACTATTTCAATGCAAATTATTAGCTTCAGCATCACCAATTTTGTTGGGGATTTTGAATATTTTTGTTTGTTGCTTCAAGTTTGATAGTAATTGTGTGTTATAGACGATTTAGATTATTTTATTTTTAAGTTAATTTAAGGATGAATTAATTGTTAAGATTTAATTATATTCTGATACTAATAACGTGTCATCATTACCGTTTATAAAATTTAGAGAAGATTATTTTGTTTTTAGTCATAATTTATTATTACAGAAAAGTGAAACTAAATTTTGAATTATTGTTTCATTACTTACACCCATCACATTGGAACCGAAAATATGATTAAACTTCTCTTTGTGATCTTCCTTTCGAAAAAAAATGTTGACTATCTTTTCTTCGTCCGAAGTTTCAAGTTTTAGTAAGCAACATATGTGTTTTTGTTTTCACTTCACAATTTCGTTTTATTTTTAAATATCTTAATATTTCTTGAATGATATCTTTTTTTATTAACTTTCGAAAAAGTTTACCTTTTAGGGATATTGATGACATATCTATTTAGTGGAAAACCATGTTGGAAGAGTAAAGCGAAAAAAAACACGTTTGTCAGTTTTACACGTTCATTTGTTAATACACGACAGGTGTAGACCCTTCGGTCATTTCAAAGTGCTGAATACTAACTTAGATACAAAGATGACAACATGATATATAGGGTGCGCCAGAGAAAACCGGACAATTTTTTTCTGTTATAACTTTTGCAATTTTAGAGTTAGACCATTCGTATATGCTTCATTTGAAAGCCAAAGGACTAGGTTTTTCAGAAATGGTATAGAAATTTCTCTTCCGGTGAAATCCAAAATGGCTGACTCATTCAAAAATGAGCAATATTTCAATATTGCTGGAACGTTTTTGTTTCACTAAAAAATTCGAATGGCACATTCAGTCGATAATTCAGTCTTTTCTGAACAATTTGACATATTGATCTTGAAAATATTCCAAGAATTGGTACAAAAGTAGCGTGAAAAATTTTTTCATTCTGATTTTCAGCTGAAATCGAATTGTTTTTTACCTCATGGCGTTGGCACCCCTGAAGTTGTGTTTTTCATAGACGTTCTTAGAAGACAAAGAACCATATTTACTAAAACCAACCTAAAATTTGATTTCCGTTCGAATTCAAAATGGCCGACTTCCTCAATATTAATAATTGTCCTCGAGCTTAAAAAAATTTTTCGCTGTCGTAGTGAATCGTAGTGAATCAACTGCGTAATTCAGTCACTAGATTGAACCTTTCCCATCATTTTGAGGGGTCGAACTCGAATATTGATTCAAAATTGTGCCAATTGTCGTCAATAATAATTTTCTTCTTCACCATCATATGCACCTCTCGTTGTTAAACCTCTGAACATAGACTGCATTCATTAATTCTATGATAAACAAAAAGTAATGAAATGTCATCGAGTTTTAGACGACATCTGATTTGAACTCGAATTTTATCTTGGTGTTGCATGTTTTTGACGTTTGAAATTGTTAACAATGTTCATTTGTGCGTGGCTATACTGAACTTGAGGAAAAAATTACGGATAACAGGGTCATTAGGAAGATCAGGATGACTGTCTCTCAAATATCTCAGAGATGCCAACTGTTAAAAACATCTGCGAGAATAATAATACGACACGATTTGTGTTGGGAACAAATTACATGAATAAAAACATTCATCAAAAAAATCAAGTACTCAGAATGGAATATAACCTCCATTGATTCATTCACAACCATCTGCACCCGTCTTCTCCAGCTCTCTATGGATCTCGAAATTACTTCTTGATAAAGATTGTTTCAACTTTCTTCAATTTTTTGCCTCAGCTCCTCTTAATTATTGAAATTAAACCATTTTTATACACCATTTCTTCCAAATGACCCCACACAAAATAATCGCACGGATTGAGATCGGGACTATTTGGGGGCCATTGTTCTGGTTCGATGATATCGTCTAAGCGTTGTCTTAGATAATCCATAGTATAGTGACTGGTATGACATCTGGCTCCATCCTAAGATCAATTGAAATATTTTCCATTGAGATACATCTAATTTGGGACACCCTGTACACTGACGGCCAGTTGAGAGTAAGTAGCGTTTTTTGTGATAGAGTACTGGTTGTTTATTTCTTTGACAAACGTTGTCAGAAGAATATGGAAAAAATTTTAGAATTCCATAGAAGATTTTCGCTGGTGGCAACTTATTCATGTCATATAAAATATAAAATACAAAAAACAGCAATCACTCACCTGCATTAAAGTGAACTGAGAAGTTGACGCCTCAATAGTTGGTAACATATGAACGAGAATTATGTGACAATAATTTTCCGAATCTAATCTTATGCATTGTTCGATGAAAATGATATTTGATTCAAAGTTCCTCGAAATACCGACAGAGACCATTACATGCCTGGAAAATTTTAGTCCCTCCTTCTGCAAACGAATTAAAGGCTGTTTTTTGGTAGGACAATACTGAAAATTTTTTCGTCTGTGAACCAGATATTTTCGATTTGTCTACGCTAAATATAATTAATAAATTTCTGCATCACTCGAATCTGCCTTCTTAGACAGCTTGAGTCAATTGAAAATTATAGTGCCTCTGAAAATACTCAAGACCCAAAACGTGTCTTATTATTCTTCTCACAGGGGTTTTTGAGGTTTGGCATCTTTGAGACATTTGGGAAACAGTCAAGCTTGTTCCTGGAGTTCTGATAGGGCTGACTGCTAATGCAGAAATTCCCTGAATGTTATCCATGAATCCATGAATGTCTACCTGAGTGTTTGTATTTATTGATTTCTAAAGTTTCCCAAAGATCTACCTTCCAATATTTATTATCTGTATGCAAAATTTCAAACTGTGGGTCGAAAGAATGATTATTTTTAGAGATGATTCGTGTAATTTGAATCTGATTTTTATTTGAAAAACTGCGTTTATATTCCGATATTCTAATATTGAAAATTTCTATGTGTTCTACCAATGTAGAAATTATCACAATCATTGCAATTCAATCTATAAACACCTGATTTATTGTTTTTACCTGGTTTGGTTTATTATTTTTTATATATTTGCCTAAATTATTATTAGTTTGGAAAGCTATGTTGAAATTATTTCTACTTAAGAATGATTTCAGTTTCTCACTTGTAATGCCAACGTAGGTTAAGGTGTTGAATTTTTGTTTCAAAGTGAGAAACTGAAATCATTCTCAAGTAGCAATAATTTCAACATAGCTTCCTAACTAATAATAATTTAGGCAAATATATAAAAAATAATAAACCAAACCAGGTAAAAACAATAAATCAGGTGTTTATAGATTGAATTGTAATGACTGTGATAATTTCTACATTGGTAGAACACATAGAAATTTTAATATTAGAATATCGGAACATAAACGCAGTTTTTCAAATAAAAAATCAGATTCAAATTACACGAATCATCTCTTAGACAATAATCATTCTTTCGACCCACAGTTTGAAAAATTTTGCATACAGATAATAAATATTGGAAGGTAGATCTTTGGGAAACTTTAGAAATCAATAAATACAAACACTCAGGTACACTCATCAATGAACAAGTCGATTTAAGCCCTTCACCTCTATTGAATCTCTTCGGGGAGCAATCTATTCCTTAATTTTATTGGATATACCTGTCATAAATAACCACTTAAGAAGAAGCAACCCAATAAGCTTTTAATTACTCAAGAACATTTATAGTTGTATTCTCATTTATATTTTTCTGTATATTCATTCGTCTGAAGAAGCTACGGTGTAGTGAAACGCGTTACGAATCGCAATTATTAAGTAAAATTCCTTAAAACACAGTACTTGTTTTTTATTATTGATAATGGAATTTTACCAAGTAAAAGCCTCCCAAATTCAAATAATAATATAATTATTATTATTAATTCACCATTCATTCAGTATCACAATAGAAGCTAACAAAAAAAAACAACAATCTGGATGAACGAAGGTGGAGTTAGCCCATCAAGCTTACATGGGGGAGTCAAGGTAATCTGAGTAGGTAGATTGATAAAATTTGACATTACATTTACATTAACAAATTAGTAAAATAATTACAAAACAATTTCCTAAATACTTTTTTATAAATATTTTAAAAGAGACTATCAATAAAGAATTCATACACATTGTAGAAACAATATTAATTCTGTTTTGAGATTCTTGCGCAATCCATGTTTACCCATGCGCTTGTAGCTTTCTGTAATTTTGATGTATACTCTGATGCCTACATGAT
This sequence comes from Cryptolaemus montrouzieri, assembly GCA_013387265.2. Lineage (NCBI taxonomy): Eukaryota > Metazoa > Arthropoda > Insecta > Coleoptera > Coccinellidae > Cryptolaemus > Cryptolaemus montrouzieri. The sequence continues at coordinate 6,588,435 of JABFTP020000124.1, forward strand.
TTATGCTTGATTGGGATTTTTCGATCCTGTGATGGTAGAGGGTAAGGTTGTATGATCCTCTCGTAGAATATTCATGATAAAAGTTGTTTCTTTGAAAGTCGTCCTGATGATCAAACTCATAAAGTACTCAAGCCAATATGAATAGAGATGGCAGTATGGATAGGGAAATGGTTTCGACAGCTATGGGTTCTGTTGTCACCGCAAAGAATTCTGAGCGCCTGCTTCTGTTCGACGAAAACTCTCTACTACTCTAGCGAGTAACGTCAGGAAATCAAGCCATAAGAAATTAGACTGTGGAAATGGAAATAGTAGTGCAAGAGCTTTTCCAAGAGAATGTTTCTGTGTTGCGAGAATCTGAGATCTCGTTCTTATGTTATCTCTAGCTGTTTGAGGTAGGCAGACGATGGTTTTGTTTCAACAACAAGGTATGGATTTTTCTTCGTTCATCTTAAGTTTGTTTGAATCAAACCAGGTTTTTGATTGGTCTAGAGACATCTGGCATTTTTTTTCAAGTTCATTTTCGTCAGATTCTAGATTCATGAAGTTGGTATCATCGGCAAATAATATTGAGTACCTTGAGTCAACGTTCGATGTTAGGTTATTTATGTAGACGAAAAAGAGCAGTGGCCCAAGCACTGAGCCTTCAGGTATGCCGCTGTCAACTGATAACCATCCAGAGCGTTTTTCTTCAAACCATTTTTGCTGGTATCTAGTTTCCTTATTGCTTCTTATTGAGTGTACGGTCACACCCCTTATTGCATAGAATTGTGATTTCTATAATAATACGTGATGACTGTTGCCATCGAACACCTCGCTATCCAAATAGTTGTCCCTTTTCTCTGGAATCGAATGCATCTGCTACCTCATTTAGTAGTACCAAAATTGTTGATCCCACCGATCTTTTATCGTAAGTATACCACAAGAGCTCAGATTTGGCCGGATATTTTTCTATGCTCGTTTTCGAATACTTACGTGTATACAATTCAACGAGAACTGGGCGACAAAATCACGAGATCGTAGCAGTATGCCGTACACCACTTATCAAACAATTTTTGTCATCCCCGTTTAATTTAGAAACTTTTTTGACACTCGTAAGTTTTTCGTATCTCCGACCGTTCTCGAGCAAACAACTATTAAACGATTGTATGCATTCGCTGAATTGAAAGCAAAATAATTAAAAATAATGGCTAGTAGGCATTGATTTTTTTCATTTATTTATTTATTTGGACAGTTGCCAAAGTTGAACCAGTGTCAGCTCGAATTGTTTATTAAATTAACGATTAGTTTTAAGACTTTTGAAGTCATTGGTGTGAGAAAAAATGGCTGATTTAACTTACGCCGAATTGGCTGATATCCATTACATGCACGGTCAGGCTGACGGAAACACAACAGAAGCTAGGCGATTATATAAGATGCGCTTTCTAAGCCGAGTAACACCAGACAGGCGAATATTCTCAAATGTTCACAGAAGGAAACTGGTACTTTTACTGCAAATCATCATTTAAAAGGTGCAACTCAAACTATGAGAACTCCAGATATTGAGGAAGCAGTTTTGAATTGTATTGATTTGAATCCTCATATGAATACAAGAAAAATTGGAAATCATTTGAATATTTCACCTGTTCTAGTTTGGAGGATTGTCCACGACTTTTTATTGTACTCTTTCATATTCAACGCGTCCAAACTCTACTTCCTCGAGATTTTCCTTCAAGACTGAATTTTTGCCGATGGTCTTTAGATAAAATTAGGGAAAATGCTCATTTAGAGAGTGTAACAGACGAAGCTAACTTTTCGGAAACTGCTATCACAAATTTTCACAATTATCATTATTGATCTGAGGAAAACCCCCATTTGATTGAAGAATCTCATCATCACGAATAATTCTCACTAAACGGTCACGCTTATCGGCAATTTCTTGAGGAGTGCCATTTTTGGAGAGAAATATAATGTGGTTCATGCATGACGGGGCACCAGCACATTTTAGTGGAGAAGCTAGGGAATTCTTGAATAATACATTCAACAACCGATGGATATATCGGGGTGGGCCAGAACCGTGGCCTCCTTGTCGCCAGATCTAAATAGTTTAGACTCTTTCTTATGGGGATATCTCAACATTTTAGTTCATGCCACTTCAGTGAATACTGTAGAAGAATTGAGAAATGGAATAATAACCTCTTGTGACACGATAAGAAATATCCCAGGAATATTTCAAAAAGTGCGTGATAATATGCGAAGGACAGAGGCCTGTATTATTGCAGTTGGAAGACACTTCCAGCAATTTATTTAGTTTTTAAATGTTCTTTTTTTTAGTTTGATATTGAATAAGTATAAGTTGAGTCTCAGAAGACAAGCTATCAAAATAAAAGCATATTTTCTTTTAGCGAATAACATACAATTCAAATAATTCATTTTTCACTCGAAAACGGTTGGAGATACGAAAAAATTTTAATTGTCGAAAAAGTTTCTAAATTGGACGAAGTTAAGGAAATTGATTGTACGCTGATCAGTGGCGTACTGCAAAAAAGTTTGAGAGTTATGGCCTCGCAAAAGGAAACACTTTCTGAATTTCAGTTAAAATCTAGGATGATAATGATGGAGGCTGTGAAAAATGGTTTGTATTCCAAATTTGGGCTGAATATCTCAAAAACTGCAGGAGTTTTGAAGAAAAAAACAATTTTTTTCCGGAAATTTCAACACCCTGTACGTAACGAAGCTTTTGCGGACCTATGTTTATATAACCTTTTTTCTTAAAATTGAACGTTGATTTACCCCCTCAAGTTGTGACCTGTAACACCTTGTATATTATCAATCAGCGTTTGCGATAATCTACCTATGCTGGATGGCTCATGGAAGTTTGGTTGCAACCTATATTCTACCATCAGCTCCTGTAGGCTTGTGGTATTGATATTGTTTTGTAGGAGGTCCATATTGAAGTCACCTGTAAGAAATATGTGTTTCGGTTTAGGGGTTTTCTATTTCCTCCAGACATACTTGTCAATAAAACCATCGATTGTCCCTGAAGGAGATCTATAAATTGCCACTATTATTGCCCTATGTCGTTTGAGCATTATTCCACATACCTCTATTTCTCCATGGGGCAAATAACCTATCCTTATAGGGGATAGTAGGCCAGCTTTTTGATGGTTTTCATTTTCCAAAAGGCCAAAATGTGCAGCAAGTTCATTACTCTATTATTTGATGTATCAGAAATAAAACTTGATTTAAGCCAAATTGCAATCAAATATAAAAAGCCATGTCTAAATTACAGACACCTAAAATCTGGGGCATTTCCCCGTGCAAAAAAGGGGGAACAGGTCTTTTACTTAAAATTAACGTACCCTAAGAAAATTGTTTTACCTTATCCTGCATCCTTCCTTTGGAGTTGAAAATATTGTTTATTCAATTTATGTCAAGCCATCTAGTCAGAAAACATAGAAGGTACAAAAACCACAAACATAATCCTGTAAATTGATAACGATATATGTTACAGATTCCTACTAAAGGTCTCATGAGTTTGGAGCACTCAACTTTCATACTAGTTCAATAGATGGAGCCGTCAGTTCAAACTTATAAGCACAATATGCACTCGTAATAAACGCAAAAAGGATACAGTTTCTGTTCACTATGTCGCGAATTTTTTCTCAAATTCACAAAAGTTATCAATTTGCATATTGAAACTACCATTTACAGATTTGACACCGCATATTTCAGGAGAGATAATTTGCATTTCGAAGAGGAAAGTTCGAAATTTTGTCGAAAAGAAATATTTGCAATTGCATTTTATGTTGCACTTTCAAGTCGAAACACGTGATCCTTTTGGAGTGGGTTTGCAATGAAAATTCATTTAACTATATTTTAGATTCTACAGAAATCTATAGTGGGTTGTACGCGACATCAATATATTGTTGAGTGTTGTTGTTGAATACAGAAATTCTTTATATTAATTTGATTGAGGAGGTCGTTACTGGATGAAAATCGATACACATATTTTCAATGAAATAAAACTAAAGTATTTAGATTTTCACTATATTAACAAAACTATGACCGGTTTCACCACACTGTGGCTTCATCAGATAGGTACAAACTAATGAACAGATTTATTCCTTATATATTAGTCTTATTTCCTACTTATTACAATAGCTACAAGTACAAAGGGTATATTGGAAAACCCGCGGAGTTGCTTATTTTATGAATTGAAAAGATTGAGTAAAGAAGAAGGATTTAGAAATAATTTACTATTAAGTAACCTACCTGAATTCTTTTCTTTGTTAATCTCCCAAATTTCCTATAGATTGAGTTTTTGTCTGTTATTTTCATTGTGTAAAATTTTAAAATTATCATTAAAGTTATGGTTTTCTTCGAGTGAGTGATTAGAATAATGGGAATCTGATTTATGATAATTAAAACTACGTTTGTGCTTGGATAATCTTACTTTGAAATTTCTGAAAGTTCTACCAATATAAATTTCATTACAATCCCCGCAAGACGGTTTATAAAGACCGGATTACCAATATAAGTTAAGTTGTATTTTGTGTTAGAACTTTTTATACTTGGAAATACTTACTGGATTGCTTTTTGAAAGTTTTTGCGCGAAATCATGTTCTCAATCATACTAGGACTATAACCGTTATTGACTGATGTTTGTTTGATTATAATTTGCTCTTTTATGAAATTATTTTGTGACATTGGGATATTAATGAGTTTATGTACCATACTATTGTAAGCAGCTAATTTATATGGATAAGGATGTGTATATGAGCTGTGAATAGTAATATCTGTATGCGATGGCTTATGAAAGATCATATTTGCTATTAATTTTAGTAATAGTTAAATCCTGAAAGTAAATGGAGTTTTCTGTTTCTATCTCTAACGTGAATTTAATGTTATCGTGAATTTTGTTAATGAATGTTTTTTTTTATCCATGAAAATTTCAGCGAGTAGAGGGCTCAGAGGATTACCCATGATGAAACCTTTTTACTCATATAATACTCCATTGAAGTTAAAATAATTTTGTTCTAAACAAATTTCTAAAAGGTGTAAGATTTCTGAATGAATTATCGGATTAACTTCATTAATTTGAAGAGAGTTGTTGATGAGTTTGACTGTATCACTAGGTGGAACTCTAGGGAAGTGATTTACTACAACCCATGACAAAAGTATAATAATAATTTTATTAATTATTGAGAATTTAGGTTAGCGTACTGTTGAATGATGTCTATGGGAAAGCGTGAAAGTTTTGCAGCTGAATAAGAACTATTGGTATAATGGGATGCCCTGTTTTATGGAGTTTGACGAGGGAGTAAAGTTTCGGTGATTGCGGGTTGACAATGAAAAGTTTTTATTTCTGGTTGGTAGGTATTATAGACTTGGCCTACTCTAAAGCATTTTTTACTATGGACTGAAATTTATTAGTTGGATCTGTATCAATTTTTTCATAACTACCTGATTCAATGAAATTTTGGATTTTCAACGAATAATCTGCTTTATTTAAGGCTCTGACTGTATGACATTTGTCTGCTTTGGTGAATATGATATCTTCAGATGCGGACTTAGATTTAATGGACTTTAAAGTTGTAATTTCGAATTTCTTAGGTTGAAAACTATTGAATTCTTTGAAGTAGTAACGCTGAAGAGTGTTTTAGATGTTTGGCTTGCGATGAATAATTTAGGGCTATTTCGTTTTCAATTCTTAGTAGATCGAAGTGGAGACGAGCGTTATTTGACTTTAAATTGTGTTTAAACCCCTTTTCTAGAAGTGAAACTTCATCTTCGAAAAATTAGTATCTGAAAGATTACTGAACCTATCATAAAATTGGTGATCGGAAAATTTGGACTTGATTTTTGAAGTTTCAGGTTTATCACTCAATTATTTATTTAATTGTCGCAACTGAATTCTTTACGTTCATGAAACGACTGCTGGTTGGTTTCTTTCCTTTTGCCTTTGGAATAACAAAATTCCCTTGCAGAGCTTTTTGTATCTACTTGTTGAGCTGCGAAATGAATTGACTAGATCGAACGTACAAAGTTTTGGAAGCTTAGTGTGTTGCAGCCAATTGAAAAATTCTGTATGCCTAAAGATAAGACCTACTTGTATTGCACCTGAACTTAACTTTATGCTCTTACAAGTAACAAGCTTCAAGCAGCTTGATAAAGAGAGAATTGAACTTATACATCTAGGTGATTAAGGGGAGAAGATTGATATTTTAGTTGATGAAAATCACGCCCGCTCGTCAGAAAAACCATCCGATTTGCAATGATCAAACAGACTTCGGTCAATCTACTGTTGTAAATGGCGTTATATTTTGGTAAAATTACCCTTTTCGTGATATTTTAAAATCTTTGCCAAGTATTTTAATTATTGATTGGGTGGGAAGGTTGGCTGAAAAGTTCGTAGGCTGATATATAAAAAGCAATCGTCATTCCTATTCATAAAAAGGATGATGTACACGATATCATGAACTATAGACCTATATCTATCTTAAGTGTCTTTTCCAAGGTTTTTGAAAGAATAGTGTTTGATAGAATGATGAAGTACCTAGATAAATTTCAAATACTTGATACTGCACAACATGGTTTCAGAACTGGCCGCTCGACTCAAACTGGAGCATTGCAGTTCGTGGAGTTCGTCTATCGTTGCCTTGATAATGGTCAATATGTTGCTGGATTGTTCTTTGACTTGTCTAAAGCGTTTGATAGTCTTGCTATCCAGTTTATATTGGATAAATGTTATAATCTTGGATTCAGAGGCGTGTTCTTGAACTGGATTCGTAGTTATCTGGAGGACAGAACTGCCTCAATCAGGGTTCACGACTCGTTCTCAAATGAACAGTACTGTAAATTAGAGTACCCCAGGGTTCTATCTTGGGGCCACTTCTATTTCTGTTATTCATCAACGATCTGCCACCAAATTTGAAAAAATATTCTACAGAAAATCTAATATTCGCAATTTATTATCAAAAATAATCTGGTTGATACTGTTCGCTGATGACTCTTCCATAGCTATTACTGCTGAGACACTTGAGGAGCTTCAAAAGTTATGCGAGCTGCTGGTGGAGAGTTTCGTAGAATGGTGCCATTTTAATGCTATTATGATCAATGTCAACAAGACGGAATGCATTCACTTCACCCTGTTGTCTTGTGATCAGGGTAGCATAACAATAAGGTATTTAGATACAGTCATCTCTTCGAAGGACACCACTAAATTCCTCGGCGTTCACATCGATAGGAATCTGAAGTGGAGTGCACATATCGATGCGATTTGTAAGAGGCTGAATAGTTCCTATTATGCCCTAAATAGAATCAAGAGTTCACTACTTCTGAGTTCCCTTGTGAACGTTTATTACAGTTTGGTATATAGTCACCTGTCCTATAATATCTTACTGTGGGGAAATTCCTCAGACGTAGGTAGAGTTTTCATCATCCAGAAAAGAATTCTGCGAATGATGTTCGATACAGCTCCACAATCTTCATGTAGACCGTTGTTCCTGAAGAATGGTATCCTCACATTGGCGTCTATTTTCATTTTGAGATGCCTCGTTTATATTAAAGAGAATGAAAGTAACATGACTAAACTTTCTAACTTTCATTCCCACAATACTAGAAATAAGGAAACATTATGTATCCCTAAACACAGAACTTCTAGATTTGAAATGTCGCCCCTGTACCAGGGTATCAGATTGTTCAATCATCTTCCACGGTCTAAGTGTAAATAGATTTAAGGTAGCAGTTAAGAATTTACTTTTAGCAAAATGTTTTTATACTGTGAATGAGTTTCTATGTGTTGATTTAGATAATGTCTAAATGTCTTTTCTATTGACCTGTCCTATACATACTTGTGATATCTTAAGGGATCAATAAATTATTATTATTATTATTATTATCGTGGACTTATGCACTATCTCAGCTGTTAGCTGGATATAATTTACCTTTCCCAGATTCAGCAATCAAAGGGAATAGGCTCGATTACAATATAGTTGACATAAATTTCCTAACTATTCTACATGTATTAAGAATTACAGCTTTTTGCATTTCTACATAGGTATTCTTATGCAATTCTAATTTCTTAAGGCTATCGTGCAAAGTTTTGGGTATTAACCCAGTAGAGGATACGATGGCAGGAACAATATCTATTTTCTCGAGGTGCCACATCTGCTTGATCTCAATGGCAAGGTCTGTGTATTTGGACTTTTTCTCCTGGAACTTATTCAGCACGTTGTTATTATTTGGTATGGCGACATCCACCAGCATTGCTATTTTGGCTCTCTTATCATACACCACTATGTCCGGCCTATTATTCGTCACCATTCTGTCAGTGATAATAGGCCTATCGTAGTATATTCTGATAGAGTCATTTTCCAATACGGGCGCCGGTTGATACTTGTAATATGGCTGGAATGTATTCAGAAGTCCGTACTTGTGTGCAAGTTTCTGATGGATAATGTTGCACACTTGATTATGCCTGTGAAGATAGTCTGTATTGGCCAGTTGTTCGCATCCGGACGTAATATGCTGTATATTATTATTATTATTATTATTATTATACAGGTTGGCGTTACTAGGGTCAAATCCACATGATTTTCAGTTAGTACAAACCTTAACTAGACACGAGTAAAAGGTTTCCAGCTGTCCACCCGTTAATTCGGAAGATATATGATTGAAAGTGAATTTATCTTTATTATTGTGGCAAGAATGGATAAAGAATAATTTCCTGTTTGGATTAATCATTGATTTTTGCTGAAAAAGATCAGTTCAAGCCAGACCGGGACTTGATAAACATTATTCGGACTTTGCGCCAGGAAAATCAATGGTGGAAAAGTGGTTTACAAAGTTTAAACGAAGTGATATGAGCATCAGAAACGATGAACGCAGTGGACGTCCAAAGAAGCTGTCATCGATGAAAAAATTAAAAAAGAACAAAAAATTATTTCGAATAATCATAAAATGAAGTTGATCGAGGTAGCTGATACCCTAAAGATATTCAAGGAATGTGTTTGTTTTATTTAAGGATCAGTGAACGCCTACTCCTCCCGAACCACTGGTGTAGATTCTTTAGCCATAATGGTCTTCGTCGGCCTGGAATGATCAGCTAGAAAAGTCGGTACTTGTTATTCCTCATCACGTGGCCGAAATAGAGCAGTTTTTGCGTCTTCACTGTTGTCAGCAACTGCTTACTACTGCCAATTCATCCGAGAACCTCTGCGTTGGTTACATGATCTCGCCATGAGATATGCAACATTCGGCGGTACACCCACATTTCAAAGAAAAGTTAGAAATACATAGCATTTTACCATTCTTGTTCGTACTTGTATGCTTAGGTTGCGATTAGTTAGCAGTTTTTTCATTTTGATGAATACACTCCTTGCTTGTTCAATTCTGGAATGTATTTTCTGCCTCATCTCCCACTTGCTTTCAGCATGCAGCCAAGGTACTTGAAGCTAGTGCATCTCTCCATCTGCTGGCTGGCGAACTGCAGCATTGCAGGCACCCTCCTTTTTACTGATCACCATCAGCTTAGTTATTCTGACCTCAATATTTATGCCATATTTGCTGCTGGCCTTGCAGCCTTCTGCTGATGACGCAATTAGGACAGTGTCGTCAGCATATCTTAAGTTTTGAATTTGGGAGGCTTTTACTTGGTAAAATTCCATTATCAATAATAAAAAACAAGTACTGTGTTTTAAGGAATTTTACTTAATTATTGCGATTCGTAACGCGTTTCACTACACCGTAGCTTCTTCAGACGAATGATTATGCAGAAAAATGTAAATGAGAATATAACTATAAATGTTCTTGAGTAATTAAAAGTTTATTGGTTGCTTCTTCTTAAGTGGTAATTTATGGCAGGTATATCCAATAAAATTAAGGAATAGATTGCTCCCCGAAAAGATTCAACAGAGGTGAAGGGCTTAAATCGACTTGTTCATTGATGAGTCTACCTGAGTGTTTGTATTTATTTATTTCTAAAGTTTCCCAAAGATCTACCTTCCAATATTTATTATCTGTATGCAAAATTTCAAACTGTGGGCCGAAAGAATGATTATTTTCTAAGAGATGATTCGCGTAATTTGAATCTGATTTTTATTTGAAAAACTGCGTTTATGTTCCGATATTCTAATACTAAAATTTCTATGTGTTCTACCAATGTAGAAATTATCACAGTCATTGCAATTCAATCTATAAACACCTGATTTATTGTTTTTACCTGGTTTGGTTTTATTATTTTTATATATTTGCCTAAATTATTATTAGTTTGGAAAGCTATGTTGAAATTATTGCCACTTAAGAATGATTTCAGTTTCTCACTTATAATGCCAACGTAGGTTAAGGTGTTGAATTTTGTTTCAATTTATCGACAGGGTAAACTTCATTCAATGCGATTTTACTTTGTTTCTTATTTAAAATATTACTTATTAGTTTGGGATTGTAACCATTATTTTTGGCTATTTGTTTAATCAAATTTAGTTCTTTGTTGAAATTTTCTGGTGATAGCGGGATGTTAATCAATCTATGAATAAAACTATTGAATGCTGACATTTTATGTTGATATGGATGACACGACGAGTTATGTATTATAATATCTGTATGTGACGGCTTATGGTAAATTGCGAAAACATGTTTTCCATTTTCATTCGAAATTGTTACGTCTAAGAAATTTATCGAATTATTGCTTTGTATTTCGGTTGTGAATGCCATTTTTAGATGTAATGAATTTATATGGTTTTCGAAAATTTTCAACTGTCTATCTGTTCCTGTGAAGCAAATAATGATATCGTCTACATAGCGATACCAGTATAAACAATATTTACTGAGTGGATGATTATGAATTAATTTCTCTAAGTTATTCATGAAAATTTCTGCTAACAAAGGACTTACCGGATTGCCCATAATCAAGCCGTCTTCAATAGTATAATATTAGTAATTGAAATTACAATTATCACCAGAAAATTTCAACAAAGAACTAAATTTGATTAAACAAATAGCCAAAATAATGGTTACAATCCCAAACTAATAAATAATATTTTGAATAAAAACAAAGTAGAATCGCATTGAACGAAGTTTACCCTGTCGATAAATTGAAACAAAAATTCAACACCTTAACCTACGTTGGCATTACAAGTGAGAAACTGAAATCATTCTTAAGTGGCAATAATTTCAACATAGCTTTCCAAACTAGTAATAATTTAGGCAAATATATAAAAAATAATAAACCAAACCAGGTAAAAACAATGAATCAGGTGTTTATAGATTGAATTGCAATGACTGTGATAATTTCTACATTGGTAGAACACATAGAAATTTTAGTATTAGAATATCGGAACATAAACGCAGTTTTACAAATAAAAAAATCAGATTCAAACTACGCGAATCATCTCTTAGAAAATAATCATTCTTTCGACCCACAGTTTGAAATTTTGCATACAGATAATAAATATTGGAAGGTAGATCTTTGGGAAACTTTAGAAATAAATAAATACAAACACTGAGGTAGACTCATCAATGAACAAGTCGATTTAAGCCCTTCACCTCTATTGAATCTTTTCGGGGAGCAATCTATTCCTTAATTTTATTGGATATACCTGTCATAAATTACCACTTAAGAAGAAGCAACCAATAAGCTTTTAATTACTCAAGAACATTTATAGTTATATTCTCATTTACATTTTTCTGCATAATCATTCGTCTGAAGAAGCTACGGTGTAGTGAAACGCGTTACGAATCGTAATTATTAAGTAAAATTCCTTAAAACACAGTACTTGTTTTTTATTATATCTTAAGTTGTTAATAAATTGCCCGTTAACAGATATCCCATCATTCACACCATCAAGAGCATCTGCCATAATTCTCTCCGAATACAAATTGAATAAGGTAGGCGAAATATAACATCCTTGCCTAACCCCGCGTACAATTGGAATATGTCTTGTATCTTCTGACTTAATCAGCACTGATGCTACTCGGTTCCAGTAGAGGGATGCTATTGTACCAACATTCTCACCGTCTATCCCAGCATTCTTCAGCACCTCAATCAGCATATTATGTCTCACCCGGTCGAAAGCTCTTTCAAAGTCGATGAAGCAGACGAACACATCCACATTCATGTCCATGCGCCTCTGCGCCAGAACTTGCAGTCCAAAAAGTGAGCCCTAGTCCCAAAAAACCAATCCGGAAACCAAATTGTTCCTTGGAGACATTTTCATCACATTGTTTGTAAATTCTCTTCAAAATAACTTTGAGGTAGACCCCGAGAACGTGGCTCATAAGGCTAATGGAACGGTGGTCCTCACATCTGCTTGCATTGCTTTTCTTCGGAAGAGTCACAAAATAGGACTTTAACCAGTCCTTTGGCAGTCTTCTCTCTCTGTATACTGTGTTGAGTAACTGAGTTAGAAATTTCAGAGCTTCTTCATCAAGCAGCTTGAGAAGTTTGCAGTGGACGCTGTAGGGACCTGCCACTTTTCCGTTGCTTAGTTGTTTGACGGCATGTCGCACTTCATCAAGTATGATTTCTGGTTCTGTGCTGGCCCCCTTCAAACCGAGTGCCTCCTCTCTAACATCCTTGAATAGTTGTATGTACTCTTCCCACATTCGCTTCTTCTCCTCTATTCCGTACACTGGGTTACCATTTGCCTCTTTGAGAACTGTAATGACTTTGCCTGTTTTCTTTCTCAACGTTTCCCTTCTTGTTGTGCTTCCAGCTCCCGGCATTTTTCTTCCTCTCTTTGTTGCTTAGCTTCTCTGACCTTTTTTTGGATCTTTCTATGAAAGTCACGGTATTTCGTTCGATCAATGCTTCGCCACCGCCATCTTTCTTCCATCATTTGTAGAATCTCCTCTGTCATCCACTCCTTGTCTGGTTTTCCACATCTCCTTAATTTCTTGTGTGCCGTTAGCAACGCCACCGAAGCCACGGGTAAGATCTTTTTCCAGTTCCTTCTTCGTTTTCTCATGGCTAATTTTACGAACATCTATTAAAGCTGTTCTGGGCTTCTTCTTGGCTTTCTTGAGCTTAACGCAGATATGAGCAATGACTGGACAATGGTCAGTACCGATATCCTCCCCTAGGGTGGTCTTCATAGCATTGATGGCATTCTTGAACCTTCTGTTTATAGCTATATAATCAATCTGGTTCCTGAACATATGGCCAGGTTCATATCTAGGCGACCTCCATGTATAGAGTCGACGTGCCGGTTGCTCGAATAATGTATTGCTCAGCACGAAAATTTGGACATGCGAAAACTGGTGGCGCCCTTATTGACTCTTGATTGAAAACAACAACGAGTCGATGGTTCTAAGAAAAATAACTGTAAGAAAGCCGAATTTTTTCATCGATACATCACAACGGATGAAACATGGCTTCACTTCTATGCTCCAAATAGTAACCGACAGTAAGATGAGCATCCAAACGTGAAAAAACGCAGCAGTCAGCTGGTAAGGTCATCTGCTTTCTGGGACGCATGGGGTATTATATTCATCGATAACCTTAAAAAGGGCTAGACGATAAATAAGGACTACTACATTAAGTTATTGGATCAACTGAAGGACCCAATCAGGAAGAAACGGCCCCATTTGAACAATAAAGAAAGCGCTGTTTCATCATACAATGCACCTACAACCAAGCAATCAAAACAATGGCAGAATTGTACAAATTAGGCTTCGAATTACGTCCGTATCCACCTTATTCACCAGATTTTGCTCCCAGCGACTTTTTTCTATTTTCAGACTTGAAAACACTGCTTGCTGGAAAATCAAGACTAATGAACAGGAAATCGCCGAAATGCAAGCCTATTTTGAAGTTGAAGAGCAATCTTATTATGAAAATTGCAACAAAAAAATTATTGATTGCTACAATCGATCCCTCGAACGTGACTATATTCAATAGAGGAAATGAATTCTACCTATGAAATCTTTATATTAGCTTAAGAACTATTCAGCCCACTTGGTATATTGATAACATTGTTATTCAAATTGGAGATACCAATATATCTAAAAATGCCAAATTGCATTCCAACTTCAAAAATAAAATAGCACGAAGGAACATCGACAACAGAGACCCTTCACTCAGCCTACTCACACTGTTTGGGAGACTGTAAAACCATAAAATACGATTTATGGCTTTATTGCCACTGGTTTCAGTGTGGAAGGGGATCTTTCGCACCTCACAAAGTAGTAGGTGCTATAGCCACATCCGTACTGACGGAATCAAATCGGTGAATTTCACATCTGACAGGGATTAACAGGAAAATATTTTTGGGATAATGCATTCAGAATATCGCATGTTCCATGAAAAACAACCCATGCTCTTGCTCCTACAATTGTTGATCGCTTTCAATGAAACATAAACCGAAATGCATCTTGAATGATATTCTAACAGTTTGAAATACTTTCTTAGGAAGAAGACTTCTGAATGGAGACCATATATTTTAATTTTTTTTCCAAATTTGAGTACCTGTGAAAAAAGTATGATTTACGGGGGATGTCTCATAAGTTTTATACACGGTGTTACATAATAGTATGTCACAACTTGAGTTGGTAAATCTACGTGCAATTTCAAGAAAAAGAGTTAATATAAACATAGGTCCGCAAAAGCTTCGTTACGGAGCTACAGGGTGTTGAAATTTCCGGAAAAATTGTTTTTTTCCTCAAAACTCCTGCAGTTTTTGAGATATTCAGCCCAAATTCGGAATGCAAGCTATTTTTCACAGCTTCCATCATTAGACGTCCAAAACTTCAACTAGAATCTACAAGGTGTTTTCTTTTCTAGAGTAATGTCTTCTTTTGCCCTTTCAAACTTTTTTTCAGTACGCAACTGATCAGTGTACAATTATGTTTCGTCATCTTTGTTAAATTTAGAAACTTTTTTGACACTTATAACTTCTTCGTATCACCAACCGTTCTCGAACAAAAAATTATTAAACGATTGTATGCATTTGCTGAATTGAAAGCACTTCTAATTAAAAAAATTACTAGTAAGCTTTGATTTTTGTCATTCATTTATTTATATTGTCAGTTACTGAAGTTGAACCAGAGTCTACTCGAATTTTTTACTAAATTAACGACTTTTGATTTAAGTTTTAAGGCTTTTGGAGTTATTGCTGTAACAAAAAAGGGCTAATTTTACTAACGCCGAATTGGCTGATGTCCATTACATGTACGGTCTGGCAGACAGAAACACAACAGAAGCTAGGCGAATATATCAGGTGCTCTTTCCAAATCGAGTAACATCAGACAGGCGAATATTTTCAAATACCACAGAAGGTTGCGGGAAACTGGTTCTTTTACTGCAAATAATCATTTGAAAGATGCAACACAAACTATGAGAACTCCAGATATTGAAAAAGCAGTTTTGAATTGTATTGATTTGAATCCTACAAGAAAAATTGGAATTCATTTGAATATTTTACATGTTCTAGTTTGGAGGATTGTCGACGACTTTTTATTCTATTCAATATCAAACTAAATAAAAGAACAATAAAAACTAAATGAAAAGCTGGAAGTGTTCTCTATCTGCAAGAATACAGTCCTCTTTCCTTCTTCGCATATTATCACGCACTCTTTGAAATATTCCTGGGGTATTTCTTATCGTGTCACATGAGGTCAATATTCGATTTCTCAATTCTTCTACAGTGTTCATTGGAGTGGTATAAACTGAACTTTTGAGATAACCCCATAAGAAAAAGAGTAAACTATCTAAGTCTGGGGACCTAGGAGGCCATTCTGGCCCACCGCGACATACCCATCGGATGTTGAATGTATTATTCAAGAATTACCTAGCATCTTCACTGAGATGTGCTGGTGCCCCGTCATGCATGAACCACATCTCTCACCAAAAGTGGCACATCCTCGAGCAATATAGGTAACTCATCCTCAAGAAATTTAGGATGAAAGGAAAAGGGTACGATTTCATTGAGGCCATTGAAAGTGCGGTGATCGACGCGCTAAAACCCATTTCAAAAAAGGAGAGAAGTCGTTTAACAACCTGTTGGCGCATGCAAATATGTGTATCAATGGAGAAGGCGAATACATTGATTAATAAAAAGATTCGTATCAAAATTAATACTGGTTGCTTCCGTTTTCAAAATGTTCGGTTCCTTTGGAATGGGGGGTGTATATTAATGTATTTCATTTCTTTTGAAAGAAAAACCCCAACAATTCATGCGTATTTCAACATAAAACACAGGGAATCATAAAACGACAATAATACTAATTCAAGACGTAAAATCAGATTACAGCGACAAAGTTAACACAGTTTATTCATGTGAGAAAATTGCTCCATGACGTGGAAAATCCAAACCCCTTTCTCGGGCAAAATACTCGGAAGCGACGAGTCGGGAAGTGATGATAAAGTAATCTAACTTAGATAAACCAATCTAGACTTTCTTTATTGTCTTTCAAGTCTCGTAGAATTCTACAAGCGCGAAACTGGCGTGCCATAAATTCGCCACTTGCAGTTTGCTGGATGTCATATAATATTAAAAAGAATGGTAGAGTTGAATATTATGACTGCATCTTTTTGTTACTTGGCGATCGTTTGAAATAAGACATTTAATATTTGAATTATAATTCTGTATACAGGTTGGTATATTTGAAAGAATATCAAGATGGTGTGAAGATTAAATGTCACTGCTTACGAGACTGAACTGATTATTCAGTCGTGTTATTAGTACACAAAGTTTATGTTTTGCCTCGAAAGTGCAAACCTTATATTTCATATTGTACATTCTGCCAAAAAATACAGGAAACTGGTCAATAAAACACCAAATACTTATTTATCATCCATATTTATTGTATCGCCTTCAAAGTAGGCCCTTTCCGAAATAATACATTTCGCCAACGTATAATCATCACAGCTTCAGTTCTCGTCTCGAATTGTCTTGAGTGTCTTCTATCAATTCAAAACGGGTACCTCGAAGTGGTAATTTGAGTTTTGGAAAGAGAAAAAAGTCCGCCAGAGCTATTTCAGGTTAATACGGTGGTTGTTCGATGGTACTTGTGAGTTTTTGGTCTGAAATTCATTCACAATGATCACCTTGTGAGATGGTGCATTATTGTGGTGCTAAAGTTCTTTAACCCGACGTTGGTGTGGTGAACTTATGTAACATGTTTGGTGTTGTGGGGTGAAATTCACCCCATTTGGTTTTTCGTGTGAAAAAATTATTTTCACAATCTGTTTCGGGAATGTGATGATTGACTGCGTTAACAGACACCATATTCTTTCAGAAAAAAAGTGCATTTAATTCACCCACCAACAGAATATAATACAACATAATTTTAATGAAAAAAAAAACACACATTTCTTCGGTTCCGAATATGAAATTCAGTTGAATCTGAATATCAAACAAATGAACAAAAATATATGATTCAATCAAAGAGAAAAACGCGAACTAGAAATATTGTAAGATAAAAATTTTACAGTGTGCTCTATTGATAGCAATTTTGACATAGATTAAGACTATGCTCCAGACACAAAAAACTTCACATTTGGCACACTTCTTTTGGCACTTCCTATCTCCACCCCTGGGGCACAGTCCACATCTTTCAATAGTTTTCTGGCGTTTTGGCTCTCTTTCATTCGGTTCTAATTCGCTCTCATTCAATGAAGATTTGATTGAATTTTTCAATTGCTTAGGCAACCTCTCATTATCTTTACGAGACAGAAGATGCTTTTGCACAAGCTGCAAGGAATTCTCTTCTCTTTTGTATACTTCTAGTGTTGCTTTGATATATTATTCTAGCATTGATAGTCCCGACGTTCATCATTGAAAAAAAAATGGTTAGAGGCCATCTTCTACTGTTACGTAATACGTCATAATTTCTGCATTTTTTCTTGACCACATCTACTCCGCATTTGGTGAAATTATGAAAATCTATTATCTTAGGTTCTTTTGCTTCTCCAGTTCTTTTAGCTATTTTATCGTCGTGGTGAAGCGTGGAGGCAACCAGTACTACTTTTTTCTTCTTCGGTATATATAAATGTCCTTTTGAAAACCAAATTTGATAGAAAAGACTTCTTGATTTCTAGTATCTACAAACGCAGGTGGAAGCTCAGCTTCATTTGTTCTTGTGGTGCCAACGGAAGTATGTTTGTGATTTTTCAACAGATGGGTCAGTGGAAAACTGGTGAACCAGTTGTCGAAAGTCACATTTCGGTTAGTTTGACTGATGTGCCACTAATCTGTCAACAACATCGAGCGGTGAATATGATACTTTCAATGGGCCATCTTGTTGTTATCCAGCATATGGTTCCATATTCACCATATGATTTTGCATTAACTAAAGCGAATATTTTCAATCCGTACTTTGAAGGTTTATTTGGCATATATACTCGAAAAGTATATCGATCTATTAGTTTTTCTTAGGTCCTCTATGTTCAAAAGATTCGTTTTGTACACCCCAGATAAGAAAAGGAGACACAAAAAAGCACGAAGTTTGGCAGCATCCACTTCTTTGACCACATATTTATGCTGATCATCATAAAGATAAAAATATTGAGGTAGATCGCAAGCAGTTTAAGTTTGAGCACCCCTGCATAAGAGCATAGTAGCAGTGTAACTATATCCTTTGCTGCCCTCTGGGTCAAACAGAGAAGAAATTTGTGGAAATATCGCAGGTTATGTATTTTTTTATTATCTCCTTAGTCCCTTTCATGATCTTGCTTGCTATGTGAAATCTTTTCTTAGATTTGTTCAGGCATATAAGAAGTTTGATTCTTGAAATATTTTTCTGCTGGTTTTCTTTTACCATTGTTACAGATTCCTGTCCCAAACCCCCTTTCTTTTTTTGGAAATCATGGAATGAAAGAGAGAATGAAGCGGCTAAGCAGATAAATCTTTGGTACTCTTTATGTGCACACGACACAAACACATCATGAACAGACAAGCTATTGCTAGTGCAATAGCGACAGGGAAACGAGTTTTTTCCACAGTTTTTTTCACTCGTTTATTGAATCATATACAAGATAGTTTGGTTCCGCTGTAACATTTCCTGAGCTCACTCTTGTGTTTTTTCTGACACACCAAAATTATAGATATAAGCATTTATTGTAAATACAATTATTCAAATTTTGTAAATCCTCTCTTTTCATATATATATATATATATATATATATATATATATATATATATATATATATATATATTTTACCCCGACGAGTTGCCCATATATCTGTTCATGCAATCAAACTGATTTCATGAAAAATATAAATCCACCACCCGGTAATTAATACCATTGCCAGGCAATGATTATAATCAAAACATATCCTGGAGTAATTATATATTAGGATAACGTTAAATGTTATGAGAATATATCAATCTACCAGAATATATACAAACTATATATATATATATATATATATATATATATATATATATATATATATATATATATATATATATATATATATATATATATATATATGATGTTCTGTTGTTCTGTTTGGCATTCTTTTTCGAAACAGTGCAGATTCATCTACATTAAATACTTGCGCAGGTTTGTATCCTTCATCAGCGACTAGATTTGTAAATTCTTTTGGATATTTTACTGCTGCAACAGTATCTGCAAATGCAACTTCTCTATCGATCTGAATGCTATGCAATCATAGTCGCACCTTAAATTTATTGAATTTACCTTCCGATGCTCAAAATTCTCCACTACTACAACTAGCACCAGATTATTTAAAATGTGCGGCAGGACTCTCTCGATCCATAATGACACGCCACTTCCATTTTTTCTATTTCTGGATCACAAACAATTTTCGCAGACAGTGAAGTTGAAACTAAAGACGACCTCGAATGGGCGTTTTATGGATCCAAACAACGTAAAGCTTTTACCAAGGAACACAACGTCTAATAAGTGGCATTTAACAATATACTATATGCATTGCGTAATAAGGTCACTCGAAATAAACATTTTGTTTGTTTGCATTATCAAAAATACCGACCGCGGCGAAGGCGGTTTATGTCAGAGGAAAATCCAAACCAAGGCAGCGGCGATATCATTTGAAAACATAATTCAGGCGTAGAAGAAATACTGTCTATTTAACTCTTCAATTGGTCGATTTGACGACGCGTTTACAAAGGATTCTGAATTCTATTTATTATACATATACAGGGTGCTTAAAGAAAACTAAACAGAGGCTATATCTACCAAGATTTTAATTTCTGATCAAAACGCAAAAACAGGTCGATTTTTGTTTCAATGGGGACATCTTTTGGGGTACAAAAGTTGCCTGAAATAACAACCCCTTTGCAAAATCCTTGAACATTTGAAATAGATAGTAAAATGTGTGAAATAGTTTTAATTGAAAACTGATACAGGGTGAGCAACTGAAAGATAGAATTCTATTTCCTGAGAATATTCAAGTTTCAGTGAAGTGAAATGGAACAGATCCAAGCCGATCAATGGCAGTCATCATCAAGTGTCATACTCATCTCGAATTTCAACCCCTAGGGTGACCACCCTTGAAAATTTGGAATAGGGTAGATGGGTCGAGTGATATCTCGAAATAAAGGTATTATCTATGTCTGCATTCCCGTGAACGAATTTTCATTTTTGATTGGAAACTGTAGAAGATACAGAGTGAGCGACTGAAAAATAGAGGACTATCTATCGCCTTGAGCTATTCAAGTATCAGTGCAAATAAATTGAATATATTCATTCCAGATCACCTTTGATCTAAATGAATCTATTCCAGTTTTTCGCACTAATACTCCAATAATCTTGGGGCGATAGTCTTCTCTATTTTTCTGTATCTTCTACAGATTTCAATCAAAAATGAAAATTCTTTCACGGGAATGCAGACAAAGATAATACCTTTCTTTCGAGTTATCACTCGACCCATCTACCCTCTTCCAAATTTTCAAGGGTTGTCACCCCTGCTCCAGGGCTTGAAATTCGAGATGAGGATGGTACTTGATGATGACTGCCATTGATCAGCATGAATATGTTCCATTTTACTTCACTGAAACTTGAATAGTCTCAGGGAAGTAGTCTTCCCTATCTTTCAGTTGCTCACCCTGTATCTCTTACAGTTTTCAATTAAAAATGGAAATTCGTTCAAGGCAATGCAGGCAAAGACACCACCTTTCTTTTGAGTCGTCACTCGACCCATCTTCCCTATTCAAAATGTTCAAAGATTGCAACCCCCGCTTAGGGGGTTGATATTTCAGGCAAGTTTTGTACCCCAAAAGATGTTCCCGTTGAAACAAAAATCGACATGTTTTTGCGTTTTGATCAGAAATTAATATCTTGGTAGATATAGAATCTGTTTAGTTTTCGTTGAAGCACCCTGTATATGTATAATAAATAGAAAAATCTTTAGCTGTTAATATAAGAATTGGGTCGCGAATAGTGAAAACGCGAATATAGGAAGCGAGATTAAGCAGCTTTTACTGTAATACAAAACATAGTTGTTAATAATTATTATCTGCATCTATTTTTCTTTAAAAATTCTTTTGATTTGCGCCATAACAATTTTCCTTATTTTCGGTTCCTCAGTCCACTTCTACCTAACGCCACGTTGTGATCTAGTGCACTCTGCCTCTCATAACTTCATCCGAGCCGATCATGGCCCGCTAGGGAATCTATGACAAATGTATACTTCCACCAACTTCAAATTAGTTCTGACGGTCCTCGTGTACGGGTGAGTGAAACGCGGATAGGGGGCAGCACGAGACCCCGATCCCTCGCACATATCTCACGTAATATAACAAATAATGTCAACGGTATCTTATTCGACGTGGATATTCGTTATTTGCTCGGAGACTGTCTGCTCTACATCATTTTATGGACGAGTGAAATCGACCAAGCACCTCTTCTCGATTTATATTCTTACGCCTCTATTTTCTGCATGAATTCGCTGATGTATCAGGAGTATTTGATGTGGAGAGGTAGGGTAAATACTAGGAACTGGATACTACGACATCGTTCATAACGACATACAAGCTGTGATCCAAGATAAAGGTATTATGAAATATTGAATCCTTATTCATTCGTCTTCTTCAAAATACATCGGAAACTGCTGACATCAAACCTCTGAAATGTCTAGAAGAATAGGACTATGTTGGGCTGCATTTGGAAGACTGGGTCATTTGTTGAAATCTCGAGAAATCCCAATAAATCTCAAAAGAAAACGTTTGATACATGTATCATGCCAGTCCTCATATATGGTCTTGAGACGATGACTCTCACCTGCGCATACGCCAACAAAATCCAGGTGACACAACGAGCAATGGAGAGATCGATGCTTGGCGTTAGTTTGAGAGATAGGATCAAAAATGAAGAAATAAAACTCGCGTAACGGCCATTTTGAGAAGAATAGCGGAACTCAAATGGCGCTGGGCTGGACGTGTAGCCCCCAAGAACCAAACAGATGGACTCATAGAATAATGGTATGGCGCCCAAGACAAACGAAGAGGAGTGTTGGTAGACCTCCGGATCGATGGCGGGATGATATCCAGAAAACAGCAGGAAAAAATTGGGTTCAGATTGCCTTAAATAGACAGAGATGGAGAGATTTGAAAGAGGCCTTTGTCCAAGAGTGGATATCCACAGGCTGAAGAGAGTTAGAGAGAGACCTAGATATTGAAATAGACTAGGGAAGTGAATATCATTTGGCGAGCGATATAGACAGCATAATAACAGTGTTTTATCCTGCAAGTAGATTTTAAAGAACGCAACGTTGAAGATGTTGTTGGCTGACCAGAGCGAGATAAATCTACCACCACTGTTTAATGGCTTTTGATAAAGCTGTGAGCCTTCGGTAATAATTTTAGCGATTTGGCACAAGAAATTTCATTCGCAATACAAAATTGGAGACAAATTCTTTGTTAGATATTTATATCCATTGTAAAAATCGCAAAAAAATCATCTGACAACTGACATAATCGAGCACTGTAAACAAACTAATTCACAAGTAGCGTTCAAGCTCATTGTCAGTAAAGAAAATATTTGTGCCAACTTAGTAACAATAAAAATTTTGTCAATCGTTTAAATAGGTTTTTAAATTAACAATTCTCGGTACTTTTTTACAGAATGTAAATCAGTCAAAAATAATTTGCATTTCGTAATACCTACATCAATTTTACTCTTTAATTTCTAAATCGTTCTTTTGTAAATCGAATATTTCCAGATCTCCTCAAAACGGCCATAATACAACCACTTCACAAAAAGGATAGCCCGGAAGACTTCGGTAACTATAGACCTATTAGTTTGCTTAGCAGTTTTTCAAAGATCTTCGAGAAGATACTGGCAATTAGATTAATTAAATTTTTCAAGAAATTTAAAGTTTTTCCCAGTGTCAACATGGGTTTGTCGGAGCTAAGAGTACCGATACGGCTATTTTCGAGCTTGTCAATGCAATAACAGATGCTTTAGATTCTGGTGGTATTGCTTTGGGATTATTTTTAGACTTCTCAAGGGATTTTGATTGTGTGCAGCATGTTGTGCTTTTGAGGAAGCTCGATATTTGTGGCATTAGAGACAAACAACTGCTTCTAATGAAAAGTTACCTCACAAACCGTAGACAGAAAGTTATTACATATGTGAGTGGTCAGGTTTTTGAATCAACAGAGCAAACATTAAAATGGGCGTTCCGCATGGCAGCGTTTTGGGCCCGCTTCTGTTTGTATATATATATATATATATATATATATATATATATATATATATATATATATATATATATATATATATATATATATATATATATCAGAATGATATATCGCAGGGCCTACAGGGAATCTTGCAGGAATATATCTACCAAGATATTAAAAAACGCAAAAACAGGTCAATTTTTGTTTTAAGGAGGACATCTTTTGGGGTACAAAACTTGCCGGAAATATCAACCCCTAACCGGGCAATCAGAATGATATATCGCAGGGCCTACAGGGATGGAAGATGGGTCAGTGATGACTCATGGTATCTTGTCTCAATGGAACGAATTTCTATTTTAACTGAAAACTGTAAAAGATACAGGTGAGCATCTAAAAGATAGGAAGACTATTTCCTTTATTCAAGTTTCAGTGAAGTAAAATGGAACAGATCCATGCTGATCAATGGCAGTCATCATCAAGTACCATTCTCATCTGGAATTTCAACCCCTGGACAAAACTTGAAAATTCGGAAGAGGTTAGATGGGTTGAGTGATGACTCGAAAGAAAGGTATCACTTTTGTCTGCATTCCCGTGAAAGAATTTTCATTTTTGATTGAAAACTGTAGAAGATACAGAGTGAGCCGCTGAAAAATAGAGAAGACTATCGCCCCAAAACTATTGGAGTATTAGTGCGAAAAACTGGAAGAGATTCATTTTAGATCAAAAGCTGTCATCTTCCGAAATCACCCTAATCTTGAATTTCAATCCAGTGATACCTCAGGGCGATAGATAGCCTCCTCTTTTTTTCAGTAGCTCACTCTGTATCTTCTACAGTTTTTAATCAAAAATGAAAATTTGTTCACGGGGATGCAGACAAAGATAATACCTTTCTTTCGAAATATCACTCGACCCATCTACCCTCTTCCAAATTTTCAAGGGTGGTCACCCCTGCTCTAGGGGTTGAAATTAGAGGTGAGGATGGTACTTGATGATGACTGCCATTGATCGGCATGGATCTGTTCCATTTTACTTCACTGAAACTTGAATAGTCTCAGGGAAATAGTCTTCCCTATCTTTCAGTTGAGTCGTTTTACTTTTCAATTAAAAATGGAAATTCTTCCTATAGATCAAATATGTTTTGAGTCATCTCTTGACACTTAACCTTCCTATTCAAAATGGGGATTGATATTAGGGGTGGCATTTGTTTTGTACCCCAAAAGATGTACCTTGAAACAAAAATTGACCTGTTTTTGCGTTTTGATCAGAAATGAATATCTTGGTAGATATAGCCTCTGTTTAGTTTTCGTTGAAGCACCCTGTATATTCAAATGTTTGGTTTTTGTTAAACTGCAACAACATTATTTTTCTGAACATTTTCAGCAGAATAACACAAGAAAGATGTCAACTTATCGCTATCCTAAAAGTAGGTTGACTCTCTTACAGAGACAGGTGGAGTTTTCTGCACTTAAATGATTTAACGCCTTACCAAAGGTTATGTCGGTGTTAAATTTGAAACTTAACAAGCAAAAGGTTCACAAATTGTTGTTAGATTGTGAACCATACCCACTCGATGAATTTTTCGACCATTGTAAAATATGTAAGTAGTTATTTCAATGGGTATTTATGTATTTGTGACTTGTTCAACTTTTAATTGTATATGCAATTGCATATTGCAATTATTCTATTGAATTAATAAATATTTCTATTTCTATTTCTAAATGTTATTTTGATAGGTAAGTAAATAAAAAATAATTTTGATTCCAGAAATTGCCGGATGTCGAGAAATGACTTCAGAATTGAAGTCCGAGAAGTCCAGAAGGTTCATAAATATTGAAGATAGTAATATCAGCAAAGCTATGTTAGATATAAACACCTCAAAAGAGTCTAGAGAACACTTACCAATATCATTAAAATATGAATTTGATGATTCGAATTTATAGAAATCTTTCGGTTTTGTTAGGATGTATTGTATATAATGTATTCTCAAGAAAACAAAATAATATTTGACTTTTCCAAAGCACCTATTATAAAAAATTTGAAATTTGAAAATGACGAAATTTGGTAAAACACAAAAAAAAATCCTAAACTAATATTTTCGAAACGATATGGAAGCACTTATATTTTTCAGTACCCAGAAGGTCCACCTCTGCTATGTATGACACTTATGCATCGTCGCGGCATGCTCAATATTAAATTGTCTATTACATTTTGGTCATTCCAAGCCCCCTGAACTGCTAATCGAAGCTCCTGTTCACGATGGAAGACGTTTGGAAGCAGGAGATTTCTTTTTAGGGTGTCCCACTCATGCTTGATGGGATTCAGATCTGGGGAGCAGGATGGCCACGGTAGAAGATCGATATCATTCTCTTCAAGAACGTTCAAGACAACTCTTGCACGATGAGGAGGGGCATTATCTTGTTGGAAGAGTGGATTTTGACCCATTGTTTGGAGATAAGGTACCACTACAGGTAGAACTATCTTATTTGCGTAAGAATTTCCCGTGAAGTTGTTCTGTATAAAAAGGAGGTCAGTTCTTCCACCAAGGCGTATACCTCCCCAAAAACATCACTGATCCGCCTCCTTGTCTAACAACTTCTCGAGCATGCTGGAGACGGTTTTGCTTTCCAGGTTCCCTCCATATTCGAATTCTTGCCGAATCGGGATAATAACTAAATCTAGATTCATCACTGAAGAGAACTGTGGCCCACCTCTCTTCATCCTAGTTTACGTGTTCTTGGCACCAAGCTAAACGAGCACCGCGATTTCCATGGGTCAGTTGTGGCACACTTAAAGGACGTCTGGAGTGGAATTGACATTCATGCAGTCGATTTCTCACAGTTTAGTCGGAAATTTGTACATTATGAACTCGTGATAGCTCTTGAGCTAATTGAGATGCTGTGGTAGTACGATCTCTCCTGGCTTGTAAAACCAAAAATCGGTCTTGGGCGACTGTAGTAATCCTGAAACGACCTGTATGGCGTTCTTCTACGCTACCTGTTTCAATGAAACGCGACCATAAACGGTTTATGACACTTAGGCTACTTCCCAGAACCCTGGATACTTCCCGTTGTGAGCTCCCAGCTTGGAGCATGCCAACTGCTCGTAACATCTCTTCTCTAGTCAAATGTCGTCTTTTTATGGTGGAATCACAAAACTTGAATCTTTTATTTGTGCTTACAACAGAAACAAAGTGCTAACTAACTGATTTCAAACACTGAATACATGAAATGATTATAAAGCAGCGTCGCATCTGCTGCATTTTTAGTTTTTTATAAAAAAAACTGAAATCTGTTGCGGCTCTACATAATTTGGTGAGAAATTGATGCAGGTGTTCATTTCATAAAAAAAATCATCCATATTGATCGTTCTGGATACGATATATCGATACTCAGAAGTGTTCCCTAGAGTTTTATGACGTGTTTACTACTCAGGATATCCGGATTCTGCAAATCTTAAGAATGTATTCCCTGCGAATTAGTAGAACAGTTAGTCCACGAAATCCTAGATATCAGGAATTCACTGGAAAGCAGACTTCGGATGGTCTCTTCAATATTTGAGTATGTACATCCATTCGATTTTCCTTCTAATTTTACAACGTATTATTCTTTATGAGATAATTGCAATAATTTGTACTCTTATCTGCTTAAATGGGTAAATTAAAAAAACTTTTATCTTTATGCGTTGCATTTTATTCATTTTATCATTTTCACTGGAAATTCATTTAATCATACAATTTTCCAAGATGATAGCGAGTTCTTTAAATAGTGGTGCATTGTTAGGTGCTCTCTTAGAAACTCACGATGAGGTGGTTAATGATTTCCTGCTTTGTGCTTTGTATGGTAATTCAAGTTTATCCACAAGGTTTGTTTGAATTTCTTCATAAAATAATATGAAATGAAATTGCAGTCATGTTATTTTTGAGTGATAGGGGAAATAATATTATCAATCAACTGTTTGATTTCATCCTCAACACCTCTTAACTTAAAACTCACTATTGCAAAGTATGTTGAGTTGCACTTTGCGATTCTCTCCTCAAATAAGTTATTTCAAAATGTCCATCCCAATTGAAACAACTTGAATGTAGCTCTTATGCTGAAAGGATGGAAGAGAAATTTCGGAGTGGTTTTGCTTTGACAGTTAATTTTCAATACACTTTTTGTGGTTGTTGCATTGTTACATATATTCCACTTTTAGGATGCTCGATTAAAGTAGATATGCTTAGAGGCCAAAAAAAGCCGGTATTTGTGGATGAAAGAGATAAGCTGGTCATTCCTCAAAATGGCCAAATTAACGTAGTGCCGAACGGTATTATAAAATTACTCTGTCCAAACGACAACACGTTTACAATAGGTGAGTTGATATGTGTTACATTATATTATAAACAATCCTGTATATGAGATAATTTTTTTGTTTTTGATTCTTTAACTTGCTCTATTCCTGCCTTCTGGGTATTGAACCCCTCTCGTGTCGAGGGGAGGGACCTTTAATTTGTTTATTTAAACACAGCACAAAAATTGACGCATCACCTGGTATTCTGAATTCCACAATCGATTAAGCAGCTCGATCGCAGTTTCTTTGTCAACATATGTTTTTCGACATATAAGGAAAAAAATCTTATCTATGTAGTAACATTCGTCACAAATACAAGTAAACAATGATTTCTACTAAAATATATTACCAAATGCTCGATGCGTTTCGATACACAGTAACTTTATCAAGAGCGAATTAATGCTACAAATATATCTTACTAACAAATTTATATATATATATATATATATATATATATATATATAGTTCCTCATCCGACGTATTTTCGAAATAACAGTTGTGCCAAAGAAACGGCAAGGATATTCGATAGGAACCATCCTGAAAGAGAAAGGGAGTCTATCGTTAAATATTTGGTTGAACTAATGTTTAGGAAATATATATAATGATTTTAAATATGATTTGAATTAATTTGAATCTGTTTTCCATTCAGTATTTCTTCTCATATATATATATATATATATATATATATATATTCACGCAAGAGAGTCTTATTCTCGAAGTAAACTAAACATGCAATCCACTCAGAGCTATCCGAACTAATGTTTAGGAAATTTAATAAGGTGAGTTATTTATGTCTACCTGATCATCAGAATTTCCGCTGAATTCCTAAATCTGTTAATTTGAAGTGATTCCAGAAGGTTGAGTTTTATACCTCTCTTCTCAGAATGATTTTAAATTCTGAATTGAAAAGTGACCATTTACTCCTCAAGATGATTTGAATAATTTGAATCTGGTTTTTATGTCCATTGATGAAACTGCGTTTATATTCAGAGATTCAACACTAAAATTTCTTCTTGTTCTACCTATATAAAAACAATTGCAATCTGCACAATCCAATCTATAAACACCTGATTTATTTTCTTTATTAATTGGAGATTTATAATTCCTGATAAATGAACCTAAATTTGTTGATGTTTTGAACGCTATATTTAAATTTGAATTTTCAAGAAGGAAATTCACATTATTGCTTATATTGCCTATATATGTTAAACTAATGAATTTCTTGTCTTGGTCTTCACTGATTGGATATATATGTTGTAAAGCTTCTTATGTAGTATGCTGCTAACTAAATTTGCATCATGTGTTATATTACACATACACAACATACATATATAGGCAATATAAGCAATAAAGTGAAATTCTTCTTAAAAATTCAAATTTAACTATAGCGTTCAAAACATCAACAAATTCAGGTTCATTTATCAGGAATTATAAATCTCCAATTAATAAAGAATATAAATCAGGTGTTTATAGATTGGTTTGTGCAGATTGCAATTGTTATTATATGAGTAGAACAGGAAAAATTTTAATGTTAGAATCTCTGAACAAAAACGCAGTTTCATCAATGGAAAAACCGATTTGAATTATTCAAATCATCTTAGGGAAAATGGTCACTCTTTCAATTCAGAATTTGAAATCCTACATTCTGAGAAGAGAGGTATAAAACTTAACCTTCTGGAAGCACTTAAAATTAACAGGTTTAGGAATTCACCGCAAATTCTTAATGATCAGGTAGACATAAATAACTCACCCTTATTAAATTTATTTCCTAAACATTAGTTCAAGTACGGACAGCTCTGAGTGGATTGCCTCTTTAGTATATATATAAATTTGTTAGTAAGATATATTTGTAGCTTGATAAAGATACTGTGTATCGAAACGCGTCGAGCATTTATTAATATATTTTAGTAGAAATCATCGTTCGTATTTGTGAAAATGGATTTCTATTACGTAAAAGCCTCGTCAATTGAAGTAAGATCTCGTCTGAAATAAGAATGAGTTTATTTGACTATCAGTATTTATTCAATTTCTCTTCAGTTCTCACGCTAAATTAATGCAATTTTTCTGTGTTTCTTGTTGATTTTCGAATCTTTGAATTTATTGTAATGGCTGCTAAACGTCTTGGATGTTATTTGAGTGATCATGAAGTGGTAAGAATTGTAACACTTCTAGAGGAGGTGCGAAGCCAACGTTACTGGCTATCTTGTTGAATGTTAACCAAAGCACTATTTCAAGAGCAATTAATCGGTACCACGAAACAAGAACTACAAGATTTAATGAATATAGGTGGAATCGAATCTGGCCCTGGACCTTTAGATGTATTCAAGTTTTTTCTCGATGTGTCCAACACATCTCTGTAAGACTTCATATCCTCATCCGAAAGATGGACACTCAAGCGATTCCCAGAATCCGAAAAATCGCACCGACGTTGTTGGGATTGAACCCAGGTAACTCTGCGCAGAGGACGAGCGTCATGTCCTCGTGTCCTATATATGAGATATCGATACTGAATAAACTCGATTTATTTTCAGTCAGCTGATATTCCAATTCAATGTTTTATTTCAGTTGCGCTATTCCGAATCTTATTGACTCGCTTGCATGTAAAACTAATAATCTCATGCCACAAGCTACAATGCATTTCATAAATGTGGGGTCGAATTCGACTCGTTATAGCTTGCCTTCAGCGACCTTTATGACATGCAATTTTTGAAGAATTCAGATCTTTTGGAACTAGTCGAGTGGCATCGCGTTTCATGCCCAAACAATCATTTAAAATGGTACGAATTGATTCGTGAAACACAGAAAGTTTATTATCTACCTCTCAAACTCAAACGACGATGTTCAATTACCATTTCCTTGACTTAATCAATGTTAATTTCAGTTGAAAATGTTGATAGCCGATCAATACACTGTATATGCACGTGTTTTTGATAAAGTCGATTCACTTTAAGCGTTCTGAAACATTTTCAGCGATTCAGCACACGAAATTCCATTTGCAATACATAATTTGAGAGAAATTCTTTATTCGATATTTATATCCATTGTAAGAATCGCAAAACATACTCGTGAGAGAAAACTTACAGAAAGGAGCACTGTAAATAAAGAAAATGACAGATCGGCTTCCAACCCCGCTCTAGTGTCGAGAAAAGTTGGGTCAACTTAGCAACCACAAAAATTTTGACAATAATTTCAAGCAGATTTTTATAGATAATCAGTTCCTTGTACTTTTTCGACATTATGTAGTTCTGTTAGTTACCTTAACCCATTAATGCCTGAGTAATTTTTTTTCGCGAAAATTGATGAAATTGAAAATACTCCTTCCTTTATTGATACAAAATACGAGAACAATACTTTGAGATACACCATTCTACTGAAAGTACCTTTTAATAAACTTATGACATATCATACCATAGGCATTGGCGAGTCTAATACAAAAATATTCTATTGAAAGAATTCATAACAGAACTAATGATTAGTCATAATGAAAAACTAGGAAAGTATTCTGAAATCATGAAGACAACATTCATGGTCGTTTGTGATATTACATGAAACAATCTTTTGGTTGAAGTCCAACATTGCACTTGGAACAAATGAACTTCGTATATTTTTTGCACTGAGCGCATTGTCTCTGAGTTGGAATCCAAGAAACTAAGTGATCTACCCCATCAAACCTCACTTCTGTCAAAACATTTCGACTGTATTTTGGTTTTGGTCCAGACATATGTTCAGGACTAGTCAGAATTGATAGAACGACTCTTCTGGTGGATTCCAATAAACTGATTTTTGGAAAAGCATGTCGATAAGGGATCTACATATTCACCATTGCTCCGTTTATACAAAAACGAACAAATGGCCTTTACCATTTTTTGGAATGTATACGGATACGGTATTTGGTCGAAAATATCGACCCCGCCCATTCGTTGGTTATATATATATTTATGAGGGTGAGTTGATCAACCTGCGTATATGATTTTTCTTTTTTTGACCAACGCTTGCATTTTACTTTACTTAGGCACATCTGATCGTTATTTATGTTCGTTGCGATGACATTGTTGTCGTTCCACCTTATCAATGAAATTGACTTATCAGAATCTTGTAGAAAATGGAAGCTTCCTCGTGGTTCTTTCTTCAATTCTTTCAAGGGCGCTTTTTCAACTCTATCGGAACGAATGGTACCTATGCAATTTATGTGTTCTTCCTTCGATGTATCTATCAACTGTAAGGAGTTGAAGAAATTGTCCATGAAAATAGTACTACCATGGGGCAAATAGTGTAGACATGAATTTTCTGATACCGATGAACCCAAAGCTTTCCCCTCCTTTTCATTTCCTGCACCACAGTATGGATCGAATTTCAATAAATAGCCTTCCTCTGGGGTATACTTGCGTTTCCTGCAATAGAACGAACCCATTACTTCCTATGATATAATATATCATGTGCTACAATTGCGAGCTCCTAACTCATACATATATCCAAAAATGAACTTTCTGAGCTCGTAATCTGATAAAATGAACCTTCATTGTTAAAATTCCAGAATGGAAATAAAATAAGATTAATTTTTGTAGAAAAAAATGAATCAAATCTCACCTTAGCGGTATCGTTGAAGCGTAATAAAATCTCTCCTCACTTCCTTCGGGTGTAGAAACTTTTTTTTCGCACTATACTTCCCCGTCCCGCACCGAATCGAAGACAGACTTGTACTAATGCTAATTCGTTACACGAATATCGAACACAACGGATGGTTCAGACATGTCATCACCCGTAAAGCGGTCGTCTCTTGGATATGATATATCATATCAACGGCATTAATGGGTTAAAAGGTTTCACTCACTTTTATTGCAATGTTTTGGGTCATATATGATTTGTTATTCCTTAGATTACACATCACAAATACAGTCAATAAGTGTAAATAAAATTTCCTTTTATTTATCATTCAGAAAAAAAATTTGATCACTCTCTATACCAATCAAGCGTTTGATTATTTTTTTATTGCTTCATCTTTTCAGAACGTACAAATTTACTTCAGGCAATCTGTATCAGCGGAACAACTTTTCGGATTTTGCAGAAAAATCAAGATATTAGAAGTCTCGAATGTGCGAAACCTGTTAAAGGAGATGCAACAAACACACGCACGACATGTGGCGGCCAACAAGGAAATATAATCATACTGGGTTTTCAAATGAATAACATTAACTTGCAAATAGTTGAAGTTTGTTACAGTAATTCCAGAGGAATTCCTCTTTATTCCGGGCATGAGCTTTTGGGAAGACTGGTTGCTTGTAAGTTATTGAGTTATTTTCAGTTGCAGATATTTTTTTTTTACGGTGGAATTTTATCCTTCAAATGGGATTTACTTTTTTTAATCAGAAACGATTTCTGTTATATAATTGTCATGAATCTCAAAAACTGGGGGATACCATCCATAATTTAACAGGCAATAGCATCAATAACAGACCTTCAAAGTTCTTTGAAAACTTTTGAAGAACTAAACGAATATTCCATTAATTCAATGGTGTATGAGAAGTTTACTGTTGTAAAACAGCGGAGCATTAGTTAAGTTCTTAGATAAGGCAAGGGCTACATCTGTGTAGGGCTTCATTCCAAAAAGGTGTAAGAGATGGTTCCTGTTGAAAAACAGAGGAGCATTGGTTAAGTTCTTAGATTCAAGTTAGTTTGGACATATAAGAGTTAGATATGTTTAAATGAAATAGTTTCCTGCTGGTTTTTTTTTTCATTGTTATAGATTTCCTGTCCCAAACCCCCTTCCTTTCACCCTTGTCTTCGTCTGGAAATCATGGAGTGCAAGATGAGGATTGAAGCTGATAAGCAGAAAAATCTTTGCTACTCTTTATGTACACACGACGCTAACACAACATAAACAGACAAGCTGTTGCTAGAGCAATAGCGACAGGGAAACGAGTTTTTTCCCCAGGTTTTTTCACTCGTTTATAGAATTATACGCAAGATAGTATGGTTCCACTGCTCACACTTCAGGGGTAATCCTAAGTGACATGATGCGAGTTTAGATGCCAGATTAAGGAACAGGCGTGGTCTGTTTTTTCCGCTGGTATTCTATTTTCTGACACACACCAAAATGAAAGATATAAAAAAAAAGAGTTATTTAACTAGTAAAAACCTTTTCAGAGCTATCAACTCCTATGCTGTTCCTATTCTTACATCTTCTTTTGGAATTATTAAATGGTCTAAAACTGATCTAAATGAATTACAATGTCAAACGAGGAAAATGCTCTGTAAATATCATAAGCACCACCCAAAGTCAGCTGTTCAGAGAATTACACTACCTAGACATCTTGGAGGTCGTGGATTAATTGATTTGAATAATCTTCATAGTAAACAGATTTTTCATCTACGTTCCCATTTTCATGATAAACAGAGAACGTCTAAATTACATGATATTGTTGTTGCTTCAGATTATAATCTTACACCTCTGAACTTGACAATGCAAAAGGTAGATTTTGATATATTTGATGATAATTCTAAAAGAGAAAGTTGGATGCAGAAGGAATTACACGGAAAGCACCCTAAAGAATTGAAAAATGATTATATTGATGAAATCGCATCGAATAAATGGTTAGTATCTGGAGAATTGTTTGCTGAAACAGAAGGCTTGGCAATTGCGATCCAGGACCAGGTTGTTTTCACAAGGAATTATAGAAAACATATCATCAAACAAAATATAGACGATTCTTGCCGTAGATGTTTCTGTTCTTCAGAAACAGTTTTTCATATATTATCATCTTGCTCAGTCCTTGCTTCAACAGATTATTTAGAAAGACATAATGCCGTCGCTAATATTATTCACTTCAATCTAGGAATTAAACATGACCTAATTCCCAAAAGAAAAAATTTCAAAAATATGAACCTGAGATTATTTGTGAAAATGACAAATATAAACTTTATTTTGATAAAACAATTCTGTGCAACAGAGCTGTAAAACACAATAGACCAGTTATCGTTCTTAATGATAAACAGAATCAAATAACATATATAATTGATATTGCTATACCCGACACACATAATATACAAAATAAATACAATGAAAAATTTCTAAATATATGATGCTTGGTGACGAGATTAAAAAATGTGGAAAATGAAGAAAATATTTATTCTACCGATTATTATTTCTACAACAGACGTTATTCCTAGAAATCTTCACAAAAGTATTGAGATTTTGGGTCTGAAGAAAAATTTGTTTGAACAGTTACAAAGATAACAGTCATCAAATCTTGTAATATTCTTCGTAGGTTTCTTTCCGAAAATAATAATGAGGTAGAGTCATAGGTTTTCTTTAGTTTATACTGCTCAGAATCTCATTTCATATTTTATTTATTTGTTTATATAAATGTAATATAATTAACTGACAATTTTGTCATATTTATATTCAGAGCAGTATTCTATTCGATCGTTCACCACTTCACACAAAGGAAACTATTAATGAGTAACATTCAGTGTTACTTGACTAAGGTCCGTACACTGGATTTTTCCGGGGAGAAAGCCTCTGACACTACTCGTTGGTACATTGATATCATTGTCTTATGATGCTATAGTATGTATATATTCTGGTAGATTGATATATTCTCATAACATTTAACGTTATCCTAATATATAATTACTCCAGGATATGTTTTGATTATAATCATTGCCTGGCAATGGTATTAATTACCGGGTGGTGAATTTATATTTTTCATGAAATCAGTTTGATTGCATGAACAGATATATGGGCAACTCGTCAGGGTAAAACCCCTATATATATGTATATATATATATGTAAATGGTGAAACATGAATTACTATCGATTGTTAATTTACATAAGAAATCCTACAAAATATATAAGATTGACGAAATAGCAAAAACCCCGGATGTTTTCATCGTGTTCAAATACATTAGTGTTCAATTGATTCAATTTAATCTTCGAAGAAAACCCTTAGACATTTATCTGTTTACAAAATTTTCGAAAAATTCAGTCGTTCGAGCTAAGGGCTCCAAATTTGCCACGGTCCTTCCTCCGACCCTTCCCGTCCGTAAAAAAAATAGGCGGGGGGATACGACTCCTTCTTTCCCACCAATCAAGAAGTTCGCTGCTTATTCCAGAATTATCAAAGTAGCCGAACCTTTTGAAAATGTTCTTCTGCCATGGACTTTTCCATCCAATCTGAATGAATTTCTTGATTTTACAGCTTTCCAAAAGACGGATCGACTTTCCTCCTTCCAAACAACTTTGCTGAATGGCCAAATAGACGCAAACATGGTATTCAAGAAGGAGAATGAAATGGCTAATTTCAACAAGTTATTGGGTACTACACAAAACATCAATACTAACTCATATTTAGCGAAAGGACATTTGGCGCCAACTGGAGATTTTCCCTTCAATTCTTGGCAGAGTGCTACGTTTTTCTATGTTAATGTAGCACCTCAGTGGCAATCAATCAACAATGGCAATTGGAAAATTATTGAAAACCTATCTAGAGACACAGCGAAATATTATAACAATACTTTGCAGGTAAAAACTACACTCGGAGGATCAACTCTTCTGCTTTGTAGAAATTATAAGAGAAAACAAAAAAAAAATGGAAAAAATTTTATACGGGGGCAAAACTAAAAGTGTTTTTTTCGTCAAAAATTCGTAACACCCTGTGGAATTTCGTGGTCCGAGTTGAAACGTATAATATCATGGTCTGTCAAGACACATCTTCCTACAGTAACGCCCTTCTTGTTTCATGCGTTTATCTCTATTTTTGGAAAATATATTTAATTTCAAGTGGAAAATCCCCATTTTGGAGAAATTCCATTGAATCAAGAAATTGTCATTGAAATTCGTCTATCAATTTGGAATTTTCTTATTATCACTCAGGCGTGTCGAAATTGTCGTTTCCGATTTTTATGTTCGAATTGCATTAGTATTTGATGACAATTTGGTTAATTTGTTGAAAATTAGGAATTCATAGGAGATAACAGTCGGTAGGAATTAAAATACACAACCGAATTCTGGGACCATTGATAAAACTTTTCATTTACACATGTGCACACATTTTTTTTCAAATATGAAATACAACACACGTTTTTTTGTATATGACCACATTTGCACTTGTTTAAAGAATGAGAGTTTTCCATTCTTTGCTTTGATACAAATTCGATCGGTTGCGGTGTTTTGTGATTCTTTACTATTTACGATTCGAAACGGTATTTTCATTCAGAATGAGAGATTTACCACCAACCTCAGTAGCAAGGGCAGTTACATTCATCGAGGAAGGGCGCACCTACCGCTCAGTCGGTACCATGTTGGTGTCTCGACGTCGGTTATCCATCGAATCTACCGACGTTACAGGAAACTGGATTGTACGTGAGGAGGCGAGGACAAGGAAGAAATCGGGCAACCCGCGCTATACATGACCGTTTCATCGTCAATCAAACCATAAGAAATCCTCGTCTTACTGCTGTTCAGGCACGTAACCTTTTACAAGCAGTGGATAACATTAACGTCAGTGTGAGGACAGTCAGAAGACGATTAAATGAAGTTGGTCTGAGATCATACGCGCAAGCAAGAGCACCAAGACTCGATAGAGCCCATCGGGTAGCAAGATTGGCGTTTGCTAGGAGCATGTAGCATGGACAATCAATCGTGGAGACGAGTTTTATTTAGTGATAAGAGCCAATATTGTGTGAATTTCGTGGATGGTAGAGATAGAATATGGAGGCATCGAAGGGAACGGTACAATCAAGCGAACTTCGCAGGAACTGAGCAATACGGTGGAGGGTCAGTTATGATATGGGGTGGCATATGCTTGGGAGTACGAACAGAACTGGAGATTATTGGCAATGGATCACTTAATGCCCATCGGTTTATAACAGAAATCTTGGAGCCCCAAGTTGTGCCTTTTGCTCCTTACATAGGGGAGAATTTCCTTTTTATGCACGATAACGCGCGCCCTCATACTGCGCGTATAGTGATAGAATATCTCAATGAAGTTGGGATCACACGAATGGACTGGCTGTCGCGGTCACTGGATTTAAACCCGATTGAACACGTTTGGGACATTCTTGGAAGAAGGGTTCGACAACGGAATCCAGGCAACGTTGAAGAGCTGACATTGGCTTTGGTGGAAGAGTGGGACAACATACCTCAACAGATGATAGACAACATCATTGGGATAAGAGCTCGGGGGGTCATACTCGTTACTAAAGTCAAATTTTTTTTTTGTGGGTCATCATGAACATTTTTCTCAACATGTTCATTTCATTTCACGAGTATATCGCCAGGATACACACCTGCTCTCAATTTTGGACAGGAATGATAATTATTATAGAGTGTCACACAAAAAATTCAAAAATAAATGTGCAAAATCAACGATTTTTCCAGTGTACTTTGAGTTCTCCCGGAGCGTGAAATTGGCCGGTCAATTTCAAAAATTTTCATTTCGTTAGATTTCCGCTTCTCTAATTTCGATTTTATTTTTTGGCTAACCTCCGATGTTATGCACCTACGCAAGATTAAAAATAAATTCTTGAAATTTGTGACTTTTCGCTTCAAATTGGATATCTCTTGTAAAAATAGAGATGAATGCATAAAACAAGAAGGGCGTTACTGTAGGAAGATGTGTCTTGACAGACCATGATATTGTACGTTTCAACTCGGACCACGAAATTCCACAGGGTGTTACGAATTTTTGACAAAAAAACACTTTTAGTTTTGCCCCCGTATAAAGTTTTTTTCAAATTTTTTTTGTTCTCTTTTATAATTTCTACAAAGCAGAAGAGTTGATCTATAAC
The DNA here is from genome assembly GCA_013387265.2 of Cryptolaemus montrouzieri. Lineage (NCBI taxonomy): Eukaryota > Metazoa > Arthropoda > Insecta > Coleoptera > Coccinellidae > Cryptolaemus > Cryptolaemus montrouzieri. Next base: position 6,627,137 of record JABFTP020000124.1, read on the forward strand.
TTGCCGAAAATATCATCTAAATCGGTTGAGAATTAGGAAAAATATCGGACTTCGAATTTGGTTAAATTTTCGAGAGTTCCGCTAATTTTGCCTCCGAGTGTATAAAACAGAAAATTTGAGTTCAGAAAAATGAAACTCATATTTATCTCATGTGATAAATATGAGTTTCATTTTTTTATAATCTAGAATTCTATCTACGCAATTGTCAGCAGTATGTTCCAAATTTGCCTTGCAGATGTTGATTATACACAGTACATAGATTAAATGTACTAAGATCACACTCAGGACGCTATTCGTTTTCAATATACAGGCTGTTTTACAGATTTCGGTCGAATTTTCAACTGCAATAACTCTCGACTGCATAGACCGATTTCCTCGATGGGACGCAATGGTATGTTTTCTTTATGAAATTTTGGTTTGAAAAAGACTTAAGGGACACAGTGCAAAAAGATAACAACCGTCTCATGTGAACATGGAAAGAAAAACAATATATTTCGGAAGATCTTGCCAAACAATTAACAACACACAATAGTCTCCCTCCAAGAATATATGGTCTACCAAAAACTCATAAGGAAAACATACCATTGCGTCCAATTGTATCATACATACAGTCCCCTTTGTACAATCTATTAAAATATATGTCAAGTATACTAAAGAACTGAACAGGGCTATAAGACGAAAGACTAGAGAAGACACACGAAATTACAACACAGACTATATACAACAAGTCATAGAAAACAACAGTAACATGAAAGTCTTAAAGAGAATTACTAATACCGGTAGACCCAGAATACATCAATTGAAAAACAACCAAGGTGAAGTAAAATATGAAAAAACGGATATAATACAGATTGTTGAAGGCTTCTATACTGACCTGTATTTGTCTAAGAAACCCAAACCTGAAACAACGAATCTTAGTAACATAACAAATGTCGGTTCCGAGGACATGCCTGAGATTAACATTGATGAAATACAACTAGCCCTCAACCAGATGAAAAACGGCCGGGCACCAGGCGAAGATAACATTACAAGCGAAATGCTAAAATTGGAAGGACAGGTCACTTTGGAAGCAATAAAATATTACTAAATAAATGCCTAACAGAAGGTAGTATTCCGGAAGGATGGAACAATGCACACGTTGTGTTGTTGTACAAAAAGGTGACAAATTTAAGATAGATAATTACCGACCTATTAGCCTTTTACCACACCCTTATAAATTGTTATCAAAAATTATCACAAACAGATTGACAAACAAATTTGACAGCTATCAACCGGCAGAACAAGCAGGGTTTCGCAGAGGATATAGCACAACAGAACACCTACAAACTCTTCGTACACTTATTGAAAACTGTCACGAATACAAAGTGCCAATACACCTAGCCTTTGTAGACTATAACAAAGCCTTCGATTCTATAGAACTGTGGGCAGTATTTCAAGCCCTCGATAATACTAGAATAGATTCGAGATATAGAAACATCCTACAGAATATATATGAACGAGCGACTATTCAGGTGAGACTAGACGATGACATGCAAACCAAAAAATCCCGATAAATAGGGCGTGAGACAAGGCGATGTGATATCGCCAAAATTGTTCACACTTGCAATGGAGGACGTGTTTAAGAAGTTGGAATGGGATAGAAAAGGTATAAATGTGGATGGAAAATTCCTGAACCATCTCCGGTTTGCAGATGATATAGTTCTAATAAGCGATAACCTAGAACAACTCCACGAAATGATGCTAGAACTCAAAAGAACATCGGAAGAAGTAGGATTGGAAATGAATCCGACAAAAACTAAAATAATGACATCGGAGGACGCAATATTGGAAGTCGACGGCAATGTTATAGAGAAAGTGAATGAATATCTATACCTTGGACACTCTATAAAGATAGGTAAAGACAATCAAACTGCAGAATTGTCAAGAAGAATAAGAATGACTTGGGCTGCTGTTGGAAAACTAGGATTTGTCTTGAAAAACAAACAAATCCCTATTAACCTCAAAAGAAAAGTTTTTAATATGTGCGTTCTCCCAGTGTTAACGTATGGCATGGAAACCATGACTCTCACAATAAGATCTGTTAACAAACTTAGAACCACAAAACGCGCAATTGAAAGAACTATGTTCGGAGTGAGCCAGCGGGATCACATACGTAATGAAGAAATAAGAAGGAGAACAGGCGTAGAGGACGTAATCACGAGAATAGCTGCATTGAAGTGGAGATGGGTTGGACATGTAGCAAGACAACAGGATGAAAAATGGACTAAGCGAATAACTCAATGGAGACCACGCTTATACAAAAGGGGAGTGGGGCGCCCCCAGAGAAGGTGGCTGGATGACATAAAGGAAAAAGTAGGAAGAGGATGGTATAATATAGCACAGGACAGAGAGAGATGGAAGCTAGAAGGGGAGGCGTATGTTCAGGAGTGGACAGAGAAGGGCTGAAAAAGAAGAAGAAGAAGATACTAAAGAACTGCATAAACAAAAATAAATACTACACAAAAGACTCTACAGATCTGAAACAACATCTCGACCTTATAGTTGTACCATCCAACCACCAAATTCATTCCCTAGATACTATTTCACTATACTCTAACATCCCAATAACAGGGGGTGGATGTCCTTCTCTTCCGGTCGAGTCTTGCCTGGAATGTTGTCCCGGTCAGCTGGCGAAGGGTCAGGGTTGTTTACATCCCTAAAGTGGGTAAATCGAACTCACAACCGAAGTCGTTCAGACTGATTAGTCTTACGTCTTTTGTTTTGAAAACCCTGGAAAAGGTGTTAGATGGATACATCAGGACCGAGGTGTTATCGCTGAGGCCTCTGAGTGAACATCAATACGCCTATCAAAAAGGTAAACCAACCGATCTGGCACTTAACAACTTAATCGGGAGGATCACACAGTCTCTGGACCGCAAGGAGACTGCAGCTGCAGCCTTCATGGACATTCAAGGTGCGGTCAATGCGGCCCCCACTGACTCACTGTGTGGGGCTTTGTGTGCCAGAGGAGTACAAATATTGCTGAATGGATTAGTATCATGCTAAATGCCAGAGTGATCAACACTTCACTGAAAGGAGAAGTAGCACTTTTAGGGCTGGCAAGGGCTGCCCACAGGGAGGAGTATTACCCCCTCTATTGTGGTATCTGCTAGTTGATGACCTTGTGGCTATAATTGGCGCACTGGATGTTTATGTACAAGCATACGCTGATGATATAGTCATTCAGGCTGTCAGAGATGATAGCGATGTTTCCGACATACTACACGAGGCTATTTCTGCAATTCAGAGGTGATGTGAAGGAGAGAAACTCAGCAAAAACTAACCTAACTTTATGGTACCGTTCACCAGGAAGAGGAGGATATTTCTTTCCCCGACCCTGGGTGGGGTGTTTATTCCGGTTGTGGAAGAAGCGAAATATCTGGGGATTACCCTGGATAGCAAACTAACGTGGAATCCGCACCTGGAAAACACAATACACAAGGCTAGACATTCCCTATATGTCAGAGGACCTGTGGAAAAAAGTGGGGTCTTGACCCAAAGCAACTCCAGTGGCAATATGTGATGGTGGTTCGACCACGTATTACGTACGGCTGCATTGCTTGGTGGGAGTGCAGTCTTAAGAAGCAATGCCAACTCAAGCTCTCTAAATTACAGAGAACAGCCTGCATGATGATTACAGGAGCCTTTCACTCTACACCCACTGCAGCGATGGAACTGGTATTGGGCCTTGCCCCTCTTCATCTTGTGATAAGAGGAGTGGCAAGAATGGCTTTCTACAGATCCATCATCTTTTCCGTAATGAAGCGGGTAACTTCGGCTTTGTGCCCGGCGCCCTACAGTCTGAAATTGAGGACAATGAAGTGCTGAGTATGAGGTCGGACATAGCAACACTTAAAACCAACATGTAGAGGCCACTCCAGTTCACCATTCCCGATAGAATGATCAGCTCTAAGGACCATCTACTTGTGGGTCCCTGTTGGTACATGGATGGCTCGAAAACTGCGAAAGGTGTTGGAGTTGGTGTCTACGGTCGAGGTGCCGCTAAGGAACAGTCGATCTGTCTTGGTGGGCATGCGACTATCTTTCAAGCAGAAATTTTTCTAGTTTTCGCGGTATATTTACGGAATATATGGTATACCCCGCGAAGAAAAAGCTTACTTTATATTAACAATGTTATTAATTTTAGTTTTAATATTTTCAAATCCTTTTATTTTCACGCAGGTTTATACTGGAACTCATGACGTTCTGGAACTAACACATGCCAACGGTTCCAAAATCAAAATGTTCATGGTTCCTGATAAAATGCTACTACCAATTCCTAAGTTCATTTGGAAGATCCTCTACCTGGAAACAGCGAAGAAGGCAATAGCATTTATATCTCTCAATAACCCATTTGCAAAAACGCTTGCTACCACTGATAAATTATGCACAGATGTATGTGATCGGTATGGATGGAAAAGAGCGGCCTCGACAGATGGTTCCAAAGGTTTCATTTATTGTTGCGATGTCAGAGATTTTCTGCAGGGTGTCCAAACAGCTCCCAGAATCACTGTAAATGGAATCTTGGAATCACCTAGGTGAATTAAGTGATTTGTTGATAACCAGATAGCACCATATTGTTATTAAAAGGCGTGTTTTTTAAGTAAGTACTGTTTTGAAATCAAAGAGAGACGTGAAAAGCCTGTACCTTAATCTACCTTTCTACATAAATTCCTTCAACGTTGAGGAAGTTGTCACAACGTTGTACCAGATTTTGAATACCATAGCATCACAACTGTTTTGACTTCATCATCGTGTTGAAGATGCTGAGTGCCCAGGTGTTTCTTCAAGAACACGAACAAACGGTTGTCACTGTCTGGTGCACAGTCAATCAGGGTTTTACAGGGAGTTTCCCATTGAAGTGATGAGATCTTTGTTCTGCGGACGAGCATTGTCAAGCAGCGAAACAACGCTCTTCTTTAACTTACCACGACTTTTTTTAGTGATTGAACGACGCAGATTGTTTAATGTCTCACAATAAACTGCTGCATTTATTGTCCCATTATGAGGTAGAAATTCCACATGCAATACTCCTTTTCCGTCCCGAAAAACTGCACATTTCTTTCCGAGCAGAACTCGTATGCTCAAACTTCACTTTTCTGGGTGATTCTGAATGCCCTCATGGTACCGCTCAGAGAAAGTCCATTTACTACCGAAACGTATGGTTTTGTGCACATTCGTCAAAATTTTCGGTTCTCAACGTTAGCATAATTCAAGTGCTCGGTTACAATGCTTTACAAAACACTACGAGAAACATTGAGAAAGTTAAAACATAGCAAAGAAATTGTAAAACGTCTGTTTTCTATTACCTCATTGTTCACTTCCGGCATTAAACTTTCATTAACGACCAAAGAACGCCCATTCTGTTGTTCATCAAGCACATTTGTGCGGCCTTCCTTAAATTCTCTCACTCACTTTTTTACCATCACTCATAATGTTTTGTCCGTATAATGCACAGATCTCACGATGAATATCGATCAGTTTCAGGCTTGTGGCACTAAGGATTCTCATATCAGCCCATAATTCACAGTCGGCGGCACTTTAAACAATCAGTAAACAACGTAAACGAGGAAGAATCAAATTGCAATAGCGTGAGTGTGTAGGTCACAGATGTAGGTACCCAGTGTGCATGCGCAGACTGTAGCGCTGCGGCCGCGGTGTAGTAAAATGCTATTCACCCAAAAAACACGCCTCGTATATTCAAAATTAATTTTTTGTAATATATAATATAACTTGCACTTTCTTTAAATTACTTAGATGATTTAAATGCATAAGTTACTTATTAAATAAAATTCAGTGAATAGTTTCTATGAATTATATTTTTCTTATTTTATGCTTCATAAATCACACTAATTAATATGTTTTTTCATTTGATTAATGGAACAAAGGGTACAAATTCTTTTGGTTTCATTGATACTCTATGATATATATATATATATATATATATATATATATATATATATATATATATATATATATATATATATATATATATATATATATTTTGAAAGAGAGAGGATTTACAAAAATTTAAATAACTGTATTTACAATAAATGATTATATTTATGATTTCGGTGTGTGTTAGAAAAAGCACAAGTGTCAGCTCAGGAAATGTAACAGGGGAACCATACTATCTTGTATATGATTCAATAAACGAGTGAAAAAAACCTGAGGAAAAAACTCGTTTCCCTGTCGCTATTGCACTAGCAATAGCTTGTCTGTTTATGTTGTGTTAGTGTCGTGTGTACAAAAAGAGTACCAAAGATTTTTCTGCTTAGCCGCTTCATTCTCTCTTGCATTCCATGATTTCCAAACGAAGACAAGGGTGAAAGAAAGGGGGTTTGGGACAGGAATCTGTAACAATGGAAAAAGAAAACCAGCAAAAAAAATATTTCAAGAATCATACTTCTTACATGTCTAAACAAATCTGAGAAAAGATTTTACATAGCAATCAAGGTCATGAAAAGGACTAAGGAGATAACAAAAAGAATACATAACCTGCGATATTTCCTCAAATTCCATCTCTGTTTGACCGATAAGGCCCCGATGGCCAGGTTCAGTCTTCCAAGTGATGCCGATTATTATCTATAGATGTTTTAGAATCATTATGGACCCAATAATCTGGGTTAATATCGCTCTCTTCGTGGAACTTGCTTAATTTTAAGAAAAATTTACTAAAAAATGTTGACAGTCGTTCGAAAAATATGACATTTGTCATAATTCTATGATGCAATAAACGGAATAAGATTATACGTTAAATATTCAGTACAATATCAGGGGGCACGGTACTGCCCCCGCCGAGTCGAGCGAAGCAAACTGCCGTACCATCCTTTACTGGAACCATTTCGTTGCATTTCAGGCGCTTATTTGAGAACCTCTGTATAAGACCAGAACGCAGAAATTTTCGTCATCCAGTTAGTTATAAAAACATACTTAAAATTCAAAATTTCAAGTCTGTAGTTCCGAAGTTGAGCGAAAGCAAAGTTTCGGATTTATAATACTCATTCACTCACATATATATGACATTTGTCATATTTTTCGAACAACTGTCAAATTTTTTTCGGCAATTTTTCTTTAAATTAAACAAGTTCCTCGAAGAAATAATATATGGGCGATGTCAACCCAAATTATTGGGTCCATAATGATTCTAAAACATCTATATATCATAGTCGGGATCACTTGGAAGACTGAACCTGGCCATAGGGGCTCTCTCGGTCAAACAGAGATGGAATTTGAGGATATATCGCAGGTTATGTATTTTTTTATTATCTTCTTAGTCCTTTTTATGACCTTGCTTGTTATGTAAAATCTTTTCTTAGATTTGTTTAGACATATATAGTATGATTGTTGAAATTTTTTCTGCTGGTTTTCTTTTTCCATTGTTACAGATTCCTGTTCCAAACTACCTTCCTCTCACCCTTGTCTTCGTTTGGAAATCATGTAATGCAAGAGAGAATGAAGCGGCTAAGCAGAAAAATCTTTGGTACTCTTTACGTACACACGACACTAACACAACATAAACAGACGAGCTATTGCTAGTGCAATAGCGACAGGGAAACGAGTTTCTTCCTCAGGTTTTCACACCCATTTATTGAATCATATGCAAGATAGTATGGTTTCCTGTTACATTTCCTGAGCTCACACTTGTGTTTTTTCAGACACACACCAAAATTATAGATATAAGCATGCTTCTTCGGCCAGAGAAGATGAATACTTTTTTCCTTTCGTTTTCTTATTGCCCATTGATAGATTTATTGATGAATTGAAATAGATTATTCCTCGACTAAAAAAATTATTGAATATTGTAATTTTAAAAATATCATATCGTGGTTTTTCCAAATGGAACACCCTGTTTTTATTATTCATGTCAACGCATAAAATATTGTGCTATATTTTTGCAGAAATAACCTTATCTTTATCTTCTATCATTTTCGAAATATTCGATTATTTGTGAAAATTTTTGATGAAAATTCTACAAACCTTATCAAACTCATCTACATGCATCATTATTCGCTCAGAAGTTTTTTTAGTAAAAAATGAAACCTAAACAAGATAATTCTTTTAACAAATGATGAAATCAAGATGATTGAAACGTAAATCGAGGTATGTGTTGACATTTTTTTTTATTTGTGCCTTCTGTCAGGTGTCCGGACATATCATATTCTGCATTTAACATGGTGAACTTATCAGTGTTTCGTTATTTTACATTGTTAAAGTGAGGTTTGAACCCAATTTTCTCCATTGACTGCCATGAAGTTCTTCAAAGAAGAGATGGTTGATATGATTTTCATTCTGGGTGAGTGTGATAGATATTCTTTGTTGGCAAGTAGAGTTTATACACAAGAGTTTCCTGATAAGAGGCATCCTTATGCAAGATGCTTTGAAAAACTTGAGAAATATGAAAAACCAAAAACTGCTACAGCTGAAAACAACCAGTTATCAGTTTTGTTGACAGTGACAGAGGGGCATATAAAATCCAAAGAGAGATTTCTCAGTTAACACATGTAAGTCAAACTCCCGTTCAGAGAATCGTGAAAGTGAATAAATTTCATACATATCATGTACAGCTGCACCAGGAACTGAACAATCAAGACTATGAAAATCGAATCAATTATTGCAATTGGGCAAGTGACAAAGTAGCGGAAAATCCAAATATGTTCACCAGAGTTCTTTTCTCGGACGAGGCAACTTTCCACAAGAATGGGTTTGTTAACACGCACAACTTTCATTATTACGCCACGAAAAATCCACACCTCATAAGACAAATAGATCACCAGCACCGTTGGTCCTTGAATGTATGGGTGGCTATAGTAGATGAATATCTAATTGGGCCGCACTTTTTCGACGGGAACCTCAATAGTGAAATGTATTTAGATTTTCTGCAAAATCATCTACCATGGTTACTTGCCGATATACCAGAGCGTATAAGACAATATTTGTGGTTTCAACAGGATGGAGCACCGGCACATTACTCACGGTTAGGGAGCATTTGAATCATGTATTTCCAAACAGGACGTGGTGGTCCTGTTAGATGGCCAGCTAGGTCTCCGGACCTTACAAGTCTGGATTTTTTCTTGTGGGGTTATATTAAGGGTATCGTTTACCAGATTCATTCTACAACACAGTTGGATATGAGACAGAGAATAGTCGACGCCTTTCAGTCAGTTAATCCGCAACTGTTGAGAATTCAACGGTCTTTCCTCAGAAGCATTGAGTTGTGTCAACAAAGAAACGGGCAACATTTAGAACGCTTACTGAAATAGTTCAACACCTTGTAGGTCATCTCACCAAAAACCAATCTATTACGTATTTCATACACGACTACCTCAAAATACCTCCACCTCTTCTTTCGCAACCTCTGATTTTATTGTTTTAGTTTATTTTTTATTTCCCAAATTTTCCCAAATGGAAGATATATATATATATATATATATATATATATATATATATATATATATATATATATATATGCATCGAATAAATGGTTAGTATCTGGAGAATTGTTTGCTGAAACAGAAGGCTTGGCAATTGCAATCCAGGACCAGGTTGTTTTACAAGGAATTATAGAAAACATATCATCAAACAAAATATAGATGATTCTTGCCGTAGATGTTTCTGTTCTTCAGAAACAGTTTTTCATATATTATCATCTTGCTCAGTCCTTGCTTCAACAGATTATTTAGAAAGACATAATGCCGTCGCTAATATTATTCACTTCAATCTAGGAATTAAACATGACCTAATTCCCAAAAGAAAAAAATTTCAAAAATATGAACCTGAGATTATTTGTGAAAATGACAAATATAAACTTTATTTTGATAAAACAATTCTGTGCAACAGAGCTGTAAAACACAATAGACCAGATATCGTTCTTAATGATAAACAGAATCAAATAACATATATAATTGATATTGCTATACCCGACACACATAATATACAAAATAAATACAATGAAAAATTTCTAAATATATGATGCTTGGCGACGAGATTAAAAAATGTGGAAAATGAAGAAAATATTTATTCTACCGATTATTATTTCTACAACAGGCGTTATTCCTAGAAATCTTCACAAAAGTATTGAGATTTTGGGTCTGAAGAAAAATTTGTTTGAACAGTTACAAGAGATAACAGTCATCAAATCTTGTAATATTCTTCGTAGGTTTCTTTCCGAAAATAATAATGAGGTAGAGTCATAGGTTTTCTCTTTAGTTTATACTGCTCAGAATCTCATTTCATATTTTATTTATTTGTTTATATAAATGTAATATAATTAACTGACAATTAGGTCATATTTATATTCAGAGCAGTATTCTATTCGATCGTTCACCACTTCACACAAAGGAAACTATTAATGAGTAACATTCAGTGTTACTTGACTAAGGTCCGTACACTGGATTTTTCCGGGAGAAAGCCTCTGACACTACTCGTTGGTACATTGATATCATTGTCTGATGATGCTATAGTATGTATATATTCTGGTAGATTGATATATTCTCATAACATTTAACGTTATCCTAATATATAATTACTCCAGGATATGTTTTAATTATAATCATTGCCTGGCAATGGTATTAATTACCGGGTGGTGGATTTATATTTTTCATGAAATCAGTTTAATTGCATGAACAAATATATGGGCAACTCGTCGGGGTAAAACCCTATATATATATATATATATATATATATATATATATATATATATATATATATATATATATATATATATATATATATATATAAGTTACTTACTTCTGCAAAAATATGGCACAATATTTTATGCGTTGACATGAATAATAAATAATGAAAAATAAATAATAAAATACAGGGTGTTGCATTTGAAGAAATCCAGATATGATATTATTAAAATTGCAATATTCAATTATTTTTTGATTCACTCCTGTATAAAATGAGGATAATCCATTTCAATTCATCAATAAAGCTATCCTTGGGCAATAAGAAAACGAAAGGAAAAAAGTATTCATCCTCTCTGGCCGAAGGAGCATGCGATGATGTGAGAGCCTATTTTCATGAATTTTTACGGTAAAAACGATATTGTGACGAAACTACTCACCAAAAAAGCTTATTACTTAAAGACATTATAGCAGAGTTTAGGCCGCTCCTCAATCTTGAACAAAAAAGTGGTCTTCCAATCTGAAAACCACCCAAGATTTTTTATAGAAAATTGGGACACCCTGTTTACTGCAAAATAAATGTCTGTAGTAGATTCTTACTTTCTAAATACAATACCCTTCGAACAAAAATGAAATCTTCAAGAGTGTAAGAGCTACAGATCACTGCGCCACTGGTGAATCACCCAGTATAATTGTAATAATTTCTGTACCTTCTTTCGTCTGAAGAAGCTACGGTGTAGCGAAACGCGTTACGAATCACAATTATTCAGTAAAATTCCTCAAAAAACATTACTTGTTTTCATTATTGATAATGGAATTCTACCAAGTAAAAGCCTCCCAATGCAAATGTTATCTTCAGATTCTTACATTAAATTCCATTCAAATATTTTCCCATCAAATATTTAATTTTATTTAAACCTTAATTCTCGCTCTTATTGATTATAAGTGGAAGATCAATGTTTTATTGCAATAGTGGTCTGATTCAAGCTTTCGAGTTTTGCGATTCAAAAACCTCGAATTTTCAAGCTATTGTGAAAAATAGCTTGATTTGAATTCTGAAAACTTGATTTCAAGTCGAGCCGCTAGGTATAAATGACATTTCAATTTCCTTTTTGGTTTTGAAAATTGGATGAAACCTAAGACATATGTTAATCATACTATTACTCATTATAATTTGTGTTGTTTTTTCAATTGTTTGATTATTCTGAAATAAGTGTGTTAACTAATGAAGATTAACCCATTATCTGAATAACATAATAAGATTTGGCAATGTTTCCGGATCCGGTGAAATAAGATATTACAAAATCTAGTTTCCTGTCAAAGGTGAATGATGTAGTTTTTGTTGTTATCTCGATAGAATTCTGATTATCTATCAAAATTAGAAAGTCATTCATTCTTTCTATTCTAAGTAGGCGGTGTGATTATCAGGTTCAATTTATCAAGTTTTTCATTAGCAAATTTATTATTCAGGTAGTTTTCCAGAGAGGTTTGAAGATAATGTACTAGTCAGATAGGAACGTATTTTTAGTTGCCAGTTTGAGTTCTCTACAATGAGGAAGTTAGTGATTTGCTGGTTTGTACTTTGTACAGTGGTGATTGAAGTTTATTCGCAAGGTTTGTTTGGATTTTTTCACTCGTAAAAAAAATTTATGCACTATACAGGGTGTCTACTATAAAAGGTGCCAAACTTCAGGAGATGATAATACAAGTCACTTGCAAAAGAAAATGTTCTATAACATTTTTTCGAACAGTTTATATTCATCAAGTTATCTATCTATAAAAACAAGAATATCTCTATTATTCTTACAGCTACACCAAATCTGACCATACCATCGGAAAGAACATTGAATTTGCTATAAGATATGTAAGTACTAATGGTGAAAAATATCTTGTATACCGGGTGTTGATAAAGGATAAATGAAAAAATTGTGAAATGAACAAAATTATTATTTTTTATTATTATTGAAGTTATTTAAGGCTGAGGACAAGTCCTATAAAAGCCTAATAAAAAAATAATTTCTATAGTATTGCAAGCACAGCTTAGCCATAATTAAATATGCACACATATATAATAACTAAATCCACTTATGTCAAAAACGAAATCTAATTAAACAAAAGAAAGTCCAACTTATTTTTGAATACATTAACCGAATTTGAGTCCACCACATCACTAGAAAACCTGTTCCAATCATCGAACACCCTATTCACAAGAGAATACTGTCTTTGTCTCGACGAAAATTTTTCTTTTTTCAGCTTCAGATAATGACCACGCAAACGAGTATCGGCACCCAAACTAAACAAACATCTCAGGTTGGCGTAATTGTGTTTAATTATACGATAGCACAAGATTAGATCTCCGCGATGTCTTCGCTGCTCGAAGGTTATGAGACCAGCTCTAGCCAATCTTTCATTATATGAAGGACGAACGACCCCAAAAGTCATACGTGTAGCACGGCGCTGGACACCCTCAAGCATGCTTTTATCCCGAGCGAGCACCGGGCACCAAACCGAGCCTGCATACCCCAAAATAGGACGCACATAAGTTTTATAAAGTGTAACCGAACTAGAGAAGGACAACTTAACGAACGATCTACGAATGAGATAAATTAAAGAATTAGCACGTTTACAAACACTTAGGACATGTTCCGACCACGTAAGGTTTGAAGTAACGGTTACTCCTAGATCTACATGTGAAGTAACTGAGCGAAGTGGATGATTGTCAATCGAGTATTGACGGGATGGATTATTGGGTCCTATATGGAGCACAACACATTTATCAACATTTAGTGGTAGGAGCCAGTCGTTGCACCATCGGTTTATTGCGTCAAGATCGTCCTGGAGAATCTGTCTCTCGGTGAGCGGGTTTGCATACAACTTGGTTTCGTCAGCGAAGAATGACTTGCGAGATTTAATGTGTAATGAAAGATCGCTGGCGAAAATGACAAATAAAAGTGGCCCCAGGACGGATCCCTGAGGCACTCCGCTCACAACCGGTCTTTCCGACGAAAGAATTAGCGGTATTTTCTTGTTCAGCAGTACCACTGAAAACTGGTTGATAAGTAACGTTTTTTTTTTGGAAGAAGTTACTATATTCATCTGACTTCTAAACAGTATATTAAATTTTGAGCTTTCTATTTTTTCCCAGCAATATCATGGGTAAGAGTAAGAGTAAGAAGATTAAATTCTCTAATTTTCGATCACAAATGAGTTGTTTAACTGGAACAATTCCACAAATGACTTTTCAATTATAATAAGCGATAAATAAATAACATATCAAGATATTGAATATTTAAGAAACTAAGAATAATTAATTTTTCTCGGATAAGATGAAGAAATTAAAAAAAGAATCGTAATGAATAAATCACAGAAGGCTTGTATTACTTGATTTTAAAACAAATAAAAATATTTAGAATTTGACAGGAACTGGAATGAATTAATGAATTTTTTTGTATTTTCGTCTATTACGGTTCTATTTTCTTTTTCGAAAAAAAGAAAACATGCCTAGTTTCTCCAATATTGAATATCGAGATATCTTATTTGTTTATGGCTTCGCGAATGGAAGTTCCCGATGCGGGAGTATGCATTGCGCTTTCCAAACAGACAGCAACCTGCAGAAAGACATTTGTTGAAGTGTTTAGGCACTCCGGTGAAACGGTTCATTCAGTGGTTTAAGAATTAGAGAAGGTAAAGGAAATGCTCAACAATGGAGACAAGCACCTGCAATATTGCAGGCTGTTCGCGAGGACCCTACAACAAGTACTTGGATAATTGGTGCTACATTGAGACTTCATCATTCCACGGTTCATAGAGTTCTCAAGCGAAATAATTTATTTCCTTACCATTTCAGTAAGGTTCAAGACAAGCCAGTGAATATTGAGGTGAGGTTGCAATTTTGTAGGTGCAACTTTCACCAAAGTTGGTATGATAAATTTGAGAAATTCCCATATATGGGATACAAAAAATCCTCATGACACTATTGTGTCACACTCTTAGCACAAGATTAGAGTAAATGTGTGTTGGGGTTAAGGAGGGACCAGTTTGTCGGGCCAGTTATACTTCCCGATCGTCTCAATTCATCCGAATTATTTTATTTATTTATTTCATTAGTGTGCCTCGACAACTATGGCCTTTGGCACATGTACAATATAAATTTTAACACAGGAAAAAATCATTTTCATGAATATAAACGAATATTTCTTATGAGAAAAATTGAGAACTTAAATAGTAGTGAAGAGATCTTTTTCTTTTAGAAAATCAATTACAGTTTTGAAGTTGTTCGTTAGTGTTTTCTTGAGATCATCATTTATGTTATAATTCTGCCGGCTTCTTACATATTGACAGTATGGAGGGGCGGTAGAGTCCATCAGATAACCTTGGGTTGAATGGGTATGTCCAATTCCTAGGCGACGAATAACAATTTTTTCTCTTCTTGTCAGTTTAGGTTAGAGTCTGTTTCAAGTGGCATTTTAAGTCTTTAGGCAGTTGAACAGTTTGGATTGGGAGGTCTAAATCTAGGGCTTTTGTTGCACCTTCGTCAGCTTTTTCGTTTTCTACAATTCCTGTGTGTGATGGTACCCAAATGATACAAATTCAAATATTCTTAATATTATGGAGTTGGGTGATGATCTTTTGGATTTTCTGTACAAGAAAATTCTACGAGTAGATGTTTTAATGGATTGTATTGAGGCTAATAAGTCTGTGTAAATGGCAATATTTTTGTCCGTGCCCGATATGTGATCGAAAGCTTTTAAAATAGCGTACAGTTCTCCAGTGTTAATGCAGTTGAAAGAAGGGAGGCTATGCAGTGATATGATATCGTTCGAAGAGGCTACTGAGCTGACATTGCCATCAGTCTTAGGTGCGTCTGTATCAAATACTTCATTATAACCGAATTTTCGAATCTATTAAATGAAGAAATAATGAGTGTTCTGGAAAA
This sequence comes from Cryptolaemus montrouzieri, assembly GCA_013387265.2. NCBI lineage: Eukaryota > Metazoa > Arthropoda > Insecta > Coleoptera > Coccinellidae > Cryptolaemus > Cryptolaemus montrouzieri. Next base: position 6,642,743 of record JABFTP020000124.1, read on the forward strand.
AATGCTTATAGCTACTCGGCAGCACCTTGGGTTTCAAATGGACGGGTACCCGGCTCATAATTCTATAATGGTCCAGAACTGGATGACCGAGAGATTTGTAGAGGAATAAATCGATTCGGGCCAGTGAGATGGCCACCCAGAAGCCCTGACCTTACGCCGTTCGATTTATATCTAAGGGGCTCATTAAAGGCCAATGTTTATAGAATTCTCATTTATACTCGGGAAGAATTGATTGAAAGGATTCGAATCTGTTGCAACGAAATGAGTCGAAAACACATTGATCTTCAAAGAGTAGTTTTAGAAAAATATGTGTTAAGTAGATTCAAGAAAGATGAAGACATTTTGAACACCTGTTATAGATTTCAATCTAGTTTAGTTCTTACTCATGTTTCATTAACTGAACAAAAAACATAAGATATTTGCGTTTTCGAATTTTATGTTCTTATTACTCTTACCTGATATTGCTGAAAAAAAATATAGTTACCTCAAAAGTTGATACACCGATTAAAATCTAGTTGAATGTAGTAGTTATTACCAAAAACAAAACAGCTACTTATCGACCGGTTTTCAGTGGTACAGCTAACAAGAAAATTTCACAATTTTTTCATTTAGCCTTCTACAACACCCGGTAAACAAGATATTTTACCATTAGTACTTACTTATCTTATATCAAATTCAATATTCTTTCCGATGGTATGGTCAGATTTGATGTAGCTGTAAGAATAACACAGATATTCTTGTTTTTATAAAGAGAAGTAAAAAAATCAAGAAGTCAAATCTCGATATAAATCAACTTTTCGAAAAAAAATGTTATAGGACATTTTTGTTCCAAATGACTTGAACTATCACCTCCTGAAGTTTGGCACCTTTTATATTAGACACCCTGTATAATAAGATTTTCATTCAAATTATTTCTATTAGTGGCTTTTCGATGGGAATATTTTTCTTGAATTTGGCTTGAAAATTTTCGATTATAAAAATACATATGTTCAAAAAGTATGAAGTTGTTTTCCTAAAATTAGTTATCCATGTATATTGATAAAAACAATGGATTTTAGAAACTTCGAGGATTGTTAAAATTGATCCTTTTGTGATATTTCAATTGAAAAAGTAATAGATTAAGGTTCATCTTAAGAAAGAAACAAATGAAAGAAAATCAGAGTCTATTTCCGCATGTGGTAGAAAAATTGAAAATTGTTTTCTCAGTGTTTTTTCCCGACCTCAGTAGTTTGTATTACTTATTCTTGCCCTAATATAAGCATGAATCCGTCTGGACATGCTTTGAATTAGGTTTTCTACCTCCTCTGGGGTGATATTCTGACTCTTCTGTGGCGGCTTGGATGAGCTGTTGTGCTATACTTGGATTATCCTGGCGCATATAATTTGCATTCCGAGAATATCCTATAAATGTGCAATAGAATTTAGGTCTGGTGAGCAAGCTGGCCAGTCCGAAATCATGATTCCCTCTCTTTCAAGATAATGTCGCGCGAGGAAGCTGGTATGCGGAGGAGCATTATCTTGCATAAAAGTGAAATTCTCACCGTGGGCACCTCCCCAGAGTCTCACTATGAGCTTCAGCACTCGGTCCACGTAATTTCTAGCCGTTACACTCACAGGGAACGAAATCAAATCTGTTTTGCCTCCCAGCATAATGCCATCCCGAAACATCACACTGCCCCTTGGTATTTCGGAATTTGTCTTGCTGCTCGGAGTCTAGCTTATCTTCTTCAACCCTTAAAACCCGGATCCGGCGGTCAGAGGGGGAATGCTCAATGTCATGTTGCTGTATTCAACCATTAATATCAGAACACGAACACAACGGATGTTCCATTCTCTGAATGCAGAAAACCGAGTATGCCTTTTTCTGAAATTCGTAATTTTCGTTTTATTGGCTAATAAGTTTCATTCCTTAAAACGGGAGCCAGGAAGCTCTGACTGTTGCTTCGATAACCACAAATCACGTACAAAATCATTTAACACGATTTGAACAATTAAATGTGTCTCACAAGAACTGGAACCTAGATTAAAAGTGGGGTCGGTGCACTGTTCTTCGAATGTCCATTGCCTCCAGTTTCTTCCGAAACAACGAACGGCACTGGTAAATCTGCATTATGAGGAACATGTCGCATGCCAGACCGAAAATTTGGAAAGTCCATGTTGTGCTTTGCCTTTTCGGAATACCCTTCAGTCTTTGTCAGGTAAAAATAACGATCGTCGAAATGATCAGCGGTTCTCGCAATGGCATAGGGACTTCAAAATTATGCTTTATCTGTTCACCATGATACGCTAGCACACATGGAGAGCCCACTGCTCGTCTTGATCTACAATTGAAACACCAAAATATAGGAAGTAGGCTTTTTTAACCATTTCAGGAAATAGTCTTGCTTGTGATATCATCATAAATTCTCCACAAATATAACAGTATTTAAAACACTTTTTTCTAAACACAGACAACTTCTCAACAGAAGACTGATTTATAATGTTATTTTTATGCATACTAATGTAAACAATACGGTTCGGGTATGAAATTCATTTCATTTCTAACCTTTTCCTCATTACATTTACTACTTGCAAAAGTAAAAGGATCTTATTGAGCTATTGAAAAGTGGTACCTGTTAGGGATTTAGGAATATTTCTTCTATTGTGAGAAGAATATTTCCATTTAGAAAATGAAGGTCTACTTTGTGTTACGAAAGTCTTGTCGACAAATGTAATTAGTTAGCCACCAAAACAGAGATTTGAATATTGAAATTAAGCTTTAATTTCTGGGCGAAGAGTATTTAAATCAATTCAATTATAGTTTCTGACCAAATTGATTAATTTTTTTGTTCATATTTAGGTAATAATTCGAAGAATTTATTGTTGCTTGGGAGTTTTTGAAAGCTCCCTCAATTCCGACTGATATTCAGCAGTGGTCTCCTAAATCTTCACTAAGATTTTCCAAATTAAATGTCTGGGTTCAGTGCTTGTAGAAACCATTTCTTCAATGTGTTGAGAATTTAACATTTCAAAATCTTCATTTTGCCCTTGGATTTATAGCATATCCATACACAAAATATCATCGCAATTCGTTCAGCCGTTTTGCAGTGAAAGCGTAAATAGGTTTCATTAAAATGTATGTTATTTTAAAGCTTTTTTTCAATTAGTTTACTCCTTAGGATGCTCGCTAACTGTGGACATGTTCGACGATCAACACAAGCCAGTATTGGTAGATAATTCAACATCAAAATATAGGCTGGTTTTTCCCCAGAATGGAAATATCGACCTGAAGACGGGAGGTCGCATAAATTTCCTTTGCCCCAACCCAAGGAATACATTGACTATAAGTGAGTAAAATATGAATATTTTAAATGAGGGTATCAACAATTAATTTTGAGGACTGAATTGCGATATAAGATTTCATTCACTTCCTAAATATTCAGCTGAGGTTCCGTATCAGTAAAACATACAATATCATCCATATACGAAAATTAATATAATTATGACATTTGTCATAATTTCAAAACGACTGTCAAAATTTTTTCCAAAATTTTTCTTTAAATTAAACAAGAACCACGAAGAAATAATATATGGGAGATGCCAACACAAATTATTGGGTCCATAATGATTCTAGAACATCTATAGACCATAATCGGCATCACTTAGAAGACCGAACGTAGCCATCGGGGCTCTCTCGATCAAACAGAGAGGAAATTGTTTTGTTGAATTTGAATATTGAAGTAATTTTGCGATTTTACTTCAAAATTGGCAAGCAAGAACAAGGAAGTGATTATGTTTCAGGAGACTAACACTTCGACGGAAGAATATCTCCGCGAAAGAGGAAATATCGCAGGTTATGTACTTTTTGATTACCTCCTTAGTCCTTTTTATGGCCTTGCCTTCTATGTAAAATCTTTTCTTAAATTCACGTGTGTTTAGACATTTAAGAGTCAAGTATGATTGTTGAAATATTGTTCTGCTGGTTTTCTTTTTCCATTGTTACAAATTCCAGTCCCAAACCCCCTTCCTTTCACCCTTGTCTTCGTCTGAAAATCATGGAGTGCAAGATGAGAATGGAAATCATGGGTACTCTTCATGTACACACGACACTAACACAACATAAACAGACAAGCTATTGCTAGTGCAATAGCGACAGGGAAACGAGTTTTTTCCTCAGGTTTTTTCACTCGTTTATTGAATCATACATAAGATAGTATGGTTCCCCTGTTACATTTTCCTAAGCTCACACTTGTTTTCTTCTGACACACATAGCCAAAATTATAGATATAAGCATCTTTTGTGAATACAAATTTGAATTTTTGTAAATCCTCTCCTTTTATTACAAGATTTGATGACTGTTATCTTTTGTAAAGACCCAAAATCTCAATACTTCTGTGATATATATATATATATATATATATATATATATATATATATATATATATATATATATATATATATATATATATATATATATATATATTATGTCTTTCTAAATAATCTGTTGAAGCAAGGACTGAGCAAGATGATAATATATGAAAACTGTTTCTGAAGAACAGAAACATCTACTGCAAGAATCATCTATATTTTTTTGATGATGTGTTTTCTATAATTCCTCGTGAAAACAACCTGATCCTGGATCGCAATTGCCAAGCCTTCTGTTTCAGCAAACAATTCTCCAGATACTAACCATTTATTCGATGCGATTTCATAATATAATCATTTTCAATTCCTTAGGTGCTTTCCGTGTAATTCCTTCTGCATCCAACTTTCTCTTTTAGAATTATCATCAAATATATCAAAATCTACCTTTTGCATTGTCAAGTTCAGAGGTGTAATATATATATATATATATATATATATATATATATATATATATATATATATATATATATATATATATATATATATATATTTGGTTGTGTGTTTGCTTAAATATCGAATAGTAAAATTCATAGAGTGTTTCACTGGCATCCTCCTTAATTCTCATCCGTTTTACACATTATTTTTGTAATAGTCCACTAATCAAGTTCTCTTTGCATATTTAGACTCGTTGAATAGATAGGTAGATAGATAGTTATTGATTATTTTTTCAGCACATACAAACCTAACCCAGGCAACTTGCTTATATGGAACAACTGTTAGAATCATCCAGAACACTGAAGATGTTGGAAGCATAACATGTAAAAATGGAGTTAGGGGCGAAGCAATTAGCACATCTATACGTTGTGGCGGTGGCCAAGGATACATAATTAGATTGGGTTTCACTGTAAGTTCCAGTGACTTTCTGACGTTAATCGAAGTTTGTTATAATGGTCGGAGAGGAACTGCCCTTTATTCCAACCATCAACTGATTGGAAAAGAAATTGCATGTAAGATATCGATAATGCTATTTTATATTTCGTAAAAAGTATTGCCTATTAATTCAAGTTGAGCTTCATATATAAAACTAAACTATAGGGTAGCTAATGTTACGTTTCTATTTACATCCTCTGGCTAAATTACCTCTACAAAACTGATTCGGCTCATCATATCGTTTATCCTCATTTTGTAGTTAATATTTCATTTCGATAATTTACCAAATTGCTGCTACGACATTGATTATTCGAGATCTCTTATCGCTTTCGTATTATTTTCATTGACGTTACGCGGAATTTCCCGCGGTTCAGAACGAGTCTGTTATGTATCAAATTTATTTTTTTGTAGAGAGTCTGATAAGATCACCTGCGAAGGGAACATTGGCTATAGCAAGCAATAAATATTTCTTTATGCTGGCGAGAGCGATATGGAACATTTCAGAATCACTAAGGTCAGATCTATACTTGACATAAAAACATTTCGGGTACTTTCGACCCTTGGATTTTCGAAATTGGATGCAGGGCAGATATCAATTGAAGACAAATATTTCACGTTGATGAAAACTCAAAATAAAAATGAAAAATTGATTCAGAACGGAAACGTTAAAACAGATCGACCTAAATAATTCAAAAAAATTTCGCTACAAGTTTTCGAATATTCAGCCCCCTCTCATATATATATATATATATATATATATATATATATATATATATATATATATATATATATATATATATATATATATATAGCCATAATCGAACTAAAAATATATATTGCATTTGTGAAATATTTTAAGGGCGCCACTAGTTTGTTATCCAGAAAGCTAGAAAGGTTAAGTAAATGAGTGATTACGTAATGTTACAAGTTTTTATCTTCGGATAGTAGTTTTGGCCAAAACCTGTAATCCTTACAGTTGTTAAAGTTTTCACATTTGAAAACCAGAAGAATATGCAATAAATCAATATACCACTTGAAAACACTCTTTTCTATAATTGCCACCGATTCAGTTCATTCCCAGCTTTCATCGAAAATAAAATTATATACAAAGATTTCGTAGGTTTGTACACTGAGAATTAAAACATATTCGGATACCCTCGTATATACTAAGCAAATGAGTAATATCAGTATAAGGATCGGAATCACTCAATGAAAGTAACAGAATGATACATGATAATTATGATTAATAAAAGAAGTAACCGGACTTAGATATCAAATGAGTGAATTATACTGAATTCGATTCTGTATTCAGTGTTAAGTACTTAGAAAAAATAATGCTTTCAATATTCTGTTGATAATATGAATGAATATTGAAAAGGAACTCACTAAAATGAATTATCTCATCCGAGAAAAAAAACTTTTGTACTAGAATTGTTCAGAGAAAAAGCATTCTCCATAAAAGTTTGGCACTCAAAATGTTTATGAAAAATAAAATGCAGTCACTAAAGGCACTGAAGATTAGTTAAGCAAACGAACAAAAGTCTGATAACTTGCGTGAAAACTTAGCAAAATACTGCAAATTTTTGGCTCCTTCATAGGAATATTGTCGGATATATAACCTGGTTGGTATTTTTCTCTCCAGAATAATGCCACTCCGGAATTCTTTTGAAAGTGTTATAGTAGCTACTTTCTCAGCAACAATGACAGCCAATCATGACCCGAAATGTCAAGAAATGCACACTGGTACAGGGTACAGGGGAAATCATAATCATCAACGAATGTAGAAGTCGCCAGCAAACCATCAATAGAAGATGAAAAATTCCTTTTCGAAACACCAAAATGAAGAGATCAATGAAATATAACTATATTCTCCCAGAATTCGACACAACAGTTTTCACGCCAAATCTTATAATCAATTTATCAAAAGTGATCGAGAAGAAAAACTGACCTCCTGGAGATTCAAGAAGTGGTATCGGGTAACTCGAATGCAGTGCATGTTTTACGTCCTTTACTCAAGCGAAGCGGTTATCTCTCTCATGAGTTATTCCTTGCAAGTAGAGAGGATTAATAGATTCAACTATAAATTGAGTACTGTTGCGTTCAAAATTAATTCCTTAATTTTTGAACGTGATACAACCACCAAATTCTTCTATTGATGTATGACACATGACAAAACTTTTTATACACGATTTCAAAACCAATGAATTGTTCCGTTCAAGGAAGAACCAAGTGATCCCCTGAAAAAGGTTCTAAATTCACCTCAAACAATAGCAATTTTCATAAGAACAAAGGACTGGATACAAAAAAATGGCATTGAAATTTCTATTCTTCGTAAGCATAAAATCACCGAAATGGTTAAAAATACTCATATAAATGGCAAGGAAAAGAAGCGTTTGAAAACGATCTGTTCCATAGACACTCGGATGCTAGAAGAATTCCTTACTGTATACAATATCAAAATAGAAGATATGGTGAAAACATTGAAGATCAGGGAATCACCAACTAACCCAACGAAATTATCCATCAAAAAGCGAAACAAGTATTGAAATATGCATCTAGCGCTTACAGAACTGAGAAAACCGAAAACTTACCTATGAATCACTCAAAATGTATGGACTGATAAAGTTACACAAAGAAAAATATCTGCTAAGCCTGCAGTATTTTACATCAACACTAAGACTTGGACTAATTTTCAAACCATATGTTCATGGAACTCACGAACTTCTGCTAAAAACATACCGTTTGACATTTGACCTTATACAAGAACCACCTGCATTTAACATCACACAAAACTTCAAAATTGATATCAAAATATGTTTCCAAATATTCCAACAGATGAATGTCTACCTTCAGTTTTAGATATTTTCACAAAAACCAAGACATTTCTAGATGAATGTGATAAAAAAAGAAAAATGATATGCTAGTCGGCCCACTTTTTCATGAAGAAATCATTATTTCTTAAAATTCAAAATAACCCCTTTATTCTCAAGCAGCCAAAATCATATGAAATTACTTTTTAATGCACAACAGAAAACAGATAAACTCGAACAATCTATGCTCTTCAGCATATAATGGTCAAACTGGTAGAAAATTTAAATGCAGATTTAAAGAACATAAATCAACAGACAAGAATGCCGAATACTTGAGCACATTCAATCAACTAATCACAAAATAGTTTTAGAGAATCTCAAGTTCCTCCACAAATGCAATAAAGGAAGAAGAATGAATCTGTTGGAAAGTTTGGCAAACCCCACATTACAATGATACTCCCAATAGACAACTTGCAATCAATAACTCCACCTACTTAACATTTAAAGGGGAAATATATCTCGTAATCGTTTTTGTATCTTAGTTAATATATTCAAAGGTAAAAACAAATCGAATATTGAAAATAAAAGTTAAAAACTGGCCATAGTGATTTTTCCTCTTCATATTTCATCTCACTGGTAGTTACGGCTATGCCAAGGAAAGTTGATGGCTTATCCATTGTATTCGGACTCTTAGGGACTATTCTAAATTCCTGATTAACTATGAGTGATGTCGAATTCATCTTTGAACAAAGATTTAGCAAGCACAATCATTCATATTACGGTTAAACTAATCGTTGATAGCTTCAAACTATCATCCAAAACTATTTTCAAGATTATTCTATTTTCAGATTCGTCAAAGTCTTCGTATAGACCTTCCTTCAGCACAGCACAGCTGGCTCCAGGAGTTGCTGCCAACTTAGCCTTTAAACAAGTTTACGAAAAATCCAATTTTAACAGGCTACTGGGATCAGCAAAATTGGCTGAGAAATATATCAATTCAAAGTCGTTTTTAGCTAGAGGACATTTGTCGCCAGACGCAGACTTTCTATTTGCCTCCTGGCAGATTGCTACGTTCTTTTACGTGAATGTAGCACCTCAGTGGCAAGCAATTAACAATGGTAACTGGAAGAGATTAGAAAGTTTATCAAGAAATACAGCAAAATCGTACAACGATACCTTAGAGGTAAATTTACCATTTCTGCATCCACTAATAAAGAAAATACAAATTTTATTCTTTGAAATCCTGTTCAGTTCTTATGAGTACTCAAATATCGATTTTTATCGTGTATTTTCTTACCTTCCTCGTCTCAAATTCGTATCTAAACAAAAATTCCTAGAATATAGTTCAGAGCTATCGAGTGTCCATTTAGAGCGTAATCTATACCGGGTGTGAATGAATAAGTGCGAAAGATTTCGCAATGTGATTTCTCAAGCCATTTTATGACGAAAAGGTTTCATGAAAAGCTTCGTTGCTAAAATATAGATTCGGGTTTTTTTAGTCTTGCTTATGATTATGATTTATTGAAACAAAAATAAATTTGATATAAAACTCTGTGATGGAACAACCTGAAGAAATAGATTGGGACAGCAGCAAATTAGCATCTATCTATTTCCTACATATACACACAACCAAACTTATATGGAATCACTCGGTATTTCACATTATTGATTGTTTTTATCCATGGACCTTTGACTACTTGTGAAGAATAAAGTTTTTTGTTGTAACAAACTGGATAGTATGGAAGGAATGTTGAATCATCACCAAATTTTCGGGATATTGTACTCAGTCGTCAATGAGATTTGAAACTATGAATTTCAAAATTGAAAGAGCCTATAATCATAATTAAAAATGCCTATCCGATGTGCAGATGGGTCGAATAATTTCTCTCATTGAAGAAGGGATATAGCGGCCACAATGGGGGTATCACAGGGGGTGATTTCAAAAACCTACGCCCAATATGTGGAGCTACAATATCTGCAAAATAGGTCTAGAAGAAGTCGTAGGAAGATCACGTCTGAAGAACAAGACCGCTTTTTGTACCCCATACTCCAAAGGCAATTTTTGGAAGCAACAGGCATCAGTGTATCAGTCGAAATGATACGCAACGACTTCGTTCAAGGGGTTTATACAGCAGAAGGCCCTAAAGAGTTCCAGAGCTAACCAGACAACAAAAGCAAGTGCAACGGCTAGAAATTACGTGGACCTAGTCCTGGAGATCATAGTGAGTGGACTGACCCCAGCTTGCTCTCCAGACCTAAACCCCATTGAACATTTATGGGATAATCTCAAAACAAAATTAGATCACGCCAGGATAATCCCAGAACTCCACAACAGCTCATCAAAGCCGCCTCAGAAGAGTGGCCTCCTTCCAGAGGAGGTCGAAAACCTAATACAAAGCATGCCCAGACGAATGCAAGAGGAGGTAATACAAGCTACTGAGGTCGAGAAAAAAACACCTACATTGAAACATTTTTCAATTTTTTTAATACATGCGGAAAGTCTATTTTCTGTCATTTTTTTCTTTCTTAGAATGAATCTTAATTTTTTTTTAAATTGAAATATCTCAAATTTCCGAAATCTTTGAGGTACTATTCTTAATATCGGGTGATTCCATATAAATTTGGTTGTGTGTACATCATTAATAGAAACAAAGTTATGAACCGTTCACGCACTAAATGCACACCTGGTATAGAAAAGATTTTTGAGGAAAACTTCGTTCTCTGGAAATTCAATAGCTTTTCTCAGGTATGGCTTAGTAAGAACATTTAAAGAGTTATATACAGACACATCTAATAGATGAAAATTGCGGAACACATCTACTTTCGTGTACTAAGAATTGAGGTCTTCAATATTTTTCATGCTTTATATTTGATTTCAAGTTTTAATTTTGTCATTCTTAGAACTTTCTTTCTCACACAGGTTTACACAGGAATTCACGAAGTCCTACAGCTTATGAATGCAGAAGATATTGAAACGGATATGTACATGACCTCAGATGGAAAACTACCAATACCTAAGTTCATTTGGAAGATCCTTTATTTGCAGACATCGAAGAAGGCAATATCATTCATTTCTCTCAACAATCCATTTGCCAGTTCTTTAGATAACAGTGACATGTTATGCAAAAACGTGTGTAACCGGTATGGATGGGACAACCCAGCCTGGACAAATGGTTCCAAAGGTTTCGTGTACTGTTGCGATGCCAGAGATTTATTGAAAGTTGTACCAACAGGTCCCAAAATTACCATTCGAGGAATTTTGGAAGCGCCTGAAAGAGTTATGAAATTCGCTGATTACGAATGAAGGATTCATTGCTATTAAGATTTTAAATATATCACAAGTATGAGGTTCCTCAATTAGTTACTGGCTTCCTTAATAGTTCATTTATATCATTTTCAATATATTAGATTCGTATAAGAGATTCAGAGAATGTTTTCAATAAATATTTTGTTTATTTTATTTGTTTTGTTTTATAAATACTATTTATTTAGTTCCTAAATCAAGTCTCCTCTCTAATCTATGTTAATGAAGTCGTAAGATCTTTTTCGGGAATAATCCGAGGGGATAACGGTAGTTTGAACCGGGCGGAGAAGTGAAACAGTCAAAAATGTGGGGTCGAAGTTTTCCGCGAGGGGAAGGGTTCAAGGAAGATCCGTGCCAAATTTGGAGCCCCTAGCCCAAACGACGGAGCTCTGAGGATTTTTCTAAAATTTTCGGCGATAGCGAACGCAAAGTCAAAACTCGAGCGAAAACTCATGAAGAAAGCCTCGAAAACCTTCGAAATTCATAAATTTAACATTTTGTCGTTTTTCTAACTTAAACAATGTGATTCAAACAAAATGTTATAATAAAAAGGAGTTAAGAAGACTTACAAAATGTTTGAAAGGTAAGTGAATGTAATTTAAGGTTTATTTATGTATTCTAATGTATATTTTTTTCAGCATGCTCAAGAAATGTACTCAGAATTCACATATTTCATTTTTCTTTCATAGTTATTTTAATCTCTATGCATTGAAAAATGTCCTGGAATTACTAGGATTTTTAACGAATCAATTGGGGATCTTACAAAATGATGGAATATCCTTTGAGTTGCTATTAATAGGTATTGAGCTCTTTTGTATAATAATATTTTTCTGGAAGGTACTCGATAAAGTTTTCGTTAGGTTATTTAGAGTATATATCATATGAATATTGAAAGCTATCCACTAAAGGCTATATCTGTATTAAAATATTTCAAACTGGATGTCAATAAGACCGTGCCATTTCAAATTGAATTTTCGTTTCAGTATTTTCAAGAGGAAGTACGATTCTATTCTAAGAATATAAAAGTAAATGAGATTCAATGTGTTTGACAATGTTCGAGTTTGAACCAAAGAAAATAAATTGAAGAATAGAAATATCAATTATTAGAGAACAAGTTTATAAGAAGCTGATTACTCGGAACCAACTGCCAACTTGACAGTTAAGGACCTAGGAAATTAACAGTTACAAGAAACAGTTTCACTGAAACTGATATATAGTTAACATCATTGTTTTGTATATGAGGGTCCATAATATAATTCACAAATTTGTGGATCTCATTTCTGTTTTCCACAAGAACACTTCAATTCTGAAGATGTTTGTTATTTCTGGTGAGCAAATTGTGTGAATTTTGGTCAATTTGAATTTATACAAAATAGTTACGTGTAGGGCACACATAAGGTGAAATTTTCTATGTATTCAGTTTTGTTTCTTTATTTGATAACTGATTTCTCGCTTATGTCTTTTGGATACTCCCAAGAAATCTTAATTTGAGAAGAACTTTTATTTTCTATTTCATTAATATACTTGAGAAGTAATTCTTCTATCTTCCTATTTAAAGCTCATATTTGTTGTTTATTATAATTCATGAATCTTATTCGATTCTTATCTGATCTAATACGAATCAGAAAAAACATTTGAAACTATAGATCTGGTCTTTTGGAAGGCGATCGGAGTGATCGATCGAGCGAAAATTCAGAAAGAAAGTCCCGTAAAAGCGAAAATAAAAAAGGTCTCCAATTTTTAACGACGATAATTCGTCGGACTCTTATGTCTATACAAATTTGTCCATCGCGTTCGTTCGTTTCAAGACCTAGACAAAAAGCACGCCTCGAGTTCCGCATGTTGCGCCGAAATAGTTTCATTCCCATTAAACGACGGGAAAACTGGAAAATTTTCGATTCAACGAAGGGCTTTCGGCGGACTTTTGCAAAATTTCGCTCCATTTTCCTCATTCTGAATATCTCTGACGGCCAGAAATTAACTAACGTCGAGCAGTCAAACTAAGTGGTTTTCTGTCATCCGTCCTATTGATACGGGGTTACCGGGATAACGGATTCGGGTGTCGAACGTTTCCTACATATCTCGAGATCGGATCCGCCAAGAGAAATCGTTACTCTACGACTCAATTTTCGAATTTGGGACAATTTTTGAGACCTAGAATTTCGAGAAAAAGAACACGGGGGCTGAGCCAGTCACTCTCCTAGCGCCCCTTAGATCGCTGTTCAATGTCGGAAGTGAGCTTTACCAATGTGTAAAATTTAATGCTCTCTCTCTTTTGAATGTAAATAATAAAATGAAAATGTGGTTATTTTAATGTGATTCAAACGGAATACTATAATAAAAAGAAGTTAAGGAGACTTACAATAATGCTTGAAAGGTAGGTGAATGAAATTTTAGGTTAATTTTTGTATTTTCATGTATATTGTTTTCCGCATGCTCAAGAAACGTACTCAGAATTTATATATCTAATTTTTCTTTCATGGTTATTCTAACTCGTATGCGGTATCCTTCGAGTTGCCCTTAATAGGTAGTGAGCTCTTTTGTATAATAATATTCTTTCTGAAAGGAACTCGATAAAGTTTTCGTTGGGTCATTTAGAGTATGTATCATATGAATATCGAAGACTATCCACTAAGAGCTATACCTGTATCCGAATATTTCAAACTTGATATCAATAAAATCGTGCCATTTCAAATTGAATTTTCGTTTCAGTTTATTCAAGAGGAAGTACGTTTCTATTCTACAATTATCCAAATGTGAAAGTAAAAGAGATTCAATATATTTGACAATGTTCAAGTTTGAACCAAAGAAAATAAGATCTCAAAATTGCGTTCAGTATGTTTGGAGTTAAGTATATTAGGCGTATAATATATAAGGCGTTCAGTATATTAGGCGTTTAGTTTATTAGCTGTTTAGATATAAAAAGCGATCTTAATGTGCTCACTAGTCATTCATGAAATCTCCAGTGTCTTCGCACTTTTTGAAGTTTCCTGCCTTCATATTATCAATTCTTCACATAATTCACGAAATCAGTGTAAACTTTACAAAGTTCTTTAATGCAGTTATGGGACGTTATACTTTAATTCGAGACACAAGGGCGTGAATATCATGAAAAGTAAATGATATGTCTGCCTCCAAGGGGGTAATTTTAAACACTTCAGAGGCTGTTAAAGACGCAAGAAAGACCATTTCGCAAGTTTGAAAAAGAGTAGCCAAGGGACCGACGACAGCGTGCTCTTTGGAGTTGAATAAAATAATATTTCTATGCGTCTCTGTCCGTTACGATACTGGAGGGACATTAGGACAATCTGGGGGGAGTCACAAATAATAAATATTATAATAAGGACATCCGGGCCACTGTTGTCTTGTCTTCTTTGTTTTGTCAGTGGGGTGGTATTGAGAAATTATACCGGGTATCACAGTTACCCGTTTGTGATGCTACTGTTCTGAAATTTTGATAGTTGATTCAGCTGTTCCGAAACTCTATTTCTAAAATATTTTCACTTCAATGACTTTTTCGGTTATATCGAAAGTGTATACCAAGTTGTCATTTAATATAGAACACCCTATACCGAGTATTACATAATAGTATGTCACAACTTGTGGGGGTAAATAAACGTGCAATTTTAAGAGAAAAAGCTCATCTAAACATAGGTCCACAAAAGCTTCGTAACGGAGCTACAGGGTGTTGAAATTTCCTGAAAAAATTGTTTTTTTCTTCAAAACACCTACAGGTTTTGAGATATTCAGCCCAAATTTGGAATGAAAACTATTTTAACTGAAATCCACAAGGTATTTTCTTTTCCGATGCCATGTCCCCTTTTGCCCTTTCAAACTATTTTGCAGTACGCCACTGATCAACGTACAATAAATTTCATATTCGTTTAATTCAGAAACTTTTATGGCTATTGTAATTTTTTCGCATCTCCAACCGTTTTCGAGTGAAAAATTATTGAATTTGAATAATTTGAATTGTATGTTATTCGCTAAATATAAAAATAATGGAAATACTCGAAAGGTATGCCCAAAATTTGCTTTTATTTTGATAGCTCGTCTTCTGAGACTAAACCTAGACTTATTCGATATCAAACTAAAAGAAAGAACAATTAAAATCTAAATAAATTGCTGGAAGTGTCCTCGACTTGCAAGAATACAGACCTCTGTCCTTCTTCGCATATTACCACACACTCTTTGAAATACTCCTGGGGTATTTCTTATCGTGTCACAAGAGGTTATTGTTCTATTTCTCAATTCTTCTAGAGTGTCTAATGGAGTGGTATAAAATGAACTTTTGAGATATACCCATAAGAAAAAGTCTAAACTATTTAAGTCTGTGGACCTAAGAGGCCGACCTATCCATCGGTTGTTGAATGTATTATTAAAGAATTTCCCAGCTTCTCCACTAAAACGTGCTGGTGCCCCGTCATGCATCAACCACATAATGTTTCTCACCAAAAAAGGCACATCCTCGAGCAATAAAGGTAACTCCTCCTCAAGAAATTACCGATAAGCGGGAGCGTTTAGTCTGTTAGGCAAAAAAAATGGCCCGATTAAATTATTTCCAATTATTCCGACCCAGACATTTAGTGAGAATTGTACTTGATGATGAGATTCTTCAAACAAATGGGGGTTTACCTCAGCCAAATAATGATTATTGTAAAAATTTGTGATAGCAGTTCTCGAAAAGTTAGCTTCGTCTGCGAACATTATTTCACTATCAAAATGAGCATTTTCTCTGATATTAACTAAGAACCATCGGCAGAAATTCAGTCTTGAAGTAAAATCTCGAGGAAATACAGTTGGATATGAATATGAAACGGGTACAATAAAAAGTCCAAACTAGAACATGTCAAATATTCAACTGATTTCCAATTTTTCTTGTACTCATATGAGGATTCAAATCAATATAATTCAAAACTGCTTCCTCAATATCTGGAATTCTCATAGTTTGAGTTGCACCTCTTGGATGATTATTTGCAGTAAAAGAATCAGTTTCCCTCAACCTTCATGAATATATGAAAATATTCGCCTGTCTGGTGTTACTCGATTTGGAAAGCGCACCTGAAATAATCGCCTAGCTTCTGTTGTGTTTTCGTCAGCCAGACCGTATATCAGCCAATTCGGCGTAAGTAGAATAAGCCATCTTTTCTTACAGCAATAACTTCAAAAGTCTTAAAACTAATGGTTGATTTAAAAAACAATTCGAGCAGACACTGGTTTAACTTTAGAAACTCTGAAAATAAATAAATAAATGGAAAAATCAAAGCCTACTAGTCATTTTTTTAATTAGAAGTGCTTTCAATGCAGCGAATGCATACAATCGTTTAATAATTTTTTCATCAAGAACGGTCGGAGAAACGAAAAAATTATAAGTGTTAAAAAAGTTTCTAAATTGAACGAAGATTACGAGAAGTGATTGTAATCTGATCAGTGGCGAACTGCAAAAAAGTTTGAAAGGGCAAAAGAAGACATCTCTCCGGAAAAGAAAACACCTTGTAGATTCTAGTTGAAATTTAGGACGAGCAATGATGGAGGCTGTAAAAAATAGCTTGCATTCCAAATTTGCATTCCTGTAGCTCCGTAACGAAGCTTTTGCGGACCAATGTTTATATAAACTTTTTTTCTTAAAATTGCACGTAGATTTACCCCCTCAAGTTGTAACATACTATTATGTAAAACCCTGTATATTGATGATTGGTTCCATTACACTTGCTATTTCAATTACAAAAACGCCTAACACATAAGTCTCGCTTGTTTCGTTCATGAAATATTCCAGTTTTACTTCAAAATTATCGATTTTTGCATTTTGAGAAAATTGATATATCTCGAGAACGGCGTGAGCTAATGAATGTAAGTATGAAATGTGTTTTGCAAACAAGATACCATGCGGGACATAACTCACATCCGACTGAATCTCAGTCAGTATACAGAGTGCTCTTTTTTCCGCCTCACATTTTGAAACGAAGATAGATTGGAAACTACGATTTTTCAAATTGTAACCCATATTTTTTGTCAATTTATTAGACTCGCCGTGAAAGGATTAAATGAAGTTTTCCATACATCCCCTATACCTGAGATTTCAAGTTTTCAGGTTATGGTGAAAAAACGAATTTTACGTACCTACCGAAAGTAGGCAAATGCAGCTTAGATTCCTGCACGTGCATAGAAAGTTCCCAGATCATTAACAAATAACTGTTCTTTTGTCATTGGATAACTGGAAAATTAAGGGAAAAAATGCGAAACTGCAGTTGTCAAAGTCAAAAATATCAAAACGAATTAACCTCTGTTTTCCTAAATTTCATAATAATTGTTCGAAGTGATGACCATTCACTTCTAGACATAGTTCTACTCGACGCATAACACCCTGTGATGTGGGTCGCCCCAGTTCTTCCTCATCCAACTGCATGAAACCAATTTGCAGTCTTTTATGTAAATCATATCTTGAAGTCCATTTTGAGATAGAGAGGGTTGCAAATTTTCGTTGGAACACACTGTATAGGTGAGACACATAGTTCGTTCAAAAATGGATATAAAGAATATTGTACCCAGTTTAGAGAAAATAAACTCGATTCAACTATTGCCAGCTATTGCATACTAAACGGTCCTTCATTTCCCAGAATGAATAATAAGAAGATGAGAAATTTTCAAAATCGCCATTAAAGATAACTCTCTCATTTTGAAAGACCACACCGGATTATGTAGGTCTCAAATATTCGATATTTTATCACCTATGTACGTATCTCCGATTAATTGCCATTCCATAATCATGGACATGACTTACATGATGAACAAACTGATAGAGGAGTACGACAAATGGGGCCTGCAAATAAATCTCAAAAATAACACAGTACATGGTAACAGGCGGGGAGGGAAAAGAATTGGACACAGACAAAGGAAACATTAGGAACGTTGAGCAGTACAACTACTTTGGAGTGACGATAGCGGATGATGGAAAAGATGAAAAAGATATACTAAGAAAGATAGGAAAAGAAAGGAGTATGACTAAGGCGCTACATTCAATTCTGTGTAACAGAAAAACAAGTGTGGGTACTGAATGACATGACCGCCTCGGTAGCTGCACGGTTAGTGAGCAAGTATGTAGGAATATGCTAAGCCGAGGTGCCTGGTTCGACTCCGGGTTCAAGTCATGGATGTTGTCCTTGAACAAAAAAGTGAATTTGACAAAGACGTACATAGAGATTGGATACATAACCATAGTTGTTGGTCCATAACCTCTGAAGGCCAGATAACTTGTAATCCTGAGAGGTGGCAGTTATCTTTGCACAGTCTAGGAGAGTGGTTCGGAGTCCACTATAAACTGTAGGTCCATAGAAAAAACAAAACAAAACTGAATGACATGCTGTATGGAAAGTTATTAGCGTCGAAAAATGGCTTACTGGAGGAGATGCTGCGGTTTGACAATATTAGACAGGTTTAGAAATGAGGTTATTAGGAGAAAATGTCCATAAGAATAACAATCATGGACACAATTATGACCAAACAACTCAAATGGTACGGTCATATGAGAAGGATGACAGAGGAAAGATTGCCGAGAAGAATTTGGGAATGGGTTCTAGTCAGGAGAAGAATTTCAGTTTCAATTTCAATTAATTGGTATCAAATACACATTTGTGTTTACACAGGTCAGAGTAAATACTGTCTACAATCATTCACTTGTAATCCAAAATACATACTTTTCAGAAATACGAAATATTTTAACAATCATTATCACAATAAAAGAACATCTAATATTCGAGGAATTCGGTATAACTATAAAAGGCCCTCTCAATCAAAAATACCTTGACTGCTGGTTCGAAGCAGGCTCGATTCAATTTTTGGATATTTTTAGGAATTTTATTATAGTATTTGGAACCCAAGTAATAAATACTTTTTTGGGATTTGGTAATTCTGAGTTTCTTCTGAAATTATCACTATATCGCGTATTATGTTCGTGCTCAACCGTATTTGATTGAAACTTTTCCAAATTCTGTTTAGTATATTTGAGGAGCTCAAATATGTACAAAGAAGATACCAAGCTCTACCCCAAACTTATCCAAAGAATGACATGTCATCCCTATACTTTAAGATACTGGAGTCTGAAAATTCTAGCTCAGCTACCCCAAACTGCATATGATCACACTCCTAACTCAACCTAACGAGAGCGAATCTGATAGGCACCTTAACAGAAAAATATTTTTTGACTAATTTAACTGATACCGATTTTACACAACCACAAAAAGATCTATCAGAAATTTTACTGGCAAGAACCTCCGATGCTTATTCCACTTTAACTGATCGTCAACATAATCACCCTAAAATTCGCATGGTCAACGAATTCATCCGTTGAAACACCTTCCAGTAAAGTAAAAAGGCTGTTTTTTCGTTACTAATGTGAGGCCATTAGCTGCAAACCAATGCCAGCCCAACAAGCCAGGACTGCATATGACAACAAAGAATGACATAGAGAGAAATACACACTCCTAACTCAACCTAACGAGAGCGAATCAGATATGCACCTTAACAGAAAAATATTTTTGAAATTTTACTGGCAAGAGCCTCCGATGCTTATGCCACATTAACTGATCGTCAACATACACCCGAAAACTTCGTATGGTCAACGAATTCATCCGTTGAAACACCTTCCAGTGGTCCCAAAAAAAGTCAATTTCGCTGTTTTTTCGTTATTTAATGTGAGGCCATTAGCCACAAACCAAACGCCAGCCCTCAACAATTTCGCTGTTTTTTCGTTATATAATGCCATTAGCCACAAACCAATGCTGCGTCATTGTGGTATCATCAGCGAATAATATATGTTTAGCAGAATCATTAGACTCTGGTAAATCATTTATATAGATCAGAAAGAACATTGGTCCAAGAATAAATCCTTGGGGTACACCACTCTCTATCAACTGTTTATTTGATAATTCAGCATCTACTTTTACTGTTTGATATCTACCACTCAAGTAAGAACCTATCATTACTATTGCATTATTCGAGAAGTTATTATATTTGAGTGTACTAGAAGCAAATCAAGCAGCACGCAATCGAACGCCTTTGACAGGTCGCACAGAACAGCCACCAAATACTTCTTAAATAAGAAGAGGAAGACCTAGTAAAGAATGAATGAAAGACATTGAAGAAGAAATAACGAACGAAAGGATACAACCAGATGATGTATCGATCTGATGAAGTCACAGTGTGGTGAAACCGGTCATAGTTTTGTTAATATAGTGAAAATCTAAATAGTTTAGTTTTATTTCATTGAAAATATGTATATCGATTTTCATCAAGTAACGACCTCCTCAATCAAATTATATATAGGGGTTTTACCCCGACGAGTTGCCCATATATCTGTTCATGCAATCAAACTGATTTCATGAAAAATATAAATCCACCACCCGGTAATTAATACCATTGCCAGGCAATGATTATAATCAAAACATATCCTGGAGTAATTATATATTAGGATAACGTTAAATGTTATGAGAATATATCAATCTACCAGAATATATACATACTATAGCATCATCAGACAATGATATCAATGTACCAACGAGTAGTGTCAGAGGCTTTCTCCCGGAAAAATCCAGTGTACGGACCTTAGTCAAGTAACACTGAATGTTACTCATTAATAGTTTCCTTTGTGTGAAGTGGTGAACGATCGAATAGAATACTGCTCTGAATATAAATATGACAAAATTGTCAGTTAATTATATTACATTTATATAAACAAATAAATAAAATATGAAAAGAGATTCTGAGCAGTATAAACTAAAGAGAAAACCTATGACTCTACCTCATTATTATTTTCGGAAAGAAACCTACGAAGAATATTACAAGATTTGATAACTGTTATCTTTTGTAACTGTTCAAACAAATTTTTCTTCAGACCCAAAATCTCAATACTTTTGTGAAGATTTCTAGGAATAACGCCTGTTGTAGAAATAATAATCGGTAGAATAAATATTTTCTTCATTTTCCACATTTTTTAATCTCGTCGCCAAGCATCATATATTTGGAAATTTTTTCATTGTATTTATTTTGTATATTATGTGTGTCGGGTATAGCAATATCAATTATATATGTTATTTGATTCTGTTTATCATTAAGAACGATATCTGGTCTATTGTGTTTTACAGCTCTGTTGCAAAGAATTGTTTTATCAAAATAAAGTTTATATTTGTCATTTTCACAAATAATCTCAGGTTCATATTTTTGAAATTTTTTCTTTTGGGAATTAGGTCATGTTTAATTCCTAGATTGAAGTGAATAATATTAGCGACGGCATTATGTCTTTCTAAATAATCTGTTGAAGCAAGGACTGAGCAAGATGATAATATATGAAAACTGTTTCTGAAGAACAGAAACATCTACGGCAAGAATCATCTATATTTTGTTTGATGATATGTTTTCTATAATTCCTTGTGAAAACAAACTGATCCTGGATCGCAATTGCCAAGCCTTCTGTTTCAGCAAACAATTCTCCAGATACTAACCATTTATTCGATGCAATTTCATCAATATAATCATTTTTCAATTCTTTAGGGTGCTTTCCGTGTAATTCCTTCTGCATCCAACTTTCTCTTTTAGAATTATCATCAAATATATCAAAATCTACCTTTTGCATTGTCAAGTTCAGAGGTGTAAGATTATAATCTGAAGCAACAACAATATCATGTAATTTAGACGTTCTCTGTTTATCATGAAAATGGGAACGTAGATGAAAAATCTGTTTACTATGAAGATTATTCAAATCAATTAATCCACGACCTCCAAGATTTCTAGGTAGTGTAACTCTCTGAACAGCTGATTTTGGGTGGTGCTTATGATATTTACAGAGCATTTTCCTCGTTTGACATTGTAATTCATTTAGATCAGTTTTAGATATATATATATATATATATATATATATATATATATATATATATATATATATATATATATATATATATATATATATATATATATATATAGTTTCTGTATTTGTGTTTTCGGAACATTTACCCTGCGAATAAAAAGCTCACACTGTAATTGTATTACAACAATGATTCAAAAATTATGTCAGTGGTCCCATCTGGAAAATTGCTACGAATAAATCCGCCACTGGCTTCTATCTACCTCCTTAAGCATTCTTCCCGACAACAATGCAACACATTGTTGTTGTAGTCGTTCTGATGACAGTTTTGCTCCTTTCGGAAAAAGTTTTATCGTCGTCACGGGACGGGACCGAGTCTTGAATGAGCATACTTTAAAATAATGTCTTCGTCGTTCAGATTGGTCGTCCTCGCGGTTATCAAGTCGCATAACACGGAACTGGATGTGGTTGGTAATCCGTGACGCTTCCAGAATCACAATCGGGATAACCTTGTGATATGTTGCCGTTTTCGTGAGATGTCTCTGATCTACGCTTAAGCCTTATCGTATGATCATAGCGAACTACTGCTCTAATTTTGGTGATTCAAGTTTTTGTGAAAAAAGAGAATTCTTAGATTATGGAAAACGAAATTATTTCAATTTTAAGACACTGTATGGGATTTATAGAAATCAGTCTGGTAGTTTATTATCTGTAAGTTTACATTTAGAAGTGATTTGAAAATTTTAACTGATTGCAGATAATTGAGTTTGTAACTTCAAGGGCAATGTCAATTTTCAAATTACTAGCCTAAGTTCTAATGACGATTTCAAATCCGTTCTGTATTAGCTTCGTTTTAGAAAATATGTAACAAGGCCCATTTTACAATAAGATACAGTTGATCTTAGTTTATTTAGTACAACACGTTTTATAAAGTCATGAAATTATTTATAAACATTGTTCAACGTTCTGTTAAGTAATGTTAAAACTCTTGTGGAAAATTTAGCTAAAGTCTACTAGAAGATGAAATAAATGTTCATTTAAATATTTTACTGAAATTATTGAGTTATCTGAATTATCATAAACATTATTTAATTATGTATGCATGAAATTCATGAAATAATTACTTTTGGTAAACGTAACTATCTAGATATTCCCATTGAATTATTATCGTTGTAAATACGTTAGTGTTCAATTGATTCGATTTTATTTTCGAAGATAATCCTAAAACACATATTCGTCTACGTTACTGACTGCAAAGTCAGTACAGTACTGCTACAGGGTAACGCAGCTTCCAGTATTGTTTTATGGATACTGACTCATCAACCACACAAATTTCAACACTATTCACTACTATTCCAATTCAAAGGGATACATTCAATTCGAAATTCTCAACTTTCTCCAATTGAGCTAGTATAAGATAAAATTGAAAACATTTCAACATTGATTCAAAAAACAAATTGTTGGATCACCCTTTAGGCATAGAAATTCAATCAACAACTCTAATAATAATTCACGATATTCCAAATTTTAGTTCCAAAAGTATTGAATATATACTTCAGAAAGGTCAATATATGCAGATCTATAGTTTCGAATTCTTAATTTTACTCAACAGTTCTGATTCGTATTGGATCAAATAAGAATCCAATAAGGTTCATGAATTATAATGAACAACAAATATGAGCTTGAAACAACAAGATGGAAGAATTACTTCTCAAGTTTATTAATGAAATAGAAAATAAAAGTTCTTCTCAAATTAAAATTTCTTGGGAGTATCCAAAAGACGAAGCGAGAAATTAGTATTCAAATAAAGGAACACTAGTGAATACATAGAAATTTCACCTTATGTGATTGCCCTATCCGTAACTATTTCGTATAAATTCAAACTGACCAAAATTCACACAATTTGCTTATCAGAAAGAACAAACATCTTCTGAATTGAAGTGTTCTTGTGGAAAGCAGCAATGAGATCCACAAATTTGTGAATTACATTATGGACCCTCATATACAATACAATGATATTAACTATATATCAGTTTCAGTGAAACTGTTTCTTGTAACTGTTAATTTCCTAGATCCTTAACTGTCGAGTTGGCAGTTGGTTTTGAGCAGTCAGCTTCCTATAAACTTGCTCTCTAATAATTGAAATTTCTATTCTTCAATTTTACTTCTTTCAATTCATTTTCTTGTGAAACTTTATAATATACTATAAAATGAAAATGAAAGGAAGAAATTGTATTAAAACAACTTCATATTTCCATAATACGTGATGAAGATACTCATTTTACACAATTATATAAAATACCTATTAAGTAAGTCTCCTTAACTCCTTTTTATTATAACATTCCGTTTGAATCATATTGTTTAGGTT
This sequence comes from Cryptolaemus montrouzieri, assembly GCA_013387265.2. Classification (NCBI taxonomy): domain Eukaryota; kingdom Metazoa; phylum Arthropoda; class Insecta; order Coleoptera; family Coccinellidae; genus Cryptolaemus; species Cryptolaemus montrouzieri. Next base: position 6,667,354 of record JABFTP020000124.1, read on the forward strand.
AGAATAACCATAAAATGTTAAATTTATGAATTTTCAAAGTATGTCGTTTCTTTCCTTAAACAAAATATACATTAACACGGATAAAATAAACATCAAACTACGATCACTTACCTCTAAAAGTTTATTTCAAGTTTCGTCAAACTTTTCATTCAAATAAAATTCTGAATCACTTATTTCGACAGATCGAATATAAGACTATTTGAAATAAGGTAAGATTCGATTGTCACTCAGAAGAGAGAGAGCACTATATTCTAGCTGTTGTTAGTACCGAAATTATGTTGGTGAAAATTAAAGTTACTAACTATCACCATCTCACTATTTTCGTTCAGAAGAGAGAGAGCATTGAATTTTACACGTTGATAACGCTCACTTCCGACATTGAATAGCGATATAAGGGGCAGAAGAAGCGTTGACTGGCTCCGCCTCCGTCTTTTTCTCGAAAATATGGGTCTCAAAAATCGTCCCAAATTCGAAAATTAAGTCTTACAGTAACGATTTCTCTTCGCGGATTTCTCGAGATATGTAGTAATCGTTCGAAGGTCGAATCCTTTCTCCCGATGACCCCGTTTAAGTAGGACAGTTGAAACAAAAACCTGTATTTTGACAGCTCGAGGTTTGTTAATTGCGCGAATTTCTGGCCGTCGGAGATTTTCGGAATGAGGAAAGTAGAGTGAAAATTTGCGAAAATCGGCCGATAGCCCTTCGTTCCATGGAAGATTTTTCCGTTTTCCCGTGGTTTTATGAGAATCTAACTATTGTGGCGCGAAATGCGAAAGTAGAGGCTTTTTCGTTGTCCAAGTTTCGTAGTGATCGAAGGCGATAGAAATATTTTTAAACGGTTTTATTTAGCTCACCCCGTTTGTTCTATTTATTCTTGGGTCAAATTTAGTAATTCAAATTTCACCCTCTTCCTGTCAACCGATTAATCTGAAATTTTGTATACACTTTGGATTTTGGTGACAATACAATTATATTTATTCATTATCATTATAAATACAAGATGGCCGCCGCTACAAAATGGCGGATAATTTATGTTTTATTAATCCCATCAATATGGGTATCAAATGAAAGGGCTCAACAAGCAGAATACAATATACTATAAAAAATTGAAATCCAAGATGGCGGCCGCTACAAAATGGCGGATAACATAGCTTTTATCAATCCCATCAATATGGGTATCAAATGAAAGGGCTCAACAATCAGAATACAATATACTATAAAAATTGAAATCCAAGATGGCGGCCGCTACAAAATGGCGGATAACGTAGGTTTTATCAATCCTATCAATATGGGTATCAAATGAAAGTGCTCAACCAGTAGAATACAATGTATCCAGCCTGAATTCACCACCCACGTCAAGATTTTGTATCGTGTTGAGGACTGTGTGGCGTTAGGGTGGCTAAAATGATACGTCGTTAGCGGTACACCACCCAAGTTAAGGTGAAAGGTTAAAACGCGCCGAGAACTGTATGGCATTAGGGTGGATAAAAATGATATGTCGTTAGCGTTTTCCCTCAAGACTCAGGCGCATCTTGTTGTACATAGCCTTGCCCTTTATTGGACCTCTGGGGGTCGACCGTTTAAATGTCCATTACTCGTGGGAACAAAATGGTAAAAAAATATAAAAATACAAACATAAATAAAACAGAAACTGCAACACAACGTAAACGAAGGCTTCAAAAAGCGAAAGAAAAGTATCAAGCAAAACGAGCTAAAGAAAGTGAAGGTGATAGAAAAAGTCGATTACAGAAACGACGGGAACAATTAGCGTCAAAAACACCTGAGCAATATGAGCAGCTGAAAGAAGAATGTTGCCTTTAATACTATCATGGGCTTCTACAATACATAAAATGCAGGGCAGCACTGTGGATCACGCAGTCGTATACTTAGGTGCGAAACTGTTTGAAGAAGGTCAAGCCTACGTGGCTCTTAGTAGAGTAAGATCTTTGCAGGGACTACGTATAGAGGAGTTGGATTGCAATAAACTAACGGGCAAGAAACCTTGCAATAATGAAGCACTAAATGAATTAAAAAGAATGCGAAATAAAAACTAAAAACTAGAAAATAAAAATAGGTAAAAAAAGTTTTTAAGTTAAACGGTTTTATGTTAAACATACATTGCACTGTTTAAGATAAATGTACTAAAACCAAAAAATAATAAAATAGATACAGTCGTGGAATTATAAACATATGCATAGACTAGACTAAAATAAAACCGTGGGGCACGTCAATTGTCTACAATCGTTGATTAAAATGTTTGTTTTGTAATGTTACACTATAATTATTAGGCAGTTGTGCAACCGACAACGATGGACGTGTGATAAGTAGGGCTAGAATGTGGAAACAAGCTAGCAAGCTCGATTATAAGCGAGTTCTAGGGTTTCATAGTGGTGAGCGAGTAGTACTTTTGTCATATGTTTTGTCGATTAAAGACAAACAACAAGCAGTGAAACGATTCCTCGCCAGCCAGCAGTGTGAATGTCCAACGATAAACTAGTTAAAACATCTCTTTTATTTACATGGAGTGTATAACTATTCGAATTTCCATGAGCCCGTCTGCGGGCCAACTGCCTAACGACGAATTAAACGATTCTTCTATCGCACATTAAGTCGATAATTTGTAGACAATTGACGTGCCCCACGGTTTTATTTTAGTCTAGTCTATGCATATGTTTATAATTCCCACGACTGTATCTATTTTATTATTTTTTGGTTTTTAGTACATTTATCTTAAACAGTGCAATGTATGTTTAACATAAAACCGTTTAACTTAAAAAGTTTTTTACCTATTTTTTTATACCTACAAAAGTCCATAGAAATTATTCCCTCCATTCCCGAGATTTCGGAGGCGTATTTTATTTTCGCTTTTCGGAACTTTTTCCCGGAATTTTCGCTCGATCGACCTCTGCGATCGCCTTCCGAAAGATCCGAGTTATCGAGTCCGAAGAAATCTCGCCGTTTTGACGTTCCGTTCGCCCGGGGCGACGTTTCGGCGAAATTTTTCGAAAAATCGTCGCTCCTCCGTCGTTCGATGCACACTAATTTATATATTGGTAGCTTGTAGTGTTTTACAAAACCTCATATATATCTACGCCGCGAGTCTTCCCCATCAGAGAAATAATTGTCAAAAATTCTTCCTTAGCCAACATGTCATTGAATATCTTCCGAATAAAAATATACAGCTGGCCAGTCTCTGTCATATCGGTAGATTAGTTGAACCGTAAAGAAAAGTATGTACATTTCATACAAATGTACTAACAAAGCACTCGCGATCGACCGTTTGAGCTCTACGTCTTTACCAAATCGACTACAAAGTTAAACAAAGTTGTTTGTTGTATAATTTTGGCAAGTTTCATCAGATTTACAGGAATTTCTATCTCATTTTCCATCTAAATATATCAGCAAATTCTGGTTCTATATCAACATGCCATAAATGCAAACTCTTCAGGGTCAATATGTACCCTTTACCCAAGAGCGTTCAAACCCAAACTGAATAATTGGCATATACGTTCCCAAAACACTAATATCTTCAACTTCGTGTATTTCTGATGCTGTCAGAATAATAACGTTTGGAAAATGAATTAAAACGCAAGTTTAATGAAGTTATGTATACCAGTTAGACTTGTGACCAACATGAAATATAAATCGAGGAGTTTCAGACAGACTTCAATGCCTTTCCGCGGCTAGGGAATCCCTGTTAATTACGGGCTACAAGTCCGGCAGGCTAGAGAGGATTCCCACCACTCAATTAGAGACGTGTCTTCCCTAGTTCGTGCCTCTGAAGTGCAGTGTACGTAATTTCATTTATTACCGGTATGGGATATCCGAACTGATATTATATGTTATCCGGTCGAATGATTATGAAGGAACGTTTGAGATTTTTGTGAATTTGGCAATAATTGAACAAAGAAAACCACTAACTTGAGTTTAACAAATATAATGAGAAAGAATATGTTTGGCACGCTTTGGGTTTCATCCCATTTGAAGAAACTAATAGACCCCATACACTTCGATCTTTTTTGGCGGTTTTGGGTTCGAGACGGCATGTAAAACTGTTTGTGTATGGAGCAAAACCGCCGAGTCGGACCGACAGTTTGAATATCTGTCGCGGCTAGGGATGCAACATCGCTCATAGAAACATATATATTTTGAAAATTGAAACATCGATGTTAGAAACATCGTAGTTTATGAACTATATACTGACGTTTTTATTGATGTTCCTTAAGAGAAATGATACACTATTTTATTTATTTTGACGTTTATTCTTGAAGATTAATCATTATTTCATTTTAATAGAAAACAAGTATGTATTTATTCTTCAATAAAAATATAAAAAGAATAATTTTCACAACTTGGTGCCCAGTTAGTGGTTTCCATCCTGGGAGATTTTAGCTTCTAAATTCTATGATATCGTGAACGTTGAACAACAACGAAAACTATGGCCGTCAATGTGGGCGAGCGAAGCAACTGCTTTGTTTTGCGAGCGTTTGTATTGAAGAGAGAGGAACGAGGCACTAAATAGAAAAATGTACACTCGTGACTGAGATAGATACTTTTTGCGCGTAGCTGACATCGTTCATGAGGAACAATGTCTTAGGTGTCGATATCGATGTTAAAGCGTCGATGTTCATGAACGATATATCGACGTTTGAAAAACATCGATATGTCGTTTGCATCCCTAGTCGCGGCTTGAATTTTAGAACGTCGGTTGGTCGGTTCTCCCTCCAAACCGACAGTGTATGGCTACTTCGTGTTGACAATCACGGTTTTCTTCATGGTCAGGTTAGGTTAGTTTAAATTCGCACAATTGAATTCATCGTACATACGTACGAGAGTCGCCGTCTATTGGTAGAAGAGACCTGTTGAGTGGCCAGCCAGGTCACCAGATTTAAATCCCTAGATTTTTTTTTGTGGGGCCATCTAAAATCTAAAGATGCCACAAGACCAGAAAACCTGGAGGAGCTGCGGATGAGGATTATCAAAGAATGCCGACTTTTGACTCCTGAAGTTTTCGCTAATGTGAGAAGAGAGTTCGAAAATCGTCTGTATAACTGTATGGAGGTGGTCAAACAATTGTTGTAATAATCAAGTTAGTTTTTTGTTTTCAATTGAATACAAGTTCAATAAATCTCGTTTTCCTGTTTAGATGAGCATCCAATCAGTTTCTCCATCATCCCTCATCCTGATCCTCACGCCAGAAAACCTCGATTGCCAAACTGAAACCAATGCCTCAGTGATTCAGAAAATAGAAAAATCTTTCTGACCGACTTCGAAAAAACATATTATACCGAAATGAACCAGTTTCAAAAAGTTATTTGGGTTTTCAGTGTTCCTGCTCCGGGACACCCTGTATGCTGATTCTGAATTTCGAAATAATCCTGTTGGAAATGGTGCTCTGGGCCTCTTTTTCCAGGATAAAACCTCCTATCGGTAAATATTTGACGAGACAAATATTTTCCCTCGATAAAGTATGCGAGGAGTCAGGAAGGATTATTCATTGATGTTCGGATTTTGTATAATTCTTCTTGTCTCAAGTATATTTCGAAAATGTAGACTCTTGGTGTTTTTCGCTAATGTATATATATATATATATATATATATATATATATATATATATATATATATATATATATATATATATATATATATATATATATATATATACTGGGTGATTCACCAGTGGCGCGGTGCTCTGTAGCTTGTACACTTTTGAAGATTTCATTTTTGTTCAAACGGTATTGTATTTAGAAAGTAAGAATCTACTGCAGAAATTTATTTTGAACTAAACAGGGTGTCCCAATTTTCTATAGAAAAATCTTGGGAGATTGGAAGACCACCTTTTTGTTGAAGATTCAAGAGCGTCCTAAACTCTGCTATAATGTCTTGAAGTAATGAGTTTTTTTGCTGAGTAGTTTCGTCACAATATTTTTTTTCCGTAAAAATTCATGAAAATAGGCTCTCACATCATCGCATGCTCCTTCGGCCAGACAGGATGAATACTTTTCTCCTTTCGTTTTCTTATTGCCCATGGATAGCTCTGTTGATGAATTGAAATAGATTATCCTCATTTTATATAGGAGTGACTCAAAAAAATTATTGAATATTGTAATTTTGAAAATATCATATCTTGATTTTTTCCAATGGAACATCCTGTATTTCATTATTCATGTCAACGCATAAAATATTGTGCCATATTTTTGCAGAAGTAACCTCATCTTTACCTTCGACCATTTTCGAAATAAAAAGAAAATAAACTGTAATAATAAAATCAGAGGTTGCGAAAGTAGAGTTTATTAGTACATATCATTATACTTTATCAGAGAAATGGAGATATTTTGAAGTAATCGTGTATGAAATACGTAATAGATTGGTTCTTGGCGAGATGATCTACAAGGTGTTGAACTATTTCAATAAGTGTTCGAAATGAACTTGAGTTTTACAAATATAATGAGAAAAAAGATATGTTTGGAATGCATATTTCTATTGGAAACCGTATATACGTGCGAGAGTCGCCCTATATGGACCGAGACGGTGAACCCGCTACCGGACTTCGAGAAAGATACGAACAATAACAAACAGATGTGAGAACGTTAAAAATTCCAACACTTGTGGAACATATTTCGCCGGTCCGTGAACCACATCAACGGTACAAAACGAGCAACATAATCCCGTTGGAAATGGTGCTCTGAGCCTCTTTTACCAGGATAAAACCTCCTGTCTGTGAATAATTCATGGAACAAATACAGTTTCATCCTTATCAGGAGTTCATCAGTGTCCATAGAGGGCGACTCTAGTACGTATGTACGATATAAGTCTTTTCGGGAATCTTTAGGGTACCCTGATGTAAGGAAGGATTATTCATTGATCTACGGACTTTTGAATGATTATTTTCGTCTCAAATTCACATATGCGCAAAGTTTATCGCGGAAAATATTTGTCTCATCAAATATTCACCGACAGGATCTTTTATCCTGGTAAAAGAGGCTCAGAGCACCATTTACAATGGGATTAGTCGTTCGTTTTGTACCGTTGATGTGGTTCACGGACCGGCGAAAGATGTTCCTCAAGTGTTGGAATTTTTAAGGTTCTCACATCTATTTGTTTTTGTTCGTATTATCCTGGAAAAAGAGGCCGAGAGCACCATTTTCAACGAGAGTATTTCGCTCGTTTTCTACCGTTGATGTGATTCATGGACCGACGAAAGATGTTCCTCAAGTGTTGGAATTTTTAACGTTCTCATGTCTGTTTGGTATTCGTTTTGTACCGTTGATGTGGTTCACGGACCGGCGAAAGATGTTCCTCAAGTGTTGGAATTCTTAAGGTTCTCACATCTATTTGTTTTTGTTCGTATTATCCTGGAAAAAGAGGCCGAGAGCACCATTTTCAACGAGACTATTTCGCTCGTATTCTACCGTTGATGTGATTCACGGACCGACGAAAGATGTTCCTCAAGTGTTGGAATTTTTAACGTTCTCATGTCTGTTTGGTATTGTTCGTATCTTTCTCGAAGTTCGGTACCGGATTCACCGTCTCGGTTAATAGAGGGCGACTCTCGTAGGTATGTACGAGATACGTATATTCTGGAATCGTAGGGGGTACCCCGATGTAGCTTGTTAGGATGCTGAGAAACGATATGCGACACTGATGACCTCCTAATAAGGACGAAACTGCAGTCTGCCGCTTCGTTTCTCGGCATCCTACTTAGTTGCACTATTGTGGCTCTTGGAGCTATGTGCATGGCGAGATTTGGGAAGTAGCTCTTGTCACGAAGGATTATTCATTGATCCATGGAATTTTGAATAACTCTTCTTGTCTCAAGTTTACATATGTAGACTCCTCACGAAGTTTATCGCGACAGGCAGAAATGAATAGTCAATTTATACCAAAGATCCTATATTTCAGCCTAATTTAGGCTGAGTAGGTACGTTATGACGTTATAAAGTTATGCATAATATGCAGGTCCAGGAGGTTGAGTAATCCTTTGTTGAACAGACGAAACATTAAAAAACCTTTTTGAAAAAATCGTCGTTTGAGACAAAAGATTTAAAAACAGAAATAAAATGGGTTCAAAACTAGATTAAAATGTTTAAAAATTATTAAAACGAGTTAGAGGACAGTCAGACGTTATTTCAAAAGTCGAAACAGACTTTCAAACTAAAAAAACAATGACAAAACAAGTATTTGAATAGCGGATGTTCTTGGATAATTTTTTCAATATTATACATGAAAATTTCGGTGAGTAGAGAGCTCAGAGGATTACCCATGATTAAACCTTTTTACTATTATATAATACTCCATTGAAGTTAAAATAGATTTGTTCTATACAAATTTCTAAATGGTGTAAGATTTCTGATTGAATTACCGGATTGACTTTATTTTATTATTTTTTTTTTATTTAGAATAAGCGCATCAACCACGCAGGGTTATTAGCGCATCCATCAATAAAAACAAAAAAAAAGAACAACATAGAATTTGAAGCTAAATTGAGTTATATAAATCACAGTCTTTTAGAAAATTCATGAGCTTAGTGAGATCTTTGTTCAGTACTGCACGTAAACTATTGCCAATTTGAAAACTATTTCTTTTCGCTGCATACCCTGGGCAGTCGATTATAACATGCTTGATGGTTAAGGGCGCCTGACAATGCTGACAAATGGGTCGCGGTTCTTTCGAAATGAGGTAGCTGTGAGTCATATTTGTGTGTCCTATGCGCAGCCGGTGTAAGACGACTTGGTCCTTACGCAAGGGTAAGTTATATTTCCACGAATCAACACTTGGTTTACACTCGCGTAATTTCGAGGAAGACTGGTTCCATTCATTTTGCCACGCACTTATAATTTGGTTCTTAATGTAGTTTTTGAAGTCCACAAACGAGATTTTCGACTCAACGATTGAGTCCACCGCACTTATTGCCGCCCGGGCTGCTATATCGGCCTCTTCATTACCTTGGATACCGATGTGTGAGGTATCCACACAAATGATACACTTCTTCCCGACGTTTGAATGTTATTCATGGCCTTAAATATTTGTTGCACTAGGGGGTCTTTTGCGTACATATTATCTAGTGACCTTATTGCACTTAGAGAGTCTGAAATGAGTATTGCGGATCGGACGTTGTTTTCCTCTATTTGTTTGACACCCTGTAATATGGCATATAGCTCCGCTGTGTAAGTACTTGTATACTTTGGTAATTTGAATTTCGTAACCGACTGACACTGTACGATCGCAGCACCCACCTGGTCATTAATTTTCGATGCGTCCGTGTATAATCTGTCTCCTGGTAAATCACTGAGAATCGATTGCAGTTCTGTTTTTATGGTATTCGTGTTTATGTTGTACTTGTTATATTTTGTCAATGTGAGAATGCAGTTTGGTTTGTCGATAGTCCATGGCGGGGGCATTTGTTCCTTTATACAAAAATATGATATTGGGAATGAGATTCCGAATAAATCTTTGTATTGCGTTATTCTTTCATTGGCAGATGGTCTAGACCGTTTTTTTGTGATATAGAGATTGACTTTATTAATTTGAAGGGCGTTGTTGATGAGTTTCACTGTATCACTAGGTGAAATACTAGTACTACTACTACATCCCATGACATAAGTTTAGCGTTCGGTGGTGATATCGTGTGCTGAATTTTATTTATTAGCACTGAGAGTTCTTAATTGAGAATTTAGGTTTAAAATTAGCGTAGTGTTGAATGATGTCTATGAGAAAGCGTGAAAGTTTTGCAGCTGGAGCTTAAAAATATGAAACTACTGGTCTAATGGGATGCCCTGTTTTATGGAGTTTGACGAGGGAGTAAAGTTTTGGTGATTGCGGGTTGTCAATGAAAAGTTTGTATTTATGGTTGGTAGGTATTTTAGACTAGGAATAGTCTAAAGCGTTTTTTAATATGGTTTGAAATTTATTCAGTTCAGTTTCATAACTACCTGATTCAATGAATATTAAGAGCAATCAGAAGTTGGGGGTTGCCATCTGGAATTGAAAATTTAGGGTGGCTGGAGGTTAATGGGATAGGGGTGAACTCCTCAATACATCATGAAAAATTAGGTATTAACAATCAAAAATCAAAAAAAATCGAATATCGCTAAAAACCTATAATCAAAGAATTTTCTTAGGAATTTTTGCACAACCCGGTATATTGTTATTGCTTCAATGTGAATTTTAATATCAGTACTTAAGGTACTGTTTAGGTAGTATATAAAATTCATATTTTATTCAATAACGTATTTTCAGAAAAGAAAGCCTAAACGAAAATCTTCCAATCAAAAAGTTTTCAGCTGAATATTTGTGGATCAGCAATGAAAAGAAAAATGTATTAATTTTGACATTCACTGTTATGAGCAAAGAATTAAAAGAAATTCGGGATGTTCTTTGTAAATTCGCACTAGAATACCAGAAGACATGGGGCTGTCGTACTAGAAAATCAAAAATGGGACACCCTGTATAGTTCACAATTTCAAATTGTAGTCAGTAAGGAACTATATAGTTCGGAGCTTTCAAAAAAATTTGAAGATTATGGTTTGAGAGAGATAGACCCTCCCTGTACCTCCGTATAGCAAAATGACAAAACATTTTATGTGCAAAAAATATAATATCAATATAAATATCAATGAGATAAAAACACAAGGTTTAACTTTAATCTACACTTTATTTGAAAAAATTCGACGACGTTTCGCTGACACAGCAGCTTTATCAAGAATGAAAAATAGAATGAAGAGTATGGTATTATAAACAAATCGTAGAACAAGTTGGATGAATAACAGGAAAATCCACACCGAGCCATTGTACAGTTAGTATGAAAGGTAATAAAAACTAATTAAACAAGTTAAGTAGGGGTGAGTAATTCAAATCTACCTGTTCATTCAAAAGCTTGTCCGAATGTTTGTATCTATTTATTTCTAATGCTTCTAGGAGATCTAATTTTGAACTTTTGATTTTATATGTAATATGTCAAAGTTTTTATTGAATGAATGGTTTTCTTTTATTAGGTAGTTTGAATAATTTGAATCAGATTTATTTTTTTCGAAGCTACGTTTATGTTCAGATGTTCTTATGCCAAAACTCCTATAGGTCCTACCGATATAAATTTTATCACAAGAACCGCAATTGAGTTTATAGATTCCTGATTTACTTGATTTTTCAACACGAGATTTATTATTTTTAATATGTTTACCTAAGTTATTAGAAGTTTTGAAAGCTATATTAAGATTTTGTTTGACGAGAAAGGATTTAATATTTGTACTTGCAGAACCGCAGAATGTTAAACTGTTGAATATTTTATAGTCTTTATGAATAGGATATACTTCATTTATTGCTTTCTGATACAGTTTTTACGAATGATTAGATCTATCATATCCGGATTATATGAATTATTAATGGCTATCTGTTTGATGATGTTTAACTCTTTATTATAATCTTCTACTGATAAAGGTAAATTGAGTAACCGATGTACCATGCTGTTTAAAGCTGCAACTTTGTGTTGAATTGGATGTAATGAGTAGTTATGTATAATTGTATCAGTATGTGTTGGTTTACGCAAGACCGAAAAACATGATTATTATTTTGTTTAGTGATTTTAAGTCCAAAAAATTTATGGAATCGTTCTGTTCAATTTCTATCGTGAATTTAATGTTCAAATGGATGGAATTAATGAAATTAACAAATAAGTCTAATTGACGAGTAGTTCCAATGAAACATACTAAGATGTCCTCAACATATCTATACCAATAAAGAAATTTGGAAATGAGTGGATGTGTATGAATTTTCTGTTCAATATTATTCATAAAAATCTCTGCTAAAAGTGGACTCAAAGGATTTCCCATGATCAAACCATTTTCACTACTGTAATAGATGTTGTTGAAAGAAAAATAATTTTGTTCAATGCAAACGTCCAACAGATTCAATATTTCTGATTTGATTATGTGGTTAACATGATTCGAATTCGAATCTGCTGTGTCAGCGAAACGTCGTCGAATTTTTTCAAATAAAGTGTAGATTAAAGTTAAACCTTGTGTTTTTATCTCATTTATATCATGGATCTACATCAAGTAACGGCCTCCACAATTCAAATATAAATATCATTAATTCACCAGAAATTTGTTTTCAATCGATCGAAACTGCGCATATGCGGCCGCGGTTTACCTTCATAAACTCTTATCAGAAGTTGAGAAAGTAACAAACATCTGCTTGAAAAATAGAAATACTGCAATGTTTTTCAAGAGTGAATTAAAAAAACTATTGTGCCCACTAACTGATAAGCACTGAATTATACTTGACGTTTTTTGTACCCAGTCGACGTCATCAAAGCGATTGTTAAAAGAAAATAATGAATATTTCCTATAATATCGAATAAAATGTAGCCTAGAAATGATTATATTGTATAAAAAAGATCACTATACCTTAGAATCTAACATCATTTGTTGGAACTAATGTCCAAAAAGCACATACATATATTTCAAAGGAAAAATAATCTTTCAATATGTGGATAAAAATACGATCATGCTTTTACTAACCTGTTTCTTTCACAACAAAGGTGTTCTCTTCTCTCAGCAATGTTTATTATCATCACTCACTATCACCAACACTCATATGTGGAAAGCTTTTGGTAAAGTTCAAAAAAACCATATAATGTTCCACATCACGACCTTCCACTATTGCGTAAAACTCGATACTGATCGAAATTAAAAGCGAATTTGAAATGACGAGATATATTTCTATGGTTTGTCATCTCAAAATGGATGCTTCTTAAGTAACATGAAACCAGATATTATATAAATATGAGCAGTAACAACAATGATCTCTGTCTTATAAAGTAGTTGCTAGTTAGATTCATTTGTAGTCATTGATTTACTCTAATACAGGGTGATCTGTAAATAACCATATACATTTTCAATCACGGTTACTTGAAATATCACAAATGTGAACGGTACTCCTCTAATCAAATCAAGTTATGTTACCCATAATTTACTTGATATATCAGAGGTTAATCACTTCTACCATAAATCCAATGAAATATTTAACCGGGGGTGGTTTGAATTTTTTCGGTCTGATGAAACAGTTTGTATTCTACTACACAGAGAGATTATAACTATAACTATACCAGGTGTCCACGCGAGATGTTTTTATGTTGTCTTGAATTTTATTCGAACTAAGATCCGACAATATTTTCAATGTAGTGCTACTGAACAATTCTTGTTCTTATCATTAACATCTGAAATCAACCCAAAAGAAGATATGAATTTTTCAATCGGAATTTTGCGAAGTTTGGTGGTCCCTTAGAACTTCTTCTTCTTCTTCTTCTTAGGGGTGCCTTATCCGTTCCGGACATTGGCTAACATCATGGTAATTCTCACTTTGTCAACTTCTGCTCGAAACAGCTGAGTTGTAGTCAATCTGAACCAATCGCGAAAGTTCTTCATCCACGAGTGACGTCTTCTTCCAGGGCCTCTTTTCGCCTCAAGCTTTCCCTGAAGGATTAATTGTAGTAGTCGGTATTTGTCGTGTCGCATTATCTGGCCAAGATATTGAAGCTTCCGTTCCTTCAGTGTTTGAACAATTTCCCTCTTCTTGCCCATTCTATTTATAATCTCCTCGTTAGTAACATGCTGCGTCCATGAAACTTTGAGAATAAGTCTGTAGCACCATAACTCAAAAGCGTTCAGTTTATTGATAATTGTCACATTGACAGTCCTCGACTCTACTCCATACAACAAAACAGAGAAACATAACACCTGAGCATTCTGATCTTACGATTAACTGTTAGGTCTCTGGCAATAAACATCTTTTTCATTCTTAAAAAGGTCGCTCTGGCCTTCTCAATTCGGCACAATACCTCTCCCTTGTAGTCCCACGAATCATACACAGTCGTTCCCAAATAGCTAAATGTGTGGACCTGCTGTACTCTCTCCCCATTGACACTGATATATCCCTGTATGCCTATTCTTTTGGTTACGAACATATATTTTGATTTTGATATATTTAGATTCAGGCCGTATCATTCTGAGTGTTCTTTAACCCTTTCTACTAGTTGTTGCAGATCTGTTAAGCTACTGGCTATGAAAGCAGTATCATCTGCGTAGCGGATGTTGTTTATAGGTAGTCCATTAACTTTTATACCTTGTTGACCTTCTAGGGCTTCATTCCTCTGAGTACAGGTTCAACAGTGTTGAGAGAGAACACATTCCTGTCGTACTCCACGACATATTTTCATTTCCTCCGAGATGTTCACATTATCCAATTTTACTGTCGCACGCTGTTCCCAGTACATATTGGTGATAACTCTTATATCCTTTTAGTCGATATTAGATGTTTTAATATCTGGATGAGTTTGTCGGGAGAAGTCAATGAAAGAAATGTGCACATCCTGGCTCATATCTCTGCATCTCTGGATTAGAACTCGCAACGAGAATATGGCCTCCTGGTCCCAAGCCCCTCACGAAAACCAAACTGCGCCTCAGAGATATGTTCTTCGCATCTGCTGTATATTCGTCGGAGGATAACCTTCAGAAAGAGCCTAGTTATATGATTCATTACGTCACATTTCCTAGATGTCGGGGATGGTCAGGAAAGTCGAAATAAGCCAGTTTCTGGGAATTTGGCCAGTATCATAGACGTCGTTAAATAGTCCTGTCAAAAATCCAGGAGTCCTCATTGTCATCAAAGAGCATCTGGACCAGGCACCTTCCCACTTTTCATTGTCCTCAGAGCATGTAGTACTTCATCACGCATGCACGTATTTCAGAACGAGTGTCTCCGAAGATATTTAATATGTAGTCTTTCCATATTTCTAATTTATCAGCGTCGTCTATAATAACCTTGCCGTCATTGTACATTAAGGTTGATGTTTCATATCTGCTTTTTCCCACCATCTGTTTTACTTTTTTATGTACACCAGCATAGTCGTACTTTTACTCCAGTTCTTCTATTTCCCGGCAGTTTTGGTTCATCCATTCCTCCTTTGCTTGTCTTATTCTGATTTTAATGTCCTTGTTGATATTTTCCTTCTGAGGCTCTATTCTTTACAGTTCTTCTTCTGTCCATCATGTTCTTAATCTCATCCGTCATCCACTGGTCTGGTCGTTTGTCCCTCTGTAAGTACTGCTTGAATGTTAAATCCATTGTTTTGGTTAGGTTTTCCCACTTGTCTCCTGGAGTTGTTTCTTGTTCTTCCTCTAGTTTTCTCAAGCATGTGCCAATTGTATTCCTGACTTGTTCTCTGATATTTTCATCTCTTCACCTTCTGATATCAAAGCGGTTCTTTATAGAACACATTATAAAAATACTAAAGAATTCAATGCGTTTAGAGGCTTCACGATATGCAGGGTGTTTTCAAAGCATGTGGCAAATGGTAGTACATACAAAGGTAGAAAAGTCCGTGTTTTCAAATTAGACTAGCTGTTTTTGCACACACTATTTAACTCGTAATATTAATAGGCATCGACCTGTTATATGTTTCTCTTTACTCAAAATGCATCGTTTCCGAGTTACTCGCGATTTTATCTTAAAAATTACGATTTTTCGCGCCAGAACCCTGAAATTCGCAGATTATAAGACCGGAAATCTTTCAAGTAATGCATTTCGATCTCTCAATACGAGACCCATCCCAAAAACTTCATCAAAGTAATTCTGGTCAAAATTCTTAGAGAAAAAGTGTAAAATCAATTACTATTGAAGTGGATTGAATCTGACTTCTCGTTTTTCCGCTTTTCTAGTACGTATTCTCGATTACATCAGTTACTTGACAGGAAAACTCATGATTTTAGATCTAGATGTTTTGAAATCCACAAATTGTCGTAACAGAATATTTCAGATATTATTTCACAAGATATTATTATTATAACGTGGACTTATGCACTATCTCAGCTGTAAGCTGGATATAATTTACCTTCCCCAGATTTAGCAATCAAAGGGAATAGGCTCGATTACAATGTACTTGACATAAATTTCCTAACCATCTTACATGTATTAAGAATTACAGCTTTTTACATTTCTATATAGGTATTCTTATGCAATTCTAATTTCTTGAGGCTATCATGCAAAGTTTTGGGTATTAACCCAGTCGAGGATACGATGACAAGAACAATATCTATTTTCTCGAGGTGCCACATCTGCTTGATCTCAATAGCAAGATCTGTCTATTTGGACTTTTTCTCCTGGAACGTGTTCAGCACGTTTTTAATATTCGGTTCTGGCTCTTCTATCATACACCACTATGTCCGGCCTATTATTCGCCACCATTCTGTCAGTGATAACAGGCCTATCGTAGTATAATCTGGTACTTGTAATATGGCTGGAAGGTATTCAGAAGTCTGTACTTGTGTGCAAGTTTCGGATGGATAATGTTGCACACTTGATTATGACTATGAAGATAGTCCGTATTGACCAGTTGTTCGCATCCGGACGTAATATGCTGTATAGTCTCCGATCTTATATGGCATTTTATGCACTTATCTGTTTGTAATGAATTTTTTATAGTTGTTTGTAGCGATCACTTGGTCTTGGATGGTCAAAAGGAGTCCTTCTGTTTCTGCGAATAATTCTCATTTCATCAACCATTTGTTGGAGGCTTCTTTATCGATGTGTGTTTGATTAATCTCATGGTGATGTTGTGCATGCAATTTCTTTCTTGACCATTGCTCTTGTTTTTCAGTATCTGATAGGAATGGTAGATTCAGAAGGTCATCTCTGGTAGCAAGATTTAGAGGAGTATATCTCTTATCAGCCAACGATACCACTTTATGGAGGTCAGAAGTGAGAGATTTTGCAGAGAAGAATTCTCTGAGATTTTTTATCTGTTCGGTGTGTAAATTGACAACATCTATTAATCCGCTCCTTCCTTCTTTCCGCTTCAAAGTTGTTCGTATCACATACGATTTTGGATTATGATTGTTGTATTTTGTCAGTATCGTTCGGGTCTGCCTTTGAATTTCATCCAGTTCTGTCTTAGACCATCTGATTATTCCAAATGAGTAAAGCAACACTGGAATGGCATAGGTGTTAATTGCCTTGACTAGATTCCCCGAGTTCAACATTGACTTCAGCACAGTCTTCAGACGCTGACTGTATTCTGAACGAATCTTCTCCTTTGATTGTTTTTGGTCTAGCAATCTGGCTTGTTGGTATCCTAGATATTTGTATGTTTCGCCATTCTTCTTGAACTGTATAATACCACCGTTTGGAAGTTGTGTTTCACCATCTATGGCTTTCCCCCTTTGAATAATAATAATAATAATACTTTAATAAATCAAAAACCATACAGGTGTAGATTCAGTCAAAATACAAATAAACATGTAGAAAATACACAAAATTCAGATCACAATAATTTCTTGAAATCATTTTCTTGTAGGAACTCTCCTATATTATAGTAACTTTTATCAATAAGAAAATATTTGAGTTTTTGTTTTTGCACTTTAATTGATAATGACTTAAATTTTTCTGGAAACTTATTCCACACTGACAGTAAACTATAAGTTACATTTTTTGTAAATATGAATAGTTGGGCTTATCCTCTTGAAGAATATTTTTTCCTCTTGTATTATAGGAATGTTGGAGTTGAAGATCTTTGAAATCATTATAGTTATTTAAAATGAACATCACTGATTCATAGATATATAGACCATACAGTGTTAAGATGTTGAAATTCTTGAATATGTTCCTGCACGTTTCATATTGATTCATGCCAAAGATGATTCTTAGGCATCTTTTTTGTAAAGAAAATTCGCTCCGCTTCTGTAGATCTTCCCAGAAGATGATTCCATATCTTATCCTAGAATGAACGTAGGCGTGATAGGCAGTCAGAGCAGCATCCAGCCCTATCATCCGTATAGTCCGCAATGCATAGCCATAGCGTGCTATCATTGGTGAAATCTTCTCAACGTGACTACACCAGTTGAGATTACGATCAATATTCACTCCTAGAAAAGACAGGTCTTCAACTGACTCAACTTCACAGTCTTGGAATCTTAAATTGAGTTGTTCTTTCTTTTCCTGAATAACAAAAGTTTTGTTTTTTCCAGATTTAGCATCAAGTTGTTATTAAGAACCATTCATTCATATTTTTCATGTCAGTCTCAAGACTTTTCATACATTCATTTTGATTTTCAGCTTTACATATTACTGATGCATCATCTGCAAACATTATGACATCGTTGTTGGTAGTCTGAACTAGATCATTTGTATATATTATGTAGAGCAAAAGTCCCAATATAGAACCCTGCGGTACACCGTTTAATACTTGTTTGGAATCAGATCGTATTATATTTCCGTTTTTCCTCTACTTATTGTCTTTTGGGTTCTTTTGGGTAGATATGATCCAATGAGCTGTAATGCTACCCTCTTATACCATATTTCTCCAGCTTATTCAGTAACTTCTCATGGTTGACTCTGTCAAAAGCTTTTGACAGGTCCAGACAGAGGGCCGCTGTAGTATTATTTTGATTTAGTGACCTGATGATAGAAGTAAGTGCTTGATATATTGCATTCAATGTTGACCTTCCCTGTCTAAATCCAAACTGTTGTTTCACAAGTATGTTGTTTGCTTCAAAAACTGCATTAATTTGTCAAAATTATACGCTCAAATATTTTATTCACATTGGAAAGCAATGATATTGGCCTATAATTATCAATATTTTCTTTGCTACCTTTTTTATAGATGGGTTTCACCATTGCTTCTTTTAATCTTTGTGGATACTTTCCTGTTTGTAGAATCTGGTTTATAATGTGAGTAAGTGGAGTTTTTATAATTGATGCACAATTCTTGAGCACTTTTACTGGTATGTTATCACTTCCAACTGAACTTTTATTTTTAATTGTAAAATATATTGGTACGTTTCTTGCTCTATAAGTGGACTTAAAAATATGCTATTGTTGCAGGATTTGATGTTATTGTTGTCCGCATCAATACCACTATTGCTTGTATTTGAACTGATAAAATGGGAATTGAATTGGTTGAGTACAGTTTCTTCATTTTGGTGGGGAAATGAATTGAAAATTATGTCATTATTATTATTCTTTTGTTTGTGATAGTGTTGACTAACTTCCATGTGGCTTTTGTTTTGTTTTCAGACTGTGTTATATAGTTCCTATGACTTATCATTTTAGCCTGTTTCACAACCTGCTTCAGTATACTGCAATATCTTTTGTAATAGTCCTGTGATATTATTCCTTCTTGTACTTCTTCCCACATTGATCTTTTCGGTTACTTGAAATTTTTATCCCTGTTGTTATCCATGTATGTATTGTTCTAGTCATTGAGCACTTCTTCTCTGGAAATATCAGATTCATATACATTTGCATTATCTCTGAGAAACAGTTGTATGCTTCGTCTGGATCCGATCGCCCCAATACACCCTGCCAAGATACATCCTCCAGACTGCTGAAAAACTGCTGCATTTTAGAATCAGTGAAAATCTTTTTCTAATCCATTTTCTTCCATTGGCAACATTATTACACTCCATTGTTATGAATTGAGCCATATGATCCGACAAAAGTGAGTTTATATTATAGTTATTTCTATATGTTGGAGTGTTGGTAAAGATATTATCAATTAATGTTTTTGTTGTTTGTGTAATTCTTGTTGGTTCGTTTATTGTTTGCTGTAGATCATATGTGCAAAGTATATCTACAAAATTATTTTTAACGTGGCTATCTTCCAATAAGTTGATGTTGAAATCTCCACAGAGTATCACATCATATTTATTAAATTTCATACTTATTTCATAGAGTATTTGATCAATTTTATGAAGAAATACCTGTGCATCGCCCAAACAGGTCCTGTAGACTGTCAAAATTATCATTTTTCTGGTATTACTGATTGCACATGATACCTCTATTTCCTTATCCACACTCAGGTTAGTGATCCATTGGACGTTCTCAAAGTCGGTAATATTATCACGGATTAAAATAGCTGTTCCTCCATGTATAAATTTCTCTCTTGCGTAACTTGATATTAACCTGTAGTTGGGAATCTTCAAAAATGGAATTTCATCTTCATTCATCCAGTGTTCACTGAAACAAATTACATCTGGGATCTTTGTGAGTGAGTTGATGAAGAGTTCGATTTCCGGAAGTTTGTTTTTGATACATTGAATATTCTGATGTAAGATATTCAAGCAGTTACCGGATTCACTTCTCTGTTGAAGTTTCGTCTGATGTGTAGAAAATGGTTGATTACTATCCCCTTTCCCCACATATTTTCATTCAGAACTTGTTGTTTCGAATCAGTCGGTACATATACCTTGAAGGAGCTTTTGAATCTGTCTTTCTTAGTTTTCATTTTCTCACATTTGCTGCTTATTTTAAATGTTGTGTCTATATATTCCTTAACTTCTTCAGGCTCGATATCTGGATCTAGACCTGATAAAAATAGGCAAGATTGTTGCTCAGCTATTGTTAGACTGAATTTATCCATTGCTCCTTTAATTGGGACTGGCCTTGTTTGTTTAGGATTTCGTTTCTTGACAACTTCTCTCCAGTTTTCTCGTTCCTGTTGAATCTTCACTTTAGGTGACTGTTGTTCCTCTTTGGATTCACTTATTTCATCTTCAATGTAAAGCAGTGTTGTTTCCCTTTTTTGTTTACTCGTGGTTTGATTGTGTTGTTGGTTACCTTTTATTTTCTTCACTTCTTGGTTTGTTATTGTTTTAGTGGGCGTCAATTTTTGGTTTGATTGTAATTCAATTTTGAGGTTTTGTTTATTATTTGTTGTTGTTTGTGTATTTCTGCTCGATGGTCCACTTTCTGTAACATTTTTGACCATAGAACTGTAAGCAGGTTTCAAAGTTGATGGCAGAGACAGTGGAATGTCAACTTTGTTTTGATTGCTTTTTTTTCTGGTTTTGTTTCCACGATTTTTTCTATAGGTCTATTTTGTAACTGCGTAATTCTCTCAGCCAAAAGTTTGTTATTTTCCCTCAGAATAATGTTTTTATCACTCATTTCATTGAAAAGAAGTTCTTTATTTTTTTGGGATTCCACTAGAACATATTTTAAATGCTAAATTTCCTTCTGCAGTAATAGATTTTCATACCTCATTTTTATATTTTCCTCCTTCAGTTGTATATTTATATTTTGACTTAATTCATTATCCATTTCACTTGCTGGTTTTTCACAGCACTTAACATAGACTTCATCCATGTTCAGGATCTTACATTTTTCAATCCCGAATTTCATATGAACATCTGCCGAGAACTCACTGATAGTTTTCAGCAAATCATCCAATTGCTTCTTGTTCGAAGCATATAATTTGATGTCATCCATATACAGCAGGTGGGAGATTGTATGATAATTCCTATCTGTTTTTATCCTAAATCCGTATCCTGTTCTATTGAGCACTGGGGACAATAGGTTCATAGCTAAACAGAACCATAGTGGACTCAAAGAGTCCACTATGGTTCTTTCGCTTTCTTCTTTAATTTTTCGTCAAATTTATAGTTTTCATTTTCTTAATAACAATTCAAAATTTTATTATTCATTATATTTTCTTTTATTTTTCAACCACTGGCACATGTCGCGGCCGGTTCTCAAAAAAACTTTTTGGCTTGATTTCATATGTTTGTTTAAAAATATCTTTTTTCAAAGTTTAGACTTACCTTCTTCCTTTCTACCTTACTTCCTTACACCTTGGCAACACTGCTCAACATCAAGTGAGCAGACAAACTGCATACAACACAAGACACAAGAAGAAATAATACGCACGCAAGAAGACGAACCACAGTTCCTTAAAATATTTCTTTTCATTACGAAATAAAATTAATATTTCACAATTTAAAACGTATCCGGTGTGTGAGTGAAAGTGCCGAATCGTGGAAAACTTTCATATCGAAGAGGGCGAAAATTCTTCTTCAAGAGAACGAAAAACTGTCATTGCTTTACTTTTTTGTTGCTCTCTCATTTCCTGTACACCCAATTGGTAAGTATTTTCTCTTACTTATCTTATCGTATCATATATTTTCGATCATACTGTAGCGAGTATCTTTCCGAAAGAAAGAAGCAGGGTTTCCGCATGAAATAGGAAAATGGTAACAGCTTCCTCTAATAAAAAACAGTCCGCTAAATCGTCAATTAAATTATTCTACACCGCCATATAGAATTGCAAACGCTGCTCAAGTTTATTCGCTCCAGAAATAAAACTGAACATTAACTTCGAACTTTTAAGAAATCGTCGCGTAATTCAATTAAGCCAAGTCTTGCACGACCCCGGGCTAAATTTAACTGTCTATAGAACATTCCCAAAGGGAAGAAAAGTTTTCTTTTGTACTGTGGCTTAATACGGGAAAATTAAGTTTTACCGAAATTACGAGAGAAAAAGCCGGTAGGGTGTCTTTCGTATGTTTGTTCGCCGCGACTTGAGAACAAAGATTATTTGACTGAACGTGGTGCTGGACGTGGATGAGATTGTGGCAAGCGGAAAATATTGCATCATTTATTCAAGATTCAATTTAGTTTCAAATTTTTACCAGAGCTTTAAGTGTATTGAATTTATGTTGATACTTTTTATTTTTGTTCACGTCAAGTTATGTAGTCGGTTTGAGTACTGCTGATGTAAATGAACGATTTTGACTCCATTGACGCCGAATCAGTATTTGAAGTAACCACGCATACAGGTGTCCCAGAATAAAATAGCAAAATCCCGAAATTAAATAAATTACAAGTTCATTCAACATTTTTCCAATGAACCAGCACAGACATATTCACCTTCAAATTTAGAAAAAAAAAATGATTTTCGAACGAAAAAATCTGTTCTCTATGAAATTTTCAGGAATTTCAATGAAAATATTGAAATTAACAAGACATCATGTCTTGCCATGTCCAATTGCCTGAGGGAGAACATATAATTTTTTTTTATATTAGAGATTCTCTCTGGAAGGAAACTGAATCATATTATGTCTCGACGACGGTTAATATTTCGCTTGAAGGCTAGCAGATTGTAGTAATGTGGAAATATATTACGTGGAAGAGAGTTCCAAAGTTGTGGTGTTCTGTGGAAAATGCCTTCTGGTATAAAGACGTTCTAGGTGTCTCAATTTCAACCACGTAAGGATGGTTGGCATTAGTTTGGCGAGTTGGCCTTGAAACAGAAACGAGTGAAGGAACAAGCGTACAAATCTCCTCAGAGCATCTTCCATGAAAATACCTGTAAAAAGAGAGAGCTCAACCACTTTCCTGCGATGTTCCAGTGGAGGGATGGAATCTGTGAGAGCACAGTAACCGATCAACCGAATCGCCCTCATCTGTATGGAATCCAGGAGTTTCAAGGTTTAGTGGCAGAACGTCACACGTGGGAACCATACTCTAAAACGGGACGAATTTGAGATTTATAGAGAATTAGGAGTTGAGTCGGAGTGAAGTATCTTCTGGCATGATACGGAAAACCCAGTTTTAAGATGCTGACTTAGCAGTGTTCACAACATGGTCGTGCCATGACAAACTGTCTCCGATGGTTACCCCAAGCATGTCGAATCTGCGCCTTATATAGAAGCAAAAGCTGAGATGACGTGAAGTATCGCTTGGGTCTGAAAAGAAAACTAAGTTTAGCTGATGCCGACTTAGCTATTGTTGATACATGTTCATGCCAGTAAAAGCCGGAGTTGACCGTTATTCCCAGAAGGTGCATCGAATGTTTGGATGAAATTTGTTGGCCTTGCATCATTAGAAGAGGTTCTCCAGCGGGGATCTTTCTAGAAGATGTAGTTGCTTGCGTCTTGCTCTCGTTGAAGCTTACCAGGTTCAACTAACCCCACTCAGATATCCTCTGTAAGTCATAGTTTAAGTTATTAATTTGTTGACTCCTCTGACGCTGAGATTCCGCAGCTGTAATCGGCCGCAGACTACTGAAAGACGAAGCCATCGTACAATCGTCTGCAAAACATTCTACGCAAGGTTGAATATTCCTCCCTGAACAAAAATCTTCACAATCAAAACATTTGCAAATGAATATTTTCCAAAAATTATGGATGTTATTCTCCATTTACGCACTTATGCGGTAATTTTATAGCTCGTGAGGTTCTATCGATCATTACATACTCAATAGGGTGGAGCGAAAATATATGAAATTTAAAAAAAATATATTTTTTTCAACGGCATAGCGATGAAAAGTTGCCTTATCTTAACGTTCTGAGGTGCCCCAGCAGGGATGAAAAACAAACGAAAACACGTTTTTTTATGTTTTAATTATTTATTACAAGAAATATCCAGAAACATTAAAAATACAGTTTAAATATTAAATTGATTCTTTGTGTTAAAACTAGACATACGTTGACGAGATAGTAATATTGCTTTAATAAAACCATCTCGTTTGTTTTCCCCACAAACTGCACGCGATGCTTATGTCACCAACTTAATGCAGCGCTCCACGGCTTGGGTGTGGCATGGAAAATCTTTATTATCCTGACATGTGCCGAGATCATTTTTTACAATTTCCTTCAAGGTTTCATCAGACAAATTTGAAGGTAGAGGTGGCTCAGTTATGTCACAGTCACGCCACAAAATATTGTCAGTATAGTATTTAGCATCGGAATTGAACACCGGCACCTTGAATTTTCGAAGTCCTCGAGTATTTTGTGATCTTGCTCTTTTAATTATTCGATATGCCAGATCTCGGATAACCTCTCTGTCATCACCAAGCATGGTGATTATGATATTTTCTGGACGACCGAGGTATCCATTTCGTTGGATTACTTCGTCAATGATAGCCTTCATATCGGAGTTCAAATAGCGACTAAGATTAAAAGTTTGCCAAAAGTGCTTAGCCCCGTCGATGCACGAGGAATTACAGTTTATTGTAAACCACATCGGTCCATAAACTTTCATTACGTATGTGGCTAATACCACTAATTTTTCTTCAGGGTCAGTTTTTATGGCATAAAACCTTAGAATTCGATTAGCTGTTGTTAGCCATATAGAATGGTTAATGAGTCCAGGTTCTATATTAGCTAAATCAGAAGTAAATATACCGGTAGTGATAGCGGTCATAATATCGTATAGATACTTTTGGTCGGTACTCAGCTCTGTCCTAGTAATTTCAGGTAATAATGTGGGTATAATGGAGAATGCGACTATCGGCATTGTTCGACAATTTTGTAATTGAGATCCAATGGCACCTGAAAAGCATTTCGGCCCTGTAGTTTTTCCATCTAACTGTAATAACAAATGTTGCAGTAGTAATTCATTAGAATGCAACTGGCAGATAAACCACTGTAATGATCTGTTTAGCTCTTCTTCCATCAGACGAATAACACCACCTTCAAAACCTGTATTGACTACTATTCCATAGCACCAACAACATCTATTTCACTCAGCTTTACTGACTAAGATTTTAAGTGAGATATTAAAATGTCTTTAATACCTTTAGCAGTCCCCGACTCACAAGTGACATGCCCGAAATAGTTGCTTCCTGGTTCTGTTAAATGACATAATGATTTTCTATCTGTCGTTTTCTGTGAAATTTCCCTTCTTTTTCAATACGAACCAAAGTGTTATCCTTCCTGCCATCAAAACATAAACCGATAAGCATTTTATTGCAGTCCGTTTCTTGTAAAGTTAATTTGACCTTAGTTCTTTCACAGCGCAAATTTGAACGATCAATGACACGACTTGGATCGTTTGGGGAAATAATACCAACATCTTTTAAGACAGAAGAAGTTATAATAGCAGCGGGTCTATCGGATATCCCAGTACGATCACAGGCAAGGGCTAATGATGGTAAGTTTAACCTCTTTTAGTTTGACCTGTTCTGAGTTTTCATGGTAAGGACTAGAAGATAATATGGCTGAGCTAGCGCATGAACTGCTGCTTTCGATTGAAGAATCATCGGTCAAAGAACGGAAACAACAAGGTTTGTCAAAATAAATCAGATAAAACACAAGGTTTAACTTTAATCTACACTTTATTTGAAAAAAAATTCGACGACGTTTCGCTGACACAGCAGCTTTATCAAGAATGACAAACAGAATGAAGGGTATGGTATTATAAACAAATCGTAGAACAAGTTGGATTAATAAATGGAAAATCCACACCGAGCCATTGTACAGTTAGTATGAAAGGTA
The DNA here is from genome assembly GCA_013387265.2 of Cryptolaemus montrouzieri. Classification (NCBI taxonomy): domain Eukaryota; kingdom Metazoa; phylum Arthropoda; class Insecta; order Coleoptera; family Coccinellidae; genus Cryptolaemus; species Cryptolaemus montrouzieri. The sequence continues at coordinate 6,693,402 of JABFTP020000124.1, forward strand.
ATAAAAACTAATTAAACAAGTTAAGTAGGGGTGAATAATTCACGTCTACCTGCTCATTCAAAAGCTTGTCCGAATGTTTGTATCTATTTATTTCTAATGCTTCTAGGAGATCTAATTTTGAACTTTTTGATTTTATATGTAATATGTCGAAGTTTTTATTGAATGAATGGTTTTCTTTTATTAGGTGGTTTGAATAATTTGAATCAGATTTATTTTTATCGAAGCTACGTTTATGTTCAGATGTTCTTATGCCAAAACTCCTATAGGTCCTACCGATATAAATTTTATGACAAGAACCGCAAATGAGTTTATAGATTCCTGATTTACTTGATTTTTCAACAGGAGATTTATTATTTTAATATGTTTACCTAAGTTATTAGAAGTTTTGAAAGTTATATTAAGATTTTGTTTGACGAGAAAGGATTTAATATTTGTACTTGCAGAACCGCAGAATGTTAAACTGTTGAATATTTTATAGTCTTTATGAATAGGATATACTTCATTTATTGCTTTCTGATACAGTTTTTACGAATGATTAGATCTATCATATCCGGATTATATGAATTATTAATGGCTATCTGTTTGATGATGTTTAACTCTTCATTATAATCTTCTACTGAACAAGGTAAATTGAGTAACCGATGTACCATGCTGTTTAAAGCTGCAACTTTGTGTTGAATTGGATGTAATGAGTAGTTATGTATAATTGTATCAGTATGTGTTGGTTTACGAAAGACCGAAAAAACATGATTATTATTTGGTTTAGTGATTTTCAAGTCCAAAAAATTGATGGAATCGTTCTGTTCAATTTCTATCGCGAATTTAACGTTCAAATGGATGGAATTAATAAAATTAAGAAATAAGTCTAATTGACGAGTAGTTCCAATGAAACATACTAAGATGTCGTCAACATATCTATACCAATAAAGAAATTTGGAAATGAGTGGATGTGTATGAATTTTCTGTTCAATATTATTCATAAAAATCTCTGCTAAAAGTGGACTCAAAGGATTTCCCATGATCAAACCATTTTCACTACTGTAATAGATGTTGTTGAATGAAAAATAATTTTGTTTAATGCAAACGTCCAACAGATTCAATATTTCTGATTTAATTATGTGGTTAACATGATTCGAATTAAACCTGTTTTCGATTAATATTTTGACATCACCTGGAGGTACACTTGGGTATAAATTCTCAACATCAAACGAAATAAGTTTTGCGTTAGGTGGTAGGTTAACGTTTTTTTATGTTATTTATCAATTCGAAAGAATTTTTTATAGAAAATTTTGATTTTAATGAACAATAATTTTTAATGATATCTATAAGGTAGTGCGACAATTTCACGGCTGGGGCTGTAACGTAAGATACGACTGGTCTAACGGGGTTATTTACTTTATGCAATTTAATGAGTGAATACAGTTGAGGTGGTTGAGGGTTTGGTAAAATTAATTTGTATTTATCTATTGCTTTAATTAAAGATTTTGCGTCATTTATTGCAATTTTAATATTTTTCTGGAATGTAATAGTTGGATCTTTGTTTAAAATTGTATAGTTTCCGGACGAAATGAAATTTAGAGTTTTATATAGGTAGTCATTTTTATTTAACGCAATAACAGTATTACCCTTATCTGCTTTTGTAAAAATAACTTCATTTAGTTGAGATTTTTGTTTGATGGCCTTTAAAATATTTCTCTTTACTCGGTTTAAAGTCAGCTAATGATTCATTTTTATAATGTTAGATGCTAAATATTTAAGGTGAGTGTTATTAGGAATATTTTTCAGATAAATTTCAGTATCTATGCCAAGTTCCTCTAAATCAGATTTTATCTTGTTTGATTTAATATTGTGTTTGAAACCTTTCTCCAAGAGATTTGTTTCATCAGTTGTCAAATTAGTATCAGAAAGGTTAACGAATCTATCAAAAAATTGATGGTCAGAAAATTTAGTTTTACGTGGAGTAGGTTTCGGGTTTCGTGAAACGAGAAACTTTAATTTGCGGTATTGGATGGTATATTTATTATGTATTATTGATCTACTTTTGAATCTATTATTGTAATCTAATGAGTCGAATTCAAGTGGGTGAAGTCTGTACAATAACTCGGTATGAATTACCTTGAGATAAATATTGTAGATGTCTCGTTTGTGGAACAAAATCTTGCATTCTGATTTGATCCATATCTTCTGTCCAGAGATAACTGCTCTTCGAGCTGTATAACTGTTGTTGTTGGTCTTGAGTTTGATGTATTTAGGACACACTTCACTCTTCAAACAAAAATAGTTTACCTCTCTGTTCCGCGATAAATTTTTTCCTTTTCTTTCTTGTTTCTTCTTGTTTTTCACAATTGCAATCACATCGATATCATCATTTTTCTGTCTGTTCTTTGGTCAATTAATAAACTTGCTTCCTCCTTGGGAACACGACTACCTTTTACACAGTTTCAATCACATATAACTTTGCATTTGCAACTGCTGATATCAAACAGTCTATGGGACTCTGATATAAATGTATTAATCTTTTCTTGGTATTTAACATTAGTTTGACGGCCAAGATATGGTTTCATTAAGCTTCTATATTTGTCGTGTTAGGCACGAATCAGTTGTAAAACTCTTCTTACACTCACAGTAGGCAGCGACGATTTTTGCCATATTTTTATAACTTCGTGAGCCAATCTTTCTGATATTTCATGAACTGTTGGGTCTTTTGTTGTTTTATCAGACTTCAACTTATGTTTTATGAACAGATAATTCTTCATAACATCATAAATTGGTAATTGCGATGCTGGTAACTTTTGCGGCAAACCAAAGACAGGACAGCTTGTTGTTTTTCGTGTTATAACTTGAGACATATTTCTGCAAACAATACAAATAATAGATACTCTAATATTACAGTCAGGAATTAAACTACAAGCATAAAATATGAAAATCACTACTTACAATTGTCACAATCCCAGTTAAAGATGACCTAATACAATTTGATGCCTCAAATAAATGAACGGCAAACAGATGAACTGCTGTAAGCGCGCGAAATTACTAAATGTCACTCCATCGGTGTTTGCGTATGAGGGCGCGGGAAAGGGGTAATTCGCCGAAATACCCTTCCCCCGCGTCGTGCTACCTTAGAGTCTCAACACGCATGTATCTACTGGTATTAACTGTCGCTCAGGAGTTTGGCAAAACTCATAATTTGCCTAAATTTTTCAGAACTTTATGACGATGGGGTCACCTCGAAACATAGCATAAGTCAATTGATTTTTTTTGTGCTTAATGTTGACCTAAAACAGCCACTTTTTACAGGTATACCGAAGCGATAAAACATAAAAAATGAAATCGCTTCACCCTGATACTCAAACCTGTTAGATAACTGTCTTTTACATTTGAATTTGGGAGGCTTTTACTTGGTAAAATTCCATTATCAATAATAAAAAACAGTTACTGTGTTTTAAGGAATTTTACTTAATAATTGCGATTCGTAACGCGTTTCACTACACCGTAGCTTCTTCAGACGAATGAATATACAGAAAAAATATAAATGAGAATATAACTATAAATGTTCTTGAGTAATTAAAAGTTTATTGGGTTGCTTCTTCTTAAGTGGTTATTTATGACAGGTATATCCAATAAAATTAAGGAATAGATTGCTCCCGAAGAGATTCAATTTAAATCGATTGATTGATCTACCTGAGTGTTTGTATTTATTGATTTCTAAAGTTTCCCAAAGATCTACCTTCCAATATTTATTATCTGTATGCAAAATTTCAAACTGTGGGTCGAAAGAATGATTATTTTCTAAGAGATGATTCGCGTAATTTGAATCTGATTTTTTATTTGAAAACTGCGTTTATGTTCCGATATTCTAATATTAAAATTTCTATGTGTTCTAACAATGTAGAAATTATCACAATTATCCAAACTAGTAATAATTTAGGCAAATATATAAAAAATAATAAAACCAAACCAGGTAGAAACAATAAATCAGGTGTTTATAGATTGAATTGCAATGACTGTGATAATTTCTACACATGGTAGTACACATAGAAATTTTAATATTAGAATATCGGAACATAAACGCAGTTTTTCAAATAAAAATCAGATTCAAATTACGCGAATCATCTCTTAGAAAATAATCATTCTTTCGACCCACAGTTTGAAATTTTGCATACAGATAATAAATATTGGAAGGTAGATCTTTGGGAAACTTTAGAAATCAATAAATACAAACACTCAGGTAGACTCATCAATGAACAAGTCGATTTAAGTCATAAATAATCAATTAAGAAGAAGCAACCCAATAAACTTTTAATTACTCAAGAACATTTATAGTTATATTCTCATTTATATTTTTTCTGTATATTCATTCATTCGTCTGAAGAAGCTACGGTGTAGTGAAACGCATTAAGAATCGCAATTATTAAGTAAAATTCCTTAAAACACAGTACCTGTTTTTTATTATTAACTGTCTTTTATTTGATGATTGTATACAAAATTTTGGAAATTATGTTATGTAAAAGTAAATTTACCCGAAGTGCACCTTACAAGTCCGGTACTGCTCCACACCCTTTCTCGGGTCCAGAATTTATGGCATCCCGGACAAGATATTCTAATAAATATACATATAAATTAAGGACCGCCAACCAAGAGAGTAGATACATATAACTGTATATGAATGTTAAAATAAGTTTCAAATTGTCAGCGACGCAAGTTGTCTCCCGAGGGAAAGCAAAAGTATAGGGAAACCAGGAGGACTAATAATTCTGGTGCAGCGTGAGAGAGGCAATCTAGAACGGGCCAGCCTAAATTCATTAGTAAAACCCAGAAAAATTGTCTACCCCCAGTTAATAAAGGGGAACCGGGGACTTTCTCCTGAATTGCGAACTTTTCTCCTGTTTTAATTTAATTCTTTATTATCTATGCACGGGAACTTGTCCAATTTGGATTCCTAAGGGCGCTCTGTGTTTAATTAGGTGGCATTTCTTTGATTATTGTTGGTGATGGTTTTTATTTGGATCAGAGAATAACTGGTAGTCGTGAAAAGTTAGATACTGTAAACTGGAACTACTCAGATGAAATTTTAAATGTTTCTTTGGTTTAAAAAAATAAGACGATAATTTCAGCTAACCACAGCTTATCTATTCAAGATTCTTGAAGTTGGTGCTTCCTCAAGTCAAGGTGAAACATTGATTCCCTGAAGAGTTAAGAACTCCGTCGTAGCAGATGCAGCGTTGGAAGGGGCATAATCATATATGAATAGAAAGATTTTTCTCAATTGGTGGTTACGCAGAAGAATTGGTTTTTATTTTAATTTGGTTTTAATTTAATTGTGTTTTTAGGAATTTTACTGAATAATTGTGATTTTAAGCGTGTTAATTGTGCTTTTAGATGAATGAATGTACATAAATTTGGCAACTATATATAAACACCTGAATAAGTTAGGAACACTGATATCTTTAAAATATGAATTTGATGATTCGAATTTATAGAAATCATTCGGTTTTTGTTAGGATGTATTGTATATAATGTATTCTCAAGAAAACAAAATAATATTTGACTTCTCCAAAGCACCTATTATAAAAAAAATTGAAATTTGAAAATGACGAAATTTGGTAAAACACAAAAAAAATCCTGAACTAATATTTTCGAAACGATATGGAAGCACTTATATTTTTCAGTACCCAGAAGGTCCACTTCTGTTATTAATGACACTTTGGCATCGTCGCGGCATGCTCAATATTAAATTGTCTATTACATTTTGGCCTAAGTCATTCCAAGCCCACTGAACTCCTAATCGAAGTTCATGTTCATGATGGAAGACGTTTTGACGCAGGAGATTTCTTTTTAGGGTGTCCCACACATGCTCGATGGGATTCAGATCTGGGGAGCATGATGGCCTCGGTAGAAGATCGATATCATTCTCTTCAAGAACGTTCAAGACAACAATTGCATGATGGAGAGGGGAATTATCTTGTTGGAAGAGTGGATTTTGACCCATTGTTTGGAGATACAGTACCACTACAGGTAAAACTATCTCATTTGCGTAAGAATTTCCTGTGAGGTTGTTCTGTATGAAAACGAGGTCAGTTCTTTCACCAAGGCGTATACCTTCCCAAAACATCAATGAACCGCCTGCCTGAATAACAACTTCTCGAGCATGCTGGAGACGGTTTTGCTTTCCAGGTTCCCTCCATATTCGAATTCTTCCCGAATCGGGATAATAACTAAATCTAGATTCATCACTGAAGAGAACTGTGGCCCACCTCTCTTGATCCCAGTTTACGTGTTCTTGGCACCAAGCTAAACGAGCAGCCCGATTTCCATGGGTCAGTTGTCTCTTAAAGGACGTCTGGAGTGGAGTTGACCTTCGTGCAGTCGATTTCTCACAGTTTGGTCGGAAATTTGTACATTATGAACTCGTGATAGCTCTTGAGCTAATTGAGATGCTGTGGTAGTACGATCTCTTCTGGCTTGTAAAACCAAAAATCGGTTTTGGGCGACTGTAGTAATCCTGAAACGACCTGTATGGCGTTCTTCCACGCTACCTGTTTCATTGAAACGCGACCATAAACGGTTTATGACACTTGGGCTACTTCCCAGAACCCTGGATACTTCCCGTTGTGAGCTCCCAGCTTGGAGCATGCCAACGGCACGTAACATCTCTTCTCTAGTCAAATGTCGTCTTTCCATGGTCGAATCACAAAACTTGAACCTTTTATTTGTGATTACGACAGAAACAAAGTGCAAAGTAACTGATTTCGAACACTGAATACATGGAATGAATATAAAGCAGCGTCGCATCTGCTGCATTTTTATTTTTTCATAAAAAAAAACTGAAATCTGTTGCAGCACTCTACATAATTTGTTGAGAAATTGATGTAGGTGTTCATTTCTTAAAAAAAATCATCCATATTGATCGTTCTGTATACGATATATCGATATTCAGACTAGACTTTTTTGAGGTGTTTAGATACAATTGAGAATATAAACACAAATGTTCTTAAGTATTTGAAAGCTTATTGGGTTGCATCTTCTTAAGTGGTTATTGATGACAGATATATCCAATAAAATTGAGGAATAGATTGCTCCGTGAAGAGATTCAAAAGAGGTGAAGGGCTTAAATCGACTTGTTCATGGATGAGTCTACTTGAGTGTTCTTGTTTGTTGATTTCTAAAGTTTCCCAAAGATCTATCTTCCAACATCTATTATCTATATGCAAAATTTCAAATTGTGGGTCGAAAGAGTGACTATTTTCTAGGAGATGATTCGCGTAATTTGAATCTGATTTTTATTTGAATAAATGCGTTTATGTTCCGTCATTCTGATATTGAAATTTCTATGTGTTCTACCAATGTAGAAATTATTACAATCATTGCAATTCGATCTATAAACACCTGATTGACTATTTTCATCTGATTTGGTTTTATTATTTTTTTATATTTGCCTTAGCTATTATTAGTTCGGAAAACTATGTTGAAATTATTGTTACTCAAGAATGATTTTAGTTTCTCACTTGTAATGCCAACGTAGGTTAAGGTGTTGAATTTTTTTTCAATTTATCGATAGGGTAAACTTCATTCAATGCGATTCTAATTTTTTTGTATTCGGAATATAATTTATTATTTTGGTATCAACCATTATTTTCAGCTATTTGTTTAATTCAAATAATTATTTGTTGAAATTTCCTGGTGATAGCGGGATGTTAATCAATCTATGAATAAAACTGTTGAACTGTTGAATGCTGACATTTTATGTTGATACAGATGACACGATGAGTTATGTATTATATCTGTATGTGACGGCTTATGGTAAATTGCGAAAACATGTTTTCCATTTGCATTCCAAATTGTTACGTCTTGAAAATTTATTGAAGTATTTCTTTCTATTTCAGTTGTGAATTCAATTTTGGAAAAACCAGATCTGATGAAAATAATAAATCAGGTGTTCATAGATTGATTGCAATGGCTGTAATAATTTCTACGTTGGTAGAACTTATAGAAATTTCAATATTAGTACATCGGAACATAAACGCAGTTTTTCAAATAAAAAATCAGATTCAAATTACGCGAATCATCTCCTAGAAAATAGTCACTCTTTCGACCCACAGTTCGAAATTTTGCATACAGATAATAAATATTGGAAGGTAGATCTATTCTTTAATTTTATTGAATATACTTGTCATCTATAACCACTTAAGAAGAAGAAACTCAAGAAGCTTTTAATTACTTAAGAACATTTGTATTTATATTCTCATTTGTATCCATATATAGTTGGCATAATTTCTGTACATTCATTCGTCTGAAGAAGCTACGGTGTAGTGAAACGCGTTACGAATCACAATTATTTAGTTAAATTCCTCAAAAAAACATTACTTGTTTTTATTATCTATTTCTGACTTGGTTGTACGAAAAATTCAAAGAAAAAATAAGATAAACATGCAAACGCGTGAATTAAGATGAAACATCTCTGCAATATATTGCATGGCGTTTTGAGAGAAGAGAATTTTAATAATATCCTTTCATTTTTGCAACCATGAGGTGAATCTCTTTATGATAATTTTACGGTGAGTTCACAAGTTCAGTCAAACTCATAATTGGAGTTAGAACTGCAGAACCGACTTCGTTGGCAACCTGACAAGTGTCAGGATTTTCTGCTCGTGCGATTGCCTCCTCCAGCGCGCCCCCACTTGATATATGAGAAAAATAAGGAATATAACGGGCTGACGGGCGCGACGGCGGCGGCTTCCGTCCCCCAGGACTAGGTTTAACTGGATACATGATTAATGAATATTGTGTTACAAGTCCTCGTTACTTATACATGGATGGGATGTGAGGAAGAATCAATTCTAGATGATTAGATGCTTTTTTCGCCCTTGATCGGGAAATATGACCGTTCGCTGATTGCGGTTGACAAAAACTGATGTCTGGATGTTGGAATGGATAAACGAGTTGAGCGTGTAACAAGAATAACCGAACCATGTTCATACGAGGTGTATGAATAAACTAAAGAGACTGATTCTTTTTCAATTTGTAATTCAAAGACATACTATCTATGTTGAGCAGACAGGTAGGAATTTCGAAATCAGATTGAAAGAATATTTCATCTTTTTCTTCTTCTTCTTTAAATAGGACGATGTCCTGTTTTTCTGTTACAGCCCCTGCTGCAAACTGGAGCTCCAGCACTCATGCCATCGCTTTTTCGGCCTTCCTATGGGTCTTCTAGTGTTGGGTTTTTGTGTTTTTGCCCACTTCGCCATACGTTCGGGGCCCATTCTGTCTACGTGATCTCTCCATAGGCGTCGACGTGCTCTTGTCCACCTCACCACATCCTGGACACCTAGCTCCCTTAGCGTATCCTCATTCCTTATTCTATCTCTGCATGTAATACCTCTTATAGCTCTTAGTGTTCTCATCTCTGTTGTCCTCATTAGTTGTTTTGTTTTTGTTGTCTCAGCTCTTGTCTCAACCGCATATGTCATCACGGGTCTCACACAGGTTTTATAGATTCGGACTTTGCTTTCTGTGCTTATGTACTTATTCCGCTAGATTACATCTCTCAGGAAGCCAGATATTCTCGATGCTTTCATTGTCTGCTGTTTTGCTTCTTGTAATAGTTGCCTATCGCTCGATACTTCTACTCCTAGGTATTTAAAGAGTGAAACTTGCTCTATTATATGGTCGTTCACTACTAGTTTGCATCTAATTGGATCTTTCGCTATTACCATCGATTGGGTTTTCTGTGTTGATATTACCATGCTATATTTTTCTGCTGTTACTTTGAACTTTTGTAGTAGGCGTTGTAGGTCGTCCTCATTCTCGGCTATTAGTAAAGCATCATCTGCGTAGCACAGTATTTTCATAGTTTTGTTACCCATCCTATAGCCTTGGTTCATTTGGTTAACACCTGCTATTATTTCATCCATGATTAAATTAAATAGACATGGGCTGAGGCTGTCACCTTGTCTAATGTCTGCGTTAATTTTGATCTCGCTTGTAAGTCCCTGTGTAGTTTTTACTTTCGTCTTATTATAGTTATTTAGTTCTTTGATTATGTTTATGTATTTATTGCTTAAGTTTTTATTTCTAAGGATAGTGATCACATCGTTCATTCGAATTCTATCGAATGCCTTTTCCAAATCTATAAAACATATAAACATCGGTTTGTCAAACGCTATGGACTTCTCCACCAGTTGCCGCAATATAAAAATTGCATCCGTTGTTGATCTATTTGGTCGGAATCCCTGTTGTTCTTCAGACACACCTACTTTGTCATATATCTTTTGCGATAGAATTTTAGTGAGTAGTTTCGATGCAGAGTTAAGGAGTGTGATGCCTCTATAAATTGCTGGGTTTGTCTTCACGCCTTTTTTGTATATGGGTATTGTTATGCTCTCTCTCCATTCTTCTGGTATCTCCTTGTTGTTTTCAATTTTTTGGAATAGTTTTGTTATTTCTTTTGTTATTTCTGCTCCCCCATATTTAATTAGTTCGTTATTTATGTTGTCCGGACCGGGTGGTTTTCTATTTTTTAATTTATGGATTACTTGTTGTACTTCTTCTAGGCTGATAATGTCATTTTCTGTTTCTTCGTAGAGTGTGTTTTGTTGTTCGATTTCTCGTTCCTCATTGTTACCGTTATCATTATCTCCCAGGTATAAGTTCTGGAAATATTTCACCCACTCTTCTGGTTTTATTACATTGATCTGCAGTTCTTCGGTGATTGGTTTTTTCCTGTTTCTCAACATGTTCCATACCTTTTTCTGTGCTGCTCGTAAGTCGTGTTCCATGTCATTTGTAAATCTTTCCCAATATATTTTTTTTATTTCTTTAATTTTGTTCGTTGTTCTATTTCTTTCTGTTTTATATCTTTGGTACTCTTCTGGTGTTCTTTGATTGACATATCTGATATATGCGTTCTTCTTTTCTTTTGCTAAATCTTTGATTTCCTGTGTGAACCATGGTTTATCTTTTCTGTGACTGTTTATATTGATTCTTCGTTTCCCAATGGCTTCTTTTGCGCTGTTAATTATGTTGTTTTTCACTTTATTCCATGCGGCGTTTATGTTGTCTGTGTCTACTATAGGGTTAAGGTTGATCTTATCCTCGAGCCGTGTTCGGTATAGATTCTTAGTGCTTTCGTTTTGTAAAGATTCAATGTTGAATTTAGTGATGTAGTTAGGCGGTTTTTTTCTCTATTCTATATGACAGGCGGTACTTGCAGATAACCATTCCGTGCTGTGTTCCAACATTCGCTGATGTCAGTGTCCGTACGTCAAGTATTTCTCGTGGGTGAATTTCCCTATTGGTGATCACAAAGTCAATCATAGATTTTTGTCCTCTTGTGTTGGTGAATGTGTATCTGTGTTGTTCTTTGTGGTCAAAGTACGTGTTATTTATTAGGTGTTCATTATGTGCACATATCTCGAGAAGTATGTGTCCATTTTCGTTTGTCGCCGCTTCATTAAACTTCTGCATAATTCCCGGAGGGAGTATTCCCTATTCTCGAGTTAAAATCTCCCATTATAAATATTTTTTCTCTTTGTGGTATTCTGTCTAGTGTGTCTTGAAGTGTTTCGAAAAATTCTTCCTTTCATTCTTTGGTTTACTTATATCTGGCGTGTAAATGCTGATAACATGGGTTTTTCCGCTAGCTTCATGGATAGGTGAAGTATATTTTGATTGATGTAGTTTACCTCTTTGACTGCGTTTTCAAATTTCCTATGCATTAGTATACCAACACCCGCTTGAGCTCTTAGGTCCTTGTCTACTCCACTGTAGAATAGTGTGTAGTTTTGGTATCTCATGCTGCCTTTGCCCTTTTCTTTGTCTCTGCAATTGTACATACGTCTATTTTGTGTTTCTCTATTTCCAATATTACTTCCTGGTCTTTTGTGTTCCACGATGTAGTGTTCCAGCATGCTAGTCGCATGACGTTTTTCTTTTTTGATAATCGTGGATACCGTTTTCTTGCCATGTTGTTATCGTTAATCCGTCCGTCATCCGAGGCTGTTGTAACAGTTCTTGGAGCAATTTTAGTTTTTTATAGAATGGTAGGGTGCTAACCTTGCCCTTCAACCCTCCTCCTTTATCCGGGCTTGGGACCGGCAGTGAAGTCGACTTTGGGCTACTCAATCCACCCATTGTCGACAACCCAGGCGGAGGAAAGAATATTTATGCTCTGTTAATAATTCCCCAATATATCAACATATAAAAACCACAAAACATTCAATAACATTAGATAATATCAAAATTCTCATAATTGACACCAGGGCCCCCGCAACCATATGCGCAAAGTGTGCAATGCACATGGGCGCCATCATTTTGGGGCGCTAAAACCCTGGGTCCAAAAAAAATATTAAAATAAAAGTTGAGAAATTAAATGGAGTGCTATAAAAGCGATGCATCGCCACAGGCGTTTTAAAATCAGTTAGTTCACTGGACCGTGCAACCAGTGAATAAAGACAATCCTAATAATTTTTACATATAAAGTTATTTTTATTTTGTCAAGTGTGGTGTTGAGTTGTGTAATATTTTGTTCACTACTTTTTTTTTAAATTAGGAGCCGAATACCTGCTGACTGCAATTTCAACAGCTTGATTTTTTATAAAGTAGTGAGTGTTTCCTACTTTATACTATCAAAATTAACCCTTTATAGGATACTGGTTATAATTAATTTTTTCTAGCCAAATATCTTTTTATTAATTGAAATAACATGTACGAGTTTGAAAAATTAACTCGTTTTATCCATAACTGTCTTAGTTTTTATGCTATTTTCTCTTTTCAAAAACCACTTTGTATGGCTTTTTAAGGGCTATAAGATCGAATCAGTTTAATATATTTTTAATCGACCATATCTTACTTAATAATAATCTGCCCTATAAAGGGTTGAAAGCTATTGGCTACTCAGTTAACTTTTCAATAATATTTCCTACCCTACCCACATGGTGCTTATTATTGTGGTTACTTTAGAAGTTAATTCTTAATTACCATGAGTACTAATTATTTATTTGTTCTTTTAGGATAAAAGAAAGAGACCTTCAGTTTCGAAGTTTCGCGAGCAAAGGAAACTGAGACTACAAGAAACGGGAAAATTGTTGGATATTTAAAGCATTTCTTGCAAAACAATCGAGATTCCACGGAGACTATCGATGTTGGTGCGACCGAACCGTCCGAATATCAAGATTCTAAATCTGTAATTTCAATAACCGTGAGTGGACCATCTGAAACTTCAACAGTAACATCAGGTCCTGCAATAAGTGGCAGCGGTTGTAGCAGCAAAACATGACACCATCCTCGTCTACAGCACTTGAACAATTCACTTCAGGTAATTCAGCTTGTGTAAAAAGTTCGGTAATGTCAACTACCGAAATACCTGCTGCTAGTGATACTTTCGATGAAGGCTGTAATGAGGCTAGCATCGATATATTTCCGTCCGACCCCGGTTTGTGGCCCGAATGAATTACCAATGAGATGGCTAGAATATTGGTTAAACGTGGTCCGCCCTTGATAGACATCAGTTTCAGCTTTTCTAGTAATAAAGGTAAGACAAAGTTTTCGTGCAAATACTTTGAAAGAAATCTAGCAAATGGAGAAAAAGTCGAAAGGGCTTGGCATATTTACTCTACTTCTATAGATTCTGTATTTTGTTTTTGTAGTAAATTGTTTTGTAAATGTAAAACTCCTAACGCTTTTTGTGATACAAATGGAGTATCTGATTGGCAACACTTGTCTTTGCTAATTGAGGGACACAAAACGTCGATTTTACACAACAGTTATATAAACACTTTGGTAAATTTCGAAAAAAAATGTTGGAGACATCTATGACTGTTAATACTTATCATCTGCGGATTTCAGAAACGGAAAAAAATATTGGCGAGAGGTCCTATTCGGGACATCTAACCGTGCTGTACCACTTCCCGGTGACCCAGGTTAACGGTGATTGTTAAGAGTAGATCGGAAAACTAGCTCCTTCAAGGGAGGATATTTAACATTCTACGGAAGGTTGAATATTGTCCCTTGAAAAATAATTTTCTTCGATATGTCTACACATTGCGAAATCTCGCATTTAGTAACGTTTTGGTTTGAGAAATTTTAAAATTTTCCTCTGTGTCCGTTGGAAATAAACGGCCGTTTACGACTTAAAAGGTTGATTTTTTCACACATTCCTGAAAAAAGGGCCAAGTCATATACCGATAGATGGATGGAGAAGGCTCCTTTTTTTCCTTTCTGGGGCACACAATCCTAAAAACTATTTTCTGAACAAACGTCCATAACAATCGTCCAACTTGACAGAATGAACTCAAGGAATCTGATTCACTCAATCTGATGCTGTACTTCTATAGCAAAGCTAGGAAACAAATGGAAATGAGTGCACAATTCGAATTAAGATTGCATAGAACTGGAGTCTCCAGTCAGCATGGCAATCGTTACATTTGAATTTGTGATTATGTCGTAATTTATGCAAGAGACTTTATACGCCCGACTTCATCCTCCATTTTACCGCGGGAAACTTGGAATTATTCGTAGCAGCTCTGAAGGGAATCATCTCAAATACTGGCATCTGCGATATTCAAACATATATGGCTGTGGTTTACGTTATGTCTTTGGTTGGTTTTTATTTTCAGATTATTTCATAAACACAACATGGAAAAATATCATCCCAAATATATCGTTCAGTGGTCAAATTCAGCTAACGCGCCAGTACTTCATTGAAACACCACTCTATACAGGGTGTTTCAAATGTCAGGATTCTGACGACAATATGATGAAGCAGATCAAGATTTTACCAAATCTTCTCTGTTTATTGTTTAGGTATACGACTTGTTTCGAATAGCTCTTTATTTTCAAGTGTTTATGGTACCTGACAGTTTCGGTATTTATATTATCTCTAGTCTAAGGAGGCGATGAGGTTAATATACTACTGGGAGAAAAAACATTCGGAAATTCCCATTTCAATTGTCTGCGTTGAGTAGTTTTAAGGATTTCAAATTGCTGTATGTTGGTGAGACTGTCTTTAATTACTATGCCAAACATGAGCGCGATCTGTCAACTCGTTTGTTCATGACAGCTATTGAAACTAGTCGACCTCAGTGGTACTCTGTGAATTTCATAATAGCAAAAAATATCGAACAAAGAGTTCGTCTTAAATTTTGTGATTTGAACAAAATTCCGTGTACTGAATCTTTGCGAATGCTGGAAAAGGGTTATGGAGACTCTGTTTCATCGAAAACACAAGTGTACGAGTGGTAAAAAGCCAGATCGTCGACTTGCCTGGTTCCGGACGACCTTCGACCTTTTCAAGCGACGATAACATCCAAAAAACAAGGAAATGGTGCTCTAAAATCATCCATTCAGTGTTAGAGAGATAACTCGTGATCTTAACATCTCTGAAGAAACCGCTCATTCGATTTTGGTGAACCAATTGGGCATGCGGTGCGTCACAGCTTGGCTCGTTTTGATGGAGCTGAATTTTCTTCAAAAACAGTAGCGGTCGCAAGTAGCTGCAGATATGCTGGATCGTGCGAATTCTGATCATAACTGGTGACAAGACATGGGTCTATGAATACGATACATCAACGAGCCAACAATCATCGAATGGGTGAGAAAAAATGAGACAAAACCGAGAAAATCTCGGGGAGTGGTTAAGAAATCAAAATGATTGTGATTGTTTTCTTCGATAATCCTGGTGTGATTCATCATGAATTCATTTCACAAAGTCAAACAGTCAATGAGGACTTCTATTCAACCGTTTGAAGACGTTTCCGTCAAAACTTTCGCTGTATACGGCCAGATTTGTGGTGAAACAACTCGCATTGCATGATGATAACGTGCCATCTCATTGAGCCACGGTTATTAACGACTTTAAGACCAAACACTCGATAAATACCATCGAGCAGCCGCCTTATTCGCCTGACTAGCTCCGTGTGACTTCTTTCTCCAGACTGAAATTGCCGCTCCGTAAAAACCAAATTTGATTCTAGAGACGTAATAAAAGAAAATTCGCAGAAGGAGCTGAAGGCTGAAGATTAAGATTTTTGCGTTTCATTTCAAATTTCGGGATACCATTATTGTGTAGATTGAATGATGGGGAATTATTTGAATCTAATTGATTGTTGACTGTTGGATAATAAGCATACACATACAGATCAAAACCTACATGAAATACACCTTGATCTGCTTCAACATAGTAACGTTCAAGTTGTGACTTGCTGTATATACATTCTTTCAAAAATGTACCGGGAATTGTTCATTTGAAGAAATCTGCCTAAACAGATTGTCAAATTCTTTGTTGTTGCTTAGTACGCACAAATTTCTTTAGTAGTGACGCGGAGTTTGAACGCGATCTGTTTAGTTGGTTTACAGCACTCGATTTAATTAGTTCTCACAAGCGTGTTTTGCGATTGGATTAAAAAATCTAACGAATATGGTCTCTTAAACATCGCTTATTGCTCAAGCAATATTCTTTATTCACCTTTATTTTACCTCCTGGCAAGGATTCTGAGTGTGAAACACCGTGATAATCAAAGAAAACATCAACATTAAAGGTATTTTTGATTGACTTTGAAGTGGTTTTCTCGGTTTAGATTTGGAAGACGCCATTCTTGAGTTTGTTGACTGGTTTGTATATCAAACTCATAAACACATGTCTCTTCACCAGTTACAATGCGTTTTATGATTGAGGGGTCGCAATCGACTCGTTCCAGCAGAATTTTTTTTTTATATTTGGATCGGCAACGCATTTCACGATGGTTTAAAATGGTACGAATTGATTCGTGAGATACGGCAAGTTCATTGCTTATCTCTTTCAAATTCATATGACAATTTTATGGATGTTAATAAATTCCATTTCAAATGATTGCTTGGGCATAAAACGCGTTTCAATTCAACTAGTTACAAAAAACCTAAATTAAAAAAAAAATTGAATCGCGTAAGGGATTAGGTGTAGTCAGAATTTTCAAAATATCAATTTTTTCATTTTCTTAAAGTAAAGTATCTTAAAAATATTCTCTGAAAAGTTGGAGTGAATTCGACAAATACTATTAGATAATTAGCCAAGGGTTCTAGAGCGCTCCGAAACCAAGAGCAGGTAGCTAGCAGCAGTTGAAAGCAACCGGTTTTCGGGTTCTATTGTCATGGTTGACCCACAACTTTAATGTATATATTACTTATACTTAGCCTTATAAATATCCAACTATACATACATTTCCAATTTTCATCTGCGCCCAAATATAGTAGCGGATGTTGGATAGTGTGCAAATCGGGATGTGCGCTTCATCGACCACCCGGAGATCACCCGCGATCTTCAACCGCTGGCTCTCAGAAGACAAGTTGCTGACCTTTCTCTGTTTCACAGATACATCTACGAAAGATGCTCCAAGGAGTTGAAAGAGCAAAACATGAGTTTTGCCGCAACACTAGGCTGGCAAGGAGTTTTCATCATATGGCGGCACAATTAACGACCTGTCGAACCTCTTTCTACACTCGGAGGCAAAATTAGCGGAATACTCGAAAATTTAACCAAATTCGAAGTCCGATATTTTTCCTAATTCTCAACCGATTTAGATGATTTTTGCGGCAAGTTATAGATCAACTCTTCTGCTTTGTAGAAATTATAAGAAAAACAAAAAAAATTTGAAAAAAATTTATACGGGGGCAAAACTAAAAGTGTTTTTTTGTCAAAAATTCGTAACACCTTGTGGAATTTCGTGGTACAATATCATGGTCAGTTAAGACACATCTTCCTACAGTAACGCCCTTCTTGTTTTATGCATTTATCTCTATTTTTACAAGAGATATCCAATTTGAAGCGAAAAGTCAAGTATTTTTAATCTTGCGTAGGTGCATAGCATCGGAGGTTAGCCAAAAAATAAAATCAAAATTAGAGAAGCGGAAATCTAACGAAATGAAAATTTTTGAAATTCACTGGCCAATTTCACGCTCCGGGAGAACTCGAAGTACACTGGAAAAATCGTTGACTTTGCACATTTATTTTTGAAATTTTTTATGTGACACTCTATAAAAATTATCATTCCTGTCCAAAATTGAGAGCAGGTGTGTATCCTGGCGATACACTCGTGAAATGAAATGAACATGTTGAGAAAAATGTTCATGATGACCCACAAAAAAAAACATTTGATTTTAGTAGCGAGTATGACCCCCCCGAGCTCTTATTACAGCGCGCATACGATTTCGCATACTCCCAATGATGTTGTCTATCATCTGTTGAGGTATGTTGTCCCACTCTTCCTCCAAAGCCAATGTCAGCTCTTCAACGTTGCCTGGATTCCGTTGTCGAACCCTTCCAAGAATGTCCCAAACGTGTTCGATCGGGTTTAAATCCGGTGATCACGACGGCCAGTCCATTCGTGTGGTACCAACTTCATTGAGATATTCTATCACTATGCGCGCAGTATGAAGGCGCGTGTTATCGTGCATAAAAAGGAAATTTTCCCCTATGTAAGGAGCAAAAGGCACAACATGAGGCTCCAAGATTTCTGTTATATACCGATGGGCATTAAGTGATCCATTGCCAATAATCTCCAGTTCTGTTCGTACTCTCAAGCATATGCCACCCCATATCATAACTGACCCTCCAACGTATTGCTCAGTTCCTGCGAAGTTCGCTTGATTGTACCGTTCCCCTCGATGCCTCCATATTCTATCTTTACCATCCACGAAATTCACACAATATCGGCTCTCATTACTAAATAAAACTCGTCTCCACTGATTGATTGTCCATGCTACATGGTCCCTAGCAAACGCCAATCTTGCTACCCGATGGGCTCTATCGAGTCTTGGTGCTTTTGCTTGCGCGTATGATCTCAGACCAACTTCATTTAATCGTCTTCTGACTGTCCTCACACTGACGTTAATGTTATCCACTGCTTGTAAAAGGTTACGTGCCTGAACAGCAGTAAGACGAGGATTTCTTATGGTTTGATTGACGATGAAACGGTCATGTATAGCGCGGGTTGCCCGATTTTTTCTTTTTCCTCGCCTCCTCACGTACAATCCAGTTTCCCTGTAACGTCGGTAGATTCGATGGATAACCGACGTCGAGACACCCAACATGGTACCGACTGAGCGGTAGGTGCGCCCTTCCTCGATCAATGTAACTGCCCTTGCTACTGAGGCTGGTGGTAAATCTCTAATTCTGAATGAAAAATACCGTTTCGAATCGTAAACAGTAAAAGAATCACAAAACACCGCAACCGATCGAATTTGTATCAAATCAAAGAATGGAAAACTCTCATTCTTTAAACAAGTGCAAATGTGGTCATATACAAAAAAACGTGTGTTGTATTTCATATTTGATAAAAAAAGGTGTGCACATGTGTAAATGAAAAGTTTTATCAATGGTCCCAGAATTCGGTTGTGTATTTTAATACCTACCGACTGTTATCTCCTATGAATTCCTAATTTTCAACAAATTAACCAAATTGTCATCAATAACTAATACAATTCGAACATAAAAATCGCAAACGACAATTTCGATACGCCTGAGTGATAATAAGAAAATTCCAACTTGATAGATGAATTTTAATGACAATTTCTTGATTCAATGGAATTTCTCCAAAATGGTGATTTTCCACTTGAAATTAAATATATTTTGCAAAAATAGTGACAAACGCATGAAACAAGAAGGGCGTTACTGTAGGAAGATGTGTCTTGACAGACCATGATATTGTACGTTTCAACTCGGACCACGAAATTCCACAGGGTGTTACGAATTTTTGACAAAAAAAACACTTTTAGTTTTGCCCCCATATAAAATTTTTTTCAATTTTTTTTTGTTTTCTCTTATAATTTCTACAAAACAGAAGAGTTGATCTATAACTTGCCGAAAAAATCATCTAAATCGGTTGAGAATTAGGAAAAATATCGAACTTTGAATTTGGTTAAATTTTCGAGTGTTCCGCTAATTTTGCCTCCGAGTGTAGTAAGGACACTTTTAGGATATATCATGAGAACTTTGTCGATGCTTTTGAGCCCTCAATCTTTGTGAAAAATGTGGGAACCGGAGAAGCTGGTGCGTCAGGTACATGGTTCACTCAGAAACTCATTGCCATGATGAATCATTTGATCAAAGGCTCTACTGAGGATGCCAATATAATGTTATCGTGGTCACTATGGAAGTGGAAAGCACGAATAAAAAAAAGAATATGACCTAAGCTATATGAGGCGTTTAAAAGAGCAAATTCGTCGAAAAAAAACAAGATTTCTCGAAATAAAACTAATGAATTTGGCACCACTATGATGCATCATCTCAGAAGGTTGTCATTGTAATGAATTGCTGATAAAAGACATAAAAGAGAAATCGCGCCGAGTGCGTTTCATCGACTAATTCCTGTTCTTGACAGAATGTATAATGAACTTTTGATTTTAACGCAACAGATGATGAGTGGTCGCTCTCTCAAGTTAAGAGGTAAGGTTCGTGTAGACCTCTCTCCAGAAGTGCCTCCGCAAAATCATCCATTGCTACCTAAATGTGTGATTGCAGGTTAAGACGGCAACGTTTTTTCAATTGTAATTACTATAATATGTCCAATTCCAGAGTCAATCAAAGTGTATAACATAGAAAATCGAACGACCATCAATTCAGCTTTAAAGTTGAAATAAAAGATGAATAATCTTTAACCCAACTCACCCCTTCTAACCACACAGAAAACGGCGCACAATAAACGCTGGACAAATAATTGAAATGATCATAATTGTTGGCCGAGAATAAGACCATTATCGAGACAAGTGTTTGTTTAGGTCCAGAATGGAAAGATTAAAATGAAACCAAGCAGAAGACTTTATAAATAAATATTGGGTAAACATTAATCACTACGCTTATCAACGGTACAACAACGGGTGCAACCGACCAAAGAATAAGGTCGATTTCGAATTTAACGAGTTGCGTAGGGTGGCTGAACTCAAGAACTCTGAATTGATTGTTTGGTTTTTCGCGTGTGCAAATATTGTATTCGTGTATTTAGTTGAGGGAGGAAATCGGGAGATCGTAAAACAGAAATGACCAATATGTTTTTTTATGTACTAATCTTTTTTCTATTTTCTTACTTTGCGATGTTTGCTTCAATTTTTTCGATAGTTCTCATTACTGAAAAATAATTAAAAGATAAAAGATTTCATTCCATTTCAATAAGTGGTTGATTGATTTCGCCGTTTCTACGTGATAGTTAATGATGATGATATTAAGAAGTCAAACCATATGTTATACTATCACAAGACTGTATTGAGACTCATGATTGCAATATTGGTCTCTCGACCATCTTCATCTGGCAACAAGCACTGAACTAAAGTTGAAATACATACGAGAATAGATAGGTGGCTACAAAAGTAATAAACAAGAGGTAATAAAGAATTATGCTAACTTGTTTTATTTGAATATATATATATATATATATATATATATATATATATATATATATATATATATATATATATATATATATATATATATATATATATATATATATATATATCATTTAAAAAGTCTACTTGAGATTACTTTCAACTATTCCAATGATATTCATATGAAATTTGGGCTTCCAAAATGTAAAAATCTTTCTATTGAAAAGGAAAGATCACCTCTGATTATATAAAGATTTCCAATATCGAAATCGAGCCAATGAATCAAGGAGATACATATAAATATCTTGATTTTTGTCAAGAGAAGACAATTGTC
The DNA here is from genome assembly GCA_013387265.2 of Cryptolaemus montrouzieri. NCBI lineage: Eukaryota > Metazoa > Arthropoda > Insecta > Coleoptera > Coccinellidae > Cryptolaemus > Cryptolaemus montrouzieri. The sequence continues at coordinate 6,715,084 of JABFTP020000124.1, forward strand.
TTCTTCTTTAGCAGCACTGAAGAAAATATTAGAAGTTCATATTACAAAAGACTTAGAATTATCATCAAGAGTCATTTAACTACTAAAAACCTTTTCAGAGCTATCAACTCCTATGCAGTTCCTATTCTTACATCTTCTTTCGGTATTATTAAATGGTCTAAAACTGATCTAAATGAATTGCAATGTCAAACGAGGAAAATGCTCTGTAAATATCATAAGCACCACCCAAAGTCAGCTGTTCAGAGAGTTACACTACTTAGACATCTTGGAGGTCGTGGATTAACTGATTTGAATAATCTTCATAGTAAACAGATTTTTCATCTACGTTCCCATTTTCATGATAAACAGAGAACGTCTAAATTACATGATATTGTTGTGGCTTCAGATTATATTCTTACACCTCTGAACTTGACAATGCAAAAGGTAGATTTTGATATATTTGATGATAATTCTAAAAGAGAAAGTTGGATGCGGAAGGAATTACACGGAAAGCACCCTAAAGAATTGAAAAATGATTATATTGATGAAATCGCATCGAATAAATCGTTAGTATCTGGAGAATTGTTTGCTGAAACAGAAGGCTTGGCAATTGTGATCCACGATCAGGTTGTTTTCACGAGGAATTATAGAAAACACATCATCAAGATGATTCTTGCCGTAGATGTTTCTGTTCTTCAGAAACAGTTTTTCATATATTATCATCTTGCTCAGTCCTTGCTTCAACAGATTATTTAGAAAGGCATAATGCCGTCGCTAATGTTATTCATTTTAATCTAGGAATTAAACATGACCTAATTCCCAAAGAAAAAATTTCACAAATATGAACCTAAGATTATTTGTGAAAATGATAAATATAAACTTTATTTTGATGAAACAATTCTTTTCAACAGAGCTGTAAAACACAATAGACCAGATATCATTCTTAATGATAAACAGAATCAAATAACATATATAATTGATATTGCTATACCCGACACACATAATATACAAAATAAATACAATGAAAAAATTTCTAAATATATGATGCTTGGCGACGAGATTACAAAAATGTGGAAAATGAAGAAAATATTTATTCTACCGATTATTTTTTCCACAACAGGTGTTATTCCTAGAAATCTTCACAAAAGTATTGAGATTTTGGGTCTGAAGAAAAATTTGTTTGAACAGTTACAAAAGATAACAGTCATCAAATCTTGTAATATTCTTCGTAGGTTTCTTTCCGAAAAAAATAATGAGGTAGAGTCATAGGTTTTCTCTTTAGTTTATACTGCTCAGAATCTCATTTCATATTTTATTTATTTGTTTACATAAATGTAATATAATTAACTGACAATTTTGTCATATTTATATTCAGAGCAGTATTCTATTCGATCGTTCACCACTTCACACAAAGGAAACTATTAATGAGTAACATTCAGTGTTACTTGACTAAGGTCCGTACACTGGATTTTTCCGGGGAGAAAGCCTCTGACACTACTCGTTGGTACATTGATATAATTGTCTGATGATGCTGTAGTATGTATATATTCTGGTAAATTGATATATTCTCATAACATTTAACGTTATCCTAATATATAATTATTCCAGGATATGTTTTGATGATTATAATCATTGCCTGGCAATGGTATTAATTACCGGGTGGTGGATTTATATTTTTCATGAAATCAGTTTGATTGCATGATGAACAGATATATGGGCAACTCGTCGGGATAAAACACCTATATATATATATATATATATATATATATATATATATATATATATATATATATATATATATATATATATATATATATATATATATATATATATTCTTTTGAAAAGAGAGGATTTACAAAATTCGAATAATTGTATTTACAATAGATACTTATTGCTATAATTTTGGTGTGTGTCAGAAAACACAATCGTAAAAACAAGAGAATAAATAGAATACCAGCAGAAAAAGCAGGCCATGCCCGTTCCTTAATCAGGCATCTAGGATATGTTTTGATGATTATAATCATTGCCTGGCAATGGTATTAATTACCGGGTGGTGGATTTATATTTTTCATGAAATCAGTTTGATTGCATGATGAACAGATATATGGGCAACTCGTCGGGATAAAACACCTATATATATATATATATATATATATATATATATATATATATATATATATATATATATATATATATATATATATTCTTTTGAAAAGAGAGGATTTACAAAATTCGAATAATTGTATTTACAATAGATACTTATTGCTATAATTTTGGTGTGTGTCAGAAAAACACAATCGTAAAAAACAAGAGAATAAATAGAATACCAGCAGAAAAAGCAGGCCATGCCCGTTCCTTAATCAGGCATCTAAACTCGCATCATACCTCCTACGATTGCCCCTAAAGTGTGAGCACAGGAAATGCGTATGATTCAATAAACGAGCAAAAAAAACTGTGGAAAGAACTCGTTTCCCTGTCGCTATTGCACTAGAAATACTTTGTCTGTTTGTGATGTGTTAGTGTCGTGTTTACAAAAAGAGTACCAAAAATGTTTCTGCTTAGCAGCTTCATTCTCTCATTGTCATCTTGCACTCCATGATTTCCAGGACTTCTTCACGAAGACTGGGGTGAAAAGAAAGGGGAATTGGGACAGGAAAACTGTAACAATGGAAGAAGAAAACCAGCAGAAAAATATTTCATTAAAACATACCTAAGTCTTATAAGTCTAAACTCACTTGAATCTAAGAACTTATCATCAATACTATCAATTAACTAATACACCTTTTGGGAATGAAGACCTACATGGGTGTAGTCCTTGCCTTACCAACATACACCATGGGAAAAAAACACTAAGGGGGAGCAGTCCTAGCCTTATGTAAGAACTTAACTAATGCTCCGCTGTTTTTCAACAGGGAACATCTTATACACCATTCGAGGATGTAGCCCATAATCACCTCAAGATTCAAAAACTAGTCTCCTAAATAGACTTAAAGTTCTCTACTCAGTCAATGAAATTATCAGAAACGGAATGAACTTCTTGAAAACGACCCGTAAAATGGTGAATAGGACAATCTAGGACTAAATGTCTTATTGTTTCTTAAGTTGCGCCATTCACATGCCGGACTTACTACAGTATTCTATTTGAACAATACACTATTCTTGCGACCATGTCCTGTTCTGAGACGAAGTAATATGCACCAATTTTTCCTCTTATATCGAAACCTGCAACCCTTTTGGAAGGATCCTCTATGAGAACTTTATTAAAAACATCAACTTCCTGCCAATCAGTTTTCCAAAGGTCAACAGCCTTCACCCGTGTAAGCAAAAAGTCAATCGACCAAATAGGTTTCCTCGATTTCAATCTCAGGTTAGGTGGATGTTGAAGATCTTTCATTATCGGAAAAGCTTCTGGAAATTAGTGATCCCAAGACGATTTAAGAGCTAATTTTCTGCGAATATGGGCAGGAACTATATCACAAATAACCGGAAGCCATGGGGTAGCAGTTGAACTGATACATCCACTTATAACTCTCATAGAACAGTTCAACTGAGAATCAATCTTATTGACATGAGCACTATTCAACCACACCTGACAGCAATATTCTGCTGCTGAATATACTAATGCTTAAGCAGTAGTTCGCAAAGTAGACTCCGACGCCCAAATTAAGTCCAGCTAGTTTATGTAGTATATTGTTTCTTGTTTTCAACTCCTGACATAATTTATCAATATGAAATTTGAAAGTCAAAGAACGATCAAGCTTTACACCAAGATATATATTGGAGTGTAATTATGAGTTAATAGTGATTGATTGAAGAATACTCTTAGTTGCCTATCCTTCTCATGATAATTCAGATGGAAACAAGAAACCTTAGTTTTCAAAGGATTTGGACATAAACACCATTTTTTGAAGAAAATGTTCAGAATTTTTAAATCAGAAGTCAGTGTTTGCTCAATTGTTTCGAAGTCATAGTGTCGAAAAACCAAAGCAATATCATCAGCATAAATAAACTTTGTAGAGGAAGTTTTAGGGATGTTAGACATATATAAATTGAAGTGAAGAGGGTGCAAGAACAGAACCCTGAGGTAGGCCATCATTTGGAGTGTAAAATCTACTGCTTGTCTCACCGATAAAAACTCGAAATCTTCCATCAGATAACATATTTTCAATCAACTTCACAATTTTTCTACATTGAACTACTACAAAGAGTTTAAAAACTACAGCATCCTTCCAAACTGTGTCATATGCCGAAGAGAGATCTACAAATACAGCGCCAATTTTAAGTTTACCCTGAAATCCTGTCTCAATGAAAGTAGATGAACCTAAGACCTGATCAGAACAATTCCAGTTTTCTCGAAAATCTCCCTGAGAGATGGACAGAGCTCTGTCAATGAATGGTTCTAACCTTTGATGAAGAAGTCTTTCTAAAATTGAAAGAAACAGAGAGTAAGCTGATAGGTCGATAACTACTAAGAAGTTCTGGATTTTTCCCAGGTTTGAGAATGTCAATAACTTCAGCCTTTCTAAATTCAACGGAAACACTACCTTAGCTGAGTATGTCATTGTAAAAGGATAGTAATCAGTTTTTAGCTTAGATGTTTAAAAAACTCAGGAAAAATGCCATCAAATCCTGGAGCTTTACGAACTTCAGTAGATTTTATTGCAGATTTGAGATCTTCCTCCTCAAAAGGATTCAATAAATCCTCAACCGTGATAGCATCCCTTCTCCTCTTATGTAAGATTTGTTTCATTCTATTCTTGTCATATCTACTAATCTCCATACTTTTAGAGACATTAACAAGACTAGATGCTACAGAATTCGGATTCATATTAGACGGAGTTTTTGAAACGGGATCAGCATTGCCTAATTTCCTCAACAATTCCCAGGAACTTCTACTAGAATGACGAAAATTCATACCATTCTTCAACTCATTCCATTTATTCTTTCTGCTATCATTCAGAGAACTGAGGAGTGCAACGGATTTCTTTCTGGAAGATATCAAATATGGACGAATATGCCGGGCGATTCTGGTCATTCAGAAAATTATGTCTATGGGGAGTATGTTGGAGTTTGATGGATTTTAAGAAATCTATCTTTCGTCCTTTAGGTATTCTGTGAATAATTTGTAGTTGATCTATGGATGAAAATGATGGCCTTTTTCGATACAATGTGAAGCGAAAGTAGATTCGTCGGTCTCTCGGTTAATGTAATCTGGTAGATGCCCTTTGTATCTAGTTTTAAATGAACGATTAGTCTGATCTTTATGAACTCCTTCACAATCCATAAAGGACAACTTGTTAACTCCAGTATTTTCGAATCAGTTTTCTCTTTACTATTGAAAAATTCTTGGGAAAAATTCATGTAGGTAGAAAGCTAATTCTTCATGCTGTTTTGAAATGACATTCGCAATCTTTCAGCCGATAGGGCCAAAATGTTAATGAAATGTATTGAAAGTATTTGAAGGTTTTGAAAATTGAATGTTGGGCTGTCTTCTACCTATTGCCATGAGAAATACAAGAATATCAATGTTCTCTGCCACAATGATCACAGAATCATGAGATTGGGATGCATTAAGCGCAATAGAGACGATGATTGAATCTGCATCTGATTAAGCTTGGTCTACCTGCTCAACATTTTCGAAAATGTACACTTCTCTTAGATTTTACTTTGAGAAGCTATAATTTGGTAAGTTATATAGTAAAGTGAAGAGTTAGTAATGAATAAGTAAAGGAGTAGGATGGGATTTTAATGGTTTTTTTCAAGAACATCTAAAATTGGAGAATTATTTCAATTCTACTTGAATTAAGAATTTTAAATAATGAAGATGAATGACATTAAATTATAGCAAGGCAAGTTGAAATGAAATTATAATTGAATCTACCTATAAATTACCTAGGCCTAGCTAGATCAGAGTCCTTTTATCGTGTGTGAGATCTTCGTTCCTTGATATAGCCTTAGGAATAATACTCATCACTTGATTCAACTAGCTTTATTACAGAATAGTTATCGAAATCACAGTAACTGACTAATAAATTACTAACTATAGTCAAGGTAACTAATGCAAAAAAACTTAACTACAAAGTTTAACCAATTACAATAAAGGAGTCTCAGACCAAATGAATTCAAACTACATAAGTACTTATTTTTAATTTAGAACAATTTGAGCTTTTCCACAAAATGAAACTCGATTATAGAGCTCAGTCAATGATTAATGAAGACAGAAGGGAAGAAATGGATCATAAAGAAGAACACTTCGCTTTTAGGACTGAGGTCAATTCCCACGATGGTTGGATAGTGTTTTATATCAGTTTTCTGGTATTCTTGTATATTACAGCTTACAGGTTACTTGATTGGCTGAATATGCTTCACAAGGTGACTGCTCTAGGTGGCAAGACTAATTCCCTAAAGACGTGGTTACCCCAGTCGTGGAATATCAAGGTTTGGCATAAATATGAAAACTCGTGACAGTAAAATATCTTGATGGTGAAAAAAAAATTATAACAATACCATATCTCTCGAATATATATTTTTTTTAATGAGAAGAATGAATTTGACTTGCCGTTGGAATAGCGGATATCGATCTAGGTTAATATAAAGAAAAAATTCGAAATCTCTCCACTCTCTAATTGAATTCGTTGTCGAGGAAATCCGGCAAAATTACCGACCACTTATAACACCTCAGACGATTGGAATTTATCCAGAAAATCAAAAGAATACTTAATTACTTTTACCGAAAAATATTGACTCCAATCGATACAACACTGCTCCAATAAAATCACAAACGATTTCTAAATGGAAAGAGAGCGAATATAATGAATTCCGAACTTATATAGACTCGGTTCTATGAAACACTATTGATTTTCAAAAAAACTAATGAAAAGCTTTATTCTCTTCACAACAATAAAGTGGAAATGAAACATAGAATGAGTACTGCTTTCCGTTTTCCAACAGAAACGAAAAAACGATCTTCTTTCCAGTAGTGACTTACAATTAACCAGTGAATACCTTACGGATATAACTATAATTTTCATTTGGCATCATTACCTGTAGATTCTTGATTCGAAGTTCAAACTGTTTGAATATTTAACTTGATGAAATGAGATTGAATTGAATGAGTTTAAAAGATACAAATGATTAGTTCGAGAAATCGGACTGTTACAGGATTCAACAAAACTTTTTGAGAATGTATTCACGATAAAAAAAGATCATAAAACTAAGTTGAACATTTTGTTTTGTTCGGATTTTCATCATGGGCATTGACGAAGTCGGTCAATTTTGGAGCGCTCTTACAGCGTTTTAAATGATTTATATTAAAAAAAAATTTCCTTAAAAGACCATTAACAAGATTGATCGAAGGTAATTATTTTGTAAAATGTATAAAAACGAAAATTTTTATAAAAATTTACTCACTTCTTCACTTATAACTTCTATAATTTCAAATTTAGGGCAAAAAAATGAGCAAATTTGTAGGAAGAGCGATTTGCTACAAATTATTTCCCTACAAATTTTTCGTAGGTCGTATAGTTTTCGGGAAATCGGGAAAAAGGTATTTGCACCCCTTTTTCCAAGATGGCGGCTGGGGAACTAGGGCGGCAACCCTACAAACTTGGGTTTCAGCCTCTATTAACCCCCCATATGTCCCAAAAATAAAATTGCGTCCTCGAAAAAATGTAATATTCGGTCTTTAAATTGTAACATTTCAATGGACTATTTATACCGAAATACACAAAAAACAACCCCTACATGAGGAACAACTGTCATGTGGCTAGTAAATAGAGAATCAGTGATAACAGAAACGAATTCGTAGTGTATTTGTATTGATTGCAATACAGTTAGCGTTCATTCGGGTACAGTTAAATAAGATTATCGTCGCTATTAATTGTTCATCGTAATGAGTCTCTCCCAGGGGACCAAATCAGTCATAAACTATACATTTGACCCTTTTAACGTGCAATTATGTTACTCGTTCTGTCATAAAAACGTCCCGAATGCACGTACAACGCTTGATTTACGACGGATGGATCTGGAAAGATGAGTAATTGGAAGCCCAGGCGTGACACCTGTGGGAATGTATTACTTAATTATTTTTTGGATAACCCGTGATGAACTGGTGACACTATGTTAGGATGTTACGTGCGGTTAGTGTTATGACATTAAAATGTTATTTGGTTTTCATGCCTGATGTTATTAACACACTGAAGGTTTTCTTCCAGCTTGAGGTAATGAAAAAAATCGTGTTGTGAACGACCCTTAATTCTTTTTCTGTTTGACATCTGTCCAACATATTCAATAACCATACAGTCATTGAAGAAACAACATCATATTTTTTCATTTTGTTGAAAATGTCAAATTTTGTACCGGAAAGTGATGATTTGTGGAAAGAATTAAATTATTGTTTCCATTTGAAGAAAAGTGCTGCAGAGTCGCATTGAATGCTTCTCGAGGCATATGATGATCATGATTTGTCATAAGCAACATGCAAAACAAGTTTTCAACCGGTCAGAGATAATAACTTTGATGTGAGAAATTTTGAACGTGAAAGTCTATCATCATGATGAAGATGATACTTTGAGTCAGAACCAAATGGCATCCGTGTAAAATGTTGCACATGTAACGTCAAATATAGATCGTATTTTGCACTTCAATATATCTTTAATACTTAATTTGAAAGACTCAGTTATAACGTAACGTTCATTCTTCAGCAGCTATTTTACATCCATCACCGGTCAACGCTGCAGGAAGAGAGGGGCATGCTCCGTGCCTGCTTGACCAGCAAGTCCTACTGTTCCTGCCAGTGTTGCCAGACTTATATACTTTTCCTTATATTATACATAATTTCGAATTACCAAAACTAATATCTATTATGGTACACTATGTCATAACAAAACAAACAATTTCGGACCGTTTGGAAGCCATGGGAAAGATCCGAAAGTGTGGAAAATGGGAGCTAAATGGATTGAATGAAAAACAAATGAAAAACCAAAAAAAAACTTTTGTAAAATTTTGCTTATAACAAGGCAATTAGTGGAAAAGTCTCTTGAATATAACACTCCAGCATATCTTTGTTTCATAGACTTAACGAAGGCCTTCGACAGAGTCCAACTGAAGGATGTAATCAAGATACTGGAAAACAAAGAGGTACCCAAAAAATATATAAGACTCATAAAAGATCTGAACACTAATACAACAACGCAAATACGAACAAACCACACCCTAACGCAGCATTTCGGAACAACGTCGGGCATCCGCCAAGGTGATAGTCTTAGCCCTCTACTATTTAATACTGTTATGGACCAACTTGTAGAGACCGTTAAAAACTTGGGACTAGAATACCGCATGGGAACCTACAAAATTAACATCTTATGCTATGCCGATGACGCCGTACTCATTGCAGAATCAGAAGACGACCTACAAAGAATGTTATACGCCTTTAGCAAACGCGCAAAAAATTTCCATATGGAAATCTCAACAAATAAGACAAAATGCATGACCATAGCTAAGGAACCAAGTCATGTCATTCGAATACTTATGGTGCAAAATAACCAGCACAGGATACCTTGAAGATGAAGTGAGGAGACAAGTGAACAAAGCAGCTGCAGTATCGGGACATCTTAAACAACCACTTTGGAGAAATAAACACCTTAGTATACCATGCAAATCCAGAATCTACAAAACATGTGTGCGACCAATTATGACATACGGGGCAGAAACAGGAGCGGAAACGTCGGTAACAAAGAGGATACTAAGAACAACAGAAATGAAAACGCTAAGAACTATAACCGGTTACACATTGAATGACAGACAAAGAAATACCGACATAAGGGAAAAATGTGAAACAGACGATATTGTAAGATGGGTAAGAAAAAGAAGAAGAGAATGGAACCAGCATGTAAACAGAATGACCACAGATAGAATAGCCAAAATCGTATATAACAACATACCACACGGAAGGAGACCCGTTGGACGACCACCAAAACGATGGCGGGACAATTGGCAATCAACTTCACAAGAACTGCTGCAGGGAAACCGGAACTGAACAGGCGCTACGCCTTCTACACGATGAAGAAAGAAGAAGAGAAATTTTGCTTCAAAAATACGAAAAGAAATCAAATTTGCATCGAATTGTCATTGGCGATGAAAATTGAATTCATTTTAAGACAAGCATCAACATGGACTGTGAAAAAAAAGTATAGATGTCGGTTATGGGGGGATAGTTTTAATGAAAAGGCCTGCAGAATCGGCAGGTTGGCCTCCGGTTGTTTCTTCCTTATTTGTAGTGTATAATATACTATTATAATTTCTATAATTGGACAGAAATATATAAGCCACATATTTTCTGTGGCGAAATACTTTAAATTTTCCGCTCTGATTCTTCGCAATGACTCTGTTATTATCTTGATTTTTTCTCCAGTAAGGAAGTTGGCATCAAAATAAAATTTTTGAGATATCGCCTCTCTACCTCTCTTTGTTAGTGGTGCGGAAGAGAAATATTTCGATCGGTAACATCAGACGTATTTAGTAACGTGTATTATACAACAATAACTATCAGAATAGTTGTACATCTGCAGCATTGAAATCAGAAAATGTCAAATATTTAAGATAGGTATAGGGAATTTCGAACAAACGCTCCGTCATTTTCCCCCTCAAAGTCAAAAATGAAAGAAAATATAGGTCATATTAAAAACTATTAACTTTGGTATGTACCATCATTAAGGAACACCGTGTATAGTATAAAATATTTATAGTTTGTAGTCACTATAACACTAGAAATTACTGTAGATGGGTCTTAAATAACTCGTGAAAGCCAAATTCCGGAATACACATTATTTGCTTTCTTTACGACCGTTAATTCCTGGTCAACAATCATGACAAACATGGTTTAACAGTCTCCTGACGTTTTTTCACCGAAATATATTAAATCGAATAAATAATAAATATTGCGCAATCACTTGAAATAATCAGATTACCGAAAATAATTATTCTCAAGATAATCAAGAGAATTTTATAAATACAAATAATTGTGTGAGATAAAAATTCACATAGGATCTCCCAAGTAAATAAAACCGATTTGAATAATTTAGAGACAATAAATTTGTGTATATATATATATATATATATATATATATATATATATATATATATATATATATATATATATATATATATAAATTTATTGTCTCTAAATTATTCAAATCGGTTTTATTTACTTGGGACATCCTATGTGAATTTTTATATCGATAATTTTTATGTGTCTAAACAAATATAATATAGTAATTACTCCATATCTATGTGTCGCATAACCCTACTTTTACGACAATACTATATAAACTTTTAGGTTGGTCATTCAAGAGTCGCTTGGTAACTTTCAGAGGTGTAAAATAAGAAGATATCATTCAAAAGAGATGAGTTTATGATGGAAAATATCAACAATTTTCGACATTTGAATTGTGGAGGCCGTTACTTGATGTAGATTCATGATATAAATGAGATAAAAAACACAAGGTTTAACCTTAATCTGCACTTTATTTGAAAAAATTCGACGTTTATACCCAAGTGTTCCTCTAGGTGATGTCAAAATATTAATCGAAAACATGTTGATTTCGAATCATGTAAACCACATAATTAAATCAGAAATATTGAATCTGTTAGACGTTTGCATTGAACAAAATTATTTTTCTTTCAACAACATCTATTACAGTAGTGAAAAAGGTTTGATCATGGGAAATCCTTTGAGTCCACTTTTAGCAGAGATTTTTATGAATAATATTGAACAGAAAATTCATACATCCACTCATTTCCAAATTTCTTTATTGGTATAGATATGTTGACGACATCTTAGTATGTTTCATTGGAACTACTCGTCATTTAGACTTATTTCTTAATTTCATTAATTCCATCCATTTGAACATTAAATTCACGATAGAAATTGAACAGAACGATTCCATTAATTTTTTGGACTTCAAAATCACTAAACGAAATAATAATGATATTTTTCGGTCTTTCGTAAACCAACACATACTGATACAATTATACATAACTACTCATTACATCCATTCAACACAAAGTTGCAGCTTTAAACAGCATGGTACATCGGTTACTCAATTTACCTTTATCAGTAGAAGATTATAATAAAGAGTTAAACATCATCAAACAGATAGCCATTAATAATTCATATAATCCGGATATGATAGATCTAATCATTCGTAAAAAACTGTATCAGAAAGCAATAAATGAAGTATATCCTATTCATAAAGACTATAAAATATTCAACAGTTTAACATTCTGCGGTTCTGCAAGTACAAATATTAAATCCTTTCTCGTCAAACAAAATCTTCATATAACTTTCAAAACTTCTAATAACTTAGGTAAACATATTAAAAATAATAAATTTCTTGTTGAAAAATCAAGTAAATCAGGAATCTATAAACTCAATTGCGGTTCTTGTGATAAAATTTATATCGGTAGGACCTATAGGAGTTTTGGCATAAAACATCTGAACATAAACGTAGCTTCGATAAAAATAAATCTGATTCAAATTAGTCGAAACCACTTAATAAAAGAAAACCATTCATTCAATGAAAACTTTGACATATTACATATAAAATCAAAAAGTTTAAAATTAGATCTCCTAGAAGCATTAGAAATAAATAGATACAAACATTCGGACAAGCTTTTGAATGAGCAGGTAGATGTGAATTATTAACCCTACTTAACTTGTTCAATTAGTTTTATTACCTTTCATACTAATTGTACAATGGCTCGATGTGGATTTTCCTGTTATTCATCCAACTTGTTCTACGATTTGTTTATAATACCATACTCTCCATTCTGTTTGTCATTCTTGATAAAGCTGCTGTGTCAGCGAAACGTCGTCGAATTTTTTCAAATAAAGTGTAGATTGAAGTTAAGCCTTGTGTTTTTTATCTCATTTAAAACAATTTTCGAGTTAATGAAAAATTAAAAAATTCTACCATCTTGAAACAATCGCGAAGAGACCAATCAACTAGCATCGAATGGTTACTAATCATTTTTAAAATCGAGTGTTTCCTCTCAGGGTCCTAATTACTGTCAGTACACATCTCGGAAGCCCTCAAAAAAATTTTGGATATACTCTCGAGTAACTGAGTTCCAAATTTCAGGAAGCAGATTTTCTAGTTGTTGGAGTGTTCTACAAGGCATCCTCCGTTGCCAACGATCGTCAACTGGTGTTGTTATCCGATTTCTTCCATATCTGGCACTTCTTCCATATTCCCCTGTTTCGTGGTACCGATTTATTGCTCTTGTAATAGTGCTTTGGTTAACTTTCAACAAGTTAGCCACGTAACGTTGGCTTCGCCCCTCCTCTACAATTCTTACCACTTCATGATCACTCAAACAGCGTCCAGGACCTTCAGCAGCCATAAAAATAAATTCGAAGATTCGAAAATCAACAAGAAACACAGAAAACTTGCATTAATTTAGCGTGAAAACTGAAAAGAAATTGGATGAATACTGATATTCAAATAAACTAATTCTTGTTTCAGACGGTTTTGGGATCATATGGAAAAAATTTTACTACATAGATAAGGATTTTTTTCCCTCATAAGTCCAAAAACATATGTTGACAAAGAAACTGCGATCGAGCTGCTTAATCGATTGTGGAATTCAGAATACCAGGTGATACGACAATTTTTGTGGCGTGTATATAAGAAACTTTCGATGTAACCCGAAGTTTCTGGAATGAGAAAATATTTTCCATGAATTTTTTACATCATTTTTTTCACATTTACATTACAGTAGTACTTACTGTGTATTTTCCATTCCTGATATTATCTTGCTTGTATAGCTAAAACTCAGAAAAAGGTAGTCTTTTCAGTAGATGGAAAACAGTGACGTTTATTCCCTAATTAGAAGAAATGGATGATAAGTCGGGTAGAGTTTTTCACGCCGTAAAATTCTAATCAATTATGGAGTTAATTTGAATATATAACTGGAGGATATGTGGTGAGCAAGGCAGCAAATGCCATTAATGTTTTAAACTGTCTAATATACCGAATGTGAAAAACCCTTATCTTCAATTTTAAGCGTCGAGTTACCTATTAAAACCTTTCCCCATCTATCTCGCAATACTTTTAGCCAAAGGGGTTGGACGGAGCATTTCCATAAACAGGAAAATGTACTTAAATAGGGATATAATTGAAAGATATATCTGGATCTCATCGTCGATATCCTCCTGTCTGCTAAAATATTGGTTTGTGTTATTATGCCATCGTAAAATATTAGAGATAAAAAGTGTTACTTTTAATTGGAAGTTCGACTCAATCTAGATATTATACAAAATATTTTATGAAAACGGGTGTTACGTGAAAAACGCGCTTATAACTCCTACAATTATTGATCGATTTAAAAACAAACAAAGACGGAATTCTATATTGAATGACAATGGGGTAGTTTCGGACGCTTTATTCCACATCTTATACTAGATAATATTCGATGAATTGAAAAAGGTCACACATAAGTTTTAATATACTTAGAATAATTGGCTTAATCTCTGTATTTTTTTGTGAGAAAGTGCCTTACGGTAGGACACTTTTGGACAGTAATTGGATAAAATATGAAAGGGAAAAAACACTTTTGACAGTTTCCAAGTTTATTTGTTACTACACCATCGATTACGACATTTCGGTCATTTTTAAAGATGATAACAAAGATATATTTTTTAAATGTTAACTAGGGGAAAATTATTGATTTCAAGTTTGCTATTAGGAATAGTATAATGTGGTGTTTTCCTATGTTAATTAACTTTCAAACTTTCCAACAGATTCATTCTACTGCATTTAATGCATTCGTGGAGGACTCTAGATTGTACAACTATTATGCGGTTTATTAACTCAAATACTAGGGATTTCTTGTCTGAAGATATATGTTCTTTGAACCTGCATTCAAAATTTCTACCAATTTGATCTACATAAGCTGAAGTGGATTCGTTGGATTCGATTTTGTACATATCACTATTTTGCATTAAAAAGTAATTTGCTAGAATAAAGACCGCTTGAGAATGAGGTGATTATTTCGAATTTTGCAAAATAATGTTTTATTTAATGTGAAAGTGTACTGATATAATTGAAACTAGCATATCATTTCTCGGGTTTTTCTTGAATGCAATATAATAATTGTAACGTTTGATTTTGTTTTTTGCATCTAATGATTTAATTTGTATAATAATCTGGATTATTGTGATTGGAAACTATTCTTTTGTGGTATTTATTTCCGCATTTAAATCTTGAATTAAGAGGGGATAGTAAAATGGGGTTTGTTGCGCCTTTGAACGATCCTTTTCTATAGATTTATAAGTTAGGATATTGTTCATTTTTGTTATAATTAAGTCTTGAAAACAATGGAGTTATTAGTTTCAACTGTAAATTCAAGATGCTTGTGAGTTTATTGAGGAAGTTCAAAAATGTATCGAATTGTCTATTTGAGCCATAAATCCAAGCAAAATATCATCAACGTACCTATACCATAACATGCTATGTTTTTAGTTAGTTTGCTGTTGAGTATCGATGTGTTACCTAAGTTGTCCATGAAAATATTGGACATTGAGGGGCTAAGTGGCGATTCAATAGGAAGACCTTTTTTTAGCTCAAATAATTTATTTCGTAGGAGAAAATAATTTTGATCTAAACATGTTTTTATTATGATGCAAAATTCATAGGAGGGTATGTGGAAATGTGTTGATTTTGGTAAAAATATCTGAAGCTAAAGGTAGACATCCATCTGTTGGAATATTTGGGTTTGTTTCTTAGATCCAAGCAACCAAGCTTTTAGTTATGACTGATTTGATGTAAAGAGAGTTTCTGTTTAACGTCGTTAGAATTTAAAATGGTATGTTGTGAGTGAAAGTTTATGAGTTCTATAAACTTGTGTGTTGTTGTAGGATACTACAGGCCTAGCAGATTTTTCTTCTTTACGTAGCTTGATCAATCCATACATTTTGGATTTGGATATATATATATATATATATATATATATATATATATATATATATATATATATATATATATATATATATATATATATATATATATATATATATATACGCAGCCCCCCTCATATATATATATATATATATATATATATATATATATATATATATATATATGGGGGCTGCGCATGGCGGGAAGATTTGGAAACTAGCTCTTGTCAGGAGGGATTATTCATTGATCTACGGATTTTTGAATAATTCGTCTTGTCTCAGATTCACATACATATATTCCACGCGAAGTTTATCGCGGAAGATATCTGACCAAATATTTACCGACGAGAGGGTTGTCTCGGAAGCAGAGCACTATTCCAGCGGGATTATTTCGCACGTTTTCTACCGTTGATGTGATTCACGGAACGGCGAAAGATGTCTCCCAAATGTTTGGAATTTTTAACGTTTCCACATCTGTTTGTTACTGTTCGTATCTTTCTCGAAGTCCGGTAGCGGGTTCGCCGTGTCGGTCCATAGAGGGCGACTCTCGTACGTATGTACGAGGTGCGTCCTTTCTGGAATTGATAGGGTACCCCGATGTAGCTTGGTAGGATGCTGAGAAGCGATATGCGACACTGATGAGCTCCTAATAAGGGCGAAACTGCAGTCTGCCGCTTTGTTTCTCGGCATCCTGCTTGGTTGCACTATTGGCGCTTGGGGCGTGCTGGCGTGCATTTGGCTCTTGTCAGGAGGGATTATTCAGATTTGAATAATTCTCTTGTCTCAGCTACATATATTCTTTATCGCGTCAGGAGGGATTATTCATTGATCTACGGATTTTGAATAATTCGTCTTGTCTCAGATATACATATATTCCACGAAGTTTATCGCGAAGATATCTGATCATATATATATATATATATATATATATATATATATATATATATATATATATATATATATATATATATATATATATATATATATATATATATATATATATATATATATATATATATATATATATATATGTATGTATGTATGTATATATCATCATGTAAAAGCCTTTCTACCGAGTAACGGTGTAAGGCTTGATACAAAACATAATTTTACCATATTCGAAATAAAGAAGAACTTAGTCAAAAATTAAATAATGAAAATCAATTTAAATAATTCACATTCGAAACAATATTTCGCCACTGTCCCCTATTTTGTGCCATTCTCTCCGCTTCTGTCATCTCTAAATTTTGACCCGCTAGTATCTTCGCTACTACCCCATTCCAAGTTTTCCTCGGTCGTTCCTTTTTTCTCTTCGTCTTCGTTCGTGTATCCCAAATAGATTTGTCTTGAACTATCCATTCTGCATTTATGTCCAAACCACCTTAGCTTGTTTCGGCCAATTATATATATATTCACAATACTGTCTACTTCTAGCTGTTGTCTAATATCTTGATTTCTTAGTCTATCTCTCTTTGTCACTCCAGCCACACCTCTCAAATACTTTATCTCCATCGAAACTATTCTGCTTTTCTTCCTTCTACTCAATGTCCAAGATTCAGAGCCAAAAGTAAGAAAAGGCGCGTATATTGACTTATAAACTTTCAATTTCGATTTTCTCCCGATCCTTTTGTTTCCAAGAACACTTTTGCTGATTTGCTGAGTGTTCCATAAACTTTCGCAGCACTCTGAATCCTCCGATTTCCAGATCCTGTTTACCATTTTCCTCCAGTATACACCCCAAATATTTGAAAATTTCTACTATCTCTATGATTTTGTTGTTGAGTGTCACCTTCGGATTATTTCTGTTATTCAATATAACTATAATTTTCGTTTTTCCTTCGTTGGTTTTTTGTTATTCTAAACATCTATATTATACTGGAGATTATTTTCATTTCTGGCAAAAATCGCCAAATCATCAGCAATGGGCACTCAGTGATTTTAACTGGATGAAGATTTTTGAAACCCAAGTGAAGTTTTCTGACTTTAGTTCTCCCTTTCGGGTAATTGCATCCATGACCACTATACACAGAAGGGGATTCAATACGCTACCCTGTCTCAAGCCTTGCTCGGTGACAAACTGTTCAGATTCTATGCCTCTTACTATTACCACGTTCCTGCATACTATTACTACTATTATTTGAAAATATCAAATATGGACGAATAAGCGGGGTAATTCTGGTAGTTCAGAAGATAATCTATCTTAGCAGTTTGTTGGAGTTTGAAAAGTTGGATGGATTCATAGAAATCTAACTTTCGTCCTCTAGGTATTCTGTGAATAATTTGAAGTTGATCTATGGGTGGAAAATCATGACCGTTTTTGATACAATGTGAAACGAAAGTATATCCATCGGTCTCTGGACATTGTGATCTGATTGATGCTCTTCGTGTCTAGTTTTGAATGAACGACTAGCCTGACCTCCGTAAACGCCTTGACAATGGATATAGGACAAGTTGTAACTCCAGTATTTTAAATATTGGGTTCGTTTCCCTAATATTCAAATGTTGAGTAGTTGTGAATTATCTTTGTCTACGGTAGGAGATTAAGTTGGATAAAATTGTAGAAAATCTTAATCTGCGATGAGAGAGTAAGATTCAGTAATAATTTGGGCAAATTGACGACTTGAATGAAATATAGATATTTCGTGATCGTGTTTTAATGTAGGGTTCATTGCGTCTCGACGGAGAATCTTTCTTCATATTGGTTAACAGCTTTCTAATGGCCTTGCTGGTTTCGATATGTTTGGTGACTTTGGCCTCCATGGTTGTTTGTGGACTGTAGATTTCGGCAGTAGGTAGTAGTTGAATGGATCACGATGCCTATGGTGAGAGGTTCAAAGGACCATGTAAATATTGGGTTTGTTTCCCTAATATTCAGATGTTGAATAATTGTGAATTATCTTTGTCTACGGTAGGAGACTAAATGGATAATATTGTAGAAAATCTTAACCTGCCATGAGACTAAGATTCAGTAATAATTTGGGCAGAGTTACGACTTGAATGAAATATAGATATTTTGTGATCGTTTATTGTACAATTTAAGTTTACTTATATACTGATTATTGCATGACGTAATAGATTGATGTCGCTGCACCGAGTTCCTCGCGTGGTTCGTTTGCACGGGAAATCCATCAGACGCTAGCTTGCAGAATTTCATTCCATATTTCCCGTCTCGGGTCGTCGAATTGTTCATAAGGCGACTTGTAGAGTATTTTCACCTCATGTTGGTTTAAGTGGATGAACTTTTAAGAGTAAAACCAACAATTGTTAAATCTATCAGTTACATTTCTATTATTGAAAAATTCTTGGGAGAGTTTCATGTGGGTTTCGAAACCTACTTTTTATGCTGTTTTGAAATAAAATTTGCAATCTTTTCGCTGATAGGGCCAAAATATGCTTATGAAATGTATTTATCTGTATTAGTTAATTTTATTCGAGGGTAAGTATGATATGCTATTAGTATTTGTATCTTTCTGATCATTCCGTTTATTAAATTTGAGGAAAACACACTGATTTTAGCTATCACTAAGTTGACATTTCCCTGAACTCATTTTCTTCGGATAATGGTATAGAGAAACGCAGCGTATTTATGAGCTGTTGGGTGTGTTGAGTCATGAGGGATGCAATATCAGTCTTATTTTTGGGAGTGATTGTTAGGTCTAAAGAGTAAATTTGTATATCGACTTCTCCTTGAATTTTGAATTCAATTTTGGGATGAATGCTATTGATTTAAGTTAAAGATTGATTCAGTTTTCTAGTAGTTCCCAAAAAAATATGCTATTATATCTTCGATATATCTAAACCAAAGGAACCGGCCGTTTTCAAATGCTTCTTCTCGTTGGGTTTACCTGAGTTTTTCTAATCATTTCGGTGATTTAATGCTTATGAATGTTAGAATTTCCAATGAGATTTCTGTGAATTTGGTTATTCATTTTTGCGTGTACAACCATCAACTCTTTGTTCTCTTGAATATTGTTATAGTTTGGGATAAATTCAGAGACCTTTTCAGATACATCAAATGCAGTTCTACAAATCATCCCACATCTTATATCATAGTCTAAAGTAAAAGTTATAGTGCATACGGTGAGGCGCGTTCTTCAACAACTGAATTATATCTGTGTGCACTATGGTTTCTAACCATAGATCGCTCTAGGCCCTTCCGATCAAGCTGTCACCATGTTCAGTAGGCTTACTAAGCATAGATCGCTCTAGGCTCCTCCGACTAATCTAAGTACAGAAAGTACTATGTGCCTACCTGACCCGAGGGTTCAAATATCCGTGCATTTCTGAGACTCGGGTTCTTTTATTTCGCCGATCTCATCGAGGTAACATCGTCTGCAGCCCGCGTTGCTATGAGTCGACTCTCCAGACAACCCACGCCGTCCGCCATATTGCCAAACAGTCGTGGTCTACCAGAGAACCACGTGTTTTATGTAATATTACATTGAGGTAATAATGTGGTAGGCTTTAAAAGAATACCACCAACTGTTTTGAAGGAATGTGCTCAGAGTGAGCACCCGATCTTAAGCTTATAATTCAGATTTTGTATGAGAGTCTCCGGAGTGTTTTGAAGTTGCGAGAGTACAAACGTTTTCGAAGGAAGGGAAGAAACACCTGCCGAAAAATTATCGTCCAATCGCATTGTGGCTCATCATGCAGTAAGTTATGAAAAGTAGAAGTTATAGTGCATACGGTGAGGCGCGTTCTTCAACAATTGAATTATTTCTGTGTGCACTATGGTTCCTGACAGAAAGTACTCTGTGCCTACCTGACCCGAGACTCGGGCTCTTTTCGTTCGCCGATCTCATTGAGGTAACATCGTCTTCAGCACGCGTTGCTATGAGTTGACTCTCCAGACAACCCACGCCGTCAGCCATATCGCCAAACCGACGTGGTCTACCAGCGCACCACGTGTTTTATGTAATCTTACATTGAGGTAATAATGTAGTAGGCTTTGAAAGAATACCACCAACTGTTTTGAAGGAATGTGCCTGCTTAAGCTTATGTTTCCGATTTCGTATGAGAGTCTCTGGATGTTTTGAAGTTGCGAGAGTACGAAGGAAGGAAGAAACACCAGCCGCAAAATTATCGTCCAATCGCATTGTGGCTCATCATGTAGTAAGTTATGGAAAGAGTGATAAACTCATAAATATGAAAATAAAACTCATGATTTTGAAGTGAAATATATAGTATCACAATTTTGTTACTATATAAATAGATAAAAATTACAACTAAGAGAGAATAGCAACTAAAACTAACAATTCAAACATGGAATCAAATTAATGATTGCCCATACAAGATTTTCTATTGGTTGTAGAATGATTCTTCCTACAACTGGACGCAGTGTAGCAAATATATAGTTAGCAGTCAATCTTAATATATTATGAACAGGAGTTAAAATTAATTCAACGAGTCGTATCAAAGGTCGAAGGATTATGTTGCCGGAAGAACTTGAAGTGGTAGTTACACTGCTATCTGATATTGCCCTCGGTTTTCGTGGTTCTGGAGTAACCAATACGTTGTTCAAAGAATTTCTGAGATTATCAAGAAAGTCTAGAGCTTTCAAAATAGTTTGGTTTATGGTGAAAGTTACAATGGATGGCGCATACTCTTTGGGAATCACTGGTTGGTAGTGCTTCAAAAGTTCTGAAGAAATATTTATCAGTGTCTGATTCAGTTGAGGTTGTATTGGTCTCAAAGATTCAACAAGGAAATTCGATGCAATTCTTATTAAAACATTGTGTTCGTTGAGCGGTTCCGAAGAATTCGACAATTTTCGGTAGTTGGTTGACAAATGTATTCCTTCAATTATGCGTCTGTTTTCTGAGAGTATTCTGTTCAAAGTGATATCCATGATGCCATCAAGTAACAATAATAAAATTTTGTTTTTCCCAAAACGACTTTGTAGTATTTCATTTCCTTTGGCTTTTGCAAATTCGAGAACTTTGTTGTAGTCGAGACGAATATTATCAGCTTGGATAATGAGGACGTCATAGCCTAAAACTTTATTCACATTATTAATAAATGTTGGAGGATTACTCGGAGATGCTTGTAACAACGTTTCTATAGTACTCTTAACCAATGTTTTGACCAGATATTCAACAGTATGAATAACTGATGGTTCAGATTTATTGCTGACTGAGGTTAAAAAACTTATATCTTCTGCCTCATTTATAAGAGTATCAATTTTTGCGATATCATTTGCAATGAAACTGAAGTCATTAACACTTCCTGCAGCTGCATGTCCTCCTGCGATCTGTAGAAACGAAAATAAATGTTTATTTGGGGTTAACTGAGAGTTATTCAAAATAAAGTTGAAATAGAATGATCAAATTATGCAGGGTATTTTGTATATGCAGTTATTAATTTTCATACTAGATTCCACATCAAAAAAGAGCAAAACCCCAGTGGACATTTATTTATTTATTAACATATAAAACTGTAAATCAGCATATAGTGCTGTTAACACAGAGTATATCTAAGTTTATTTACCGGTGTAACAATAATAGTTTGTGTGAGCGGTATTTATTATTGCACATTGCACATTCTTTAATTGTATTTTGTTAATCTTAATGTCTAGTGAATATGATGTTTATTTCCTGTTAAGGCAGATGTATACTAAACACCTCAAAAAAGTCTAGGGAACACTTCTGAATATCGATATATCGTATCCAGAACGATCAATATGGATGTTTTTTTTTTTAAGAAATGCAACACCTGCATCAATTTCTCACCAAATTATGTAGAGTGCCGCAACAGATTTCAGTTTTTTTTATAAAAAACTAAAAATGCAGCAGATGCGACGCTGCTTTATAATCATTTCATGTATTCAGTGTTTGAAATCAGTTAGTCGGCACTTTGTTTCTGTTGTAAGCACAAATAAAAGATTCAAGTTTAGTGATTCGACCATGGAAAGACGATATTTAACTAGAGAAGAGATGTTACGAGCCGTTGGCATGCTCCAAGCTGGGAGTTCACAACGGGAAGTATCCAGGGTTCTGGGAAGTAGCCCAAGTGTCATAAACTGTTTATGGTCGCGTTTCAATGAAACAGGTAACGTAAAAGAACGCCATACAGGTCGTTTCAGGATAACTACAGTCGCCAAAGACCGATTTTTGGTTTTACAAGCCAGAAGAGATCGTACTACCACAGCATCTCAATTAGCTCAAGAACTATCACGAGTTCATAATGTACGAATCTGTACCAAACTGTGAGAAATCGACTGCACGAAGGTGAACTCCACTCCGGACATCCTTTAAGAGTTCCACAACTGACCCATGGAAATCACGCTGCTCGTTTAACTTGGTGCCATGAACACGTAAACTGGAATCGAGAGAGGTGGGCCACAGTTCTCGTCAGTGATGAATCTAGATTTAGTTATTATCCCGAAGCGGGAAAAATTTGAATATGAAGGGAACCTGTAAGGCAAAATCGTCTCCAGCATGCTCGAGAAGTTGTTAGACGGGAAGGCGGATCAGTGATGTTTTGGGGAGGTATACGCCTTGATGGAAGAACTGACCTCGTTTTCATACAGAACAACCTCACGGGAAATTATTACGCAAATGAGATAGTTTTACCTGTAGTGATACCGTATCCCCAAACAATGGGTCAAAATCCACTCTTCCAACAAGATAATGCCCCTCCTCATCGTGCAAGAGGTGTTTGTTTTGAACATTCTTGAAGAGAATGATATCGATCTTCTACCGTGGCCATCCTGCTCCCCAGATCTGAATCCCATCGAACATGTGTGGGACACCCTTAAAAGAAATCTCCTGCGTCAAAACGTCTTCCATCATGAACAGGAGCTGCGATTAGCAGTTCAGGGGGCTTGGAATGACTCAGGCCAAAATGTAATACACAATTTGTATTGAGCATGCCGCGACGATGCCAAAGTGTCATTAATAACAGAGGTGGACCTTCTGGGTACTGAAGTGCTTCCATATCGTTTCGAAAATATTAGTTCAGGATTCTTTTTTGTGTTTTACCAAATGTCGTCATTTTCAAATTTCAAATTTTTTTTTATAATAGGTGATTTGGAAAAGTCAAATATCATTCTGTTTTCTTGAGATTACATTATGTACAATACATCCTCACAAAAATTGAAAGATTTCTATAAATTCGAATCATCAAATTCATATTTTAAAGATATTGGTGAGTGTTCCCTAGACTTTTTTGAGGTATTTATCTTGTCTTCACTTATTATCTGTCCGTTTGCTTTCAGCCATTTGATGCATGTCTCCAAGTCTTGATTGATCGATGTTTCTAATTCTGCTTTGTTTAATCCATTATATAACAAAACAGTATCATCTACGAACATGAAGTGCTCTGCCTCTAGACCCACCATGGACAAGTTTTCCAAGTATATTAAGTATACGATTGGTCCTAAGACTGTTCCTTGTCGAATACCAGTGTTGACTTCCTTCAGCTCGCTTACCTCTCCATTCAGAACTGGGTTCTGCTTTCTAACTGTGAGAAATGAACTCATGAGTGTGAGAGCTGTACATCGTATACCAATGTTTTCGAGTTTCTTTAGTAGTATGTCATGTTTTACTGTATCGGATGCTTTATGTAAATCGATGAACCGAGCAACTGCAAGATGACCGTCTTCCAAGTAGTCGATCAGTAGCTGTATCACATCCATAGCAGCTCCCAAGTTTGAAATCTTCTTCACATATTGAGTGAAGAAAAATTGTAGGAATTCGCAGAAACGTTTTGTTATAATTTTTCGAACATTTTCGAAAATATTGATTTGAAGCATACAATTTATAATATATGGGAGATTTCAACCCAAATTAATGGGTTCATAATGATTCTAGAACATCTATGGATCATAATAGGCATCACCTATAAGATCGAACCTAGCAATTGGGGCTCTCTCGGTCAAACAGAGAAGGAATTGTTTTCCTGAGTTTGAATATTGAAGGGATTTTGCGAGATTATACTTCAAAATTGGCAAGCGAAAACAAGGAAGTGATTATTAGGAGACTCCCACTGTGACGGTAGATTATCTCCACGAATGAGGAAATATCGCAGGTTATATACTTTTTGATTATCTCCTTAGTCCTTTTTATGGCCTATGTTGCTATGTAAAATCCTTTCTTAAATTTAAGTGTGTTTAAACATATAACAGTCAGGTATGAATGTTGAAATATTTTGCTGCTGGTTTTCTTTTTCCATTGTTACAGATTCCTGTACCAAACCCCCTTCCTTTCTCCCTTGTCTTCGTCTGGATATCATGGAGTGCAAGATGAGAATTGAAGCTGCTAAGCAGAAAAATCTTTGGTACTCTTTATGTACACACGACATTAACACAACATAAACAGACGAGCTATTGCTATTGAATCATAGCAAGACAGGGTAACGAGTTTTTTCCTCAGGTTTTCTCCACCCATTATATATAAGATTTATCATATTCGCAAAATAGTATATATATATATATATATATATATATATATATTCCATTTTTCTGTTCTACTAGGATTTTTTTTCCCAGGTTTGAGAATGGCAATAACTTTAGCCTCTCTAAATTCAACGGGAATACTATCTGAGCTCAGTATGCCATTGTAAAAGGATAGTAACCACTTTTTAGCGTTATATCCTAGATGTTTAAAAATTCAAGGAAAATGCCATCAAATTCTGGAGCGTTACGAACTTTAGTAGATTTTATTGCAGGTTTGAGTTCTTCTTCCTCGAAAGGATTTGATAATTCCTCTACCGTGATGGCATCCTCGTCTTTTTATGTGAGATTCATTTCATTCTATTAAAAATCAGCTTGAAACGATTGTCCAAATTTGTGTTGTTTGTGTTACAGTTTGTTTACAGTGCTCGAAGATTTCTAATTTTATTTTAACACGAACAAAGAATCACTATTAATTAAATCTTGATGTAATTTTTAAATCAAATTGTATATTTTAACATATTTCTGTTTTACAACTTGATTGTCATAGTGAGTATCGATGTTTTTTCATCTTGGACAGATTTAATCGAAAAATAGAAAATGAAAAATCGTCAATAATAATCCTAACAAATTATAATATCCGTTTATCTAAAATATTTATTTGCGATACTTGACACCAAAAAAACTTTGAAACAGCGAACATCTAATGAGGCAATATAATACTGATGTAAGAACATAAATTTAGATCTATTTCATATTGAACTTCTTTTCGAAAGACAAATATCGTATTTCACTAGAAAGAAACAAATTATTTTTATTGAAATCTGAGCATTACCAAAATCAAGTATCAATAAGTTGAACCATTCTATTTTTATAATTTTTTATTTACTGTATTTTTTCTATCTCTTGAATAAAGAAATTAGTAACTGTCACATATAATCAAATGCATGCAGTCTCAAAGAACTGAAAACTCTATTACGAATTTAAATCGAAAAACTTACCAGTAATATAAAACATAGAAAATAGCTTAGAGCTGACATTATTCTCAACCGAAGCAATGTTATAATGAAACTGAGCAATTAACAATGATATTGTTCAATTGAATGAAGCTGTAGACATTGGATTAACATAGCTTACAACTTCATCCTTCATGGAAAAAAGTTACGTAGATTTATTTATACATATTGATAATATTTATGTATGTTTTGATGAATACATTTCGTATCATTTTAGATAATGCTTTCTTACGTTTTCTATTCAGGATTTGTTGTTATAGGACTTTGTCATCAATTTACAAACAGTGGTATTTCCATATGAATGAATATAATGAACTAGTTGAAATGATTTATGTGCATCACCTATAAAAGATTTGTGTGATTGTCAGGACGTCAGATTTTGTTTTATTTGCGTGGAAATATCAGTACAGTAATCACGGATATTTTTATCTTTTTTATTTTCATTTTTAATCATGGAACCCCAAGAGGTAAAACCCATTTAAAGGATTCTCAAAATATACAACAAAATCTAATTAACTTAGTATGCAGTCAAACTTAACATTAACAATTATTCTTAGTAACTACTCACTAAAATTCTATCGAAAAAGATATATGACAAAGTAGGTGTGTCTGAAGAACAACAGGAAATCCGACCAAATAGATCAACAACGGATGCAATTTATATATTGCGGAAACTGGTGGAGAAGTCCATAGAGTTTGACAAACCGATGTTCATATGTTTTATAGATTTGGAAAAGGCATTCGACAGAATTCGAATGAACGATGTGATCACTATCCTTAGAAATAAAAACTTAAGCAATAAATACATAAACATAATCAAAGAACTAAATAACTCTAATAAGACGAAAGTAAAAACTACACAGGGACTTACAAGCGAGATCAAAATTAACGCAGTCATCAGACAAGGTGACAGCCTCAGCCCATCTGTATTTAATTTACTCATGGATGAAATAATAGCAGGTGTTAACCAAATGAACCAAGGCTATAGGATGGGTAACAAAACTATGAGAATACTGTGCTACGCTGATGATGCTTTACTAATAGCCGAGGATGAAGACGACCTACAACGCCTACTACAAAAGTTCAAAGTAACAGCAGAAAAATATAACATGGTAATATCAACACAGAAAACCCAATCGATGGTAATAGCGAAAGATCCAATTAGATGCAAACTAGTAGTGAACGACCATATAATAGAGCAAGTTTCACACTTTAAATACCTAGGAGTAGAAGTATCGAGCGACAGGCAACTATTACAAGAAGCAAAACAGCAGACAATGAAAGCATCGAGAATATCTGGCTTCCTGAGAGATGTAATCTGGCGGAATAAGTACATAAGCACAGAAAGCAAAGTCCGAATCTATAAAACCTGTGTGAGACCCGTGATGACATATGCGGTTGAGACAAGAGCTGAGACAACAAAAACAAAACAACTAATGAGGACAACAGAGATGAGAACACTAAGAGCTATAAGAGGTATTACACGCAGAGATAGAATAAGGAATGAGGATACGTTAAGGGAGCTAGGTGTCCAGGATGTGGTGAGGTGGACAAGAGCACGTCGACGCCTATGGAGAGATCACGTAGACAGAATGGGCCCCGAACGTATGACGAAGTGGGCAAAAACACAAAAACTCCACACTAGAAGACCCATAGGAAGGCCGAAAAAGCGATGGCATGAATGCTGGAGCTCCGGTTCGCAGCAGGGGCTGTAACAGAAAAACAGAACATCGTCCTATTTAAAGAAGAAGAAGAAGAAGAAGAAGAATTATTCTTAGTAAGCAAACAGCTGAATATTACCTCGAAACTAAATGAATAGTATTAAAAGCTTACAATAGCAGCTAACAGAGAGGCAAAATATTTATCAAGAATCTAACGAAATCATTTACCATATATTGTTACAATATATGATATTAACTTGTTGAAGCTACTGAAATTTATGCAAAAATATCTATTCCATTCAAATACCAATTATAAAATCCAGAAATACTGAGTGATAGTGGATATGTATCCTTGCTTTAGGAACATAGAACAGAGCTTTTTGACGATTGACATAGCTTGCTACATTGAATTGTAAAAAATTTACCAGACCAGAATCGAAATGACTATGTACAATTCGATATAAAAATATTGCATCATACTGCGCCCACCATTGTTCCAGACCCAGTATTTTGTGTCTGTGAAGAATCTCTTCATAGCAGAGTGATGATTACCGATTATTGCCGAATCTATAATTCAAATTTTGGACGAAGTTTTTTGTACTTATTCAACTCGGTCTATATAATTGTGATAAAATGGTGACCATACTCTAAAACACTCCTTACTAAGGAAAAATACAACATAATGAGACACCTCTCATCTTTGAAACCCTTCGAGATTCTCAAAATGAAGCCTAACATCCTGAAAATTTTTGTACATTATATTCTATGTGCTGCCCGAACTACAATTTAGAGTCTAAAATTATACCAAGATCTCTGATTTGATTTGTTTTACTTATAATATTTCCTCTCAGAGTTAAGGGTACATTCAAAACATTGTTTTTCTTTGTGAATGTTATATGTTTACATTTGTCAACTTTCAACATAAAATATCTAGATTCACAAAAAGAAAATAATCTGTCGAGATCTTCCTGGAGCAGAATGAAATCTTGCACAGAAGTATTTAACAGCATAAAGATCATGACAGGTATTTCGAAAACAGGCTGAGATTTCACTTATATACATGGTGCTTCAACGAAAACTAAACAGAAACTATATCTACCAAGATATTCCTTTCTGATCACAACACAAAAACATGTCAGTTTTTGTTTCAAGGGGACATCTTTTGGGGTACAATACGTGCCTGAAATATCAACCCCCTAAGCGGCGGTTGCAATCCTTGAACATTTTTAATAGGGAAGATGGATCGAGTGATTACTCGAAAGAAAGGTATTATCTTTGTCTGTATTCCCGTGAGAGAATTCAAAGCTGTAGAAGATACAGAGTGAGCCACTGAAAAATAGAGAAGACTATCGCCCCAAGACTATTGGAGTGTTAGTGCGAAAAACTGGAATAGATTCATTTTAAATCAAAAGCTGTCATCTTCCGAAATCACACTCATCTCGAATTTCAACCCCTAAGCAGGGGTAATATTTCGATTCAGTGATAACTTTCAAGTAAAGGATTTCGATTGCCTTCATGACTGCTCGAAATAATTCTATTCTCATTGAGTTCCATAAGAGTTAGAGGATGCGAAACGGAAAAGTGACTGAAGATGCAATGCATGGTATACCATCTATCTATAACCAGTATCAAACAGGGGTTGATTTTTCACTGAATAAACACCTTTTTAAAAACAGTTACTCGTTCGAGACATCCGGTTTCAAATGCAATAGATAAAAAAACTAATGCAATGGCTGAAAATAAAGAGGGGAATAAACGAAAGGAGAAAATTAACGAGTAGAAGTTGTACTTTATTACCCGATGAAATGAACGGAACTGAAGTCACTAAAACTCAACGTAAATGTTCCAATTGTTGGCCACCAACCTCCATGCACATAAACAAATTTTGGGTGAAACGTTCACGGACATTCTGTAAAATTTCAGGTATGATTTGGTTACACTCATTGATGATGCGCTGTCCTAGGTCGTTCAAATCAGCAGGTTCAGTTTTATAGATTATACTTTTGTGGTGGTCCCATAGGAAAAAGTCTAATGGACTGAGAACCGGAGATCGTGGGGGCCATTCCATTAGCCTCTCCTTCCAATACAACGTTCAGGAAAATGATCATCCAAAAATACTTGAACTTGTTGTGCAAAATGCTGGGGCGCTCCATCCTGCTGAAACACAACCTCGTTCTCCGAATAGCGGGGGTCATTCTCAATGGTCTCCGTTATTGCTGGGTCGATGAATTCTTCCAATAGTTGATAATACTACTCTCCGGTAAGATTTCCAGGAACGAAAAGCGGTCCAATGAGATGATCGCCATAAATACCAACCCAAACATTTAGTTTTTGAGGCTGCTGAGTGTGAATTTCGTGGAATATTTGGCTTAGAATCTGTCCAATAACGGCAATTATGGCGGTTTACGGTTCCATTCAGAAAAAATGTTCATTCGTCCGAAAAACACATGTGAAATAAATAATGAGGATTTTCATGCCTCTCTCACTTATGGTCTCGAATAATTGAAGTCTTCGATTGAAATCATCTTCGTTCAGTTCTTGAACTAATTTGATTTTATATGGATGAAACTTATGCCCCTTCAGAATGCGGAAAATACTCGTTTGGTTTACACCACTTACATCTGCCAATTTCAGCAGGCTTAAGGTAGGATCAACCACCGCTTGACCAAGCACCGCCACTCCCACAGCTTCATTTCTTACTGGCCGCTCAATTTGGCAACTAATTCTAGTACATACTTCGAAGTCACTTTAACACCTTCGTGGCGTTGTTTGAAGATATTGGCTGTTCTGTTCGCGCAACTATCAGAACTGAAAAATAGTTCAATCATTTCACCCCTTTCAGCTATCGAGTAAACCATGACGATTTTATGAAAACTAAATTTCGAATAGAAGAGAAACTTTTGTGATGAATGCAACAGAATTTCCACAACTTATGTGGAATAAAATTGGGACGATAAAATTGAATAAAAAAAGTACGAAAACATTGAGAATCAATTTTTTTGTTGAAGAAATCTGATTGTAACATCTGCGTTCCTGATTCGTAGTGTTGATTCGTATCGTCATATAAGAGTCATTTCACATGAGGACAATGATCATACAGTATCACCTGTGAAAACAAAAAAGTTTCCTTTCAGTCAACTGATAAAAACGCATGTACATGTGAACCCAACTCCAGATGCTTTGCTCGCATAGTTACTATGACTGATAGTTTAATCGTTTTCTTTCAAGATTCATAATCCTTTATAATGATTCCAATGTTTCAGCTGCTCACCCAGTAATTTTGATGGAGAACGAAAACTTGCACACCATTATGGAGACAAACAAAACAAAAATCCTTTCTCAGAAGGTTATAACAGGACTTATCTTCTGCTTTGAAAATAACACAGGGTGGTCACCCCTGCTCTAGGGGTTGAAATTTGAGATGTGAACGGTGATTCGGAAGATGACAGCCTGTGATCTGGAATGAATCTCTTCGATTTTTTTGCACTAATACTTCAATAGCTCAGGGCGATAGATAGTTGCCTCTATATTTCAGTAGTTCACTCTGTATCTTCTACAGTTTTCGATCAAAAATGAAAATTCATTCACAAAGATGCATACAAATATAATACCTTTCTTTCGAGGTATCACTCGACCCATCTATCCTCTTCCAAATTTTCAAGGGTGGTCACCCCTGCTCTAGGGGTTGAAATTCGAGATGAGGATGGTACTTGATGATGACTGCCATTGATCAGCATGGATATGTTCAATTTTACTTCACTGAAACTTGAATAGTCTCAGGAAAATAATCTTCCCTATCTTTCAGTTGCTCATCCTGTATCTTTTACAGTTTTCAATGAAAAAAGGAAATTCGTTCAAAACAATGTAGACAAAGATACCACCTTTCTTTTGAGTCATCACTCGCCCCATCATCTTTATTCAAAATGTTCAAGGATTGCAAGCCCTGCTTAGGGGAATGATATTTCAGGAAAGTTATGTACCCCAAAAGATGTCCCCCTTGAAACAAAAATTGACCTGTTTTTGCGTTTTGTTCAAAAATGAATATCTTGGTAGATTAGCCTCTGTATTGTTTTCGTTGAAGCACCCTGTATTTCAATATATTTTCTGTCTACTTTACAAATATTTCACCGGTAATATAGACAGAAACAGCAGGCGCTATAAACAACCTCACTGTACGACTGCACAAATATTAGAAATGCAACCCAATTCCAATATTCGCCAAAGATTTCTTTATTCGCAGATATAATCGGTACATCGGTACGTACATCTATTAATAAATAGGATTCAGTATCCTTTGCAAGCACATCATCAAATGAAGGGTGCAGGCAAAGAACAAGAAATGTCACTGTTTTTTCGATTTGTACTGACAACACATATAGTATATATAGTAGATTGGTTCAAAGTAACTAGATATTCCATTATATCAATAGATGTCGCTAAAGGTAAGTTCTTATCTATGGCTCAAATGAAAAGAACAGGGAATATCCATGAAATACCGACAAGGAAGGAATATGAATATTAAATCATCCTTTTGGACTCAGAAAATCTTCAATGTAGAATTCTGCCTTGACTGTCTGACGTATTCGCGGTGTACAACTCCATTAATATCAAAAATGCGATGAGTAAAGATTTCACTTTCGTTTTCGACATTCTGGCTTTTGTGGGAAACTTACCACCCTTCTCTACCCACTGCATGCTCTGATTTTTTGTCACAGGGTCGTATTCGAACACCTACGACTCCTCACCTGTGATAACATTCGTCAATTCTAGAAATCATGTCTGGACAGATGGACATTCGGAGCTCTTTCTTCTCAACAGTGAACACTTTGGGAACCATTTTTGCTCACAGCTTACGCATCCCTAAATCTTCGTGTAGCATCTGCAGGATCGTCTCCTTGTTGATGCCCAACTCGTCTTCTAACATTCTAAGGCTTACCCGATGGTCTCCGAGCAACTGATGCTCCTGCAAGTTGGCCAGCACGATCTCCCGACTTGACACCGTGTGACTTGTTTCTTTGGGGTGTTTTGAAATCTAGAGTATACTCAAGTAATGCAAAGGGCCCAATTTGATTTCTAAAAGAGAATTTACTCCTGTATTCAGCAATGGTGGAATTTTTGAACATTTACTAAAGTTGAATGAAATCTTGGATGTTAAACTAATTAATCGTTATTCTGAAGTGAATTGTTTTTTCTTATTTAATTTCCAACTGACCAACCTATTTTCATATTTTTAAATAGTCATTGTGAAAAACTTATCAAATTTTTCCTTCGAATTTGTCGATTTTGGAACTACTGAACATTGAATTTTCTGTTTGCTTGATCCGATTTAGCAACCTAGAAAACATCATTTTGTCAACAAGAGGTTGTCAAGCATAATAAAATGACAATCTGTCAGACTACAGAAACAAATCCAAAGCCAACATGGTCAATATGTGATATATTTGACTTGCTAGGTGGTTGAAGAAATGAAATCATGAAATTGTGAAACTGTTTTTTGTGATTGAACCGCTAATAACATCAAAATTTTCCAAGGGACAAAAAGTTTGATAATTAGCCTAGCTACTCAATGCCCAAAACAGTTTCGCTCAAACGCAGACAGTTGAAAAATTATGGTTGTAAAAACACGTTCGAGTTTTTAGGGACACTTGTAAAACGTTAAGGTCATTGGGTGAATCATTAAGAAACGGGAATAACGCACCCGATTACGCATACTACATATGGTTTCTATCGATGGAGTCGTTCTCGAATCATTTGAAAAATAGGAAAGAAATCTTTGGCCTCGGCAACTTCTAGCGACCAAACGAAGAAACTTTTCATATAGGTAAGTTAGCCTAAATCGACTAATTTCGAGTTGAGGAATCTGTGCTATAACGTTGTACACGCAATTCACGGACACCCTGTATACAATATTTCATTTCTACATATAATCAAATACTTATAATAAATTGAGACGCGAACGCTTCTTATTCATAATTCACTAATAACAACTCAACCAGCTAATCACAATATGATTAATTCAAACTTAATCAGATCAGTTTGGTGTACTGGCAAGCAGTTGGCATCAGTGACAGGCGTAGCTTCGTAGCGCGCTTCGTAGAACCAGCTTAATCAAGCAGATTACTAGATTACCTAGGAAACTCAATTGCGAGAAGCGAATCTTAGCGTGATGTCAGGTGGAAATGCTAATTAATACAGCCCTAGACCGAGTTAGGCTCCTTAATTCGGTTATGAAATATTTAGAGCTAGTTTCAGAGCGGTAGGGACGCTTGTCATCGAAACAATGTCACCATATTTTACGCACGTCAACGCTACACGCATCTAAATGAATAATTGTACGACTATTGCGGGTATATATGCAAATAAGACAGATAGAACGATGAAACATAAATGAGCTATTTAGTATGAGTTACAAATGGGAAATGAACTAGTCTATTAGGTTCTTTTTAATCTACAAAACGATGGAATTGACGAAATAACTCATATAATTGATTGACTATGATTCACCACATGATCATGGTGATGTTTCGAGCTTGCTACTTAATGATGGCGTCGCCAATACCACGCATTTTCTTTCGTTTGTTTTAGCAGGCAATAGTAAATTCGGTCCCGGCCATTAAAGACCAGAAATGTTCATATATAATTGCAACCATCGATATGTCAATTTGCTCTCGGGGTAGTACTCACCTTGGCTCCAAAATAACCATCTGGGCCACTAACCCTTATAAATGACTCTCGGAAAATAAACATCTCGGCCAAGAGTTTGACAGATAAATAAAGGTAAGGTATAATCACCCACAAAACCAATGAATATTTCATCATTATTTTACTGTTCATAAAAAGTTTTCTGAATTCTTTCTGAGAAAAAATACAGGGAGTTGGCCAATGAAACACAAAATGTCTCTTTCTCATCTAAATTTATTGTATCTCTTTCAGAGTAGATCCCTTTCGAAATAATACGAGGTCTGGCTATTAAACAACGAGACTGGTTACGAAAAAGGGTTTTAATATAAAAATTATTCTACATTCGAATGCTCTTCTTCAATATACTTCGCTTCCCTTGCCACACACCTTTCCATACGTTTTTTCATTGATCGAAGGAGTGCTCTTTGGTGAGGGCCTTTAGCAGCTCTGTCGTTTCTACTTAACCGCTTCTATCGACTCGAATCGGGTCCCTTTTAAAGCAGATTTTATCTTCGGGAACAAAAAACAGTCGCACAGTGCCAAATCTGGCAAGTACGGCGTGTCTTCGAGCACTGGAGTGCACTTACTGGCCAAATACTGCTTCACATATAGCGCGTTATGTGCACCAACTTCGCACAGATTTTTGTCATGTGTAATTCCTCGTGTAAAATTTTCCTAATCGTTTCTTTATCGACCTTTATAGCCTCGGCTATTACCCGGATACTCATTCGACGATCTACACGCACAATTTGATTGACTTTGGTCACTGTTTCCGGATTTGAAACAGTGATAGGGCGACCTGGGCGCTGGACATCTTCATCGGCCCTCACGCAAGCTCTTACACCACTCAAAAACACGCGCACGAGATAGAGACTTATGCCCGTTGGCCTTTTGTAACAATTTGTATCAGTCAGTTGGAGTTTTATTCAATTTATGGTGGTGGGGTTATCGTTTTGATAAGCTCGACACTCAATGCCAAAATTATTGGAATCTCACAGAGAAGTATTAAGCAGCTTTTCTTGCTTGTGTCCAACAATACTGACAGAATGATCTTAGGCTGTGTTTACATACCCCCAAACGCCGATGAAGATGTATATTCGGTACACAGCTTAGCCATTGTGGAGATTTCTCTACGTTATTCAGGTCCCTACATCTCACTGGCTGGAAAATGGAGATTTTGTTCTGTGCGGGGGTTAAAGTCCGGCCGCGTGTGTATCGGAAGTAATGTCCATTCAAGGTCTCGTTCAGATGAACAAATGTGTAAATTCTCGAAACAGACTATTAGACTTAATATTTAGTGATATCTATTCCACAGTAGTTGGTGTCGCTTCGGATTTATTGGTGAACAATTGTAGCAATCATGTTGGCCTTCATATAGATGTGCCATTTTTAGCTGAGAAAGAGCGTTTGGACTACAGGGATGTTCAGTTTATGTTCAAAGGAGAGATTATATCGGAATGAATAATTTTTTAGGCTCTTGTAATTGGTCTGTGAACAACGATGATATCGACAGGACAGTATGTAATTTTTTTCAATAATGTGTACGAGGAAATGTATCGAATTATATCTCTAAAGACTTTTGCATCTATTAGATATCCAAAATGATTTAATTCAGAGTTTATACATACGGTGCGACTCAAAAATAGAGCTCATGGGCAGTTTAAGAGGACGGGATCTCGTGGGGATCATTTGCGATTTAGGGAGCTTAGAGCTAGTTGTCATAAGCTTGGATCTTATTTGTATTCGAGATATATTGATTCTGTTGAGGCAGATATCAGGTCGAGTCCCCAGAACTCTTGGAAATATATCAATCACAAGAATTATTTGCATGAATTACCGAATACCTTGGAGTACGGGGGTGTAGGCTCATCAGACGGAGGTGAAAACAAGTTAATTGTTTTGCTGATTTTTTCTCTAAAGTGTATAGTGAGGAGTATGTCGTGCCACCCTATTTTAAATATGATAATGTGGTGACTTTATCGGCTATACAGTTCACACAAAGTGAAATTTTTGAGTTGATAAGTGGGTCAAAGCTGTACCCGATGGAGTCCCAACTTTTATCTTGAAGAAATGTATTTTCACTTAGGTTGGTCCGATATGTGACCTTTATAATTTGTCGTTGAGAAGAGGGTTTTCCCATCATTTTGGAAGTTGAGTTTTTTGGTTCCCATATTGAAATCAGGCGATTAATCAGTTGTTTCTAACTATTCATTCAATCTGCGTTGCCCAAATTATTGGAGTGCATGTTAAGCAATTATTTGTCTTGGGTTAGCACATCAGTTATCATAAAAAACAACATGGTTTGACGATATCTCTTCTCCAGTGATATCGTGAAATGCTTCGATGACGGAGATCAGTTCGACGCCATATATACCACCTTTCCAAACGTAGCATTTCACTAAGAATTATTTTGACATTACCTGTATCTGTAGCTTCTGGCAAGCGACCTTTTTCAAAGGTAAAAATCATTAAAAATTATTAAAGATAGACAATGATTCAAGAAAGATTGTCTGGGCTAACAATATTAGCAATTGAACAAGAAATTTTTGACGGTATAAATTTTAGCGATGTAATTAATGAATTTGCAACAGCAAAATCTCGGAAAATAGCGCTACTTCAATAGCTATCTTTTATTTTTCTATTGCACCTAGACCTTGCTATCATTTTTGATCTTAAAATGAAGTTTTCTAGGTATTTGTTATTAGAAATATCTGCAAATTTTTAAAATATGCAGATATTAGATATTGAAATATCTAAGTATGAGTAGGAAGTAGTACTTATATAAATATACATGTAGATATTAGGCAATATTTCTGTTATTTGTTCCTAAATAAATGTTATTTTTAGTTTTAGGTTATTTTCTAGTATTTACAATTAATGAGTCAACGTGTCTGTATCCCATTACTTAAGTGAATGTTTTAAGAATTTACTTTGTTATGATTTTGTTCTGTTTGTTTCATTTTGATATTTCAGTCTACAAATAAATATGACTTCCACAGTTCAGTTTTTTGCTTTACTTCAAGCACCTACCTACCTACATCTTACCTTCCAAAAAAATAAAAAAACAAGATCCAAAATGCCTTAAGAGGCGCCAAAACCTTTTTTTGCACACAAGCGCCAGTAGCCCTTACGGGGGCCCTGTTTGGACCTGTTTCAAAAAAGCGACTGAAGAGTCAGTAGAAATTGATCGGAACTCTTCTAAAAATTCAGCTGAAGCCGAAATAGACCACTATCTCAACTCAACAGAGGTTCATAGGAATATAAATCCCCATAACAGTGGTGGGCTGACAATACGGGTCACTACCTTATTTTAAAAAGTCGCAATTAAATACTTGACCTCTCCGGCCAGCTCAATATATAGTGAGCGCCTCTTCTCGGAGACAGGTAATATCTATTAGAAAAAGAGCAATTGACTTGAACCAGATCGTGCTGAAAACCTTGTATTTCTTCACCATAACCTTTTCTGAATTTTGAATATTAATCTTTCTTTCTATTTGAATTGTGGAGGCCGTTACTTGATGTAGATCCACGATTTAAATGAGATAAAAACACAAGGTTTAACTTTAATCTACACTTTATTTGAAAAAATTCGACGACGTTTCGCTGACACAGCAGCTTTATCAAGAATGAAAAACAGAATGAAGAGTATGGTATTATAAACAAATCGTAGAACAAGTTGGATGAATAACAGGAAAATCCACACCGAGCCATTGTACAGTTAGTATGAAAGGTAATAAAAACTAATTAAACAAGTTAAGTAGGGGTGAGTAATTCACATCTACCTGTTCATTCAAAAGCTTGTCCGAATGTTTGTATCTATTTATTTCTAATGCTTCTAGGAGATCTAATTTTGAACTTTTGATTTTATATGTAATATGTCAAAGTTTTATTGAATGAATGGTTTTCTTTTATTAGGTGGTTTGAATAATTTGAATCAGATTTATTTTTATCGAAGCTACGTTTATGTTCAGATGTTCTTATGCCAAAACTCCTATAGGTCCTACTTTTCGAAAACATGTTGAATTCGAATCATGTTAACCACATAATTAAATCAGAAATATTGAATCTGTTGGACGTTTGTACTGAACAAAATTGTTGAATATTTTATAGTCTTTATGAATAGGATATACTTCATTTATTGCTTTCTGATACAGTTTTTACGAATGATTAGATCTATCATATCCGGATTATATGAATTATAAATGGCTATCTGTTTGATGATGTTTAACTCTTTATTATAATCTTCTACTGATAAAGGTAAATTAAGTAACCGATGTACCATGCTGTTTAAAGCTGCAACTTTGTGTTGAATTGGATGTAATGAGTAGTTATGTATAATTGTATCAGTATGTGTTGGTTTACAAAAGACCGAAAAAACATGATTATTATTTTGTTTAGTGATTTTAAGTCCAAAAATTAATGGAATCGTTCTGTTCAATTTCTATCGTGAATTTAATGTTCAAATGGATGGAATTAATGAAATTAAGAAATAAGTCTAATTGACGAGTAGTTCCAATGAAACATACTAAGATGTCGTCAACATATCTATACCAATAAAGAAATTTGGAAATGAGTGGATGTGTATGATGTTTTTGTTCAATATTATTCATAAAAATCTCTGCTAAAAGTGGACTCAAAGGATTTCCCATGATCAAACCATTTTCACTACTGTAATAGACGTTGTTGAAAGAAAAATAATTTTGTTCAATGCAAACGTCCAACAGATTCAATATTTCTCATTTAATTATGTGGTTAACATGATTCGAATTCAATATGTTTTCGATTAATATTTTGACATCACCTGGAGGAACACTTGGGTATAAATTCTCAACATCAAACGAAATATTTGATGTTGAGAACAAAATTCAACAACATCTATTACAGTAGTGAAAATGGTTTGCTCATGGAAATCCTTTGAGTCCACTTTTAGCAGAGATTTTATAAATAATATTGAACAGAAAATTCATACATAAACACTGAATATAAACATAAACGTAGCTTCGATAAAAATAAATCTGATTCAAATAATTCAAACCACCTAATAAAAGAAAACCATTCATTCAATAAAAACTTTGACATATTACATATAAAATCAAAAGTTCAAAATTAGATCTCCTAGAAGCATTATAAATAAATAGATACAAACATTCGGACAAGCTTTTGAATGAACAGGTAGATGTGAATTACTCACCCCTACTTAACTTGTTTAATTAGTTTTATTACCTTTCATACTAACTGTACAATGGCTCGGTGTGGATTTTCCTGTTATTCATCCAACTTGTTCTACGATTTGTTTATAATACCATACTCTTCATTCTGTTTGTCATTCTTGATAAAGCTGGTGTGTCAGCGAAACGTCGTCGAATTTTTTCAAATAAAGTGTAGATTAAAGTTGAACCTTGTGTTTTTTATCTCATTTATCTTTCTCTCTACTATGTTGTAATAAAACTTCACGAATAATGTCTCATTTATTTGCATTTAATTTCTGAATTTGAAATAACTTATTTTTTAATTTTTGCCCGGTACCCGGTCGGATCCTGAAAAACTGCCAGATCCACCGGGTACTTAATCCAAACCGGTTGCCCGCGTCATCTATAATATTTAGGGAACACATTTCACGCAAACAAAGGGCTTATACTGTATTTCCTAGTTGCCACAATATTTCATATTGAACTATGTTGAGCCCAAACATAAATTCGAAATTTTCCTATCAATTAGGCACTCTCAAACGTATCGATTTATTCAAAAAACCGATCTTCAAACAACCCCGACCTGTTTCATCCACCCTTCCGTCTCAATTCTCATCCAAACTTAAATTGGAAACTGTCACATTCTATAATTCAACTCCAATATCTCATAAGTTAACAGCCACTATATGGGGAACCGTGAGGGTTAAAGGGCTTCTAGTTTGTATAAATGCCATCATTTATTCATTTTCCGATTTTGGGTGGACGCACACATGCTAAATAATGGTAAATTATTTATGTGTGGCCGGTCGTTACGTGTCGTTTCGTGTCAGATCGACGGATAGATGTAAATGTTCGGGTCAGATAGTTAGGTGATTGGGGTTGTGACTTGTGGTCAGCTGGTCACTCACACTGGAAGGGTATGCCTTTTGCCTGTCTTATTTGAGTAACGGTGTCACGAAGGAAGACGAGGCCTAAGTTTAGTTGATTTAATTTCGGTGATATTAATAGTCTGTTTAATTTTGGCTTCTTCTAGTTTTAAAGCGATTCGATATTCAAAGGAGTCTTTTATGTATTTTATCGGCAGCGAACGACGTTGTTTCTATAACCTCTCTACACTTTTTCAAGAAATTAACTCTCAAAATCGACAATTCAAAGGCTCTAAATGAATTGTAATATATTTCTTTAACATTTCTATACTTCTTCAGAATAACGGTTATAGTATGGGGGCTGGTTCAAAATTACCCGCACTTTTGTAGTTCGCTTGTAATTTTACAACGACGCTCGCGACGTTGCCGCTCTTCGCAGTAGCTGGAGTTGTCGAGTCCCTCTACACGTTTATCCCGCGAAATCAGTTTGGCAAGGGCCGCGTTGAGAGTTACAAGTGTTGTCACGGGAAAAAGGTAAATATGACCCATGCCTGTATTCAGTGTAACTGTTTTAAGCCATGTATTTCAATTACTGTTTACATGATTTATTGTTGTTTATGGTGCTTTGTATTAGTGTTACTACATTGTTTTGAGGTTTTGACGTTTTTTTTATTTTTACGGTAGGTAGTACGAGTAATAATGGATCGCGAAGAACTGGAAAGACGTCGTATTATGGCGGTACTTGAAGAATCGGATTCGGATGTTATGCCGTCTGATCAGGAATCTGGAGAGGATGATGACCACGTGAGTGAGCGTAGTGAAGCAACCAATACGGAGCAAGAGATTTCGGATGACGACGAGGTTCCATTGGCGACAATTAGACGTAGGGTACAGTCTGAAGCAAATCTATATCAGGAGGAATATGCATCAACAAGTTTGTCGACTCGTGATTGTGAGATCACACGGCAATATTTTGGTAAAGATGGTACGGCTTGTTCAGAATGTTCGAACAAGAGCTGAAAATATAATCCACCAGTTGCCGGGGGTAGCTCCGGAAGCTAAGGCTGCTTTGTCGGAATTTGCGAACTGGAACCTATTTTTTACTGATGAGATGTTGCAACTTATTCTAAAATATACAAATGAACGTATTCGTCCTAAAATAGCATTGTGCAATAACTTATCAAAATACACACATATAAAAGAATGTAGTATGGCAGAGTTGAAAGCTTTGTTCGGCCTTCTTTACCTTGCTGGCTTAAACCGCTCTGGTAGACTAAACTTGAGTGACTACTGATGGCACTGGAGTAGACATTTATAGATTAGTAATGTCTAAGCAGCGTTTTTATTTTCTTCAAAGCTGCTTGACGTTTGACAATCTTTCTACTCGCGAAGAACGGAGACAATTTGATAACTTAGCACCAATTAGAGAACTGTTTGAAGCCTTTGTTGAAAACTGCAAGAAATCTTATGTTCCAAGTGACTGTCTAACAATTGACGAAATGCTAATAGCTTTCCGAGGCAGCTGTAAATTTCGCCAATACATTCCATGAAAGCCTGCCAAATATGAATTAAAAATATTTGCTTTAGTAGATGCACGAAACTTTTACATCAAAAATCTTGAAATATATCCTGGAAAGCAGCCTGATGGTCCATATTCTTCAAGTAACAAG
Source organism: Cryptolaemus montrouzieri (assembly GCA_013387265.2). NCBI lineage: Eukaryota > Metazoa > Arthropoda > Insecta > Coleoptera > Coccinellidae > Cryptolaemus > Cryptolaemus montrouzieri. The sequence continues at coordinate 6,757,495 of JABFTP020000124.1, forward strand.
CCATTTGATATAGTAGATCGAATCGTGCAGCCCATATCCAAGACAAATCGTAACGTGACGTTTGATAATTGGTTCACCAGTTATGAACTTGTTCAGCATTTGCTTAGTGAACATAAATTGACGTCAGTTGGTACCCTGCTTAAGAACAAGAAGCAAATACCACCTGAATTCACAAAATCGCGTAAAGGTGTATTTACCTCTCAATTTGCCTTCCAAAAAGAAATAACTCTTGTTTCTCATACACCCAAAAAGAACAGGATAGTGTTGCTGATGTCAAGCCTTCACCATGATGACAGTATTGATAGTTCTACTGGCGAAAAGAAAAAAACTGAGATAAACACCTATTACAACATAACAAAATGTGGAGTTGACGATACAGATGAGTTGTGCGCTTCGTATGACGTGTGTCGTAACTCAAAGAAGTGGCCGCTGACAATCTTTTATGCCATGTTAAACATGACGGCAATTAATGGACTTATAATACATCGCATAAACAATAAGTCGAACATAAAACGACGCCGTTATTTGAAAAACCTAGGCCTTGCTCTTGTTAGTGATCACTTGAAAGTCCGCCGGAATGTTCAAAGTTTGCCACGAGAACTTCGTAAAAAAATTTGCCAATTTTCAGGGAATCTACAGAGGAGCCCTCAGCAAAAAAAACAAATGCTCGTAAGAGGTGTCAAGTGTGTCCTGCAAGCAAAGATCGCAAAACTACACACGTATGTGAAAGATGCAACAAGCATATTTGCCCTCAACATATAGTGCCTTTCTGTGCTAATTGTATTAGTAATAATGAGTCTGACTAATTTATTTTTATTATTTTATCTGAGAAGATATATAAGGGCTTTATTAGAAAACCAAAGACTGGTTAATATTTTTTTAAGATAAGTTTTGCTAAGCAAAGCCAAATTTATTGATTTTTAGTGAATAGTTTTCAAAACCTTGTTCCTATTAATAAAAGTTTGTATTTTCACTATGTTTATGGTTTTGTATTATTCTTGTAATAGTAAATTATTGCATGTTACAAAAAAAATATCGTTTTTCTCAAATACATACAGAAATCCTTATCTGGGTAATGATGACCCAGCCCTCACGTCCGTGTAACAATTTTCCACCCCCATGACGCTGGGTTAAAAACCTGTGTTTTCGAGAAAAACAATTTTCTGATCGCTCAGTTGCCAGAACAAATCTGATTAAAACATGAAAAGAACGGAATCCGGAATCATTAAATATCAATCAAAGTTGCCAAGATTTTAACAAAAAATCATCTAAACACAAATACAAAAATCACAGCTACCTAACTACTTTAAAACAAAAAATTCAGAGTATCGGTTGAGTTTCAACCGAAGCAAATAAATCGAACGCTTGAGCCATTTTACCAAAATCATTATACTGGGTGATTCACCCAGCTCTATAGCTCGTGCACTATTCAAGATTTCATTTTTGTTCGAACGGTATTGTATTTAGAAAGTAAATATCTACTTCAGCAATTTATTTTGCAGTAAACAAGTTGTCCCAATTTTCTATACAAAATCTTGGGTGGTTTTTTCAGAATCGAAGACCCTTTTTTGTTGAAGATTCAAGAGCGTCCTAAACTCTCCTATAATGTCTTTAAGTAATAAGTTTTTTGGTGTGTAATTTCGTCACAATATTTTTTTTCCGTAAAAATTCATGAAAATAGGCTCTCACATAATCGCATGCTCCTTCGGCCATACAGGATGAATACTTTTTTCCTTTCGTTTTCTTATTGCCCAAGGATAGCTTTATTGATGAATTAAAATAGATTATCCTCATTTTATACAGGAGTGACTCAGAAAATTTATTGATTATTGTAATTTTAAAAATATCATATCTTGATTTTTTTCAAATGGAACATCCTGTATTTTAATATTCATGTCAACGCATAAAATATTGTGCCATATTTTTGCAGAAGTAACCTTATCTTTTTCCCACTATTACATTTAAGAATTTGTTCATCTGAGACTTTGGTTGTTTCAAGATGCAGAATAAAAATCATAACTATGAAAATTATGAAAAGTATTTAATCGCTTCAATGAACATTTGTAGTCCGATATAAATACCCAACGCCATATTGATGAGCAGCATCAAGGAAGATATGGTTTCGATGTGTGGTGTGCACTAAAAAACGCGATTTGGCGTTTGAAATTTTTGATAAAAATTTGAATGGAACACGTTATGAATAAATCATCAATGATAACATCATTGAAAGTTTTCTCGATCAACTTCCGTTAGCACAAAGATCAAATTTTTTTCAACACGATGGTGCCCCTTGCCACCAAACAAAAGCCATCACTGATCTGTTGAATTTGAATTTTGGTCATAATTGGATAGGGACTAGAGGTCCTGTCAGATGGTCGCCTCGTTCCTCTGAGTTGACGAAACCTGATTTTTTCTGCGAGGTCATGTTAAGGACTCGCTCTCCAAGAGGAACAGTACCAATTTAGAAAAGGTGAAACCGAATTTCAAGGAATACCTTGCCTTTGTTAGCAATATTCATATTAACAATGCCCGCCATAGTGTTTCTCGGCGATCTAATTTATGTAATGAAAACAATGGCAACACTTTTGAATATTCGCGATACAGTAGTTTCCCCCAATTGTATCGTTAGGACATTTTGTTTCTGTTGAAGGTTTTCGTATGTGTTTTTGGTTTCCATTTGCTTGATTTCTTTCGAAGTATTTGCACGAAAACCTCTTATCTTTATTACTCGGAAAGCTTAAACTGATGTCTACCATGGGCGGACAATATTCTAGCCATCTCATTGGTGATTCTTTCGGGCCACAAACCGGGGTCGGACGGAATTATATCGATACTAGCCTCATTGCAGCCTTCATCGAAAGTGTCACTTGCAACAGGTATTTCGGTAGCTGACATTACCGAACTTTTTACACAAGCTGAATTACCTGAAGTGGATTGTTCAAGTGCTGTAGACGAGGATGGTGTCATCGCTTCATCGGGCTCTGCATCAGTAGAAGCTGTTTTGCTGCTACAACCGTTGCCACTTGTTGCAGGACCTGATGTTACTGTTGAAATTTCAGATGGTCCAACGTTTATTGATATTACGGATTTAGAATCTTGAGATTCAGACAATTCGGTCGCACCAACAGCGATAGTGTCCGTGGTATCTCGATCGGTTTGCAAGAAATGCTTTAAAGATCCAACCATTTTTCCCCTTTCTGGTAGCCTCAGTTTCTTTTGCTCGCGAAACTTCGCACCTAAAGGTCTCTTTGTTTTATCCTGACAAAACAAATAAATAATTAGTACTCATGGGAATTAGGAATTAACTTCTAAAGTAACCACAATAATAAGCACCATGTGGATAGGGTAGGAAATATTCTTAAAAAGTTAACTAAGTAGCCAATAGTTTTTAACCCTTTATAGGGCAGATTATTATTAAGTAAGATATGACTGATTAAAGTTTGCATATTTGAGTAGAAAGCAATTTGTTCGATCTCTTTCAGCTTAAATCCTTTCAAAAATAAAGGCAAAAAGATATGAAACTAATTTGATCTTATACCCCTTGAAAAACCCTACAAAATTGTCTTTTAAAAACATCAATAGACTAAAAACTAAGCGAGTTATGGATAAAACTAGTTACTTTTTAAACTCGTACATGACATTTCGATTAATGAAAAGATATTTGGCTGATATAAATTAATTATAACCAGTATCCTATGAAGGGTTAATGTTGATAGTTTGAAGTAGGGAACACTTACCATTTTATGAAAAATCAAGCCATTGAAATTGCAGTCAGCAGGTATTCGGCACATAATTTAAAAAAAGTAGTAAACAAAATATTACACAACAGAACACCACACTTGACAAAATAACAATAACTATTACTAGGATTACTTGTTTTTATTCACTTGTTGCACGGTACAGTAAACTAACTGATTTGAAAACGCCTGTGGAATGCATCGTTTTTATAGCGCTTCAGGCGTTGTTCATGTCTGAACAGAAAAAATCAAGAAACTGCCGCCTGACGTGTTCTCGCAACATAGGAATCGGCAGTAACAGAATGATATACTAATAAAATTTCGTGTGTATTTATACCTAATCCTTTTTAATTTCTCAACTTTTATTCTAATATTTTTTTGAGCCCTGGGTTTTGTTGTCCCTAAAGGATAGCGCCCTTTGCACATATGGTTGCGGGGGCTCTGAATATGCACTAGAGTATGCAGATCGTCAAGCGTATGACAAAAACGAGGATTCTTACCAATGATCAAGCTACATAAAGAAGAAAAATCTGCTAGGCCTGCTGAATCCTACATTAACGGGTAATTTAGTTTATAGAACTCATTTACTATCGCTGACGAAATACAATTCCAAATTTTAACGACCTTATACAAAAACTCTTCTCACTTGAAATCAGTCATGACTTTGGCATTGTTTTCTTTGTTGTAAAAATATGTACCCAAACAGATGGATTTTTACCTTTAATTTTTGATATTATTACTAAAGCTAACATATTTCCACATATCTCTTTTGAATTTAGTAACCTATTGAAAACATGTTTCGACCAAATTTTTTCAGATTCAAAATAAATTCTTTGAACAAATAAGACCGCCACTTAGCTTTCTAGTGTGAGATATTTTAATGGATATCTTAGAAAACACATTACTGACTTTCGAGGTTATGTGATAGAAAAAATTACAAAATTCTATGTTTTACATAAAAAATGCCTATATGTAGAGCCTATTTATATTATGTCCTTGTTACAATATTCTGTTGAACAATGATTAGTCAAACTATTATTTTTTCATTATAATTTCTACTGAATACGCTCACTTGAAATAAATCTCATCATCGAATTTATATTTCAGAGATGAGCGTGGAAATTCGCGATTCATAAGGGAATAAAATCTGAAAATTCTAACGAACTCAACAGGGTACATTTCAGTCCCAGATCACTTAATTACCCGGAATATTTCCACATCTACGAAACCCCATTTCATTGCGTAAAATGAAGAATCATCCAACGAATTGTACATAAAACGATTTTACGCTCTGTGGTAAAATTATATCAACGATGGCGATGAAAGCCACTGATTTAATTTGGTGTCCGTTCTTCCGCCCAAATTATCGTGAAGGATCGCGTAAATGCAATTTTAGTACAAAATTAACGAATGTTGGTTGGAGCAGAAGAAATTAAGATTGGAGAAAATTTCCGCAAATATTCCCAGTATAACATTACAGAAAAATTATTCAATAACTAGGTTAGGTAGAGTATTTCCTCCAGGGCCGCAAAGTATAAATCAAAAACAAATAACTAACGTTGTACTAATAAATTCAAACCAATCGAGAATATACAGAATTGCATGAAATGAATGTCCAAAGGCTCACAAAAGAAAAACAAGTAGAAATCTTGTATCAAGATTAAAAAAATATCGCTCCTCAGATAATAAATCACCAGTTTTTGAACATATTGAATCTACAAACCACGTAATTACATAAGATAATTCGAAATATCTCCACGAATGCAATGGAGAAATCTCAATGAGTTTATTTGAAAGATTTGATATCAACAAGCTTTGTAAAATCCCAAAAATTTCGCCCTAAATAGTCAACTAGAAATGAATCATTCCCCACTACTCAACATTTAAAATAGTTATACTCAGAACTTTCTTTTCCACAACTGTTACTTTTAGACACTTAAAAATAACACAGCTCTACAAAAAAAATTTTTTTTATGGTTGCCCTGGATATCATCGCAAATTTTTATGTTTTCAAGTGCCCAGATTACGAATATATTCATGAAAGTTCTCAATGTGCTCGTATTTTCATGATTTTTGCATTTCTTATATTTTGAACAATTATAAGCTTGTTAGAAATAAAATTTAATTTTCCAGTCATGATTAGGCTTCTGCGCAACTTTTTCGCGCATACAAACATCACCTGATCCCCACTCTCAGACCCCTTGCTCCACAGAACAGCTGAGATCTCAGTTATTTGACAATATTGAAGTATATATACGTAAATCTGAATAAAGTGTCATGGATTAATATTTTGTTTCAATTATTGAATGTCCATTCTTATATATTTGTCTTCTAGTCTAAAATATGAGTTCGTCACGAAGAAAGTGTAAATATTGTAGTGATTTATTTTGTTATATTTGCGGTGTTTATATACCAAAAAACAAAAAAGAAATATCACAGACTTTGTCAAGGAGACTTATGTTGAATATTTTGGTTTCAAAATGGACAAATTAGGTAAACCATGGGTTCCTAATAAAGTTTGTAAGTCCTGTGTTGAGTCATTACGGTTGTGGAAAAAAGTTGAACGTTCTGGATTAGACTTTGGTATTCCTATGATCTGGATGGAGCCTACGAATCATTTAGATGATTGTTACTATTGCGTAGTAGATGTTAAAGGTTTTAATCGAAATCAAACGTGGAGATACCCAGACTTACAGTCTACGAAATGTCCGGTTCTCCACAGTGAAAATCTCCCTCGGCCCATATACATTTCAAAAGTAATTCGCATGCCCTCAGAAACAATGATGTTACCAAATTCACAGAAATCGGGACCATCTACTAGTGGAAGTGAATGGGAAGGTGAAACATCTACGCCAAAGTTATTTTCTCAAAATTAACTCAGTGATTTAATACGTGATCTCAATTTATCAAAACAAGGATCAGAACTGTTAGCCTCAAGATTGAAAGAAAAAAATTTATTAGTACCAACAGTAACAATTACAACATACAGAACGCGAGAAAAAGAGTTATTACAATTTTTTAGTGAAAATGAGGGATTAGTGTATTGTAATGATATCGCGAAGCTCTGCTTATAGACATGGGTTTAAAAGAGTACAAATCTACTGAATGGCGCCTTTTCATTGATAGTTGCAAAAGAAGTTTAAAATGCGTCTTATTGCACAACGGAAATAAATTTGCATCAATTCCAATTGCCCATTCAACGAAACTCAAAGAAGAATATGAAAATGTAAAATTGGTTTTAGAGAAAATTAAATACTCTGAGCATCAATGGCCGATCTGTGTGGATTTAAAATGGTTAATTTTTACTTGGCTGACAAAGTGGATATACAAAATACCCTTACTTTATTTGTATGTGGGATAGTAGAGCAAAGCAACTTCATTGGGAACAAGATGTTCGGCCTGTAAGAAATTCTTTAACTGTCGGTAAAGCCAACGTAATAAGGGAGCCGCTGTTGAGCAGAGACAAAATCATACTTCCACCATTATATATTAAGTTAGGTATGATTAAGCAATTTGTAAAAGCGTTGAACAAAGACGGAAATTGTTTTAATTACATTTGCAGAAGATTTCCGAAGCTTAGTATGGAAAAATTGAAAGGTGGAATATTTGATGGTCCTCAAATACGGCAATTGATGAAAGACTCAGATTTTATCAAAGTTATGACTGTTCCGGAATGTAAAGCTTGGAAAAGTTTTGTGTTGATTGACGAAAATTTCCTAGGTAACCATAAAGCAGCAAATTATGAAGAAATTGTGCAAAATATGCTGACAAACTTTCAGACTTTAGGAGCAAATATGAGTATTAAGTTACACTATCTCCGCAATCATCTAGATAAATTTCCGGATAATTCAGGAAATTATAGTGAGGAACAGGGAGAGCGGTTTCATCAAGATCTAAAAGTGATGGAAGAAAGGTATCAAGGTCGATGGGATTGTCACATGATGGCAGATTACTGCTGGTCTTTGAAAAGAGATTGTCCCTGAAAATTATAGAAGAAAAGCTCATAAAAGGCGTTTTATGGAAAGATGAAATATATTTTCGACATTTTCCTCTTTATTTACTTCGATGTATCCGAATTTCTCAAAACATAACTGACATTATAAATATATCTGTTATTTTGTTTCTTGTTTTACGATTTTTGTTATGTAAAATGAAAATAAAGATTTAAAAAGAAATCAGAGCAAATCCTACAAAATCATTGATAGTTTCATGAATTGTGTGCATAAATAGACCCAAAATCATTTTCATATCTAGGGCAACAAAACCATTGTAGACCAGTGTAGTCTTTGTCTGCAAAACACAAATTTTCTGTTTTCGGTTTAGTGGAGCCAACCATTAATCTGTAACAGAAAAAAGTTGGCGAGAGTATGGAGCCCTGCCGCATTCCTGCATTCACCTGAAAATATTCAATCGTTTCACCATCAACTACCACCCGAATCGATCTACTGATGAGAAAGCTACACAGTTCTTGTTTGTTTTTTATTATTCATAATTACTTGAATATCCCAAATATTGGGGAATAACATAGGTTCTTCTATATGTCTTATGAATATTTCAGCGTGAAGTGGATTTGAGGGAAAGCCCATAGCAAGGCCTCCAGATTTTTCTCAAAAATTTGTTATAAAATTGGAAATAGTTTCGTTGAAAACAAAAGTTGTGAGGAGAAATTAAATCATTGTGAATAATAGTATTGATATATGAACGGTCGGAAATGCTGGATATTAATGGTAGACATTCATCTGCCGTGATATTAGACTACATATGGTTGACGTCAAGGGACAGTAGAAAAGCATTTGCAGGTACTGTAACATATTACAGTTTTTTGGTAAGTTCTAAGGAGTTTTTTTAACGGCATATTCGAGGAAAAAATTTGTAAGATTTTTGGAAATGTAATTGAGCTCTCTTTATAATTCATACCTGTTTCTCTATATTCAAGACAAATTGTACAACTGTACCTTTGATTTAACTTACAATTTGTACACTTCTGATGATGATAGAAACATTGAAATAGCTATTACGTTTGTTAATTATATTTTCCACTAAATTTTGTGATTTAATTTACAAAGTAAACCAAAATTACCGTATGACCTTCCACAATATCATTAATTTTCTATTTCTATTCTCAATGTTGGAATATTTTTATCCCGACATTAAATGTTTCTACAAAGTTTGCATCCATAAGAACTAGTTTTCAATAATTTTTGTATTTTAGGTTTGGTTCAACAATAATCCAGGAGCTACCTTTATTACCCCCCATCAATTCTGTTCAACTTGGGACGCAAAATAGTTTTAGATTAGCTAGTGTATAATATATTATATTTCAGATCCATCAGATCGAAGGGGCGGACACCCTCTGATACTATTCATGTTTCGTGTGGCGTCTCACTCCCGCTCTAAGCACCCCATCCCCCTTACTCTAAGCTGCCGCATGTTATATGCAACTTGCTAATGTATGTTGCAACACCATATGCCTATGTGCTCGAGGACCTGTCGAAACTGATTCCCCTGAGGATCTCAGCACGTATGTGTATAACCCACCCCATGCAGAGCACGTCAATTTGTTATTTATTTCACTTGCTACCCGAATCCGGAATGTGTATATGTATTTCTGTAGTGCTTTTCGATCTAGTTGATTTGATTATGTTAGAATATAGGCGTTATTCTGACATTCTGATTTCACGTTATCTGTTACAGAAACTATCTGCGTGAATAATTTAGGCCTTATAGGCTCGGAGATCCTAGCGATTCGTTGAAATTGCGACACATTGAACACACAAAGTAATAAATGAAAATGCTGTGATTGTGAAAAGATTGGAGGATGTTTTTTAACCATTTACTGCTTTGTGATCACTTGAGGAACCACATCTATCCACATCCATAAAGGCCATAATCAACCAACGCAACGAATTTTATACAAGACTAGTTGAATCTGTAGACTTCGTATTGTGTCAATCGATAAATAAAAGACCCAAACCTTTGTATAAAATAAACCTAAAGCAAACAAAAGGAATCCGTAATTAATAAGATCCAATGCTATTTTGAACATGTTTACTAAATTGTTGTTCCGATGAAAAAACATTCGTAATTATTGGACAATGGTTCTCTTCATTGTTGGATTGTAAGCACAACGCTTATCAACTTCCGCATCTGACTTGCACATAAAATGAATTTATAAAAACTGATGATACGCCACTGGTAGTTGTAACAGCGCCCCCAGTAAGTGATAAACTTGTCCTTGTATCTGTAATTTTTAAAGATTTGTTCAATAATTATTTCCGATATATAAACATCTCAAAAAGTATAGGAACACTTACCAATATCTTTGAAATATGAATTTGATGATTCGAATTTATAGAATTCTTTCGGTTTTGTTAGGATGTATTGTATATAATGTATTCTCAAGAAAAAAAATAATATTTGACTTCTCCAAAGCACCTATTATAAAAAACAATTTGAAATTTGAAAATGACGAAATTTGGTAAAACTCAAAAAAAAATCCTGAACTAATATTTTCGAAACGATATGGAAGCACTTATATTTTTCAGTACCCAGAAGGTCCACCTCTGTTATTAATGACACTTTAGCATCGTCGCGGCATGCTCAATATTAAATTGTCTATTACATTTTGGCCTAAGTCATTCCAAGCCCCCTGAACTGCTAATCGAAGTTCCTGTTCATGATGGAAGACGTTTTGACGCAGGAGATTTCTTTTTAAGGTGTCCCACACATGCTCGATGGGATTCAGATCTGGGGAGCAGGATGGCCACTGTAGAAGATCGATATCATTCTCTTCAAGAACGTTCAAGACAACTCTTGCACGATGATGAGGGGCATTATCTTGTAGGAAGAGTGGATTTTGACCCATTTTTGGAGATACGGTACCACTACAGGTAAAACTATCTCATTTGCGTAAGAATTTCCCCTAAGGTTGTTCTGTATGAAAATGAGGTCAGTTCTTCCACCAAGGCGTATTCCTCCCCAAAACATCACTGATCCTCCTGCTAACAACTTCTCGAGCATGCTGGAGACGGTTTTGCTTTCCAGGTTCCCTCCATATTCGAATTCATCACTGAAGAGAACTGTGGCCCACCTCTCTTGATCCAAGTTTGCGTGTTCTTGGCACCAAGCTAAACGAGCAGCGCGATTTCCATGGGTCAGTTGTGGAACTCTTAAAGGACGTCTGGAGTGGAGTTGATCTTCGTGCAGTCGATTTCTCACAGTTTGATCGGAAATTTGTACATTATGAACTCGTGATAGCTCTTGAGCTAATTGAGATGCTGTGGTAGTACGATCTCTTCTGGCTTTTAAACTCAATAATCGGTCTTGGGCGACTGTAGTAATCCTGAAACGACCTGTTTGGCGTTTTTCTACGCTACCTGTTTCATTGAAACGCGACCATAAACGGTTTATGACACTTGGGCTACTTCCCAGAACCCTGGATACTTCCCGTTTTGAGTTCCCAGCTTGGAGCATGCCAACGGCTCGTAACATCTCTTCCCTAGTCAAATGTCGTCTTTCCATGGTCGAATCACAAAACTTGAATCTTTCATTTGTGCTTACAACAGAAACAAAGTGCCAACTAACTGATTTCAAACACTGAATACATGAAATGATTATAAAGCAGCGTCGCATCTGCTGCATTCTTAGTTTTTTATAAAAAAAAACTGAAATCTGTTACGGCACTCTACATAATTTGGTGAGAAATTGATGCAGGTGTTCATTTCTTATAAAAAATCATCCATATTGATCATTCTGGATACGATATATCGATATTCAGAAGTGTTCCCTAGACTTTTTTGAGGTGTTTATTCTTCATTTGAGAAAAACGGAGCCATTTTCTCGATTATTTTCACTTTGCCAACAATCTTCAAAAATAAGGTACATATTAAGTGTAATTGTTGTTTGACACCATCCAATTGTGGTTTTCTTTTGTTATCTGTAATTCAAAGAGCTCCCTTAATTTTCCTAACTTCTGTGGTTCATAACGTCAATATTAGGGAATGCAATGTCGTTATTTTTTGAGGTGTTTATTTTAATACAAACTTGAATATTTAAAAGAAATATTATGGTATAATACCTTGAAAGTGGGCATGAAATTGTCTTGTATAATATGTGTAGCGCCAAACGATGTAATCTGGAAAAAGCTGTTATATTTCTGAATGTTGGCCAAGAAGTGCTTAGAATCATTTCCAATCCCAGAAAGTTAAAGGGGGTAAAGGATCTGGTAGTGGGACCAATTGTGGCAATATTACTTTGCCAGTAGATTCACCATTTATTTCTTCTGCTTCTTGCACGGCGCGTTTATGGGCAGCACTCAGGCCGTTAGGCCAATTGTGCTGGCGTGTTGAATTATTTTGTTTCGTGTCTTGGTAAAACTTTTTGAAGCAGCTTTCAGGACTGTTGTAGCTGGCCTCCAGGATCATTCGGGCGCTAGGTGTTTCAGTGCCCAAGGTGTTCAATCTAGTCACCTTATGAGCGGGACATTCGAAGAGTATGTGTGGTTTCCGATAGTCTCATGACGTGTAGGTGTTTGTTGACTTGAGGTCCCGTCAATAGACCCACTACCATCCCAACAGACTTTTTATCGAGGGACAATAGTACATATACCCTCTTCTTTGGTTGCGGCCCCTTCACGAGCCTTACAATATTTCCAAATTATTATCATTCCTCAAATTGTTAACGATTTGTCGACACAATACTCTATTGCTGGATCATCGTAGAGTGCAGCTCGTTTCAGACTCACAGGAGCAGTGCGTCTGCGGAATTGCTCAATTTCACTATAAAGTAATAGTAACACTATTACGATTCTAGAAACTCATAAGTATATTGAAGAACAGAAACGCTGTTTATTCCAGAAAAATTTATAGAATTTTATGTTGATCCTACTAACAAATTTCAAACCCTAGTCATATCCCTAAATGAAAAGTGTACGAATTTATTGCAAAAAGATGGGTTGAAATTGACTGTTCTATATTCATTACCCAAAGTTCACAAGGTTGATGGTCCCATGAGATCTTTTGTTTCATATATAAGTGCTCCTGCTACTAAATTATGTGAATATTTGAACAACATACTTCCGAATTTGATACAACAGAATCCAATTTACTCAATTGTAACGTGCTAAAATCACGTCACAACAATTTGAATTACTGTGTCACGCCACTGGTTAACAGTCTGATGCGCATAATCCGGCTATCAGATGATATATGCATGTGCTACGAGCATTCTTCAAATTCTTCATTTTAGGCTTCTTTTCTTTGCAGACATTCAAGCTAATTAGTTGAACTTCCTTTGAATTGTAGTTGAAATAATTAAATTATATTAAAATTCATATCTTTATCTTGTATACTGTGTAGTAACTTATATCAAAATATAAGGTAAGTTGAAAGTTCATGTAGCAAAAGGCCCTAATTTATAATTTTTCCTTACAGCATTTCTTTTATTAACTGCTTGAATGCCTTATAGTGGCTATTGAAAATTCAATAATAAAAACAAGTACTGTGTTTTAAGAAATTTTACTTAATAATTGTGATTCGTAACGCGTTTCACTACACCGTAGCTTCTTTAGACGAATGAATGTACAGAAAATAAGAATGAGAATATAAATATCAATGTTCTTGAGTAATTAAAAGCTTATTGGGTTGCTTCTTCTTAAGTGGTTATTTATGACAGGTATATCCAGTAAAATTAAGGAGGTGAAGGGCTTAAATCGACTTGTTCATCGATGAGTCTACCTGAGTGTTTGTATTTGTTGAACTCTAAAGTTTCCCAAAGATCTACCTTCCAATATTAATTTTCTATAATCAAAATTTCAAACTGTGGGTCGAAAGAGCGATTATTTTCTAAGAGATGATTCGCGTAATTCGAATCTGATTTTTCATTTGAAAAACTGCGTTTATGATCCGATATTCTAATATTAAAATTTCTATGTGTTCTACCAATGTAGAAATTATCACAGTCATTGCAATTCAATCTATAAACACCTGATTCATTGTTTTTACCTGATTTTGTTTTATTATTTTTATATATTTGTCTAAATTATTATTAGTTTGGAAAGCTATGTTGAAATTATTGCTACTCAAGAATGTTTTCAGTTTCTCACTTGTAATGCCAACGTAGGTTAAGGTGTTGAATTTTTTTTCAATTTATCGACAGTGTAAACTTCATTCAATGCGATTCTACTTTGTTTTTTATTCAAAATTTTATTTATTAGTTTGGGATTGTAACCATTATTTTTGGCTATTTGTTTAATCAGATTTAATTCTTTGTTGAAATTTTCTGGTGACAACGGAATATTAATCAATCTATGAATAAAACTATTGGATGCTGACATTAATTGTTTTTATTATTGATAATGGAACTTTACCAATTAAAAGCCTCCCAAATTCAAATATTAAAAATTCAAATTCTGCTCTACAGAATTGGTCTTTTCTCACGATAGATTCCATAATTATATTCCTTCAATTTCCAAAATTTTTTATAATGACCTTGATAGATTTTTCATTAATAAACTCGATCAAAATAATTCTTCTGAGTAGAAAACGACAAAAGTAACTCAAACTCCTATATTCAATCATTATTTCCTTAATTTTCAAGTAATTTTCGTGAAATTATCATGTAAATCATGAAAATTTTTCAAATTATCAAAATGGTTGCCAAACATCTGTAATTTTTGTAAATAGTTTTTATAGATGCTTCCTCACTTTTTATGTAGCTTCTCTTTCAATTGTAAATAGTTTTTTGTAGATGCTTCCTCGCATTTCATAGAATCTCTTAATTCTATGACCTACCTGAACAGCTAGCATGAGTTTACTTTTTCAGAATCTCTGTAACTTTTCCTATTAATTTTTGTCTTTAAATAATATTAGATCCACGTAATTTTGTTACTTTAAATTCCCTGGTGTAGCTGGCTGTTACGTTAGAGCATAGAATATATATCAAGTCATTTGAATTGAAGAAGAAAGTATGCCAGGTAATCGAATTGTATATAGTTTAACAGTTATTACTATCTACGGCACGATTGCCTTGATAGTTTTTTTCACCGTTTGACTCTGCAGAAGATTAGGTGATGGAAAATGTAGGTACCAGGCTTTCAACTGCTTGGTTTCTAAACCTTAGAAGGAACATAATCTAAGGAATCTAGGTAAATCACGAAAATATGTCAAATTATTTCACAAGACCGTGGAGTATGGATCTTTGTTCAAATTTGGTAACAATATGTATAATATGTAATTCACATATAATCCCATCTTTACTCATAATCATAAATAATCACAATTATATGAAACAAAAAGAAAGAAAAACCTTAATACACTCCTGTTCTAGGATTAGATTTGTGGAATAAAGTCTTTATCTTGAGACATTCCAAGGAGAGTAAAACGATATCCCGTAATACTTTAAAATATTCTCGGGAAATCCCAAGAGGTATCTAGGTGTTAGCTAATTAAGATCCCAAATACTAATTTTGTTTAACTACATTAAATACTCTCTACGCCCTTTCTTCGAAGTTGGCGCTCGAGGAACTCCGGCACCAATTAAATTTGTCTGTAGAAGGAGTTTTTATTATAATCGAATTAAGGATACTGAGCGCCCCGATCTTTTCTTAATCGTTACGAGGCACTTCTAATTGATAGATCAATATTGTGGTAATTTGTCGTCAGTAGTGGAGCTTTGGGAATTGAAAAGTCACACTGATATCCAAATATTCCTCTAGGAAAAATGCTTTTGAAAATCTCATAAACACGATTTAAACCTATAAATTCTTTGAGACATCTTTGGTATCTGCATTAACTGACTTAAAAAATCTATATAGGCAGATAATCTTTGTGTTGAGAATGTCTGAATTACATCCATGCTGTTGCTGCAGATTGTAGGCTTACACCATTGACTTTGATGGAATTTGTCAATTTAAGTATCTAATTGTATGAAGAATAAATCGCATAAATTCGCATTGAAAACTATCATACCAAAGAATTACGAATCGAGTTTACATTTGAATTGTGGAGGCCGTTACTTGATGTAGATCCATGATATAAATGAGATAAAAAACACAAGGTTTAACTTTAACCTACACTTTATTTGAAAAAAATTCGACGACGTTTCGCTGACACAGCAGCTTTATCAAGAATGACAAACAGAATGAAGAGTATGGTATTATAAACAAATCGTAGAACAAGTTGGATGAATAACAGGAAAATCCACACCGAGCCATTGTACAGTTAGTATGAAAGGTAATAAAAACTAATTAAACAAGTTAAGTAGGGGTGAATAATTCACGTCTACCTGCTCATTCAAAAGCTTGTCCGAATGTTTGTATCTATTTATTTCTAATGCTTCTAGGAGATCTAATTTTGAACTTTTTGATTTTATATGTAATATGTCAAAGTTCTTATTGAATGAATGGTTTTCTTTCATTAGGTGGTTTGAATAATTTGAATCAGATTTATTTTTATCGAAGCTACGTTTATGTTCAGATGTTCTTATGCCAAAACTCCTATAGGTCCTACCGATATAAATTTTATCACAAGAACCGCAATTGAGTTTATAGATTCCTGATTTACTTGATTTTTCAACACGAGATTTATTATTTTTAATATGTTTACCTAAGTTATTAGAAGTTTTGAAAGTTATATTAAGATTTTGTTTGACGAGAAAGGATTTAATATTTGTACTTGCAGAACCGCAGAATGTTAAACTGTTGAATATTTTATAGTCTTTATGAATAGGATATACTTCATTTATTGCTTTCTGATACAGTTTTTTACGAATGATTAGATCTATCATATCCGGATTATATGAATTATTAGTGGCTATCTGTTTGATGATGTTTAACATTTTGATGTTTTGGTGGGAAGTTATATATCCTATAGGAGTTTTGGTGGGATAGTGTCTGTCTCATATATAGTGTTAAACACTTTATGTAGAGCTGTGATGCCTTTTTCATCTGAAGGAATTTCGTCTGGGCCATCTGCTTTATTATTTTTGCGTCGCGTATAGCTTTTTCAATTTCGTCTTTAGTTATGGGTGGACCGGTTAGTGAAATATTGACATCAGCTGGAGGTCTGTCATCGTCAAATAGTTCTTTTATATACTTTTCCCAAACATTGTTTTTCTCTTTGCTGTCGAGGACTATTTGGTTGTTATTATTGACTGTTACAGTTGTTCTCATTTTTCTATATATACCAGCAGTTTCCTTCAGTTTTTGTGCATGTTTAAGTCATCATGTTGGTTTTGTAGTTGTTAGATTTCTTGGCATTCACGTTTAAGCCATTCGTTTTTGCTATTCTAATCTTTGACCTTATAAGTCTTTGAATGTCTTTGTACTATCTTTTTTGTTTTTGTGCTCTCGTCGTTTGTCCATTAGAAACAAGATATCATCTGTTATCCATTTCTGCATTTCGTTCTTGTTTTATACCCTAGTATGTTTTGCATTGAGTTTGTTACAGTGTCCATTATCCTTGTCCAAGTTTGCATTGACGTGTTTTCAATATTCGAAGTTATTATTTGGATTTGTGAGTTCATCTCATTGCTCAACTCAGATTTTATTATTGGGTTCTTCATTTTTTCTAACGCTATCTGTACTATGGGCTAATCGCTGATCATTTTTCCATGACTTTCTATATAATGGGCAACAATGTGATTGGACGATAATGTTTTTTTCCCTTGGTAGCGTGTTATATGTCACGCTACGCTATCATCATTTCGTATTTGAGCAATGCCATTCAGAACTTGTAAAACTGGCATTACCACTCCGTATACTTTACGGTAGCTTGTTTGGTTCTGTACTCCGTGCCCCCCTCCTACGCATGCTATAGATTCTCTGATTTTTAAACAACTCGACCGACAGCGATTAATTTCTGTTCCATCCTTGCTTTTTTACGATTTAAATGATTTTTTATCATCCATTACCATTGCTGAAATGAATTCCTTTCATACCTTTGAAGGAAATTTTAATCATTTGATTATCATAAACAACGAAGGTTGCTTAATTTATATATGATGATAATAAAAATTAAATTATGAATTATACTATAACAAAAAATTTATTGAAAATCAGGATTGCAATTTCGGTCTGTCAATCATCTACAGATGACAACAAGTATTGAATTCAATACCGAGACCTAGACCGAATTTGCCTTCCTGATTTCAATGAATTTCTCATGATAGTATAATACATAAGTTAATTTCTTATTATCATCATGATTAACTATAACGCAGTACCGGTGGAAACAATGGAATCAATTAACTATTCAACTTATATTTATTTTCTTATAGGTTTTTTAACCAGCTTACTCAAAGTCTGGTTCTCCACTTCTTCTATCCAACCCTCTGAATATTTGCCAGCTATAAAGAATTCTTTAAATATTAATCCACGAGAAGAATGAGACTCATACATTCTAAATTCTAACAGAATATAAAAAAGGTAGAATCAGAAACGTACCCTACTTTACGTCATCCTTTATTGCGGAAACAATTCCATTTAACGGGGGGTTGAAATTATGAATGCAGGCACCCTTCTTGAAATTCGATACGCGGAATTCGAAGATAAATCCACTTAAATATTAATTCGCGTGCATTTTCTCTTTTAGCTACGGCTTATTCAGACATTTAACGATAATCGAGAATGACTTTAAGACGGGCTCTGTTGGTTTAGAAAGAATATTGGAAAATGTTTGTAGATAGATTAGTTTTATAATTTTTCAAAACTTTTTTCTTCTACAAATGTTGATCGCTTTCGATAGAGCAAAAACCGAATAGCATCCGAAATGAATTTCTAACAGTCTGAGAATTTTTCATTAGTACGCAAAAAACTTCAAAAAGAAATCCAGGAAGTATTTCCAAGTATAAAAGTTTTAACACAAAATACAACAGCTAAATTTATATTGGTAATCCTAGTCTAAAATTAAAATCATTCCTCTTGCATTATAATTTCAATATAGCATTCCAAACTGATAATTCTTTAGGCCGACGTATCAAAAACTGCAAATCTAAAATTGATGAAAGTAATAAATCCGGTGTTTATAAACTGTCTTGCGAGTATTTTAATAAAATTTATATTGGTAGAACTTTCAGAAATTTCAAAGTTAGATTATCTGAGCACAAACGTAGTTTTAATTATCATAAATCAGATTTCCATTATTCTAATCACTTACTCGAAGAAAACTATAACTTAAATGATGATTTCAAAATTTTACACAATGAAAATAATAGACAAAATCTCAATCTATTGGAAATTTTAGAGATCAACAAAGAAAAGAAATCAGCTAGGTTACTTAATAGTCAATTAGATCTAAATCCTTCTCAAATTCAATTGACGAGGCTTTTACGTGATAAAATGCATTTTCACAAACACAAGTAAACGATGATTTCTACTGAAATATATTTTTAAATGCTCAACGCGTTTCGATACACAGTATCTTCATCAAGAGCGAATGAATACTACAAATATATCTTACTAACAAATTTTTATATATACTAAAGGGGCAATCCACTCAGATCTATCCGTACTTGAACTAATGTTCAGGAAATAGATTTAATAAGGGTGAGTTATTTATGTCTACCTGATCATTAAGAATTTCCGGTGAATACTTAAATCTGTTAATTTCAAGTGCTTCCAGAAGGTTGAGTTTTGTACCTCTCTTCTCAGAATGTAGGATTTTCAATTCTGAATTGAAAGAGTGACCATTTTCCCTAAGATGATTTGAATGATTTGAATCGGTTTTTCCATTGATGAAACTGCGTTTATGTTCAGAGATTCTAACATTGAAATTTCTTCCTGTTCTACCTATATAAAAACAATTGCAATCTGCACAATCCAATCTATAAACACCTGATTTATTTTCTTTATTAATTGAAGATTAATAATTCCTGATGAATGAACCTAAATTTGTTGATGTTTTGAACGCTATATTTAAATTTGAATTTTGAGAAGGATTTCACATTATTGCTAATATTGCCTATATATGTTAAACTATTGAATTTCTTGTCTTGGTGTTCACCGATTATATATTATATATTATATGTTGTCAATTTATCAAAAGCCTTCTCATACAGATATCATAATTGATTAAATAAATAATGGTTATGATTCAAATTTAATGAGCAGCATACTACATAAGAAAATACAAAAATTAGCTTTACAACATATATATCCAATCGGCGAACACCAAGACAAGAAATTCAATACTTTAACATATATAGGCAATATTAGCAATAACAACAATGTTTCCAACTGACCCTTGGAAAATTGTATTCAAGGCAAGCTCCATTTGAGTCAGAAAAAGTCTAATTTGCCTTTCGGTGGTCGGTAAATAGAGAGGGCAGTCAATCTCCGATGTGGAATCTTGGCTGCAGCAATTTCTATATGCCTATTCAAAGCTGTTTTATATTGTTCAAAGATTCGAAGCTCATTTCATGTTCTACTAATATAAGTGCCCCTCTATGAGTATCACTCTTACGTGTATAGCAACTATTTTCGTGAAAATGCTTGGAAAACCAGTGTTCGGTTACGTATGCGACCAAGCAGGCGTTGTTTGTAGAATATTGATTAAGGAATCGATTTTATTTTTCAAACACTGTATATTCAGTTGAAGAAAGTAACTCGTTCAGTTATTTGTTTTTTGTTCATCGAAAGTACCGGGTTTTTGGATTTGAAAAAACTTATATCGTGAAACCGTTACGCCTGGAGGCCAGTTTTCACTCATCTCGAATTTCAACCTCTAGAGCAGGGGTGACCATCCTTGAAAATTTGGAAGAGGGTAGATGGGTCGAGTGATACCTCGAGAGAGAGGTATTATCTTTGTATGCATCCCCGTGAACGAATTTTCATTTTTGATTGAAAACTGTAGAAGATACAGAGTGAGCTACTGAAAAATAGACTCCAAAAGTCTTGGCGCGATAGTCTTCTCTATTTTTCAGTGGCTCACTCTGTATCTTCTGCAGTTTTCTATCTACCCTCTTCGAAATTTTCAAGGATGGTCATCCCTGCTCTAGGGGTTGAAATTCGAGATGAGGATGGTACTTGATGATGACTGCCATTAATCAGCATGGATCTGTTCCATTTTACTTCACTGAAATTTGAATAGTCTCTGAGAAATAGTCTTCCCTATCTTTCAGTTGCTCTCTCTGTACCTTCTACAGTTTTCAATTAAAAATAGAAATTCGGTCATGGCGATGTGAACAAAGATACAACCTTTCTTTTGAGTCATCACTCGACCCATGTTTCTTATTCAAAATGTTCAAGGATAGCAACCCCTGATATGTCTGGCAAGTTTTGTACCCCAAAAGATGTCACCTTGAAACAAAAATCAACCTGTAGATGGTAGATATAGCCACTGTTTAGTTTTCGTTGAAGCACCCTGTATAGTGTTGTCGTAAAAGTAGGGTGACAATTTTTGTGGGGAGTGTATTTCGATAAATAAGTGTTCTCCTTCTTCTTCTTCTGATTACATTTTGTTGAACCCCAAATGCAAATAAATTTCCAGCTCAGTGCAATATTCACTATCTCATCCCTCTATAATTCATCAAAGCATTCACGTGCGTGAATGCATAGTTTTCTGTTTGCTAGTTAAACAGTTGCAGCGCTTTGGTTCACTACGATCTGGAAATCGTTTCCGATAGAGTCGAAATACGCGAGAACTTTTTCTGTTAGATTGAAAATAGGTTTATGTAATGTCTCTAATCACATGATTTTCGTTTTCGCAGAAGGTAATCAAATTTGAATAATAAGATTGAAAATATGAGGTTCTTGTTTGGAACGTCCAAGTGAAAGTGTTCAAATTGATCAAGAATTGTAGGAGCTATTGTATCGGGCATTTTCAGTAGAGACCAGTTAGTGAAAAGGAATAGTATTGTTTGTTGCATTTTTTGTAACGTAGTTTCATTTATTCTACTGCAATACGGTACTCATATCCAAGATAGTCTTAAATCTGCTCTCATCCTTGTAGGATATACTCCGAACAGCAGCATTCCAGAATAAAGCACTTCTATGCTAGTGAATATTGAATTCTTCAATACGAATCCCTCTTAGCGGAGTCCAAAGAGGATAGATATAAGTTGAGACAAGGTATAGGCATGTAAATTTTGGAGTCACACGGCTGAAAACTGAATTCCAACACCTCTGACGACGTCATTCTCTGGGGTTTTTATAAATTGATTCAGTGCTAAGCTCTGGGGAAATGCGGCTTGTTTCTGACAATATAGTGAGGACGGTGACTGCGTTTTCTATTTTACAGGTCCGGTTTATCAATTCATATCAATAATATCTATTCTTCAATTTCATGAGAATATGGAAGAGTACAAATAGATTTTAGAAATTTTATTTTTTGTAAGATTCCCCCTGAACTTTGTGCTTCTTATGGAAAAGACTTTTTAGCGATTACAAACATATCAAGGAATTATCAGTGTGATGTGGGAAAATGCACTTGTATTTGTGACCCGTTAGTAGGAAGGAAGAAAGTAAAAAATATTTTGACTCACGAGAAATTGAAGCAAATAAAGTATATAAGGACAAGGAGAAAATTTCTCATGGAACAAGGATAGCAGATTGACCAAAAAGTTTAGATAAATTAACGATAATAAGTTATCAACTTTTTCTTCTTAACGTGAACTTCAAACGTGGTTTTCTCAAATTGCTATTTTTGGAATACGCGTACGATGGGAATAATACCACTCAACGAGTCTACTTGTTTTCTGTTTGAGTTAAAAATGATTTTTTTATCTATCATATGCTTTGGACGCTTGTATCAAAATTTCTGTTTGAATGGAATCATTAACGAAAACCCAAGAAAATTTAAGATAATTTTATTTTATCTCAACAAAATAATGTTGTTTGATAGTTTATATATATATATATATATATATATATATATATATATATATATATATATATATATATATATATATATATATATATATATATATATATATATATATATATACAGGGATATCCTGTATAATTTAATAATATGTCTATGAAATAGTGCCATTCGATATCATGGTCTGCTTTGGTTAACTTAGACTCGTAATTTTACAGAAAGGTATTAAAATTCAGAATACGAACATAAACATACCTATACAGGTATATCCA
The DNA here is from genome assembly GCA_013387265.2 of Cryptolaemus montrouzieri. Taxonomy (NCBI): domain Eukaryota; kingdom Metazoa; phylum Arthropoda; class Insecta; order Coleoptera; family Coccinellidae; genus Cryptolaemus; species Cryptolaemus montrouzieri. Next base: position 6,780,319 of record JABFTP020000124.1, read on the forward strand.
CCAGAACCGTCCGTTAAAAACTTTTGAGTTCTAATTACAATATCAAGCTGAAATTTTATACGCCACCATAACTAGCGATTACCAATTGAAGTGAAATATTTTCGAAGTGATACCATTTCCGGTTATACCGAAAGTGGTTCATCACTTTGTTATTTCAAATGGTAATCTACCTTTTTATTATCTGTCAAAACTTTTGACAGATTTAATAATTTTGTTATAAACTCGATTTCCGAGGAACATTTAAAAGAATTGTAGCTCGTAGGTCTTTTGCACTACAGACACAATTTTTGCTTGGGTGGATAGAAGAAGGATCAAGAAATTTTTAAGCAGTCTACACATGTCAAATGTTTATTGCGTTGTTTTGTATGATTTTTCAATTTGGCCTTTTTCAAACAGCAATAACTCAATTTTCAAAGGGCATGCCAATTTTTATATCGCCATCAGATGAAGCGTCAAATTTCAGATGGAATTGTATCAGCATGTACTATACCCATCTCTTATCGTTCCTAAATAATTTCGGGATATATTGAATTTTGATGATTTTGCAAGAACTAACAGAGAATGCTTTGAAATTTTGAATCAAGTAGCTGAACTGGCTACGCTCACCTGACAGGTGCCTTAAATTAATATACTTATCACTTCGTTCATTCGAATTTGATATTTTAACAAGAATTGTTGGTAATTTGAAGTGAAAATTTTTGAAAAACACCAGATTGATAATAAAATGGCTGATTATTCAAACGAGGATATGTTTAATCTCTTTTTAATTCATGGCGAATGTCAAAAAGTGGTGGATAGAACTTGCAGGCAATTCAATAACCAATTTCCAAATTTGGCGCCTATGAGTAAAACAAAATTTCGAAGGATTAGAAGCAATTTTCTGCAATCTGGAGGAACAAAATACATAGAAACTAGAAGAAAACCAATTCTCGAGGACGACGACAATCAAATTAATACGATAGCGTATTTTCGTGCCAATCTACATGCGTCCATTAAGTCAGCATCAATGGATATTGGATTGAGTTATACTTCCATTCAAAGGATCCTCAAGAAACATTACATGCACCCGTATTCTTTTATCAGACTACAAAAATTGAAATCAACTGACCTTCCCAAGCGGCTAAATTTCTGTGAGAATTTATTAATTCGGCTTCAAGAAGATGAGACAATTCTGCAAAAGATTATATGGTCTGATGAAGCCAAGTTCAGTGAAAGTGGAATAACCAACAGAAGAAATCGACCTTTTTGGGCCACAGAAAACCACATTTCATTGAGGTAACTGATTTCCAAAATAAATTCAGCGTGAACGTTTTTGCAATTTTAATGAATGATTTGTTGGCTTATCACATTTATGAGGAAAATCTAAATTTTTTAGATGGATTACCCCTTAACATTCTGATGGATTGCTATTACCAAAAGGATGGTTCACCAGCACATAAAACATGAGCTGTAGATCGGCATCTAACAGAAATGTTCGAGGATAGATGGTGGGGTAATCAAGGACCAAATTTAAGGCCTCCACGTTCTCCGGATCTGACGCCCTTTGATTTTAATTCATGGGGCAAAATCAAGGGTGAAGTGTATTTTATTCCTGTAAGAAGTAAAGAAGGGGTACTAGAGCGCATTCATAATGCTTTTCGAAATATTGATCCTGAGGAAACTAGGAGGGCAACTCATCATGTTCGTATACGAGCTGTCAAGTGTATCGAGCAAAATGGGGTCCATATTGAACATTTATTCAGATCGTAAATTAGTTTTCTCCTATGATGTTTGCTATCATTTATTCGTATTAATGTAGCTATCCTCGATGATTGGTTTTCGCTTAGTACCTACAATTTTTATTCATCCGAATTGTAGAAAATTGCTTCTAATGCTTCGAAATTTTATTTTACTCATAGACGGTAAATTTGGAAATTGGTTATTGAATTGCCTGCAATTTCTACTCACTACTTTTTGACATTCTAAAATGAATTAAAAAAAGGTTAAATATATTTTCGTTTGAAAAACCAGTGGTTTTATTCCAGATGTATTGTATTTTTTGGATATTTTCAATCTGAAATAACGACAATTCTTGTTGAAATATCAAATTTGAATGAACGAAGTGACAAGTACATTAATTTTAGGCACCTGTCAGGTGAGCGTAACCAGTTCAGCTACTTAATTCAAATACTTCAAAGCATTCTCTGTGAGTTCTTTCAAAATCATCAGAATTCAATATATTCCCAAATTATTGCGGAACTATAACAGATGGGTATTGTACATGCATATAAAATTCCATCTGAAATTTGGCGCTTCATCTGATGGCGATATAAAAATTGGCACGTGCAATTTGAAAACATTGAGTTATTGCTGTTTGAAAAAGGCCAAAATGAAAAAATCATACAAAACAACGCAATGAACATTTGACATGTGTAGACTGCTTAAAAAATTTCTTGATCATTCTTCTATCCACCGAAGCAGAAATTGTAGTGCAAAAGATCTACGAGCTATTATTTTTTTAGATCTTCCTCAGAAATCGAGTTTATAAGAAAAATGCTTAAATCTGTCAAAAGTTTTGACAGATAAGTGCCAACAACTTGAGTATTTTATGCCTTGCTCAAATGTCGGTTCTAGATGTATAATAAAAATGGTAGATTGCCATTTGAAATAACACCCATTTCCGGTATAACCGGAAATGGTATCACTTCGAAAATATTTCTCTCCAATTGGAAAGCGCTGGTTATGGCCGCGTATAAAATTTCAGCTTGGTATTCTAATTGAACTTAAAAATTAGACTAGAAATTGGTCAACGAAACACAAAATGTTTATTTTTCATCAAAATTTATTGTATCATCATGTCAAACTCATGAACTCATAAACTCATCACCAGTTACAATGCGTTTTATGAATGTGGGGTATTAATTGACTCGTTCTTGCATGTTTTCAGCAATCTTTACGCGATTCAATTTTGAAGAGAATTCAAGTTTTTTTGTTATTAGTCGGGCGGCAACGCGTTTCATACCCAACAATCGTTTAAAAGGTTACGACCTATTTCGTGAGACACAGAAAGTTCATTGCCTATTTCGTGAGACACTCTCAAACTTGAATGACAACTTTCAATTACCATTTCTTTCATTCTATCGATGTTAACCTCAATCGAAGATTTTGATGGCCGATCAGAGCGAGGAAAATCTTCCACCACATCTCGGCCGCTGTTGAATGCACTGTTCTACTCATATGCACGTGTGATAGTCAATTCACCGAAAGCCTTCTGTAGCATTTTCAGATATTCGGCACATAAAATTCCATTTGTAATGAAACACTTCAGACAAATTCTTAATTCGCTCTCTTCATTTATTGTGAAAATTGCAAAACACACTTGTGAGAACTGACAAAATCGAGCACTGTAAACCAACTAAATGGCATATCTCGTTCCAACTCCGCGTAAGTAAAGAAAACAGTTGTATCAGCTTAGCAACAACAATTCCATGAAATTTTTCTGGTGAACCCTAAGATGTGTGTAATGAAGAGTGATTATTCCATAATGATCATTTGAATGGTTATTTTGTAAAAAAAATATGAAAAAATCCTTGTTTTGACCGTATCCTTATAAGCACTGTACCCGGCGCATTCGCCATATTGCAACAAACAGTGATGATTTTCTCGTTATATCAAGAAGTCTCCTGTTTCCTATGTCCGCGATCTTTTTCAATTATTGTTCATGAATTAAAATCAGGAATGTAATTTTGCTTTCTTAGGACCTACTTTTCAAGATATGGCAACTCAGAAAGGAACCATAAGATATAATTTTCAATTCATTTTATTTTTCTAACCCCGGAATTGGCTTCTGTATTTATCATTATTAGCAAATATTATTATTATGGTTATTGTCATCTGCAGCTTGAATTTTTCGATATCGAGTTCCTCAACATTTTAGAAGGTATTTGCGTCTTTAATTTTTTCTGCACCAGATAGCAAATCGAAACTGTTTTCCACAGCCTAACCAACATTTGAATCGAATTTAAATCCTTTTCCACTTTCGAATTAAGCATCAAACCAATGTTTCATGTGTTGTTCTATTGGTGCAAACCACATCGCCAGGAAAATTATTCAAAAACGTTTAAATTCAGTTCACGCATGCAAAACACATTTAAAAGTGATCGAAAAAAAATTCCTTCCAATCATGATTTTGAAAATTCACGAGTCAAGAAACAGTATTTTCATCACAACCTTCATTTAAGGCTTAGAAAGTTTATAGAAAATTGTAAATAATGAAATATATTTTCATTTGAATGATCTCTGTTGCGTGCTTCATAAAGTATGTCCAGTAAAAATTGTAGAACAACATCAACAACTATAGTGGGCAATACTTGATTCAAATCCACATCAAATTATAAATAAAATGAAATTTTGTTCACACTTATCAACATATGTACACATTGCTTCTAAGGATTAATGCACAGTTCGAATATTTTGAACTCTTTTTGTGAGCTCATGTTGCAACACGATTGAATTTTGTCAGTGAACAATTGGTCTCAAAGTTATTGGGACAAATTTTTATATACAGCTGAGTCGAGATTTAGTCTTTTCCATTGCGTTCTACGAAATCAGAATGATATAAATTAGGTGATTTTGAGTATGAATCGTAGATGTCATGCTGCCATTTTCACCAGGGGTGGAAACATTTGGTATTTACAGGTTTTTGAGTACCATTTCTTCCAATTTTTTACATTTTTCATTATTAATTTCATATCTAGTTATATAAATAATTGTTATTTCGATTATTTGCAAGAAGAACTACTGGGAATTAATCTTTGAACCTATCTACATTTCTTTTGAACAAATTTGAATTTTCAGTTCTGTGCGTCAATTTTTGGTGCAGTTTACGAGGGTAGTCGGAAAATTTTCCGTCCTAACGAAGATATAAGACATTTTTCCTGAACAATTTTTTTCAAATTCTCAACATAGTCCTCTTGTAACTTTACACACCATCAAAACAATATTCCTATCTCTGTAAATCGACCAATTCGCCAAACTAAATAGGCACAATCATATCGAAAGAAAAGCGCAAAGAGCGCAGTACTCTGGGCTTGCCGGAGATTATTCGAAGATTAATGGGAACTCAACCAAATATAGTATATTGGAAATACACGACGTTGATTAGACCTCTACTGACCTATGCGGTCATCGTATGGCGGCCTGCACTGGACAAAGAGACAAAACGGAAAAAATAATCAAGATCCAAAGGCAAGCATGTCTAGCAGTCACGGGAGTCTTGAGATCCACATCCATGGCCCCCATGGATGTCTGCTGAACGCCCCTCCATTACAAATAATAGTGAAGGAGGCGGCAATGAGGTTGTGGGTAGGAGGTATATGGAGAGACACTCCATATCCCTCAATGAAATAATAGAACCCCGACCTGACCTTCCCACAAGAGGGGATCAAATGGGAGCCACCTACCACCTCCCCTTCAAGGTCGTCATTCCACCAGAACAAATTTGGTCCACATTCCACGCCACAGGGCCCCACTTGGTTTACAGACAGGTCCAAAACCGGGATGGGAGCTAGCATCGGCGTCCACGTCCCGAGGTCAAACATTACAATTGCTCTAGATGACAACGTCACTGTAACACACGCAGAAATATTTGCCATTCTCCGATATGCACAGAAAAACCTACACAGGAATTAAAGAAATGCATATAAACACCTCAAAAAAATCTAGGGAACACTTCTGAATATCAATATATCGTATCCAGAACGATCATTATGGATGATTTTTACAAGAAATAAACACCTGCATCAATTTTTCACCAAATTATGTAGAATGCCGCAACAGATAACAAATACTATAATTAAATCAGATATTCTTTCATTATTACAAATTTGTTTAGATCAAAATTATTTCCATTTCAATAACAAATATTATACTATTGAAGACGGCTTGATTATGGGCAATCCGTTAAGTCCTTTGTTAGCAGAAATATTCATGAATAACTTAGAGAAATTAATTCATAATCATCCACTCAGTAAATATTGTTTATACTGGTATCGCTATGTAGACGATATTATTATTTGCTTCACAGGAACAGATAGGCAGTTAAAAATTTTTGAAAATCATATAAATTCATTACATCCAGAAATTGGATTCACAACCGAAATAGAAAGCAATACCTCGATAAATTTCTTAGACTTCACAATTTCGAATGGAAATGGAAAACATGTTTTCGCAATTTACCATAAGCCGTCACATACAGATATTATAATACATAACTCGTCGTGTCATCCATATCAACATAAAATGTCAGCATTCAATAGTTTTATTCATAGATTGATTAACATCCCGTTATCACCAGAAAATTTCAACAAAGAATTAAATTTGATTGAACAAATAGGCAGAAATAATGGTTACAATCCCAAACTAATATATAATATTTTAAATAAAAACAAAGTAGAATCGCATTGAATGAAGTTTACCCTGTCGATCAACTGAAACAAAAATTCAACACCTTAACCTACGATGGCATTACAAGTGAGAAACTGAAATCATTCTTGAGTAGCAATAATTTTAACATAGCCTTCCAAACTAATAATAATTTAGGCAAATATATAAAAATAATAAAACCAAACCTGGTATAAACAATGAATCAGGTGTTTGTAGATTAAATTGCAATGACTGTGATAATTTCTACATTGGTAGAACTCATAGAAATTTAAATATTAGAATATCGGAACATAAACGCAGTTTTTCAAATAAAAGATCAAATTCAAATCACGCGAATCATCTCTTAGAAAATAATCACTCTTTCGACCCTCAGTTTGAAATTTTGCATACAGATGATAAATATTGGAAGGTAGATCTTTGGGAAACTTTAGAAATCAATAAATACAAACACTCAGGTAGACTCATCAATGAACAAGTCAATTTAAGCCCTTCACCTCTATTGAATCTCTTCAGGGAGCAATCTAATCCTCAATTTTATTAGATATACCTGTCATAAATAACCACTTAAGAAGAAGCAACCCAATAAGCTTACAATTACTCAAGATCATTTATATTTATATTTTCTGTACATTCATTCGTCTGAAGAAGCTACGGTGTAGTGAAACGCGTTACGAATCGCAATTATTAAGTAAAATTCCTTAAAACACAGTACTTGTTTTTTATTATTGATAATGGAATTCAAAAACTATCTTTCCAGCGTTTGGGGGGCCTTCCCGGTGACCGACCTGCTGCTATTGGTTTCCGTCTCGTACAATATGTGCTAGTCTGTGTTCTTCCATCCTGTCTACATGTTCATTCCATTCTCGTCTTCAGTGTTACATGTTTCTCATATAACCTTGTTCCTAATTCTATCTCTGAGCGATTTTCTTGATATTTGCCTTAGCGTCTTCATTTCTGACGTTCTTAGAATTTTCTTGGTTTTGAAGGTATCGGCCCTATTTTCTACTGCATAGGGGGCGATAGATCGTATACACGCTTTGTAAATCCTCGTTTTGCACTCAATGCTCATATGCTCGTTCTTTCATACAACATCTGTCAGGCTTCCGGAAATCGCTGCTACTTTATCTACCTGCTCTCGGACCTATCTCGCTAAATACCCCAAGGTATTTATAGGATATTACCTGCTTTAATGTTTTATCATCAATTGCGAGCTTACATCTTCTTTGCTCTTTGATATCACCATTGTCTTTGTTTTTTCGATAGCTATTTTCATTTTGTTACTTTCAGCTTCGGATTTGAAAGCAATCAGGAGTCTTTGAAGATCATCTTCATTTTCCGACATTATTGCCGCATCGTCCGCGTAGCATACTATGTTTATTCCTCCCGTAATCGTCCTGTATCCGTTTCCTACTGATTTAACTTTGTTGATGATTCTGTCCATTATTAAATTGCACAGAAAAGGGCTGAGACTATCTCTGTCTTATGCCTGCTGTGATAGGTATTTCTGATTTAAGGCTACCTTGGGATTTTATTTTCGTGGTGTTGTTGGTGATCAGGTCTTCGATAATTTTAATGATTGATTCCGGCATCTGTTCCTCTTCTAGTATCTGCAGCACATCTTTCACTCTTACACGATCGAAGGTTTGTGGGAGGTCAATGAAGCAGATGTTTGAAGGTTTGTTGTATTCCAGAGACTTTTCTACTACTTGTAGTACTATGAAGATTGCATCCATTGTTGTTCTGTTCCTCTGTTAACAGATGAGCAAAATTCTCTAACTTTTATTTACGTGTGTGCCATCTTTCATTGGAGGCCAAAAACTTGTCAGACCATCCTCGTATATACACTGTTGTATTCAGATTGAATGTTGTATTTGTTTGATGAAGGCGTAGTGTTGCCGAAGAGAGGAAGAAAGGGTCTTCCACCTACAGGTTTCATTTTAAATTTTCCGCCATTTCTGAACTGTCAACATAGAACTGTCATCGACAAGTGAAAACTAGGAAAATTACCATGACGGAAAGATTTTCCGTCGTACAACGCGTCGAAATAATGAAAATTCGCTACAAACCCTGTGAAAATTCCGCGAACACACAGTTCGAAATGTTCCTACAGCTTTTGGTTATCATCAAGCACCTATTCGCCTATCTATAGTGAATTAAATTACAAATTTGAACGTTTCGAACAAGCTAATGATGTGCAGCATGGAATACGTGTTCATCCGGCTGCTGTAGCTGATAGTGTGACTGAAAAGACAAATTTGTCCATTTCGAGATGTTCACAAGATTTGGGCATTTCCCCAACCACTTTGCACCGTATTTAGCATCTTAATCTGCATTTTCATCTCTATTAAGTGCAGTTAACACAAAAAGTCACAAACTGACCACAAACAACGTTGCATATTTACTGATCGGGCGTTGGAAATCCATCCTGCTGAGGGATGAGGCCCATTTTCAACTGTCTGGGTATGTCAATAAACAAACTGCCATATTTGGGGATCCGGAAACCAAAAAGAAATACACGAATAGCCTCTTCATCCAAAACGAATAAATGTTTGTTGCTGTTTTTGGTCGGGAGATATCATCGGGTTATATTTTTTCGAGAATGAGGCTTGCATTACAGAGCGATGTTGAATAACCATACAATGGAACAATGGCTGTTTTGCAACAAAAATTTCCTGAACGTGTGATTTCTTGCAACTGAAACGTGCATTGGCCCCCTAGATCATGCAATTTAATACCATTAGACTCTTTTTTCGGGGTTACGTTAAATAAGGTTTACGCCAATGCTCCAATTACGATTAAGGCACTAAAAGACAATATTCGAGCTGTTATATGGGAAATACCACAGCAATTATGCGAAAATGTAATGAAATATCCCACAAAGTATGACCATTTGTAAAAAGGCCCAAGGTGGACACTGACCAGATATTATGTTCCATTATTAACCTTAAAGTTTGTGCTTTGCATTAAAATGAAATTATGATTATTTTTTGAAAAAAAATGGCGTTTTATTAGGAATGGAAGAAATATGTTTACTTTAATCAAATGATCAGGTTTTAGTCTATGAAATCAAAACCTATTCATATTCAACAGTATGTAATTCACATCTTGAAAAATTTTACAGAATCAAGAATTTCCGAGATAACGATGAACGAAACTCGACCCAACAAATGTTTAGGCAGATTCGGCACTGGATAGCCGACTGAAACATCTCCCATATCACACTGATTTTTTCCGTTTTTATTTAGAGCACGGATGTTTTATACTAAAAGCTTTTCACGAATGTAAAATTTCCGTTAAATATTCATGAGTTGACGAAATCAACCGTCACAAATGAAACGGTATCAGCATTCTGAATTTGTGAATGTGTATTGATTCCTGTCGACAAACTGGCCATTGTTTGGAGAATGGGGGTGAATATTTTTCAAACGAAATACTCGACACAATTGCTGATGTGATTGCTCTTGGAAAAATAATAAAATCGCGTATAAGAAATACTCATCTCTCGATTTTGTTGATTGAGTATTTCGTGTGGTTAAATATGGGAAAATTTTTACTACAATGCAACAAGAAGTTTCTACTTCGGTATGCAACTAATTACACTGGTCGACAAGATTTTCGTAAAACAAAACAGATCTTTATATTTAAATGTAATTTATTTTTTTAACCTTCATAAGGTGTTCGGGTTAATTTTGACCCAATTTGAGATAAAAAGAAGTTTGATATTCTATGACTTTCAATTATTCTTTTCAATTTACTTATTATTGGGATAAATTTATTAAAAATGATTAAAATATTCCACATATGGTTTTTACTCTAACGGTTTTCGAGTCAGAATTGACCGTAACTAATAAAAAACGCACATGCATCTGTTATCATCCCAATTGTTCATGTATCAGTGAGATAAAAACACAAGGTTTAACTTTAATCTACACTTTATTTGAAAAATTCGACGACGTTTCGCTGACACAGCAGCTTTATCAAGAATAAAGAACAGAATGAAGAGTATGATATTATAAACAAATCGTAGAACAAGTTGGATGAATAACAGGAAAATCCACACCGAGCCATTGTACAGTTAGTATGAAAGGTAATGAAAACTAATTAAACAATTTAAGTAGGGGTGAGTAATTCACATCTACATGTTCATTCAAAAGCTTGTCCGCATGTTTGTATCTATTTATTTCTAATGCTTCTAGGAGATCTAATTTTGAACTTTTGATTTTCTATGTAATAGGTCAAAGTTTTTATTGAATGAATGGTTTTCTTTTATTAGGTGGTTTGAATAATTTAAATCAGATTTATTTTTATCGAAGCTACGTTTATGTTCAGATGTTCTTATGCCAAAACTCCTATAGGTCCTACCGATATAAATTTTATCACAAGAACCGCAATTGAGTTTATAGATTCCTGATTTACTTGATTTTTCAACACGAGATTTATTATTTTTAATATGTTTACCTAAGTTATTAGAAGTTTTGAAAGTGATATTAAGATTTTGTTTGACGAGAAAGGATTTAATATTTGTACTTGCAGAACCGCAGAATGTTAAACTGTTGAATATTTCATAGTCTTTATGAATAGGATATACTTCATTTATTGCTTTCTGATACAGTTTTTACGAATGATTAGATCTATCATATCCGGATTATATTCATTATTAATGGCTATCTGTTTGATGATGTTTAACTCTTTATTATAATCTTCTACTGATAAAGGTAAATTGAGTAACCGATGTACCATACTGTTTAAAGCTGCAACTTTGTGTTGAATTGGATGTAATGAGTAGTTATGTATAATTGTATCAGTATGTGTTGGTTTACGAAAGACCGAAAAACATGATTATTATTTTATTTAGTGATTTTTAAGTCCAAAAATTAGTGGAATCGTTCTGTTCAATTTCTATCGTGAATTTAATATTCAAATGGATGGAATTAATGAAATTAAGAAATAAGTCTAATTGACGAGTAGTTCCAATGAAACATACTAAGATGTCGTCAACATATCTATACCAATAAAGAAACTTGGAAATGAGTGGATGTGTATGAATTTTCTGTTCAATATTATTCATAAAAATTTCTGCTAAAAGTGGACTCAAAGGATTTCCCATGATCAAACCATTTTCACTACTGTAATAGATGTTGTTGAAAGAAAAATAATTTTGTTCAATGCAAACGTCCAACAGATTCAATATTTCTGATTTAATTATGTGGTTAACATGATTCGAATTCAACATGTTTTCGATTAATATTTTGACATCACCTGGAGGAACACTTGGGTATAAATTCTCAATATCAAACGAAATAAGTTTTGCGTTAGGTGGTAGGTTAACGTTTTTATGTTATCTATCAATTCGAAAGAATTTTTAATAGAAAATTTTGATTTGAATGAACAATAATTTTAATGATATCTATAAGGTAGTGCGACAATTTCACGGCTGGGGCTGTAACGTAAGTTACGACTGGTCTAAAGGGTTATTTACTTTATGCAATTTAATGAGTGAATACAGTTGAGGTGGTTGACAGTTTGGTAAAATTAATTTGTATTTATCTATTGCTTTAATTAAAGATTTTGCGTCATTTATTGCAATTTTAATATTTTTCTGGAATTTAATAGTTGGATCTTTGTTTAAAATTGTATAGTTTCCGGACGAAATGAAATTTAGAGTTTTAAATAGGTAGTCATTTTTATTTAACGCAATTATTACCCTTATCTGCTTTTGTCAAAATAACTTCATTTAGTTGAGATTTTTGTTTGATGGCCTTTAAAATATTTTGCTCTCTCGGTTTAAAGTCAGCTAATGATTCATTTTTATAATGTTAGATGCTAAATATTTAAGGTGAGTGTTATTAGGAATATTTTCAGAGAAATTTCAGTATCTATGCCAAGTTCCTCTAAATCAGATTTTATCTTGTTTGAATTAATATTGTGTTTGAAACCTTTCTCCAAGAGATTTGTTTCATCAGTTGTGAAATTAGTATCAGAAAGTTTAACGAATCTATCAAAAATTGATGGTCAGAAAATTTAGTTTTACGTGGAGTAGGTTTCGGTTTTCGTGACACGAGAAATTTTAATTTGCGGTATTGGATGATATATTTATTATGTATTATTGATCTGATCAGAAAGCAATACATGAAGTATATCCTATTCATAAAGACTATAAAATATTCAACAGATTAACATTCTGCGGTTCTGCAAGTACAAATATTAAATCCTTTCTCGTCAAACAAAATCTTAATATAACTTTCAAAACTTCTAATAACCTAGGTAAACATATTAAAAATAATAAATCTCGTGTTGAAAAATCAAGTAAATCAGTCTATAAACTCAATTGCGGTTCTTGTGATAAAATTTATATCGGTAGGACCTATAGGATGTTTTGGCATAAGAACATCTGAACATAAACGTAGCTTCGATAATAATAAATCTGATTCAAATTATTCAAACCACCTAATAAAAGAAAACCATTCATTCAATAAAACTTTGACATATTACATATAAAATCAAAAGTTCAAAATTAGATCTCCTAGAAGCATTAGAAATAAATAGATACAAACATTCGGACAATCTTTTGAATGAGCAGGTAGATGTGAATTACTCACCCCTACTTAACTTGTTTAATTAGTTTTTATTACCTTTCATACTAACTGTACAATGGCTCGGTGTGGATTTTCCTGTTATTCATCCAACTTGTTCTACGATTTGTTTATAATACCATACTCTTCATTCTGTTTTTCATTCTTGATAAAGCTGCTGTGTCAGCGAAACGTCGTCGAATTTTTTCAAATAAAGTGTAGATTAAAGTTAAACCTTGTGTTTTTATCTCATTTATATCATGGATCTACATCAAGTAACGGCCTCCACAATTCGAATGTTCATGTATCGTATAACTTTTTGAATAGACGCTCTTTTGTTTTACCCTCACAAGTCTTAGTGTTATATTATAACATCAATCGAACAAAACGTACCCTGTTTTATAGTGGTGAAAACGTTGTTTGCTTATAAAAAATGATAGACAATCAAATAGAAGCGGCTTTATTAGATGAAATGTCGGATAGTAATGAATCTTGTTCTGAAACAGAAGATTATATCGAATAAGCTGAATCATCTGATAGCTCGGATAGTGACAGTGAATTAGAGCTTGTGTCAACAATGACGACAAAAAAATGATAAATGAAATATTCCAGAAACCCCGTCACACAGTCTTATGGAAGAGCTTCCAGACAAAACCTAATCAACTTGATACCAGGTTTGACACGATACTCTTGCTTAATGATTACCTTAGAAGAAAACTCCAGTTTTGAATTATATTTCCCTCCACCTTCAATACACACCATATTGAAATATACAAATCTGGAAGGTAAGCGTGTTTTCGCTGATGATTGGAATAATATTTACGATATTGATCTGTTCGCATTCATTGGGCTTTTATTAGTATGTGGTGTATTTCGTTGAAATAATTGAAGTACCGAAAGGTTATGGGATAGTGAGAAAGGCAGACCTATCTTTCAGGCAGTCATGCCACTAAAAACTTTAAAAAATTGTCAAGGTTGATTAGGTTTGACAATAGAGAATACTCGAATTCGAGATCTGTGGAATTAATGGGTTGACCTTTTGCCAAAATTTTTTAATCCTCCTGAAAACGTTACAGTAAATGAGCAGCTTATAGCATTCAGAGGAAGATGTCCCTTTCGACAGTACATTCCATCGAAACCAGATAAATATGGCATCAAATTTTGGGATCTATGTGATTCTGCCACAAGTTACGTTTGGAATAACCGACCCTACACGGGCAATGAAATAGGAGGTGTGCCTGAAAAAACCAAGGCATGCGTATGGTCCTTGGTTTGACTCGCGGCCTCAGAGGGCATAATCTTACATTGGATAATCAATTTTTTTCATCACATCAAGTTCGATAGAAACCACACTCGGAGGCAAAATTAGCGGAACACTCGAAAATTTAACCAAATTCGAAGTCCGATATTTTTCCTAATTCTCAACCGATTTAGATGATTTTTTCGGCAAGTTATAGATCAACTCTTCTGCTTTGTAGAAATTATAGGAGAAAACAAAAAAAATTTGAACAAAATTTCATACGGGGGCAAAACTAAGAGTGTTTTTTTTGTCAAAAATTCGTAACACCCTGTGGAATTTCGTGGTCCGAGTTGAAACGCACAATATCATGGTCTGTCAAGACACATCTTCCTACAGTAACGCCCTTCTTGTTTTATGCATTTATCTCTATTTTTACAAGAGATATCCAATTTGAAGCGAAAAGTCACAAATTTCAAGAATTTATTTTTAATCTTGCGTAGGTGCATAACATCGGAGGTTAGCCAAAAATAAAATCAAAATTAGAGAAGTGAAATTCTAACGAAATGAAAATTTTGAAATTCACTGGCCAATTTCACGCTCCGGGAGAACTCGAAGTACACTGGAAAAATCGTTGATTTTGCACATTTATTTTTGAATTTTTTTGTGTGACACTCTATAATAATTATCATTCCTGTCCAAAATTGAGAGCAGGTGTGTATCCTGGCGATACACTCGTGAAATGAAATGAACATGTTGAGAAAAATGTTCATGATGACCCACAAAAAAAAACATTTGATTTTAGTAGCGAGTATGACCCCCCGAGCTCTTATTACAGCGCGCATACGATTTCGCATACTCCCAATGATGTTGTCTATCATCTGTTGAGGTATGTTGTCCACTCTTCCACCAAAGCCAATGTCAGCTCTTCAACGTTGCCTGGATTCCGTTGTCGAACCCTTCTTCCAAGAATGTCCCAAACGTGTTCGATCGGGTTTAAATCCGGTGACCGCGACGGCCAGTCCATTCGTGTGATCCCAACTTCATTGAGATATTGCGCGCAGTATGAGGGCGCGCGTTATCGTGCATAAAAAGGGAAATTTTCCCCTATGTAAGGAGCAAAAGGCACAACATGGGGCTCCAAGATTTCTGTTATATACCGATGGGCATTAAGTGATCCATTGCCAATAATCTCCAGTTCTGTTCGTACTCCCAAGCATATGCCACCCCATATCATAACTGACCCTCCACCGTATTGCTCAGTTCCTGCGAAGTTCGCTTGATTGTACCGTTCCCCTCGATGCCTCCATATTCTATCTCTACCATCCACGAAATTCACACAATATCGGCTCTCATCACTAAATATAACTCGTCTCCACTGATTGATTGTCCATGCTACAAGCTCCCTAGCAAACGCCAATCTTGCTACCTACCCGATGGGCTCTATCGAGTCTTGGTGTTCTCGCTTGCACGTATGATCTCAGACCAAATTCATTTAATCGTCTTCTGACTGTCCTCACACTGACGTTAATGTTATCCACTGCTTGTAAAAGGTTACGTGCCTGAACAGCAGTAAGACGAGGATTTCTTATGGTTTGATTGACGATGAAACGGTCATGTATAGCGCGGGTTGCCCGATTTCTTCCTTGTCCTCGCCTCCTCACGTACAATCCAGTTTCCCTGTAACGTCGGTAGATTCGAAATAACCGACGTTGAGACACCCAACATGGTACCGACTGAGCGGTAGGTGCGCCCTTCCTCGATCAATGTAACTGTCCTTGCTACTGAGGTTGGTGGTAAATCTCTCATTCTGAATGAAAAATACCGTTTCGAATCGTAAACAGTAAAAGAATCACAAAACACCGCAACCGATCGAATTTGTATCAAATCAAAGAATGGAAAACTCTCATTCTTTAAACAAGTGCAAATGTGGTCGTATACAAAAAAACGTGTGTTGTATTTCATTTTTGATAAAAAAAGGCGTGCACATGTGCAAATGAAAAGTTTTATCAATGGTCCCAGAATTCGGTTGTGTATTTTAATACCTAATTAATATTGAGGTAGATCGCCAACATGTAAACATCATAAAACAATAAATCTTCTCAAGATTGAAGAGTTCTTTGAAAATGAATTATTTGTCAAATCTTACTCATTTTGGTAGAGGAATGTCCAACTGAAGTACGTTTGCATGCTCAGGAAACGTACTGTATATTGAAAATTTGGTTAAATTATTTTCGTTCGCTTCTTGTTTTTGTCAATAACGAAATATGCATCGCCCAGGGCACCCGGGATTATTTTGCTAAAAATTGAGACTTATCTGCTACGAAATTCAGCAAACTTTCCCGGGCGCGGCCTCTCAGGGATACCGCCTGTGGCGATAGCCGTCGCAACGCCGCGCCCCGGCGCTAATTAGCCAAGGTGCTTGACACGTCGTCGCCGAGCCGGTTATGGGTGTGGTTAATTTCCTTTCACGAGGTCCGATTATCGTCCGTAAATCTCTTTATATTATTGCGGTTTTGACATTGATATCCCTCAAGAATTAATATTTCGTAAATTTATAATGAAAAATGAAAATCGATCAACATGCCCAGAAAAGATAACAATCAATTCATTCATTTGATTCGAATAAAAAGAAAAATACTTGGAGTACAATACAAGACTAAATTGTTGTCAAATGATGTGAGTTGAAGCAGACAATCAAAATACGTTAAGGCTCCAACGATCGCTCCTAATGTGTAGGATCAGGCAAATGATAAGAAACGAGTGAATCATAATAACCTTCCATAAAATTCAATGGAAAAGAATAGAAAAGGGAGAAAAACCAGGATGAAAAATCCTGTTTGCCTCACTCTGACAGGGAGTTCAGGTAGGCAAAGATTTCAGGGGAATAGTCTGGCGAATCATGCTTCCCATCGTCATTTGCCAGAATGATTCAATAATTTTATTTTAAATTCTCAATATAGTAGAATATTACGTATTCTTAAAGCAGCTTAAAATCACCCAACAGTGTAAATATCGAGCCGAAGGAGTTTATCTAAACTCAGATAAGAAATCCAGCAAAAATCGATGGCCCTTAAGCACCCTTTCGTATATCCATGATTTCACATATCTGGTATTTTCTAAAACAGCGATTCCCACGTCGCGACGAAGTAACGCGTCTGTAAAAGACTATGTGACAGGTACTTGAGTACCAAGGGCAGAGGGACGTGAGGGTGTAAGGTCTGCTGGGTCACGCATATATAAGGATCACGTTAAGGGATTACTTATTATCGTGGACTTATGCACTATCTCAGCTGTTAGCTGGATATAATTTACCTTTCCCAGATTCAGCAATCTAAGGGAATAGGCTCGATTACAATATACTTGACAAAAATTTTCTAACTATCCTACATGTATTAAGAATTACAGCTTTTTGCATTTCCATATAGGTATTCTTATGCAATTCTAATTTCTTAAGGCTATCATGCAAAGTTTTGGGTATTAAACCAGTCGAGAATACGATGACAGGAACAATATCTATTTTCTCGAGGTGCCACATCTGCTTGATCTCAATAGCAAGGTCTGTGTATTTGGACTTTTTCTCCTGGAACTTGTTCAGCACGTTGTTATTATTCGGTATGGCGACATCCACCAGCATTGCTGTTCTGGCTCTCTTATCATACGCCACTATGTCCGGCCTATTATTCGTCACCATTCTGTCAGTGATAACAGGCCTATCGTAGTATAATCTGATAGAGTCATTTTCCAATACGGGCGCTGGTTGATACTTGTAATATGGCTGAAAGGTATTCAGAAGTCCGTAATTGTGTGCAAGTTTCTGATGGATAATGTTGCACACTTGATTATGCCTGTGAAGATAGTCCGTATTGGCCAGTTGTTCGCATCCGGACGTAATATGCTGTATAGTCTCCGATCTTATATGGCATTTTCTGCATCTATCTGTTTGTAATGTTCCGTCCTTCATAATAAATTTTTTGTAGTTGTTTGTAGCGATCACTTGGTCTTGGATGGCCATAAGGAATCCTTCTGTTTCCGCGAATAATTCTCCTTTCATCAACCATTTGTTGGAGGCTTCTTTGTCGATGTGTGGTTAATTAATCTCATGGTGATGTCGTCCATGCAATTCCTTTCTTGACCATTGCTCTTGTTTTTCAGTATCTGATAGGAACGGTAGATTCAGCAGGTCATCTCTGGTAGCAAGATTCAGAGGTGTATATCCCTTATCTGCCAACGATACCACTCTATGGAGGTCAGAAGTGAGAGCTTTTGCTGAGAAGAATTTTCTGATATTTTTTACCTGTTCGGTGTGTAAATTGACAATATCTATTAATCCGCGTCCTCCTTATTTCCGCTTCAAAGTTGTTCGTATCACAGACGATTTTGGATGATGGTTGTTGTACTTTGTCAGCATCGTTCGGGTCTGCTTTTGAATATCATCCAGTTCTGTCTTAGTCCATCTGATTATTCCAAATGAGTAAAGCAATACAGGAATGGCGTAGGTGTTAATTGCCTTGACTAGATTCACCGAGTTCAACATCGATTTCAGCACAGACTTCAGACGCTGACTGTATTCTGAACGAATCTTCTCCTTTGATTGTTTTTGGTCTAGCAATCTGGCTTGTTGGTATCCCAGATATTTGTATGTTTCGCCATCTCTCATGCACTGTATTGTATCACCGTTTGGAAGTTGTGTTTCACCATCTATGACTTTCCCTCTTTGAATGTTCAGGGTCTTACATTTTTCAAAGGGATTATTATGATTATGATTATTATTGAGTTATTTTTCGTCAGATGTGCAGTTATTCTTATAATTCAGTTATTTAGTTTTCGAAGCTCAGTGAATTTACTAACTCGTGTGCATCGGAATTAAATTTAAAGTTAATTAATCGTGCGTAACATAAGTACAGAAGAATGGAAGACGCAGATTGTTCCTCTCCGAGAAGCCGGACAGGGGAAGAAGAAGCACCGTTCCATATACACGTCTGTGTCCCACAGGTGATTACTTTCTGAATTTCCTTCAATATTTCTGTTTAATTAAATTTAAAGTTAATTAATCTATTTAATTCTTACGAATTTCCTGAAGTATATGCTACGTAATTTCTAAACACACTTAGGGCGAGTTGAAATAATCATTTATCAAATTCTAAATTATTTTCACATATCTTTTTTCTTCTTGGCAAATGATCTATTTGAACTGCACTTACATTATCTAATATTTATTTTGAAGAGTTATTTTCATAGACTTATTTAAGACCATTCGTTTCTTAACTTGGTAAAAATTCGAAATGTTATGAAGTTTAATATTGATGTGAAACTTTACTTTATAACTCAGAAAATTGATCTCATTGAAATGTTACTTAACCATTCTGCCAATCCAAATCTTTTGTTTATAATCTGATGAACGATACATTCGAATGTGAGAACATTTAATATAGATTCTTATCTTTGCTTCTATAGATGGGCCAATTATCTATTTGAAATATCATAATCCTTTTATTCATTATTTCTATTTATCTCATTTTATAACATAGCAGAACATACTTAAGCTGTAACGAAGATGTTTATATTTCATTGTATCCAACTTTGGGTAAGATCTTACTTTCAAATTATTGATTTGATGTCCGATACTCTTAAGCTCAATAAGGGAACTTTCCCTGCATTCAGGTGTAATGATCACCTACGAATAATGTCATAACTCATTAGTATAAATGAATGGCTTTAGGGACGATACCCATGTATGGTCCCACAGACATTGAGACTTGTATGTTGTCGGTATGAGAGTTTTGAAGAATATCTCAGTTGGTGGAATGTATGTAACGTTTGTGATACATACAGGTGTATGATCAGAGGGCATGATTCCCTGGTTGGCAAATCCGCGATATGACAATAGAGTATGATCCGGAGTCAGTGACACAATAAAATTAATATTGCGCAAACAAAACAAAACAATAATGCGTTGGCGCTCAGCTGAGCAAAAACAATCACGTATGGCTTTACAGGCTTACCTCTAGTTCCATATATAACGTTTTAATACTATACGAATTACTGAATTCGATTAAAAATACGCGAGCGAATTAACGCTTGCAAGTTGTCAGCTGTGGACGTGTTCCTTAAAATTTTAAAAGTAAATCTTTCAGAGTTTGGAGTATCAGGGCAATGACCTCTTCCGAAAACATGATATCATAATACCAAAACCCTTAGATCGGGTCAGTTACCACTTATAAGATGGGTGAGGGCCGGTTAGGCCTATCTGTAATAATCTCATATCCGCATTCCATCCAGAATATGGATGAGGGCCGATTAAGCCTGTTTATAATAATTAAATATTTCAACTTCCACTCGAAATATGGATGAGGACCAATTAGGTCTGTATATAATAATCTAATGTATCAACTTCCACTCAAAATATGGGTGAGGGTAAACTGGGCCTCTATCTAAATGATCTGATATTTCATTAAATTCATTAAGAGACGCCAAAGAATGCAAGGATAAGAATTTAATACAAATGCTACAAAGATCAAATAGTCATTGTTACCGAATCTGTTTTGATTTTCTAATTTCCTTACCTATGGTTTAAGCGACGAAGAATTGGTCGTACCACATCAAATCTCACATAAAATAACTTGTTGAGTAGGTTACTACAAATACACAACACAACAAAGAAAGAGGTCCTATTTTATGGAAAGAACTTCAAGGCAAGTTCAGGTACTAGACGATCACATGGCTTTTCATTTGACCGATTTCAGTCGGTCTCAGGTGTAATTAATATGGGGAATAAAATAAGATAATTCAGGTATTGCAATTTTCATAAAAGCGATGCATTCTGCATGGTCAACAATATCAACAAATATATATATATATATATATATATATATATATATATATATATATATATATATATATATATATATCCGCGATAAACTTCGCGAGGAGTCTACATAAGTAAACTTGAGACAAGAAGAATTATTCAAAAATCCGTAGATCAATGAATAATCCTTCCTGACAAGAGCTAGTTCCCCAATCTATCTGCCTGCCATGCACGCAGCCCCCAATAGCCACAATAGTGCAACCAAGCAGGATGCCGAGAAACGAAGCGGCAGACTGCAGTTTCGCCCTTATTAGGAGCTCATCAGTGTCGCATATCGCTTCTCAGCATCCTATCAAGCTACATCGGGGTACCCTATCGATTCCAGAAAAGACGCATTGGTGAATTAAATGAGGTAGAGGTCGTCTATGTCAGAGTCCCCAATCACTTAGGAAGTTCAAATTCCAAAATGTATTCGACCTCTAAGCTTCGAATTCATCTGGATTTCTGGACTCCAGATAGTTATATCTCAACCTCTGAGCTCCACCTTTCACTTTCAGAAAATATTCCAAATTTTCACTCCAATTTGTTGCTCGAAGCTGTATCGTGATAGATTCCAGTATATAATGAGCCACATTCACTGCAATGATAATACAAACCTGAATTTAAAGGACAAATATTTGAAAATGAGACCACTTTTCGACATTCTAAATTGAATCAATAATTCCATATTTTTGACGTCATAGTGGAAACCAATTCATACGTGGAAAACCTGTCCGATAGGGATATAAGTCTTAGATTGGGGCTCTCCGACTAGGTTATATAGTTCATTTTCACCCATACCGAGGTTCTTCAAGTACGTTTTCACATAAATACAAACGTATGGATCTTGGAGCATCAGTAGAATTACAATATGCAGATATATTGAAAAATATGCTCTTTGAAGGATTTTATTTATACTTTGACAATTACTTCACTCACGTTGCTCAGAGAATTTAAATTGAGGGGCCTTAAAGCTACTGGAACGCTGAGGGAAAACCGAATCCCCTCATCACCATTATCTAGTTCAAGTGTACTGAAAAAAATATCGAAGTTAATTTGAGCATGCTGTAGCGGATGCCGAAATCATCATCACCAAATGGAATGACAACAATGTTGTGGATGTAGCATCAAATGCTTCAACACTGTTTTGGGTAAATGGAGGGAAGAGGTTTTCCCAATCTGAGAAGAAATATATTTATATAGATCAACCAGGCTTGATGAAATCTTACTAAAAATTGTCAGATCAGACTTTTCATATAACAAATATCAACAACGTTCGAAAACTTCTTTTGAAAATTCTTATCCTCCTACACTCTTTAATAAGATTTTAATAAGAACAGAAAATGGCACTGTATCTGACAACTAAAAATAACAGTAATAAAAAATACTTCAGAATACATATACATAACTCATCTAACAGATTAAAGAGAATTTCACAAAAGCAGAAAACGCAAATGGAAAGTTTCATTCTAAATTGAAATCAATCAATCCAAAAAATCAACAAAGCAATGTTCCATGTACAAATTGCAATAAAGCTTATATTGGTCAGACAGGACGCTATCTAGATACACGAATTTCAGAACATCAGAAGGATGTTGTTAATGTTCACAATCCTGTGAAACGAAAACTGAATAACACCGCTCTGGCCTCAAAAGAGTTACATACTTTTACATTCGACGATGTGAAAGTACTCGGTAGCTGGAACATTTTACAGAAAAGGTTGATTCATGAAATGATTGAAATTGAGAGAGAAGAAAACTCTCTCAACAAAAGATCAGATAACGTAAATATGTCTTATTTTAATCTAATTCGAAAAATTAAGACGTAGAATAGTAGTTAACCCCTCGTTTAGAGTCTAAAATTAGTTGTTATTGTCACGTTTTTATTTAATCATTGATTGTCTTGTCGACGCGATCCGTAGCCATCCCCTGCAGACGGGCGGCATGATAATTCAGTCTGTATCATACTGTGTTTGGTAGAAGAGAGTAAATGTACCGTTCTTTCCATTATTATTAATGGTTGCTGATAAAACCAACTTATTATGTAAGTAACTATGCTTTTCAAATCTTTAGAATTAGTAACTGTCCTCGTCAATCATAAATGTTTTTACTGAATTCTTATTTACACATACATCAGTCATTTTTATGTATGATGTACATGATTTTCAGAATATTATCTGGTTCTCTTGAAAGTTACAGAAAATTAGATTTTTCAAATATTCTTTAAAACTTAAATATCCTTCACATTGCTTATATTCTTTATATTGTTTCGAGATGTACAATTTTCAATTTTTTTTATGAGTCCTTTTTTTTCATTCTTAGAGCCTTGAAGAAGATTTCAAATAAATCGATACGTCGGCGATTAACTGATCTGGTTTAAGGCATTCGACCTGATATTCACTCATTCAACTGAAGATTAGATATTATCAAAATTCTTCAAAATTGTGACAGAGAAAAGAAAATGCATCTATTACATTGTTTGGAAATCAATAAGTTGACCACTTGAAATGTAACCGATCGAAATCGTTTGTCTTTGTAATAATGAAATTGTGTCATCTCCATTGACATCGAATTTTGTTGACACATGTCTAAACGTATCTGAAGAAAAACAAGTGTTAATAATTAGTTGTCTACCTAAAAAGAAACTTGAAATAGTGAAATCTTGTGTTGATATCTTGGCGCTGTAACAGTAAGAGAAGAAAACGCAAAAAGTTTAAATAAAGCTTCACTAAAACAAAATGAAAAAATAATTGAGAATTTCCTAACACTCATTGTGGAAAATACCTCTCCCCTATACAATTTCGCGATAAGATGTGAAAAGCCATTTTCCGTCTTTTCACGGCTCTCGATCAGATATTCGCGAAAAGTAAATTTGATACACCTTGAATGCGCTCGAAAAGCGGAAAAGGGGAGAAGCTAATTGACAACGGCACGACGATGCGGCGAAGATAACACCAACCAATCTCATTTTATTCGATCCAGCCCTGTAAACATAACATAACTGCCGGAAAAAACATTCTTTCACTGCTTTTCCTCGGTTAGCTGGATTAAAACGATTTCTACATCTTGATACGAGGGTTACACGGCAATAAACATTCCGTTAGATTCTTTGATTTTTGTTGAAGTAATATTCAGTTTATATTTATCATCATAAAAATTTTGAAATTAGAATATCCTTGGATATACTGTTTGTACTGTCCTTTCGAAGGGACTGGGGTTGTTAACCTATTTGGTTTCGGATGAAGTACTCGATTCTAGATGGTGTCACATGTATAGCATAACTAGTCAAGACGTTAAAACAGAGTTTAAGGGAAGTTTGATTATATCGATCGAGATGTCCAAGAGGTGGTAAGTAAATTCTTCCATTTTTGTATAGTTTGATATAATCTGATATTCGAATTCAACAGAGCCCGCCAAATATTTCCTTCTGCATAAGCTGACATTTTTTTCATACTCCGTTAAATACGAGACAATATATAAAACTGTCAATTGGACTCAATTGAAACATTTTTGTTTCAGGTACAAAGAGGATAGTTTTAGACCTTTAACTTAGCTGAAATAATAACAGAGATCGAACAAATTGAGAATGAGGTTCCAGAAGAAATAGCAATCTTTCCTCCTGACTGCGATACAGATGAAGACTCTGTATCGCAGTCTCATTGAAAAATTTACCGGAAACGCAACTCAGAGCTCCTGCTGAAGTACGGATGCAAACTGAAGATGACTAGTATAGCGACGATGATAAACCTCTCCCATATTTTGTAGAACGAAGACCAAAACTTCTGAAAACTTTCTATTACAAAGAAAGTGATTTGGACTTGAAAAAGTCGCCTCTGCCGCAATGAATACCAATATAATCGGCGGATAACAATCTTTCACCAGCTGCTACGTTACAGTTATTCTTCGATGAGGAAGTGATCGATTTTATTCTTCAATCCTCAAACACCTTCGCCCAGCAGAAGAATCATGCCGGGGATATCATAAGAAATGAGCTACTTTTATTGGGTTTCAACTGCTTAGTGGCTATGTACCACTTTCACAGAAAAAGATGTTCTGGCAGAATAGGGATGACACCAACAATAAAATGGTATGTGAAGATATATCACATGATAGATTCCAGCATATGATGAGCAATATCCACTGCAATGATAATACAAACCTGGATTTGAAGGAGAAATATTCGAAAATACGAACACTTTTTGACATTCTGAACTAAAAATTTTAGGAGCATGCCCCTTTCGAAGAAACTCATAGTAAACCTATCAGATGAGGATATAAGTTTTGGATTGGTGCTCTCCGACTAGGTTGTATAATTCATTTTGACCCATACTAAGGTTCTTCAAGTACGTTGCCAAATAAGTAATAACATATGGGTCCTGGCGCATCAGTAGTTTTACAATATGCAGATATATTGAAAGTATGCCCTTTGAAGGATTTCATTTATACTTTGACAATTACTTCACCTCACTTTCGTTGCCCAAAGAATTGAAATTGAGGGCCTAAAAGCTATTGGAACGCTGAGGGGAAACCGAATCTCCTCGTCACCCCTATCTAGTTCAAGTGTACTAAAAAAAGATGAAAGTAAATTTGAGCATACATCATCACCAAATGGAATGAAAACAATGTTTCAAATTAGAATCAAATGCTTCAACAGTGTTTCTGGTAAATAGAGTAAAGAGGTTTTTCCAATCTGAGAAGAAATATATTTACAGGGATCAACCAGGATTGATGAAATCTTATAATGAAAATATGAAGAGGTGGATCGTGGCGATCAAAATCTCGGTGGCTGTTGAGTTAGCATCAGGGCTCATTGCATTAATATGGCTGTGCAAACCTCTTGACGCTTACATAAGGACAATGGCAGAAAACTCGACCAGCTATAATTCAAAAGATCTATAGCAACAGAACTATGAGAATCTTACAAGAGAATAAGAAAGAGAGGATCTTCAAAAGCTTCTAGAAATTTACACGAGTTTACACGTTATGACAGACTGGATCATCTCGTTGTTTATAATAACAATCAGAGACGATGTGCAGTATTCCATAAAAAAGCAAATTTTCCCTGCCACAAATGTCATGTTGGCTTGCATCCCAAAGATTGTTTTGTTTCTTATCATACTATTTAATGCTTAGATGTTCTTTTGATGAAAATCAATACTTTGATTGAAATGAATCGATAATTTGATATGAGTATGCAATAGTACTACTGTCCTTCATAAGGACGCATAGTTTCGACCAATAGCAACACTCGAAAATTCCAAAAATTGGTGGATTATACTTTATAGTCCCCCTTTCAATTTCACTCTACGAAAGAATGATAGTTTCAGGGTTATATGGGTAAACCCAATTCGCTGGATTTCTTCGTATCTACTTTTTGCCTTAATAAACGCATTGATTATATCAGATATACTTAGTTTGGAAATTCCAGTGTGTCACTGCCAATTAAAAAATTCTCTATGACTAGAGTTACTTCTGAATGCTATTACTCCTCTACGAGTACGGCAACCAACGATTAGCAAGTGAACTTAACTTTATACGGTTACAACTATCAAGCTTTCAAGCAGCTTTAGAAAGCTTGATGTCAGATCAAGCTTTTGGGCTACTTTCAGTCAATTTTTCAAAAGCTTGACTTTCAAGTCAACTCAACCTCTTAGAAAAATGTTCTTGCTTACTAAACTTCATGAAAACCTGGGGAGTATAGTGGGTTACCCTCCGCAGAACATGATCATGGGAACAACAACTGAAATCCGTCAAGTATTGTTTGAGGTTGAAAAAATATCTACGCAGATATTAGCTTGGGAATTCTTGAAATTTCAACTTGACAAGAATGTTATGTGACTACTTTCAACAAATAATGACAGAATTCGCTTTGGAAAATACTTTCGTTATCTATGTTTTTCCCAAATCTTTTCATATCACCCTCGTACATAAACGACCGGAGTTACATCCCTTTCATTGGTTTTCCACGGTTTGCCGGATTAAAACGATATGTGCGTATAGATAGGTGGCGTTGTCGATATTTCTTCCTGAAAAGATGGGTAGGAAATGGAAGCGAAACTGAATTTTATTACACTTTAGTACGACAGAAGGAAGTAAAACTGCGGAATTGTTAGCGCCGGAAACGGAAATCGACCTGAATTCCCGCAGGATCCGCACTCTCTGACACATCCGATATATCCGGAAATAAGATATCAGCGGCTAAAATTCGGGAACATAATTGATAACTCTTTCTGAGTCTTTCACATAAATTTTTCAGATCGATTTATGAGTCATATTTTAAACGAGAAGGGCTTGGCGGTAGGAGTAATCCAATATCGAAATATGGAAGAGAATTGCAATTCTCCGCATAAAAGGTTCAAGAAAAATGCACATTGAAATTATTCAGCATGTCAAATATTATCTCACCAAAAACATTCTGCAAAAAACTAGCCAAGTCTCGATGGAGCTGCTTGTTTATCTCCAAAAAGTAATGAAATCTAGACAAAACCTTGTCAAATCTGAGGTTCCTCACTGAGATTTCTTTACTATTATAGTTAATATTTTGTGACTTGGCCGTTGAACATTCTTTTTACGTTAGTGGGTAGGTACAAGTCAATTTTGTTTACACGTAATGTTATATATGTTGTAACTACCTATGCTTGTTAAGCGAGAGAATTGAAGCAAATGTCATCAACGTAGATGTAAAGCTCTAACGCAAACCTAAGAATCTGGTTACGTTGTGACATAAGGAATGGCTGTATTTTCAATTAAAGCACAACTACACCTAACCTCAAATCAGTGTTCTGCTCAAATTATTCCAAAACCTCAATTAGGTTAATTATGGAAGATATATTGTATTCAGGACTTTTAATTGATGACGATACAGAAGATGCCTTCTCTATCTAGCGTTTGAAAAAAATGCTTATAGTTGTTTTCTGAAGTTTGAAAGGAAGCTTGATAGATATTTTTAGTTTTTCAAGGTAAGACTCATGTCCGTTGTTTTTGAATATGACAAAAAACCCAGAACTTTATTTCAGTATACTCAATACAACTATTTTACTTACAAGTGTATTCTATAGTTAAAATATTCTCTTCCACGTCTTCTTCATCATTTGTAACCGAATATGTTGCAATTGCACTCTCTTTCTCTCTCTGTAAGCTTCCCTTTTCATAAGAACTCACACTTTGGATTTTGGAATATTCATTCATCAAATCAGCAATTTGTTGTAGAATATCATCCAATTCATTAACTTCCTCCTCAATCCCTGATCTACAAATATGATGAATATGAAGAGAAAAATGTCTGACCTGAGTGAAACTTGATATGTCCACTTACTTGTATTGCATTTTTTTATCATTAGCCATAAACTTTATCACTAAATTTTTAATTTTTTTTTTACATCCAATTCAACACAAAGTTGCAGCTTTAAACAGCATGGTACATCGGTTACTCAATTTACCTTTATCAGTAGAAGATTATAATAAGGAGTTAAACATCATCAAACAGATAGCCATTAATAATTCATATAATCCGGATATGATAGATCTAATCATTCGTAAAAACTGTATCAGAAAGCAATAAATGAAGTATATCCTATTCATAAAGACTTTAAAATATTCAACAGTTTAACATTCTGCGGTTCTGCAAGTACAAATATTAAATCCTTTCTCGTCAAACAAAATCTTAATATAACTTTCAAAACTTCTAATAACTTAGGTAAACATATTAAAATAATAAATCTCGTGTTGAAAAATCAAGTAAATCAGGAATCTATAAACTCAATTGCGGTTCTTGTGATAAAATTTATATCGGTAGGACCTATAGGAGTTTTGGCATAAGAACATCTGAACATAAACGTTGCTTCGATAAAAATAAATCTGATTCAAATTATTCAAACCACCTAATAAAAGAAAACCATTCATTCAATAAAAACTTTGACATATTACATATAAAATCGAAAAGTTCAAAATTAGATCTCCTGGAAGCATTAGAAATAAATAGATACAAACATTCGGACAAGCTTTTGAATGAACAGGTAGATGCGAATTATTCACCCCTACTTAACTTGTTTAATTAGTTTTTATTACCTTTCATACTAACTGTACAATGGCTCGGTGTGGATTTTCCTGTTATTCATCCAACTTGTTCTACGCTTTGTTTATAATACCATAGTCTTCATTCTGTTTTTCGTCGAATGTTTTCAAATAAAGTGTAGATTAAAGTTAAACCTTGTGTTTTTTATCTCATTTCTAACACAAATATTCTAGTCTGTAATTTGTTATACATTTACCCTTATGGTGTCCCATCTCTCGGGATCTTCGTAAGGGTTTTGCCCCAGAACCTCTCTGACCAGGTATAAATCATCATCTTTCGTGAAATGAACCCTTTTATTACTCATAATTATATCACAAATTCACTTCGAAAGATTGAGCGTTTTGTTCGATAAACCATAACCTTGAAATCTCAGCTAGAAATGTCAACACGTCGTAAATTCATTAATACGTTTGCGTATGATGCATTGTTTTAATTCTCTATTAGCCCATACTGGTATTGGTAATTAGACGCAAGTGTCTTAGTGTGTTGTTGATTGTGCAACACATGCATACAGCATTAACAATGCTGACTTCTGGTCTCTTATATTTGGAGCGTCGAATCGGTCGCCGATCTAACATAAAAATGACGTACAAACGGACTTCTATCAATGAATCAATGATAAGAAGTACGAAATATTTTTTTATACTGTTTGTTTCAGGCTCGCCTATACATTAGTATTATTGGCCGGTTCGATGGCGTATGGGATATGATGCTCGTCTCTTACGCAGAGTTACCTGGGTTCAATCCCCACAAAGTCGGTGCGATTTTTCGGATTCTGGGAATCGCTTGAGTGTCCTTCTTTCGGAGGAGATGTAAAGCTGTCGGTCCTGTCTAACAGAGATGTGTTGGACATTAAAGATCCCTTCGGGGTTCGGTAAAATTCCCGGGTTAGTGAGGTGACAGAATTTCCCGGCGTGTCATTAGCCGAAAGGCAGAAACAGAGCACGTTAAAGGAAAAACAAACAAACATTAATATTATTGAAATACGCAGTTTTATCAAGCCTACAATTGTCTGGTTATTCAATCAACGTTTTCCCAGTGGCAACTTTCCATCGTAAATAGGTAGCGGTTCTGGGAACAGATTGGTGCAATGGTGTCATGAAGCATTTGGTTTTGTGCCCTTGTGTACCTTCCAACGACCAAGTCACACAACATTAACTATAAAAATAGAGAAATTAGACTCATACTTGGCACGACTTTGTCTAGATTTCATAACTTTTGAGGAATAAACAAGCAGCCCCATCGAGACTTTGCTAGTTTTTTTACAGAATGTTTTTGGTGGGATTTCACAACAAAAATGATAAATAAAGTAACTCCTATTCTATTCTATTCTATTAAACTTTTATTTCAAAAGTTATGATTTTTTTCTATTGTGACCACTAAATTAAAGAGAATCTTCTTTTGTTTTTTTTAGGAATAATTCATCAAATTTTCACTACAAGTCGATGATCTCTTTTGAGATTCTTATAAGATGCGCGAAGACCGAAAGAGGAAGTAAGATGAACGATACGTTCAGCAATGTAATGTCGAGTAGCTATCAGGGTCGGCGTAAGGGTTTTTTGAGAAAATTATTCCTCTTAGGCATATGGCACTTCAAGGTCCTCGATCATTTCCATTACAATGAAGTGAGTCACAGACTCATCACCAGTTAGGCTACAAGAAATTTTCGAGGCAGGGGTTTTTCTAACTGAACCTACATAATAAGTACTCTTGTTTTCTTCTTAATTCAAATTTTCAAGAATACCTGTAATCTGTAAAATAGGATGAAATATAGTAATTGAAGTTTGATATTCAATAGGGATTTGAGGCAAAGGATTAGTAACTATGTAGTGAGTTCTTTTGGAGTAAAGATCAAAACAAGAATAGAACTTATTGTTGCAAACCAGCCGACGTTTCGACACATTTATTGGGTCTTCTTCAGGGCAACTATAATGAAAAAACAACATGGTTCAAATATAAACCCTCTCAGTGGTATTCTCAACTGCAACAACAAAAAATGTTTATGTATATATAAAATAAATTACATGGGTACGAAGAACAAGAGATCTAAAAACAGTTAAAATGAATATTGATTCAAATTACTTACATTCAATACAAGTTCCCACTCTAAAAACTAATGAGCACCGACAAAACTTAACGTAAATAGAAAATTCATAATTTGAAATCGAAACAACAACCCACAAAGTCTGAAATTCGCAACGATACTGAAAAGAAATGAATGAACTCGAAAATCAAATGTCAGCCGTATGCATGAAAGCAATATGGTAGAACTCGTCCAGTAGGTACCAAAAAGGATTAGTTTGAATTTCATTTCGTTCTTAATTGTTCAATAATGTTAAAATAAGAACGGCTGAGAAGATCGAAATCAGATCGTCTGTTTACGGCCCTACCCTCACTCTTCTTTATCTCGAGCATTTCTTCTAAAATTCTTTCACCGTAGAAATTCTGTTTTTCCAAGATTTTTGCATTTTCAAAGTTGAAATTGTGTCCTTGATTTATTTCATGTTGAACCAAAGCGGTGGAGTGTGGTCTATGCCGAAATTTTTGCAATCTGCTATGTGTTCTCTCAATCTTGTTTGTAAATATCTACTACACTCGGAGGCAAAATTAGCGGAACACTCGAAAATTTAACCATATTCGAAGTCCGATATTTTTCCTAATTCTCAACCGATTTAGATGATTTTTTCGGCAAGTTATAGATCAACTCTTCTGCTTTGTAGAAATTATAAGAGAAAACAAAAAAAAAATTTTACGTTTTTTTTTGTCAAAATTCGTAACACATCGTTGATTTTGCACATTTATTTTGAATTTTTTGTGTAATAATTATCATTCCTGTCCAAAATTGAGAGCAGGTGGGTATCCTGGCGATACACTCGTGAAATGAAATGAACATGTTGAGAAAAATTTTCATGATGACACAAAAAAACATTTGATTTCAGTAGCTAGTATGAAGCCACCACCCCCCTCGAGCTCTTATTACAGCGCGCATACGATTTCGCATACTCCCAATGATGTTTTCTATCATCTGTTGAGGTATGTGGTCCCACTCTTCCACCAAAGCCAATGTCAGCTCTTCAACGTTGCCTGGATTCCGTTGTCGAACCCTTCTTCCAAGAATGTCCCAAACGTGTTCGATCGGGTTTAAATCCGGTGACCGCGACGGCCAGTCCATTCGTGTGATCCCAACTTCATTGAGATATTCTATCACTATGCGAGCAGTATGAGGGCGCGCGTTATCGTGCATAAAAAGGAAATTTTCCCTATGTAAGGAGCGAAAGACACAACATGGGGCTCCAAGATTTCTGTTATATACCGATGGGCATTAAGTGATCCATTGCCAATAATCTCCAGTTCTGTTCGTACTCCCAAGCATATGCCACCCCATATCATAACTGACCCTCCACCGTATTGCTCAGTTCCTGCGAAGTTCGCTTTATTGTACCGTTCCCCTCGATGCCTCCATATTCTATCTCTACCATCCACGAAATTCACACAATATCGGCTCTCATCACCAAATAAAACTCGTCTCCACTGATTGATTGTCCATGCTACATGCTCCCTAGCAAACGCCAATCTTGCTACCCGATGGGCTCTATCGAGTCTTGGTGCTTTTGCTTGCGCGTATGATCTCAGACCAACTTCATTTAATCGTCTTCTGACTGTCCTCACACTGACGTTAATGTTATCCACTTCTTGTAGAAGGTTACGTGCCTGAACAGCAGTAAGACGAGGATTTCTTATGGTTTAATTGACGATGAAACGGTCAACGCTATACAAAATGAAATGTATCCTAAATATTGACTAGTGGGGATCCATTATGTTCTAGTTGGCTGTTGAGGGTAATAAATTGTGGGTTTTACATATTTTGTTAAACTCAAACTTTCCAACAAATTCATCTTTCTCCCTTTATTACATTTATGAAGGATTTTAAGATTGTTCAATGCTATCGATTGGTTAGTACATTTTATGTGTTCAAATATTGGCGAATTTTCATCTGAGGAAATATGTTCCTTGAATCTAGCTTCAAAACCTCTCCCTGTTTGTCCGACATAGGCTACCTGACATTCATTGTATTTGATTTGATAAATTCCTGATTGTTTGAATTTATCGTTCTTTTGTTTGGCATTGAATAATAATCTGCTTAAGTTGCGGCCGATTGAGAAAGAAATAGTTATGTTCAATTTGGAAAAGTAGTTACTGATTTTGTTAGAGAGTTCGCCGGTGTATCTAAGACTAGTGTATCTTTTTTTCAGGGTTTCTACGATGCGGTATAGTAATTGGGAGGTTTATTATTGTCAACTGATTCTGATTGTCAGTTTTTATGTCAAATTTTCTGATAATTTCTGTGAGTCTGTGTTTATGGAGGCTTTGGTTGGTGATGATACCTTTATGATTTTGGATGCACTACGGTTATTTCAATAATATATTTGAAGTTCAAACGGATCTGCTGAACAAGGGACCAAAATTCACGCAGGAAAACGGCAAATTCAAAACAGACAAAGGAATAACCGGAGTGCAAGCAGGGCTGGCTATCCAAAAACATAAAAATATCACCAACCCAAGCCTCCATAAACACAAACTCACAGTATTTATCAGAAAATCTGACATAAAAACTAACAATCAGAATCAGTTGAAAATAATGAAGTCCATATCAAGCAAAATCCAAGACGAAGATCTCATAATGACTAATGCTGATAAAGATAAAGAAGATAGGTGGAAGGAAGATAGATGCAGGATGTACTGAAAACAATGGATACCAATGAAATACCAAAAGATCAAGAAGAAGAAATCAAGGAAGTGCTAAATTTGTCAGAAAACCTAGCACTCACAGAATGGGAGAAGAGGAAACTGATTCCAATAAATGTTCAAGCTCCAAAAATGTACGGATTGATTGAACTACATAAGGAAGAAAATTCTACAAGACCTGTAGTGTCATATATAAACACACAATCAAGTAAGCTAGCAAAATTCTTGAATCAAAAATTTCTGGACCTCATGAATTTTCAAGTACAATACACTATCTCTAATTCTGTAGATCTCATACATAAACTTTCAAATCTCACAATCTCCCAAGATATTAAGTTAGTCTCTTTCGATGTCAAAAATATGTACCCGAATATACCAACGAATGAGTGTCTTCCCCTTGTTACAGATATCTTATCCGAGTCTAACACACCGCCAAATACCATTTATGAATCCAGCAATCTTCTTCAAATATGCCTATCTCAAAGTTACTTTCAATTACAATCTAAATTCTTTAAACCAAATTCAGTTCTTCTAACGTGTTCACCTCTTAGCCCTCTACTAGCTGACATTTTCATTTGAATTGTGGAGGCCGTTACTTGATGTAGATCCATGATATAAATGAGATAAAAAACACAAGGTTTAACTTTAATCTACACTTTATTTGAAAAAAAAATCGACGACGTTTCGCTGACACAGCAGCTTTATCAAGAAAGACCAACAGAATGAAGAGTATGGTATTATAAACAAATCGTAGAACAAGTTGGATGAATAACAGGAAAATCCACACCGAGCCATTGTACAGTTAGTATGAAAGGTAATAAAAACTAATTAAGCAAGTTAAGTAGGGGTGAATAATTCACTTCTACCTGCTCAATCAAAAGCTTGTCCGAATGTTTGTATCTATTTATTTCTAATGCTTCTAGGAGATCTAATTTTAAACTTTTGATTTTATATGTAATATGTCGACATTTTATTGAATGAATGGTTTTCTTTCATTAAGTGGTTTGAAAAATTTGAATCAGATTTATTTTTATCGAAGCTACGTTTATGTTCAGATGTTCTTATGCCAAAACTCCTATAGGTCCTACCGATATAAATTTTATCACAAGAACCGCAATTGAGTTTATAGATTCCTGATTTACTTGATTTTTCAACACGAGATTTATTATTTTCAATATGTTTACCTAAGTTATTAGAAGTTTTGAAAGTTATATTAAGATTTTGTTTGACGAGAAAGGATTTAATATTTACACTTGCAGAACCGCAGAATGTTAAACTGTTGAATATTTTATAGTCTTTATGAATAGGATATACTTCATTTATTGCTTTCTGATACAGTTTTTACGAATGATTAGATCTATCGTATCCGGATTATATGAATTATTAATGGCTATCTGTTTGATGATGGTTAACTCTTTATTATAATCTTCTACTGATAAAGGTAAATTGAGTAACCGATGTACCATGCTGTTTAAAGCTGCAACTTTGTGTTGAATTGGATGTAATGAGTAGTTATGTATAATTGTATCAGTATGTGTTGGTTTACGAAAGACCGAAAAACATGATTATTATTTTGTTTAGTGATTTTCAAGTCCAAAAATTAATGGAATCGTTCTGTTCAATTTCTATCGTGAATTTAATGTTCAAATGGATGGAATTAATGAAATTAAGAAATAAGTCTAATTGACGAGTAGTTCCAATGAACTAAGATGTCAACATATCTATACCAATAAAGAAATTTGGAAATGAGTGGATGTGTATGAATTTTCTGTTCAATATTATTCATAAAAATCTCGGCTAAAAGTGGACTCAAAGGATTTCTCATGATCACGCATCGATTCCAATGGAATCGTTCAGTCATTTAAGTCACAAACTAGCTGCATATAACTCCATGATTCATAGAGCTTACTCTGTTCCCCTTTCGGAAAAAAATTTCAAACTGAGCTTTATATCATCTGAAAAATTGTCGCCAATAACAGCATACCACAACATTTTATAAATACAATCATTAAACGCAAAGAACAACGTATTACCTCCCAATTACTATATAGCATCGTAGAAACCCAGGAAAAAAGATACACTAGTCTCAGATACACCGACGAACTCTCTAACAAAATCAGTAACTACTTTTCTAAATTGAACATAACTACTTCATTCTTAAGCGGTCCCAACTCAAACAGATTATTATTCAATGCCAAACAAAGGAACGATAAATTCAAGCAATCAGGAATTTATCAAATCAAATGCAATGATTGTCAGGTAGCCTATGTCGGACAAACAGGGAGAAGTTTTGAAGCTAGATTCGAGGAACATGTTCCCCCAGATAACAATTCGCCAATATTTGAACACAGAAAATCAACTAACCACTCGATATCAATGAACAATCTTAAAATCCTTCATAAATGTAACAAAGGCAGAGTGATGAATTTGTTGGAAAGTTTGGAGACTAACAAACTATGTAAAATCCCATAATTTATTACCCTCAACAGCAAACTAGAGTATAATGGATCCCCCCTACTCAATGTTCAGTATAAATTTCATTCTGTACTTGTACTTGCCTACTCATGTATATATTATTCACTTGAAAATGACCGTAGGGTCGAAACTGGTCGTGATTATTGAATAAATTGTGGAAAAGTGACAAAAGTGTCTCATTTCGTTTTACTTCTATCTTTGGTATTATATGGAATTGCACTAAAAATGTCATCCATATACCTACCTTGTAGTCTGGACATAACAATGTCCGCACAAATGGGTAACAGACATTTGCCCATCCCCAAGCTAAAAGTTTGTTGGTAGAAACAGTCCTCAAACTGAAAATAGTTATTATGAGTACAAAAATCAAAAGTAGAAGAAAATCCTCCATAAACATCGTTGTATCTTCTTTAAGTATGTTCCAATTTTCTTCAATTATAACTTTAACTAATTGCACAGAAATATTTGTGAAAAAGAACACCACGTCCAAAGATACAAGTTCAAAATTGGGTGGTATTCGCTCCGTTCGTTGACTAACTGGTATCATAAACCTACATTTTTCGATCCGACCATGCACTCAAACAGAAACTCAGTGTTGTTCAAAATATCATACACAGAGCGATCAACTTATCGAGTGAAACGTACAATGATAGCAATCTTAAGTACATTCAAGAAATTCTAATAAAAAATAATTACCCTATTTCCCTCATAAAGAAGTTAATCCTTTGATATTCAAGACCAACTTTGAAACCCGAATCAATAAATAGCAACAATCAAACCGAGTTCTACTAAATTCCATATGTGAGAGGTCTATCTGAGAGAATACAAAAATTTTTCCAGAAACACAGACAACATAAAAAAATTGTCTGAAAAGTGAGAATATTCTCAAAATTCTTCTACAATAACCAAAGAAACGGAACCGATTGAACAACAATCAAATGTAAAATATGAAATTCTCTGTTTGTCCTGTGAGGCTTTCTACAAAGGTTAGAATATTTACAAAAAAGATTGAAAGAACACATAGCAAACTGAAAAAAATTTCGAAACCACATTGCACCGCTTTGGTTGAGCATAAAATAAATCAAGGACACAAATTCAACTTCGAAAATGCAAAAATCTTGGGAAAACAAAATGCCTACGGTAAAAGAATTTTTGAAGAAATGCTCGAGATAAAAAAAGAATGAGGGTAGGGCCGTAAACAGACGATCTGATATCGATCTTCTCAGCCGTTCTTATTTTAACATTATTGAACAATTAAGAACGAAATGAAATTCAAACTAATCCTTTTTGGTACCTACTGGACGTGTTCTACCATATTGCTTTCATGCATACGGATGACATATGATTTTCGAGTTCATTCATTTTTTTTCAGTATCGTTGCGGATTTCAGACTGTGTGTGTTGTTGTTTCGATATCAAATCATGAATTTTCCATTTACGTAATGTGTTGTCGGTGTTTATTAGTTTTCAAACTGGAAACTTGTATTAAATGTAAGTAATTTTAATCTATATTCATTTTAACTGTTTTTAGAACTAATGTTTTTCGTACCCATGTAATTTATTTTATATATACATATACATTTTTTGTTGTTGCAGTTGAGAATACCACTGAGAGGGATTATATTTCAACCATGTTGTTTTTTCAATATAGTTGCCCTAAAGAAGACCCAATAAAGGTATCGAAACGTCGGCTGATTTACAACAAGAAGTTCTGTTCTTCTTTTGATCCAAAAAATCCTACTGCATCTTCAGTGGAACATAACCTCTAGACTTAGTGAGTAGCTATGTTTCATCTAGTATCTTTGTAATAGCTTGATGGGTTCATATAGGATAACACTGGTCTACAATGGTTTTGTTGCCCTAGATATGAAAATGATTTTGGGTCTATTTATGCACACAATTCGTGAAACTATCAATGATTTTGTAGGATTTGCTCTGATTTCTTTTTAAATCTTTATTTTCATTTTACATAACAAAAATCGTAAAACAAGAAACAAAATAACAGATATATTTATAATGTCAGTTATGTTTTGAGAAATTCGGATACATCGAAGTAAATAAAGAGGAAAATGTCGAAAATATATTTCATATTTCCATAAAACGCCTTTTATGAGCTTTTCTTCTATAATTTTTCAGGGGACAATCTCTTTTCAAAGACCAGCAGTAATCTGCCATCATGTGACAATCCCATCGACCTTGATACCTTTCTTCCATCACTTTTAGATCTTGATGAAACCGCTCTCCCTGTTCCTCACTATAATTTCCTAAATTATCCGGAAATTTATCTAGATGATTGCGGAGATAGTGTAGCTTAATACTCATATTTGCTCCTAAAGTCTGAAAGTTTGTCAGCATATTTTGCACAATTTCTTCATAGTTTGCTGCTTTATGGTTACCTAGGAAATTTTCGACAACCAACACAAAACTTTTCCAAGCTTTACTTTCCGGAACAGTCATAACTTTGATAAAATCTGAGTCTTTCATCAATTGCCGTATTTGAGGACCATCAAATATTCCACCTTTCAATTTTTCCATACTAAGCTTCGGAAATTTTCTGCAAATGTAATTAAAACAATTTCCGTCTTTGTTCAACGCTTTTACAAATTGTTTAATCATACCTAACTTAATATGTAATGGTGGAAGTATGATTTTGTCTCTGCTCACCAGCGGCTCCCTTTTTACGTTGGCTTTACCGACAGTTAAAGAATTTCTTACAGGCCAAGCATCTTGTTCCCAATGAAGTTGCTTTGCTCTACTATCCCACATACAAATAAAGCAAGGGTATTTTATATATCCACTTTGTTGGCCAAGTAAAAATTAACCATTTTAAATCCACCCAGATCGGCCATTGATGCTCAGAGTATTTAATTTTCTCTAAAACTAATTTTACATTTTCATATTCTTCTTTGAGTTTCGTTGAATGGGCAATTGGAATTGATGCAAATTTATTTCCATTGTGCAATAAGACGCATTTCAAACTTCTTTTGCAACTATCAATAAAAAGGCGCCATTCAGTAGATTTGTACTATTTTAAACCCATGTCTATAAGCAGCTTCGCGATATCATTACAATACACTAATCCTTCATTTTCACTAAAAATTGTAATAACTCTTTTCTCGCGTTCTGTATGTTGTAATTGTTACTGTTGGTGCCAATAAATTTTTTCTTTCAATCTTGAGGCTAACAGTTCTGATCCTTGTTTTGATAAATTGAGATCACGTATTAAATCACTGAGTTCATTTTGAGAAAATAACTTTGGCGTAGATGTTTCACCTTCCCATTCACTTCCACTAGTAGATGGTCCTGATTTCTGTGAATTTGGTAACATCATTGTTTCTGAGGGCATGCGAATTACTTTTGAAATGTATATGGGCCGAGGGAGATTTTCACTGTGTAGAACCGGACATTTCGTAGACTGTAAGTCTGGGTATCTCCACATTTGATTTCGATTAAAACCTTTAACATCTACTACGCAAAAGTAACAATCATCTAAATGATTCGTAGGCTCCATCCAGATCATAGGAATACCAAAGTCTAATCCAGAACGTTCACCTTTTTTCCACAACCGTAAAGACTCAACACAGGACTTACAAACTTTATTAGGAACCCATGGTTTACCTTATTTGTCCATTTTGAAACCAAAATATTCAACATAAGTCTCCTTGACAAAGTCTGTGATATTTCTTTTTTGTTTTTTTGGTATATAAACACCGCAAATATAACAAAATAAATCACTACAATATTTACACTTTCTTCGTGACGAACTCATATTTTAGACTAGAAGACAAATATATAAGAATGGACATTCAGTAATTGAAACAAAATATTAATCCATGACACTTTATCCAGATTTACGTGTATATGTACTTCAATATTGTCAAATAACTGAGATCTCAGCTGTTCTGTGGAGCAAGGGGTCTGAGAGTGGGGATCAGGTGATGTTTGTATGCGCGAAAAAGTTGCGCAGAAGCCTAATCTTGACTGGAAAATTAAATTTTATTTCTAACAAGCTTATAATTGTTCAAAATATAAGAAATGCAAAAATCATGAAAATACGAGCACATTGAGAACTTTCATGAATATATTCGTAATCTGGGCACTTGAAAACATGAAAATTTGCGATGATATCCAGGGCAACAATAAAAATTTTTTTTTGTAGCTGTGTAATCATAACAAAGAAAACGGAAATTTCAAGAGGTACAATCGGATTACGCTATCGTGAGGACGATCAATTCAAATATGAAACACAAAATGAATTAAATGACGAAAAATTAAAAATTTTCTTTATTAGATAATTCTTCATCAGAACTAGAAGGCTCGCTGTTGCTGTCACAATCATCTGCTTGTCCACTCAATATTACAGAGTGCATCTGTGCATAAGCAGTGTCAACCTTATATGTGAAAACTGAAATAAAAACAAGTTTATATACAGACTAAATTGATTTCCCAGGAAAGAACTCGACCCGGTCCCAAGTCAATAAAATTTTCTGGGAAAATCAAATCTGAAAATACATTCATTCGCTGTGTTATTGATATTGCAGGCTACCGGCAGTAAACACAGTATCTGACGACCGTCGGATGGCGCAGGAAATTCGAAAAAATTACCGCCGAATGTGCTCTCGTGAAATATCGATGAGGCGAGATCGTCAGGGACCTCTAACTCTTTTTACGACTTCAACTGTTTTCAAGTTATTACTTTCGAAGGTGATAGGAAACGACGCTGGGATAAGGGTTAATTCAAAAAGTTTTATTTGTCTTGATCAATTTTAGAAGAGTTCGCTCTGGAAGCGCATTGAGAAAAAACTTGTTGAAGTTATTTTTACCCTTCCATTTCGTTTTTTCTTGGGAATAAAAATTTTGTAAATGAATATTTTTTCATTTCATTCAAAATTTCACTAATTTTGTTGTATGAAGCAATGATCCTATTTGTCTGTTTTCAATTTTGGTTATAGTTCAAAAATCTAAAAGATTCATGGAAATTTCGATGTCTATTTCAAAAGTTAACTTTCTATGACTTCATGAAGTTACTTAAGGTGTCTTATTGTCTGTTTGTACCTGTACAACAACAGATTATGTCATTCACATGTCTTATCCAATGAATACAGCGCTTTGACAGCGGATGATTATGAATTCTTTTCTCAATGTTATCCATAAAAATTTCGGCTAGTAATGGATTGACTGAATTATCCTTAATTAAATGTAAATTTCATCATTTAAGTTAGTTCTGAAGACTTTTCTGAGGGACACATAGTTTCTCATTATATAAAGGAATCGACACTATTATTCTGTAGAACCTGATTAATCAATTTCACGGGATCGTGAGTTAAGTAGATAATGATATGAAAAATATGCATATGCATATAAAACCACATTCATCCAACAATAGACAATCTACAGATCATATACCAAGCACAAAAATGTATAAAACTCAACTTTCTTCAATCCTTTGAAACAATACAGCCAATAATCTGACTGATTTATGTTATTCCCTAATATTTGGAATTTTTACGTAGTTTTGAATTATACATATGTATCCAATATTAATCTCTAATATTTATTTTACCTGTTCTTTTAACCCATTTTTCTGAATCTATATAAAAGAAAATTGCTAATTTTGTATTTTAGTTTTGAGCTTATACTTGTCTGATGAACGAAACTTCGGAACATTATTATCATCGTGGTGATATTTAGCTGGATATAATTTACCTTTCCCAGATTCAGCAATCAATGGGAATAGGCTCGATTACAATATACTTTACATAAATTTTCTTATTATCCTACATGTATTGAGAATTACAGCTTTTTGCATTTCTATATAAGTATTCTTATGCAATTCTAATTTCTTAAGGCTATCATTCAAACCTTTGGGTATTAACCCAGTCGAAGAAATGATGACATTGCTGTTCTGGATCTCTTATACACCACTATGTCCAGCCCATTATTCGTCACCATTCTGTCAGTGATATTAGGCCTATCGTAGTATAATCTGATAGAGTCATTTTCCAAAACGGTCGCCGGTTGATACTTGTAATATGGCTGGAAGGCATTCACAAGTCCGTACTTGTGTGCAAGTTTCTGATGGATAATGTTGCATACTTGATTATGCCTGTGAAGATTGTCCGTATTGGCCAGTTGTTCGCATCCGGACGTAATATGCTGTATAGTCTCCGATCTTATATGGCATTTTCTGCACTTATCTGTTTGTAATGTTCCGTCCTTGATTATAATTTTTTGTATTTGTTTGTAGCGATGACTTGGTCCTGGATGCCCATAAGGAATCTTTCTGTTTCAACGAATAGTGCTTCTTTCATCAATCATTTGTTGAAAGCTTCCTTGTCGATGTGTGGTTGATTAATCTCATGGTAATGTCATCCATGCATTTCCTTTCTAGACCATTGCTCTTGTTCATCAGTATCTGATAGGAAAGGTTGATTCAGCAGGTCATCACAGATAGCAAGACTCAGAGGTGATATCCCCTATCAGCCAACGATACCACTTTGTGGAGGCCAGAGGTGCGAGCTTTTGGAAAGAAGAATTCTCTGAGATTTTTAATCTGTTCGGTATGTAAGTTGACAACATCCTTCAATCAGCGTCTTCCTTCTTTCTGCTTCAAAGTTGTTCTTATCATAAACGATTTTGGATGGTGATTGTTGAACTTTGTCAGCATCGTTCGGGACTGCCTTTGAATATCATCCAGTTCTGTCTTAGTCCATCTGATTATTCCAAATGAGTAAAGCAACACTGGAATGGCGTAGTTGTTAATTGCTTTAACTAGAATCGCATTGAATGAAGTTTACCCTGTCGATAAATTGAAACAAAAATTCAACATCTTAACCTACGTTGGCATTACAACTAATAATAATTTAGGCAAATATATAAAAAATAATACAACCAAACCAGGTAAAAACAATAAATCAGGTGTTTATAGCTCGAATTGCAATGACTGTGATAATTTCTACATTGGTAGAACACATAGAAATTTTAATATTAGAATATCGGAACATAAACGCAGTTTTTCAAATAAAAAATCAGTTTGAAATTTTGCATACAGATAATAAATATTGGAAGGTAGATCTTTGGGAAACTTTAGAAATCAATAAATACAAACACTCAGGTAGACTCATCAATGAACAAGTCGATTTAAGCCCTTCACCTCTATTGAATCTCTTCGGGGAGCAATCTATTCCTTAATTTTATTGGATATACCTGTCATAAATAACCACTTAAGAAGAAGCAACTCAATAAGCTTTTAATTACTCAGGAACATTTATAGTTATATTCTCATTTATATTTTTCTGCATATTCATTCGTCTGAAGAAGCTGCGGTGTAGTGAAACGCGTTACGAATCGCAATTATTAAGTAAAATTCCTTAAAACACAGTACTAGTTTTTTATTATTCATACTCTGTGTACTTTAAGGTATTTTTAAGTTTCTGTATGTTAGTAGGACTGTCCTTATTTACTATGCCAAACATAAGCTTGATCTGTCAACTAGTTTGTTTACGACACCTGTTGAAACCAGTCGACCTCAGTAGTACTCTGCGAATTTCACTATGAAAAAAAATATTGAACATAAAG
Organism: Cryptolaemus montrouzieri; assembly: GCA_013387265.2. Classification (NCBI taxonomy): domain Eukaryota; kingdom Metazoa; phylum Arthropoda; class Insecta; order Coleoptera; family Coccinellidae; genus Cryptolaemus; species Cryptolaemus montrouzieri. The sequence goes on from JABFTP020000124.1 coordinate 6,824,269, forward strand.
TTAGTGTCAAATTTTGTGTTTTGAACAAAATTCGGTATGCTGAATCGTTTCAAATGCTGGAAAAGGCTTATGGAGACTCTGTCTCATCGAAAAATAAGTGTAGGAGTGATACAAAGCCTTTAAAGTCGGTCTGGAGAACGTTAAATATTTGCCTCGTTCCGGACGACCTTCGACCTCTTGAACCGACGTTAACATACAAAATATGATATGTGATGCCAGTGATAGAGACATAGCTCCAGAACTCAACATCTCTCGTGAAACCGCTCGTTTGATTGTGGTGAACCAATTGGGCATGCAGCACGTCACCGCTCGGCTCGTTCGATAGAGCTGAATTTTCTTAACAAACAGTACCGGCTGCAGGTAGCTGCAGGCATGCTTGATCGTGTGAATTCTTATTCCATGTACATGGGACGGATCATAACTGGTGACGAGACATGGCTCTGTTAATACGACATACTAACGAGCCAACAATAATAGGAATGGGTGGGAGAAAATGAGCAAAAACCGAAAAAAACCTCGCCAGAGTCGTTCGAAAATCAAGACGATGCAGATTGTTTTTCCTCTATATACGTGGTGTGGTTCATCATGAATTCATTCCGCAAGCTTCTATCTAACCGCTTTGACAATTCGTTTTTGTGAAAACGCTAAAGCAGCATCTCATCGAGCCACAGATTAACGACTTTAAGACCGATCACTCGATAAATACTATCGAACAGCCGCCTTAATCGCCTGATCTAGCTCCATGTAACTGTTTTCTCTTCTCCAGACTAAATTGCCGCTCCAGGGAACAAGATTTGATTTCATAGATGTCATAGAAATAGATATATGTGCACTTGCCGAAACCAAAAAGAAGGGAAGAGGATTATCAAAATTAAACAATTACATCTTAGTATACTCTGGAGTAGAAAAAGACCAAAGAGCAACATCGGGAGTAGGACTACTAGTACATGAAAAATACGAAGAAAATATGGTAAACGTAGAATATGTTAGCGATAGAATCCTGAAAGTCACAATGTCGTTCGACCGTCCGCTACATATCCTATCAGTATACGCACCTGACATAAGCAAACCAGAGGAAGCGGCGGTAGATTTTTATGAAAGTCTTCAATCACAACTAGATAAAATACCAACTAAAGAAAAGATAATCATATTAGGAGACCTTAACGCTAGAGTAGGTAACGAAGTAGTAAACGGGGTAAAACAAAAATATAACGAAGACGTAATTAACAGAAACGGCGAAATGTTGACGGAATTTTGTGCACAGAACGAGTTGCGAATTAATAACACTTTTTCCCTCACAAAGAACAGCACAAATATACTTTCTACGATAACCGAAACAACAAATCCATAATTGATTACATTATCACTAACCGAATGTTTCTACCCCAACAAATCTTAGATGTAAAAGTTTTGTCATCAGCTAACATTAGAACAGACCACAAGCTCGTTCTAGGGAAACTGAAGATGACAACTCAATTAAAAAAGAAAACGCCATCTGTAAAACCTGAAAAATTTAACGTAGAATCGCTCAACAATGAGAGCACAAAACAACTTTATTCAAACCGTTGCAAACAGTATATAACTCGTAATCCAATATTGCAGCAAGATAACCCCGACATAGCATGGCTCAAACTAAAAGAAAACATAAACAAAGGTGCCACAGTGGCCTTGGGAACCCGCACGGTATCACAGAACGGCAAACCTAATAATAAACCCTGGTTCACCACTGAAGTCAAAAACATTACAAAGGAAAAAAAAACAAATATATCTAGAATATAAGAACCATCCGACACCAGAGAACCGAAATAGATACATAGAAATAAGAAATAGGGTGAATAACAGAGTTTGGGAAATTAAAGAAGAATACTGGCAGAGATTTAGTGCTGAAATGGAAGCGGATATATACGGAGCGCAAAAACGAATTTGGAAATTATTAAGGGTACGAAAAAGGACACCAATGAAACTATACAACTGAAAAAATCACAAACGAGACATTGGAAAAATACTTCAAAAATCTTTACACCGAATCAGAATATGAAGAAGAACCCCCAGAAGAAGACTTAGAAAACGACATTATAAATGAACCGGTAACAATCACGAAAGAGCAAGTAGCTATGGCAATAAGTAAACTTAAAAATAGGAAAGCTCCAAATGAAGATAAGATAACAAATGAGATGATCAAATATGGCGGAAAAGCCATGATAGAAGAGTACACAAATCTGTTTAACATCATAATTCAACACGGAAAAATACCAGAAGAATGGAGAAGAAGTGTAACAGTGTCTATCTTTAAAAAAAGAGACAAAACAAATCCTGCCAACTATCGCGGAATAACCTTATTAAGCACCTCTTTGAAACTGCTTACAAAGATTCTTGCCGATGACATAACGTCAACAATGCCAATCAGCGAAGAGCAACAAGGCTTTCGAAAAAACCGGTCCACGGTCGATGCACTATTTATAACAAGGCAATTAGTAGAAAAGTCTCTTGAATATAACACTTCAGCATATCTTTGTTTCATAGACTTAACGAGGACCTTCGACAGAGTCCAACTGGAGGATGTAATCAAGATACTGGAAAACAAAGAGGTACCCAAAAAATATATGACTCATAGAAGATCTGAACACTAATACAACAACGCAAATACGAACAAACCACACCCTAACGCAGCATTTCGGAACAACGTCGGGCATCCGCCAAGGTGATAGTCTTGGAAAATTAACATCTTATGCTATGCCGATGACGCCGTACTCATTGCAGAATCAGAAGACGACCTACAAAGAATGTTATACGCCTTTAGCAAACGCGCAAAAATTTCAATATGGAAATCTCAACAAGTAAGACAAAATGCATGACCATAGCTAAGGAACCTCTGTGCTGCAAGTTAACAATAGACAACGCCACTATAGACCAAGTCATGTCATTCGAATACTTAGGGTGCGAAATAACAAGCACAGGATACCTTGAAGATGAAGTGAGGAGACAAGTGAACAAAGCAGCTGCAGTATCGGGACATCTTAAACAACCAATTTGGAGAAATAAACACCTCAGGATACCATGCAAATCCAGAATCTACAAAACATGTGTGCGACCAATTATGACATACGGGGCAGAAACAAGAGCGGAAACGTCGGTAACAAAGAGGATACTAAGAACAACAGAAATGAAAACGCTAAGAACTATAATCGGTTACACATTGAATTACAGACAAAAAAATACCGACATAAGGGAAAAATGTGAAACAGACGATATTGTAAGATGGGTGAGAAAAGAAGAAGAGAATGGAACCAGCATGTAAACAGAATGACCACAGATAGAATAGCCAAAATCGTATATAACAACATACCACACGGAAGAAGACCCGTTGGACGACCACCAAAACGATGGCGGGACAGTTGGCAATCAACTTCACAAGAACTGCTGCTGAGAAACCGGGACTGAACAGGCGCTACGCCTTCTATACGGTGAAGAAGAAGATGAAGATGTCATAAACGAAATTCGCAGAAGTAACCAAAGGCGCCTATTAAAATTGTTTCGATGATGGGAAAAAACGTTGGCACATGTGTATCGCTTCAAATTGATACTTTTTGTGATAGTGTATATGTAAGATACTCGCTTCGTTGCCCCAGACCAACAGATTTTTGCATGGCAGACTTTTTTTTGGCGAACAAACCTAAGCTTAGTTCCTAATAAACGTTGCACTAGATGCAATTTCAATCAATATTTTCATAGTTTCCAGTTAAAAATTGAAAATTTCTGGTCGCAACTATTTTTCGATAAAAGTCCCATCCCTGATTAAATGTTTAAACTTATCCAAACTGTATACATACGAACAAACTTGTAAATTAACCATGTCGGCATAGTTAATTGCGCCGAACCGCAAATCCGCAGGTCCACGTCGCATCTCCATATTAGATACGTCACATCCGGTTCCGTCTGAGCGGTATTCTTAATAAGCTTTCCAGATGGCTGAATATTGAGTTTCGCCACTCGTCGCACACAAACGGAGCTATTTCGTGGTGGCATCGCGACTGGCCACTTGCAGCCCGGTCGAGCTTAGACCAGATTAGGGTCCCGCGGGAATTTAGAGACTCTGCGAAATCAAATTGAGTTCGGATTTCAACCTGCCCACGACCGTAGATATATCGACTCTTCCATCATCATCTACCCCGTCAGTAATAACTAACCTAATCATATTCCTTTCCTCTCGTCTCTGCCAATATCTCTTTTGACCCCTAAGTTGCTTCGTATCATTTTTAATCATGTCTATGCCGAATGCAATCTGTGTACTCGTACCTACTTCGTCTGCAAAGATTGATCGAGAATGTTAGTAAAACTTTGTTTGAAACTTGCGAGATCGATTCTGGTAATATTTGATATAATAAAAAACAAGTGTTTTAAGGAATTTTACTTCAAAATTGCGACGAATGAATATGCAGAAAATGTAAATGAGAATATAACTATAAATGTTCTTGAGTAATTAAAAGCTTATTGGGTTGCTTCTTCTTAAGTGGTTATTTATGACAGGTATATCCAATAAAATTAAGGAATAGATTGCTCCCCGAAAAGATTCAATAGAGGTGAAGAGCTTAAATCGACTTGTTCATTGATGAGTCTACCTGAGTGTTTGTATTTATTGATTTCTAAAGTTTCCCAAAGATCTACCTTCCAATATTTATTATCTGTATGCAAAATTTCAAACTGTGGGTCGAAAGAATGATTATTTTCTGAGAGATGATTCGCGTAATTTGAATCTGATTTTTTATTTGAAAAACTGCGTTTATGTTCCGATATTCTAATATTAAAATTTCTATGTGTTCTACCAATGTAGAAATTATCACAGCCATTGCAATTCAATCTATAAACACCTGATTTATTGTTTTTACCTGGTTTGGTTTTATAATTTTTATATATTTGCCTAAATTATTATTAGTTTGGAAAGCTATGTTGAAATTATTGCTACTTAAGAATGATTTCAGTTTCTCACTTGTAATGCCAACGTAGGTTAAGGTGTTGAATTTTGTTTCAATTTATCGACAGGGTAAACTTCATTCAATGCGATTCTACTTTGTTTTTATTTAAAATATTATTTATTAGTTTGGGATTGTAACCATTATTTTTGGCTATTTGTTTAATCAAATTGAGTTCTTTGTTGAAATTTTCTGGTGATAACGGGATGTTAATGAATCTATGAATAAAACTATCGAATGCTGACATTTTATGTTGATATGGATGACACGACGAGTTATGTATTATAATATCTGTATGTGACGGCTTATGGTAAATTGCGAAAACATATTTTCCATTTTCATTCGAAATTGTTACGTCTAAGAAATTTATCGAATTATTGCTTTCTACTTCGGTTGTGAATGCAATTTTTGGATGTAATGAATTTATATGATTTTCGAAAATTTTCAACTGTCTATCTGTTTCTGTGAAGCAAATAATGATATCGTCTACATAGCAATACCAGTATAAACAATATTTACTGCGTGGATGATTATGAATTAATTTCTCTAAGTTATTCATGAATATTTCTGCTAACAAAGGACTTAACGGATTGCCCATAATCAAGCCGTCTTTAATAGTATAATATTTGTTATTGATTTCGAATGAAAATGGAAAACATGTTTTCGCAATTTACCATAAGCCGTCACATACAGATATTATAATATAAAACTCGTCGTGTCATCCATATCAACATAAAATGTCAGCATTCAATAGTTTTATTCATAGATTGATTAACATCCCGTTATCACCAGAAAATTTCAACAAAGAACTCAATTTGATTAAACAAATAGCCAAAAATAATGATTACAATCCCAAACTAATAAATAATATTTTAAATAAAAACCAAAGTAGAATCGCATTGAATGAAGTTTACCCTGTCGATAAATTGAAACAAAACTCAACACCTTAACCTACGTTGGCATTACAAATGAGAAACTGAAATCATTCTTAAGTAGCAATAATTTCAACATAGCTTTCAAAAATAATAATAATTTAGGCAAATATATAAAAATAATAAAACCAAACCAGGTAAAAACAATAAATCAGGTGTTTATAGATTGAATTGCAATGACTGTAATAATTTCTACATTGGTAGAACACATAGAAATTTTAATATTAGAATATCGGAACATAAACGCAGTTTTTCAAATAAAAATCAGATTCAAATTACGCGAATCATCTCTTAGAAAATAATCATTCTTTCGACCCACAGTTTGAAATTTTGCATACAGATTATAAATATTGGAAGGTAGATCTTTGGGAAACTTTAGAAATCAATAAATACAAACACTCAGGTAGACTCGTCAATGAACAAGTCGATTTAAGCCCTTCACCTCTATTGAATCTTTTCGGGGAGCAATCTATTCCTTAATTTTATTGGATATATCTGTCAAAAATAACCACTTAAGAAGAAGCAACTCAATAAGCTTTTAATTACTCAGGAATAGTTATATTCTCATTTATATTTTTCTGCATGTTTATTCGTCTGAAGAAGCTACGGTGTAGTGAAACGCGTTACGAATCGCAATTATTAAGTAAAATTCCTTAAAACACCGTACTTGTTTTTTATTATTGATAATGGAATTTTACCAAGCAAAAGCCTCCCAAATTCAAATAATATTTGATACTTATGCTCCAGACATTGAGTGGAAGTATGAATAATATCATTTGCAATGTAGAAATATGAATCCTGGAGATTTAAACTACTCAACATTCAATATTCGATGTGCTCTAATTTGATTTAGCTAGGCTTCAGTACAATAACGTTTTGAGATATTTAGTTGGTCCCAATTTTTTCATCTATGGAGATCGTTGAATATGAGAGCAAAATATCTTCTTTGTGAACAAGCCATCTCAAAAAATTTGATTCTAACCCTAAATTTATACATGACACTTTGTCTAATTCTCTTGAATTTTCAATTCTTCATTCAATAGATGGCAAAATTAACATTTCGTGTTTCCACAAAGTAAAACATAACTAGAAAATTAAAAACACTTGTCAAACTGAACAAAATATCTTAGGTTTTGATACTATGTGGTAATTTGTTTAAAGTTTGATTTGATAATTTTTTACATTACCAAAATTGATATTTAGAGATTAATTCAGTTTTGCCAAGAAAACGAGATGGTTGTTAGTAATACCTGGTATAGACTTCCAGATAGGAGATTATACACATGGACATCATCTCAACACACTAATGAACATATTGTAAGAAATCAAATAGATTTTATCGTGATCCCATTATAGCCGATATAATATCTCAAGAACTGTCCAGTAAAACAGATCAAATCGAAATGTCTGGTAATGTAGAAATTTCTTGGCAACATTTCAAAGAGGCTATGATATCGACAGAACAAAGCCTTAACAAACATCAAACAAGGAAGCCCAAGAAAGAATGGATGACACCAGAGATTTTGGACCTTATGGACGAAAGAAGAAAACACAAAAACACAGATAAATACAAAAATATAGATAGAGAGATTAAACGAAGAATTAAACAAGCCAAAGAGAAATAGTTTTCTGAGAAATGCCAAGAAATAGAACAACTGCAAGAACGTCATGACGATTTTCAACTTCATAAGAAGATTAAAGAGATCACTGGCAACATTAGAAGGAGCCCTACCAACTTGCTCGCAGACGACAATGGAAAGATTCTAACAACTCGAGAAGAAAAACAGGACGCTTGGAAATTATACATAGAAGAACTGTTTTGAAGTACGAGAACAGATAACTATGAAAATGATAACTATGTAGAAGAAGGTCCCGAAATTTAGAGAGCAGAAGTAGAAAAAGCCGTGAGACTATGCGCGGAAGAAAAATCTCCAGGTCCAGATAACATTAGAATTTTTAAAACTGATGAATGATGAAGCTATTAAAATGCTCACCAGCCTGTTCAACATCATTTACAACTCTGGCAAGATACCCAAAGATTAGGAAAAATCAGTTTTTGTACCCATACCCAAAAAAGCCAATGCAAACAAATGCTGTCAACATAGAACAATCAGTTTAATGAGCCACGTCTTAAAAATATTTTTGAGAATAATATGTGAGCGTATCAAATCGAAGTGCGAGAATTACGTAGGCGAGACTCAATTTGGTTTCCGAGCGGGTTTGGGGACTAGAGAGCCTCTTGTTGGTTTGACTGTTCTGGCCGAAAAATGTTTAGATATGAGACATGATCTGTATGTCTCTTTTATTGACTTTCAAAAAGCTTTCGACCGAGTGGAGCACACATATTTAATGGACATACTGTATCAGATAGGTCTTGATAAAAAGGACATAAATATAATAAAGACCCTTTATTCTGTTGTTCAATCTGTATTCAGAAAAAATAATGCAAGAAGCTTTATCGAATAGAACCGAAGGTCTGAAAATCAACGGTATGATATTAAACAACTTAAGATATGCAGACGATACTGTAATTTTGGCCCGAAGTGAAGAAGAATTACAAGCTCTCTTAAACGCTGTGGGGCAGAGCTCTCGTCAAATGGGACTTGACTTGAACGCTCAAAAGACTAAAGTCATGGTGATCAGCAGAGACAAAAGAAACATACACATAAACTATAACAACACTAGAATTGAACAAGTGAATCAAACAAAATATCTAGGAAGAATAATAAATGACCACGTGGATACAGACATAGAAGTTAAGTCTCGAATAGAACAGGCCCGCCAAGCTTTAATAAAAATGAAGGGAGCGATCTGCAACAACTCCTTGAATTTGCCATTGCGTGTTCGTCTTGTTAAGTGTTACGTATGGTCTACACTGCTCTATGGATGTGAGTCATGGTCACTCAAAACAAATACCATGAAACGACTTAGAGCATTTGAAATGTGGTCATATCGTCGCCTACTAAAAATACCATGGACCGACAGAGTAACCAACGAAGAGGTTTTAAGGAAATTGAATAGGACACCAGAAATAGGAAACATAATTAAAAGGCGGAAATTGACATACTTTGGACACATCGAAAGACATGACAAATACAATATCTTGCAATTTGTAATAGAGGGAAAAATAGAGGGCAAACGGGCTAGAGGACGTAAAAGAACTTCATGGATGAGCAGCCTGAGTAATTGGACTGGACTTAATAGAGAAGAACTAATACATACTGCCAGAGATAGATGGAGATATGCCATGTTATTAGCCAACCTCAGAATCTGAGAAGTCACCAAGAGAGAGAGAGGGAGAGAGAAAATAAATATTGAAATTGTCTGTGGGCTGATTGATAGCCCCACCACTGAGACTTAGTGGTCTATTGTGGCACAACTTATTTCTTCTTGTAAAGCTTCAGTTTTTCATATCCAAGTTCCTGAAGCCTGATTCTGTTCCCAGCTGAGCATTCGCACATGACGTGTTCTATTGATTCTATCTCCTCCTCACCAGCTCTACACGAAACGTCCTCCATCAATACTAAATTATTTAGGTGATTTCTGAGGCGACACATCCCTTTCAATACTACAATAAGAATTTCCAGGTCTAGCTTGGAGAGTTCAAGCCTTTGCTCCCTCAACTTTGCGTCCACCACACCATATGTACAGCCTCCAATGGAATTCCAAGTCTAAGCTCCGCTCCGAATTGAATTCGCCTCATCATTGCCATCAATATCCGAGTGGCCCTGAGAGATTCACGTGAGATGCAGCCCATTTATACCCAGTTTAGCGAAGCTTGAACAATATTCCTACTCAATGAGTGACGTTCAGTTGTCGGATGCCTTTAGTGCAGCTTGGCTATCCGTTATGATTTTTATTGACCTACTTGTTATTCCCCACGTAAGGTTAGATCAATAGTCGCAAGCCCATCAAGACCAGTATACTGTTTCTTGACAGCATTTCGAGCATATACACTATCTCCAACACCTTGTGCAGTTTTGGAGACCAACAGGGACCCTCATGTCGTTGGTCCTTGGAGTTGGCCCATTCCTGCCTACTAGGAATAGTGATCTGGATCTGCCGAGTGTATTAACTACAGAAAAAGTTCTTTCGTTTTTCATTCATGGTGACTGCTTTGATGGTGAAAGAGCTAGAGATATCCGTTTTGCTACTAAACCGAATGAAAATAGATTTGCGAAACTAGAACGCATTTTGAGGCAAGTCCTTTTCCCGATTGGAAATTGTAATAACTCCAGAAGATCAGTACCACATTGGCAATTGCAAACAACATTGCCAACATTGTAATGTCCGATGGACCATTGATTCGATATCAGCGTTGCTGTTGAAAGGTTGGAGTGGTTCAGGAGCACATTTCCTGCTAATTCATTACTCAGTGGCTGTGGTGAGTAGTGGCCTAACAAGAAAAAGATGTTAGAGTGCTCAATGTCGGTTCTGAAGATATCCCGCCAATAACCACAGTTGAAATCGAACAAGCGATCAGTCAGTCTAAAACCAACAAAGCGTCAGGACCAGATGACATAATTTTAAAGCACTGTGGCGAAAAGCTTCTTGATGATCTGGAGACACTTTTCAACAAATTCCTGGAGGAAGAAGACATACCAACCGAATGGACAAATGCGCTAATTACTCTATACCTCAAGAAGACAGACACAGAGCAACTAGCAAATTATAGGCCCATTAGTTTATTGTCTCAAACATACAAAACATTCTCCAAAATCATAGTGAACCGCCTAATACCAAATAAGGTTTCATTAGCCAATAGAACAGGCCGGCCTCAAAAAGAATTTCAGCAGCAACGAGCATTTACAAACTGTGAGAAGTCTCATAGAGAAATGTACTGAATATAATATACCTCTCTGGATGGCTTTTCTTGATCACAAAGAAGCATTTCATACAATTGAATTATGGGCAACAGAACAAGCTCTGAAAAACTCAAGAGTTGATCGATACACAAGCCTTATCAAAAGAATCTACGAGCGAACCACCTTACAAGCACAACTTCATGATGTTACCAATAAAGTAAACATAGAGAGAGAGGTGAGGCAGGATAATTGTCTGTTACCTAAACTTTTCATTACGAAGATGCGTTGAAGGGAGTAGAGTAGGGCAACAGAAGTTTAAACATCAATGGAGAAGAACTAACACACCTAATGTACGCAGACGACGTTGTTGTTGGTCAGACCAAGGAAGAACTGAGTACACTTATAGAAAGGGTGGGTTTAGAAATCAACTATGAGAAACATAACAACATAGGGGCAGAAACGTGGCCCTTCACAAAAGCCATCCTCAACAAACTGAGAGTAAACCAACGGGCGATAGAGAGAAAGATCTAAGGAATCACATTAAGTGATCGTAAAATGAACAATTGGATAAGAGATATGACTGGTGTAGAGGACGTGGTGAGGGGGTCTGCCAACTTGAAATGGAAATGAGCTGGCCATGTGGCTAGACACCCGAAAAACTGGAGTGGAAAAATAATAAGATGGAGAAGGTGGGATCAGAGACGAGGAAAAGGACGACCTCAAATGAGATGGAGTGATGATCTTAAAAGAACTGCAGGTCTAAACTGGTACCAGCAGAGAGTAAGGAATTGTGGAGGAGTAAAAGGGAGCCCAATACCCATAGATTAGAAAACGGCTGACAGGATAGGACAGCTGTGGTCAGTACTGCATTTCTGAATTTTCGCATTTTGTTGGATGATCAATGAATCAAGTAGTGCAAATTTGTGTAGGAATGGAAGAAATTAAGTGTGGGATTGTTATTCTTCCGAATATAATTGGGGAGTTGTTGTTTTGTGGACAACGTTCACACCACTCATTTTTAACATCATGAATCACTAAACACACTGTCAAAGGTGTCTAAAGAGTCGAACTATTTCTCTTCTTCAAGACTTTCATTCAGGAAACAATATTCAACCTTCAGTAGAATGTAGTATCCCTCCCTGAAGGGGTTGGTTTTTCGATCCATTCTGCATAATCATCATCAACCAGTAGGGGTAGGGTTTGGTCGGATGTCATGAATTAGAGCGATAGACTGCCCTTGTCAGTATTACACACCCATTGATAACATGCCGCTCACTCATATCAATCTGTTGGAGCGCATGAATATTTATATGATCTCTTCCGGGTATTTTCCTATGATCATTGACCTTAAGTTCCTTTCGAAACTTTGGTTTTGGCGACGTTTCGTACAATCTCATGCAGCATCTTCAATGCCTGTTGACAGGGTTCATCGAGACTTCGTACCTCGACTCCTCCTCTTTGAATGTTGATGTTTGAGGTTTCTTCGAAGATCGGTAGTTGTTAAGGGATTCTAATATTGCGACAAGTTCAGGATGTTATCTCTTTTATTGACATTATTTCGCATATAGTAACTTAATGGATTTCGCTACGAGGTCTGAAGAATCTCCGCACAATTCTCGTCGTTCCCAAGATAGCCTGCTTTTGTACACTCGGAATGATGTTCGAGTTCAAATGCATGCGTTGTGTATTCTCCAGTAGATGCGCCTCGACCAGTCGGTTGACAGATGTTATGACAGGGAGAATAGTTACCGTTTTCAGTTTATAGATCTCTTTGAGCTCATACGCCAGGTCCTGATATTTAGTCACCTTTTCTTGGTAGGATCTGGAGATATTATTGAAGATCGCAATTCGGGCCTATTACGAGCAACCGTTCGATCCATCACCAAGGTTTGTATGTGTGTGTGTGTGAAAATGATGAAAACAAAGGGTAAATCTGAAAGAAAACTTCAAAAGGTTAGTCTATTTGGACTATCTACCGCCATGCTACACATTGTGTCTGAAAAATGCTGTCTGTCGAAAAACTGATAATCATTTTGAAGAATGTTGAAATTATTATTCATTCATTTATAGCCAATTTTTCGCAAAATTGCTGGCGAAGATCAGAGTCATTTTCATTAGGTTAATGGCTCAATCTTATTTTGTAGTGATGTAATTTATAATACAATCACAATTCAGGAGACAGTTCAACTTCGTACGCCTATGCGAAGGGATAATTTATTAATAGACTGGGTGTTGTCCTCTTTTAGATGAACTTTGAACCTATACCGAAACTTAAACAGCTTTATTTCTTACAGGACATTCTTTCAATTTTGTATCAGTGATTTAACATATTGGTGACTCGTTTTTCGTCTCGATGATCTGTGTTAAATATTCTCGCTGTTCCTTTTGCGCAACTTATTCTGAAAGTAAACTGAGGCGTTTTCTACTCGTTCCCCAATTCGGTTTTCCCGTAAATATAAAATAAGAGTAATGCAGTTGTGATTGGAAGAACAGATTGATCATGTATAATAAGAATGATGAAAATATTGAACAGGTGTGGAAACATCTATCGGAAGTTTCTGCTTTTAGTGACAAAGCAATTGATGAATACGTCGGATGAATCTGAATCAATCAACCCTGAAATGTATTCTTTAACATGTTTCATGTTTTTATATCGAAATGATTCAAAACCATTATACTCCAATTAATTAATGGAAAAGATTCGCCCCACATCACCAAACTTCCAACAGTGTTATAACACGTTCGCCTCATCTATACTGGAGCAGACCACTTGAATTGAAGATCTCCGGACTATAAAGTAGCGATTTGTCCATCAGCATGTACTCGGCGTTTAACAGGATGACACCCAAGGGTGAAATTCCTCCGACAAGCTGCGGCACTAGAATTGAACACGTTATAGCCTATTTGAAAACCTCAATTTTATCCAGACTTCATCACCAATCGATTCATTCAAATTTAGAAATAAAAATATGGGATGTATTTTATTTTATAAAATGAGCACGCAATCAATATGAGGTGAGTTACTGAAAAAGTAATAAAGATTATTATATTTATTGTATTACAAGATCAGTGACAACTTTATCGAATTTTCGAATGATGAAAAAGGAGTTTCGTTTCCAATATTTTTAATAATTTTGAGGATATGGAAAAAATATGTTTAGTCTTCTCGTTTGTATAGTCATGAAGTGGATGGAAACCGGATATTGAATGAAAATCAATGCTTCTGCTATACAGGCTGTCCCCTACGCTCTATGAAAAACTTTGGGAGGTAGTTCGGAAGAAAATATAGGACAAATTTGTGAAAAACAGCATGGTTCGAATCTCTTTGAATTTATATATATTTTTTTACTTTAGGGGTTATGACATGGGTGTTCCCGAGTGAGTGTTCGCCAAGGTAACGGCCCATGGTGTCGGTTCAATTCGTTCCGAACAAGAACATTTTAACAATTCTAGTTGTCCTTAGTATGGCCTCCTTCTGGGTGCTGGATTTTATATGATCTTTCAGCTTCAGTTTTTTTATATTTTTCTCAAGATGAGCCTCCACCTGAAATTATTAGAGGTGAGATCGTTATGCCTCTCAACCCGTGTATTTCCTTCAGTTGAAAAACGAGGCTTTGCTACATAGACACCTTCTCAGCATATGAATTGGTAAAGTTATCATCCGCCGGTATGCTGACATCCATAAGTATCGAGGTTCTTTCTTTCAAGTAAAATACCGCTATATCAGGTCTATTATGTGCCAGTCACTAAGGTTGTGTCCCATTAAATCCTATGAGAGTCATTCTCCAATATTGAGTTTGGGCTGATGAAGATACATTCTGGTAGCAACTACCTGATCTTGAATGGCTAACAGTACGTCCTCTGTTTTGGGGAACGAGTAACCCGCCTCAAGGTAAGTAAGAGACTTCTGCCATATAAGGCCTTCGAGTGCCAGTCTTCAGTGAGCTGAGACATCGTGCGTGCTTCCACTTCATATGTTGGATTAGACAGTCCTGTGGGAAGTTTTGTTTTTGCTGGCCAAGTATCATCTTGAATTCACAAATATTTTATGTATGAACCATTTCCTGTCCTCATTGGCTCCGTTGCAAATAGAGTTGGCTGGTTGACGATTGTGGGTAGTGTATGCCATGTAGATCCGTATGTGGCCACTTCAGGATACCGAATGAGTTTGCAATACTCGGGACGGCCCAGGCATTGATGGCCAGAAAAATGCTCTGGAGTTGTTCTTGGAATTTGCAACTACGTTCATTCTTCCATAAAGTTTCATCCTCAGCCTTGCTTTCATTTCAGTACCCTTTGAATGTTGAGGGCCTGTTGGATACCCAGATATTTATACGCCTGCTCTAAGGCAGCAAAGGGATAATCTTCTTCTTCTTCTTATTCTTTTAAATAGACCTATTGGTCTGTTGCTTGCCGAAGCCGTCTCTGGATGGTTTCTTGCGAGGTGGACTGCCAGCTTTCCTGCCACCTTTTGGGGGTCTTCCTGGTGGGCGCTTTCCATGTGGCTTGCTCTCCATCATTATGCGTTCTTCGCACGTGCGCATACCATTCTCTTCGTCTTTGTCTGCCCCATCTGACTATGTCTACTATGCGGCATTGAGCTCGTATGTCAGTGTTTCTTATTCTGTCCAGTCTGGTCTTTTCGAGAATAGTTCTTAGGGTTTTCATTTCGGCCGCGCGTAGCATACTTTTAGTTTTGTTTGTGTCTTCGCGTGCTTCTATGGCGTCATAGTAACCAGTTGCACAACGTAAGCAGCGGATTATTTTCAGGATGTCGTTCGTTAAATAAAGACGCTGTTAATAGCACCGAGACGTTATTTCTAAAATATTATTTCATCATTTTTATCCTTTCTTCTACGGAATACACAAATTAACAAATGGATAAAAACATTGTATAACTCGAGGTGAATTCCACATAAGCTAGCCATATACTAGCGTTCTTTACTGCATGGAAGTGAATGGTGCCCATTTTCAGCACTTAATAAACTAATCACATAAGTCATGATAGGTCTGATGCAAGGCTTATAGATCTTCACCTTGCTATCTGTTCCTATGTGCTGGTTTGACCATATCACATCTCTAAGCCACTCTGACAGAGCTGCTGCTTTAGTTATGAGACTTCTTACTTCCTTCGCCGGATCGTGGTAGCTGCAGATATCTATGCGTAGATATTCAAAGACATTGACTTGCCCGATTGACTCGTCTTCCACCACTTTATACCTGACAGGTTCTCTGGAGAATGTCATGGCTTTGGTTTTTGATATTGAAATTACCATGTTGAGTTGTTGGCTGACTTGATAGAATTTAAAAAGCTGTCTCTGAAGATCGTTCTCCGTTTCTGCTATAATAGCTGCGCCGTCAGCATAGCAGACCACAGATATTTTAGAGTGGCCCATTCATCCATCAAGAGGTTGAAAAGGAAAGGGCTCAGGCTGTTACCCTCTCTAATTCCGCCTGGTGTTTTTATGTTAGGTGTAGTATGTTCGCCTGACTTGATCTTTGTCACATTTCCGGTGTTTAAGTTTTTAATTAGTTTGGTGATTTGGGACGGGGACTGTCTTTTTATTAGAATTTGTAGGATGTCTGTCAAGCGCACTTTGTCGAATGCCTTTGTTAAGTCTATAAAGCAGATGTAAGCAGGCTTGTTGAATTCTCCTTTAGTTGTTTCATTATGAAGAGAGCGTCCGTTGTTGATCTATTTGTTCGAAATCCAAACTGTTCCTCTCTTCTCTCGATACGTGATTCCAATTTGTCTTTTAGGATGCCAGTGAGCAGTTTCATGGACGTACTTAGCAGGGTAATACCCCTGTATAGTTTTCAGGGATGTCTTTCGCCCCTTTTTGAAGATAGGAATAGTGATGCTGCTGCGCCATTCTTCAGGAATCTGTGATGTGTTTAAAATTTTATTGAAAATAGTTAGCAGCTTCTCGGTGAGTTTCGTTCCCCATATTTTAGCAATTCGTTCGGGATGTTGTCTGTTCCTGCGGCTTTCCTGTTTTCAGCTTTTGTATTCTTTTTCTCAGCTCTTCCTCTGTTATTAAAACACCATGTATCAGTTGTTTCTTCATCTTGGTACAGCTCTGTAAAATATTTTTCCCAGATGTCAGGTGATATGATTTTCCGGTGAAGGTCTTTCCGCTTGCATCTGAGAATAGCGTATCCTTTTGAGTATGTTATGGTGAGATAGTCTCCAAGCGCAATCTTGATATTTGCCCTAGAGCCGTGGATGTGGATGTCTCTATTCGTTCTGATTTGGCAATGTAGGGTTAGTAAGATATGCGATGTAGACCGCTTGGTCTAATTACGTTTTGTCAAAGCGATGAATGGTTCCGTTTTCTCCTTATGAGAATATCAGGTCGGAGTTCGTGCATTTTATTGAGTTCTGTAGAGTGTCCGTCCGCATCCTTCCTACTCATAACCTCAACGAGGTCCTTATGGCCGTTGGCTCCACTGTTATGAATAGATGAGGGAGTCCCAGCAGACATACCATTGTGGCCATGAGTGTCGTTATCAAGGCCTCCGTGAATGCTACAAACGGTTGTCTTTGTATCCTGCTTATTTTATTTCGTTTGGTTTCCGTGTGCAGTGCACGCTGTCATAAAAATCGCATTGATCAGTGGCGGTCTAGCAAGCTGAGTATTCAATAAATCTTGAATGAACTGATTTCAGAAATCACTGTGGTTTTGACCGGATTGAATAGGTTTATTTAAATGTGCCATATCGAACAAAAAGTTAAATCTTTGTGATGACATTTGTAGATTCCTGATCAATAAAAGATTCAACTAAATCAAAAAGTCTTCAAGGGATCAGTGGAATTCCCCAAGAGTCGTTACTGGGACCGATTCTTTCTTTAATATACATGGCAGACAATCCTTCGTTTTTGTATAGTAGCTCCTTGATGATTCAAAGATCTATGTGATTGCACTGACTGATTGTAAAAAGTTTAAAACAATATCGACATTGTCACACATTGAAGTATAAAATGACACATTCCACTAAATGACTCGAAATGCATTGTATAATATGTAGGAAATACAATCCCTACGTAAAAACTTTGTTTAAAGTCTTCCGAAGATATTGCAGTATTTATATATATATATATATATATATATATATATATATATATATATATATATATATATATATATATATATATATATATATATATATATATATATAGGGTGGTCCAACGAAAACGTAACACTTCGGTTTTACGGTTTTGAAATGAAAATATTGAGAATCGCTCGTACCCGTTAGTTTCATTTCCATGCAGTAATATAAGTTTTCGCTCAACAGTTCTGGTTCAATTCGACGGCATTCATTAATCATCCGAATTCGAAAATTATCCAGTGACTTAGATTTGGTAGCCTAAATCTTAGATTTCAGGTGACCCCATAGAAAAACCCCAGTGGCGCCAGATCAGGCGATCTGGGTGGCCTCTCAATATGTCCCCTCCTTTCAAGCCAGGCCTGAGGAAAATTTTCATCTAAGAACTGACGCATAGATTGAACGAAATGAGGTGGTGCGCTATCTTGTTGAAAAATGATCGATTCATGGTCTTCTTCATTCTCCAATGCTTGCACGAGGGTGTTCAGTAATAGTTCTAAATAATTTTGGCCAGTGATATTACCAGGTATGAAAAAATAGCTGATGATGTGATTTCCATAAATACCCGCCGAAACATTCAACGTTTGGGCATGCTGATATTGAACATGTAGTTTGGATTATTGTTAATAATTTCACTGACCACTTCAAAGAACATGAGTCATCGATCAAAATCATCCTCATTCAGTTCCTGAACCAATCGTATCTCGAAAGGATGAAACTTATGTTTTCTTAAAATTCTCATGATTGTTGTACGTGAAACACTTGACACATTGGATAATTTCCTAGTACTAAGGGTCGGACCCATCGCTACGTGGCGTAAGATAGCCACTTCCCTCGCTTCGTCTCCTTCATACACCCTTTCTTTTGTCGACTGAACGAGTAGCGTCAAATTTAGTAACCAGTTGCACAACGTTAGCAGCGGATATATTATTTTCAGGATGTCGTTCGTTAAATAAAGCAGCTATTATTTCATCATTTTCACTCTTTCTTCTACGGAATACACAAATTAACAAATGGATTAAAACATTGTATAACTCGAGGTGAGTTCCACATAAGCTAGCCATACACTAGCGTTCTTTACTGCATGAAAGTGAATGGTGCCCATTTTCAGCACTTAATAAACTAATCACAAAACTGAGTTGTCTTCTACTTTTTAGCTTCCATTTCGTTAAGGATGAAAATTTTGAAGCAAAAATGTAGATGGTACTCGATAAGATCTTCAGAATGAGGTATCGCAACACCCTCATCCCTATTCAAAATCAGGGTTGCGCTCACCCCCAGTAGGGAATTGAAGTTACAGGGATGAAAAAATTGGGAAACTTGGTCCCCTCGAATCAGAAATCGACGATTCCGAGCGATTCTCCATATTTTATATTGAAACCGGAAAATCGAGGTGTTAAATTTTCGTTGAATCACCGTGTATATATATACACCTCGTTCTTACTGCGCAAAAAATCGAAAGTTCGTTCCTCTAATGACTCGACTATCTTTTAAAATCTGCCGTCTTAGTTTTAATTATTAAGGATAGAATTCAGATTTGTTATTTTGCAGATTTTCATTTACCTACATCTACTGTTCATTTAGAGGTATATGGTCTTAGTGATCTCACTCTTAGTCAAATACTATAATAATAATATTTAGCAAAACCGCCGTAGAATATGTGACGGGGACGCGTACGACATACGAATTAATGATGTCTATACTGACTGAGGTAAAGAATCGAAAGCTCAAGTCACAAGTCTTAAGGAAAATATTGTTTGCAATCCTTGAAGGTAATCATTACGAATTGATATAATATTCACTATGTAATTACTAAAATAGAATGTATTCATGACTATAATTCAATATTTTTTCATTTGGTCTGTTCAACTGTTTTGAAAAGATTCAAAATTAGCACGTTGCTATGAAAAAGTCATAAAGCATAACAATATAATAGAAAAACAAAAGAAAATGTGTTATTGTCAAGGAATTTTATGTATGTATTGATTTATTCAAACTCACGATCATATTAATTGAATTCAAAGACTTATACTATGTTAAGACAGTCTTTTAAAGATACCTACAGATATCTATGAGTTCAACCATGTCTTGCATGATATCATCCAGTTTACTCATTTCTATGCTCCTGATATTTTGTGCAATATCTATTAAGGTGAGTTTATATTTATTTTATCATTGATCTGCGTAAATACCTTCATCTAAAATCAATCAAAAACAGTGGCGGATCCCTTCAATATCAAAGCATCGAAATACGAAATTAAAATTGTGAATGCTCCGTGAGTTATTTTTTCAAATTCAAGGCCTTTTCTTCAAATTCAAGGCCAACTCGAAAATTGTATAGTAAGAGAGTATAAATGGATTTTCTATTAGTACTAGGCTGTTCAAGATGCTGCCGGCCTTTCAGAGAAAACATAAGGTTTATGCCTAAATTTGTATTTATTATTCAACATATTCCTTTTAACACAATACACGTATTTCAACGGTGTTCTAGTACGATTTATCATGGCTTTTAGAATACTCCTCAGTTTCGGCTTCAACTTCTTCATTGGTCGCGAATCTTTTCTCCTGGAGCCACCTCTTCAAATTTGGGAAGAGATAATAGTCGCTGGGGGCCAAATCTGGCGAATACGGGGGATGAGGAAGCAATTAAAAGCTTCGTACAATTTCGCCATTGTTTTGATCGATTTGTGAGCTGGTTCATTGTCTTGTCAATTTTTTTTCAATACCTTGTTGACAATTAAATGCTGTAGCATCACAACTTGTTGACAGATTGAGTTGAAATTTTGGGAGAATGCTTTGAAGGTTGAAACTTCTTGAAAAAGCTTAGCTTTCAAAGATTGGTAGCATTTTGACCAGCCTAGTAAAATGAGCTTCTAGAATATTACAATTCCATATTTTTTAGGTTAATTACGCCTATAACAAAAATGTCTTCATCGTGTGACACACATAATTCTTAAAGTGAACACTCCTCCAGTGGACCTGCAGGAGTCCACGGGAAACTCGACGTGGGTCAACGTTGGTCGTGACCAAAAATAGGCGAACCTGTTACATTACATGATTGGGCGCCTGGGAAGAATTGAGGTGTCTGTTTACTCGCTCCTTGAAGAGAGCCAAATTGTAGGATGTTGGGAAGATGTTGGACCAAAGCGAGTTACACAGCTCAGAGAGGTTCGAGGGATCGTTAAATGTATAGCTATATGATGAGAACTCCTTGCCAGCCTAGTGTTGCGGCAAAACATGTTTTTTCGGAACAAGGTCTTTCAGCTCTTTGGAGCATCTTCCGTAGAAGTATCTGTAAAACAGAGAAAGGTCAGCAACTTGTCTTCTGAGAGCCAGCAGTTGGAGATGGCGGGTGATCTCCATGTGGTCGATGAGGCTCACAGCCCGTTTTTGCACACTATCCAACATCCGTAACGAATGCTTGCGCGCAGATCCCCATACATGAGAACAATATTTCAAAGCAGGTCGAATCTGCTAGAAGCAACAATTGAGATGACGTGAAGTATAACTAGGCTCTGAAAAGAAAACTAAGTTTAGCTGATGCCGACTTAGCTATTGCTGATACATCTTCATGCCAGCAAAACCCGGAGTTGACCGTTATTCCGAAAAGATGCATCGAATCTTTGGATGCAATTTGTTGGCCTTGCATCATTAGAGGATGTTCTACAGCAGGGACTTTTCTAGAAAATGTAGTTGCTCGCGTTGAAGCTCACCAGGTTCAACTGACCTTACTCAGATATCCTCTGTAAGTCAGAGTTTAAGTTATTAATTTGTTGACATCTCTGACAATGAAATTCCGCAGCTGTAATCGGCCACAGACTACTGAAAGACGAAACCAGGGTACGATCGTCTGCAAAATTGAAGATCTTGTTCTCTGTAAATAACATAAGATCGCGTATCTGTAACAGAAACAAGGTTGGTGAGAGAATGGATCTCTGAGAGAGAAACAATCAGATGTTATACCGTCGACCACAACTTGTATTGATCTATTTGAAAGAAAGCTACTTATCCAACTCCTCAATTCTTCGGGAAGATCAAATGCAGCTAGTTTATTCAACCAGGTTGCATACCAAACCCTATCGAAAGCTTTAGAGATGTTGAGGGTTATTGTTCTAGATTCCCCATGCTTTTTCATCGTTGATGTACAAACATGAGTGACGTAGTCAAGCTGATCTCCTATCGATATTTTCCTGCGAAAACCATACTGACGGTCGTTTTTTGCAACAGCAATTAATCTTCTTTCAAGTGAAAGCAAAAGAAAAATGTTCCAAATGAGAAAAATTACTTATATTTACTTTTATTCAGGATCTTCGAGAATATTTAGCGTCAGGTACATGCCTTTTGAATGTCCAGCAGTAGTCAGTTAACATATTCGACTCCACTTGCCTTGGTACCTTTTTTCCATGTTGGATATGTCCTGATGGAACCGCTCATCGTGTTCGTCGCTAACGACTCCCAAATTTCGAGGAAAAAACCCAAATGAGAGTGTAAAAGTGAATTTTGAGCGACATATTTCATCCCATGTCTTTGTAAGCAGCTAAGAGTTTGTTGACTAACTCTTCGTAGTTTTCGGCCCTGTGGTTTCCAAGAAAATTACGAACAATATTTCGAAAGTATGTCCATGCAGATTTTTGCGATCGGATTAAGTTTTTGTTCAAACTCTTCACCAGCCAGTATATCTTTCATTTGTGGCCCTACAAATATTCCTTCTTTTATTCTGGCATCACTGATCTTTGGGAATTTTTGTTTTAAGTAACATAAAACATCTCCATTTTCATCCAGAACTTTGACAAAATTTTCATTAGTCCAAGTTTGATATGTGATGGAGGTAGAAATACATCTTTTTTCATTTATTAAAGGAGTGTGAAGAACATTTCGTTGACCTGGTATAAGAGCGTCTCGTTTAGGCCACCAGTTTTTGCCATAATGATTGTTTTTTGTCTCCAATATCCCACTCACAGAGGAAACAACAAAACTTTGTGTATCCATGCAGTAGACCTAGCAAAATTGCAATTACTTTCAAATCTCCACATATCTTCCAGAAATATTGGTTATATTTAATATGTCCTGGCAGTGATTTCAAACTTTCATATCATTTTTTCATTTCAGTAGCATAAGCGATCGGTACGGTAGGGTATTTATTACCATTATGTAACAGTACAGCTTTTAAACTAACCTTTGAAGAATTTATAAACAATCTCCAGTCAGATGTTTTATATTCGTCAGCTCCGTCATGACTGAGGGAATGTCACTGCAAAACACAATATTGCCATCTTGAGAAAGAAAACTAGAGAAATGCGTATGTCGAGTACTGTATACGGATATTCTGGTATTTTTCCAGTAAATTCCAGTCATGAAGCAGGGACGCCTACAGTCTGTTTTTACTGAGATCAGAATCACGTACCAAGTTATTGAGATCGTTTTGAGTTATGAAATGAGGTTCTCTGTTTGAAATATAGGGCTCAAAAGTCGGATCGGAATCTGAACATACATTTTCTTCGATCACGTCATCCTTGTTTCCTGGAGGCTGAGGAACAGGTAAACCATCACTGTGTGGGATAGGTCTTTGATCAGATTTTACATTTGGATAGTTCACCGAGTGCCTAGACTTGTGCTTAATACCTTTTATAGAAGTTTGCCTGAATAACAATCTGATACATGGTCTTTCGGTTCGGCACATATCAATGGAACTGCGAACGGCATATGAGGAGATCCTTTAGCCTGATGATGTTCAAAATAACTAAACCAGTACTGAATCAAGCTAGGAAACTTTTGAATAAGTACGGTAATCGTAGGCTAAGAGATTCTATATCATTTCAAGTGTCAATGGTTACTGAAAGTCAGGTTTATGATGTTTTAACTTCCATTAAGTCTGCCTCGGTGGATTCAGATGGTATAAGTGTCAAGATGCTTTTGTTGTATTCACCTTTTATCCTGAAGTTCATATGTCACATAATAAATTATTGTATCGAGAAGTCAGTTTATCCAGAGTCATGGAAAATGGCTCATGTCATTCCGATTCCAAAAGTACGCGATCCAAGGATTACAAGGATCTCCGACCTATAGGTATATTGAGTGTATTGTCCAAAATTTTTGAAGAACTTGTCGCTGTCCAAGTAAAAGCGTATTTGGAGTCGGACGGTATTTCGCCTGATATCCAGTCGGGTTTCAGGGGGGGTCATAGCTGTACCACTGCCCTGCTCGCAGTGGTGGATGACATCATAAAGGCTGTAGACGATAATGAACTTTTGTTGTTCGACCTACTGGATTATTCGAAGCCTTTCGATAAAATTAATCACGGTTTGTTGTTGGGCAATCTTTCATTATATTGGATTCACTGAAAATACGGTTTTATTGTTTGAAAGCTATTTGACTGGTAGAACACAAAGAGTTTCGTACGGAAAAATTAAGTCTGATCCTATAGAGATCCCATGTGGGGTTCCGCAGGGATCCATTCTCGGACCGATATTTTTTAATATCTATGCCTTTCAGCTCATGTGTTGTTTGATTTTCCGCTCGGCTCACTTATATGTTGATGACTCACAGCTCCATTTACAGTTTTCGCGCGACTCACTTGATTAAGCTCTAGAAAAAATTAATATAGATTTGGATAACATCTTAAAGTTGTCTGAGAGTATGTGTCTAAGCATTAACCCTTCAAAAACTGTAGTTATGCTATTTGGAAGAAAGGTCATGAGAGAGGCATGTAAAGATCTAATTAAGATATCTGTGAATGGCGCGGTTCTTCCTCTGACTAGCGAGTGTCGTAATTTGGGTTTGATTATGGATAGCGATTTGAGGATTGATTCCACATAAACTTGCTACTTAAAAGAGCTTTCGTGAATATCAAATTGATTTATGGTTGCAAGGAATTTCTGGATAAAGAAAAATGCTTTGTGAAGCGCTGGTGTTGTCTCACCTCAATTATTGCGATACCGTATATGGCCCATGTCTGACAAAACAGAATGTGGCCCGAGTTCAGAAAATTCAAAACTGGTGTGTTCGAACTGTTTTCAACCATAGACGCTGCAGGCTGCAGCAATTGGGTTGGTTGAACATGGCGAATCGAAGAAGGCTGCATGTGCTGAGTCTGTTTTACATGATTTTGAATGAGAAGAAACCCTCCTATCTGCACCGACGAATCAAATATAGAACAGATGTTCCTAGCATCAACGTCAGGTTCAGACATAAACTTGCCATACCGCGTTATCGTGCTTCCATGTTTCAGCGTTGTTTTTCTTATATAATTGTAGATGAAATCAATAAAATACCTAGTCGTCTTTTAGGTTTGAGTTTGGATGCATTCAAGAGGAGGGTGAGGCATTGGCTTTTTGAGAGTCAGTTAAATGAGGTGTAGTATTTCCTTGTTTCTTTAATTTTTTTTTTCAACAAGAAGAAAAGATCTTTTATATATGGAGTGCATGAATCAATTTTGATTTATTTTAGTGTTTAATTCTTGTTTTCAAGATGAATAGTTGGTAAGATTAGTGAGAAATATCTTTTACATAACGATGTTTCCGTACAATTGTGGGTACACTTGCCTAGTATTTGTTTCTATTTTATTCAGGTTGGATTAATCAGGTATGCTGTATCCTACCTTTTGGTATCTTTCATAATAAGTTTAAGACCTTTAATGTAATTGATAGTTATAATTATTATTTCTGTACAAGATGCCAATAAAATGCTATTGTTATTATTATTATTATCTTTTTGAATTTTCGATATTATGGCGTCGATCTGTTGGCGCAGTGTATATACGAGGATCATTCAGAAAGTTTGATGAATGACTACTCAATGCCACCACTGTTTATTAGCCTGAGAAGTTCATTTTTCAATTCAAACGTATAGTTCACAGCATAATCGAATATCTGTTTGTTCTCGTTATTGTTAAATAATTCATTGAATTTGTTTAGGAAAGCTTTCGAAAGATTTATATGATTATTTTTCCAGGCAGATTGTGTTACTATTTGCTCAGACAACGATGCGAAAAAATTATTATGCCAACTTGTTTGCCCTACTTCCAATAAGAAAGATTGTTCAGGAGAAAAAAGTACTATGAAGAAAATGGAACCTGGACTGAATGAACTATGGAATCTTATCAACTGGATATTACTCTGATTAATATATTAGATTGAAGTTGAAAAAAAGTTTTATATGATTTGTGTTGTTTGTAACAATATAACTGCACTATTTATTTAATTTATTCATCCTTATTCTCATAATATTGAATCATTAATGAGAAGCAATAAAATGAATGTCAAGAGACAATTTTCATGGAAGAAGATAAAGGTATTTCAATGATTTATTTCTATAAATAAAGAAGTATATTTTGAAAACATTAGACTCCATCCAAAGTTCTGATTATTCAGTTAACTCCAAAGACCCTACGATTAAATTTAATGAAGAGATTG
Source organism: Cryptolaemus montrouzieri (assembly GCA_013387265.2). NCBI lineage: Eukaryota > Metazoa > Arthropoda > Insecta > Coleoptera > Coccinellidae > Cryptolaemus > Cryptolaemus montrouzieri. Next base: position 6,850,494 of record JABFTP020000124.1, read on the forward strand.
ACACTGCAATTGAAAATTCAGGACCCACAGCAACCGATCATGAGAAATTTTAACTGAAAAATCCAAAGAAAATGAATCTGGATTCTTTGGTGGTTTAACCAAACAGTCTATAACGAAAATAATCATATAAATATCGACATATTGACAAAGTAAACTGTGGTGACGCTCCGTGATACATAAATCAAAAGTTTTCTTTAAAATCTGAGAGAAGTTTAAATTACGGTTGAGAAAGTTTAGCTATCGAGGTCCAGTTCGATTAGATAGCCATTCAAAAGGTTTACAACACCAAATTTGAATCCATACAGACAATATTTTTCCTTCCAACATGTGGATTCGAGGTATTCCACGAATGACTGATGCTCCAGTAAAAAACTCGTATAGTAAATATAACGTTGCGATCAACAAAACAAAATCCAATTTAGAAAATCTGTATCTCCAGTTGGCATATTTTTCTGCAACAGAACAAATTATAAGCAAGATAGTACATTTTTTGATAATAGTTGTATTACAAGAGTGTAATTATATGGATGCAACGTTTATTTTCCAAGAAAGCTGTAAATAGACAGATGTCTTAGCTTTGATTCTGAATTAGGTCGACGAACTGATATTTCATCTTCTCCATTCATTGAAATAATTTTGTGGCCTAACATTGTGTTGCTATTTGGACGAAAAGATACATCTTATACAGTTACGAAGATTATTCAGAAGTCCATGATTTGGTTGACGACAATGATTTGGTTGAGCCTTTTAGGCTCATCCTATAATACTATATAATATATTATTAAAATTGCCTTCAAACCTACATGTAACTTTTATCAATCTCACAAATAAGATAATACAGGAGTATACGGACTATGTTATATAAAGACAAGAGCGAAGATCTTTTCGCATTACATACAAAAAACATGACTCTTTTGAAAGAATGAAAGTGACTCCACCATCGCACAGCATAGCCTAAATAACAATTACCCAAAACAACAAACTCAATTATCTAGAATTTCTAGAAATTTTTAAAGCTAAACACAAGAGAAACAATCTTACTCTCCTTAACGACAACACAGACCTATGTTATTTCCGAATATTTGGGATTTTCAAGTAATTATGAATGTACCTTTGAATACCCATCAATATTTCAATGGTACAACACTTTTGTTTCTCTCTCTAACCTAACCTAGAATATCTGAAATTTTAAAGCTAACCACAATAGAAACAATTTTACTCTCCTTAACGTAAACACAGACCTATGTTATTACCCAATATTTGGGATTTCCAAGTAATTATGTATGTACGTTTGAATCCCTATCTATATTGCAATAGTAAGAAATTTATTGTTTTCTCTCAACCCTAACCTAGAATCTCTGAAATTTTAAAGCTAAACACGATAGAAACAATCTAACTCTCCTTAACGACAACGCAGACCTATGTTATTCTCCAATATTTGGGATTTTCAAGTAATTATGAATGCACCTGTGAATCCCTATCTATATTTCACTAGTAAAAAACCCATTGTTTTTCTCTCTAACCTAACCTAGAATCTCTGCAATTTTAAAGCTAAACACAATAGAAAAAATCTTACTCTCCATAACTACAACACAGACCTATGTTATTCCCCAATATTTGGCATTTCCAAGTAATTATGTATGTACGTTTGAATCCTATCTATATTTCAATAGTAAAAAGTTTATTGTTTTCTCAACCCTAACCTAGAATCTCTGGAATTTTAAAGCTAAACACAACAGAAACAATCTTACTCTCCTTAACGACAACACAGACCTATAGTATTCTCCAATATTTGGGATTTTCAAGTAATTATGAATGCACCTTTGAATCCATATCTATATTTCACTAGTAAAACACCCATTGTTTTCTCTCTAACCTAACCTAGAATCTCTGCAATTTTAAAGCTAAACACAATAGAAAAAATCTTGCTCTCCTTAACGACAACACAGACCTATGTTATTCTCCAATATTTGGGATTTCCAAGTAATTATGTATGTACGTTTGAATCCTATCTATATCTCAATAGTAAAAAATTATTGTATTTCTTTCAAACCTACCCTAGAATCTCTGGAATTTTAAAGCTAAACCCCATTAAAATCAATCTTACTCTCCTTAACGACAACACTGACCTATGTTATTCCCCAATATTAGGATTTTCAAGTAATTATGAATGTACCTTTGAATCCCTATCTATATTTCAATAGTAAAAACTTATTGTTTTTCTCTCAAATCTCATCTAGAATCTCTGAAATTTCAAAGCTAAACACAGTAAAACAATCTTGCTGTCCTTAACGACAACACAGAGCTGTTATTCACCAATATTTGGGATTTTCAATTAATTATAAATGTACCTTTGAATCCCTATATATATTTCAATAGTAAAACACTTATTGTTTTTCTCTCAAATCTAACTTAGAATCTCTGGAATTTCAAAGCTAAACACAGTAAAAACTATCTTGCTGTTCTTAACGACAACACAGATCTGTTATTCACCAATATTTGGGATTTTCATTCAATTATAAATGTACCTTTGAATCCCTATCTATATTTCAATAGAAAAAACTTATTGTTTCTCTCTCAAACCTAACCTAGAATCTCTGTAATTTTAAAGCTTAACACAATAGAAACAATCTTACACTCCTTAACGACAACACAGACCTATGTTATTCTCCAATATTAGGGATTTTCAAGTAATTATAAATGTACGTTTGAATCCCAATCTGTGTTTCCATATTAAAAATTTATTGTTTTTCGTTAAAACCTAACCTAGAATCTCTGGAATTTTAAAGCTAGACACAATAGAAACAATCCTACTCTCCATAACGACAACACAGACCTATGTTATTCCCCAATATTTGGCATTTCCAAGTAATTATGTATGTACGTTTGAATCCTATCTATATTTCAATAGTAAAAAGTTTATTGTTTTCTCTCAACCCTAACCTAGAATCTCTGGAATTTTAAAGCTAAACACAATAGAAACAATCTAACTCTCCTTAACGACAACGCAGACCTATGTTATTCTCCAATATTTGGGATTTTCAAGTAATTATGAATGCACCTTTGAATCCCTATCTATATTTCACTAGTAAAAAACCTATTGTTTTTCTCTCTAACCTAACCTAGAATCTCTGCAATTTTAAAGCTAAACACAATAGAAACAATCTTGCTGTCCTTAACGACAACACAGACCTGTTATTTTCAATTATCTATAAATGTACCTTTGAATTCCTATCTATATTTCAATAGTAAATAAGTTATTGTTTTTCTTTCAAACCAACCCTAGAATCTCTCGAATTTTGAAGCTAAACACAATAGAAACAATTTTACTCTCCTTAACGACAACACCGACCTATGTTATTCCCCAATATTAGGGATTTTCAAGTAATTATAAATGTACCTTTGAATCCCTATCTATATTTCAATAGTGAAAAACTTTGTTGTTTTTCTCTCAAATCTAACCTAGAATCTCTGGAATTTTAAAGCTAAACACAGTAAAAACAATCTTGCTGTCCTTAACGACAGCTGTTATTCACCAATATTTGGGATTTTCCTTAATTATAAATGTACCTTTGAATTTTTGAATTGTGGAGGCCGTTACTTGATGTAGATCCATGATATAAATGAGATAAAAAACACAAGGTTTAACTTTAATCTACACTTTATTTGAAAAAATTCGACGACGTTTAGCTGACATAGCAGCTTTATCAAGAATGACAAACAGTATGAAGAGTATGGTATTATAAACAAATCGTAGAACAAGTTGGATGAATAACAGGAAAATCCACACCGAGCCATTGAACACTTAGTATGAAAGGTAATAAAAACTAATTAAACAAGTTAAGTAGGGGTGAATAATTCACATCTACCTGCTCATTCAAAAGCTTGTCCGAATGTTTGTATCTATTTATTTCTAATGCTTCTAGGAGATCTAATTTCAAACTTTTGATTTTATATGTAATATGTCAAAGTTTTTATTGAATGAATGGTTTTCTTTCATTAAGTGGTTTGGATAATTTGAATCAGATTTATTTTTATCGAAGCTACGTTTATGTTCAGATGTTCTTATGCCAAAACTCCTATAGGTTCTACCGATATAAATTTTATCACAAGAACCGCAATTGAGTTTATAGATTCCTGATTTACTTGATTTTTCAACACGAGATTTATTATTTTTAATATGTTTACCTAAGTTATAAGAAGTTTTGAAAGTTATATTAAGATTTTGTTTGACGAGAAAGGATTTAATATTTGTACTTGCAGAACCGCAGAATGTTAAACTGTTGAATATTTTATAGTCTTTATGAATAGGATATACTTCATTTATTGCTTTAAACAGCATGGTACATCGGTTACTCAATTCACCTTTATCAGTAGAAGATTAAAATAAAGAGTTAAACATCATCAAACAGATAGCCATTAATAATTCATATAATCCGGATATGATAGATCTAATCATTCGTAAAAAACTGCATCAGAAAGCAATAAATGAAGTATATCCTATTCATAAAGACTATAAAATAAAAATTAAATTATTTTTCTGCCTCTTTATAATTCATACCTGTTTTTCTATATTTATGACAAATTGTACAACTGTACCTTAATTTTAACTAACAATTTGTAAACGTCTGATCATAGAAATATCGAAATAACTATATATGTTTGTGAATTGAACATTTTCCATCGAATTTTGTGATATTCTTCACTGAGTAAACTAAAATCACTGCATATATTTGGATTGATTGGAAACATTGCGAAGTTTTAAATTTGTTCCTACCGTTGTGTCAAAAAATAATGAAGAAATGGATTGCGATTCGATGTGTAGAATTGCTCGTAATTTCTTAGCTTTATGTTCACCTCGAAATTATTCATAAAAAATAAACACTTGTTTATTCTCGCATAATCATTTCTTGAACTTGTGCATTTGACACGGATAAACAGACAAACGAGGGTGGTAAACGAGCATAGGGCGTGTGGTCCCATAAATCGAGTTACACCTAACAATCCGAGAAATTACGAGGCAGCACATCTGTTAGGGATACGCTGTGCACCAGTTTGTACTGCTGTATATAATAATACAATGAACGGAGAATAGTTCATTCGATTTTGCCACGTACCTTTACAAATTTGTGACGATTGTCCCCAACTGACTGAATAATTTTTCCAATTTTTTCCGATTCCCCTCACGCTATTATGGACATGGGCGTTCCGGGGTTTTAGTATCAATAAAATTCTGTTGTTCGATTGAATTTGTGAATACATCTTTATACATTCACCCTTCATTTAATGCTCTTTTGTATGTTGTCTAGCTTAATTTTTGTTGCTTAACGGATAATGAAGTGCATAATCAGCAAAACTTGTGTATGTTATTAATGTCTATTTAGTGCTTGATCGATCCATAACTTTCTGAATATTCTAAAGGAGTATGCAGTATGTTTCAAGAATGGACTCATCAATTTCTACAAAAAAAATTAAACAAGATCCTCGAAGAAATAATATATGGGCGATGTCAACCCAAACTATTGGGTCCATAATGATTCTAGAATATCTGTAGATCATAATTGGCATCACTTAGAAGACTGAACCTGGTCATCGGGGCTCTATCGGTCAAACAGAGAGGAAATTGTTTTGTTGAGTTTGAATATTGAAGGGTTTTTTGCGATTATACGTCAAAATTGGCAAGCAAGAACAAGGAAGTGATTATATTTCAGGAGACTCACACTTCAACGGAAGAACATCTCCGCGAAAGAGGAAATATCGCAGTTTATGTACTTTTTGATTATCTCCGTAGTCCTTTTTATGGCCTTGCTTGCTATGTAAAATCTTTTGTCAGATTTGTTCAGGCATATAAGAGGTATTATCGTTGAAATATTTTTCTGCTGGTTTTCTTTTTCCATTGTTACAGATTCCTGTCTCAAAACCTCTTCCTTTCACCCTTGTCTTCGTCTAGAAATCATGGAGTGCAAGAGAGAATGAAGTTGCTATGCAGAAAAATCTTTGGTACTCTTTAGGTACACACGAAACTGACACAACATAAACAGACAAGCTATTGCTAGTGCAATAGCCACAGGAAACGAGTTTTTTCCTCTATATATATATATATATATATATATATATATATATATATATATATATATATATATATATATATATATATATATATTTCAATTTCATATTATTCACTAAAATGTGATCTATATCATTGTTGTTCTTATTCTGATTCCTGTTCAGCTTGTTGCTTATGTATTTCCACATTTTCCTTATAAATAGAAAGAAAACCAGTTTTCTATTGTTGGAATATAGATAGGTATTCAAAGGTACATTCATAATTACTTGAGAATCCCAAATATTGGGGAATAACATAGGTCTGTGTTGTCGTGAAGAAGTGTGAGATTGTTTGTATTGTGTGTAGCTTCGAAAATTTCCAGAGATTCTAGGTAATTGTTATCATCTCTCTCTCTCTCTCTCTCTCTCTCTCTCTCTCTCACTCTCTCACTCACTCTCTCTCTCTATCTCTCTCTCTCTCTCTCTCTCTCTCTCTTCTCTCTCACACACACTCCTCAAGCTGTATTATTTCACTCCTGGTGGTCTTCCTACGCTCCTTTTGGTAGTTCTTGGTTTCCATGCCTGGCTGCATAGCTCGTTGTGAAACTTGTAATTTATTGGCTGATCTTCGAGTTAGAGATATCGTTTCAAGGCCATATGTAAGGAAGAGTATACGAATCGAAGACTTTTCTTTTTAGGTTGAGAGGAATATTTCGGGACTTCAAACCAAAGCCCAGTTTTCCAAATGCAAACCAGCATAAACCCACCCTCCTGGATATTTCATAGGTTTGATTTTCTTTCCCAAGTTTATTTAATGACCTAGATATATGTATTCGGTCACATTTTCTATCACCTGATTCTCAATCGAAATGTGTATGTTTTCTGCACTTAGAATTTTGGTTTTACTCAGGTTCATTCGAAGGCCGACTCCTCTTGATTTTTGGTGCAGTTCTTCATGGTTTTGAGTTTTTCAAGGTTCGTACTAATAAGAACTATATCGTTTGCAAACCTCAGATGGTTTACCTGTACTCCATCGTTGTTGATTCGTTTGTTGTTCCATTCAAACATTTGAAAACGTCTTCTAGGGCTAGCGTAAACGATTTCGGAGAAATAGTGTTCCCTTGACGTACTCCCCCCTCTACGCGAATTTTATCTGTTATCTTGTTCTCATCCAAATGAATTGTGATGAAAGCATGATCATAAATTAATTTCAGCAAATTCGACTCTTGCATTATCGAAAGATATCATTATTGCCCATATTTTTATAGGATCGAAAGCTATCTGGAAGTCTATAAAAGCCAAGTAGATGGGAATATTGTATTCGGTACACTTCTCAATGAGAGTATGAATTGATTGTAAATAATCAATGTAATGTTGAACTGAACGTACACATTTCAAAAGAGCTAAATTTCAAAAAACTTACGAATTGAATCCCCAAATATTATATAAAAACTCCATAGAACTCCTTGAAAAACAACAAAATGTTACAGTTCGTGCAAATGCTTTTATACTTTCCATAGGCGTCGACGAAATGTACTCTAATGTCCCCTGAGATTAATGTCAACCTTTAATTTCCAGCGTTTTCGATCGTTCTCATATCAATCCTATCATTCACAATGATTTTATTTCTGTTCTTCAACAAAACTATTTCCAATTTAATAACGAATTTTTGAACAGCCTGAAAGCCTTCCTTTGGGCTCTTCTTTAAGTCCACTCTTCGCTGAATATGGAAGAAAAATTTTTGAAGTCCCAGAGCGTCACAAATAATTTCTTGGTATCGTTATATTGATAATGTACTTTCGTGCTTCACTGGTACATCAAGACAACTTGGTCTTTTTCTGAATTTCATCAACAAAATCCACCTAAAAACAAAAACACAAACACAAGAAACCATTCGAAGATGGATCGGTTGTGAAGGAAGCATTTATTGAAACGAGTGAAGCTTTATTTGGACATTTTAAAAATAAAACGGAAATCATGTCTGCTTTTAGAGAACTTCAGTTATCTCGTCCGACTGTCACAAAGTGTATTGAAGTCATGAGCCAGGACATGGCAGATGAACTTAAACATGATATCATGAAATGTACATACTTTTCTTTACAGTTCGACGAATCCATCGATATGACAGACACGGTCCAGCTGTGTATTTTATTCGGATGATATTCAATGACATGTTGGTTAAGAAAGGATTTTTGACAATCATTCCTCTGAAGGTGAAGACCCGTGGCGAAGATATATATGACGTTTTCTTCAATAGCTGAACACACTTATTTAGTTCTTCACACGGACGTTAGATGCTTGAGTCATGGAAAATTCCTAGAAAGGTTTCGAGAATGATTCCACGAAATAACAGATTCTCTAGACGAAAGAGGTGATGACATTCAGATGTTGAAAAACGAAAAATGGCTGACTGTTTGGTTACTACTTCCATCAATTTTTTATTTCAATTTTCTTCAATTTTATAGTTTACATTTTCTTATTAACAATTCAAAATTTTATTGTTCAGTATATTTTCTTTTATTTTTCAGCCAATTGCACAATCAAACTTTTGGCTTAATTTCATATATTTGTTTAAAAATATCTTTTTTCAAATTTTCGACTTACCTACTTCCTTTCTACCTTCCTTCCTTACACCTTGGCAACACTGCTCAACATCAAGTGAGCAGAGAAACTGCATACAACACAAGACACAAACAGAAAGAATACGCACGCTAGAAGACGAGCCACATTTTCTTTACATTACGAAATAAAATTAATATTTTACAGTTTAAAACGTAAAGCCGGATCTAGTGTGTAAGTGAAAGTGCCGAACCGTGGAAAACTTTCATATCGACGAGGGCGAAAATTCTTCTACAAGACAACGAAAATCATTGCTTTCCTTTTTTGTTGCTCTCTCATTTCCTGTACACCCAATTGGTATGTCTTTTCTCTTACTTATCTTATCGTATCATATATTTTCGATAATATTGTTGCGAGTATCTTTGCGAAAGAAAAAAGCAGAGTTTCCGCATGAAATAGGAAAATTGTAACAGCTTCTCCTAATAAAAAAACAGTCCCCTATATCGTCAATTAAACACTGACTGATTTGGTATTTTTGACTGACATCAAAATGAACTTAAATACTATTGACTTGGAGTTTCAAAGTAAAGGAAAAACTATTATTGAGATGATTTGCGTAGTAAACGCATTCAAAAGCAATTTGCAACTTATGATAGATCAACTGAAAAGAAAGAATCTGAAGCATGTTTTTGTCTTTGAAGCAAGGATTCCTCAGTTGAATGATACGTATGAGGCTGAATTATCAAATATTTTGGGACAATTCGAAATGCGTTTTTATGATAGCAGCAAATTGGCAAATATAGCATTGAGTAATTAGCTACGGAAATAGCAAGTCAGTTTGATATGAACTCATGTTCTTGAAAATGAGTTGGTGCAGATTATATCAGATATATATCTCAGAGCTACAGCATCTGATACAAATTTCTGGTGAATGAGATAAAAAACACAAGGTTCAACTTTAATCTACACTTTATTTGAAAAATTTCGACGACGTTTCGCTGACACAACAGCTTTATCAAGAATGACAAACAGATTGAAGAGTATGGTATTATAAACAAATCGTAGAACAAGTTGGATGAATAACAGGAAAATCCACACCGAGCTATTGTACAGTTGGTATGGAAGGTAATAAAAACTAATCAAACAAGTTAAGTAGGGGTGAATAATTTATATCTACCTGCCCATTCAAAAGCTTGTCCGAACGTTTGTATCTATTTATTTCTAATGCTTCTAGGAGATCTAATTTTAAACTTTTTGATTTTATATGTAATATGTCAAAGTTTTTATTGAATGAATGGTTTTCTTTCATTAAGTGGTTTGAATAATTTGAATCAGATTTATTTTATATATAGGTCCTACCGATATAAATTTTATCACAAGAACCGCAATTGAGTTTTTTTGTGATAAAATTTATATCGGTAGGACCTATAGGAGTTTTGGCATAAGAACATCTGAACATAAACGTAGCTTCGATAAAAATAAATCTGATTCAAATTATTCAAACCACTTAATAAAAGAAAACCATTCATTCAATAAAAACTTTGACATATTACATATAAAATCAAAAAGTTTAAAATTAGATCTCCTAGAAGCATTAGAAATAAATAGATACAAACATTCTGACAAGCTTTTGAATGAGCAGGTAGATGTGAATTATTCGCCCCTACTTAACTTGTTTAATTAGTTTTTATTACCTTCCATATTAACTGTACAATAGCTCGGTGTGGATTTTCCTGTTATTCATCCAACTTGTTCTACGATTTGTTTATAATACCATACTCTTCAGTCTGTTTGTCATTCTTGATAAAGCTGCTGTGTCAGCGAAACGTTGTCGAAATTTTTCAAATAAAGTTTGATTAATCCTGGTGTGGACGTTCATTATTATCATAAGGAATCAGTGAATTCGTCGTTGTGTTTGATCAATTCTAGGTCATTCTATTGTTGATGTAACCAAAGTTCACATGTCCGATAAGAGGTTTAACAGCTCCGTGGGAGAAACAAATAGGAAACAATTAATTTATTGAAATGGAAACAATATCACGAAAACATTGTATTCACCACTTAATAGCTTATTTTATGGCTACATTCCAAATATCATTCAATTTCATCTCGTATTTACTCATGTCCAACTAACTCTGAATAATGCACTTAAATTTTTGGTTAGCCTCGTAAACGGCCCTCGGTCACGCCACAGGTGACAACTCGGGCTGAGTAATAACGTCAAATAAACATGTTTATCATTCGGTCAGTAAAACATTTTAGACCCCAGAGTAAACATATCGCAGCATTGGGACTTTTCTCTACATATCCCGTACGCATTACATGTAGCGAATTATACACCGAAGGATTATGTGAAAGCTTTTCTTTGTGAAGGTACATTCTGATTACTAGAGATTGTTCCATGTAATAATGTAATGGTTTTGTATGTTATGTTGACCTTGACTTGGACTCTTTCCACTACTGATACCTAAAATGCATTCGTAAAGGTGGATAGCTATTGTGATGGATCAGAAAAAAACATAGTTATTTTTCAATTTAGAATAAATCAGGTAAATCAATATTGATGCATGTCGATGCGAATGATGTTGATTGGAATGCCGTAATTGACATTAATGCTTTAGATCAACAAGTCAAATAATTGAACCAAATCATTCTGTATCTGTTTGTTATATTTCCTGTAGAGTAATTAGCATTCATTCAATATTCTGGCTCGGAGAACCGAAAAATACTATTTTCTTTTTGTAAAGTTTTCTGTCAAGCTATGAAATATTTCTTTTTCAACCGTCAATTGTCTAGAAAATATACATACTAGATTCATTTTATGACTAACTATTCTTGAACAACCTAACTAGATTACTATTTGATTAACAAATTCTATAATATTTTCTCTCCTCCAGTAATTGAACAAGGGAAATAACTACCGAACATCTAATACAATTAATTTTGCTACCGGTCTCCGAAATATTCCACTACTTGTCTTCACATAAACAATTCTGATCTTTTGATCTCTAGCAGGATACAGTTAAACGACAAGGCTCTTTTTCCATAAGTTTCTGGGACCATTTAGATTCACTAAAAGAACAACATCTCCTAGCTTTATTGCTTTCTGTTCGCTTTACCATTTGGTACGTTTAACCAAGGTTGGTGAATATTCTTGTGTACACCTTGTCCAAAATACGTCTGCCAATCTTTGAGCGGCTCTTCAACTAGGTAAGAAGTTTAGATGTTTCTCTGTTGTTTTAGTCAACGCCATAACAGCATGTCTTGGTCCAACCAAGAAGTAGTTTTGAGTCAAAGCCTCCTCAGAATCTGGGTCTAGAGATACGTGAATTGGTTATGTTTTCTGCTTCTAACAAAAAATGTCCGCATTACAGCTTCTGGTGGATGTCGTGAGGTGAAAAGCTCTTTCAGAATTTTTTTTACATTCTGGATTAACCTCTTACTGCAGCCACCCATATGAGCAGCAAGAGGAGCATTGAAATTGAATTTTATTCTCCTCACCATGCAGAATTCTTCTTTATTGAGTTCTTCTTAGCTCTGCGTTATTTGTCTTTCACCGCCTCTGAAATTTTTTCCATTGTCACCGTATAGTTGCTCTGGAAATCCTCGTTTGCATTCGCAAAACATTTATGAAAGAGTTTATGCTGGAATCATGTGCGATTTCTAAATGTACCATTGTAGCCATACAAGTAAAAATTACTTCATTCCTATTTACCCTACTTGTTTCCACAGTAACTTCAAATGGACCAAAATAATCCATTCCGGTTGCTATAAATGCTCTAATTGTCGGTTCAATTCTACAGTATGGAAGTTATAATGGTTTTAATTCTAGAATATTTGAAATTGGAGAAATATTTCTATTCTACTGGAACTAGGAAATTTAAATAATAAATTGAATGAGATTGAATTATAGCAAGGCTATAAATTACCTATGCCTAGCTAGATCAGAGTCCCTTTATCTCAGTGTGTGAGATCTTCGTCTAGAACTTACGTCCTAGATATAGCCTTAGGAATAATACTCATCACTTCATTCAACTATCTTTATTACAAGATAAATATCGAAATCACAGTAACTGATTAATAAATTACTAATCAAGGTAACTAATACAAAAACTTAGCTACAGATTTAACCAATTACAATGAAAAGAGTCTCAGACGAGATGAATTCAAACTACATAAGTACAAATATTTTCAATTTAGAAAGCTTTTCAACATAATGAAACTCAATGTTAGAGCTCAGTCAACAATTAACGAAGATAGAAGAGAAGAATTGGATCCTAAAGAGAAACACTTAGCTTTTTAGGAATGAGATTAATTCCCACGATTATTGGATAGTGTTTTACATCAGTTTTCTGGTATTCCTGTATCTTACAGCTTACAGGTTACTTGATTGGCTGAATATGGTTCGCAAGGTGACTGCCCTAGGTGGCAAGACTAGTTCCTAAAGACGTGGTTACCCCAGTCGTGAAATATTAAGGTTTGGCATAAAGATCATGAAAACTCATAAAATATCTTGACGGTGAAAATGATCTATAAAAATACCATATCTCTCGAATATATATTTTTAAAATGAACAGAATGAATTTGACTTACCCTTGAAATAGCAGATATCGATCTAGGTTAATATAACAAAAGAAAATTCGAAATCTCTCCACTCTCTAATTGAATTGGTTGTCGAGAAAATCCGGCAAAATTACCGACTACTTATAACGACTCAGACGATTGGAATTTATCCAGAAAATCAAAAGGATACTTAACTTCTATTACTGAAAATTATTCAATCCAATCGCTACAACACAGCTCCAATAAAATTACGAACGTTTTCGGAGATTTATAAATGGAAAGTGAGCGATTCTAATGAATTCCGAACTCACATAGACTAGGTTCTATGAAAAACTATTGATTTTCGAAAAAAACTAATAAAAAAGGCGAAATAATTCTCTTCACAACAATGTGGAAATGAAACATAGAATGAGTACTCTTTTCCGTTCTCCCACAGAAACGAGAAAACTATCTTCTTTCAAGTACTGACTCGTAATTAAACGGTGAACAACCTAGATCAATATCAGCGACACCTTACGGCTATAACTATAATTTGTTTGAATAATTAAGTTTATGAAATGAGATTGAATTATTAATTAAATTATGAAAACTGAGTTTAAAAGATATAAATAATTTTTCGAAAAATAGGACTGTTACAAAGTTGACCCAACTTGCAGCACTGTTCTCCTGTTCTTACATTTCTGGCAACTAATCCATACGCTTTGCACAGCCTGTCTGATTCGCAAAATCCAATAATTTTATCGTAATAGATTTATGACAGTTTCTTGACCATGATGTTGAACACTTTCGTGGTAGCTGTGGATGGAGCTGTGTTATTTACAAAATTTACTAAAAAATTTTCAAAATTATATTGACATTCGTTTTTAAATTGTGACAAATGTAATGATTATGGGGTAGCCATAAAACACGCTAATTATGCCAAAAATGTTGGTGTGGTTTGATGAGAATTTGGGTTTCAGATTTTACGTCAGCGAGGTACTTAAAAATTCTCTGCTCGTTCTAAGAACCCTTTATCAGTTCAAGTTTGTACTACCTGAAGTTGTAAAACTCGGACTTATGAAAGCACATATATATCCACGAATACAATATTGATTACAAAGAATGCATAATTCGGCAATAAGATACTGCAGCAAGGTAAAATTCCGGAATACATAACATCTCATATAATTCATCTGGGAGAACTCAAGTTCGAGAATAAAGTGAGGTATCTTTTCATTCAATTTCTGCATAAATTGGTACAGAACAATTGTCCTTTATTTGACGGAGCGTTTGATCAGAAGAAGTGATGTTCATAATCGAACCATCAGAAACAATAACAGTTTCACTCTTTCAAAGTATAATACAACAAAATTTGAGGATTCTTCCTCTTATGTTCCCCCCATATCTTGAATGAGGTAATTGATATTTTAAATTTGTCTGGATGCTCTTTCAAGGGGCGTGATCCTGAAAAATGCATAAGATACAGGATGTGTAAGGTTTGTCATTTTTGCTTTTATTGACTTAAAGACTACAAATTAGTTTTATAATTTTTTTATTCATAAGAGTAATTGTGAGCGTTTGTCATTATTTTATTATGCATTTCATCATGTTTGTTTTATCTACGTGAATTTGAAAATCAATTCCAGTACTGAAGCTCACCTCTTATTATTATTTTATTTCATACCTGCCCTCGTATTTCCCTTTTGCAATAAATTACGAATTTATGAATTTCTCCTCCTAACCTTGTATATTTATTAAACATCAATGTGCAAATATAATGGAGATTGAAATCCAGTATAATTCAAGGCAATTATTATTAAACAAATAAAATCATATCTTTATCGTTATCGTGACATCAATGCAGGGATCTGGCGGATGAGTACAATGGTTGATGTTATTCAGAGTGAAATGATTGTTAAAACAGTGCTGTTTTGTGTTATTCTTGCAAAACTAGTTAATTGTGCGAAAATTTTAGGCGTCTTTATGACCCCTAGTTATAGCCACCAAATAATATATCAACCCATATGGAAAGAGTTATCTTTAAGAGGCCACCACGTTACTGTTTTAACTCCGAATCCATTGAAAGATGAGAAGTTAACGAATTTGACTGAAGTAGATCTCAGTTTCACGTACTCACTAGTCAGGCAAGAACAAAATAAATCAGCTGTGTTATACAAAGATAGAACAACACAGTCAGAACATGCACGACTTGCCAAACTTTACGAAAAAGTTACGCATTCAATATTGGGACATTCAGGTGTACAAGAATTGATTAAAGATGAAGATAAGACTTTCGATTTGTTATTGGTCGAGTATCTTTATCCATCCATGTACGTTTTCAAAGATATCTTCAATTGTTCCATGATTGGAATAACTTCACTACCCTTATTATCAGTTGGGCATGAAGCTCTAGGCAATCCTGATAATCCAGTTGTGCATCCTAGTTTCACTTTACCTTTTTCTGTCACAACAACTTTCAATGAAAGAATTATGAGCGTTCTGACTAATTTATGGATCAGATTTTCGACTAATTATCGTCTTGCGACCATCTTGGATAAAATATATCCGCAATATATAAAAAAGAAAATTCGACCAATCAACGATATATCTCAAGAATTTAGTTTGGTTATCCAGAATTCTAATTTAGCCATAAGTAATTCAAGACCTTTAGTTCCGAATCTGATTGAAATTTCTGGGATACATATAACGAAGCCAAAACCGCTTCCTGAGGTATGTATTTTTGTGGTATTTCCAAGATATCATGAGTATCAGTTGGCTTGAAAACATTTTGCATTTGATCGGTTATAGTTTTGAATGTTCAACAGTTAGCTGACCAAAAAATAATTCCTCGTATATAAAAATTTTATCCCTGAACTTAATGGCTTGCTCACAGGAGTATGTTAAAGAAAGGGAAAATGTCTGAATCGACCACACCCCAGAGGCGGTTGTGAAAGTGCTTGGGGTCGAAAGTAACAGGTTCAATATTAGTCTGAAATCACTTTCATTGTAATATTTATATAACATAGTACTCTTTTCGAAAGATCTTTGAAGATAGAAACTAGCATAACTAGCTTTACACTCTTTAAGATTACATATAAAATACACACACCATAAAAATTGTCGCATGACCTGGTATTCTGAATTCCACAATCGATTAAACAGCTCGATCGCAGTTTTGTTGTCAACATATGTTTTTGGACATATAAGGGGAAAAAATCTCATCCATGTAGTAACATTTGTTTCCATATGATCTCAAACACGTCTGAAACAAGAATGAGTTTATTTGACTATCAGTATTCATTCAATTTCTCTTTAGTTTTCACGCTAAATTAATGCAAGTATTCTGTGTTTCTTGATGATTTTCGAATCTTATTGATAAAAAGGCATATTCCTCCCCTCGTATTTCAGATGTTCTGCACCATTCTGTCTTAGAACGTATTCAATCCACCATACTGCTTTTTCAAGAGCTGGCATTGGTTGATCGGAAGCTATAGCAGATAGTTTATTGATGTTCTTTTGATACCTGCGAAAAATACAAATTTTAATTCATTTTCCGGAAAGAATGGTTTAGAAAAGTTCTCGCCATATTTGTAGATTCGATGGTCTATATACATCTCAGAGCACAATAAAAAATCTTAGGAATGATGACGAGGATGTCTTCGCCGTGACATTACCAGTAATATGAGGCTCGATTTGAAAGAAAAGTAACAGAAAAAATCCGCAAAATTATAGGTTACGTACTTCATACTGAAGAGGTTAGGCCCTGCCAATATTTTGAACAATCAGGCTAGTCCAAGGAAAATTTAACACCTCGATGTTCCGGTTTTAAAATAAAAATATGAAGAATCGCTTGGACCTGTTAATTTTTGATTCGACGAGGAACAATTTTCTCGATTCAGTTTTCACGCTTAATTAATGCAAGTTTTCTATGTTTCTTGTTGATTTCGAATCTTTCAATTTATTGTAACGGCTGCTGAACGTCCTGGACGCTATTTGAGTGATCATGAAGTGGTAAGAATGGTAACACTTCTAGAGGAATGGCGAAGCCAACGTTACGTGACTAACTTGTTGAATGTTAACCAAAGAACTATTTCAAGATCAATTAGTCGGTACCACGAAACAGGAGAATATGGAAGAAGGGCCGGACAGGGAAGAAATCGGATAACAACACCAGTTGATGATCGTTGGCTTCGTTTAACTGCACTAAGAGTTCGGCACTGTACGGTAGTTTGCTACAAAATGAACTTGCACTTTCCAGAAATGTGCATATTTCATTGGAAACTGTTAGGAACAGGCTCAGAGACGATATCAGACCAAAGGTGGCTTCTACCGGCCCGCGTCTCACCAGAGAGCATCGAGTTGCAAGACTTCAGTTTGCGAGGGAAAATAGAATGGTCGAATGTTCTCTTCTCCGACGAGTCCAGGTTCTGTCTAGTATCGAATGATAGATGCATGCCTATATACAGACGACCTAGGGAACGGTATCAGCAATGCAATATCCGGCAAACCGAAAACTTCGGAGGGGTCTCAGTAATGGTGTGGGGCGGCATTTCTTTCCATGGTCGAACTGAGTTAGTCCTAGTGAATAATGGAAGAATGACAGCGGCCAGATACATCCCAGATATCCTTGAACCCCATGTTGTACCCTTTGGCCCATTGATTGGCGAAAACTTCATTTATATGCATGATAAAGCTCGGCCTCATGCAGCTAGAGTGGTTACTTTGGAAAGCATGGCATGGGGTAGCAAATTCAGCAACGTAGGATGCCTTGTAGAACACTCCAAAACCTAGAAAATCAGCTTCCTTGAATCTGGAACTCAGTGACTCAAGAGCTTGTGACGTATACTGGCAGTAATTAGGGCCCGGGGTGGAAACACTCGATTTTGAAAATTATTAGTAACCATTCGATGTTAGTTGATTGGTCTCTTCGCGAACGTTTAAAGATGGTAGAATTTTTTAATTTTTCATTAATTCGAAAATTGTTTATATTTTTCATCATTAACTCATATCTTTTGAATGATATCTTCTTATTTTACACTTCTTAAAGATACCAAGCGACTCTTGAAGAACCAACCTAAGAGTTTATATAGTATTGCCGTAAAAATAGGGCGATGCGACAATTTTTGTGGGGGTTGTATTAATAAACGTAACATTGAAATCTTTGAAATAAAACAAGACAATGTATTCATCAATTAAAGAATAAACTTCTTTATATCAATACCAACACCTAAAATCAACGAAATAGGTATACAAAGCACGCAAAAAACTGAAAATTATCTAATCAGACTCATCATTGTTATAACAAATATAATAGCGACTGGCATCTATGCAGTCTACATTTTCCTTGAAATTTGATCCATTCTTCTCTAGATTTTCTTTCAGCATACTCTGGAATCAGACAAAAATATCAAATACTTGAATTTGAAAAGCTTCTACTGATGAAAATCCACATTCAAATAAAAGAAGTAGATAAGTTTCTTCCTATGAATTATCACATAAATTTGTAGTTAAACACTAATGTTAAGAAATTCCTAAGCTTTACTTACTTGTGTTAACTTCATCAAAGGTGGAATTATGATATCAGATGATTAAATCTTTTCATCATCGCATTTTTTAGGATTTGAAAATATTCTTGGACGATTCTACTGAAGGCGCAATTTATTTCAGTCTTGGCACCAATTCAAACAGCTCTTCATTACCACCACAAAAACTCACAACTATCATCGAAGCCTTAGCTGATATTCCTTACAGAGTATTATGGAAATTTGAAGATCAAAATATTATTCAATTGCCTTCGAATATAAAAACAAGAAGTTGGTTGCCACAGCAGGATGTACTGTCACATTCCAACATAAAGCTGTTTATCAGCCAAGGAGGACTTCAATCAATTGATGAAGCCATCTTTAAGAAGAAACCCTTATTGCTTATACCTCTTTTGGCAGATCAAAAATACAATGCTCACCATATGAAAAGAAAAGGAGGAGGTTTGTCTTTAGACTTTGATACTCTGACGAAAGAAACGTTAAAGGAAGCTATAATGGAAATGATGACCAATCCCGTGTAAGTATATAACAGATAAATTATCATGGAATTAACCTATTTATAAAGATGATCAGGTTTGGTCTGGCAGAACTAAGAATGCTTCTTGTAGAATTGAATATCAATTCTTTTGAGAATTCAGGTCATTCCAGGACTCTTCATTAAACTAGTCACTACAAGTACAACCTGTCCGGGATTCTCTTTTCGCAAATTGATACATGGTTTTCTTTATACAGCACTTGAAATAAAATATGGAATTCTTACCTTGGTACTTACATTATGAGAGACTCGCTATTTTTCAAGTCGACTATGCGAGCCTTCTCTTGAGTTGATTTGAGGTTTAGAAAAAATGTTGTTCCAGATTCAATTTTTATTATTGTCAATGATAGTCCACCAGTTAATTCATCTACAGGGTGGTCCAATGAAAACTTAACACCTCGACTTTCCGGTTTTAAAATGAAAATACACTCCCCACAAAAATTGTCGCATCACCCTACTTTTACGACAATACTACACTCGGAGGAAAAATTAGCGGAACACTCGAAAATTGAACCAAATTCGAAGTTGATATTTTTCCTAATTCTCAACCGATTTAGATGATTTGTTCGGCAAGTTATAGATCAACTCTTCTGCTTTGTAGAAATTATAAGAGAAAACAAAAAAATTTGAAAAACATTTTATACGGGGGCAAAACTAAAAGTGTTTTTTTTGTCAAAAATTCGTAACACCCTGTGGAATTTCGTGGTCCGAGTTGAAACGTACAATATCATGGTTTGTCAAGACACATCTTCCTATAGTAACGCCCTCCTTGTTTCATGCGTTTATCTCTATTTTTTCAAAATATATTTAATTTCAAGTGGAAAATCACCATTTTGGAGAAATTCCATTGAATCAAGAAATTGTCATTAAAATCCGTCTATCAATTTGGAATTTTCTTATTATCACTCAGGCGTGTCGAAATTGTCGTTTGCGATTTTTATGTTCGAATTGCATTAGTTATTGATGACAATTTGGTTAATTTGAGAAAATTAGGAATTCATAGGAGATAACAGTCGGTAGGTATTAAAATACACAACCGAATTCTGGGACCATTGATAAAACTTTTCATTTACACATGTGCACACCTTTTTTTATCAAATATGAAATACAACACACGTTTTTTTGTATATGACCATATTTGCACTTGTTTAAAGAATGAGAGTTTTCCATTCTTTGATTTGATACAAATTCGATCGGTTGCGGTGTTTTGTGATTCTTTTACTGTTTACGATTCGAAACGGTATTTTTCATTCAGAATGAGAGATTTACCACCAACCTTATTGATCGAGAAAGGGCGCACCTACCGCTCAGTCGGTACCATGTTGGGTGCCTCGACGTCGGTTATCCACGAATCTACCGACGTTACAGGGAAACTGGATTGTACGTGAGGAGGCGAGGACAAGGAAGAAATCGGGCAACCCGCGCTATACATGACCGTTTCATCGTCAATCAAACCATAAGAAATCCTCGTCTTACTGCTGTTCAGGCACGTAACCTTTTACAAGCAGTGAATAACATTAACGTCAGTGTGAGGACAGTCAGAAGACGATTAAATGAAGTTGGTCTGAGATCATACGCGCAAGCAAGAGCACCAAGACTCGATAGAGCCCATCGGGTAGCAAGATTGGCGTTTGCTAGGGAGCATGTAGCATGGACAATCAATCAGTGGAGACGAGTTTCATTTAGTGATGAGAGCCGATATTGTGTGAATTTCGTGGATGGTAGAGATAGAATATGGAGGCATCGAGGGGAACGGTAGAATCAAGCGAACTTCGCAGGAACTGAGCTATACGGTGGAGGGTCAGTTATGATATGGGGTGGCATATGCTTGGGAGTACGAACAGAATTGGAGATTATTGGCAATGGATCACTTAATGCCCATCGGTATATAACAGAAATCTTGGAGCCCCATGTTGTGCCTTTTGCTCTTTACATAGGGGAAAATTTCCTTTTTATGCACGATAACGCGCGCCCTCATACTGCGCGCATTGTGATAGAATATCTCAATGAAGTTGGGATCACACGAAAGGACTGGCCGTCGCGGTCACCGGATTTAAACCCGATCGAACACGTTTGGGACATTCTTGGAAGAAGGGTTCGACAACGGAATCCAGGCAACGTTGAAGAGCTGACATTGGCTTTGGTGGAAGAGTGGGACAACATACCTCAACAGATGATAGACAACATCATTGGGAGTATGCGAAATCGTATGCGCGCTGTAATAAGAGCTCGGGGGGTCATACTCGCTACTAAAATCAAATGTTTTTTTTTGTGGGTCATCATGAACATTTTTCTCAACATGTTCATTTCATTTCACGAGTGTATCGCCAGGATACACACCTGCTCTCAATTTTGGACAGGAATGATAATTATTATAGTGTCACACAAAAAAATTCAAAAATAAATGTGCAAAATCAACGATTTTTCCAGTGTACTTCGAGTTCTCCCGGAGCGTGAAATTGGCCAGTGAATTTCAACAATTTTCATTTCGTTAGATTTCCGCTTCTCTAATTTTGATTTTATTTTTTGGCTAACCTCCGATATTATGCACCTACGCAAGATTAAAAATAAATTCTTGAAATTTGTGACTTTTCGCTTCAAATTGGATATCTCTTGTAAAAATAGAGATAAATGCATAAAACAAGAAGGGCGTTACTGTAGGAAGATGTGTCTTGACAGACCATGATATTGTACGTTTCAACTCGGACCACGAAATTCCACAGGGTGTTACGAATTTTTGACAAAAAAAACACTTTTAGTTTTGCCCCCGTATGAAATTTTTTTCAAATTTTTTTTGTTTTCTTTTATAATTTCTACAAAGCAGAAGAGTTGATCTATAACTTGCCGAAAATATCATCTAAATTGGTTGAGAATTAGGAAAAATATCGAACTTCGAATTTGGTTAAATTTTCGAGTGTTCCGCTAATTTTGCCTCCTAGTGTATATAAACTTTTAGGTTGGTCATTCATAAGACGCTTGGTAACTTTCAGAAGTGTAAAATAAGAGGATATCATTCGAAAGGGATGAGTTTATGATGGAAAATATCAACAATTTTCCAGTTGAAAAATTAAATAATTCTACCATCTTCAAACATTCGCGAACAGATCAATCAACTAGCATCGAATGGCTACTAATCATTTTCAAAATCGAATGTTTCCTTCCCGGGCCCTAAATACTGCCAGTTTACGTCTCGGAATCCCCTCAAACAAATTTTGGATGTACTCTTGAGCCACTGAGTTCCAGATTTCAGGAAGCAGATTTTCTAGTTGTTGGAGTGTTCTACAAGGGAACCTACGTTGCTGAACTTGCCACCCGATGTTGTTCCAAACATGCTCTATGGGATTCAAGTCAGGACTTCTGGCTGGCCATCTTAAAATGTCAATTTCGGCATTTTGCAGAAATTCTATAAACATACTAGCTGCATGAGGCCGAGCATTTCATGCATACAAATGGAGTTTTCGATAATGAATGGGCCAAAGGGTACAACATGGGGTTCAAGGATATCTGCGATGTATCTGGCCGCTGTCATTCTTCAATTATTTACTAGGACTAACTCATTTCGACCATGGAAAGAAGTGCCTCACCACATCATTACTGAGCCCCCTCCGATGTTTTTGGTTTTCCGGATATTGCATTGCTGATACTGTATACAGGCATGCGTCTATCATTTGATACTAGACAGAACCTGGACTCGTCAGAAAAGAGAACATTCGACCATTCTGGAATACCCCAATTTGCATGTTCCCTCGCAAAATGAAGTCTTGCAACTCGATGCTCTCTGGTGAGACGCGGGCCGATAGAAGCCACCCTTGGTCTGATATCGTCTTCTCTGAGCCTCTTCCTAACAGTTTGCAATGAAATATGCACATTTCTGGAAAGTGCAAGTTCATTTTGTAGCATTCTAGCCGTACTGTGCCGAACTCTCAGTGCGTTTAAACGAAGCCAACGATCATCAACTGGTGTTGTTATTCGATTTCTTCCCTATCCGGCCCCTCTTCCATATTTCCCTGTTTTGTGGTACCGATTAATTGCTCTTCCTCTAGAAGTGTTACAATTCTTACCACTTCATGATCACTCAAATAGCGTCCAGGACGTTCAGTAGCCATTACAATAAATTCAAAGATTCGAAAATCAACAAGAAACACAGAAAACTTGCATTAATTTTGCGTGAAAACTGAATCGAAAAAGTTGTTCCCCTCGAATCAAAAATCAACAGGTCCAAGCGATTCTCCATATTTTTATTTTAAAACCGGAAAATCGAGGTATTAAATTTTCCTTGGACCAGCCTGTATGTTCAAAACTTTAGCAGGGCCTAACCTCTTCAATATGAAGTTAGTAACCTATAATTTTGCGGATTTTTTCTTCTCTTTCAAGTCGAGCCTCATAATTACTGGTAATGTCACGGCGAAGTCATCCTCGTCATCATTCTTAAGATTATGTATTGTGCTCTGAGATGTATATAGACCATCGAATCTACAAATATGGCGAGAACTTTTCTATACTATTCTTTCCGGAAATGAATTAAAATTTGTATTTTTCGCAGGTATCAAAAGAACATCAATAAACTATCTGCTATAGCTTCCGATCAACCAATGCCAGCTCTTGAAAAAGCAGTATGGTGGATTGAATACGTTCTAAGACATAATGGTGCAGAACATCTGAAATACGAGGGAAGAATATGCCTTTTTATCAATACTTCATGTTAGATATTATAGCTGCAGTAGTATTCACAATTTCCATAATAATATTTGTCTTAATAACTATACAGAGATATTTGATATTTTATTATAGAACACCACGAAAGTGTTCTACTGTTCTTCCAAAATATAAGAAAAATTGAACATAACTCTTTTTCTCCTTTAGACCTTCGAAAACTCAAATATTGAGGTTGTATCCTGTCAGGGTGATAGAGGTTAGGTTAGATGGGAACGAGATAGTTGTATTAGATCGATGTTACAACTTCATTTGGAATGCGGTTAAGCTTTCTGGCAATGTGACAAACATCTAGGATTATTAACAACAGAGTTTAATGATGTTATTGATGGATTCATTTTAATATAAATAAAATGAAATACTTTTGTCTGATTTCCACAAGGACCGGATTCGACAGTTATTTCATTTTAAAGTCTAGAACTAACAATTGTGTGAAAGAATGTATCAACAATAATTATTTTGAATGCTGAGTGGTGGAGAATAATTTAATTCTAGTTGATGATTGAGAGTGGAGAATTTTGGGTTTTTACAAATTTGAATTGTGGAGGCCGTTACTTGATGTAGATCCATGATATAAATGAGATAAAAACACAAGGCTTAACTTTAATCTACACTTTATTTGAAAAATTCGACGACGTTTCGCTGAGAGCAGCTTTATCAAGAATGAAAAACAGAATGAAGAGTATGGTATTATAAACAAATCGTAGAACAAGTTGGATGAATAACAGGAAAATCCACACTGAGCCATTGTACAGTTAGTATGAAAGGTAATAAAAACTAATTAAACAAGTTAAGTAGGGGTGAATAATTCACATCTACCTGCTCATTCAAAAGCTTGTCCGAATGTTTGTATCTATTTATTTCTAATGTTTCTAGGAGATCTAATTTTGAACTTTTGATTTTATATGTAATATGTTAAAGTTTTTATTGAATGAATGGTTTTCTTTTATTAGGTGGTTTGAATAATTTGAATCAGATTCATTTTATCGAAGCTACGTTTATGTTCAGATGTTCCTATGCCAAAACTCCTATAGGTCCTACCGATATAAATTTTATCACAAGAACCGCAATTTAGTTTATAGATTCTGATTTACTCGATTTTTCAACACGAGATTTATTATTTTAATATGTTTACCTAAGTTATTAGAAGTTTTGAAAGTTATATTAAGATTTTGTTTGACGAGAAAGGATTTAATATTTGTACTTGCAGAACAGCAGAATGTTAAACTGTTGAATATTTTATAGTAAGAACATTTTATAGTAGGAACATAAATAGTTATGTATACATAATTACTCATTACATCCAATTCAACACAAAGTTGCAGCTTTGAACAGCATGGTACATCGGTTACTCAATTTACCTTTATCAGTAGAAGATTATAATAAAGAGTTAAACATCATCAAACAGATAGCCATTAATAATTCATATAATCCGGATATGATAGATCTAATCATTCGTAAAAACTGTATCAGAAAGCAATAAATGAAGTATATCCTATTCATAAAGACTATAAAATATTCAACAGTTCAACATTCTGCGGTTCTGCAAGTACAAATATTAAATTCTTTCTCGTCAAACAAAATCTTAATATAACTTTCAAAACTTCTAATAACTTAGGTAATCATATTAAAAATAATAAATCTCGTGTTGAAAAATCAAGTAAATCAGGAATCTATAAACTCAATTGCGGTTCTTGTGATAAAATTTATATCGGTAGGACCTATAGGAGTTTTGGCATAAGAACATCTGAACATAAACGTAGCTTCGATAAAAATAAATCTGATTCAAATTATTCAAACCACCTAATAAAAGAAAACCATTCATTCAATAAAACTTTGACATATTACATATAAAATCAAAAGTTCAAAATTAGATCTCCTAGAAGCATTAGAAATAAATAGATACATACATTCGGACAAGCTTTTGAATGAACAGGTAGATGTGAATTACTCACCCCTACTTAACTTGTTTAATTAGTTTTATTACCTTCCATACTAACTGTACAATGGCTCGGTGTGGATTTTCCTGTTATTCATCCAACTTGTTCTACGATTTGTTTATAATACCATACTCTTCATTCTGTTTTTCATTCTTGATAAAGCTGCTGTGTCAGCGAAACGTCGTCGAATTTTTTCAAATAAAGTGTAGATTAAAGTTAAACCTTGTGTTTTTTATCTCGTTTTTACAAAGTTTGTTGAATTCAACACTTTCCAACATAATCATTCCTTCGTTGAATTTGTGTAGAATTGTTGAATTGTCTAATATAATTAGTTGATTTGCAGATTTAACATCTTCAAAAACTGCGGATATCTGAGAAGAGATATGAATCGTGATTCAAAATTTTGACCTGTTTGTCCTTAGTGAGCTGTTGGACATTCATTGCATTCAATTCTCTGTTTCGTACTGTGTGAAAGAGTTAGTTTTTTTGTTCAGCATTGAATAATGAAGATTATTGCTGATGTTATTACATAGGGGACCAATGTCAGTAAGACATTCGTATTCGAATTTGGGAGGCTTTTACTTGGTAAAATTCCAATATCAATAATAGAAAACAAGTACTGTGTTTTAAGGAATTTTACTTAATAATTGCGATTCGTAACGCGTTTCACTACACCGTCTGAAGAAGCTACGGTGTAGTGAAACGCGTTACGAATCGCAATTATTAAGTAAAATTCTTGTTTTTATTACATTCGTATTCATCTGCTGGTTTTTCTATAATCTTATATATAAAATTCTCGTGTCACAATGTTTGTTACCATACTCCTCTATATTGGCTTGACTGATTATTATGAAATTTTATGTGCATATTCAGTAGTTCTGAGAATCGGATACGATCTGTTTTTCATACCCCTAAATGAGAAGGGTTGTCCACCCCTAACTTTTCATTTTTGGACAAATTTTCATATCGTTATTATGTGGCATGAAAAATAGAAATAACCCTAAATTTTTACCCTTTTATCACCAACCCTAATTTTCAATAGGTAACTTTAGCATACTTTTACGACAATACTATATAAACTTTTCGGTTGGTCATTCAAGGGTCGCTCGGTAACTTTCAGAAATGTAAAATAAGAAGATATCATCATATCACTAACTAGATATTCAGATGATTACAATTTATTAACTACTACAATATAATGTTTTCTTAACCCAATCGTTCAAAAATAATAGCAGGCCTGTACTTGGTCTTTTCAATACCGTAACACAAATGACTTTTATTCCAATATTTTAATTATATTGGGCTTCCTCCAAATAGTGAATCAAAGTAGGTTTCTGTTTACTGTATTCCAAATACAAAAATAATTATCTTCTTTCGGGGATGATATACGTATGAATATCTACAGTTCCCCTTAAAATTGATGCTTCCATCACGAAACAGACTGTAGTTATTTCTGATGCGCTCATTGTCTTTCGTTCTTTCGCGCGAGCCGCATTTCCGTTACCGCGTAGGCAGAGATAAGCAATTTTCTCGACTCCTGATTGAGGATTTTCCTCGGGGAATAAAAACTCCATCTACAAATGAACGGTCGTGACAAGAGCCATAATTCGTCCTCGGCCGGGTGGAGAGAAAAAGATAGGGAGACAGACGCAGTCCGGCAAGGGTGGTGGTTGGACTGCACTGTGGTGACCCTGAAATTCTATATTGTGCAGTTTCATTGATCATAACTCAAGCGGAGCAAGGATTCGTCTGAAATACTGAAATTCTGGTTGAAACTATTCTTGAAGGGTAAAATCAGATATAATAATCTTTATTATGCTCTGAAAATACAAATTTATAATAATAATAATAATAATTATCGTAAGTGGCGCAAGCCATTATGCCTACGACCACGAGAGCCGGACTCCCTAGGAAACGCATGAAGTGGACCCCAGAATTGAATTCCTTCATTATGCGTTCCTATTACAAGATTACAAACTTGGAATCGGAAATGACAGCATATAGATACGCCTTACAACTTGCGTTCTTAGAAAAATATCCTGAATTACAGCACATATCCGAGCAGAGAACTTCGGATCAACGAAGGACAATCGTTAAAAACAGGCTACTTTCTTCAGAAACGCTGCAAAGCATACGAGACGAGATCATAATGTAACTCAGAAGCGAAAATGATACTAATGACGGTATACCTGCTGGAGTCAATGAAAGTGTTACAGATAACATCGAAGCCACGGAAACGAATATTAACATGGAACGCCCTCCTGAGCCGAATCAGCAGAACGAATATATGTATTTAGCAAGATCAGAACTCAACAGAGCAACAACTGAATTCAGTGGTAGTAACCCAACTAAAAGACCTAAACTGCCCAAACTCAAGACGAACAAGAACACCAATATCATCCTAGCAAGCGTAAACTCAGTGTTTGAAGAATATACCGACCTGAACACCTTGGAGAAGATTCACACTTTGATTTACTGTGGAGCAGTAGCGGTTCTTCGACTTCACAAACAACAAATCTCCACAACTCTGATTCAAGCTGAGCCAAAAAGCGTCAGAAAACCACCATGGCAAAAACGACTGGAGAAGGATATTGATAATATTAGAGCAGAAATCTGTCGCCTCACAGAATTCCTGAGAAACAGAAAACTCTCAAGGCGCTTGAAATCACATATACGCAAAATTTATAGGAAAATTGGTACGAACACAAAACACCCTGATCACAAACAACACATCGACGTTTATATGGACACTTTGAAACAGAAACTCCAAGCAAAAGCAAAGAGGCTTTCAAGATACGTCAAGTGTACTAAAAGGAAACACCAAAACCAAAGGTTCCTCCAAAACGCAGCCAATTTTCATAAGGGAAATAACAAAACTGAGACCAACAGTAACAGAGAAGTACCTGAGGCACAGTGCTTGACCGACTATTGGTCATCACTATGGTCGAACCTCAAAAAACACAATAGAGATGCGGAATGGATCACGAATGAAAAAAGAACGCCTCGATATCAGACATATGGACTTCGATGGAATAACGGAGGAAGAAATCACAACAGTAGTTCGAGCGACCAACAATTGGAAGGCCACAGGTATAGATAATATCCACAACTACTGGCACAAGAAGTTTGATAAGCTCCATGGAGCCCTAGCGAAACAGCTCACATATGTTCTTCAACATCCCAAGAAAACACGCACTTTCCTAACGCAAGGCTTAACATATGCTACCTAAGAGCGATAGAACACAGGATCCGTCTCAATATAGGCCAATCACTTGCCTGCCAACACTCTACAAAATACTCACCTCATGCATATCCAATCGAATATACCAACACCTTGACGACAACAATATATTAGCAGAGGAGCAGAAAGGATGCAGAAAGAAACACCACGGGTGCAAGGAACAACTAATCATCGATTCTGTGATAATGAAACAGGCAAACGTAGGGCATCGGAATGTTCATTCAGATTTTCTCGATTATCTGAAGGCATTCGATAGTACCGCCCATTCTTGGCTTGTTGAAGTATTGCAGATATACAAAATTCACTCAGCCCTGGTAGAGTTCTTGAAGACAACAATGACTCACTGGCGCACGTCTCTGCAGGTCAACATGAACAATACATCAATTAAAACCGACGAGATACCCATACGTCGTGGAATTTTTCAAGGAGACTCTTTGAGTTCACTATGGTTCTGTTTAGCTATGAACCCATTGTCCTCAATGCTCAATAGAACAGGATACGGATTTGGGATAAAAGCAGAAAGGAATTATCATACAATCTCCCACCTGCTGTATGGATGACATCAAATTATATGCTTCGAACAAGAAGCAATTGTATGATTTGCTGAAAACTGTCAGTGGGTTCTCGGCAGATGTTCATATGAAATTCGGGATTGAAAAATGTAAGACCCTGAACATTCAAAGAGGGAAAGTCATAGATGGTGAAACACAACTTCCAAAAGGTGATATAATACAGTGCATGAGAGATGGCGAAACATACAAATATCTGGGATACCAACAAGCCAGATTGCTAGACCAGAAACAATCAGAGGGGAAGATTCGTTCAGAATACAGTCAGCGTCTGAAGTCTGTGCTGAAATCGATGTTGAACTCGGGGAAGAATCTAGTCAAGGCAATTAACACCTACGCCATTCCAGTGTTGCTTTACTCATTTGGAATAATCAGATGGACTAAGACAGAGCTGGATGATATTCAAAGGCAGACCCGAACGATGCTAACAAAGTACAACAATCATCATCCAAAATCGTCTGTGATACGAACAACTTTGAAGCGGAAAGAAGGAGGACGCGGATTAATAGATGTTGTCAATTTACACACCGAACAGATAAGAAATCTCAGAGAATTCTTCTCAGCAAAAGCTCTCACTTCTGACCTCCATAGAGTAGTATCGTTGGCTGATAAGGGGTATACACCTCTGAATCTTGCTACCAGAGATGACCTGCTGAATCTACCGTTCCTATCAGATACTGAAAACAAGAGCAATGGTCAAGAAAGGAATTGCATGGACGACATCACCATGAGATTAATCAACCACACATCGACAAAGAAGCCTCCAACAAATGGTTGATGAAAGGAGAATTATTCGCAGAAACAGAGGGATTCCTTATGGCCATCCAAGACCAAGTGATCGCTACAAACAATTACAAAAAATTTATAATGAAGGACGGAACATTACAAACAGATAAGTGCAGAAAATGCCATATAAGATCGGAGACTATCCAGCATATTACGTCCGGATGCGAACAACTGGCCAATACGGAGTATCTTCACAGGCATAATCAAGTGTGCAACATTATCCACCAGAAACTTGCACACAAGTACGGACTTCTGAACACCTTCCAGCCATATTACAAGTATCAACCGGCACCCGTATTGGAAAATGACTCTATCAGATTATACTACGATAGGCCTGTTATCACTGACAGAATGGTGACGAATAATAGGCCGGACATAGTGGTGTATGATAAGAGAGCCAAAACAGCAATGCTGGTGGATGTCGCCATACCGAATAATAACAACGTGCTGAATAAGTTCCAAATACACAGACCTTGCTATTGAGATCAAGCAGATGTGGCACCTCGAGAAAATAGATATTGTTCCTGTCATCGTATCCTCCACTGGTTTAATACCCAAAACTTTGCATGATAGCCTTAAGAAATTAGAATTGCATAAGAATACCTATATAGAAATGCAAAAAGCTGTAATTCTTTATACATGTAGGATAGTTAGGAAATTTATGTCAAGTTTATTGTAATCGAGCCGATTCCCTTTGATTGCTGAATCTGGGAAAGGTAAATTATATCCAGGTAACAGCTGAGATAGTGCATTTATTCAACAGAATTATCGTAAAAACACTAGTACAATGTAATACAAAAATTCTACGAACAAGTCACAATGAGATACAGATGATTATTCTGGACTCAAATTCTTACAATAGTCGTATAACTCATTCACACAATACGGTTTATTAAAAAAAGCAAGTATATTCGGCCTGCTTTTGGGTAAGTGTCAGTCGACACCTCGGATACCGGTGAGGAAATATTTGTCTAGTGTTGTTGTCCTGAACATGTTGTAAAAATAGACATTATGCTATTTAACAAACACTAAACTTCTAAAAATGTAAAGACCAACAAGGGTCATAAATCCTTTTGCTCTGAAAAGACCTCGATAAGAATCCCTATAACCCATTCGATAAATGATCCTGAGTGCCCGTTTTTGATCCGGAAAAATTCTATCAGTGACTGGAAATTAGAAAAATAAAAAAGTAGTAATGTCTCCTCATCAACATGATGTTTAAGGGCAATCAGAGTATAAATAACTGAGTGGAGCCTTTTACTTAGTGTCTCAATGTGTTTGGTCCATCTCGTATTGCCGTCTATAGTAACTTCCAAAAATTTACAAGAAGAATTAATAGGTAAGTCAATATCATTCAATTTGAGTGTAGCGGTTTTTTCAATTTTAGACTGATCTGTATGAAAAATAACTCTTTCCATTTTACTCATATTCAACAAAATTTGATTACCAACACTCCATTCTCAATCAAATGCTACATTCGCATAAGACATGACAGAGATAGAATCCTCATCTGATACAAGATAATTGGTATCATCTGCAAACATAACAAGAGAGTCATAAACATCTCCATCAAGAGCGTTAGGAAGGTCATTCATAAACACCTCAAAAAAATCTAGGGAACACTTCTGAATATCGATATATCGTATCCAGAACTATCAATATGGATGATTTTTTTAAAGAAATGAACACCTGCATCAATTTCTCACCAAATTATGTAGAGTGCCGCAACAGATTTCAGTTTTTTTCATAAAAAACTAAAAATGCAGCAAATGCGACGCTGCTTTATAATCATTTCATGTATTCAGTGTTTGAAATCAGTTAGTTGGCACTTTGTTTCTGTTGTAAGCACAAATAAAAGATTCAAGTTTTGTGATTCGACCATGGAAAGACGACATTTGACTAGAGAAGAGATGTAACGAGCCGTTGGCATGCTCCAAGCTGGGAGCTCACAACGGGAAGTATCCAGGGTTCTGGAAAGTAGCCAAGTGTCATAAACCGTTTATGGTCGCGTTTCAATGAAAAAGGTAGTGTAGAAGAACGCCATACAGGTCGTTTCAGGATTACTACAGTGGCCCAAGACCGATTTTTGGTTTTACAAGCCAGAAGAGATCGTACTACCACAGCATCTCAATTAGCTCAAGAGCTATCACGAGTTCATAACGTACAAATTTCCGACCAAACTGTGAGAAATCGACTGCACGAAGGTCAACTCCACTCCAGACGTCCTTTAAGAGTTCTACAACTGACCCATGGAAATCGCGCTGCTCGTTTAGCTTGGTGCCAAGAACACGTAAACTGGGATCAAGATAGGTGGGCCACAGTTTTCTTCAGTGATGAATCTATATTTAGTTATTATCCCGATTCGGGAAGAATTCGAATATGGAGGGAACCTGGAAAGCAAAACCGTCTCCAGCATGCTCGAGAAGTTGTTAGACAGGGAGGCGGATCAGTGATGTTTTGGGGAGGTATACGCCTTGGTGGAAGAACTGACCTCATTTTTATACAGAACAACCTCACGGGAAATTCCTACGCAAATGAGATAGTTTTACCTGTAGTGGTACCGTATCTCCAAACAATGGGTCAAAATCCACTCTTCCAACAAGATAATACCCCTCCTCATCGTGCAAGAGAATGATTTCGATCTTCTACCGTGGCCATCCTGCTCCCCAGATTTAAAGAAATCTCCTGCGTCAAAACGTCTTCCATTATGAACAGGAGCTTCGATTTGCAATTCAGGGGGCTTGGAATGACTTAGGCCAAAATGTAATAGACAATTTAATATTGAGCATGCCGCAACGCAATAACAGAGGTGGAGCTTCTGGGTACTGAAAAATATAAGTGCTTCCATATCGTTCCAAAATATTAGTTCAGGATTTTTTTTGTTTCACCAAATTTCGTCATTTTCAAATTTCAATTTCTTTTTATTATTGGTGCTTTGGAGAAGTCAAATATTATTCTGTTTTCTTGAGAATACATTATATACCATACATCCTAACAAAAACCGAAAGATTTCTATAAATTCGAATCATCAAATTCATATTTTAAAGATATTGCTGTTCCCAAGGCTTTTTTGAGGTGTTTCTTTACGAAAGAAATTTATTTCTACAGAAAGGTTATAAAATGTGGTTTTTTTCAGTTAAGTTTAGAAAATGATAGCCCTGGCGGTCAACACAGATGTTTTACCTTTCATGGAAATTCCGCATGACTTTCACAAGAGTGACAGAGGTTATCGGTTTAATTTCTTCTTCAATGGCGATTTTCAGCTCATCAATGGTCCTTTGACGATGTTTAAAGACCTCATCCTTGAGATAGCCTAAAAGAAAAGTGTCACAGGGGCTCGAATCAGGCGAGTTCGGGGGCCGCTGAACTGTTTCCCGCAAGGAGACAACCTGCCCAGGGAACATTTCCTAAAGAATTGATCGTAGTCGACAGGCTGTATGCTGGAACCAGAAGCTCTGTTGGTCGTAGGTTTCACCCTATTTCTCGATTTTCGGGCGCAAAAAAACTCAAGAATGCCACAGTACCAGTCAGAATTCACGGTAACTGTGACGCAACTCGTTTCAAAAAAATAAGGCTCAATGATGCCTACTTTTGATACTGCACACCGAACTGCGACTTTTGGGTTCTGGGTCTTTGGTGAAGCTCTCGGGGATTTTTTTTGTGCCCAGTAGCCAAAATTTCGCTTATTAAGGCACCCTGAAAGAGCTTCGTCGCTTGTCCACAAGATCCTAGTGGAAGATTCTTTTCCAAGTCATTATAAAATAAAAAGAAAATCTTGTCAGAAAATTGAATTTTTTAATTAACAAATGAAAAATAAGGGTTGCTTGTAGAGGTGTGAAATTTTGTGGTCATATCTATTTTCATAGTCTTCATCATGAGAAAATAGGAACAAAAAATTTGTTCCAAGAATCAAAAATGAAAAATTAGGGGTGGAACACCCTTTACATTTAGGGGGATGAAAAATAAAAGTTGTCCGATTCGTAGACCTAGCCAATAAGCAAATAAAATTGCACGAAAATCGGTCCAGATATTTCGGAGGAGTTTAATTACGAACAGATAATAATGTTGACCCTCGAAAAATTGCGATGAATTCGTGAGTAACAGCCATAGATTATGTGTATAGCAAGAATCATTTATAAAAATATACGCAAGGCAGGAAAGAAAGAACAAGCCAGGGTATAGAACAAAACCAGGAGGCAGCTTTATGATTCCTGCACGGGGATTTATGAGCAGGCCCTAGCGCGAATCCTTGGGGATCATCTGCGAGAAGCAACAATGCCCGGCCGCCATCAGCGGGATAAATAATTATCGAAATAGTGGAGAAAATTGCGATGGTAGAAAATAAGAGCAGTGGCGGGTGAAAATGAGAGAGTTGGTTTGCAGAATTTTATGTGCATACATTTTTATGATTAAAGAGGTGAGGTGCACTCAGAAAAATTATTTTACATCATGGTGTTCTAATTTCTTGTGATGAAATATATATTCGGTCATTCGAGATGATTCAGATAAAGGATATTTACAGGGCCAGATCGAGTGCTTCTCCCAGTGGGTAAGTTCGAATTCTTTGGGTCTGAACGTGGTCACCTTTCATAGATTTAGTTCTCCACTCATAGCGAATCACAAATTGGATGATCGAATGTTGAACAACGAGTCTACGGTGTGCGATCTCGGTATCACACTCTGGGCTCAATTTCAAAGAACATATTCTTTGCATAACGGCTAAGGCGTACCAAATGCTTGGCTTCATTTAACGTAACTCATCAGGTTTTTCCGCTGCAACATTAAAAATTTTGTACTGTTCATTGGTCAGATTCAACTTGAAGTATGGCTCATGCATTTTGTCGCCCTATTACTTTTGTCATATAAACACAGGTCTGCAACAAAAAAGCTGTCTGGATATTTTCAACTGATTTCTATGTATTTAGGTGTTCTGAAAAAAAAATATACTCGAAGAATTCCAGAACGTAAGGTTTTCTTACAAAACGCAAAATTTGATTACAAAAAACGGATTTTTGGGCTAAAAAGGGATTACCTTGTAGTATAAATGATAGGTATAATTTTATTTTGATTACTGTTTTAAAATGTTTATAGGACATAACTGTCATTAATTTCTTAATGAGGAACACCCTGTTTGACCTACATTAACAAGTATAAACATGTTGTAACCTGAACGTGCGCGCTCCGATAGTGTAGAAGTGGCGCGGGACAATTACTTGTTAACTCATCATTGTTTTATAGATCTTGGTTCAATACACTGCAATGTCGTCTGTGCGG
Organism: Cryptolaemus montrouzieri; assembly: GCA_013387265.2. Lineage (NCBI taxonomy): Eukaryota > Metazoa > Arthropoda > Insecta > Coleoptera > Coccinellidae > Cryptolaemus > Cryptolaemus montrouzieri. The sequence continues at coordinate 6,886,241 of JABFTP020000124.1, forward strand.
AAGTGTGTGAACTCTTCGGATAGTTTCTGTTACATTTATGGAGAATATATGACATTAAAGCAACAAGTTAATATTACGGACTTTGTAGAAAAAGTATACTTTGCGTATTTTCGCTTCAACCTTGGAAATCAGGATAAAGTATGGGCACCTCATAAAGTCTGCAAACGATGTGTTGAAGACCTTCGAAATTGGTTTAAGGGCAAGAAAAAAGCTTTCCGATTTGCGATTTCTATGGTATGGCGCGAGCAAAAGAACCATAGTGATGATTGTTACTTTTGTTCGTGTAATGTAAAGGGTATAATTCAAAACGGAAGCAGTCAATTTCATACCCCAATCTGCAATCAGCTATTCGTTTCATCCCTCATGGGACCGAAATACCAGTGCCCAAGGTCCCTGCTACCTTGGAAGAGGTTCCAAGTTCTGACGAAGATGGTGCTGTATCTACACCCGATGACCAGTCAACTTTTGAATTTTGAAGATGACAGAAGTCCAAAATTGTTTTCCCAAGACGAGCTTAATGATTTGGTAAGAGACTTGAATCTTCCCAAAAACGCTGCTGAGTTGCTTGGATCAAGGCTCAAAAGTAGGATACTACTTTTGCCGGAAGTGTCTTCCTCCTGGTTTAGATATCGTGAAAAGCAGTTTACTTCCTACTTTTCCCAAGAGGACGAGTTGGTTTATTGCACCAATATTGAAGGTTTGATGAATACATTTAAGATCTCATACGACCCAGAAGAGTGGCGTATTTTATAGATTCTTCAAAAAGAAGCCTTAAAGCAGTTCTGCTTCACAACGGCGGTTTCTATGCTTCCATTCTTCCATTCCGTACACCTCAAAGAAACCTACAAGAACTTGGAATTGATTCTTTGTAAATTAAAATATAAAGACCACGGTTGGCAAGTGTGCAGTGATTTCAAAATCATGGGCATGGTGCTCGGACAACAATCTGGGTTTACCAAATTCCCTTGCTTTTTGTGTCTATGGGATAGTAGAGACCGAACAAATCACTGGACCAAAAAGTGTTGGCCTGCGAGGGAGCTTAAAGTTGGCGAAAAGAATGTCCTGCATTAAACTTTGGTGCCTCCTCATAAAGTTCTTTTACCACCGCTTCACATAAAGCTGGGATTGATGAAGCAATTTGTAAAGTCACTTCCAAGAGATGGAAATTGCTTCAAATACTTAATATCAAAGTTTCCTGGCCTCTCAGAGGCAAAGTTGAAGGAAGGTGTTTTCGTTGGACCAGATATTAGACGGCTTTTGGCTGATCCACTATTCGTTACAACCATGACGGATCCTCAAAAGAGAAGGGTGGATTGCCTTTAAGGAAGTTATAACAAAATTTTCAGGCAATAACAAAGACCCTAACTACAAACAAATCGTCAAAAGAATGTTGAAAGCATTTCAAGCTTTAGGTTGCTTAATGAGTTTAAAGTACATTTTCTTCATTCCCACCTCGACTATTTTCCACAAAATTTAGGACACGTGAGTGAAGAACAAGGTGAACGATTTCACCAAGATATTAAGGGGATGGAAAAAGATACTAAGGAAGAAGGAGCATCTCAATGATGGCAGACTACTGTTGGACGCTTAAAAGAGACCTTCTAGATGCTTCCCACAAGCGAAAATGTACCAAAAGGAGTCTCACTGGAACAAGAAATGTGTTTAGTGCTCACTAATTAATTTTTTTGAGATAAGAAAATAAGTTTTGATACGCAATTATAAATTACTTTATTTAAAAAAAATATGTTTTATCTTAAGATAATAACTTGTTTAGCATAGACACCTACATTGTCAGAAAACTTGACGGGCTAGGACAAAATGAAAGTCATTTTCGAATTCAGCACACCCAAAAACATAAGAATTACACAAAAAACAAAACAGCTCTCATTTTTTTTGCAGACTTGCGTAAATTTGGAAAAGGTCCAAAGAAAGTTTTTACGTTTGCTATAATATAGGACCCATTTTGATGTTACCGTCATTGGTATTGATGCTGTGCGAGAACAGCTTACATTGGATACCTCGAAGACTAGACGACGGGTTTTGGATTTAAGTTTCTTTTTTAAGGTTCTGAACGGACATGTAGACTGTTCGGATTTGTTGAGAATGATCTATTTTAATTTACCTGGTAGACTGACTCGATACACTCCTCTGTTTCGATCTAGAATGTGCAAATACAATTACATCTCTAATTTTTTCCTCAATGGTTGTTTCATTCTCATGTGGAATATTGGTAGAAATCTGGACTTATTTTCAGTCTCTTTTGATAGTTTTAAGGCAAATGTAGGTTTCTTAATAAGGCAATGGTGAATATGTATTCGTTTCGTAGTAGGTTTTATTTTATTGTTACTATCTTTCTTATCTATATATTGCTTGTAATTTTGTTTAAAGCGGGTTTCCTGTACACTCTTTTACAAATTGATGTATACCATTTTGTATTTGAACGAAATCAATAAATAAATAAATAAATGCATGAATAAATAAATGAAATGTAAAAACACATAGAAATAACACAAGTCTGCAAAAAAAAAGTTGAGAGCTGTTTTGGTTTTTTTTGTGTAATTCTTATGTTTTTTGGTTGGCTGAATTCGAAAATGACTTTCATTTTGTCCTAGCACGTCACGTTTTCTGACAATGTAGGTGTCTATGCTAAACAAGTTATTATCTTAGAATAAAACATAGTTTTTTTTAAATAAAGTAATTTATAATTGCGTATCAAAACTTATTTTCTTATCTCAAATACATTAATCAGTGAGCACTAAACACATTTCTTGTTCCCAGTGGGACTCCTTTTGGTACATTTTCGCTTGTGGGAAACATCTGGAAGGTCTCTTTTAAGCGTCCAACCGTAGTCTGCCATCATTGAGACGCTCCATCTTCCCTGGTATCTTTTTTTCATCTCCTTAATATCTTGGTGAAATCGTTCACCTTGCCCTCACTCATGTCTCCCAAATTTTCTGGAAAATAGTCGAAGTGGGAATGAAGAAAATGTACTTTTAAACTCATTAAGCAACCTAAACCTTGAAATACTTTTAAAATTATTTTGACGATTTGTGAGTAGTTAGGGTCTTTGTTATTGCCTAAAATTCTGTTATAACTTCCTTGAAGACAATCGACCATTCTCTTCGAGGATCTGATATGGTTGTGACGAATAGTGGATCAGCCATGAGCTGTCTAATATCTGGTTCAACGAAAACACCTTCCTTCAACTTTGCCTCCGAGAAGCCAAGAAACATTCAACTTCAAATACTTAAAAGTAATTTCCATCATTTGGAAGTAACTTTACGAATTGCTTCATCAATCCCAGCTTTATGTGAAGCGCTGGTAAAAGAATTTTATGAGGAGGCACCAAAGTTTCATGCAGAACATTCTTTTCGCCAACTTTAAGCTTCCTCGCAGGCCAACACTTTTCAGTCCAGTGATTTTTTCGGTTTCTACTATCCCATAGACTCAAGAAGCAAGGAATTTGGTAAACTCAGATTGCTGTCCTAGCGCCATGCCCAAGATTTTGAAATCACTGCACACTTGCCAACCGTTGTCTTTATATTTTAACTTACAAAGAATCAATTCCAAGTTCTTGTAGGTTTCTTTGAGGTGTACGGAATGGCCAACAGGAATGGAAGCATAGAAACTGCCGTTGTGAAGCAGAACTTCTTTGAGGCTTCTTTATAAAGAATCTATAAAAATACGCCACTCTTCTGGGTCGTATGAGATCTTAAATGTGGTGCAATAAACCAACTCGTCCTCTTGAGCAAAATAGCAAGTAAACTGCTTTTCACGATATCTAAACCAGGAGGAAAACACTCCCGGCAAAAGTAAGTTCCTGCTTTTGAGCCTTGATCCAAGCAACTCAGCAGCGTTTTTGGAAAGATTCAAGTCTCTTACCAAATCATTAAGCTCGTCTTGGGAAAACAATTTTGGACTGTCATATTAAAAATTCAAAAGTTGACTGGTCATCGGGTGTAGATACAGCACCATTTTCGTCAGAACTTGGAACCTCTTCCAAGGTAGCAGGGACCTTGGGCACTGGTATTTCGGTCCCATGAGGGATGGGACGAATAGCTGATTGCAGATTGGGGTATGAAATTGACTGCTTCCGTTTTGAATTATACACTTTCACATTACACGAACAAAAGTAACAATCATCACTATGGTTCCTTTGCTCGCGCAATACCATAGGAATCGCAAATCGGAAAGCTTTTTTCTTGCCCTTTAACCAATTTCGAAAGTCTTCAACACATCGTTTGCAGACTTTATGAGGTGCCCATACTTTATCCTGATCTCCAAGTTTGAAGCCAAAATACGCAAAGTATACTTTTTTTACAAAGACCGTAATATTAACTTGTTGCTTTAATATCATGTATTCTCCACAAATGTAACAGAAATTATTCGAAGAGTTCACACACTTCCGCACAGACGACATTGCACTGTATTGAACCAAAATCTATAAAACAATGATGAGTCAACACGTAATTGTCCTGCGCCACTTCTACACTATCGGAGCGCGCACGTTCAGGTTACAACATGTTTATACTTGTTAATGTAGGTCAAACAGGTTGTTCCTTATTTACAAAGTAAAGATAGTTATGTCCTGTAAACATTTTAAAACAGTAATCAAAATAAAATTATACCTATCATTTATATTTCAAGTTAATCCCTTTTTCGCCCAAAAAATCCGTTTTTTGTGATAAAATTTGGCGTTTTGTAAAATAACCTTACGTTCTGGAATTTTTTTAGTATGTTTTTTGTTTTCAGAACACCTAAATACATAGAAATCAGTTGAAAATATCTAGACAGCATTTTAGTTGCAGACCTGTGTAATCTATGAAATCTGTTTGCATGATATTTGCTGTTGGGTGAATCTCAACACAAAAGTAGGGTTTATAAGAACGAAGGGCAGTAAAGTTTTTCAATTATTTATCAACAGTACTATACAACTTTAATTACTCCAAAAGTATTTGTGCCCACTGCTTGGTATGACACAATACTTAGGTTATAATTATTGATCTGTACGTTCACAAGTATAAACAATTATCTCGATGGTTCAAGAGACAAACTGTTTGATAGCTTAAAAAAACATTTATACATTACATGGTAGGAATTCGGAAAACAAAGGGAACTCATTTCAGTTCATTTCGAGTTCAAAGGTACTTTGATTGTTGTAATCAAGTTTGTTCGATAAAATGTGAATAAAGATAATATTCCAATGTTCCACTGGGACCTTCAAAGACTTCAATGCGATATATTGTTTTTTATTTTGGTTAAGAATTCTCTTAAATGTGACACATTACACTTTGTGAGCTTGGGTAATTCGGGCAGGGTTTTGATACGGGAACTAATGCTTGTTACTTTATTGTCATATCTTGTTTTTGAAATATCTAGTGCGATTATATAATTTTCATCAGTTATTTGTATATTGTCTTTTGAAGTTAGAACTTCTCTGCTTTGTTGTGTTTTCAAGGAGATAAATTTTTGAACATTAAATAATGTTGAACTAGAATCAATTATCCCATTCGATACCAACTTATTTCTTTAATTCGTGATGATATGAGCTAAAAAACTTAGAGAAAAATACTGAAAAATTTAGAACGTATCGGAAACTTTATTCAATCATCATGATAACTCCTCAAACAGTCAATGAGATGTAGATTTATGCGGCAGATATCGCAAACAAATGTTGTGTTTTTCTTGCACTTTTTGCATCTGTTTTGTTTTACCGAACTTGGATAGTGCAAAACATTTCTGTCGTATGAAACTACATTATGAACATTCCGGAATGCCACATCTCCTTATTTCGGTCCATGCATAGCTGTTTTTTTTGTATTGAGAAATAGATAAGAAATGGCTACGTTTCGTATAAAGCCAAGAAAATCTAGTGGTTTTTCTACTGAATTTTCACTGATAGTTAAAAGTTGCGGTTTCTTTAACTGCATTCGATGAATTAGCCAGGCATTAGCAAGAGATGCTGACAGCAGATGGCTAAAGACTTACCAATACCACTTATTGTTCCTCAGTTTTACGCGATTTTTGGTTACCGATGAATACCTCTTTGCATATTTGGTAGGAGCTATTCTATAACTATTGGATGATACTTGTCTTTTCACTGCATAATGATGATACTTGAATCAGAATTGATAAACGAATCAACAGAAACTCTTACACTCTTTTCCATTAATTCTTAATCGAGAGTACAATTCTCAATTCGATTCTTTCTTATCATTCCCTGCATCCATATCCTGTATTTGTCATTTTCCTCAAAAGGGGTAAAATAGTAAAGAAGTTATCAATACAAAAATTGAAGCGACGCTCTGGAAATTATTACAAGTCTGTTCCTCGAGCAGCCAATGAGTCCGCCTCCTCATTGCCTCAATGCCCAAGTGTTCGCGTACGCACATCAGACGGACCCTGTTTCGTTCCCCCAGTTTAGCGAGGATATAGCGACATTTCTGTACTATAAGTGATATATAGATATTGGATACCAATGTCTCTAAACCAGTTTGGTTATCGGTGATGATTTTTATTGACCCACTTGTTAATCCTTCTGCAAGAAAGGGGTTAAGACAGTGGTTGATGGCAAACATTTGCAATTTTGGAGCCGTCTGTGTACTGACAGGGGACCTCCAATACACTAGCTGGTTCATTCTTGTCTGCTAGAAATGATGGCCTTGAATGGCAGCTCCATGTAGGTTCTGGGTATTGCTATATCAGACTTCATACTCAGCATCTTGTTGTCCTCGATTTCAGACTTTGAAGCCCTGGGAACTAAGGTGACCATACCCGTATCATTTCGGGTTAGGTGATGGAATCTGTAGAGAGCCATTCTAGCTGCTTTTTAAGGCTGCACTATCACCAAGTAATTACCACGTATTAGATACGTGGTCCCTCCCCCATCATCTATAGCCACTGAAGTTGCTTTGGGGCGAGACCCCATTTCTTTCGACAGATCTTTTAACATGCCCATAAGGAATGTCTTACTCTGTGTATTGCGTTTTCCAGATGTGAATTTCACGGTAGCTTATTATCCAAGACAACTCTCATATATTCTGCTTCCTCTACAACTGGAATTAACACTGCGCCCAGTATTGGAAACCTTTGTTAATTTTTTCACTCTTACACCACCTCTGGATAGCTGAAATAGCTTCCTGAAGTCTAGCAGAGACATTGTCGTCATCTCCGACAGCAAGAATGACTATATCGTCAGCGTACGCTCGTGGATAGACATCCAGTGCGTCAATTATTTCCGGAAGATCATCAACCAGCAAACCCGCATAGTGAACTTGTGAAGGCCACATTTAATGCACCCTCTATGTTCATGAAGGTTGAATCTGAAATATCAGAGCGGTCCAGAGGCTGAGTGATCTTCCCTACTAGGTTATAAGGTGCCAGATCAATTGAGTTTTCAGAATCAAAGACATGAGGTTGTCATCCTAGGAATGTATACAAACCTTACCTTCCGCTAGTTGGTCTGAACAACGTTCCAGTCCGGAATCGACCGGAAAAGCCGAATAACATTTAGAAGAAGGACGCTATCCCTTGCTGTAGCAAAACAGGCATTACACCATCCTCTTCAGGAGCCTTAAATTGCTTAAATGAGCTAATCGCCCACTTAACTGGTCCAGGCTTGAGGATCGTTCTTGTGTTCTTCCCATCGTCCTTTTTGGATTTAAAACAAGACCCTTTAGGGGCCTCTGCCGAGAACCCTGTGTAGCTTTGCACTAACTCATTCATTGTTAAACGACGATAGAGAAGAACAATAAGGATCCAATCGGCTGATATTTTCAGCTGGGTTGAAAACTTTCCGAATTTTTTTGCGTTTATCGAGTGTAGGATTCAACATAGAGTTGTGCAGTTCTCAGGCTTTCTCCTTAGTGGACAATTATCGATCACTGACGCGATCGACTGAGATACCTCCTCAGCCTTACTCCCAATGTCTTCACAACTGTTTGTAGCTTTGGCAATACCTCGGGATTCATCGGACTAGAGCCTAAGCTCGAAATTATCCTGGGGACTGCAAGGATGTAAAATAACCGGTGGTACTTGAGTACAGGATGATGGGTCCCTTAGGTCATAGACACTCTCGACTTGCCATTAGTGAACCTTCCACTGCAAGAGACAAGGCTTGGATCAAAAATTCCCAGCCTGGAACTAAGAATTCTTACCGCCATATTAATTGGGCACTGAGAAGTTAGAAGTGATTGAGGATGTTTAATGTGGAAAATTTGAAGAAGAGATCAATGGAAAACGAGTGAGAGTGCGAGTGTCCAGCCAGGGATAAGGACAGACTGCAGGAGCTGGGATCTAACAAACTGAAGCTGACTGAGCTTATTACGCTCTTATCCGCAAAGGTTTTATCCCTCACTAGAAGGATGGAGCTTGTGGGTGAAATTTTGAACAGAGTGTGTCACAATAGACCAGTGGGTCACAGTGGCCAGGCTGCCAGGCAGCCTTCATTCATTATCTATATTACTATCACTATCAACAGGAAGAAAATATTCATGAGACCTCGAAGGAAATCTAGGACCTATGAAATATCACTACATCTAGCTCATCTGCATTGCGAAATATATGATTACGGCACTGTATAAAAAAGTATCTCCCAATATCCGCCACAAATCAATAATACTTATGAAAAAATATATATGCTAGAACTATTGATAGAGAAAACCTTCTACTGTTCATAAAAACTTTTTTTGTGATAGTTTATTGGTTGCAATATTTATTTGTTTATTAGTTTTATTAATTTGTGGAGACCTGAAGCTATTTCTTAAGTCAGTTGATGAAATCTTTCTTATTTTAATTTTACTTCTTGGATCGGCTGATTTCGCACTATGTATTATATATGTTATTGTGACTATTTCTACGTCAAGGGGTTATTATTGAACAAACACACTTTTACTCACTTACTCACTTACCAATTGATAATCAGATACGTTCCTGTTCTTAAAAATCTAGATATAAAGCCATTATATATTCTAGCTGATGGATAAGGCGAAAACGAGAACTATTCTTCTTTTGTATAAGGGGAAGTATTACCCGTGTGTTCCCGATTTAGTCCCAAAGGATTTTACTCAGCCACCCTACTGACTCATAACGTTATTCCTAACCTAGTGTAATTCTGATGCAGCAAAACTAAGCTGGGGTGGATTACGATTAGGTTTAGAGAAAACTTCATCTTTGAGTAGAATCACGTCAGTTTCCTGTCGGTAATGGTTGTTTTAAATAATGATATTCAATTAACTGTGATTTATTGAACATTATACAATTATAGTAAGAAATTCGTACAATTTAAGAAAAATAACTTCTCTGAATGAAACATATCTGTCTCGGTAATTAGGACCAACGAAAGAAAAACTTCGATTCTGATGTAGATTATATTTTTTTACGGCGAGTGGCAAGGGTAATTTTGGACCGACTTGGATTTCTAGTGGAGATGATTACAAAATTTGATATCTCTCACAGCAAAAAATTCAATTTCCTTGTGAAATTCATGCATTTTCAACTGAAGAAAATTTTGAAGAAACGGAGAATAATTTCTGGAAAACTTGCTTCTCTTTCAATAGACTGGAACAAGCTGAGACTGATTAAGGTTTTTCAGCCAACTTTTTTTGTTTTTGTGGGTTATTTCGAAATTTGCTGATTTTTTTGTTCAACGGTATTTGACTTATATTGCAAACTTACGATTTGTTTAACAATAAACATAGGATACTTCGATTTCGTTAAATTGAGTTCAATTTCCAGAAATATATCTCTTCTTCACTCAAGTTTTTCATCCTGGATGTGTTTTCATGAAAACGAAAAATTGTATAACTTTTTCTAATTTTATCTAGTTACACTATGACCATTCCCAGAAATTGCATGGAATGAGTAAAATAGATCTCATTATGACAATTCGAAAATGAATTCTTTTAATGATAGTTCGAAAATTATTTAATATTCTTCAAGTTAAATTTATTGTATGAATATAATATCGTTTGTAATAACGACCATACCATGAGAAGATTTTGAACCCTATTGGCCTTGACGTTGAATATTAATATAGTATGGTATGTGGGTTTACATTCGACCATGAATATTAATTTTCACGATTGAATATATCATCACTACTGATTTCAACTTTACCAGTCCTAATTATTTAATAACAATAAAGAAGTAATTAATATTGTTTATTGCTTATATAATTCACAGTGGGGTTCATTACTATTTTCACAAACATACATTAGAATACTACATTCGATATAATGTTTAAATGTATTATGCATATACATGCATTCCTCCATCAATAAACAATATCAGGGTTTGAATTTCCTCGAAGTAGTTCTCTCAATAGATAAGAGAAAATCCCTTGTATGAGGAATTGAAACTTTACACAAATTTTAAATTTTCTACAATACAAATGAACAACAAAAACTCTACACTAAACATTCGAATACTCAAACATACAAAATATGGATACAAGTAGTCAATCTATAGATAAAATGGAACAATCCATGAAAAAACTTAGACAAAAGACTCGTCAATAGCAGAGAAAACTTATATTTATAGTTATGTATGTATATATGAATTTTTTCAAACAATTATTGCTGCTACCACACAGCGGTTTCTACACAAGACCCATTCTTTAATTTGTTTTTTGAATACACTGATGCGGCAACTATCCTTGATATGATCTGGGATTGAATTGTTAACTTTTGGAGCCAGAAATATATGTGATCGCTGTCCTATGGTTCTGTCGGTCTGTGGTATTACAATTTTGTTCCTTTATTTCTTGTAGAGTGTTCATGGTTTTTATATTTCGCAATTGGAATGTTCTTATTCAGGTGAAGTCCCAATGTTAAGAAGAACATTTGCCTCAGGTCCATCACCTCAGCTACTCTGAAGAATTGATCAGTGGAAAATAGGTACGGCCTGCCAAAACCAATTTTCAGGATCCACTTTCCCGTGACTTCTAGCTTATAAAGATATTAGTTTGTCACTCCACCCCAACCCAGCAATCCATACATGAAATGTGGCTGAACCAACATCAGATATACTCTCCTCATTAGTTGGACACTACAATATTTTTTAAGGAACCTGAACCTGGGAACCAGCACCCGAAGTTTCTCAATCAACTTCTCTATATGCTATCCCCATCTCAAATGACGATCCATTACCTCTTCCAAATACGTAATTGATGTGCTAGTCTTAACATGTAAAAATATCAAAGGTTGGCTGAGCTGCAGAAGTAATAGAAAACGGAATGAATTTGGTCTTATCACTGTTCAGAGTCAACAATTTTGAATCAAGAATCCAAAATGAGTCTGAAATCATTCTCTCTCCTTCAGGCCCAATTGCAAATAAAGTATTCATGTATTTGACGAATAAAATCTCGGGCCCAAGATTGTTCCCTGTGGAACACCATATTCGACTTTTGAAAAATCACTGAATGAGTCCTCAACCTGTACGCACTGCTGCCGTCCTGTTATATAACTTTCAAACCATTGAAGTGGCAGTTCCCTGATCCCATCATAGTCCTCTAAAAATCTGAGAAGCTCCTTATGGTTAATACAGTCGAATGCTTTTGCCAAGTCGACAAATATGCATAAGCAGGGTTTTAAAGTGTCTAGGGACTAGATGTAAGATGAGAAATGGTATCCTGGCTTGATTTTCCTTGCCTAAAACCGAATCACTAAGGATACTACACTTCTCTAAAAAAGATCTTGTTCTTTTTTCTATCACTTTTTCGAATATTTTCGAGATACTAGACGTGAGTGAAATGGGGCGACCGTTATTGAGGGATTTGCTGTCATTGCCTTTATTTATTGGTTTAATTAAGCTCTTTTTCAAAACTGATGGAAATGTCCCAGTTTCTATTGACTGATTCACTAGCGAATAAAGTGGGCGACAATTTGACGTGATATATTCTTCAAATTAGTAGTTGTGATACCACCTAATCCTTGTGGTTTATTTGGTTTCAAGACTTTGATGATCTCACAGATTTCTTGTCCGCTAGTTGAATTCTGCATTATACTGAGTGGATTCTTTGGATTTTTCAGTTCTTCTGTTTTCTTTTTCATTTTAATAATATTTGCTTGATTAGATCCCACTCTAAAAAAAAAGAGTTGAAAGCTTTGGCTATTTCACATTTGTCCTCTGTCTCATCGATCCCTGGAATGTTGATCAATTTTGTTTGACCTTTTTTATTATCTTTGTTGGATATCTTCTTCTTCAAGTGCCATCTCCGAGTCGAAGGTTGGCAATCATCATCGCTATTTTTACTTTAGAAGCGGCCGATTTAAAAAGTTGGTTCGAAGTGCATCCAAACCACTCTCTCAGGTTCCTCAGCCATGAGATTCTTCTCCTTCCTATACTTCGTTTTCCCTGTATTTTGCCTTGGATAATCAGCTGTAGGAATTTATATTTTTCACCTCTCATAATATGGCCCAGATATTCCAATATACGTTTCTTGAGTGTGTTAGCAACCTCTCTTTCCCTGCCTATGCGTCTCTGAACTTTTGCATTTGTTACTCGATCCATCCATGATATTCTAAGAATCCTCCTATACACCCACATTTCAAATGCTTCAATCTTTTTAAGAATTGCGGCATTCACTGTCCATGCTTCCGCTCCATAAAGGAGAGTAGAGAAAACATAACATTTAGCTAAACGATGTTTCAATGCCATACTTAGATCTTTACTACGAAAAACTTTGTCCATTTTTATGAAGTTGGCTCGGGCTTTTTCTATTCTTATTCTTATTTCATGGGTGTATTCATTTGTGCTGTTCACCATTGCTCCAAGGTAAGTAGATTACTCCACTCTTTCTACATTTCTGCCGTTTATAGTTAGACTAACATTTACTGGATTGTTCTTTGAGATTACCATGAATTTTGTCTTTTTTATGTTTAGTGATAACCCATATTCCTCACTGTAAGTAGATACTGTGGTCATTAGTCTCTGCAGAGCTTCGATACTCTCTGCTAAGATTACTGTGTCGTCCGCATATCTTATGTTGTTTACCGGTGTTCCACCAACTGTTATCCCACATTCTTCGTTTTCCAGAGCTTTCTTAAGTATTTCTTCAGCATATGCATTGAAGAGTGTCGGCGATAGAACGCATATCATGTTGGATATAATCTTCCACAATTCCTTGGGATCATTCTGATTTCGGGCAATTAGATTCTTATAATAATTATCCCTTGCTTTCTTGATGATTTTCTCTGAATGATTTTTGTACACTTTATATTTTTCGAGTAGCTCAGTGTTGTTATGTTTTGTTCAACTTTCTGTATAGTGAATTTATTACATTTATAGCATTTATGATTCCATTCGTTATCCAATCTTCTTCCTTGTTTCAACGGCTTTGTGCTATCACTGATACAGGTTGACAACACTCCTATACACTCCCCCGTCGCCGACTCAACATCTGCTGCTCCACAAACACTTTCCCAAGACATAGAAGACAGAACACTGTTCAATGTTCTATAATCCACATACCTGAGATTTGTTCGCTCTTCTACTTTTCTTCCATCAGAGGCGGGGCCATGAATTCCAACTGCAAGGGTCACTGGGTAATGGTCTGTTATATCGATATGTAAAACCGCTGATTTTAGGTTCTCCTGATGAATTTTCATTTTGAAAATTATGTGATCTATACATGTTCCACTTTCAGGTCTTGTCACCGTATTTATTGCTGACGTAAAACCTTCCTCGATCATAATATTTTCAAATTCTTCATCGTATAGAGAGTCCGAGAGAAGATCCATACGTATGTCCCCCATGAATATGTCCTAATCATGTCGCTGCTTATTTTTATGGAAGAAAACGATCAAGATTCTGTTAAATTCCTCTTTAGTAACAGTGTGGAGACGATAGGCTGCCACAATCTTTATTGATTTATTATAAAGAGATGTTCCCATCATTAGTTATTGGAGTTCTTTCAGAAAATCAACTACTTTGTAACTATAAGCAAAGATGGACTTTATGTAAACCACAACTCCGCCATTTTGATTAACTAGGCCATCGTTGTATATTATATAGTATTGGGGTAGGCGATACAAACCCGGATCTGGTAATTGCCAAGTTTCTTTGAGCACAATGATATCATATGGGACCTCTACCTAACTCAACAAAATCCAGAGATGATCGAAATTCTTGCTCCTAATATATAAATGGAGAATTCTAAAGTTTTGATCTTCATGCGACGAGAGGAAAGTTTTAATTCTATCCATGTCAGATATAACAATCCGCATTTTCTTCCGATTTTTACAGAAACCAATTGCAAAAATCGAGTCTACGTAAGAAATATCTTGGCGTCAAAACCTGGAGAGGGGATTAGCTGAAGTATTAACTTCCGGGAGGAAGGTTACATTTGCTGATCACGATGGTTCCCAAAACAAAAAAATGAGTTATCTTCATAAACATACCTCAATAAAAAGGTTTCTTGGAATGCGGCAATTTTCTCAGTAGGCTAATTTTTCTGAGAAATTCTTGCTGATTAAGATCGTGTGCAAGAGTTCTTGAAAAGTCATGGACAAACAATTGCAGATTGTAGATCAGTATCCATATACTCTATGCCAAAATTCAAAAATCATTTCTGAACCCGTTTCACAATTACTTCTAATGGGCCTTTTAGCGCGGACATCCTGTATCTCAACCAGATGAGAATGTCGTAAGAGTATGACGAAAAATAAAGGTATCTCAAAATTCAAGAAATCGTTGTCCTAACTGAATTTTCAAGCCAGAATTGAAAGCACCCAACGGAGCCATGAAATCCATCACATCGGGTTTTCATAGCCAACTTCGTCTAGCGGAAGGCAATATAGGTAACGTGTTCCACGGAAAAATAAATATCAGAGTAGGCGACAATCTCACGTTGTACCTTATTTGGAGTCTTTTTCTTGCGTTGCGAGTGTAACAATGAATAGATAATGCTTTCGACTTTAGTATATGTAAATTGAATTCAAATGAAAATGTAACACATCCCCTATGTATATATCGGGAGAGCTATGCTATATGGGGTTGAATTTAGACAGGGGAATACTCAGAAAGGTGTTTGTGAGGAGACTCAAAAGCATTCTGGAAGGAAACGCATCCCCCTTTTATGGAGTGTCAATGCAAGAATAACAAGAATGAGATGAATATAAATGAAAAATCTTAACATTTTAAATACAAGATTTGATATCACGAGAATGTATCTTATTCCTCATTTTCTACAATATATTATTTAGGAACACTATGAGAGGACAAAACCTAAAAAATTAAGCCAAGGCACGCTAAGGTTAATGGAAGAAAGGAAAGTAATGGATAGATTTAATCCAGAATACAGGGAACTGAACAGGGCTATAAGACGAAAGACTAGAGAAGACATACGAAATTACAACACAGACTATATACAACCAGTCATAGAAAACAACAGTAACATGAAAGTCTTAAAGAGAATTACTAACACCGGTAGACCCAGAATACATCAATTGAAAAACAACCAAGGTGAAATAAAATATGAAAAAACGGAGATAATACAGATTGTTGAAGGCTTCTATACTGACCTGTATTTGTCTAAGAATCCCAAACCTGAAACAACGAATCTTAGTAGCATAACAAATGTCGGTTCCGAGGACATGCCTGAGATTAACATTGATGAAATACAACTAGCCCTCAACCAGATGAAAAACGGCCGGGCACCAGGCGAAGATAACATTACAAGCGAAATGCTAAAATTGGGAGGACAGGTCACTTTGGAAGCAATAAAAATATTACTAAATAAATGCCTAACAGAAGGTAGTGTTCCGGAAGGATGGAACAATGCACACGTTGTGTTGTTGTACAAAAAGGGTGACAAGTTTAAGATAGATAATTACCGACCTATTAGCCTTTTACCACACCCTTATAAATTGTTATCAAAAATTATCACAAACAGATTGGCAAACAAATTTGACAGCTATCAACCGGCAGAACAAGCAGGGTTTCGCAGAGGATATAGCACAACAGAACACCTACAAACTCTTCGTACACTTATTGAAAAATGTCACGAATACAAAGTGCCAATACACCTAGCCTTTGTAGACTATAACAAAGCCTTCGATTCTATAGAACTGTGGGCAGTATTTCAAGCCCTCGATAATGCTAGAATAGATTCGAGATATAGAAACATCCTACAGAATATATATTAACGAGCGACTATTCAGGTGAGACTAGACGATGACATGCAAACCAAAAAAATCCCGATAAATAGGGGCGTGAGACAAGGCGATGTGATATCGCCAAAATTGTTCACACTTGCAATGGAGGACGTGTTTAAGAAGTTGGAATGGGATAGAAAAGGTATAAATGTGGATGGAAAATTCCTGAACCATCTCCGGTTTGCAGATGATATAGTTCTAATAAGCGATAACCTAGAACAACTCCACGAAATGATGCTAGAACTCAAAAGAACATCGGAAGAAGTAGGATTGGAAATGAATCTGACAAAAACTAAAATAATGACAACGGAGGACGCAATATTGGAAGTCGACAGCAATGTTATAGAGAAAGTGAATGAATATCTATACCTTGGACACACTATAAAGATAGGTAAAGACAATCAAACTGCAGAATTGTCAAGAAGAATAAGAATGACTTGGGCTGCTGTTGAAAACTAGGATTTGTCTTGAAAAACAAACAAATCCCCATTAACCTCAAAAGAAAAGTTTTTAATATGTGCGTTCTCCCAGTGTTAACGTATGGCATGGAAACCATGACTCTCACAATAAGATCTGCTAACAAACTTAGAACCACACAACGCGCAATTGAAAGAACTATGCTTGGAGTGAGCCTGCGGGATCACATACGTAATGAAGAAATAAGAAGGAGAACAGGCGTAGAGGACGTAATCACGAGAATAGCTGCATTGAAGTGGAGATGGGTTGGACATGTAGCAAGACAACAGGATGTAAAATGGACTAAGCGAATAACTCAATGGAGACCACGCTTATACAAAAGGGGAGTGGGGCGCCCCCAGAGAAGGTGGCTGGATGACATAAAGGAAAAAGTAGGAAGAGGATGGTATAATATAGCACAGGACAGAGAGAGATGGAAGCTAGAAGGGGAGGCCTATGTTCAGGAGTGGACAGAGAAGGGCTGAAAAAGAAGAGAAGAAGAAGAAGATGGGAGAAATGTATTCGCATGGCGGAACATAGAAGACACCATCAATTTTCAGTGGTAAAAATGAACCCCTAATGATTGAGCAGATTTTCTGTCGATCTTTGCCTGCGAAAACCATACTGATGGTCGTTAATAATTTCCTGCAACTCAAGATATTTGATGAGCTCATCATTTACGACTCTCTTAATCACTTTGGACATAATGGGAAAAAGTACAACAGGGCGGTAGTTTTGGGGTAAGGAGTTCTTTCCTTTCTTTGGGATCGGTTGAATTCTCCCTATCTTCCAGCTGCTCGGAAAAGTCTGGCTTTCATAAGAAATCTGACACAGACGGTTAAGAATGGGTGCCAGTTCGGTAGCACACTTTCTCAGGACGATTGGTGGTATTTCGTCTAG
This sequence comes from Cryptolaemus montrouzieri, assembly GCA_013387265.2. Lineage (NCBI taxonomy): Eukaryota > Metazoa > Arthropoda > Insecta > Coleoptera > Coccinellidae > Cryptolaemus > Cryptolaemus montrouzieri. The sequence continues at coordinate 6,903,751 of JABFTP020000124.1, forward strand.
ACTAACTGCCTTCTTGCAGTTCAGCTGCTCGAGAGCCCGTCTCACAGTGAGGACTTTTAACTTGATTTCTGCAATGGAAGAATTTGTAGGTGGAATATTCGGTGGTGTTGCGTTAGATAAATCTAGCACAGAGTTCTTTGAGACCAAGAGAGCAAAAAGATCGGTTTTCGCTTTCGGAGATGATGCTATACTTTCGCCTTCTCTAACAATAGGTGGAAACGCAGATTTGCGGAATTTGGCACTGACAGTCTTCGCTATAGACCAGAATTGTCTAGCCCCACTTGCTGGTTCAAGTAGCTTATTAGGTACTCCTTCGTTGAAATTGCCCTTTGCTCTTGCAGTTGTCTGGTTGTATACGTTCCGTATATAGTACTAGAAGCACTGCAAAATCAAAAACAACGGGAGTGAAAGTTAATGGGAAGGTTATAAACAACATTAGATACGCGGATGACACAGTACTAATAGCAGAAACCCTGGAAGAACTACAGAGGCTAATAGATCTAGTAGTACAGATCAGCGAAGAAAGGGGCTCACACTTAACACCAGAAGACTAAATTTATGACAATCACAAAACACCAACAACAGCGAGAAACATTATGGATCAAAGGGGAGCCAGTGGAGAAAGTCTGCAAATACAAATACTTTGGAACAATTGTAAATGACAAAAATGATTATTCACAAGAAATAAGATCAAGAATCGGAAAGGCTAGAGCAGTGTTTAATATAATAATCAGAATGCTTGTACGCTTAAGAAGTGCGACACTGACCGGCTGGAAGCATTCGAAATGTGGGTATATCGAAGAATCCTCAGAATGAACTGGGTGAGCAGAACAACGAACAGGGAGGTATTGAGAAGGATAGGAAAGGAGAAAGAAATAATCAACACAATTAAAATCAGAAAGTTGCAATATCTGGGTCACGTGATGAGAGGGAAAAGATATACACTGTTGCAAACTATTATACAGGAAAAATACAGGGTAAAAGAAGTATAGGAAGAAGACGTATCTCCTGGTTGAGCAACCTAAGTACAACAGTAGCTCTGTTGATTTGTTCAGATCCTCAACTTCAAAGATAAAAATCGCCATGATGATAGCCAACCTTCTTAAAGGAGACGGCACCTGAAAAGATACGTTCCGTATTCGTACGAATGTTGTTCTTGTTTCCTCTGTTGGATTTATCTTCCATGACTTGAAGGCTCTGCTTTTTGCTGCAGAGGCTTTTTCGCAGTCTTTGTTGAACCATGGCTATCGTGCTGTTGTTCTTTTCATTGAATGAGGGATGTAGAGATCCATTCCTACATGAATGATTTCTGTAACAGATTCAGTGCACACATTCTTAACAGACAATTAGACATTATTACCTGTCCACTACTTAATATAAAAGTATGCTGGTGTCTATATAAGTAAGACTATTTCTTGTACTTAACCGCTTGTATATGACCTGATGATTAAAACCGGTTGAGTTTGTAAAACAAAATTGTGGGAAATATAAAATACACAAACCACAAAAATTGTCGCATCACCTGGTATTCTGAATTCCACAATCGATTAAGCAGCTCAATCGCAGTTTCTTTGTCAACATATGTTTTTGGACATATGAGGGGAAAAAATTTCATCTATTTATATTATATTTTCCATATGATCTCAAACATTTCTGAAACAAGGTTGAGTTTATTTGACTATCAGTATCAATTCAATTTCTCTTCAGTTTTCACGCTAAATTATAGCAAGTTTTCTGTGTTTCTTGTTGATTTTCGAATCTTTGAATTTATTGTAATGGCTGCTGAACGACCTGGACGCTATTTGAGTGATCATGAAGTGGTAAGAATTGTAACACTTCTAGAGTTACGTGGCTAACTTGTTGAATGTTAACCAACGCACTATTTCAAGAGCAATTAATCGGTACCACGAAACAGGGGAATATGGAAGAAGGGCCGGACAGGGAAGAAATCGGATAACAACACCAGTTAATGATCGTTGGTAAGATTTGCTGCACTTTCCATAAATGTGATTATTTCATTGCAAACTGTTAGGAACAGGCTCAGAGAAGACGATATCAGACTAAGGGTGGCTTCTACCGGCCCGCGTCTCACTAGAGAGCATCGAGTTGCGAGACTTCAGTTTACGAGGGAACATGCAAATTGGAGTATTCCAGAATGGTCTAATATTTTTCCGACGAGTCCAGGTTCTGTCTAGTATCAAATGATAGATGCATTCCTGTAAACATACGACCTGGGGAACGGTATCAGCAATGCAATATCCGGCAAACCGAAAACTTTGGAGGGGGCTCAGTTATTTTGTAGGGAGGCATTTCTATCCATGGTCGAACTGAGTTAGTCCTAATGAATAATGGAAGAATGATAACGGCCAGATACATCGCAGATATCCTTGGACCCCATGTTGTACCCTTTGACTCATTGATTGGCGAAAAGTTCATTTATATGCATGATAATTCTCGGCCTCATGCAGCTAGAATAGTTACAGAATTTCTGCAAAATGCCGAGATTGATATTTTAAGATGGCAAGCCAGAAGTCCCATAGAACATGTTTGTTCGCTCATCTACTTCTCTTTCATTAGGGCTGGGGCCATGAATTCCAACTGCAGGGGTCACTGGGTAATGGTCTGTTATATCGATATGTAAAACCGCTGATTTTAGGTTCTCCTGATGAATTTTCATTTTGAAAATTATGTGATCTATACATGTTCCACTTTCGGGTCTCGTCACTGTATTTATAGCTGACGTAAAACCTGATTTAGTCCTAATGTTCATTTATATGCATGATAATTCTCGGCCTCATGCAGCTAGAATAGTTACAGAATTTCTGCAAAATGCCGAAATTGATATTTTAAGATGGCAAGCCAGAAGTCCCATAGAACATGTTTGGGATAACATGGGGTGGCAAATTCAGTAACGTAGAATGCCTTGTAGATCACTCCAACAACTAGAAAATCTGTTGAAAATTGGTGTGACTCAAAAGTACATCCAAAATTTGTTTGAGTAGCTTCCGATACGTATACTGGCAGTAATTAGGGCCCGGGGAGGAAACACTTGATTTTGAAAATGATTAGTAACCATTCGATGCTAGTTGATTGGTTTCTTCGCGAATGTTTGAAGATGGTAGAATTTTTTAATTTTTTATTAACTCGAAAATTGTTGATATGTTCCATCAAAAACTCATGTCTTTTGAATGATATATTCTTATTTTACACTTCTGAAAATTACCAAGCGCCTCTTGAATGATCAACCTAAAGTTTATATAGTATTATCGTCAAAGTTGGGTGATGCCACAATTTTTGTGGGCAGTGTATATTATACTTCAACTTCGTTCACGATTATTTGCCTTACCCAAAATCAAGAATGGACTGCGTGATCAAAGATATTAGTCTTCAGAGAAGAAGCTGTTGTGGCTTTCCAGAATGCAGTTTTAGATCTTCGCGGATGTTTAAAAGTCTTTCAAAGTTCTCAATTGTTTTTATCTAGCTCTATATGCAAAACTTGAAAGACATTCCTCGTAACTATCTTTCTCTCACCCAATTTCATATCTCATCTACCTAATGTTTTCTGAATTGAGAACAGAACTTGTGCTGCACCTTATTTACATTTATTAGTTTGAAAATTAATGAACTAAATGAATCATGTTGAAATCGAAAATTATTGTTATTTAACCTTAAATAATCCGAACCAACAGACGTTTTTCTATCAAAGTTTCCATCGGAATTTGATCCAATATTATTCCAACATCCTGGCGTTTCATTGTACCCTCGTTTCTTATAAATACGTCTGTAATGTACCGGCCGAAACCTAAATCTTTCGAATAAACAGAAAAAGGGGGCAATTAATCTTGCTCGGAAAATCGTGTCAGTGTTAGAAGAGCAATAAGTTACCCGCGATTCAAACTGCTAAAACAACGGAAAAAGGTCTGTGAGTAGGGAAAAGCTGCCTAGAAAACAGAGACTATCTCTTCGTGCAGGACCGAATCAAATAAAAGTACTTTATCGTAGACTATAGATGTGATATTTGATGTCCTCTTTGGCTTCTTCAAACTATTCAACGCGTTTCTGACGCGGGTAAGTTTTCTACAATTTTTTGTAATTTAGTTATACTAGGTGTTGAGTATGGACAAAAACGATTTTCGTTCTGTTATAAAACATTATTTCTCGAGAGGCAAAACGTCGAAGGAAACAAAGGAAAAGTTGGATAAATATCATAGGGGTAATGCACCATCAGATTACACCGTCAAATATTGGCTTCGAGAGTGTAGTGGTGACCGCAATTCCACTACCGATGAAGTCCGCAGCAGCAGGCCCTTCGATACGGTTATAGAGGACAATGTCAAAAAAAGCCTGAGGATCCAAAACGTTTTTGGCGTTATGTCGCATCAAACAAGAGGCACTCTGGTATTCCTGCTACTATGTTGCTAGGAGACAAATCGGCAAATTCCCACAAAGAAATAGCAAATTTATTTGCACAGCAGTTTAGTGGTGTATTCGAAGCTCCTCTTCCAAATCGTGATTTTGATCAACTGATAACTGATGCATCTGGAGGATTGCAGTTTAGTCTGGACGAGGTCCTTCAGTGTCTCTCTAATATCGATTCAAAAAAAGGCTCAGGTCCTGATGATATTCCTTCTGTATTCGTGAAGAGTGCTGCTCAGGGCTTGTGCAAACCACTGCAAATGATATATAACAGGTCGCTCGCGATCGGAGTGTTTCCCAGTTGCTGGAAAATTGCTTCAGTTGTTCCAATTCATAAAGGTGGTGAAAAAAATCTGGTCAAAAATTACAGGCCGATCAGCAAATTGAACATTATGGCTAAATGCTTCGAATCCCTTGTCCACAAGTACTTACTTCAATCAGTAAAAAATATTTTAATCTCCGAACAGCATGGATTTATGAAGGGCAGGTCTATAGAAACAAACCTAATGTGCTATGCGAATTTTTTACATAGTTCACTCGACAGTCAGAGACAGGTAGACTCAGTGTATACTGACTTCGGAAGGGCTTTCGATCGGATTGACCACTTTATACTAATAGAGAAGCTTATACTGGCCGGTGTTGGTGGGGTTCTTCTGAGATGGGTTACTTCATATTTGAGTGGTAGGAGGCAGTTTGTCTCTATCATGGGTGAAAGCTCTGATGCTTTTAACGTTACCTCTGGGGTGCCCCAGGGTTCTCACTTGGGGCCCCTCTTATTCAATATATATATATATATATCAATGATATAGGGGGCTGTTTTCTGTACTGTAAATATTTACTGTTCGCTGATGACTTGAAAATGTTTATGAAAGTCGAGAGCCTGTCTGACTGTTTGCTTCTTCAGGAAGATCTTGAGAGACTTGTCGCTTATTGCATTAGAAATAGAATTACTTTGAACACTGACAAATGTCAGGTCATATCCTTTACCTGAGGCCGTGTTCATGTCCAGCACTTTCCCTATCGGATTGAGAACAGTAATCTCAATAGGGTCAAAACCATCAGAGACTTGGGTATTATTTTCGATTCCAAATTGATATTTGGTTCGCATGTTGAAGGTATTGTTGGGGCCTGTTTGAGGATGCTAGGGTTCATTTATAGGCAGTCTAAACCATTTAGCGACGCATCATCTCTGGTGTCGTTGTATTATTCCCATGTGTTCAGCAAGCTTAACTTCGGTTCGATTGTTTGGAATCCTCAATACATAGTTTATATCAAACGATTAGAAAGTGTCCAAAATAGGTTCCTGCGTATGTATGCATTCAAGTCTCATATTCATCTTAATCACCACTATCCTGATTTAAGACGACAATGCGGATTGAATTCCCTTCAACATTGTAGAATAGTTTTTAATTTGACCCTCTTGTACAAAATATTGAACAATATTATAGACTGTTCCAAACTATTGGAGCAAATATCAATCAGTGTTCTTCAGCGCCAGTTAAGATCGCATATGCTCTTTCGTCCATCTTTTTATCGTACAAATGCTGCTCAGAACTCCCCGATAAATAGAATGATTACACTCCATAATGATCACTGCCAGGGAATCGATTTTTTCCATTTATCACTCTTCCAAGTAAAGAAGCTTTTGAATTCAAATTCTTAAATTCAGACATATAACATCTAGTGTTTTATAAGTTTTTCTTGTTTTTATCTGGTTTTTCTGTAATGTTTTTCTCATATTGTTGTTTTTACATGAGAAGATATAGTCTCTCTAGTGTTTTATATATTTTTCTTGTTTTATCTGGTTTTTCTGTAATATTTTTCTATTCTTCTCATACTGTTATTTTAAATGAGAGTCTCTCTCCATTTTCATTTGTTATACTATATGTGTTCACACTGCTGTTGATAACTATAATTTGTAACTAACCGTTAGATTTTTAATATCATATTATTTAGACTTTTATATACTTATAGGTACTTTTAAATTTTTAGCGTTAAGATAATTTAAGTTCACTTTTTTATATCTATTAAGTGGGTACTTTTTTGGGCCTAGGCCTGTTGTACCCCAAAGAGCCAAAATAAATAAATAAATAAATACATGACATGGTGTTGGCTGACCGGGAAGTGAAGGTAAGCGAGCTAGCAGATGCGACAAAGATTAGTACTGAGCGCACAGGCCATATCTTGGGCGAGATTCCGCATATGATAAAGCTATTCTGCCACTGGGTACTGCGCATGCGGACTAAAAACACGAACGCGTGAGCACTTTGAAAGGGTGTTTGGACTTGCACGAAAGCTCCGAAGCGGTTGACGGAGGCTCAATGGGGCGGGCAGGCTATGGCGTCGTTTTCATGACACACCCTTTGTTGACTACCTCCAAAAAGGAAAAACCATCCACAGCGAGTATTACTGTGCACTATTGGAGCAATAAAAAGCTGCAATCGCTGCATAACGTGCCCGATTCGGCTCTCTCGGTCTATTGTCTCTTCCCAAAAGTTCAAAAGATGGTTGACCAATGAAGAATTTAGGAGGAATATTTTGCAGACCTGAAAATTCTTCAATTTTAACAACTAGATATACATATTGATAACATAGGCACTCAGCTATTTGTAGGCCGCTTTTTGAAGGAAATCAAGTTTGAAAAAGCCAGAAAAAAATGAAAGTGAGACTTATAAATCGTTATTACCGTTTGCAGTTTGAACCGAACGACGATTTTGTTAGATAATTCATTTTGAATGATTAGAAGTCTGGAGAGTCGTACAAGTAACTATAGAAAATTGAAAGAGTACACATGGATTTTGTCACAAAATAAAATTTTGATTGATGAGTTAAATCATGATTAAATCACGATCGAAGAAAAGCTCATTATGTAGAATTATATATAGTCCTTTAAACTCCTATAAGGAGCATAGGGCCTCTAGAAAAGTCTTCCATCTGGATCTATTTCTGGCAATTCCTTTCACTGGGTTCCAGGTCTTGCCAGTTGGTAATATTTCGTCGAGAATTGTTCTCCTCCATGTGTTTCGGGGCCTTCCTCGTTGTCTTGTTCCCTGCGGGTTCCATTCCAGTACTTGCCGGGTGGTGTTCGTGGTTTCCCTTCGCAAGATATGGCCGATACATTTCCATTTTCGCAGTTTTATCTCTTGGCTAGTTTTGCTCTGATGGGTGATGTTGTAAAGCTCTTCATTGGTTATCATGGATTTTGTCACAAAATAAAATTTTGATTGATGAGTTAAATCATGATTAAATCACGATCGAAGAAAAGCTCATTATGTAGAATTGATATACATTAAAAACACACTATGCCATTCACACTCGCCCCTAAATTTAGGGCTAACTATAGGACTGCTTTATATGATTCAAGTGAACAAGAAGAGAAAACTTGAGGAAAAGCACGTCTCGCCTGTCTCTGATACATCAATAATAGCTAATCTGTTAGAATAGTGGATACAAAGAGATTAATTAGATTATTCTATTCATGCTTCATTCTTCATTGTTGGTAGGGTATGAGAAATCTAAATAATAGTGGAGGTATATAGCACAAAACATATACTGGACTATCAAATAATACATATCATGTCTCACGTAATGGATTTTAGCCAACTTGGAAATATTATCACCTTCAGTGATGAAATACTTTCAATTATCTTCTCTTTCCTTCGGGGGAGTTCTAATGACTAGTTCCTATTTTCCAACTGACGATAGAATCAATTTTAATTTGGCTTTCCTTATAGTCTTAGAAATTAAGAAGATATGAAAAGTTGAGAATAATAACAAAGGAGATACGGATAATTTCGCATAAAATAATACAAGGAAAAGCAGAAAAATGGAAAATTAATTGCTCGAAGTCGAAAAATATAACAAACTGCAACAGTTTTAATTTTTCATGAATTTTCTATGAAAACTGATGAAAGTAACGACATATTTGTTCAATTCTTTTCAATTTTATTCGCTATCATATGGTGAAAATTTTCGGAAATGAAAATTGAGAACAGTAAAGGAAACTTCTTATAAACTACAAAGACTATAATTTTATATACACTTCTCATCATAACTCTGATGAAAAACTGTATAGGTTTATGTTATCTTTCTTTGTTTTGTTCGGTCTGGCCCCGAAAGAATTTCTATGAACAGAATTCGAGACTGAAACAGAAATGATCGAAAAATTATATCAAACAACGAAAGATTATAATTCTTGTAATCCTTTCTTTCTAAATCTAAGTTAACGAAGAAATTATATACTTTGTTGGTTCCATTTCTGTTTTGTTTATTATTTCTCATAAAAAATTGAATCATCATAAAACCAAATAGAGAATTATAAAGTATAGTCATAAATACGTTCTTCACGATAGCTTTTATCACTAATTATTTCATTCCGGTCCTGAGCAGCTAGTAGGAAGCTTCATTCTTGAAGTCCCGAAGGAAAGAGTGATAGAGTATAGTCTTGGGGTTTACCACTTACCATCACCTCTGGTGGAGTTTATAACCAGTCTTTTACCGTATGCTCTTTGTACGAAAACAGAACGAAGGCACAAGAAGGGCTAGCTATATGGGCCATACTCGAATTCCTCAATTATTCAGGACTTGCTTCTTTCTCGTCGTTTACCAACGTTCAATTTGTGGAAAAGTTATCGAATGTTCGGTTTTTCGAATAATTTATGAGGGAATTAAATAGCAAATTTATATAAATTTCTTTCTTATTCAAATATACTAATAACTGAAACAAATTGCACCTTTCGTCATAGGTATGAAGTTAGTATAAATTTGGTTTTCTCAATTCAGTTATCAATTTAACACTGTACTGTATTTATTGTTGCCTATCTTCTTATGCTTCAAAAATATGACAAATTTCAGCATGTGGTTTTTGGTGATTTTTGAAGGTTAATCAGATTATCATACACTTGCATACTGCATTTTTCAATCCTTGTAGATCTTTGAGCTATTGTATCTATTTCCAAGAACAGATTTCACCAGTTACTTATCACTTACTATAAATCTGAGATCCGGGAAATCTTAGATAGTTTATCTGCAATCGGTCTGTGAGCACAAGGTCTAGATTCCTTTTCGTCGATTCAGGTAATTATGAATGTTATCAGTCGATATACAGTGTGTTCTAACGAAAATTTGACCCCCCCTATAACTCCGAAATGAGTAACATTAGCGAAAAACACCAAGACACGTCGATTTTTGTTTCGAGGGGGAGCATTTTTCGAAATAATTCGAAACTTCTCAGATCAACCCCCTACCCCCAGCAACCCTAACTTTGAAATTCATCATAGGGAATAAGGGTCGAGTGGCACCTTACTGAAAAGGTCTGTCAATTCTCCACCTTGATTTGTCATTTTAGAATTTTAAATTAACATACAGGGTGTCCCAACCAAGGGTGAAGTTGAATTCCTGGAAATCCCAAATACTAAATGAAATAGATTTATTTTGGCATAATGCAAGCGCAGGTTTATGCTCGGTCTAGAAAAACGACCTACACTTGTGAATTTGGAGTTGGTGCAATCAACCCCTATTTCCAGCATCCCCAACTCAAAAATCATTCGATCGATAATAGGTCAAGTGGCACCTCGTTGGAAAGGTACTGCAATTTTCTCTTCGAATTTGGTATTTTCGAAATTCAGAATCATCATACAGGGTGTCCTGAAGCAGGAACATTGAAAATCCAAATAACTTTTTGAAACTGGTTCATTTCGGTATACGAGAACATGTTTGATCCGAGAATAGGACTTTCTTGTGTGGTTATAGAATTTTTGCAATCAACCCCTTCCATTCAGCATCCCCAACTTGAAAATCATACAAATAATTCAAGTGGCATATCTTCAGAAAGGTTTTTGAATTCCAGAATGATTAAAGCATTTCATTCAGTTCGGCTCTCCATACAGGATGTCGCTTTCGAAAAATTCAATATCGTCATTTGAAATTATCAACTAAAATTAATTCGAAACTGTTAAAAGTATTGGGGTACGATGTGTTGAGCATCAATTACGAAGAAATAAAGCTGATTTCTGCATTGAAAATGTTCACATTTTTTCATTTCCATCTGGCGTGCAGTCATCTGTTATTTCTCATTTTTGCAATGAAATTTTATTATTATTCAGATCAGTTCCTCATTATTGTTGTTGTTCGTCAGTTGAAATTAATCTGAAAATGGTTTATTCCACTGAGGAAAGGGTCGAAATTGTATCGACGTATTTTCGAAATAACAGTTGTGCCAAAGAAACGGCAAGGATATTCGATAGGAACCATCCTGAAAGAGAAAGGAGTCAGTCACCAGTACGTTAAATATTTGGTTGACAAATTCCTAGCTACGGGTTCGGTGGCAAACAAAAACATGAAGTGGCATGTCCTGTCAGAAATGAGGCAACGGAAGTGGCAGTAGTGGGTCATCTACAAATGGAGAATACTACTTCGATCAGAAAACTATCTCGTCTGACTGGTGTATCAGCTACAACTGTCCATAGAATCGTGAAACATCACAAATTTCACCCCTACAAGGTAAAATTAGTGCATGAAATAAACGAAGATGATCCAGATCGTCGTTTACAGTTTTGTGAAAATCTAAGTGAAAACCTAAACGCTAATCCAAATTTTCTGAATAACATCTGTTTTTCTGATGAAAGCACCTTTATGCTCAGTGGTGAAGTGAATAGACATAATTGTCGATATTGGGACACACAGAATCCTCATTGGTTTAGAGAGGCCCACACGCAAAGGCCTCAGAAGTTGAACGTTTGGGCAGGAATTTTTGGCAATCATCTAGTTGGGCCTTTCTTTATTGAGGGTAATCTGAATGGAAATGGCTACCTACAGTTGTTAGAGGAACACATACATCCTAGATTGACAGAAATTTTACAGAACGATTCAACTCTTTCTGAGGACGAAATGCGTTTTCAACAAGACGGTGCTCCTCCGCATTATGATGCTCGGGTGCGCCAATATTTAGACGAAAATTTCCCAGGAAGGTGGATTGGTAGAAGAGGACCTGTTGAGTGGCCAGCCAGGTCACCAGATTTAAATCCCCTAGATTTTTTTTTGTGGGGCCATCTAAAATCTAAAGTTTATGCCACAAGACCAGAAAACCTGGAGGAGCTGCGGATGAGGATTATCACAGAATTCCGACTTTTGACTCCTGAAGTTTTCGCTAATGTGAGAAGAGAGTTCGAAAATCGTCTGTATAACTGTATGGAGGTGGGCGGAGGTCATTTTGAACAATTGTTGTAATAATCAAGTTAGTTTTTGTTTTCAATTGAATACAAGTTCAATAAATCTCGTTTTCCTGTTTAGATGAGCATCCAATCAGTTTCTCCATCATCCCTCATCCTGATCCTCACGCCAGAAAACCTCGATTGCCAAACTGAAACCAATGCCTCAGTGATTCAGAAAATAGAAAAATCTTTCTGGAACTTTGCCACTCAACCTGTAATCACTTGTATGATTTTTGAGTTGGGGATGCTGAATGGAAGAGATTGATTGCAAAAATTCCATATTCACGCAAGAGAGTCTTATTCTCGAATCAAACATAAACATGTTCTCGTATTATACCGAAATGAACCAGTTTCAAAAAGTTATTTGGGTTTTCAGTGTTCCTGCTCCGGGACACCCTGTATGCTGATTCTGAATTTCGAAAATACCAAATTCGAAGAGAAAATTGAAATACCTTTCCAACGAGGTGCCACTTGACCTATTTTCGATCGAATGATTTTTGAGTTGGGGATGCTGGAAATAGGGGGTTGATTGCACCAACTCCAAATTCACAAGTGTAGGTCGTTTTTCTAGACCGAGCATAAACCTGCGCTTGCATTATGCCAAAATAAATCGATTTCATTTAGTATTTGGGATTTCCAGGAATTCAACTTTACCCTCGGTTGGGACACCCTGTATGTTAATTTAAAATTCTAAAAATGACAAATCAGAATGGAGAATTGACAGACCTTTACAGCAAGGTGCCACTCGACCCTTATTCCCTATGATGAATTTCGAAATTAGGGTTGCTGGGGGTAGGGGGTTGATCTGACAAGTTTCGAATTATTTCGAAAAATGCTCCCCCTCGAAACAAAAATCGACGTGTCTTGGTGTTTTTCGCTAATGTTACTCATTTCGGAGTTATAGGGGGGGTCAAATTTTCGTTGGAACACACTGTATATATATATATATATATATATATATATATATATATATATATATATATATATATATATATATATATATATATATATATATATATATATATATATATAAATACAGCTCTACAGGCCAAGTAGGCCCATGACTTCATTACACGTTCTTCTCCATTTCATTTTATTCATAACTGCTCCCTTCCAGTCCTTCACTCCTAGCTCTTCAATATCTTTCTCCACCATCTTGATCCATTCTGTGCGTGGTCTTCCCCTGCCTCTTCTTCTCGTTATTCCCCTTGTCAAAACTTTTCTTGTTGTTCTATCGTCTCCCAGTCGGAAAACATGGCCAAGCCATCTCATTCTTTGTGCTCTAGCCACATTTGTTATTGAGGGTTGTCCATACAATTCTTGAAGCTCGGCGTTCGTTCTCCTTTCCCAACGATTTTCTACCTTTTTTCCACCATATATTCTTCTCTCGAAAACTTCTAATACATATGTCAATGATCGACTGATGAGAAAAAGCAATGAGTTGGCGCGTTTACATGCAACATTTATATGGTCCGACCAACACAAATCACTCCTAGATCAACGTGCGAAGATACCGTTTGCAGAGGCGTGTCATATAACTTATAATCAAGCTCAGGGTCGTTTCTACCCATATGCAAAACAACACATTTCGAAGCGTTCAATGGAAGCAGCTATTCATCGCACCAGCGGTCTACAGAGTTCAAGTCTGATTGGAGAACAGCATGTTGATTCAACGGGTTGGCGTAAAGATTTGTGTCATCGGCATAAAATGATTTTTTACTCTGTATATGCTAATTCAGATAGCTCACATGCTAAACGAAAAGGAGGGGGCCAAGCACTGAGCCCTGCGGCACGCCACTGGTTATCTCCCTCTCCTCAGAAAATGTACATCCAATCCTCACAATGAATCTTCTATTGTCATATGATCCTCAATCCACAACAGAAGCTTACCTCTGACGCCACAATGGTCAATTTTATGAAGAAGTCTGCGTGGCGGTGTACGATCGAAAGCTGTGGCAAAGTCTAGATAAATCACGTCGTTAGGTGTTTTCGAGTCGAGAGTCTTTAACCGATCATTAACACATGAAATAAGATTTGTTAAGGTGGATTTCCCCTTGACGACCACATGCTGTTCTTCGTCTATTACTCGGTGATGATTGAGAAAGTTATTTCGTCCGCAATGATAGATTCCATTATCTTGGATGGTATAGACAAGAGACTTATTGGACGGTAATTGAGGGGAATGAATTTTTTTCCCTTTTCAAAATTAGGTGTAGCATTCTTTTTAGAGAGAATTGTTATTCCATCCAGGCCAGGAGATGAAGTGCTTTTAATTCTGGAGATATATTCTTTAACCTTCTCAGGCGTGAATGAAATTTGTGATATACTTTCTTCTACTCTTGGCGAAAGCGATTGAGGGAGATCAACAGTAAAAGCCTCAGCGAGTGCTTCTGCTGAACATAAAGTTCCATCAGCGCGGAGTAATAAAGGAGTTGACACATTCTTTTTGAGGCTAGTTCGAATGTGTTTATATGGGCGCTTCTTGCAATCAGAATCGACAAAGGAATTTTCGTATTCACGTCTGTCTGAGCGAATACAAGCCACTAGGAAATTTGAAAACGCTCGATGAGCTGCGAAATCGTCAATGTTTCCTGATACTCTATTCCTTCTCCATAGATTTCTCTTATGTCGAAGCATCTTAATGTGCTCGTTGCTCAGCCACGGCTTCAATGGGTTTCTACGACAAATTTTTAACCTCGAGTTTTTATCAACACTGGAATTTATAGTGGAAAGGAAATTCAGCCACATTTCGTTTGGATCATCTGCAGATACTAGGACATTTTGCCAATCTGTTTCAGTAAGTTCTTTACTCACTGCATCGAAATTCGTCATATTTTCGAAACGACTGTCGAAATTTTTTCGGAAATTTTTCTTTAAATTAAACAAGAACCACGAAGAAATAATATATGGAAGATGTCAACCCAAATTATTGGGTTCATAATGATTCTAGAACATCTATAGATCATAATCGGCACCACTAAGAAGGCCGAACCTGGCCATCGGGGCTCTCTTGGTCAAACAGAGAGGAAATTGTTTTGTTGAGTTTGAATATTGAAGGGATTTTGCGATTATACTTCAAAATTGGCAAGCAAGAACAAGGAAATGATTATTAAGAGACTCACACTGCGACGGAATATTATCTCCGCGAAAGAGGAAATATCGCAGGTTATTTCCTTTTTGATTATCTCCTTAGTCCTCTCTATGGGGTTGCTTGCTATGTAAAATCTTTTCTTAAATTCAAGTGTGTTTAGACATATAAGAGACAGGTTAGGTTAGGTATGATTGTTGAAATATTTTTCTGCTGGTTTTCTTTTTCCATTGTTACAGATTCTTGTCCCAAACCCAGTTACTTTCACCCCAGTCTTCGTCTGGAAATCATGGAGTGCAAGATGAGAATTGAAGCGGCTAAGCAAAAAATCTTTGGTACTCTTTAGATACACACGACACTAACACAACATAAACAGACAAGCTATTGCTAGTGCAATAGCGACAGGAAACGAGTTTTTCCTCAGGTTTTTCACTTGTTTATTGAATCATACAAAAGATAGTTTGGTTCCCTGTTACATTTTCTCACACTGACACGCACCAAAATTATAGATATAAGCATGTATTGTAAATACAATTATTCGAATTTTCGTAAATCCTCTCTTTTCAAGAGAATATATATACTGTAATCATTGATTTAGAAATTGAAATTGTAGGGACAGAAAGAATTTGTAATTCGTCGATAGGTAGATGCATATCATGATTCGTTACAAGTTGCTCATCGTTGGTGAAAAGAAAGTCGAGAATAGAAGGTTCATTATCGATTCGGAATCGCGTAGGCTTTGTTATGAGTTAAAAAAAAGATTAGAATCGACAAAAAACCGAGCGAAATGACAGGTTGCGGAGTTTGCATCAGGGTCAGGTATCTGAGGTAAAAATGGTACATTGAAATCTCCGACGATGGGAAGCTTATTCTTAGTAGATATGAGGTCAAGGTATTGTATGAGCTCTAAGTCTGCCTCTCGACATCCGGAGATCTATAAACACAGTGAAAATTTAGTTAAAGAGTGTTTTTCGACAAGGTATATTATATCGATCCCGTGGATATTCATTCTTCGCAAGAGTTGTAAGATTCTGAGATATACACAAACTCCTGCGATTTTTTCTGTCACATCTGAAGATAGTATAGCCTTCCATTTACCATGAGTCAGGTATATTAGCGTGAAGCCAGGTCTCTGTTATAAATATGAAATTAGGTCAATGGTGTTGCGCAAAGCAAACTAATTCGTCTAGCTTGGAAAGTAAAGTGGTCAAGTTGGTATACATACAAAACAGGACAATAACACTGGTCTACAATGGTTTTGTTGCCCTAGAAATGAAAATGATTTTGGGTCTATTTATGCACACAATTCGTGAAACTATCAATGATTTTGTAGGATTTGCTCTGATTTCTTTTTAAATCTTTATTTTCATTTTACATAACAAAAATCGTAAAACAAGAAACAAAATAACAGATATATTTATAATGTCAGTTATGTTTTGAGAAATTCGGATACATCGAAGAAAATAAAGAGGAAAATGTCGAAAATATATTTCATATTTCCATAAAACGCCTTTTATGAGCTTTTCTTCTATAATTTTTCAGGGGACAATCTCTTTTCAAAGACCAGCAGTAATCTGCCATCATGTGACAATCCCATCGACCTTGATACATTTCTTCCATCACTTTTAGAATTTGATGAAACCGCTCTACATTTTCCTTACTATAATTTCCTAAATTATCCGGAAATTTATCTAGATGATTGCGGAGATAGTGTAACTTAATACTCATATTTGCTCCTAAAGTCTGAAAGTTTGTCAGCATATTTTGCACAATTTCTTCATAATTTGCTGCTTTATGGTTACCTAGGAAATTTTCGACAACCAACACAAAACTTTTCCAAGCTTTACTTTCCGGAACAGTCATAACTTTGATAAAATCTTAGTCTTTCATCAATTGCCGTATTTGAGGACCATCAAATATTCCACCTTTCAATTTTTCCATACTAAGCTTCGGAAATTTTCTGCAAATGTAATTAAAACAATTTCCGTCTTTGTTCAACGCTTTTACAAATTGCTAAATCATACCTAACTTAATATGTAATGGTGGAAGTATGATTTTGTCTCTGCTCACCAGCGGCTCCTTATTACGTTGGCTTTACCGACAGTTAAAGAATTTCTTACAGGCCAAACATCTTGTTCCCAATGAAGTTGCTTTGCTCTACTATCCCACATACAAATAAAGCAAGGGTATTTTGTATATCCACTTTGTTGGCCAAGTAAAAATTAACCATTTTAAATCCACACAGATCGGCCATTGATGCTCAGAGTATTTAATTTTCTCTAAAACTAATTTTACATTTTCATATTCTTCTTTGAGTTTCGTTGAATGGGCAATTGGAATTGATGCAAATTTATTTCCATTGTGCAATAAGACGCATTTTAAACTTCTTTGCAACTATCAATAAAAAGGCGCCATTCAGTAGATTTGTACTCTTTTAAACCCATGTCTATAAGCAGCTTCGCGATATCATTACAATACACTAATCCTTCATTTTCACTAAAAATTGTAATAACTCTTTTCTCGCGTTCTGTATGTTGTAATTGTTACTGTTGGTGCCAATAAATTTTTTCTTTCAATCTTGAGGCTAACAGTTCTGATCCTTGTTTTGATAAATTGAGATCACGTATTAAATCACTGAGTCATTTTGAGAAAATAACTTTGGCGTAGATGTTTCACCTTCCCATTCACTTCCACTAGTAGATGGTCCCGATTTCTGTGAATTTGGTAACATCATTGTTTCTGAGGGCATGCAAATTACTTTTGAAATGTATATGGGCCGAGAGAGATTTTCACTGTGTAGAACCGGACATTTCGTAGACTGTAAGTCTGGGTATCTCCACGTTTGATTTCGATTAAAACCTTTAACATCTACTACGCAAAAGTAACAATCATCTAAATGATTCGTAGGCTCCATCCAGATCATAGGAATACCAAAGTCTAATCCAGAACGTTCACCTTTTTCCACAACCTTAAAGACTCAACACAGGACTTACAAACTTTATTAGGAACCCATGGTTTACCTAATTTGTCCATTTTGAAACCAAAATATTCAATATAAGTCTCCTTGACAAAGTCTGTGATATTTCTTTTTGTTTTTTGGTATATAAACACCGCAAATATAACAAAATAAATCACTACAATATTTACACTTTCTTCGTGACGAACTCATATTTTAGACTAGAAGACAAATATATAAGAATGGACATTCAGTAATTGAAACAAATTATTAATCCATGACACTTTATCCAGATTTACGTGTATATGTACTTCAATTTGTCAAATAACTGAGATCTCAGCTGTTCTGTGGAGCAAGGGGTCTGAGAGTGGGGATCAGGTGATGTTTGCATGCGCGAAAAAGTTGCGCAGAAGCCTAATCATGACTGGAAAATTAAATTTTATTTCTAACAAGCTTATAATTGTTCAAAATATAAGAAATGCAAAAATCATGAAAATACGAGCACATTGAGAACTTTCATGAATATATTCGTAATATGGGCACTTGAAAACATAAAAATTTGCGATGATATCCAGGGCAATAATAAAAAAATTTTTTTTTGTAGAGCTGTGTAAGAGATTGAAAGAGCTCGATCATCTTTCATTCGCGAAAGCAACAATTTTCGGAATGCCGCCTTTATATTTAATAGTTAAATTGGTTTCACCATTATTATTTTTCCGTTCCAACTCATCTCGAAGCTCTTTCAGTACTTGTTGTAGAAGAGACATAAGATCACTAACGAATGTAAATCCTCGTGTACTTGTTTCGAAAGATTTCCCGAACGTTATGATCATGTGGCATTACCATCTTGATCATTCGCGTGTGCCTCTGGCCGTCCTTTTTCATTCCGACACGAAAGAACGTCACATTAAACCACCACGATAGTGAACCATCTCAAATATCTATCATTGTGAGTGAGTGTCTGACCAAAAACTCAACAAGTACCTTTGAACAACTACTATATTCCCTTGATATGCCTCCAGTCGACTCTTTTTTTTTTCCAAAACTCAAATAACCACTTCGAAGTACCCATTTTGAATCGGTAGAAGACATACAAGAGAATTCCCAGCAAGAATTGGAGTCGATTCCGAAAAAAGGATTAGAAAATGTTACGAAGATTGCATTATTAGTTAGCGGAAATGTATTATTCCCGAAAGGGCCTACCTTGTAGGCGATACAACAAATTTGGATAAAAAACAATATATTATATTTCATTGCACAGTTCCTGGAACTTTTTCGGCAGAGTAAACAGTCAAATCACGTCGAATGTTACCAAAATTGACGTCGATACTCCTCAAAATTGTCAGTATAGAATATTATAATCATTTCAGTAAAATTAGGATCGACCAAGCAGCATTTAAATTATTTAACACCTATACCATTTCAACTACGTAAATCTTCTAACAGTAAAGAACATTTCCTCTCCATTTTTAATAAAACATACGTTCTAACATGAAAAGTTAGAAACACTTATCAGGAGCTGGATATTTTCAGTGAACGTCGAAGACGCGGGCGTGGCGTTGGGCGTTGCGACGCCCCACGGGCGCCTACTCAGTTGCAACGTCACTCCCTCCAACTCTCCAATTCGCCTTGGTCTTGGACAAACCTATTCCCAGGAAGAAGTCGATTTTTCGATGGAATTCCCATGGTCTAATCGAGATGTCTATAGAGAATTCAGATTATATTCCTTTTAATCTTATCCATAAGAAATGAAAATTTCAATGTTTTTCAATGTTGGATTAAACAGGAACACTCGGGAATATGTCTGATCGATTTGATATATCAATATGAAACATATAAGTTGGCTGTGTTTGTTTCGAATTGGATACATTAGAAGAAATGGAATAGCGAATCGTGAAAGGATTTAGCACTCATGCAAAGGGTTAATCTTGAACCGTTCAGATCTCTGAATTCTAGTTTGAGTATTTGACTTTTTCTTGAAGCTATGATCATATCATAAATACAATATGAGTTAATGAGTAGCTATTCCTATCTAATTCTGGTCTTAAACAGATCCAACATTTCAAACGTAGAATTTTACACACCAAATCTGTAAATGATGATACAACATGGTGGGAAGTAATATATACAAGATATTACATAATAGTATGTCACAAAAAAATTCATATACACATAGGTCCGCAAAAGATTCGTTAAGGAGCTACAGGGTGTTGAAATTTCTTCTACAAAACTATTGCAGTTTCTGAGATATTCAGCCCAAATTTGGAATGCAAGCTATTTTTTACAGCCTCATCATTACACTTCCAAAATTTTAACTAGAATCTACAAGATATTTTTTTTTCCGGAGCCAAATTGGCTGATATCCATTACATGTACGGTCAGGCTGACGGAAACACAACAGAAGCTAAGCGATTATATTAGGTGCGCTTTCCAAATGGATTGAAACCAGACAGAAGTTTGAGGGATACTGGTACTTTTACTTTTTTGCAAATAATCATTTAAGAGGTGCAACTCAAACTATGAGAACACCAGATATTGAGGAAGCTGTTTTGAATTGTATTAATTTGAATCCTCGTCTGAGTACAAAAAAAAACTGGAAATTAGTTGAATACTTCACATGTTCTAGTTGGAGGATTCTACAAGACTTTTTTTGTACTTCATATTCAACGCGTCCAAACTCTACTTCCTCGAAATTTTACTTCAAGACTGCATTTCTGCCGATGGTTCTTAGATAAAATTAGAGAAAATGCTCATTTTTTCAGTGAA
The DNA here is from genome assembly GCA_013387265.2 of Cryptolaemus montrouzieri. Taxonomy (NCBI): domain Eukaryota; kingdom Metazoa; phylum Arthropoda; class Insecta; order Coleoptera; family Coccinellidae; genus Cryptolaemus; species Cryptolaemus montrouzieri. The sequence continues at coordinate 6,924,188 of JABFTP020000124.1, forward strand.
ATAATGTTCACAGACGAAGCTAACTTTTCGAGAACAGCTATCACAAATTTTCACTATAATCATTATTGGGCTGAAAAAAAAACCATTTCTTTGAAGAATTGCATCATCAAGAACATTTCTCACTAAATGTCTGAATCGGAATAATTGGAAATTATTTGATTGGGCCATTTTTTTTGCCTAACGGACTAAACGGTCCTGCTCGTGGATGTGCCACTTTGGGTGACAAACATGAATGGTTTATGCATGACGGGGCACTAGCACATTTCAGTATAGCAGCTAGGAAATTCTTGAATAACACATTCATATATAGGTCGGGATGGGTCAGAACCATGGCCTCCTAGGTCCCCAGACTTAAATAAATTAGACTTTTTCTTATGGGCTATCTCAAAATTTTGGTTTACACCACTCCAGTGAACACTGTAGAATAATTGAGAAATCGAATAATAACCTCTTGTGACCCACAGATAATAAATATTGGAAAGTAGATTTTTGGGAAACATTAGAAATGCACAAATACTCAGGTAGACTCATTAATGAACAAGCTCTCAACCCCTATTGAATCTCTTCAGGGAGTAATCTATTCCTTAATTTTATTGGATAAACCAGGGGGGTAAATCTACTTGCAATATTAAGGAAAAAAAGCCTATATAAATATAGGTCTGCAAAAGCTTCATAACGGAGCTACAGGATGTTGAAATTTCCGAAAAAAATTGTTTTTTCTTCAAAACTACTGAAGTTTTTGGGATATTTATCCCAAATTTGGAATGCAAGCTATTTTTTACAGCCTCCATCATTACACGTCCAAAATTTTAACTGGAATCTACAAGATATTTTTTTCCGGAGCCATGTTTATTTTTGTCCTTTCAAACTTTTTTGCAGTACGCCATTGATCAGCGTACAATCAATTTTCGTCATCTTTGTTCAATTTAAAAACTTTTTTAACGATAATAATTTTTTCGTCTCTCCAACCTTTCTCGAGCAAAAAATTATCAAACGATTGTATGCATTCCTCAATTGAGAGCATTTCGAATTGACATAATAATAGAAATACTCGATAGGTATGCCCAAAATTTGTTTTTAATTTGATAGCTCGTCTTCTGAGACTCAACTTTTCAACTCATTCAATACCAAACTGAAAACAGAACAATAAAAAAACTAAATGAATTGCTGGAAGTGTCCTCCACATTCAAAAATACTCACCTCACAAGAGGTTGTTATTCGATTTCTCAATTCTTCTACAGTGTTCACTAGGGTGGTATGAACTTAACTTTTGAGATATCGCCATAAGAAAAAGTCTAAACTATTTAAGTCTGGGGACCTAGGAGGCCATGGTTCTTGGCCACCGCGACCTATCCATCGGTTATTGAATGTGAATGCATGTTCCTCACCAAAAGTCGATTGTTGAATGTATTAATTAAGAATTCCCTAGCTTCTCCACTAAAATGTGCTGATGCTCTATCATGCATGAACCAAATTATGTTTCTCATCAAAAGTGGCACATCCAAGAGCAATAAAGGTAACTCCTATTCAAGAGATTGCGGATAAGCGAGACCGTTCAGACTTTCAGGTGAAAAAATGGTCCATTTAAATAATTTCCAATTATTCCGACCCGGACATTTAGTGAGAATTGTTCTTGATGATGAAATTCTTCAATCAAATCGGGGTTTTCCTCAGCCAATAATGATTATTGTGAAAATTTGTGATAGCTGTTCCCGAAAAGTTAGCTTCGTCTGTGAACATCATTTCACTATCAAAATGAGCATTTTCTCTAATTTTATCTATGAACCATCGGCAGAAATTCAGTCTTGAAGAAAAATCTCGGGGAAGTACAGTTTGGTCGAGTTGAATATGAAACGGGTACAATGAAAAGTCTTGGAGAATCCTCCAAACTAGAACAAGAATTGAAATCTAACCTAACCTAAAAGCTACTGAAACACTGAGGAAAAACCGAATCCCCTAATCTCCCCTATCTAGTTCAAGTGTACTAAAAAAATAACTGATTGAGGTAATTTTGAGCATACTTTGACGGATGACGATATCATCATCACCAAATGGAATGACAACAATATTGTGATGTAGCATCAAATGCTTCAACAATATTTCCGGTAAATAGAGTAAAGAGGTTTTTAGCTATCTGAGCAAAAATATATTTATATAGATCAATCAGGCTTGATAAAATCTTACAATGAAAATATGGGAGGGGTGGACCGTGGCGATCAAAATTTCGGTGACACTAGAGTTAGCATCAGGGGAAAAAATGATATTTTCCTTTATTAGCTCATTGCATTGACATGGCTGTGAAAACTCTTGGCGCTTACATAAGGAAAATGGCGGAAAACTCGACCAACTAGAATTCAGAAGATCTAAACCAACTGAATTATTAGACTCTAACAAGAGAATGAAAAAGAGAAGTCCTTCGAAAGCTCCCTGAAATTTACACGAGTTTTCATGTTATGACAGACTGGATGATCTCATTGTTTATAATAACAATCAGCGACGATATGCAGTATGCCATCAAAAAGCACATGTTCTCAGTCAAAAATGGGATGTTGGCTTGCTTCCAAAAGATTGTTCTGTTTCTTATTATACTATTTCATATTTTGAAGTACCTTTGATGAGATAAAACACTTTGTTTGAATTCAAGGGATAATTTCATATATGTATGCTATAGTACTACTGTCCTTTTAAAATGACACATAGTTTCGACCAATAGAAATACACGAAAATTTAAAGAAATGGTGAATTATACTTTATAGCCCCCCTTTCAACCTCAGTCCACGAAAAAAGTACCATTCATAAATAGATGATAGTTTCAGGGTTGTATGGTTTAATTCAATAATATGATTATATCTAAGATGAAATGGAGGACTCGATAAGCACTAGTAGTTGTGCAAAATGGAAAATGTTGAAAGGGATTATTAAAATTAGTTTTAGAATTAAAAGTAGCAGTTTCTTCAATTTCGAAAAATGAGTTGTAATGAATGCGATAAATCTATGAAAACATACTTGTGTACAATTTTCCAAATAGAAAATAACAATAATAAAAAACGAGTACTGTGTTTTAAGGAATTTTACTTAATTATTGCGATTCGTAACGCGTTTCACTACACCGTAGCTTCTTCAGACGAATGAATGTACAGAAAATATAAATATAAATGTTCTTGAGTAATTAAAAGCTTATTGGGTTGCTTCTTCTTAAGTGGCTATTTATGACAGGTATATCCAATAAAATTAAGGAATAGATTGCTCCCCGAAGAGATTCAATAGAGGTGAAGGGCTTAAATCGACTTGTTCATTGATCAGTCTACCTGTGTGTTTGTATTTATTGATTTCTAAAGTTTCCCAAAGATCCATCTTCCAATATTTATTATCTGTATGCAAAGTTTCAAACTGTGGGTCGAAAGAGTGATTATTTTCTAAGAGATGAATCGCGTAATTTGAATCTGATTTTTATTTGAAAAACTGCGTTTATGTTCCGATATTCTAATATTGAAATTTCTATGAGTTCTACCAATGTAGAAATTATCACAGTCATTGCAATTCAATCTATAAAAACCTGATTTATTGTTTTTACCTGGTTTGGTTTTATTATTTTTATATATTTGCCTAAATTATTATTAGTTTGGAAAGCTATGATGAGATTATTGCTGCTCAAGAATGATTTCAGTTTCTCACTTGTAATGCCAACGTAGGTTAAGGTGTTGAATTTTGTTTCAATTTATCGACAGGGTAAACTTCATTCAATGCGATTCTACTTTTGTTTTTATTTAAAATATTATTTATTAGTTTGGGATTGTAACCATTATTTTTGGCTATTTGTTTAATCAAATTTAATTCTTTGTTGAAATTTTCTGGTGATAACGGGATGATAATCAATCTATGAATAAAACTATATCCAATATCAAAGATACCATTATACCACCTAATTCCAAACTCATTTCTTTCGATGTTAAGAATCTATTTCCCATCATACATCCGAAAGATACGTATTACTTAGTTGAAGAATTATTAGAAAAGAATCATGTCAATACTATCATTAAATCAGATATTCTTTCATTATTACAAATTTGTTTAGATCAAAATTATTTCCATTTCAATAACAAATATTATACTATTGAAGACGGATTGATTATGGGCAATCAGTTAAGTCCATTGTTAGCAGAAATATTCATGAATAATTTAGAGAAATTAATTCATAATCATCCACTCAGTAAATATTGCTATATTGGTATCGCTATGTAGACGATATCATTATTTGCTTCACAGGAACAGATAGACAGTTAAAATATTCGAAAATCATATAAATTCATTACATCCAAAAACTGGATTCACAACCGAAATAGAAAGCAATAATTCGATAAACTTCTTAGACGTAACAATTTCGAATGAAAATGGAAAACATGTTTTCGCAATTTACCATAAGCCGTCACATACAGATATTATAATTCATAACTCGTCGTGTCATCCATATCAACATAAAATGTCAGCATTCAATTGTTTTATTCATAGATTGATTAACATCCCATTATCACCAGAAAATTTCAACAAAGAATTAAATTTGATTAAACAAATAATGGTTACAATCCCAAACTAATAAATAATATTTTAAATAAAAAACAAAGTAGAATCGCATTGAATGAAGTTTACCCTGTCGATAAATTGAAACAAAAATTCAACACCTTAACCTACGTTGGCATTACAAGTGAGAAACTGAAATCATTCTTGAGTAGCAATAATTTCAACATAGCTTTCCAAACTAATAATAATTTAGACAAATATATAAAAATTATAAAACCAAACCAGGTAGAAACAATAAATCAGGTTTTTATAGATTGAATTGCAATGACTGTGATAATTTCTACATTGGTATAAACTCATAGAAATTTTAATATTAGAATATCGGAACATAAACGCAGTTTTTCAAATAAAAATCAGATTCAAACTACGCGAATCATCTCTTAGAAAATTATCACTCTTTCGACCCACAGTAGGAAATTTTGCATAAAGATAATAAATATTGGAAGGTAGATCATTGGGAAACTTTAGAAATCAATAAATACAAACACTTAGGTAGACTCATCAATGAACAAGTCGATTTAAGCCCTTCACCTCTATTGAATCTCTTCGGGGAGCAATCTATTCCTTAATTCTGTTAGATATACCTGTCATAAATAACTACTTAAGAAGAAGCAACCCAAAAAGGTTTTAATTACTCAAGAACATTTATATTTATATTTTCTGTACATTCATTCGTCTGAAGAAGCTACGGTGTGAAACGCGTTACGAATCGCAATTATTAAGTAAAATTCCTTAAAACACAGTACTCGTTTTTTATCATTGATAATGGAATTTTACCGAGTAAAAGCCTCCCAAATTCAAATAGCAAAATAGCAAAATAACAAACAACCGTTGTATCCTTTCTGCCTCTAATTAAGGTTTTGCAACGACATAAAAATGACATTGACAGTCTGTAAACCAATATTAGTACCAACCTCACGTTGGTGAACGAAAAGTCACTGAAGTTCTATGTCAACTCTCTGTTAACTTTATGTCACCTGACAAAACGTAGACAGAGATTTATACAACCCAACAAGAATTGATTCAATGTTAACTTATTGCTAGAGTTGACTCGTTGTGAACTGGCATAGAACTGAACACCCCTTCATACAACCATACCTAATAAATTAGGCCTGATAAAACACACTTCAGAAGAAATATTTTTCCGTTAATTCAGATACTTTAAGAACTGTACCAGAATGTTTCCTGATACGTAAGCCATGTCAATGAAAATCCTGTAATATTCCGCATTCATTTCCAGGAGAACATATGTATTGAACAAGCATTCACAATTCACCATGACTATCTTTACAAAAAAAGCGTATACACGACGAACCCATCAAGCGAATCGCGGGGCGGAGATCCGTCGAAATCCTGTGGGATTTCGCCGCCAGAGCTCGAACGAGCACATAAAGAATTATTTTTCGCCATCTCACCCTCACCCCACATTTTTTAATCACACCAAATCAAAAACCTTATTTTATTATTGTTTTACGGCCCCAGGAATTACCTCTACGTAGTGAAGAGAAAAGTAAAATAAATAACCGTTGGGGTGGCTCCTGCGTAGGTATACTTTGTGATTTTAAATATGGGGTACAGGACGAAGTTCTGGCTTTGTTTTATGGGCTGCCACTAAGTTCGACAACTCGCGTGGTTCATGCTAAATTGGAAATTCAGTGCAATGAGGTTCGAAATAAGAGATCAACAGGTAGTATGTATAAGATGTGATTGATATAAGTCTAGTATTAGAGAAAGAACGCATCTTTTTGGTAAATATTCTAGGTAACAAATTGATTGATCCAGTGAATTTAAAAAATTTCAAAACACCAACACGTTGATCCCGAGCTACAAGGGATGTCTTTTGAGTTTTGCATCTAGAGCTAGAATAAATCATTGAGAAATTCGAGAGGATTTATTGTTTTTGAAGTACGACGATGGACTGAAAAGTTTCCGATCTCTACGGGAAGACGGCAGCACTTGTATATAAAAGCTAATGCATTTTCATTGTTCATCTGTTGAAAGTAACTCTTCTTCTTCTTCTTCACCGTGTAGAAGGCGTAGCGCCTGTTCAGTTCCGGTTTCCCTGCAGCAGTTCTTGTGAAGTTGATTGCCAACTGTCCCGTCATCGTTTTGGTGGTCGTCCAACGGGTCTTCTTCCGTGTGGTATGTTGTTATATACGATTTTGGCTATTCTATCTGTAGTCTTTCTGTTTACATGCTGGTTCCATTCTCTTCTTCTTTTTCTTACCCATCTTACAATATCGTCTGTTTCACATTTTTCCCTTATGTCGGTATTTCTTTGTCTGTCATTCAATGTGTAACCGGTTATAGTTCTTACCGTTTTCATTTCTGTTGTTCTTAGTATCCTCTTTGTTACCGACGTTTCCGCTCTTGTTTCTGCCCCGTATGTCATAATTGGTCGCACACATGTTTTGTAGATTCTGGATTTGCATGGTATCCTGAGGTGTTTATTTCTCCAAATTAGTTGTTTAAGATGTCCCGATACTGCAGCTGCTTTGTTCACTTGTCTCCTCACTTCATCTTCAAGGTATCCTGTGCTTGTTATTTTGCACCCTAAGTATTCGAATGACATGACTTGGTCTATAGTGGCGTTGTCTATTGTTAACTTGCAGCGCAGAGGTTCCTTAGCTATGGTCATGCATTTTGTCTTACTTGTATAGATTTCCATATTGAAATTTTTTGCGCGTTTGCTAAAGGCGTATAACATTCTTTGTAGGTCGTCTTCTGATTCTGCAATGAGTTCGGCGTCATCGGCATAGCATAAGATGTTAATTTTGTAGGTTCCCATGCGGTATCCTAGTCCCAAGTTTTTAACGGTCTCTACAAGTTCGTCCATAACAGTATTAAATAGTCGAGGGCTAAGACTATCACCTTGGCGGATGTTCCGAAATGCTGCGTTAGGGTGTGGTTTGTTCGTATTTGCGTTGTTGTATTAGTGTTCAGATCTTTTATGAGTCTTATATATTTTTTGGGTACCTCTTTGTATTCCAGTACCTTGATTACATCCTTCAGTTGGACTCTGTCGAAGGCCTTCGTTAAGTCTATGAAACAAAGATATGCTGGAGTGTTATATTCAAGAGACTTTTCTACTATTTGCCTTGTTATAAATAGTGCATCGACTGTGGACCGGTTTTTTCGAAAGCCTTGTTGCTCTTCGTTGATTGGCATTGTTGACGTTATGTCATCGGCAAGAATCTTTGTAAGCAGTTTCAAAGAGGTGCTTAATAAGGTTATTCCGCGATAGTTGGCAGGATTTGTTTTGTCTCCTTTTTTAAAGATAGGCACTGTTAGACTTCTTTTCCATTCTTCTGGTATTTTTCCGTGCTGAATTATGATGTTGAACAGTTTTGTGTACTCTTCTCTCATGGCTTCTCCGCCATATTTGATCATCTCATTTGTTATCTTATCTTCATTTGGAGCTTTCCTATTTTAAGTTTACTTATTGCCATAGCTACTTGCTCTTTCGTGATTGTTACCGGTTCATTTATAATGTCGTTTTCTAAGTCTTCTTCTGGGGTTCTTCTTCATATTCTGATTCGGTGTAAAGATTCTTGAAGTATTTTTCCCATGTTTCGTTTGTGATTGTTTTCAGTTGTATAGTTTCATTGGTGTCCTTTTTTCATACCCTTAATAATTTCCAAATTCGTTTTTGCGCTCCGTATATATCCGCTTCCATTTCAGCACTAAATCTCTGTCAGTATTCTTCTTTAATTTCCCGAACTCTGTTATTCACCCTATTTCTTATTTCTATGTATCTATTTCGGTTCTCTGGTGTCGGATGGTTCTTATATTCTAGATATATTTGTTTTTTTCCTTTGTAATGTTTTTGACTTCAGTGGTGAACCAGGGTTTATTATTAGGTTTGCCGTTCTGTGATACCGTGCGGGTTCCCAAGGCCTCTGTGGCACCCTTGCATATGTTTTCCTTTAGTTTGAGCCATGCTATGTCGGGGTTATCTTGCTGCAATATTGGATTACGAGTTATATACTGTTTGCAACGGTTTGAATGAAGTTGTTTTGTGCTCTCCTTGTTGAGCGATTCTGCGTTAAATTTTTCAGTTTTTACAGATGGTGTTTTCTTTTTTAATTGAGTTGTCATCTTCAGTTTCCCTAGAACGAGCTTGTGGTCTGTTCCAATGTTAGCTGATGACAAATCTCTTACATCTATGATTTGTTGGGGTAACTCAAGTTGTTGTTGAAAGTAACTCAAGTTCAGCAATTTTGGACGAGCAGTTGTTATAAAACACTAGTCAGAGTGAATTGATGTAAGTGTTTTTGAGAAAATGGGCAAAATCGAGTATCAAGTTGTCATAAAATAATTTTTTTCGAAAGGTGATACTCCTATGCAAATTGATGATGAAATAGATTCTGTGTATGGACATTTTGCACCATCATTTATCACAGTTAAATTTTGGGCAACTGAACATATAAGAGCTTGGGTAACGATGAACATTTGGGACGTCCAAAAGCTCAAACCTTCGACGATAACATCACCAAAGTACACGAAATGGTATTAAACAATCGCTCATGGTTGTCCAGCATCAGAATGAAGGAGGTTTTGCACGACGCCAGCAGTTTGCCGAGAGAATGCAAATGATTATCGCTGATGAAAATGAACCAGTGATAATGATGAGTGATGAGGCTCATTTTCATTCGAGCGGTTCGGTTAATTAACAAAACTACCGATGTTGGGCAGCAGGAAACCCCCGCGAACTACATCAATCCCCACTTCACAGTGAGAAAGCACCGTTTGGTGCGCTATGAACCACCTTGGTGTGATTGGACCGTAATTTTTCGAGGATTAGAGAAGGGCAACCATAACTGTTTCCATGCTGGAGAACTTTTTTTATCTCAGAATTGCAACGACGAAGAATGAACAGAAGAAATGTTTGGTGCCAACCGGATGATAACATGGCACATATAGCGAGAGCCTCCGAGTTATCCGTCGCATTTTTTCTGGTCATGTAATCTCTCCTTTTGGTGATGTGCCGTGGCCTCCTCGTTCCCCGGATCTCACTGCTTGTGATTATTTTTTGTGGGAAGCCTAAAGTCTAAGGTCTTCGTCGATGAACCTCGAAATCTGCAAGAGTTGAAAGAAGCCATTACAACAGAAATTAGGGCAATCAACACCGATTTCATAGAGCAGATGATGCAGAACATTGAGAATCGACTACAGCAATGCATTGCAGAAAACGGACAACGTCTACCTGATCAGAACATGATTCTTTTCATATTTTCTACACTAAATGGTAACACTTAAGCTTTAATTTTACGCGAATTAAAATATTCTACGTTGAAAAACATTCGAGTTATTCTCATTTCAAAAACGCCCTTCCATTACGCGCCACCCTGTATCTATTCCTGAAAATTACGTTCACAATGAACGGCGAAATCCGTGAATATCTCCCTGGAAATGTAGGTGGGAAAATCAAAGCTATTTTAATCAAATCTATCAGATCTAAAACTGTTACACCCATATATATCTGCAATATTATCAGGATAATGCTGCTTGAGCCCTGATTCTTTTACAAGTATATAATTTTACAAACATATACGTATGAATAATATTGTTGCGAATGAATTTTCATTTTTGGCACTCTTTGTTGAACCAGAAGTTTAAGGGCTCTATCTTGTATTTCATCTGAACTTTTTTCGTTTCAGATAATTTCATCAACTGGGTAGAGAACTTCAAGTCTATTTAGGAGATTAGTTTTGAATTTTGAGGTTATTATGGGCTACAATAGAGCTGAGATGTTCCCTGTTGAAAAACAGCGGAGCATTAGTTAAGTTATTAGATTAGGCTAGGACTGCACACTTTCAGGGTATGAGATGTTCCCTGTTGAAAATCAGCGGAGCATTAGTTAAGTTCTTAGATAAGGCAAGAGCTACACCCTCGTAGGGCTCCGTTCCCAAAGGAAGTATAAGATGTTACCTGTTGAAAAACAGAAGAGCATTAGTTAAGTTCTTAGATTCAAGTGAGTTTAGACATATAAGAGTTAGGTATGTTTGATGAAATATTTTTCTGCTGGTTTTTCTTTTTCCATTGTTACAGATTTTTCCTGTCCCAAACTCCCTTCCTTTTCACCCTTGTCTTCGTGAAGAAGTCCTGGAAATCATGGAGTGCAAGATGGGAATGAGATAATGAAGCTGCTCAGCAGAAACATTTTTGATACTCTTTTTGTACACACGACACTAACACAAAATAAACAGACAAGCTATTGCTAGTGCAATAGCGACAAGGAAACGAGTTTTTTGCACAGGTTTTTTCATTCGTTTATTGAATCATACGCAAGATAGTATGGTTCCCCTGTTACATTTCCTGTGCTTTAGGGCAATCGTATGAGGCATGATGCAAGTTTAGATGCCTGAATAAGGAACGGGATTGTTCTGTTTTTTTCCGCTGGTATTCAATTTGTTCGCTTGTTTTTTTACGATTGTAAATTATAGACATAAGCATTTACTGTAAATACAATTATTCGAATATATATATATATATATATATATATATATATATATATATATATATATATATATATATATATATATATATTATTACTTTCAACTATTCCAATGATATTCATATGAAATTTGGGCTTCCAAAATGTAAAAATCTTTCTATTGAAAAAGGAAAGATAAGCTCTGATTATATAAAGATTTCCAATATCGAAATCGAGCCAATGCATCAAGGAGATACATATAAATATCTTGGATTTTGTCAAGAAGACAATTAACCATAGCAGCACTAAAGAAAATATTAGAAGTTCATTTTGCAAAAGGCTTAGAATTATCATCAGGAGTCATTTAACTAGTAAAAACCTTTTCAGAGCTATCAACTCCTATGCAGTTCCTATTCTTACATCTTCTTTTGGAATTATTAAATGGTCTAAAACTGATCTAAATGAATTACAATGTCAAACGAGGAAAATGCTTTGTGAATATCATAAGCACCACCCAAACTCAGCTGTTCAGAGAGTTACACTACCTAGACATCTTGGAGGTCGTGGATTAACTGATTTGAATAATCTTCATAGTAAACAGATTTTTCATCTACGTTCCCATTTTCATGATAAACAGAGAACGTCTAAATTACATGATATTGTTGTTGCTTCAGATTATAATCTTACACCTCTGAACTTGACAATGCAAAAGGTAGATTTTGATATATTTGATGATAATTCTAAAAGAGAAAATTGGATGCAGAAGGAATTACACGGAAAGCACCCTAAAGAATTGAAAAATGATAATATTGATGAAATAGCATCGAATAAATGGTTAGTTTCTGGGGAATTGTTTGCTGAAACAGAAGGCTTGGCAAGTGCGATCCAGGATCATCAAACATAATATAGATGATTCTTGCCGTAGATGCTTCTGTTCTTCAGAATCAGTTTTTCATATATTATCGTCTTGCTCAGTCCTTGCTTCAACAGATTATTTAGAAAGACATAATGCCGTCGTTAATATTATTCATTTTAATCTAGGAATTAAACATGAACTAATTCCCAAAAGAAAAAATTTTACAAATATGAACCTGAGATTATTTGTGAAAATGACAAATATAAACTTTATTTTGATAAAACAATTCTTTGCAACAGAGCTGTAAAACACAATAGACCAGATATCATTCTTACTGATAAAAAGAATCAAATAACATATATAATTGATATTGCTATACCCGACACACATAATATACAAAGAAAAGAATCAAATAACATATATAATTGATATTGCTATACCCGACACACATAATATACAAAATAAATACAATGAAAAAATTTCTAAATATATGATGATTGGCGACGAGATTAAAAAATGTGGAAAATGAAAAAATTTTATTCTACCGATTATTATTTCCACAACAGGTGTTATTCCTAGGAATCTTCACAAAAGTATTGAGATTTTGGGTCTGAAGAAAAATTTGTTTGAACAGTTACAAAAGATAACAGTCATCAAATCTTGTAATATTCTTCGTGGGTTTCTTTCCGAAAAAAATAATGAGGTAGAGTCATAGGTTTTCTCTTCAGTTTATACTGCTCAGAATCTCATTTCATATTTTATTTATTTGTTTATATAAATGTGATATAATTAACTGACAATTTTGTCATATTTATATTCAGAGCAGTATTCTATTCGATCGTTCACCACTTCACACAAAGGAAAATATTAATGAGTAACATTCAGTGTTACTTGACTAAGGTCCGTACACTGGATTTTTCCGGGGAGAAAGCCTCTGACACTATTCGTTGGTACATTGATATCATTGTCTGATGATGCTATAGTATGTATATATTCTGGTAGATTGATATATTCTCATAACATTTAACGTTATCCTAATATATAATTACTCCAGGATATGTTTTGATTATAATCATTGCCTGGCAATGGTATTAATTACCGGATGGTGGATTTATATTTTTCATGAAATCAGTTTGATTGCATGAACAGATATATGGGCAACTCGTCGGGGTAAAACCCCTATATATATATATATATATATATATATATATATATATATATATATATATATATATATATATATATATATATATATATATATATATATATATATATATATATCTAACAAGTAATTTAATTGATGATATGGAGGTATAAACAAAAGACATGTACCAAATGGTCGAAACCGGTCATATATTAACAAATAAACGTAGATAACTGACAAAAGTGTTTTTCTCTTTCATATTCTTCGAAATGGATATCCACTGAATAAATATATCATCATTATCATTAACCATTCTATAGTATTTTTCAATGACTTACTGTGGTTTTTGGTTTAAACCAAAGATCTTGCAGTATATCTTTGACTTCAACCATTTTCGATGAGAATCCTAATTCATACAGTTTTTTCAGGCGTTATCAGCAATTTTCGTTAAAAATAATTCCACTTGGTTTATTATTGGCAGATTTGTTTATGAAATGAAGTTATTCCTATGGTTCCATTTCAAAACATCAAACATTGATGGTTGACTTCGAGCAATGCATCTCCACTATTTTCTTGAAAAAAAATGTAAGAATGAAAGAAAAGTATCAAGAAAAGATGAGATAGTCTATTTCTTCTAGAAAATGAAGACTAAGTTATTGGTACAAAACAAAAGTATTGACGAATTATACCTTGTCACATCTACACCTATTCGCAGGGAGCACGACGAAAGCGACATCTGATGGTAGCGTAAAATCATGCTCGGCAATGGTATGACATGTGAAAGATCCGTACAAATAACAGTGAATTGTTTTAAAAAATGAATTTAAAAATAAATATGTGTCATAAAAATCTGTGATCGTGTTTTTTAAATTGAAAAAACTCATTACGATGGAAAAAGTGAGTATAAAAAAATTAAGGAAAAATAATTCTTTGAAATCAAGCTTTTATTTTAATGCGCTAAAAAGAAAAAATAAACTTTTGAACTAAAACTTTTACCGTTAATTTATAACGTCATTTCAGATTTAACACATTTGACACAATTTATATGTTATAATATAAAAGCTTGTCGCGAGATATAAGTACTCGTATTTACTTTATCAGTTTGAAATTTTAACAGGTAGGCATAACATATAAATTGTGTCAAATGTGTTGAATTTGAAATGACGTTATAAGTTAACAGTAAAAGATTTAGTGTGAAAGTTAATTTTTTTTATTTAGCGCATTTAAATAAAAGCTTGTTTTTAAAGAATTTTTTTTAAACTTAATTTTATTTTCTAGTTATTCTTGGCAATCTTTCATTTGGTACCCATATTGTAGGAACGAATAGAAGAAAATTATCCGCCATTTCGTTTTGCATTAAGAATAATTGGTCCATGTTGGGTACGCCGCCATGTTGGATTTAGAATGACGTCACATAGTTAATCATGCATTGTCATCCAAACTCAACGTGTATACAAAATTTCAGCTCAGTCGGTTGAGATCGAGTGCCTTAAAATTGAGTTGTAAGATTTCACCCGAACATACAAACATACATACATTGCAAGTTAAATAAAAGCTTGTAAATATGTTTATAAATAACTAAAAGGAGTTTTTAGAATCCCATGGTGTTAACCTGTGAAATGTAAACAAATTTAATACATGACAACTGCAATAATGAAAATTACAAAAAGTTTTGATTGTTAATATGATTTTCAGAAATAAAATGAAAAATTAATGGCAATGTAATTGCGAATCGTAATTTGAACATACATCACCCTAGTTGCATTGTTACTGAATAATGTTACACACTACTTTGTTTTTCTTTTAACATCATTTATCCATTTATTTCTTTTATCCATTTATTTCTTCCATCCATTTATTTCCACTTGGCCACTGGAAATGTGTAAAATTTACATTTACTGTTTCTAGCTGTATTTTTGCAATCAACAACACCACAACTATTATGGATCATCTTTTATTTAATGTTAACGTGTTTATTTATGATAAAAGCATGATTTAACGATAATTTGACCACATCGAGCGCTGTGATCGATTCAGCTGTCCCCACTATATACTCCGCTCCCTGCCAATATACGGGTTTTATGTCTTATGAATGAATAACTGATAATCCCAATTATTTAAACTTCAAAGAAAACAAAATTTGGATAATTTTGATTAACTGGTTTTCAAGAATTCCTAAAATGTAAATTCACCAAAATTTAGATGATTCGTTTTTGTGGTTAAGGGTAATTACAATGGAACGCCTTTTACATGTTGAAGTTAATGAATCAATTGATCCTTGACAGTATTATTAAATGGAGTTCTTCAAGAATCAGTACTTGGTCCATTACATATTCATTGAATTATTTTCCCTTACCTGATTATCATCTTTGTGCCACGGTTAGAGAATTCATAAGGAGTATATTTAAAGGGTAACTTACTTATAGAATAACTCGTGCTGTTTAAGAACGAATATTTTCAGAATTGTTCAGGATTTAATGAAACCCAATATCTTTCAACAAGTAATGATTACCATACATAACCCATTCATACGATCATAAATGATTAGTCATAACTGATGTCCTTCATCACAGGGTTTGTCCCAGAGTGATTTCAATTTCGTGTCAACTGGAATTGCATAATTGGATTGCTACAATATTGGCCTAGCACGTTGTCGTGATAGATGACATTAGAACAATTAGCAATTCCCGGTACGGCATAGAAACTGCGACACACTTGGAGAACATAATGGGCTTGCGTCGATTATGCCGCCATTTTAATTACCGCAATCTATGAAGTGTTGTACGTGTTATTTAACATCAGAAATAGCATGTCACTTAGATTACTTTGATCACATTCGGGAATCTATGTAAGAGATTAAGTTGGTCTGTTATTATTGTATAAGAGGCTTTGTGAACCCCTTTGTTTGTTGTAATAGAGATGGAATGACATGAAATAGATGAAGTCTTTTATTGATCAAACACATTGGTCAACAAGAGACTATCCAATAACTTACAATGTTTTCTAGAAATTTGAATTAATTCAACTATATACTCTCCTTCTACAATGATGCAATCATTTCAAAGCTGCACTGCCTTTCTAATGAAACGATTTATCTATGGCGTCGAAATAGGCGACAATCTTCGTCCAAACAGAATATCTTTCCCTGGAAGAGTTTTTCCAAATATAAAGGGTGCGGCAACAAGTCCAAACTTGTGAATTGGTGTATTGAAGACACTCATATGGTCTAGTAAGGCTATATAATAGTCAACTGATTTTCTAGCCTTCCTTCAGGGGGCAATGAATGAATATTTCATGTATATCCCAAAGTACAGACGTCATAACCTAACATCAGTCGATTGATTGGTTGGCATCAGACTGCTTATGTCCTGTTCCTTTCACTCAAAAGATGCTGTTTTCACTCTGGCGTATGGTGGTGTGTCCTTGTTTCATTCGTATTTACACATTCATTAAAACCTTCATAAAACGCTCAGATTCATCAATTCATTGTTGTTTTTGTTCCACTGTGAACAAACGCGGCACCCACTTGGAAGAAGTTCCTTTATGCCACAATTTTCGTATAGAATATTGAATACGGTGCTTTTTAGTATCTTCAAGATGACAGTAAACTCCTGTAATTTCACTTTGCGATCACCAATTACAATTTTCTAACGTAATCACCTTTTTCGACCTTCCAGAGCGTTCTGCTGATTCGAAGATTGCACGACGACTTCTGAAGTGTGCATACTGTCAGCAAATGGTTTTATCCTGTTAACATAAGCAATTCCTGGACTTGTACGGTATCTTCATCAGCAGACAACAGTGTTTGATTGAAACACGAAACTGGTTTTGATTCTTCGTTTACAATTTCACAAAAGGAGCATCATTTCTACTTCAATTTTCCGGAAACTATCAATGGAAATAGTGTGAAATTTTGACACTGTCGCCATCTATTTTTAAGTCCTGGGAATTCTTGATCAATGTGATATTTCAAACAGCCATACTAATCGGCATGAATATACTTCGTCACTCATGTTTGTACATCTCTAAAGCCTTCGATAGGGTTTGGTATGCAGCCTTGTTGAATAAACTTGCTGCATATGAGCTTCCCCGAGGTTGGATAAGTAGCTTTTTTCAAATAGATCAATACAAGTTGTGGTCGACGTTATCTGACTGTTTCCTGTTGCAAAGAGGATCTAGTCTTTCGCAAACCTTGTTTCTGTTGCAAATAAACGATCTTCTGTCATCTACAGAGAACAAGATCTTCTGTTTTGCAGATGATTGTACCCTGGTCTCGTCTTTCAGGAGTTTGCGGCCGATTACAGCTGCAAAATCTCAGCGTCAGAGATGTCATCAAAACAATTACTTAAACTTTGACTAAGAGAGGATATCGAAGTTGGGTCAGTTGAATCTGGCGAGCTTCAACGCGAGTGAAACGCAAGCAACTACGTTTTCTAGAAAGGTCCCCGCTGGAGAACCTCCTCTAACGATGCAAGGCCAACAAATTGCATCCAAAGATTCGATGCATCATCTCAGAATAACGTTCAAGTCCAAGTTTTGCTGGCATGAACATGTATCAATCTAACCTAAGTTGGCATCAGTTAAACTTAGTTTTCTTTTCAGAGCCAAGCGATACTTCACGTCATCTCAGCTGTTGCTCCTGCATAAGGCGCATATTTGACCTGCGTTGGAATATTTTTCCCATGTATCTGCGCCCAAATATTCGTTTGACCGCATCGATCACCCAGAGAACACCCGCGATCTCCAACCACTGGATCTCAGAAGACAAGTTGCTGACCTTTCTCTATTTCCCAGGTACTTCCATGGACGTTGCTCCAAGGAGCCGAAAGATCTTGTTTTCGGAAATCTCATGTATTGCCGCAACACTAGGATGGCAAGCAGTTCTTATCATATGGCGGTACATTTAACGACCCCTCGAACCTCTCTCTATAAGAATTCCCTTGTTTACAGAGCCAGAGAGCTGTGGAACTCGCTTCTGTCCAGTATCTTCCCAACATCCTACAATTTGGCCCCCTTCAAGAAGCGAGTGAACAGACACATCAATTCCTGTCTGGCGCCCACTCATGTGGTGTAACAGCGCGCATAAAAAAATATATATTCTGCATTACTCTCTATATCACTATTTGTATGAATTTGGTGAGATTGCTCATTGTCGAAGAATATATGCCAGATTTTATTCCAACTCGTCATGAAATATGTAACACGAAATAATGGCAAAAATGAGACCTTTTCTAGAATATGGACAACTATGGGGGTCTACCAAATAACAGCATTTCGAGCTATCTATTAATTACAATAAACAGCAACTTACGGCTTCTGTAGTAAGAAGGATTGGCTAAACCGTTGCATCAAGATGTTACCTTCTTCCTGTTCCTAGATAGTGTAGGACATTTCATCAGTATCTTGTCCTGTGTCTTCAGAGTTCGGTGCGACTGCAGCCATTCAAGATTTGATGTGTTCTTCCGTTTACTCATGTGACATGGTTTAGAATCCCATATATCAGCTCTCTTTCGCTTAGCTCTTCAAAGGTTTCTCTGTTCCCTTAAATTTTCCATCTCTTCCAGCTTAATGATTTGCATTCCTTCAGAATATGATAGGCTGTTTCTTACTCTTCGTTGCTTAGTGTATATATAGGTTCTTCACGATAAATGGGCGTAGATGTTTTCATAGCCTCCATTGTTTTGTTATTAGACCTGTTACGGTGCTCGGTTTTTCCCTGCTCATTCGTAGAGCTTGTTTAGTGATCTTATTGCTAGGTTTATCCAGCAGAAGTTTAGTTATTTATACTCCAAGGTTTGGACCCATCTGTCAGCGTGTAGCTGGCCTATTCAGGTATTGAACCTTAAACTTAGAGAAGGCACCTCCTCGTTGCCAAGGTACCCAGACCAAAGTTACCTGGTTCTGTTTTGCCAACTTAGTAAATACAGACATTTCCATATGAGCTTTGACCAGGTTTCCCTCTCATCTAACCTGACTGTCTGGATAAATATTAGCTTATTCTTATAGCATCTTATGAGGTTCTCATGGGTTTTTATGGCATTAACTTCTGCCTGAAAGATTTAACTCAACGTAATTCTCAGCCGACATTTTGGTGAGTATAGTCCAACTCCAGATTTTCAAATTCGAACCAGTTGTTCTATTCTCCTTAGTCTCTGTAAGTTTTTTAGGCATCGTATGATTCCGCATACTCAATACTGGATTTTCGAGTAATTCCTTAATTCTGGTGAGTCACTTTTTCAGTTTCCATACCTTCTGCCTGAATGCCGATTTTCCCCTAATATAAATATTAAGAGAAGATAAATTCAAGATAGCATTCAGGTTTGCGGTTGGTGGTGTTCTTAAGAAGCCTATGATGTAGACCTAGGCAAGTCTTTGAAGTTTGTTCAGCTTCTTTCTAATCCTCCTCGGCATCACTTTCGTCACTGGACATGAGAGAATTTTCAGCCTTATTTAGGACTAGATTAAGGTAGTTGTTTCATATAAGTCTTTTATCCAGGATTGTTCTAAAATATTTGGTCTCACCAGTCCTATGAACTTTTATAACTCCTTGTATAAGCTCGAATACCACGTGGACTGCTTCCTTCTTGTAAATATGACTCGTGTAAGTTATGATGATATTGTATGAATTGAGCCGTTACTATTTGGAAGTTAAGCATAACTAAAACCCAAATTGAATTTTTACTAGGGTAGGGCTTAGCTTATTTCCACTTTTCGTGAATCACTGCACAAGAACGGGAGGTGCCAGAGCAGTGGCGCTAGTTTTGTTCAGAAGGGCGAATCGTGTACTTCGGAGTCTTAAACATGTCTTGGCCGGGTGAGCAGCGCGCGTTTGTGGTTGAGATCTTTATCGAAACAAGTGAATGTGTTATCGGGACGCAGCGTGCCTTCCGCACGAAGTATCTTTTGAACTCTTCTCAGAGTGTTCCCGACCAGAAAGCAATCTTGGCGAGTATGCTGAAATTCCTAGCAACAGGATCTTCACTAAATGCAAAGAGAATCGGCCCGCCTGTCACCATCAGAACCCCTGAAAACATCGCTCGAGTGAGGGCGTCGGTTGAGCAGACTCCATCACGTTCGGTACGCAATCATGCTTTTGCTCTTCTGATTTTGGCTCGAACAGTGAAACGAATTTCAAATACTGATCTTGGGTTACACCCATACAAGATTATGATTGCACAGGATTGTCACCGACGGATTGGGGAAGGCGTGTAGACTGTTGTTAGGCAATCCTTCAACAACTGGGATCTTATGGACCAGCAACGAAGCTCATTTTCATCTTTCAAGGTGGTTCCAGCAAGATGATGCCCTGCGCATACAACCCTTCGAGCACGATCAATTCTTCAGGTGATGTTCCCTGCGCAGGTTGTCTCCTTGCGGGAAACAGTTCAGTGGCCCCCACGCTCCCCTGATTTGAGCCCCTGTGACTTTTTTATGTGTGACTATTTCAAGGGTGAGGTTTTCAAACATCGTCGAAGGACCATTGATGAGCTAAAAACAGCCATTTAAGAAGAAATTAAGCAGATAACCCCTGTCACTCTTGTGAAAGTCATGCGGAATTTCTATGAAAGGCTAAATATGTGTGTTTCCCGCCAGGGCCATCATTTGGACGATATGATTTTTGAAACTTAACTGAAAAAACTACATTATATAACATTTCTGTCTGAAATAATCGAAGAATCGTACAGTGTTCTTACCAACCCTTTGAAAAGTGGGAGTTAGCCGCGCCCCACCTGTATGCTTTCACTACGAATATTAAGTCCGCGGTTGACGAAAAGGTCTCTCATGCCAACGAAAGTTTTACGGGCTTGTTCGATTCGAGATTTGATCTCTATTTTCGGGTCACTTTGGTCGTTCACCGTGGCTCCTAAATACCGAAACGAATGCACTTGTTCCACAGGTTGGTTGCTAATGCGTATTACAACCTCCACTGCTTGCTTAGAAAACACCATACTTTTAATTTTATTAACGTTAACAGATAGCCAAAGCGTTGGCTATGCTCTACAATAAGGTTCATGGCTCTCTGCAAGTTTTGAAGGTTGTTAGCTAGTACCACGGTGTCGTCCGCGTAGCGGATATTACTAAGTAGTTTTCCATTTATTCTAATGCCTGTGTCTATGTTTTCCTTGAATATTGCTTCCGAGTAAATGTTAAACAATAGAAGCGACAGCACATAGCCTTGACGTACACCTTTCCGTATTGCTACCTGTTCAGATGTTAGCCCATTAACTCTCACTTGTGCAGTTTGTAATAATGTGTAAGATTTCTGCATCAACCCCGGTATTTTTTATAATTTCCGCCATTTTTTTATGTGAAACGCAGTCAAAAGTCTTCTGATAGTCAACAAAGCAGGCGTAAACACCGACATTCATGTCTCTACATCTTTGGGTGAGTATATTGAAGAGAAAAGAGAGCCTCACGCGTTCCTAGGCCATTTCTGCAACCGAACTGAACTGGATCGATTTCTCGCTCGCATTTGGTGTAGATTCGAGTATGTATAATTCGTAGAAAGGTTTTCAGAACATGCGACATTACGCTAATCATTCTGTAGTCATCACAATTTGTCGCATTGGTCTTTTTGGGCAGGGTGACAAACACAGATTTGAGCCAGTCTGCTGGGATTTTACCGGCTCTATAGATGTTATTAAACAGTGCTGTTAAGAGCTTAAGGCCAGACCCTTCTTGCTGTGTCATTAGCTTAAGCGTCTCTGCATAGATTCCGTCGGGGCCAATAGCTTTACCATTTTTTGAAGCTTTACGAATAACTAAATTAAATTATAAGATCATTGTACAGAGAGACATGAAATATACAGGGTGGTTCAGTTTCTATAGCGAACAATTTAGAGACCAATCGAAAAATATCATGAGTTTGCCATATAAACTATTTCTTTAAAGAAATACAGGGTGTTCAAATTTGTTGAAAGAAAATCAAATTTATAAATTGTTGCAAAACCACTGCAGATATTTGAAGGAAATTTTGTTGGCGTTGACTGCAGTCCAGAGAGTATGTTTTGAAATGAAATTTCATTTTCAATTTCACTAGTGGTGTTCGTACTAAAATGTATCTAAATACTTTCAAAGAAAAAATTTGCAGGACATTGTTTATTCACAAAATAAAAATCAGTTTTCTATTTTCCATTCAATTTGGAAGAAAACCTAACATCCTCACTTATCCGATAAAAATATGTTTTCTTTTCTGTTGAAATTGTTGGGAAATTATACATAGGTCCAAAATCTGCTGATTTGACTCTTATATTGAAATTTTGGCGGAAAATTCATCCTACATAAATACATATACAGGAAAACTCGAACACATCTACGTCAAGACAAATCCCCAAAGCACCCCAGCTAATTTCACCGCACGACATCCCTGCTCATCCCACCGCAAAAACAGAATACATGATTATCCTTTCTGCTCAACTTTGACAATTACAGAACTAAATGTAAAGTCAACACAAAAGTCGCAAAGGTCGCTAGTCATGTATAACGTTCGCTAGGTAGAAAAGAATGAAGTTTTAATTTTTAACGCACTAAGTTGGTAGCACTGCATAACGTCTATCTCTAGGGGCGCAAACGAATACAGACTTCGAAATGAAGATAATTATGTTATGAGCAAAGTTCATTCAAAGTTTTTATTCGCTGGCTCTGGAAATATTAAGAGAGATTTTTTTCAATGACTAGGTTTCAAATGTTAATGAAAATGTTGATTATATCTTGCATTTTGATTCCAACGTTTAACTAAGTTGTTCAACTTCAACGAGAAATACTCATCTCTGTAGAAGACAAATTGAAACGTCATAAATAAAATATTAATAAATAAATTGAATGACATTCAGGAGTTCCTTCATTCACACAAATTCACAGACTTTCGAAGACGGTAGTTGAATAAGCACCGGAAACTTTTGTTTGAACAATCTTAGTGAAGGTTTAGGAATGGAATATAAGCTTTGGGATTCATTTGTGAGTAGTTATACGTCTACGGAACGAAATCTTATTTTTGAGAGGAAAATTACTAATGCCACTAATGCCAATGAATTGAAGATCTTTCAAAAACTGCAAAGCAAACAAAAAATTCAAACTATCGGCGGACTTTTGCAAAATATCGCTGTATTTTCCTCATTTTGAGAATCTCTGACGGCCAAAAATTGAAGAAATCAACGAAAGTCGAGCTGTCAAATTAAAGGCTTTTCTTTCATCCGTCCTATTATACGAGGTTTGCGGGAGAAAGGATTCGGGTCTCGAACGATTCCCACATATCTCGAGATCAGGTCTGCGAGGAGTAATCCTTACTCCACGAGTTAATTTTAGAATTTAGGACAATTTTTGAGACCTACATTTTCAAGAAAAAGACCGGAAACACTAGGGCTGAGCCATTCACCTCTCCTACCACCCCTACGATCAATATTCAAGCTCGGTCGGCAGTCAGCCTAATAAATGTGCCAAAGCAGATGTCGCCGCCACAGTTGCTGATTTCCTCGGAGTTAGCATTCAGGAAGTCAATTTTACCAATGTGTAGAATAGTGAGGTGAAAATAATCAGTAAATTTTAGTTTCACCAACATAATTTCGGTACTACCAACATCAAGAATACAGTGCTCTCTCTCCGCTGAATGAGAGTATGAGACGGAATGCAATATCCACGGGTACAGACATTATTTCAATTAGTCTTCTATTCAATCTGTCAAAATAAATAGTTCCGAATTTTATTTCAATGAAAAGTTTAACGAAACTTGCAATATACGTAGTTGTATGTATATTTTGTTGTTTTGTGTTAAATTTATAAATTTAGCATTTTAAGATTATTCCAACCTAAGTAATGTGATTCAAAATAGAATTTCAATAATAAGAAGTTAAGGGACTTGCAATAATGTTTAAAAGGTTAGTGAATGTAATTTGAGGTTTATTTATGTAACTTAATGTATATTTTGCATGCTCAAAAATGAACTCAGAATTTGAATATTTCATATTTTTATTCATGGTTATTCTAACCTGCGTCGAAAGAGTTCCTGGAATTACTAGGATTCTTTATTGAATCAGTTGAGACTATCTTACAGAATGATGTAATATCCTTCAAGTTGATAGTAATAGGTTTCTATCTCTTCTGTATAATATTTTTCTGAAATAAACTCCATTTAGTTTGCTTTAGGTCTTTTAGAGCATTCATAATATGAATATTGAAAGCTATTTACCAAAGGTCATCTATGTATTAAGTTATTTCAAACTGAATGACAGTTAGACTGTGTTCACTTCGAATTAAATTTCTGTTTCACTTTATTCAAGAGGAAGTACGTTTCTTTCCTACAATTATCTAAATGTAGACGTAAATGAGATTTACTGTGTTTGACAATGTTCAACTTTGTACCAAAGAAAGTAGGATTTCATTTTTCTGTGGTTATGTATCTAAAAAGTTGAGCTACAAATATATTTGTAGAATATGAAAGAAATACATAAGAAGTGTGATTTATTTATCTTTCACTTAGTTGATCATTTTGTCAGTGGTTTGAAGGTGAGCTTTCATTTTCAATGTAAATTCAGTAGTTATTATTTCTGAAACACTTATTTTCAGGTTACAATCTACTTCATGAAGAGGAAGTATAAAACAGATCCACTGTAAAAGATTGGAACATACTATAATAACCATAATATTTACCCTCTTATGTGGGGCCACTTAATAGTACAGTCATGAAAATAATTACAGAAAATATTTAGTAACTAGTCCCATGACGAGTCTCCTATATATTACTGTGGATACCAGCAAGATTAGGTTTTACTCAGAAGTACCCGTAATATTGATCAGAGTTACAGTTCCACTAAATAAAATGGACACTTTGATATCTCCGATCCTTCATTCGTATTACGGATCGACTCCCACTTCAGTTCATTCTATGTTAATCATTTTTAACTCTAGAACCGCTCCGGTGGTAAAAATTTTAGGGCACAGAAAAGTTCTCAGATGGAAAGATCTTTTTAAGATTAAGGTCCAGTGGCAGATTGCACTATGATTTTGATTAGGTCAACGATAGCCTGAAAAATTACCCTGTACATTTCTGTAGCTACTTGTCGTATCTAATGATAAGTAAAGGAATGATTTTTCTGCATGTCGGAGTTAGATCCCTTGAAATCCATAAGAATTTCCAATAGAGACATGCAAGAAAATTTGAACTTCAACACTCTATACTGGGTTGTCCACGCTATACGGCACGTAATATTGTAGCCTAAATACGGCACTATACGATTATTTTTCTTCTAGGATATATGGAGAGCTATTATAAATACTTTTGAAAATAATTTTTACATTAAACAGTTGTCCCAAAAGCCTTGTGTTTTTAAATGGAACATTCTATATTTTAATGCATATTTGGATTGAGCGTTAAAAAATTTTATCACAAATTATCATACCTAAACATCAAGGTTTTTCCAGATAATTTTTCCTCAAAATCTGAAGACATTTTTATTTTCAAAATACTCAAAAAGTATTCAAGGTAGTTCAGCCAAATTGACAGCGATGCCAGAAAATAGATCTTTATTGATATTTCAATCACTTCGAAATGCCCACGTTATACAGGGTATGCAAAAATTAAAATTGATCAATTAGGAAATTCAAAGCGCAATAACTTGATTTATTATACAAATACGATGCCATATTTTTCTATTCTCCCAAAATTTTTATATCCTATCGAACAATGCTAGAATGTCTATACCTAAGTAACCGCTTTCTTGAATTATGAGACCAAAATTCGAATTTTGCTCGAACTGTGGTTTCTCCATAGAATTGAATTTATCTAGTTACCTGTTGGCAATAGAAATGTCAGATAATTATCGGTCTGTCAATTGAGTACTTAAAACATAACTAAAAACGGCTTACGTATTTGTATTAATGGTCTGGATGTTTTTGAATTTTGTGATTTAATCAGTCAAAATGAAAACTTATTCCAAAGAAGATCGTATTGACATGGAAGAATGGAGAATGTCATAAAAACAGCTTTTTGGCTCTTTGGGTTTATGCTCGAAGGTATCCTGAAGGAGCTCAAGTTCTTTTGGAAGACTTCTGATTCAGATTCAAGAATATGGTAGCATCACTCATAAGAAACCAACTACAAGAAAACCAGTTACTGGAAATGAAGAGATTGTTCTTGAAGTACTCGGTTCTGTGGTTGAAAATCCTAATCATAGTCAAAATCAATAAGTGCAAAATACTAGTAAAGTCAAATAAGCATTTCGAGAATACTAAAAAAGCACAATTTTCATCCTTCATTCATCCAGCTTTGTCAAACACTCAGTGGAGATGATTTTAATAACCGAATTCAATTTTGTATGTGGGTACCTGATAGAGTAACCGAAAATATTTATTTTTTTATTTAAAATAAAATAAAATAATAAAAAAAAAGGTAAGAGATGGGACCATAAGGGCCCATGAACCTCAAAAACATAATCAATTTGGTATGTGATTTCACAGAAAAAGAAAAGGAAACAGGGTAAAAATAATACTAACAATAATGCCTAAATTAACCAACGAGAAAATCAAGATGAATTGAAAACGAGAATGAAACAGGAAAGATAAATGATGACATGGATAGAATACGTGATATCAAAAAAGTGAAAATGAAAAGGAGGCACCAGTGTTACGCCGCAAAACCAAAAAGTTCAAGCCTCTCCTTGTATGAAGGTCGAACAAAACCAAAGGGAAGTCTTACCATTTTTCTCTGGACAGACTCGAGGAAGCTTTTATCTCGAACCAGGGATGGGTGCCAAACAGGACCACCGTGCTCAAGGATAGGTCGAACGTAAGACGTGTACAGTAACTTGCACTTGCTGATGGAGCATCCGGTGAAAGATTTGCGTAAGAGATATCATATCCGATTCGCCTTCGATACAACGTGGCTGACGTGAGCCGACCCCGATAGGTCATCAGAAATGATCACACCGAGGCCATTTTGTGATTGCGTGGACTGAATGCTCGAAACATCCATATAGTACCGGTACCGGGGGTTATTCTAGCCCAGATGTAACACCTTCCACTTGCTTATATTTAGGGGAAAAAGTCATTATGGAGAACACTTACATATATTATCAAGGTCTCTGAAGTTGCAACGACGACGTCAAAGCATTGACGTAAAACTTGAGATCGTCAACGTACGATGCTTGAGCAGAGAAAAAAGTTGATGGTAAGTCTGCCACATATGCCAGAAAGAGAATAGGACCCAGAACTGAGCCCTGAGGGACCCCGCTAGTAACAGGTTTGGTGGATGAAACGAAGGAACCTACTCTAACTGAGAATTGACGATCGCTAAGAGCCCTTATCCATTTCAGTAGACCACCCTTGATCCCCAGATGATCTATTTTATGCAGCAGACGCCGGAGAAGAACACGATCAAAAGCTCTAGCGAAATCCAAGTATTATATGTCAATAGGTTCACCACGGTCGATTGCTTCTGTCCAGTTGTCCACGCACCTCAGAAGGCAAGTGACAATTTCTAGCTGTCTTCCAAACGGTAGGTAATGTAGAGGTCATGAACGACAAGGCCAAGATTTTAGTTAATGGATAACTCAATGCATGGGCGCAGCTCTTGACCAGTCTCGCAGATATATTGTCGACGCCTGAAGAGGTAGAAACGTCAAGCGAAGCTAGATAGCTCAGCACTTCCTTCTCAGAAAACTTGATTGATTCCAGTGATTGAAGGGCACAGGGCAATCGGACACGTGGAATTGTACCATCCGCTTCAACAGAATAGAAATCAGCAAAAACTTCAGCAAATATAGTCGCGCACTCCGTACTACCATCGCACTGTTCACCAGTAGATCGACGCACCATAGGTATGGAAACTTTAGAGCTGAGCGATGAACGTAAGTATTTGAATGGCTTCTTGCGATTTTTGGAAGTCACAAGGTTCTCCTCAAAGCTTTCTTGGCTTTTCGTATGAACAAGGACAAGTGGTTGGTAATCTGCCAACTGTTTAAACGTGATCTCCAGCGAATGTAACGCTGCCAGAGGGATTTTTTGCTCCTATGTATAAATAGTATCTGTTCTGAAAGCCATGGTTTAGTTGGAATGAATTTGATCCTGCGGCATCTTCGTCCAGGGTCGTGCAGTATGTCTGCCACATCAACTCAACGTCGTTAGTATCCAACAGTTGCTCCCATTTGACAGTAAGCAATTGAGAGTGGACAGAGTGAAAATTAAAAAAAGGTAGCTTGGTGGTTTGGCCATTGTGAATTAAAGACGTGTTGAACTGTATTTTGGCAGTGATCACAACATGATCGGATATTCCGATGGGGCTGTGGTAAGATGTGTAAGCAGTAAGATTACTGTCGTTTGTGAGTAGGAGATCAAGGGTAGAAGGATTCTGCCCAGGACCAAACCTGGTAGGTTGATCAATAAGCTGAACAAGGCTGCCGGTCTCTAGTGCAGAGACAAAGGCTGAAGATATAGAATTCTCAGCCGGGTGGACCATAATTGACGGAATTTAAAGTTGCCAGTAATAAGAATGTTATCTTTTGTTTCAAAAATGGATGCAAGATAGTTAAAGAGTAGGGCATCGGAAGGAGATGGGCGGGGGCAATATATACAGCCAATATGAATAGAGAAGGTTGCAGATATCAGATCAAGAAAAATAGTGTGAATACTGGGCAGGTCTAGGCTCGATACGCTGATCTTGTACTCCTCGATAATATCGTCACTCACGTAGACACACACACCGTCATATCCAACATTGAGCGCGTTATCTCTGCGGTATAGATGAAAGCCAGGAATACTGAAGGTCTGGTCTGGGATACCAGGGTGAACCATGACTCCGATATAAATATAAGCTGTGGTTTTAGATCATGGGCAGAAGCGCATAGTTTGTTAAATTTATTCTTGATCGAGCGTAGGTTAGTGTAATAGATAGTCCATTCCTTGACTTTCTGAACTAGTTTTTTGGGGAATTATCATTAGTTTTAACTACTGTGGGAATGTCTTTCAGGTACCGAATTGTGAAGTTGGTTTTTCCACTAGACTGGCGAAGTTGAAGCTTCTCGCGTACCTTTTTAAGTATATAGACAGTTTTTTCGAAAATGTCTGTCAATGGTCTGGTGAATAGACACAATTTTCACTATTACTCCGATTTTAATCCACATACATACAGAATAATGAAGAATCAAAACGTAGGGTCTGTAAATGTGTGAGGTGAAACAATGGGATCTTATATAATAGGAACATAGAGGGGCCTTCAAATGGTATAATGTTTTGGAACTTTCTCTCACACAAACTTCCAATATTATTGGTGAATGTTCCCTTAAATATTAGAAAGGCTATGTGGCTTCAGTTAGACGGAGCTACCCCACGTTATCATCGCGAACTGCAACATTATTTGAATATGAATTTTCGAGATAGATGGACTGGAAGAAACGGATCTGAAGTTTTGAAAACAGAGTGCTGAAATGTCTGAAAATGGACGGTCAACATTTTGAACAATTATCATAAATTCTCTTGTTTTGTTATTATTATTTCATTCAATTCACTATTTTCTGGGAATTTGTTTCATAATGAATGAAATTTGACAAATTCTGAATAATTGATCGTCATTATTTTCATAAATGTGAAATTCGACAGTTGACAACAGCGCCTACTAGATTAATTGTTCCTTTCGTCTGAAAATCGCGAGAAGCCATATTCTGGTTTATTCTGTGAAATGCGAATAGTTGAGCAGAGCGATTCCTTCACCGTTCAATAGGCTATAAAAAATAAATTTTTGGGTGAATGAAAAAATGTGGCATCGTCTTCGAATTAATCAAGTTATTGCGCTTTGAATTTCCCATTTGATCAGTTTTAATGTTTGCACACCCTATATAACATGGGTAACTCCTTTACCACCGTAATAATAATGCCTAAGCGCTGTGAAGTATCATGACGTCACACATCTCTAGTAGTCATAACAAGCATACGAAACGATAGCACAGTGTAATCGAAAAGTCGGTGCATGTCCTTTTGTTTCCTATATTTCATCCAAAAATATGTGTTTCTAGTGCTTAATTTATGTAGTGATGCATTCATATTATTATATTATTACAGTGGTAACGGTTACTCCGAGTAATTGAAATATCAATTACGATCTATTTTCTCGCGTCACTGTCAATTTCGATGAACTACCTTGAATACTTTTTGAGTATTTTGAGAATGAAAATTTCTCTAATCTAATCTAACCTAACGCTCAGTCTGAATATGCATCAATATACAGGATGCTCTGTTTGAAAAACACAACTTTGTTAATTTTATGTCTTTTGGGTATAATGTAAAAATAATTTCAAAAAATAACTATATGCTTTTTGATTTATAATCTGTAGTAATTAATGCACTTGAAACACATGTATGCATTTATGTCTATTGTTCAGAACCATGAAAAAAAGGTTATATTGAATAAAAACATACAAAATGCATATTTGCCGAACTGTATTCATAACGCTGTTTTGAACCAAACAATTCCGAAAGAAGTCATACAAGAGTTATCTTCGATTCATTCTAAGATGAAGTCCTTCTATTTCTTACTTCTTTCCAATTATGAATAAAGGATTATTCCCGATCTTTTCGTCATAAAGTTGCGACATATATTGATCAAAATCATCAAATATTCTTGTCCTACATCCTTTCCGTAAATATTCAAGTAGCCATTCCAGAAATGTCACTTTGATTGAAATAGTGGCAATCTTGCTGGTGTTTTCTGTACATCATCGATGTAGCCTGGTCACGAGGGATGAATGCTACGTCGTTGTGCTGAATTTCTATTAGGAATTAGGAATTCCTAAGGAAGAACTCTAGTTCCAATCCATTTGCTGAATACCCAACGTCTGGTGTCGAGAGACTTCTGTTTTCTCTGCCCGCATTGTAAAGCAGCATTTCCTTCGTCTCTGTAAATGTTAAAGCGTTTACTTTGTTATAATTGAAATCAAGAAATAATTGTTGATTAGTTTTTCATCGTTAATTCTAGCTGCTTATTGCGAAATTTAGAGAATTTTCCCTCAACGCACTCATCGCCACTTTTGAGATATTATGATTTATCATTTAGTGATAGATAGAGTGTTCCATGTAAAACGAGGCACCCTGTATATTTCTCATACCGTTGTGATTGGACCAATTTATCGAAATGCTTCGAATTATTCTCTTGATTTTTCAAGGTATATTTAAGGCTTTAACGATCAACTTCCTTAGCGGGGCGATTCAATAACTTAAAATTGAATAGAGCAAAAGAGTTGAGCGATTTGAAAGCCCTTCAACAGTCTCTTCACAATAGTGTATGAGAAAAGCAATTTTAATAAATTGCATCAAATAAATTTTTGTTTCAAACGAGCCATCTTGAATATTTTGGCTATTTCAAGATTACTGTAAAAGAAGAAAACGTATCAATTTTTTGAAGGAGATTCTTTTGAGGGAATACAGCGCTAGCATGCATCAACCAGCAAATTCACTGATGTTGTGGTTTTGGATAAGAAGAATAGGTTCTGTAGTTATATCCACACACGACAAAAATTGTCGCATTACCTGGTATTCTGAATTCTACAATCGATTAAGCAGCTATGTAGTAACATTTGTTTCAATATGATCTTTAACACGTCTGAAAGAAGAATGAGTTTATTTGGCCATTAGTATTCATTCAATTTCTCTTCAGTTTTCAATCTGAATTAATGCAAGTTTTCTGTATTTCTTGTTGATTTTCGAATCTTTGAATTTATTGTAATGGCTGCTGAACGTCCTGGACGTTATTTGAGTGATCATGAAGTGTTAAAAATTGTAACACTTCTAGAGGAGGGACGAAGCCAACGTTACGTGGCTTACTTGTTGAATGTTAACCTAAAAACTATTACAAGAGCAATTAATCGGTACCACGAAATAGGGGAATATGGAAGAAGGGCCGGAAAGGGAAGAAATCGGATAACAACACGGGAACGGTATCAGCGATACAATATATATCCGGCAAACCCAAAACTTTGAGGGGACCCAATGGTGTGGGGAGGCATTTCTTTCCATGGTCGAACTGAGTTAGTCCTAGTGAATAATGGAAGAATGACAGTGGCCAGATACATCGCAGATATCCTTGAACCCCATGTTGTATCCTTTGACCCATTCATTGGCGAAAACTTCATTTGTATGCATGAAATGCTCGGCCTCATGCAGCTAGAGTGTTTATAAAATTTCTGCAAAATGCCGAAATTGATATTTTTAGATGGCCAGCCGGAAGTCCCTAATTGAATCCCATAGAACATGTTTGGGACAACATGGGGTGGCAAATTCAGCAACGTAGGATGCCTTGTAGAATACTCCAACAACTAGAAAATCTGCTTCCTGAAATTTGGAATTCAGTGACTCCAGAATACATCCAAAATTTGTTTGTGGGGCTTCTAAGATGTATACTGGCAGTAATCAAGGACCGTGGAGGAAACACTCGATTTCGAAAATGATTAGTAACCATTCGATGCTAGCTGATTGGTCTCTCCGCGTATGTTTGAAGAATTTTTTAATTTTTCATTAACTCGAAAATTGTTGATATTTTCCATCATAAACTCATCTCTTTTGAATGATATCTTCTTATTTTACACTTCTGAAAGTTACCGAGCTATTCTTGATTGACCAACCTAAAATTTCATATAGTATTGTCGTAAAAGTAGGGTGATGCGACAATTTTTATGGGGAGTGTATTTTGAAAGACTTCTTCACAAACTGCAACAATCTTGAAGATTTTACTGTTTCATCATTTTTACAATAAAAAAAGGAATCTAATTGTTTCGTTTGATTTACGGAGTCTGCCGTTGGTACTGCTGCAGAACATGTGTATGAGTCACTTGATTTTGGACAATTCATGGCTGATCTATTCGTTGACTGCCTTCTTCATAAATTCTCACTTGAATTAAATAACCTTGAATTCTGGACTGGATCGACACTTTTTCATCCGACATACGTATGAGGCTTAGGGTGCAGCCCCAGCATCAGGTGTCGACTGATCTTGGAGTTCCGCAAGGCTCTGTTATCGGTATAATAATGGCGATGTAACAGTAGTTTTTGATGATATCACTTCTTTGTTGTTAACAGCGAGGAGCCTGGAGGAGCTTTCGGAAAGGTTAATATTCATGATGGACGTGTACAGCTGATGGTGCAAGACCAATGCCTTGATGTTGAATATAAGTAAGACTGAAAGTTTCTTCTTCAATGCGAGTATTGGTTATAATGTCAGCACATCCAATACTTGCGAGAACAATCACCTGGACCTAGCAGTCAGGTCAGGTTCTTGTAGGTGTTCCTCGATTCAGATTAAACCTGGTCCTCTCTCACAAAAAGTGTTGAGATTTAGATGTCTCCTCAAAATAAGACTAGAAGGTTTAGGTCAATTCTGCTTCTCTTCTTCCAATCCAACGACTAGGATATTGAAAATTAAAATGTTGACAAATGTGGTATAGAATAGCTCCGTCTTGTTGAAAATAAAATTGTTTCTCAAGTAATAGGGAATCATATTTTATCGAAGGGTCAATCACAATTTCTAGCATATCGAAATAAATTTCGCCAGGAATCAACAGGGGAGCAATTAGGTGATCTCTCAAAATTCCAATCCAACCATTCAGCTTTTCGGAAAATTGAGTGTGGGTTTCTCGAAATACATGTAGCCAGTTCAGCTAGTTGATTCATATATTTCAAAGTATTCTCTGTTAGTTCTTGCAAAATCATCAAAATTCAATATATTCCCAAATTATTTCGGAACTATAAGAGATGGGTATAGTACATGCTGATACAATTCCATCTGAAATTGGACGATGGCGATATAAAAATTGGCACGTGCAATTTGAAAAAATTGAATTATTGCTGTTTGAAAAAGGCCAAATTGAAAAAATCATACAAAACAACGCAATAAACATTTGAAAAGTGTAGATTGCTTAAAAAATTCCTTCATCCTTCTTCTATCCACCCAAGAAAAATTGTGTCTGTAGTGCAAAAGATCTACAAGCTACCATTTTTAAATGTTCCTCAAAAATCGAGTTTATAACAAAAATAATTAAATCTGTCAAAAGTTTTGACAGATAAGTGCCAACAACTTGGGTATTTTATGCCTTGCTCAAATGTCGGTTCTAGATGTATAATAAAAAAGGTAGATTGCCATTTGACATAACAAAGTGATGACCCACTTCCCGTATAACCGGAAATGGTATCACATTGAAAATATTTCACTCCAATTGGAAATCGCTAGTTATGGCCGCGTATAAAATTTCAGCTTGATATTGTAATTGGAACTTAAAAAGTTTTCAACGGACGGTCCCGGTGGATATCCCTGTATAATTCAAAAAACTGAAATATAAAACCTGAAGCATTCCAGTTCAAGACCATTATTGAGAAAACAAATGAATCTCAA
The DNA here is from genome assembly GCA_013387265.2 of Cryptolaemus montrouzieri. NCBI lineage: Eukaryota > Metazoa > Arthropoda > Insecta > Coleoptera > Coccinellidae > Cryptolaemus > Cryptolaemus montrouzieri. Next base: position 6,958,566 of record JABFTP020000124.1, read on the forward strand.
ATTATATCGAAAACCAAAAATTTCTTAATACAGTCCTGTATTCACAACACACTATCAAGTGAATCGCGATTATTTTCAACGAATTCCCCCATTTCTGAAATAAGCTATGGTTCTCGCCCCTTTTCTTCTAAGATCCATAGGGAATTATGACCGCAAAACGAAATGCAAAATTTGTTTCGAATTACAACCACTGTCAGACCTGAATAGAACAACAGTATGAGGCTAAATATGATAAATTGTTAAAATTTTCTTAGGTCTACAGATGAATAATAATCCATGTTGTGAAAACTTTTAAAAGAATGTTTTTGAGGAGAGAGTGTTATTATTATTTCGCAGGGATGGAAATGAATTACATCAGTTGTTTTGTTACCATTTTTATTTTCTTTTAAAAAAGTACTACGCGATGTTATCCTAAAATTACGATCTTTCGCGCGAGAACCCTGAAATTCGCAGATCGGAAATCTCTCATAATGTATTTCGATTTCTCAATACGAGACCCATCTCAGAATCTTCATCAAAGTAGTTCTGGTCAGAATTTTATTTATTACTATTTGGATGAATGATGTATAAGTATAAAATTCAGTCACGAAAATTAAATAATTTATTGAGTAATAAACCTGAAACTTCAAAAATCCAGTCCAAATTATCTGATCACCAATTTTATGATAGGTTCAGTAATCTTTCAGATGCTTATTTTTCCGAAGATGAAGTTTCACTTCTAGAAAAGGGTTTTAAACATAATTTAGAGTCAAATAACGCTCGTCTCCATTTCGATCTGCTAGGAGTTCAAACCGAAATAGCCCTAAATTATTCATCGCAAGCTAAACACCTAAAACAGATGCCTGTTTCTTTATAGACACAACTCAATCCTGAGTAAACACCGTTGAACCCTCGACAACATTTGCGAATTAACTGATTGAAAAGCGTCGACTATTCTCAGTCTCATATCCAACTGTGTTGTAGAAGAAATCAGGTGAACGATGCCCTTAATATAACCCCACAAGAAAAAAATCTAGACTTGTAAGGTCTGGAGACCTAGCTGGCCATCTAACAGGACCACCACGTATTATCCATTTTTGGAAATACATGATTCAAATGCTCCCTAACCTGATGTGAGTAATGTGCCAGCGCTTCGTCCTGTTAAAACCACAAATATTCTCTTATATGCTCTGGTACATCGGCAAGTAGCATTGGTAGATGATTTTGCAGAAAATCTAAATACATTTCACTATTCACTATTCATCAACTATAGCGGCCCATACATTCAAGGACTAACGATGCTTGTGATCTATTTGTCTGATAAAGATTGGATTTTCCGTGGCGTAATAATGAAAGTTATGTCTGTTAACAAGCCCATTCTTGTGGAAAGTTGCCTCGTCCGAGAAAGGAGCTCTGCTAAACATATTTAGATTTTCCGCTACATGCCCAATTGCAAAAAGTGATTCGATTTTCATTGTCTTGATTGTTCAGTTCCTGGTGCAGCTGTACAAGATATGCGTGAAATTTATTCACTTTCAAGATTCTCTGGCCGGAAGTTTGACTTATATCTGTTAACTAAGAAATCTCTCTTCAGCTTTTATATGGGTCCTCTGTCTCTGTCAACAAAACTGATAACTGGTTGTCTTCAGCTGTAGCAGTTTTTGGTTTATCATGTTTTTTGTAAGCGATATTACCTGTTTCGATAAATCTAATTAGAAGTTTCTGAAAGCATCTTGCATCAGGATGCCTCTTATCAGGAAACCTTTGTGCATAAACTCTACTTTCCAACAAAGAATTTCTGTCACACTCACCCAGAATAAAAATCATATCAACCATCTCTTCTTTGGAGAACTTCATGGCAGTCAATTGAGAGAATTGGGTTCAAACCTCACTTTAACAATGTTTAATAACGAAACACTGATAAGTTCACCATGTAAAATGCAGAATATGATATGTCCGGACACCTGACAGAAGGCACAAATAAAAAAATTTCAACACATACCTCGATTTACGTTTTAATCATCTTGATTTTATCATTCGTTGAAATCTTGTTTAGGTTTCATTCTTTACTACTTGAATCATTACAGAAAAAAAACTTCTGTGCGAAAAACGATGCATGTTGATGAGTTTGATACGGTATGTAAAATTTTCATCAAAATTTTCACAAATGATCGAATATTTCGAAAATGATCGAAGATAAAGATAAGGATTACTTCTGCAAATATATAGCAAATGTTCCATCTGAAAAAATCAAGATAGGATATTTTTAAAATTACAATATTGAATAATATGTTTGAGTCGTCCCTGTATAAAATGAGGAAAATCTATTTCAATTTATCAATAAAGCTATGCTTGGGCAATAAGAAAATGAAGGAAAAAGTATTCATCCTCTCTGGCCGAAGAAGCATGCGATGATGTGAGAGCCTATTTTCATGAAATTTTACGGAAAAAAAATATTGTGACGAAACTACTCACCAAACATACTTATTACTTGAATACATTATAGCACAGTTTAGGCCGCTCCTGAATGTTGAACAAAAAGTGGTTTTCCAATCTGAAAAAAGCACCCAAGATTTTTTATAGATAATTGAGACACCCTATCTACTGCGAAATAAATTCTTACTTTCTAAATACAATTAGGTTCGAACAAAAATGAAATCTTCAAGAGTGTACGAGCCACAAAGCACCGTGCCACTGGTGAATCACCCAGTATATTATAGTAGTGGCATCGCAACAACATATAGGCCTTTTTTGACAATCCTCAAGTGTTGAAGTAAATGGCGAAAACACACCTAACGGGATTGCTAACTTTGACACCCTGTATCTTTTGAACTAGGCATTCTCGTGAACTTTTCTCAACGGAACTTTGAAGCGGAAAATCCCATGTATGAAATATCAAAAAATGAGAAAAATTAACCGAAACCACTTTTTAGTGCAAAACGTGCTGGTACCTTTGCTCGACTTGTCAAAGGCACTACCGTCTTCATAGATTAAACATTCAAATATCCCACTACCTTCACAGAAAAGTTCCATGACTTCCATTTCATTCATATCCGTGTCACAACAATATATTGAATAATTGTATTCACACGTATTTCCCCTTTAGGAACCCCTTGAAATTTCCTCATTCAGTTCATTCTCCAAGGATTTTATTTCTGCAATCAAGAGAAGTACAACCCTGCACTTTCCTCATATGTGCGTATATGCCATCTTCCAAAAGTTGTCCGTAATATTTTCCATAAATCATGGGGCTGGACATGACCTGCCAGCCTCCGCGTCCGGAAATAAGAAAGTTTAACTCGTCTTTGCACTTGGGAACACCGATGGCAAACTGAAAAATATGAAACACGAAATGAATTATTATTAGTTTTAGTCGTCAGGGGAATGCACCCCCTTACACACGTTAACCCCATACGAATAACTTTTTGATTGATTTCTTTAAAATGGTTTTCGTATTTCTCTAGCGTATCTTTTCTTATGCATTACACATTTCTTGTTTTTTCTTTATATACTATATTGAACTTTATTCTGATGCATTTATATCTCAAGTCTATACGGGGGATCGCTAAACAAGAAATAATTAGTTCTGAATACGATAAACCTCTTCAGAATTATGCCACAATTCATATGAATTTTTTTGTAGGACCATTCAAAAGTATCGCATTTCCGATAAATGTGATTCAATAATGAAAAACAAGTACTGAGTTTTAAGGAATTTAACTCAATAATTGCGATTCGTAACGCGTTTCACTACACCGTAGCTTCTTCAGACGAATGAATGTACAGAAAATAAGAATGAGAATATAAATATAAATGTTCTTCAGTAATTAAAGGCTTATTGGGTTGCTTCTTCCTTAGTGGTTATTTATGACAGGTATACCCAATAAAATTAAGGAATAGATTGCTCCCCAAAAGATTCAATAGAGGTGACGGGCTTAAATCGACTTGTTCATTGATGAGTCTACCTGAGTGTTTGTATTTATTGATTTCTAAAGTTTCCCAAAGATCTACCTTCCAATATTTATTATCTGTATGCAAAATTTCAAACTGTGGGTCGAAAGAGTCATTATTTTCTAAGAGATGATTCGCGTAATTTGATTTTGATTTTCTATTTGAAAACTGCGTTAATGTTCCGATATTCTAATATTAAAATTTCTATGTGTTCTACCTATGTAGAAATTATTACAATCATTGCAATTCAATCTATAAACACCTGATTTATTGTTTTTACCTGGTTATTATTAGTTTGGAAAGCTATGTTGAAATTATTGCTACTCAAGAATGATTTCAGTTTCTCACTTGCCAACGTAGGTTAAGGTGTTGAATTTTCGTTTCAATTTATCGACAGGGTAAACTTCATTCAATGCGATTCTACTTTGTTTTTATTTAAAATATTATTTATTAGTTTGGGATTGTAACCATTATTTTTGGCTATTTGTTTAATCAAATTTAGTTCCTTGTTGAAATTTTCTGGTGATAACGGGATGTTAATCAATGTATGCATAAAACTATTGAACGCTGACATTTTATGTATGACACGACGAGTTATGTATTATAATATCTGCATGTGACGGTTTATGGTAAATTGCGAAAACATGTTTTCCATCTTCATTCGAAATTGTTACGTCTAAGAAATTTATCGAATTATTGCTTTCTATTTCGGTTGTGAATCCAATTTTTGAATGTAAGGAATTTATATGATTTTCGAAAATTTTTAACTGTATATCTGTTCCTGTGAAGCAAATAATGATATCGTCCACATAGCGATACCAGTATAAACAATATTTACTGAGTGGATGATTATGAATTAATTTCTCTAAATTATTCATGAATATTTCTGCTAACAAAGGACTTAACGGATTGCCCATAATCAAGCCCTCTTCAATAGTATAATATTTGTTATTGATATGAAAGAGTATCTGATTTAATGATAGTATTGACATGATTATTTTCTAATAATTCTTCAACTAAATAATACGTATCTTTCGGAGGAATGTTGGAAAATATATTTTTAACATCGAAAGAAATGAGTTTAGATTTAGGTGGTATAATGGTATCTTTGATATTGGCAATTAGTTCGTATGAATTTTGACCGAAAATTTAGATTTAAAATTGCTATGTTTTATTAGCAAGTCACACATAGTACTTGTTTTTATTATTGATAATGGAATTTTACCACGTAAAAGCCTCCCAAATTCAAATGTTGAAGAAAGCTGATACCGGCTTTTTGGCTTTGTGGTATTTCAAAATACTACTAAGATGTGCAGTTCATACTCAGAATATATGGTTCTACTCAATGTGCTTGAGAAACAGATTGACTCCCAATTACATACGGTTGAAGACACATAACAACAGTGGACCAGCAAGAAGAGCAATCGAGAAAGGACAACGCATATGGCTCAAATTAATATGTATAAAACTCATCAACATGCATCATTATTCTCACAGAAGTTTTTTTTCCTGTAATGATTCAAGTAATAAAATATGAAACCTAAACAAGATAATTCTTTTAACGAATGATGATTGAAACGTAAATCGAAGTGTGTGTTTTTTTTTATTTGTGCCTTCTGTTAGGTGTCCGGACATATCATATTTTGCATTTTACATAGTGAGTTTATCAGTGTTTCGTTATTGAACATTGTTAAAGTGAGGTTTGAACTCAATTTTCTCAATTGACTGCCATGAAGTTCTCCAAAGAAGAAATGGTTGATGTAATTTTTATTCTGGGTTATAGAAATTCTTTGTTGACAAGTAGAGTTTATGCACAAAAGTGCATAAAAAAAGTTGCTTCCTGCTTCACAGGACACTGAACATTTTACATTGACCAGTTTTCTTCTTTTTCTTTGTTTTTCATTTTCTTTTATGATCAATAGAGCCGAGGGTCAACTGATTTGACAAGTTAGTTGACAACGACGGTTACGTTTATAACCTTCGCCTTGTAAGCACGTGCACCTTCAAGGTGATAATTTGAATAAATTCCGAGTGGAACAAGAAAGCTGAAATTTTAATATAAATCTTTACTCAGCCTGAGTTCTGTTCATGTCTTGCCATCAATAAGAAATAAGATCTTCAAGGAACTAACCTCATATTCTATAAGTTTGATTCATTTCTAGAGTAGAGAGTTTATCACTTATGTAAGTTCTTTGTAGCGCTCCTGATGAAGGCTTGAAATAAAGTCTGTGAACCAGATATTTTCAATTTGTCTACGTGTTCTAAATCTATGTAATAAATTTCTGCATCACTCGAATCTGCGCTCTTTGACAGCTTGAGTCAATTGAAAATTATAGTGCCTCCGAAAATACTTAAGACCAAAATCGTGTCTTATTATTCTTCTCACAGAAGTATTTGAGATGAGTCAAGCTGGTTCCTGGAGTTCTGATAGGACTGACTGCTAATGCAGAAATTTGCTGATGGTTATCCTGAACTTTTCAATTTAGTTTGTAATACAAAAAATGAAGAGTTGATGCTTGAAACAGATTATGAAAAAGGCGAGTACCTGTGTTCTAACAGTTCTAGCTGCACCAGTACCTAGTCTTCTTCCTAATGACCCTGTTGAACGAAATTTTTCATCAAGATCATAGATTGTATTTCTTTCGTAATTAGGGGCTGGAAATTGGCGTAATATTTGCCTAGCAGTATATAGAGTTCAAACTAGATGTAGTCTAAAACTCGATGACATTTCATTACACTGGTCTACAATGATTTTGTTGCCCTAGATATGAAAATGATTTTTGGCACACAATTCGTGAAACTATCAATGATATTGTAGGATTTGCTCTGATTTCTTTTTAAATCTTTATTTTCATTTTACATAACGAAAATCGTAAAACAAGAAACAAAATAACAGATATATTTATAATGTCAGTTATGTTTTGAGAAATTCGGATACATCGAAGTAAATGAAGAGGAAAATGTCGAAAATATATTTCATATTTCCATAAAACGCCTTTTAAGAGCTTTTCTCCTATAATTTTTCAGGGGACAATCTCTTTTCAAAGACCAGCAGTAATCTGCCATCATGTGACAATCCCATCGACCTTGATACATTTCTTCCATCACTTTTAGAATTTGATGAAACCGCTCTCCCTGTTCCTCACTATAATTTCCTGAATTATCCGGAAATTTATCTAGATGATTGCGGAGATAGTGTAACTCAATACTCATATTTGCTCCTAAAGTCTGAAAGTTTGTCAGCATATTTTGCACAATTTCTTCATAATTTGCTGCTTTATGGTTACCTAGGAAATTTTCGACAACCAACACAAAACTTTTCCAAGCTTTACTTTCCGGAACAGTCATAACTTTGATAAAATCTGAGTCTTTCATCAATTGCCGTATTTGAGGACCATCAAATATTCCACCTTTCAATTTTTCCATACTAAGCTTCGGAAATTTTCTGCAAATGTAATTAAAACAATTTCCGTCTTTGTTCAACGCTTTTACAAATTGCTTAATCATACCTAACTTAATATGTAATGGTGGAAGTATGATTTTGTCTCTGCTCACCAGCGGCTTCCTTATTACGTTGGCTTTACCGACAGTTAAAGAATTTCTTACAGGCCAAACATCTTGTTCCCAATGAAGTTGCTTTGCTCTACTATCCCACATACAAATAAAGCAAGGGTATTTTGTATATCCACTTTGTTGGCCAAGTAAAAAATTAACCATTTTTAAATCCACACAGATCGGCCATTGATGCTCAGAGTTTTTTATTTTACATTTTCATATTCTTCTTTGAGTTTCGTTGAATGGGCAATTGAAATTGATGCAAATTTATTTCTATTGTGCAATAAGACGCATTTTAAACTTCTTTTGCAACTATCAATAAAAAGGCGCCATTCAGTAGATTTGTACTCTTTTAAACCCATGTCTATAAGCAGCTTCGCGATATCATTACAATACACTAATCCTTCATTTTCACTAAAAAATTGTTATAACTCTTTTTCTCGCGTTCTGTATGTTGTAATTGTTACTGTTGGTGCCAATAAATTTTTTTCTTTCAATCTTGAGGCTAACAGTTCTGATCCTTGTTTTGATAAATTGAGATCACGTATTAAATCACTGAGTTCATTTTGAGAAAATAACTTTGGCGTAGATGTTTCACCTTCCCATTCACTTCCACTAGTAGATGGTCCCGATTTCTGTTAATTTGGTAACATCATTGTTTCTGAGGGCATGCGAATTACTTTTGAAATGTATATGGGCCGAGGGAGATTTTCACTGTGTAGAACCGGATATTTCGTAGACTGTAAGTCTGGGTATCTCCACGTTTGATTTCGATTAAAACCTTTAACATCTCTACGCAAAAGTAACAATCATTCGTAGGCTCCATCCAGATCATAGGAATACCAAAGTCTAATTCAGAACGTTCACCTTTTTTCCACAACCGCAAAGACTCAACACAGGACTTACAAACTTTATTAGGAACCCATGGTTTACCTAATTTGTCTATTGTGAAACCAAAATATTCAACATAAGTCTCCTTGACAAAGTCTGTGATATTTCTTTTTTGTTTTTTTGGTATATAAACACCGCAAATATAACAAAATAAATCACTACAATATTTACACTGTCTTCGTGACGAACTCATATTTTAGACTAGAAGACAAATATATAAGAATGGACATTCAGTAATTGAAATAAAATATTAATCCATGACACTTTATCCAGATTTACGTGTATATGTACTTCAATATTGTCAAATACCTGAGATCTCAGCTGTTCTGTGGAACAAGGGGTCTGAGAGTGGGGATCAGGTGATGTTTGTATGCGCGAAAAAGTTGCGCAGAAGCCTAATCATGACTGGAAAATTAAATTTTATTTCTAACAAGCTTATAATTGTTCAAAATATAAGAAATGCAAAAATCATGAAAATACGAGCACATTGAAAACTTTCATGAATATATTCGTAATCTGGGCACTTGAAAACATAAAAATTTGCGATGATATCCAGGGCAACAATAAAAAAATTTTTTTTTGTAGAGCTGTGTTATTTTCTGTTTATCATACAGCTAATGCATGCAGTCTATGTTCAGAGGTTTCACAAAGGGAGGTGCATATGATGGTGCAAAAGAGAAACATTATTGACGACAATTGGCACAATTCTGAATCAATATTCGAGTTCGACCCCTCAAAATGATGGGAAAGGTTCAATCTAGTGATTGAATTACGCAGTTGATTCATTACGATCGCGAAATATTTTTTAATGAGCGGAGAAAATTGTTAATTTCGAGGAAGTCGCCCATTTTGAATTCGAACGGAAATCAAATTCTAGGATTTTTCAGGATTGCCAACGCTATGAGGTGAAAAAATATTTCGATTTCAGCTGAAAATCAGAATGAAAAAATTTCTTCACACTACTGTTTTACCAATTCTTGTAATATTTTTAAGATCAATATGTCAAATCGGTCAGAAAAGACTGAGTTATCGACTGAATGCCCCATTCGAATTTTTTAGTGAAAAAAAAGAGTTTTAGCGATCTTGAAATATTGCTCATTTTCGAATGAGTCAGCCATATTTGATTACACCGGAAGTGGAATTTTGATACAATTTCTGAAAAACCTATTCCTTCGCCTTTCCAATGAAGCAAAAACGAATAATCTAGCTTTAAAATTGCGAAAGTTATAACGAAAAAAATTGTCCAGTTTTCTTTGGCGCACCCTATATATCACGTTCGATCAAATCTCACTTGCAACTAATGCTGGAAGATGCTGGTCATGTTGCTTTAACAAAAATTTCTTTGAACTAGTTTTTGAAATAACCTCTCTAATTTTCCAAAGCTTCGAAATTCTTATAAAAGTTCCTCATCATAACTATCCATCGAGCATCCATCTCTTAATTCGGTCAAGTCAAGAAATCCTGACTACCGAAATGTAAACTTCCAAATTAGATAAAATACTGTCCACATCCCAACTCCCAAGACCAAACAAATTCTTCGACAGGAATTCGTTGAATATACAAGTTGCAAACTACATTCAAACCAGATAAATCCAACGATCCGAAATGATAGAACCTTGGAATGCACACAGAAAACCCCGGGAAGTTCTTTTATGTTTGCCGCGTCCATTTCCTTAGCAATAGTATATTTGCAAACTTGTTCTCTAGGGATAGCAAGTTTCTAGACCTGATGGACTTTGAATGTGACCACTCTTGAAAGAAATAGTCTAATTTGGTCACCTTGTTTTCTTAAGGTTGAAGGAGAACGTATTTTGAAGTTCAAGAATTGGAAAAACGTGAATCTTATTGTAACCTGATAAACAAATATTCTTAAAATAATTTAAAAGTGAGAAACTTTTCTTCTTCAGTTTCTAATAGTGAGAGGTTCAAAAACTACATATTACTAAATGATTTATAGACTTGTATGAACATTTCAACGAGCCTAAAATATATTATTTGTAGATATTGTTGATGAAAATCATTGATTTCATAGTTATATTAAAAAGTTAAATATTTCACTTGATATGTTATTATTCTGTTCGTGCTGTCTATGAAAAATTATACAGGGTATCCCAAGTTGAGTGTCGTATTAGACGTTTATGGAGAACTAATAATGCTATGGTTCTGAAATTTTGTAAGTTGTTCAGCTGGTCCGAAACTCTACTCAACCCAAATGCAGTTTCGCATTTTTTTCTCTTAATTTATCAATGACAAAAAGACTTAATTGTTAATGCTCTGGGAACTGTCTATGCACGTGCATGAATCTAAGCCGCCTTTGGCAACTTTAGGTAGATTCGTTTTATCGCCATAACCAAACTTGAGATCTCAGATACAGGGTATGTATAGAGAACTTAATTCATTTTTTATGGCGAATCTAATGAATTGAAAAAATATATGGGTCACAATTTGACAAATCGTAGTTTTGGATGTTTCTTCGTTTAGAAATGTGAGGCGGTAAACAGAGCACTCTATACTGACTGAGATTCAACCAGATATGAGTTATGTTCCACATGGTTTCTTATTTGCAAAACACCCTTCATTAGTTTGGTAGCTCAGGCCGTTCTTGAGATGAATCAATTTTTTCAAAAGGCAAGAAATCGATAATTTTCACAGTAAAACTAGTATGTTTCAACTAGTCTTCAATATATAGGGTATTCTGTATTGAATAACAAAGTTGTTTCGGTATAACCGGAAGCGCCATTGAACTGAAAACATATTAGAAAAGGAGTTTAGGATTAGCTGGATCAATATCCAAAATATTAGGATAATAGTATTATTAGTTCTCCATAAACATCTAATAGGCCACTCAACTCGGGATACCCTTTATAGATGTACCAGAAAAAGGTACAAATAACTTGGAATTTATTTATTTACGGGTGACCGTTTTTACTGAATGGAATAGCAATTTACAATAAACCCTAAATAATGAAAATTTTAAATGAAAAAGAAAGAAATAGCAGTTTCCTGATGATCTTGGTTGGCCGAATAAATAGTTAATATCAGCAGATTAAGCAATGTTGATGTTATCAATTATTCTGTGTACAGGAGATGTCCTGTAATAATAAACGCTGTAGAAGGAATATGAAGGAGCCTGATTCCTACTTCTAGTAAGTAAGTTAAGCGTAAATGATGATTTCACAAGCTAATCAAGCATAGAACAGAACATCAGCCTTCTGCAGGTTAACGAAAAAGTAGCCTTAATTTCTTGCTGATTAAGGGTAGTTGAAAGTTTCCTCGCTCACCCCCTAGTTGAATTTTCATTTCAACAATCTAAAACTGACTCTATTCAGCAAACATAATTTATATTTTTGCAATACAGTACACCTATACTGCTGCATATGCTAACTCTCTACAGAGAAAGCTCACTCCTGAATAGACGAATGTATTTTCATTCACAAATATTCAAAATCAACTTATTCGATTTGCACCAATCCTGCAGATTTATCAGATCAGCTTAAACATCGATAATGTCCTGTAAACAAACATGAATTTGCAAAACCACAAACGAAACGAAATATCGTTGGTTAAAGAATAATGTGTATTGGTCCTAAATGGCTTCCGTGAGGAATACCGGAGTTAACACTAATTACCCGGAAGATTATTCATTATTTCTTCCATTTGTTGACAAGCTGAAATCTATCAATAATATAGGAGACTAGCCATATCCGAAAGATTGCAGTTCTTGAAGATTGCAGTTTGTACTCCAATAACGAATCATAGATTGAGTCAAACGGCGAAAGTCGTATAGATAACGTCAACCTGGAAGTGCTCTTCAAGAGCATCTAAAGTGTATTGTACAAAAAGTACCATATTAGTTTCCACATTTCGAGAATCCACTCGATCTATAATCTTATATTAAACATTGAACTTGAACTCATTGTACATAATGTTCTGATAGTTTTGGAGTGACACTGATTAAAATTGTTTCAATACGAAAAGATTTTATTTTGAGGGTAAAACACCAGACATCAGCAATTTATCGAACAAAACTACAAATAAAACGCTTGTGATGGGCTGTATTTCCTTATAAGAAATGCTGGAATCTGACGAGAACCAGGTTCCTTATTAATGTGAGTCTTTCCAGATAATCGGTGATGCTCTAGCATAAATGCAGTTGAGGACTTCCATTCTCCAGCATTACTGGAGAAGTTTTTGTAGTTGACAGATATCTGAGCCAGTACTTTGGAGTCTGTTGGCACTTCGCTAATTCTAGTAATACTCATGAATGTGGTCGTGATCATCCCATGTAATTTTTTTTCAACAAAAAAATTATTTTAGAAATCCCTGCCTCATATTTTATGGCGACATTCATCTGCCCTCCTTGCTTACGCTTCTTTGAAGCTCGACGCAGGTTTTTCAGATGCTCAAATTAAGATATGGCTGAATCAGAAAGTTCATTTTTATTCTTGCACATGTGAAGATCAGATTCCAAACTGTCGAGAGTAAATTTACAATACAACTGAATACCTGAAAAAGTGTTGTTATTATAAGAAAACAAACTGCTGTTCTCACAATTTCATTTTAGAAATACTTACGGAATCGCCCTTCTAAGTTTGTCGTAGAGCTTCAGGGACACTCTGTATTAAATCGATATCTAATCGTCCCTGAACCCGACCCTGTCACTGCCCGAAGTAATGACGAATTGCGATGCACTTCCGAGAGAATTCGAGAAGATTCAAAAGTTCCAGCGCGCTGAATTACTGAGAAACCAGTATTACCGTTTACAAAAGGCTCTCGAACGAAGATCTGGAACAAAGCCGAAAGCACGCGGAAGTTCTCGAACATTCGTGCATGTATATATGAAGAGATATCGCGAAGCGCGGAAAATTCAGTTCGAAGAAAGAACGCGAATAAGTGGACAAAGTGTTGGAAATAAATTAAGCAGAGACTAACCATATCAACAATTGTTCGCAAAATCCGTAAGATTGAAATTTGAACTCTAATAATGAATGATAGTTGAGTCAAACGCAGAAAGTCGTATAGATAACGTTAACCTGGGAGTGCTCTTCATGTGCATCTAAAGTGTTATATACAAAAAGTACCAAATTAGTTTCCACATTTCGAAAATCCATGCTGTTGATCAATAATCTTATGTTAAACCTTGAACTTGAACTCATTGTACACAATGTTCTGATAGTTTTGGAGTGACACTGATTCAAAAATTATTTCAATATGAAAAAGATTCTATTTTGAGGGGAAAACACCAGAGTTCAGGAATTTATTGAACAAAAACTACAAATAAAACGTTTGGGATGTGCTCTATTTCCTCAAAAGAGGTGCTGAAATCTGATGAGAACCAGGTTTCTTATTAATGTGAATCTTTTCAGATTATCGGTGATGCTCTAGCATAAACTGCACCCCATTATATTACCTGAGGATACCTCTACAGTTGAGGACTGCAAAATTTCAGAAAATGCATCATTCATTTCAGCATTACTGGAGAAGTTCTTGTAGTTGACAGATATCTGAGCCAGTACTTTGGAGTCTGTTGGCACTTCGCTTATTCTAGTAATACTCATGAATGTGGTCGTGATCATCCCATGCAATTTTTTTTTCAACAAAAAAATTATTTTAGAAATCCCTGCCTCATATTTTATGGCGACATTCATCTGCCCTCCTTGCTTACGCTTCTTTGAAGCTCGACGCAGGTTTTTCAGATGCTCAAATTAAGATGTGGCTGAATCAGAAAGTTCATTTTTATTCTTGCACATGTGAAGATCAGATTCCAAACTGTCGAGAGTAAATTTACAATACAACTGAATACCTGAAAAAGTGTTGTTATTATAAGAAAACAAACTGCTGTTCTCACAATTTCATTTTAGAAATACTTACGGAATCGCCCTTCTAAGTTTGTCGTAGAGCTTCAGGGACATTCTGTATTAAATCGATATCTAATCGTCCCTGAACCCGACCCTGTCACTGCCCGAAGTAATGACGAATTGCGATACTTCCGAGAGAATTCGAGAAGATTCAAAAGTTCCAGCGCGCTGAATTACTGAGAAACCAGTATTACCGTTTACAAAAGGCTCTCGAACGAAGATCTGGAACAAAGCCGAAAGCACGCGGAAGTTCTCGAACATTCGTGCTTGTATATATGAAGAGATATCGCGAAGCGCGGAAAATTCAGTTCGAAGAAAGAACGCGAATAAGTGGACAAAGTGTTGGAAATAAATTAAGCAGAGACTAACCATATCAACAATTGTTCGCAAAATCCGTAAGATTGAAATTTGAACTCTAATAATGAATGATAGTTGAGTCAAACGCAGAAAGTCGTATAGATAACGTTAACCTGGGAGTGCTCTTCATGTGCATCTAAAGTGTTATATACAAAAAGTACCAAATTAGTTTCCACATTTCGAAAATCCATGCTGTTGATCAATAATCTTATGTTAAACCTTGAACTTGAACTCATTGTACACAATGTTCTGATAGTTTTGGAGTGACACTGATTCAAAAATTGTTTCAATATGAAAAAGATTCTATTTTGAGGGGAACACACCAGAGATCAGGAATTTATTGAACAAAAACTACAAATAAAACGCTTGGGATGTGCTGTATTTCCTCAAAAGAGGTGCTGGAATCTGATGAGAACCAGGTTCCTTATTAATGTGAGTCTTTTCAGATTATCGGTGATGCTCTGGCATAAACTGCACCCCATTATGTTACCTGAGGATACCTCTACAGTTGAGGACTGCAAAATTTCAGAAAATGCATCATTCATTTCAGCATTACTGGAGAAGTTCTTGTAGTTGACAGATATCTGAGCCAGTACTTTGGAGTCTGTTGGCACTTCGCTTATTCTAGTAATACTCATGAATGTGGTCGTGATCATCCCATGCAATTGTTTTTTCAACAAAAAAATTATTTTAAAAATCCCTGCCACATATTTTATGGCGACATTCATCTCCCCTCCTTGCTTACGCTTCTTTGAAGCTCGACGAAGGTTTTTCAGATGCTCAAATTAAGATGTGGCTGAATCAGAAAGTTCATTTTTATTCGTGCACATGTGAAGATCAGATTCCAAACTGTCGAGAGTAAATTTACAATACAACTGAATACCTGAAAAAGTGTTGTTATTATAAGAAAACAAACTGCTGTTCTCACAATTTCATTCCTCGCTCACCCCCTAGTTGAATTTTCATTTCAACAATCTAAAACTGACTCTATTCAGCAAACATAATTTATATTTTTGCAATACAGTACACCTATACTGCTGCATATGCTAACTCTCCACAGAGAAAGCTCACTCCTGAATAGACGAATGTATTTTCATTCAGAAATATTCAAAATCAACTTATTCGATTTGCACCAATCCTGCAGATTTATCAGATCGGCTTAAATATCGATAATGTCCTCGAACAAACATGAATTTGCAAAACCACAAACGAAACGAAATATCCTTGGTTAAATAATAACGTGTATTGGTCCTAAATGGCTTCCGTGAGGAATACCGGAGTTAACACTAATTACCCGGAAGATTATTCATTATTTCTTCCATTTGTTGACAAGCTAAGATCTATCAATAATGTACGAGACTAGCCTTATCCGAAAGATTGCAGTTTGTACTCCAATAACGAATGATAGATTGAGTCAAACGGCGAAAGTCGTATAGATAACGTCAACCTGGAAGTGCTCTTCAAGAGCATCTAAAGTGTATTGTACAAAAAGTACCATATTAGTTTCCACATTTCGAGAATCCACTTGATCTATAATCTTATATTAAACCTTGAACTTGAACTCATTGTACACAATGTTCTGATAGTTTTGGAGTGACACTGATTAAAAAATTGTTTCAATATGAAAAAGATTTTATTCTGAGGGTAAAACACCAGAGATCAGGAATTTATTGAACAAAAACTACAAATAAAACGCTTGGGATGAGCTGTATTTCCTTAAAAGAAATGCTGGAATCTGACGAGAACCAGGTTCCTTATTAATGTGAATCTTTTCAGATAATCGGTGATGCTCTAGCATAAACTGCACCCCATTCTGTTACCTGAGGATGCCTCTGCAGTTGAGGACTTCAAAAGTCGGCGAATGCATCATTCATTTCAGCATTACTGGAGAAGTTCTTGTAGTTGACAGATATCTGAGCCAGTACTTTGGAGTCTGTTGGCACTTCGCTTATTCTAGTAATATACATGAATGTGGTCGTGATGAATCCCATGCAATTGTTTTTTCAACAAAAAATTATTTTAGAAATCCCTGCCACATATTTTATGGCGACATTCATCTCCCTCCTTGCTTACGCTTCTTTGAAGCTCGACGAAGGTTTTCAGATGCTCAAAGTAAGATGTGGCTGAATCAGAAAGTTCATTTTCATTCTTGCACATGTAAAGATCAGATTCCAAACTTTCGAGAGTAAATTTACAATACAACTGAATACCTGAAAAAGTGTTGTTATTATAAGAAAACAAACTGCTGTTCTCACAATTTCATTTTAGAATTACTTACGGAATCACCCTTCAAAGTTTGTCGTAGAGCTTGAGGGACACTCTGTATTAAAACGATATCCAATCGACCCTGAAGCCTACCCTGTCACTGCCCGGCGGAATGACGAATTGCGATGCACTTTCGAGAGAATTCGAGAAGATCTAAAAGTTCCAGCGCGCTGAATTACTGAGAAACCAGTGTTACCGTTTACAAAAGGCTCTCGAACGAAGATCTGGAACAAAGCCGCAAGCACGCGGAAGTTCTCGAACATTCGTGCGTGTATATATGAAGAGATATCGCGAAGCGTGGAAAATTCAGTTCGGAGAAAGAGCGCGAATAAGTGGACAAAGTGTTGGAAATAAATCAAGCAGAGACTAGCCATATCAACAATTGTTTGCAAAATCCGTAAGATTGCAGTTTGAACTCTAATAATGAATGATAGATTGAGTCAAACGCAGAAAGTCGTATAGATAACGTTAACCTGGGAGTGCTCTTCATGTGCATTTAAATTGTAATATACAAAAAGTACCAAATTAGTTACCACATTTCGAGAATCCACTTCATCTATAATCTTATGTTAAACCTTGAACTTGAACTCATTGAACACAATGTTTTGATAATTTTGGAGTGACACTGATTCAAAATTTGTTTCAATATGAAAAAGATTCTATTTTGAGGGGAAAACACCAGAGATCAGGATTTTATTGAACAGAAACTACAAATAAAACGCTTGGGATGTGCTGTATTTCCTCAAAAGAGGTGCTGAAATCTGATGAGAACCAGGTTCCTTATTAATGTGAATCTTTTCAGATTATCGGTGATGCTTTAGCATAAACTGCACCCCATTATATTACCTGAGGATACCTCTACAGCTGAGGACTGCGAAATTTCAGCAAATGCATAATTCATTTCAGCATTACTGGAGAAGTTCTTGTAGTAGACAGATAATTGAACCAGCACTTTGTAGTCTGTTCATTCTATCAATACACATGAATGTGGTCGTGATCGTCCGTTGCAATTGTTTTTTTAACAGAGAAATAATTTCAGAAATCCCTGCCACATATTTTATGGCGATATTCATCTCCCCTCCTTGCTTACGCTCCTTTAAAGCACGACGAAGGTTTTTCTGATGCTTACATTAAGATGTGACTGAATCAGAAAGTTTATTTCTTATGACAAATCACATACAATACAACTGAATATTTGAAAAAGTGTTGTAATTATAAGAAAAGAAACTGCTGTTCCCACAATTTCATCTTAGCACATCTTACGGAATCACCTTTCAAAGTTTGTCGTAGAGCTTCAGGGACACTCTGTATTAAAACGATATCCAATCGTCCCTGAAGAATGAAGAATTGCGATGCACTTTCGAGAGAATTCGAGAAGATCTAAAAGTTCCAGCTCCCGAATTACTGAGAAACCAGTGTTACCGTTTACAGAAGGCTCTGGAACAAAGTCTAAATTACAAGATTTTCTCGAACATTCGTGCCTGTATATAAGAAGAGACATCGCGAAGCGCGGCGGATTCAGTTTGAATAAAGAGCGCGAATAAGTGGACAACGTGTTGGAAATAAATTAAGAAGTTTCATTGTGTTATATTAATTAGTTATAGAAGTTAATCGTTCAGTTTAGTGTTTTAATTGTGTATTCGTAACGTTTAAGTGTTTAATTTGAACCCACCAATAAATTCAAGAACTAAGAAACGTATCAGTATATACATTCCGAAATATATGAGAAATACACATTTTTGCATAAAACATTCGTTTCGAATGTTTCGACAAAGAATATGAATCCCCGGTATATTTTATATCTCGGTTGGTTTTGAATTATTGATTTCAATAGATGTAGCGTTCTTAACTTTTATTGAATCGGCGTGATTGATGTTTCTCTAGGGACTTGGGTCAAAACATTGAGAAAAATGACAAATGTTGAACGTGAAATGCGAAAACTTTTACATGACAAAAGTTTCTGAAAAATTACGAAGCGAGAATTTGTGTGTGAACAGTGGTCGTCAGTAGCCGAGAAAGGGACTCGTCTAGGGATGCTGATTCAAACTTGGAACTTCGATTCCTTAGGGTTTAAACGGTCAGAACCCTTTGTCGGTTAATTTTCAGAAATGTTGTTGTATTCAAAAATTTTCTCAATATGAATAGAAGCTGGAGGAATTTATATTCGTAAGTATATGAAGGGAGTCCACGCGAGATGGACATGAAAAGCATATGGAGAAAGGAATTTATTTACCAGACTAGGAACACAAAGAGGTGAATAAACACCCAAAACTGTATTCACAAATCAGTACGAAGTGTTGAACTGATTAATCAAAATAATTTTTCATGTACGAATTCATATACCACATATAATACAATATGAACAGAAATTTATAGAAATTTTTAAATCCAACTTAAATGAATAATAAGTATAAATAACCAAAATCAGTTTGATTAATCACCAATCAATAAGTCAATGTTGATCACGAAACAATAAGCGCTTCAATTTATTTTTGAATAACTCCCTTTTCATCCAAAAAAAATCAATTTCGCTCTTATTATTGTTATACAAATGTAGCATTCTTCGCAAGGGAGAATTTTGAGCACTATTCCTACGCACAAAACTTAAATAGAACAAACTCTGTTGTCTAAAACGTCTTTGAGGAACATAGAAATTCATACTTTGGAGGACATCCATTGATTCGAGGAAACTATTCAGAAGTTTGAAGATAAACAATACATCATTAAGTATTCTACGATTTTCCAAACTCAACAAATTGAAGTGTTTAAGACGTATGACATAATTTTCCGGATGTCGTGAATCTAGCTGAAAGTTGAGCTTGAAACTACGAAATCTCATGAACCGCTTCTGAACAGCCTCCAACCGGTGGATATAGATTTTATACTGAGGATTAGATTTACACGATGCAAATTGGTTCAGCCTGGAGCAGATAAATGCATTTTACAGAGACACAAGAGTTCTCTGATCATCAAAGTACCTACACTGTCTGGTTATAAACACCTCAAAAAAGTCTAGAGAACACTTACTAATATCTTTAAAATATGAATTGGATGATTCGAATTTATAGAAATCTTTCGGTTTTTGTTAGGATGTATTGTATATAATTTATTCTCAAGAAAACAAAACACCTATTATAAAAAAAAATTGAAATTTGAGAATGACGAAATTTGGTAAAACACAAAAAAAAATCCTGAACTAATATTTTCGAAACGATATGGAAGCACTCATATTTTTCAGTACCCAGAAGGTTCACCTCTATTATTAATGACACTTTGGCATCGTCGCGGCATGCTCAATATTAAATTGTCTATTACATTTTGGCGTAAGTCATTCCAAGCCCCCTGAAATGCTAACCGAAGCTCCTATTCATGATGAAAGACGTTTTGACGCAGGAGATTTCTTTTTAGGGTGTCCCACACATGCTTGATGCGATTCAGATCGGGGAAGCAGGATGGCCACGGTAGAAGATCGATATCATCCTCTTCAAGAACTTTCAAGACAACTCTTGCACGATGAGGAGGGGCATTATCTTGTTGGAAGAGTGGATTTTGACCCATTGTTTGGAGATACGGTACCACTACAGGTAAAACTATCTCATTTGCGTAAGAATTTCCCGTGAGGTTGTTCTGTATGAAAACGAGGTCAGTTCTTCCACCAAGGCGTATACCTCCCCAAAACATCACTGATCCGCCTCCCTGTCTAACATTTTCTCGAGCATGCTGGAGACGGTTTTGCTTTCCAGGTTCCCTCCATATTCGAATTCTTCCCGAATCGGGATAATAACTAAATCTAGATTCATCACTGAAGAGAACTGTGGCCCACCTCTCTTGATCCCAGTTCACGTGTTCTTCGCACCATTCTAAACAAGCAGCGCGATTTCCATGGGTCAGTTAAAGAACTCTTAAAGGACGTCTGGAGTGGAGTTGACCTTCGTGCAGTCGATTTCTCACAGTTTGGTCGGAAATTTGTACATTATGAACTCGTGATAGCTCTTGAGCTAATTGAGATGCTGTGGTAGTACGATCCCTTCTGGCTTGTAAAACCAAAAATCAGTCTTGGGCGACTGTAGTAATCCTGAAACGACCTGTATGGCGTTCTTCTACGCTACCTGTTTCATTGAAACGCGACCATAAACGGTTTATGACACTTGGGCTACTTCCCAGAACCCTGGATACTTCCCGTTGTGAACTCCCAGCTTGGAGCATGCCAACGGCTCGTAACATCTCTTCTCTAGTCAAATGTCGTCTTTCCATGGTCGAATCACAAAACTTGAATCTTTTATTTATGCTTACAACAGAAACAAAGTGCCAACTAACAGATTTCAAACACTGAATACATGAAATGATTATAAAGCAGCGTCGCATCTGCTGCATTTTTAGTTGAAATCTGTTGCGGCACTCTACATAATTTGGTGAGAAATTGATGCAGGTGTTCATTTCTTAAAAAAATCATCCAGATTAATCGTTCTGGATACGATATATCGATATTCAGAAGTGTTCCCTAGACTTTTTTGAGGTGTTTATATTCCAACATTTAGTACTCTGGTTAACAAGATGCTCAATATGGACGCTGAAAGTGAGTTTCATATCGAATATTATGCCGAGATCTCTAATTTGATGCATTCTAGATAGTTGTGTGATATCAATTTGATAGGGATAATTTATGAAATTTTTGGTTCGAGTGAAAGATATCACGTGACACTTGGCTAAATTTAGGAAGAAATTGTTATCTTTACAGAACCCATCCAGGCAGTTAAGTTCGCGTTGGACTAATAAGAAGTCTTGAATATTTTTGATCTGATAGAAAATCTTGAGATCATCCGCAAAGAGAAGAAACCTACAATAGAGAAAGCAATTTGAGATCTTGTTTATGTAAATCAGAATGAGTATGGGTCCCAAATGGGATCCTTGGGGAACTCCAGAAGTGGCAAAAATGACTCAGATCTAACCCTCAACAACAACATACTGAGATCTATCAGATCAATAAGATGCAAACAAGACCAGAAGAACCACCCACACCCACCTCAGCAAGAGCTAATGATGATCAATACTCAATTTATCGAATGCCTTGCTACAGTTTGTATAGATAGTGTCTACTTGAATGCGATTATTAAGGGAACCATGCAGAAAATCCATAAAGCACATTAGATTTGTCTCAAGTGATCTGCCCTTGAAAAACCCATGTTGTTCAGGTGTAATCTGTGTTTTACCAGATGGAATAGATGAGTATGCACGAGAGACTCGAAGACTTTTTCGAATATGCAAAGTTTACTGATAGGTCTATAGTTTTTGATAAAGTTTTTATTACCACTTTTGTAAATTGGTAAAATAGTTGCAACCTTCCACTTCTCAGGAAATATCCCCGAGAGTAGTGATTTGTTGAAAATCAAGGTGAGAGGAATTTATAGTGACGAAGCACATGCTTGTACGAAATAAGAAAGGATTTGATCAGGCCCAGCTCCATTTCTGCCATCTAAGTTTTTCAATACTCCTTCGACATCTTCAATTGAAAATTGTATACTACTGAATAAATGTGGAGAGTTCAGTTCTGAGTCCTCATCTGAGAGTGATACAACAGGAGCGGTATAAACACTTTTAAAATACCAGGTTGTTCAATAAGTTTTGTCGTTCGATAAGAAAAACAAAATGTTATAGGTCAGAATACACTTTATTATGCAGTATAATCTCCCTGAATATTAATACACTTGCTACAACGATCCTCCAATCTGTGGATCCCATCCCTGAAGTGAGAATCCGGAAGGTCTGCAAAATACGCTTCAACAGCCGTTATGACCTCTTCATTTGATGAAAAACTCTTGCCATGCATACATTTTTTGAGATCTGGAAACGAATGGAAGTCGCTGGCGGCCAAATCTGGTGAATACGGTTGATGCTCTAACAATTCGAACTTTAATTCATGGATTTTAGCCATTGTCAAAATGCTTTTGTGACACGGTGCATTGTCCAGATGAAAAAGAATTTTTTTCTTTTGCAAACCGGGTCTTTTTTCACGAATTTTTTCCTTCAACTGGTCCAAAAGGTTGCAATAATATTCAGAATTAATTGTTTCACCAGTTTGCAAGTAATCTATAAACAAAATCCCTTTCGCATCCCAAGAAACTGATGCCATAATCTTCTTGGCCGATTTCCATTTCGAATGCCGAATAACCAGGTTCACACCACTATTTAGCCTGTTGTTTTGATTTAGGATCATAGTGATAGACCCAAGTCTCATCCATAGAAATGAATCGACGCACAAAATCCACTCTATCCTTTTTAAAACGCTACAAATGTTGCTGAGAAAGTCGCATTTGAATGTGTTTTTGTTCCATTGTTAGCGAATGCGGCACCCATTGTGCACACATCTTTCTAAAACCCAAAATTTCACTCAAAATATGGCTCACACTGCCTAATGAGATGTGTAGAGCTTCCACTAAATCCCTCTCAGTCAATCCACGATCTTCCAAAATGATTTTTGATGTTGATGCGCTTTTTGGACGTCCTTCACGTGGATCGTCTTCAAAGCTTGGACGACCACGTTTAAATTCAGCAACCCATCTTTCTACTGTTCTAATTGTAGGTGAACAATCATTATACACTCTTTACATTCGTTCCTGAATTTCTTTTGGTGTTACACCTTTTTTCCATTGTACAAAAATACTGTGACACGGCGACACTAAATGGCTTGTAAACAAAGAATGAATTGACATATTGAAATGAACCTTCACATACGTTCATATGAAGAGTGTACCAACTAAACAAAAACAAATTTGGACTAGTAGCAACGCCCTCTCTTATCGAACGACAAAACTTGTTGAACAATCTGGTAATTAGCGTATAATTCGCATATATCGTTACCTGTCTCAGCAACCCTCTCATTATAGCTCATTGAGCTTGGAATACAGTGTGTTCCAACGAAAATTTGACCCCCCTTCTAACTCCGAAATGAGTAACATTAGCGAAAAACACCAAGACACGTCGATTTTTGTTTCGAGGGGGAGCATTTTTCGAAATAATTCGAAACTTCTCAGATCAACCCCCTACCCCAGCAACCCTAACTTTGAAATTCATCATAGGAATAAGGGTCGAGTGGCACCTTACTGAAAAGGTCTGTCAATTCTCCACCTTGATTTGTCATTTTAGAATTTTAAATTAACATACAGGGTGTCCCAACCAAGGGTGAAGTTGAATTCCTGGAAATCCCAAATACTAAATGAAATAGATTTATTTTGGCATAATGCAAGCGCAGGTTTATGCTCGGTCTAGAAAAACGATCTACACTTGTGAATTTGGAGTTGGTGCAATCAACCCCTATTTCCAGCATCCCCAACTCAAAAATCATTCGATCGATAATAGGTCAAGTGGCACCTCGTTGGAAAGGTACTGCAATTTTCTCTTCGAATTTGGTATTTTCGAAATTCAGAATCATCATACAGGGTGTCCCGAAGCAGGAACATTGAAAATCCAAATAACTTTTGAAACTGGTTCATTTCGGTATACGAGAACATGTTTGATCCGAGAATAGGACTTTCTTGTGTGGTTATAGAATTTTTGCAATCAACCCCTTCCATTCAGCATCCCCAACTTGAAAATCATACAAATAATTCAAGTGGCATATCTTCAGAAAGGTTTTTGAATTCCAGAATGATTAAAGCATTTCATTCAGTTCGGCTCTCCATACAGGATGTCGCTTTCGAAAAATTCAATATCGTCATTTGAAATTATCAACTAAAATTAATTCGAAACTGTTAAAAGTATTGGGGTACGATGAGTTGAGCATCAATTACGAAGAAATAAAGCTGATTTCTGCATTGAAAATGTTCACATTTTTTCATTTCCATCTGGCGTGCAGTCATCTGTTATTTCTCATTTTGCAATGAAATATTATTATTATTCAGATCAGTTCCTCATTATTGTTGTTGTTCGTCAGTTGAAATTAATCTGAAAATGGTTTATTCCACTGAGGAAAGGGTCGAAATTGTATCGACGTATTTTCGAAATAACAGTTGTGCCAAAGAAACGGCAAGGATATTCGATAGGAACCATCCTGAAAGAGAAAGGGAGTCAGTCACCAGTACGTTAAATATTTGGTTGACAAATTCCTAGCTACGGGTTCGGTGGCAAACAAAAACATGAAGTGGCATGTCCTGTCAGAAATGAGGCAACGGAAGTGGCAGTAGTGGGTCATCTACAAATGGAGAATACTACTTCGATCAGAAAACTATCTCGTCTGACTGGTGTATCAGCTACAACTGTCCATAGAATCGTGAAACATCACAAATTTCACCCCTACAAGGTAAAATTAGTGCATGAAATAAACGAAGATGATCCAGATCGTCGTTTACAGTTTTGTGAAAATCTAAGTGAAAACCTAAACGCTAATCCAAATTTTCTGAATAACATCTGTTTTTCTGATGAAAGCACCTTTATGCTCAGTGGTGAAGTGAATAGACATAATTGTCGATATTGGGACACACAGAATCCTCATTGGTTTAGAGAGGCCCACACGCAAAGGCCTCAGAAGTTGAACGTTTGGGCAGGAATTTTTGGCAATCATCTAGTTGGGCCTTTCTTTATTGAGGGTAATCTGAATGGAAATGGCTACCTACAGTTGTTAGAGGAACACATACATCCTAGATTGACAGAAATTTTACAGAAGGATCCAACTCTTTCTGAGGACGAAATGCGTTTTCAACAAGACGGTGCTCCTCCGCATTATGATGCTCGGGTGCGCCAATATTTAGACGAAAATTTCCCAGGAAGGTGGATTGGTAGAAGAGGACCGGTTGAGTGGCCAGCCAGGTCACCAGATTTAAATCCCTAGATTTTTTTTTGTGGGGCCATCTAAAATCTAAAGTTTATGCCACAAGACCAGAAAACCTGGAGGAGCTGCGGATGAGGATTATCACAGAATGCCGACTTTTGACTCCTGAAGGTTTCGCTAATGTGAGAAGAGAGTTCGAAAATCATCTGTATAACTGTATGGAGGTGGGCGGAGGTCATTTTGAACAATTGTTGTAATAATCAAGTTAGTTTTTGTTTTCAATTGAATACAAGTTCAATAAATCTCGTTTTCCTGTTTAGATGAGCATCCAATCAGTTTCTCCATCATCCCTCATCCTGATCCTCACGCCAGAAAACCTCGATTGCCAAACTGAAACCAATGCCTCAGTGATTCAGAAAATAGAAAAATCTTTCTGGAACTTTGCCACTCAACCTGTAATCACTTGTATGATTTTTGAGTTGGGGATGCTGAATGGAAGAGATTGATTGCAAAATTCCATATTCACGCAAGAGAGTCTTATTCTCGAATCAAACATAAACATGTTCTCGTATTATACCGAAATGAACCAGTTTCAAAAAGTTATTTGGGTTTTCAGTGTTCCTGCTCCGGGACACCCTGTATGCTGATTCTGAATTTCGAAAATACCAAATTCGAAGAGAAAATTGAAATACCTTTCCAACGAGGTGCCACTTGACCTATTTTCGATCGAATGATTTTTGAGTTGGGGATGCTGGAAATAGGGGTTGATTGCACCAACTCCAAATTCACAAGTGTAGGTCGTTTTTCTAGACCGAGCATAAACCTGCGCTTGCATTATGCCAAAATAAATCGATTTCATTTAGTATTTGGGATTTGCAGGAATTCAACTTTACCCTCGGTTGGGACACCCTGTATATTAATTTAAAATTCTAAAAATGACAAATCAGAATGGAGAATTGACAGACCTTTACAGTAAGGTGCCACTCGACCCTTATTCCCTATGATGAATTTCGAAATTAGGGTTGCTGGGGGTAGGGGGTTGATCTGACAAGTTTCGAATTATTTCGAAAAATGCTCCCCCTCGAAACAAAAATCGACGTGTCTTGGTGTTTTTCGCTAATGTTACTCATTTCGGAGTTATAGGGGGGGGTCAAATTTTCGTTGGAACACACTGTATTTTGATTTCTCTTTTTCGTACTAACAAGACTGAAGAGATTTCTTGGATTCACTGCCAGTTCGGATCAGTATGCCACTGATCAGCGTACGATCAATTTTCGTCATTTTCGTTCAATTTAAAAACTTTTCTGACACTTGTAATTTTTTCGTATATCCGACCATTCTCGAGGAAAAAATTAATAAACGATTGTATGCATTCGTTGAATTCAAAGCTATTAGCTATGATTAAAAAATCAATGAAATGTAAGAGAAAATGGCTGATTAAACTAAGGCTGAATTGGCTGATATCCATTACATGTACTGTCTGGCTGACGGAAACACAACAGAAACCAGGCGATTATATCAGGTGCGCTTTCCACATCGAGTAACACCAGACAGGCGAACATTTTCAAATATTCACAGAAGGTTGAGGGGAGCTGGTACTTTTACTGCAAATAATAATTTAAAAGGTGCAACTCAAACAATGAGAGCTCCAGATATTGAGGAAGCAGCTTTGAATTTTTTTGATTTGAATCCTCATGTGAGTACAAGAAAAATTGTGAATCAGTTGAATATTTCACATGTTCTAGTTTGGAGGATTGCCCACGAATTTTTATTGTAACCGTTTCTTGTTCAACGCGTCCAAACTCTACTTCATCGAGATTTTTCTTCAAGACTGAATTTCTGCCGATGGTTCTTAGATAAAATCATAGAAAATGCTCATTTTGATAGTGAAATAATGTATACAGACGAAGCTAACTTTTCGAGAACTGCTATCACATATTTTCACAATAATTATCATTGAGCCGAGGAAAACCACCATTGGATTGAAGAATCTCATTATCAAGAACAAACCTCACTAAATGTTTGGGTCAGAATAATTGAAGATTATTTTATTGAGCCATTTTTTTTGCCTAACAGACTAAACGGTCCCGCTTATCGGTAATTTCTTGAGGAAGAGTTTCCTTCATTGCTCGAGGATGGACACTTTTCGTGAGGAACATAATATGGTTCATGCATGATGGGGCACCAGAATATTTCAGCGAGAAGCTAGGAAATTCTTGAATGATACATTCAGCAACCGATGGATAGGTCGGGGTGTGCCAGAACCATGGCCTCCTAGGTCCTCAGAATTAAATAGTTTAGACCTTTCCTTATGGGAATATGTCAAAAGTTTTGTTCTTACTACTCCAGTCAACACTGTAGAAGAATTTGAGAAATAAAATAATAACCTCTTATGATACGATAAGAAATACCCCAGGAAAGATTACGTGATAATATGCGAAAAAAGGCGGAGGCCTATATGCTTGAAGGCGGAGGACACTTCCAGCAATTTATTCAGTTCTTAATTGTTCTTTTTTTCAGTTTGATATTCAATAAGTATCAGTGATGTCTCAGAAGACGAGCTATCAAAATAAAAGCAAATTTTGGGCATACGTATTGAGTATTTTCATTATTTTTTTCATTTAACGAATATCATACAACTCAAATAATTCATATTCAATAATTTTTCACTCGAAAACGGTTGGAGATACGAAAAAATTATGAATGACAAGAAATTTTCTAAATTGAACGAAGATGACAAAAATTGATTGTACGTTGATCAGTGGCGTACTGCAAAAAGGTTTGAAAGGGCAAAATGAGACATAGATCGGAGAAAACAACACCTTGTGAATTTCAGTTAAAATCCAGCAATGAATGAATGAGGCTTAGAAAAATAGCTTGCATTCCAAACTTGGGCTTAATATCATAAAAACTGAAAGAGTTTTGAAGAAAAAACTAATTCTTTTCGAAAATTACAACACCCTGTAGCTCCGTAACGAAACTTTTGCAGACATATATTCATATGAACTTGTTTTCTTAAAATTGCACTCTGATTTACCCCCTCAAGTTGTGACATACTTTTATGTAACACCCTGTATTGTCCGTTTTCAGAAAATATGAATTTTGGGCTGAGTACAGTATTTTTCCTTTGTCAATTAGGTAAGACAAGCCTAATAGATGTGGAAAATTTTATTAATTTTAGTTAAGGGGTTCTCGAATTATAAATAATTGCAAATTTGACCAAAAAATAATTCACCGTGTATCTTCAAAACCCGGAAGCTTTGATCACTTTTATACACCATTTCTGAAAGCCTTGAGGTCTGTAGTAGAGGATACTACAGACCTTTTTGTCCAGAAACGCACTGTTTCTAAACAGTTTCGAAGATCTCCCATTCTTTATAAGCCGATGAACAATTTTCAACCAACTCTGGCTCACCCTGCATATTGAATGCCTACATAATTGTAATAATTTCTAGGTTTCTAGATCTTCCTGAAGTTTTAGGAGAACTAGAACATCGTTAATATGATCATATCAAAGTTAGAGAGTAATTCAACAGAAACTTCGGCTGACCGTCGATGGTAATGCTTCCAAAGGTTCAGATTAAGGACCGAAACGATATCAAACAGATCGAAATAATTAGATTTAACAACCCCACTTATCCTTGTATATTAGATTAATAATTTGAGGAA
This sequence comes from Cryptolaemus montrouzieri, assembly GCA_013387265.2. Lineage (NCBI taxonomy): Eukaryota > Metazoa > Arthropoda > Insecta > Coleoptera > Coccinellidae > Cryptolaemus > Cryptolaemus montrouzieri. The sequence goes on from JABFTP020000124.1 coordinate 6,987,855, forward strand.
TCGTTATCTGCTATGCATAATTTTATGATGATCCGTAGATAGTTCACTGCGAAGTTAAGATGAACAAGATATGAATTGCAATATTCTTAGGAAATTTCTCTCCCTCATTTTACCAATATAATGTTCTGCACTCTTTAACACTACAAGTTCCTAGACGAAGAGCACTAGAGTTGTTCGAAAAAATTGGCCAGATTGGTGGTCTTGCTCGGATACATCAGATTATCATTTTATTTGAGGTTATTTAAAAAGCAATGTTTTCAAATACCTGATGAAAATATTCATAATAAAAAACAAGTACTGTGTTTTAAGGAATTTTACTTAATAATTGCGATTCGTAACGCGTTTCACTACACCGTAGCTTCTTCAGACGAATGAATGTACAGAAAATATATATGAGAATATAAATATAAATGTTCTTGAAAAATAAAAAGCTTATTGGGTTGCTTCTTCTTAAGTGGTTATTTATGACATGTATATCCAATAAAATTGAGGAATAGATTGCTCCCCGAAGAGATTCAATAGTGGTGAAGGGCTTAAATCGACTTGTTCATTGATGAGTTTACCTGAGTGTTCGTATTTATTGATTTCTAAAGTTTCCCAAAGATCTACCTTCGAATATTTATTATCTGTATGCAAAATTTCAAACTGTGGGTCGAAAGAGTGATTATTTTCTAAGAGATGATTCGCGTAATTTGAATCTGATTTTTCATTTGAAAAACTGCGTTTATGTTCCAATATTCTAATATTAAAATTTCTATGAGTTCTACCAATGTAGAAATTATCACAGTCATTGCAATTCAATCTATAAATACCTGATTTATTGTTTTTACCTGCTTTGGTTTTATTATTTTTATATATTTGCCTAAATTATTATTAGTTTGGAAACTAATAATGAATTATTATTCCTTAAAACACAGTACTTGTTTTTATTATTGATGATGGAATTTGACCAAGTAAAAGCCTCCCAAATTCAAAAATATTCATATTTAAATTGTGATATAAATTTTTTATACTATATATTATAGGATCTATGAGAAAGCGTTTACGTTAAGAATAATTTTCATGAATAATTGGCTGGAAAATAATATCATACAAATCTAGTTTGATTATAATAAATGTTGTGCAACAATCTCTAATGTCTCGAAGTGTCATAATGCCTATTTCGTGTATTTTAATTAGCAAATTTGCTGAAACACATTAAATTTCATGTACGAAGTTTTGTAATTTATTGTAGAACTCCCGGATATTCAGAAGCCTCCAAAGTAGATTTTATCACACTAAAGTTCAAGTTGAATGTGTATAATGAGTATGAATTTCTAACTGCTTGACTCCCCTCATGTAAAAAATTGATATTTATTGCATTCTAAGCGACGAGAGGTATGTAAAGTATTTTTATATCTTTCTAGTTCATTATAAGTAAACTTTCACAGCAGATTTATTCTACAGTCAGACTATATTATTGGCTCGTTGTAAATCTTTGCGTGGCTGGCCCCGTATTCATGAATTTTTTCAAAATTTAGTAAAGGCCTGATCATGAAAGAGCCCTTAACCTCTCGCACTGTAGGGGGCGAAAATAGCATACAGTTCAGAGTTCTTTTAATTTTAGCAGAATATTTAATCCCTGGCGAATAGTCTTTAAGCAACTTGTGATTGAATATTTGCTCAGGGTCCTCAGGCATTTTCATTGAAATCGTAGCTTTCAGGCGGTTTCCAGCAGTGTCTAAGCATTTCCGCCTTTTCTTTTGGCTTCATCGACCTACTTCAACCAAGCCTGTTTCCTATGTCCTCTTTTGCAATAAAATCTGATTCATCTGGTGTATCCGACTCCTTTCCAGATTCCTCCTCGCTAGATCAAACCCTTTTCCGCTTTTGCTGACTTCGACGTTCACAGTTCACAAAGCATTTTAAGCCTTCAATATGATTGAAGGTGCTACGTTAATAAGGCGCCACCAATGCTGCTACAATGAGTTTTTTCTCTACAATCTAGTTCGAGAGAGGAAGGAGAATTTTTCCTTATTCACAATATTTCATATAGCTGCCCTAGTAAAACATCGAATTTGGTCCACCCAGAACAAGAGAGATCCTTTTTCTCCTTCTGTAGTGCTGGTAACAATCAAAGATATTTAATAACAAATGTAAACTGAATGATTCCATGAGGGTTATTTTTTCTCTGCTAAAAACCACCATGTTGTTTCACAAAGATAATTTTTCTATGAAATTGTACCGCGTACCGCGTAAAACTTACAAAGGGCATATCTAAAGAATGTATACACCAAGAGCCACATATGTCGTCCCATTTGGTCAGTACAATTCGGAATCACCCCTCCTATTCACCATCCACCATAAACCCATTCTTGTGTTCAATTTCAGCGTCCCCGTTCCTTGTTGCATCGCCACCCTACCCACTTGGATCTATCTCGTTTACAACCTGCAGTAGTTAGTGTAGTGTCTTTTATGAAAGAGGCCCACTACCACAAACAGATTTATCAGCGCACCCCTGACAGCTTTTGCATGGGAGGTGCGTCGTTTGCACCACGAGTTTTGATATTTTATTTTTACGAATCAGAAATGTAGGGAGGGATATTTGGTATTTCTTAATTCATTTCACTACTACGTAGGTTGCCTCTCAAACTTTGCACCTGACAAAATTGCAAGTAACTTAGAGAAAAAAATAGCTTTAATATTTTTCGTGTTATTCTCCATGAAGATCGATACATTTTTGCATGCGCTTAACTCAACTAATAATGATAATAATAATAATAGATATTAGCCATATTAGCCGGCGCCCGTATTGGAAAATGACTCTATCAGAATATACTACGATAGGCCTGTTATCACTGACAGAATGGTGACGAATAATAGGCCGGACATAGTGGTGTATGATAAGAGAGCCAGAACAGCAATGCTGGTGGATGTCGCCATACCGAATAATAACAACGTGCTGAACAAGTTCCAGGAGAAAAAGTCCAAATACACAGACCTTGCTATTGAGATCAAGCAGATGTGGCACCTCGAGAAAATAGATATTGTTCCTGTCATCGTATCTTCGACTGGGTTAATACCCAAAACTTTGCATGATAACCTTAAGAAATTAGAATTGCATAAGAATACCTATATAGAAATGCAAAAAGCTGTAATTCTTAATACATGTAGGACAGTGGGAAAAATTATGTCAAGTATATTGTAGTCGAGCCTATTTCCTTTGATTGCTGAATCTGGGAAAGGTATATTATATGGAAGGTGTTCAGAGGTCCGTACTTGTGTGCAAGTTTCTGGTGGATAATGTTGCACACTTAATTATGCCTGTGAAGATACTCCGTATTGGCCAGTTGTTCGCATCCGGACGTAATATGCTAGATAGTCTCCGATCTTATATGGCATTTTCTGTACTTATCTGTTTGTAATGTTCCGTCCTTAATTATAATTTTTTTGTAATTATTTGTAGCGATCACTTGGTCCTGGACGGCCATAAGGAATCCCTCTGTTTCTGCGAATAATTCTCCTTTCATCAACCATTTGTTGGAGGCTTCTTTGTCGATGTGTGGTTGATTAATCTCATGGTGATGTCGTCCATGCAATTCCTTTCTTGACCATTGCTCTTGTTTTTCACTATTTGATAGGAACGGTAGATTCAGCAGGCCATCTCTGGTAGCAAGATTTAGTGGTGTATATCCCCTATCAGCCAACGATACCACTCTATGGAGGTCAGAAATGAAAGCTTTTGCAGAGAAGAATTCTCTGAAATCTTTTATCTGTTCGGTGTGTAAATTGACTACAACTATTAATCCGCGTCCTCCTTCTTTCCGCTTCAAAGTTGTTCGTATCACAGACGATTTTGGATGATGGTTGTTGTACTTTGTGAGCATCGTTCGGGTCTGCCTTTGAATATTATCCAGTTCTGTCTTAGTCCATCTGATTATTCCAAATGAGTAAAGCAACACTGGAATGGCGTAGGTGTTAATTGCCTTGACTAAATTCCCCGAGTTCAACATTGATTTCAGCACAGACTTCAGACGCTGACTGTATTCTGAACGAATCTTCTCCTTTGATTGTTTTTGGTCTAGCAATCTGGCTTGTTGGTATCCCAGATATTTGTATGTTTCGCCATCTCTCATGCAATGTATAATATTACCGTTTGGAAGTTGTGTTTCACCATCTATGACTTTCCCTCTTTGAATGTTCAGGGTCTTACATTTTTCAATCCCGAATTTCATATGAACATCTGCCGAGAACTCACTGACAGTTTTCAGCAAATCATCCAATTGCTTCTTGTTCGAAGCATATAATTTGATGTCATCCCTATACAGCTGGTGGGAGATTGTATGCTATTCCTTTCTGCTTTTATCCTAAATCTGTATCCTGTTCTATTGAGCATTGAGCATAATGGGTTCATTGCTAAACAGAACCATAGTGGACTCAAAGAGTCTCCTTGAAAAATTCCATGACGTATGTGTATCTCGTCGGTTTTAATTGATTTATTGTTCATGTTGACCTGCAGAGACGTGCGCCAGTGTGTCATTGTTGTCTTCAAGTACTCTACCAGGGCTGGGTGACTTTTGTATATCTGCAATACTTCAACAAGCCAAGAATGGGCGGTACTATCGAATGCCTTCAGATAATCGAGAAAAGCTGAATGAACATTCCGATGCCCTACGTGTGCCTGTTTCATTATCACAGAATCGATGATGAGTTGTTCCTTGCACCCGTGGTGTTTCTTTCTGCATTATTTCTGCTGCTCTGCTAATATATTGTTGTCGTCAAGGTGTTGGTATATTCGATCGGATATGCATGAGGTGAGTATTTTGTAAAGTGTTGACAGGCAAGTATTATTATAATTATTATAATTTGATTCAGTACCCCAAATTGTCAACCCTCAATTGTACCCCAATGGGTTTCAATTTGTTATACCGGGCGACACAGGATCAAGGTACACCCCTCTTATTTCTATATTTCTGCAGGTAATTTATTGAAATTTTGTGATTCGATCAAACTTATGACACGCCGCCTTTTGACTTTTGAAAAAATTCTTTTCAACTCCCGGTGTCGCCGGAAATGACCTTTTGAAGATTTTTAAATGGAACACCCTGTATATTTTTGCATATTTGGTTTTCAAAAAATTTCCCAAATTCAATCATACCTTACAATTGATATTTTGGGCGTCAAAATTATTTTTTGTTCGGTTTTTACTTTTCAATTCAGGGTGCCATGAATATAGCCAATTTACCATAATTGATCAAAGCAACACTTAAAAAAAGGAAAAAAAAGGAACTGACGTCAAAATTTCAGATTTGCTTTGTCCAGGTCAGATTATTGTTTTCCTAAATCATTTTTCAAGTGGCACCATATTGGTACCAATGTACCATTAGAAGCTTGATACTAAGGGTAAACAAATTCTATAAAAAATGCTAACAAATTATGATGATGTAGAAATTTTCATTAATTTTATTTCAATTCGTGTAAGTAAGGCTAATGGAGATCTTGAAACACCCTGTATATTTCAGCATACGCGGATTGCAAATAGTTTTCCAAATTATATATTTATTTTTCGAACAAAGAAGGCTATAAAAACAAACGACTTTGATGTTTCCAATATAAAAGTTATCCGGATAGTCGAGTTGGCATCGGTCGATTTCACTCGAATTTAGTTTACTGAAGCGTTATTATTCTTTAAAATGCCTCAAATATACACAAGGAATGAGAAAGTGGATTTGCTACTTATTTACGGGAAATGCCAAAAGAATGCAGTAGGTGCTATCAGTTTGTATGCCGAAAGATACCCCCATCGACAATGCCCCGCAAGAAATTATTTTAATCCCTGGAGGATCAATTTAGAAGAGAACCCAATAATGGTCCTAAAGAAAAGTTCATCATTGGAGAAGACACTGAAAGTGTTAGCGCGAGTGGAAATTGACAAACAAGGCTTGTTGCGTTTGAGTCGTGAAAGCGTTCGTCGAATTTTGAAGAATTATCAAGGGGGGCTATAATATGAAAGATGCAAACAAGAGGCAATTTCGTTTTATTTGCTCTTCGATATGGAGTCATATCAATTTCCACAAAAAATTTTGAGGTAATGATTGAAAAAGTTTCCCGACCGCTGGAGTAGAACCAAACTTCTAGTCCAAACGTTCTACACCATTAAGGAATACCCATCGAAGTGATTTACCAAGAGCTCCCCATCGTTTGTTTGCCATGCACTTTTTATCCAACTATTATCATTTTAATTATTCAACGTAACAGCATCATAGGGGGCTCCGGTATCGCATAACCAACACAACTAAATGGCAGGCACTTCATCGAATATTCGCACTGTAGGCAGACAGGGTAGATGGTTACGCTACTACGACCATCAATGAATGATGGGTCGACGTGATTAGGACGTATTGTTCGATGATATATCGCAAGTAGCAGGTCGTTTTCAAAAACCTGTCGCAGATGTTTACAATGGGCTGTGTAGAATGAAAAATATGAACATATTTTTCCGGCAACAGTTTTTGACCTATTACGTGAATGCGTGTATTGAACCATGATAAAAAGATATTGTATACGATGAGGAACGAATGTGGATAACGAACAAAAAATATTTCATCAATCGAAACCAGTGGTAATAATGATATTATTGCAATTTTTTCAGGATGAATCATATTGTGTTTTTAAGATTACGGAAATAAATGAACTCTATGTTCCCATAAAAGAACAGAAACCTGTATCAAATATACGGAGTTTGGCAATAAAATCAAAGCAATAATAAAAAACAAGTACTGTGTTTTAAGGAATTTTACTTAATAATTGCGATTCGTAACGCGTTTCACTACACCGTAGCTTCTTCAGACGAATGATTATGCAGAAAAATGTAAATGAGAATATAACTATAAATGTTCTTGAGTAATTAAAAGCTTATTGGTTGCTTCTTCTTAAGTGGTTATTTATGACAGGTATATCCAATAAAATTAAGGAATAGATTGCTCCCCGAAAAGATTCAATAGAGGTGAAGGGCTTAAATCGACTTGTTCATTGATGAGTCTACCTGAGTGTTTGTATTTATTTATTTCTAAAGTTTCCCAAAGATCTACCTTCCAATATTTATTATCTGTATGCAAAATTTCAAACTGTGGGTCGAAAGAATGATTATTTTCTAAGAGATGATTCGCGTAATTTGAATCTGATTTTTTATTTGAAAAACTGCGTTTATGTTCCGATATTCTAATATTAAAATTTCTATGTGTTCTACCAATGTAGAAATTATCACCTGATTTATTGTTTTTACCTGGTTTGGTTTCATTATTTTTATATATTTGCCTAAATTATTATTAGTTTGGAAAGCTATATTGAAATTATTGCTACTTAAGAATGATTTCAGTTTCTCACTTGTAATGCCAACGTAGGTTAAGGTGTTGAATTTTTGTTTCAATTTATCGACAGGGTAAACTTCATTCAATGCGATTCTACTTTGTTTTTATTTAAAATATTATTTATTAGTTTGGGATTGTAACCATTATTTTTGGCTATTTGTTTAATCAAATTTAGTTCTTTGTTGAAATTTTCTGGTGATAGCGGGATGTTAATCAATCTATGAATAAAACTATTGAATGCTGACATTTTATGTTGATATGGATGACACGACGAGTTATGTATTCTAATCTGTATGTGACGGCTTATGGTAAATTGCGAAAACATGTTTTCCATTTTCATTCGAAATTGTTACGTCTAAGAAATTTATCGAATTATTGCTTTCTATTTCGGTTGTGAATTCAATTTTTGGATGTAATGAATTTATATGATTTTCGAAAATTCTCAACTGTCTATCTGTTCCTGTGAAGCAAATAATGATATCGTCTACATAGCGATACCAGTATAAACAATATTTACTGAGTGGATGATTATGAATTAATTTCTCTAAGTTATTCATGAAGATTTCTGCTAACAAAGGACTTAACGGATTGCCCATAATCAAGCCGTCTTCAATAGTATAATATTTGTAATTGAAATGGAAATAATTTTGATCTAAACAAATTTTTAATAATGAAAGAATATCTGATTTAATGATAGTATTGACATGATTACTTTCTAATAATTCTTCAACTAAGTAATACGTATCTTTTGGAGGAATGTTGGGAAATAGATTCTTAACATCGAAAGAAATGAGTTTGGAATTAGGTGGTATAATGGTATCTTTGATATTGGATATAGTTTTATTCATAGATTGATTATCGTCCCGTTATCACCAGAAAATTTCAACAAAGAATTAAATTTGATTAAACAAATAGCCAAAAATAATGGTTACAATCCCAAACTAATAAATAATATTTTAATATCTTTGATATTGGCAATAAGTTCGTATGAATTTTTGACCGAAAATTCAGATTTAAAATTGCAATGTTTTATTAGCAAGTCGTTGAGGAATTTTGAAAGTTTGAACGAAGGTGCCGTTACATAAGAAACAACAGGTCTAATAGGGTAATTAGGTTTATGAAGTTTTATCAACGAATATAATTCGGGGGATTGTGGATTGGAGTTAATGAATTTATATTTTTCTTGGTCTGTAATTAATGATTTTGCTGTCGAAATTATGTTTTTAACAACTTTCTGAAATTTTGCGGTAGGATCCTTAGTTGATGTTATATAGTTTCCGGCTGTTAAGAATTCTTCAGTTTTAGAAATATAATCGGTTTTACTAATCGCAATGACGGTGTTACCTTTATCTGCTTTAGTGAATACTAAATCGTTCTTGGTACTATTTTCACGAATTGTTTTTATTATCTCATAATCGGAATTGCAATGAGGTGATAATTTCGAAAAGTCTTCTTTGATGATTTTTGCTGTTTGATGTTTGGCTAAAATATTATCTTTGGAGTTTTTGAAAATAATTTCGGAGTCTATGCCTAACTGTTCAAAATTAGTTTTATTATGTTTTGGATGTAAATTATGTTTGAATCCTTTTTCTAATAGATCTTTTGTGGTTGTGTAAAATCGGTATCAGTTAAATTAGTGAATCTTTCAAAAATTTATGGTCTGAAAATTTATCAGTTGAAGGTTTGGGTGGAGAAATTTTGAATTTAAGTGAATTCAACTTTTTCTGTTGTTGCTGAAACTTTTATGAATTAAAATTTTGACATCGTATCTGGATTCAGAGTCTAAAATATCAAACTCAACAGGGTGCAATCTAAACAATAATTCCGTATGGATTACCTTCAAATATATGTTTGCAACGTCCCTCCTGTTGCACTGGATCTTCATATCCTCTTTGAGCCATATGCGTTGGCCTTTCTCAATTGCTCTTCTTGCTGGTCCACTGTTATGTGTCTTCAACCGTATGTAATTGGGAGTCAACCTGTTTTTCAAGCACATTGAGTAGAACCATATATGCTGAGTGTGAATTGCACATCTTAGTAGTATTTTGAAATACCACAAAGCCAAAAAGCCGGTATCAGCTTTCTGATACTGATGACTGTGATAATTTCTACATTGGTAGAACACATAGAAATTTTAATATTAGAATATCGGAACATAAACGAAGTTTTTCAAATAAAAAATCAGATTCAAATTACGCGAATCATCTCTTAGAAAATAATCATTCTTTCGACCCACAGTTTGAAATTTTGCATACAGATAATAAATATTGGAAGGTAGATCTTTGGGAAACTTTAGAAATAAATAAATACAAACACTCAGGTAGACTCATCAATGAACAAGTCGATTTAAGCCCTTCACCTCTATTGAATCTTTTCGGGTGAGCAATCTATTCCTTAATTTTATTGGATATACCTGTCATAAATAACCACTTAAGAAGAAGCATTCAATAAGCTTTTAATTACTCAAGAACATTTATAGTTATATTCTCATTTACATTTTTCTGCATAATCATTCGTCTGAAGAAGCTACGGTGTAGTGAAACGCGTTACGAATCGCAATTATTAAGTAAAATTCCTTAAAACACAGTACTTGTTTTTTATTATTGATAATGGAATTTTACCAAGTAAAAGCCTCCCAAATTCAAAAAATCAAAGCAGGCTCTAAATGTTAATTACACAGAATAAAATTGCAGTTTTCTCTGATGAATATTATCTGTCACTTGATGTTTATTGATTTGACGTCGCTGATTATAAGTATATCCTCATTTATAAATATTCAACCCTTTAGTAGGAAGTTTATGTAGAAAATATGGACTTGATAGAACCTCTCATAAGGAAGGAGCACAACTCAACAAAAGTAAACTCAGGTTTAACGAAGGAAGGAGCTTTCAATGATAACGTCATCAAATCCATTCAGAAGAAACTGAAATAAGAAAAACTGATAATAACCAAAGCAGATAAGGAAAATTGTATAGTGATTGTCAAGAAAGAAGAATACAACCAAAAATTTTTGAATTTTTAAATAACAATGGAATAAAGGAAAAAAGATAACCATATCAACATTAATCAAAAGAACTGAAGAATTATTGAAAGGAGTAGAATTTGTGTTCGGTAAACAACTAATAAAGAAACTCAGTTCAGCAAACACAAATTCTCCTGTGTTGTATGGACTCATGAAATTACATAAGATTTGAATTTTTTCGATAAAAATAAATCTGATTCAAATTATTCAAACCACCTAATAAAAGAAAACCATTCATTCAATGAAAACTTTGACATATTACATATAAAATCAAAAGTTCAAAATTAGATCTCCTAGAAGCATTAGAAATAAATAAATACAAACATTCGGACAAGCTTTTGAATGAACAGGTAGATTTGAATTACTCACCCTACTTAACTTGTTTAATTAGTTTTATTACCTCTCATACTAACTGTACAATGGCTCGGTGTGTATTTTCCTGTTATTCATCCAACTTGTTCTACGATTTGTTTATAATACCATACTCTTCATTCTATTTTTCATTCTTGATAAAGCTGCTGTGTCAGCGAAACGTCGTCGAATTTTTTCAAATAAAGTGTAGATTAAAGTTAAACCTTGTGTTTTATCTCATTTAAATTACATAAGAGTGATCGTATAGAAGAGATACCAGTAGTAGTACATTGCAACAGTCCATCATATAAAATTGCGAAATGGTTGAATAAATATTATAAAGAGGTAACTGGTTTCAGAGCAGAACATACCATCATAAACTCAAAGGATCTAGTAGACAACATAAAGAATACAAAGGTAAATGAAGGTTACAAACTGAAAACTATGGATATTGATAACTTATTCACAAATATACCAACCGAGGACTTAACAGAAGTTATAAAGATGACCTTATAGACTACCTTTGCATTGTCTAAACTATGCATGAAACAGAATTTTTTCAAATTTGACAACATCATATATGAACAGACAAATGGTTTGGCAATGAGTTCTGCAACTTCACCACTTATTGCTGATAGGTACATGGACTGGTTTGAGGAAAATTTCATTTTTAACGACAGGAATATTTATCGTGAGTACATTGTCTATTATCACAGATATGTTGATGATGTTCTTATAATGTGGAAGGATACAAATGAAAAATTTTAGAGTTTTATTGAATATTTGAATACATGTGTCAGTAAAATAAATTTCAAACTAGAGTCAGATGATGATAACTCTGTCAATTTCTTAGACTGAACAATAGACAAAATAGATGGATCACATTCTTTCCAGATATATAGAAAACCTTCACTCAAAAAAGTATGATAGATGTAACTTCACAACACCACTGGTCCCATAAAATAGCAGTTTCTCAAAGCTTGATCCATAGACTTATAAATATTCCCATGAACGAAAATAACTATGATATTGAACTCAATATAATCAAACAAATTGCGAAAGATAATAATTATGATGTAGACCTGATTGACAGAATGTTGTGTAAGAAACTACAACAAAAATTAATAAATGAAAATTTTCCAGTTTGTGAAAAACCAAGTTATAAGTTTGTTTGTTTGTTTGTTTTTCCTTTAACGTGCTCTGTTTCTGCCCAAGTTATAAGTATGTTTCATTACCATACATAGGTCCAATTTCGGTTAAAATTAGTGAAATAATAGAAAAGAAAGAAAACATCAAAGTAGCATTCAAGTAAAATAGGTCTTTAGGTGGATTGTTTCTAAACAATGAAGATACTACATCTTTACTAAGTGGAAAGGGTGTATATAAGTTAACATGTGAAACTTGTGGAGTAGTTTATATAGGTCTAACAGTGAGAAGTTTTCGAAAAGAGTGAGTGAACATCTGAAAACTCTAAGACTAAACAAAGAATGTCAAGAAGCTCATTTCGGTAATCATCATCATCATTATTTTGAGTCATTGCATATATCTCATAATATTGGACTAATACATTTTCAGGAAAAATATTAAATTTTGGTACATAATAAAAATTGTAATGTGACATTGATAAATAGTCAAGTGATTTTCAGAAACATACAAATTATGGATTGTTTCATTGATTAATGTTATAACCATGTCTGCTATTTTTGAAAAAGAAGATGACTTACTATTATAAGATCTGTGATACTTTGTTCTGTGGTTAGTTGACATAACCACACTTTCCGTTCGAATTTTCTTCGTTATTGTCTTGTCATAAAAATCAGTTTTCGCTTGAATTGTTTTAAGTTTTTAATTCATAATTTTAATAGGTATATTGATGAAATACCATTTCAATTTGTTGTGAAATGTCGGTCCTATTCATTGTTTTTAATTTTATTATAATTGACTTGACTTGCTGAGAAAAGATTGGGGCGGTTTTTTCAAAGAGCAGAATTTGTTACGTTATACTTCTAATATTTGTTTTTCTTGTAGTCACTGGTCTGAAGATGCTCTGATGTAAAGAGAGTGAAACTAGTAACCATAATAAATCTTTAGGAAGAAACTATAGGCACTTTTATTTAAATACCCTCATTTGTTTTCTAACAGGTCTTGTTTACGAGTTATAGCTTTCATTATGAAACACTTAATTCCCGTAATAATTTGCTCGTAATTATAAAAATATTGATTTAACTTGCTATGACATCGTCAGGTACGGTTTGTGTGAATGCTTTGAATTTTGTCGCATTTGTGGAGAATATATATTTGAAGAAATCCGTTTAAATTTGACAGGGTGAGTGGAGCTTACGAAATTACTTTGGGCATCCACTGGAAATACGTGATAAGCCTTAGGATCCTCAAAAGATATGTAAAATAGGCGTTGGCTTTCAACGTTTCTAGGCAAATAAGAAAAGAAGACCTTTCCGGTACGAACCTGGTTTTACCTGGAAAGACCCCGTCAATCACCATGATGACTGTTAAGTAAGAATAATTGGCATTAGCTAAAAAAATCGAGTCAAATAGGAATATCCCTCCATGCGATCGGCACATAGACGCATTCATATCCCTAGAACTTCCCCTGTATCTCAAGCTAATGTTTCAGTGCAGAAGACAATGAGACGAAAATTGACAGTAGTTATCGTCTCTTCGCATGCGACCTGAAACCGCCGAAGTTATTCAATCGAGATGATTCAAACGACCTAATGAGAGAGCTGCTCGAGAAATCAAGACTTCTGGTCTAAAAGAAAGTACCAAAGGAACTAAAATGTCTTATTTCCTCACAAGAGAACAGAATTTCGTACAATATATGATGAAGTAGATGATTCTATATTTTTTAAACATATACGAGTCGACAAGAATTGAATAAACACCTCAAAAAAGTCTATGGAACACTTCTGAATATCGATATATCGTATCCAGAACGATCAATATGGATGATTTTATGTAGAGTGCCGCAACAAATTTCAGTTTTTCTTATGGAAAACAAAAATGCAGCAGAAGCGACGCTGCTTTATAATCATTTCATGTATTCAGTATTTGAAATCAGTTAGTTGGCACTTTGCTTCTGTTGTAAGCACAAATAAAAGATAAAAGTGAGATTTTGCTAATTTTACCCAACTGACCAATGCACCCTCCCACAAGTCAAAATTTCAGAATTCAGCGAAAAGATTGAGATATATAGCGGCTAGATTCATGAAATGGATAGTTTTTCCTTTTACCGGCTGCGAATATTGGCAAGACAATACTCATCACAGTGATTGTAATCGATTATAGCAAAATAGAATTAAATATTCAAAAATAATTTGAAAATCACCATCTTGCTCAAATTAACATTTTTCAGTCATAATCAAACACCCTTTGTAATCGTAATCAAACTATGTCAATTCCAAATTACCCTTGACGATGAAACTTATTCCAAAGCGAACTGGTCTAAATTTCATGAACCATTTCAAACAAATCAATTGATGAAATCACTCTTTTGAATGAAAATTCGATTTACCATTTGAACTTAACCAAGCATCTAAATTCAACATAAGCTGAACCATTGTTGAAGGGGCGAATTTTGGACCACATGACATGAAAACGAAGGGGGTAGAGTAAATAATTATAAACATCAAGCATCTCGTTCGACAGGGGCGTATTTGATAGACTAACAATCCGGTTTTCAGAATAAAACATGAATTTTGGATGAGAGTTGGACTTTTTTATTGAATGAACATAATAGTTTACGATACGATACTGAAAGATATATATATATATATATATATATTTGAAAAGCCTCTGACACTACTCGTTGGTACATTGATGTGATTGTCCGATGATGCTATAATTTGTATATATTCTGGTAGATTGATATATCATCTAACGTTCTAACGTTATCCTATTGCCTATTGGCAATGGTATTAATTACCGGGTGGTGGATTTATATTTTTTCATGAAATCAGTTTGATTGCATGAACAGATATATGGGCAACTCTTCGGGGTTAAACCCTTTTTTTATTCTTTTGAAGAGAAACGATTTACAAAACTTCGAATAATTGTATTTACAATAAATTCTTATATCTATAATTTTTTTGTGAGTCAGAAAAAACACAAGTGGGAGCTCAGGAGATGTAACAGGGGAACCATACTATCTTGCATATGATTCAATAAACGAATGAAAAACCTGACGAAAAAACTCGTTTCCCTGTCGCTATTGCACTAGCAATAGCTTGTCTGTTTATGTTGTGTTAGTGTCGTGTGTACACAAAGAGTACCAAAGATTTTTTCTGCTTAGCCGCTTCATTCTCTCTTGCATTCCATGTTTTCCAAACGAAGAAAGGGGGTTTGGGACAGGAATCTGTAACAATGGAAAAAGAAAACCAGCAGAAAAACATTTTAACAATCATACTTCTTATATGTCTAAACAAATCTGAGAAAAGATTTTACATAGCAATCAAGGTCATGGAAAGAACTAAGGAGATAATCAAAAAGTACATAACCTGCGATATTTCCTCTTTCGCGGAGATGTTCTTCCGTCACAGTGAGTCTCCTGAAACACATTCACTTCCTGGTTCTTGCTTGCCAATCTTGAAGTATAATCGCAAAAAATCCTTCAATATTCAAACTCAACAAAACAATTCCCTCTCTGTTTGACCGAGAGAGCCCCGATGGTCAGGTTCAGTCTTCCAAGTGATGCCGATTATGGTCTATAGATGTTTTAGAATCATTATGGACCCAATAATTTGGGTTGACATCTCCCATATATTATTTCTTAGTGGATACTGTTTAATTTAAAGAAAAATATGACAAATGTCGTATTGGAAGATGAACCAATGGAGGAATCATTTATATTGCAAAACACTATTCGTGCCATGTTATAATAATTTTTCGAAGTTAACAAAGACTTTATTTTCCTTTTTATAAATTTTTTTATCTTCTTCATAAGTTAAAGTTATACCTCCAATTTTCTATCGTAGTATGCTATTATTTATTGCGGAATGGATTAGCCACATGCTAAATGCCAGAGTGATCAACAGTTCTCTCAGAAGGTAAAGTAGTCAGTTTTGTGGCTGGTAGTGACTGTCGGAGGAGAACTATCCCCTTTGTTGTGGTTGCTACTGATTGATGGCCTTCTGGAACTAAACGTTTATGAACAAAGCCTATATAGTAGTTATGATGCCATTCAACAGGAAAAAAGAAGATATTCGTATGCCTCCCGATCCGAAGTGGAGTGTTTATTCCGGTTGCGGTGGAAGCAAAATATTTAAGGGTAACCGTGAGTAAGCTTATGCGGAACTCGCACCTGGAAAACAAAGCAACTCAATTGGTTATATGTGAAGGTAGTGAGACCTTGTTTCATGAATGGGTGCATTGCTGGAGAAGCAATTCCAATTCAAACTCTCGAAATTGCAGAGAACAGCCTTCATGATGATCATCGAAGCATTTCGCTATACGGCAGCCATGGAGCGGATACGCTCCTCCACCTGGTGATTAAAAGAGTAGCTAGCATGGCTACCTATAAGTTTCATAACCTTTCAAATATGTTCAGCTTTGTGTCCGGCGTTCTACAATCTGAAATTGAGGACAAAGAGATGCTAAGTATGAAGTCTGACATAGCAACACTCAAAACGATCATGGAGCAGCCATTCCAGATCATCATTCCCAGCCGATAGGAATGGACCAACTCTAGCGACCGCCAAATTTGGTGCTTTCTGTTAGTTTTCAGACGGTTTCAAAACTGCCCAAGATGTTGGTGCTGGTATTTATGGCAGGGGTGCAGCCAAAGGAAAGTATATCTGTTTTGTTTTTCATCCAAAAGGTAATGGGAAGGCGCACTCATTAGACGCTCTAGGAACAGCCTTGGCATTGGCCGCACCAGAGGCGAGGTTTAGACTTCCCTTGAAGACCGAAAGGATGAAAAATAATCGGTGGTTAGACCGACCTGAAGGTACGATATCATTAGCTGAGCTTCACAGACAATTTTCCAGGCTTGAGGGTTCTAATTGCCATACTTAAAGGCACTGTCGCCTCGGGACTCATCTAAATAATTAGGGACTAATTGAGAACCATTCATGAAGACCATGTGAGGAGGAAATAGAATCAATAGAACACGCCATGTGGAAATGCCTAGCTGGAGAAAAAATCTTGAAGAAGTTGGATCTAACAGACTGGAACTGACTGAGTTCATTGAGCTCTTACCCACGAAACTTATAGTATTTCACAAGAAGGGAGAAGCTTAAAGGTGAAGTTTCAACTTTATACGCTTACGCGATCTTGAGAAAATGCTTATATGTTCATTATCGCTTTTTTGTGATACAACTACAATTCTACAGTTTAAGTATTTTTCCTATCGCATTAGATAAACGACTTTGCTTCTTGTAAGATTTCATAGTTCTAGGTTGGCAGAAAATACCCTGTAGCTTTCGATTTCCTTGCTAGACAGTCGGACAGCAAAGTGATTTTTCAGGGTTTTTTCCTTTTTGTAGTACAGAAGCCTACAAATGCAATGCTCTTCGTTAGTCAGTATATTATCTTCATACTGATGAATTGAGTAAGTCATTTTTAGTTTCTAAATATTCATAATACTACGAATTAGGATTTCATGAAATTGAAAATCGGGTAGGCGGAGAAATTGCGGGAGAATTTGATGATGATGAGTAACATAACTATGACAAATGTCATATTTTTCGAACGACTGTCAAAATTTTTTCGCAAATTTTTCTTAAAAGTAAACAAGTTCCACGAAGAAATAATATATGGGCGATGTCAATCCAGATTATTGGGTCCATAATGATTCTAAAATATCTATAGATCATAATCGACATCACTTGGAAGACTGAACCTAGCCATCGGGGCTCTCTCGGTCAAACAGAGATGGAATTTGAGGAAATATCGCAGGTTATGTATTTTTCTATTATCTCCTTAGTCCTTTTCACGACCTTGATTGCTATGTGAAATCTTTTCTCAGATTTGTTTAGACATATAAGAAGTATGATTGTTGAAATATTTTTCTGCTGGTTTTCTTTTTCCATTGTTACAGATTCCTGTCCCAAACCCCCTTTCTTCGTTTGGAAAACATGGAACGCAAGAGAGAATGAAGCGGCTAAGCAGAAAAATCTTTGGTACTCTTTGTGTACACACGACACTAACACAACATAAACAGACAAGCTATTGCTAGTGCATAGCGACAGGGAAACGAGTTTTTTCCTCAGGTTTTTTCACTCATTTATTGAATCATATACGTATGGTTCCCCTGTTACATTTCCTGAGCTCACACTTGTGCTTTTTCTGATACACACCAACATTATAGATATAAGCATTTATTGTAAATACAATTATTCAAATTTTTGTAAATCCTCTTTCTTCAAAACAATATATATACTATGAATCGTAAATCACGATCTGATCGAAATTCTTTTTTCGATTCGTTTGTCGAGGTTAGGTTAGATTACTACTACTTCTCGGCCTTGCAGCCAAATTTGCTTCTGCGAAATTCAGTTTTCTTTTCAGGACTAAGTAATACTTCACGTCATCACAGATGAATCTTATATACAAAGCACAGGTACGACCTGGTCAGAATACTGTTCCATATGTGGCTTCGCACTCAAAGATTCATTACATCTATTGGATAGTGTCCCAGAAGAGGTGCGCCTCATCGACCACCAGGAGATCACGCGTAATCTCTAGCCTCTTACTCAATGGTGGAAGTTTGCTGAAACTCTTTTTCGTAGACACTTCCATGGTAAATGCTTTGAAGAACTGAAATGTTTGGTTCCGAAAGAATCCAGTTATTCTTCAAGAAGCGAGTGAAAACACACATTAAATCATTTTGGGCGGTTACAGTTGTGGCTTGACAGGCATCGCCTCTTCCCTAGAGTTAGGAATAAAGAAAAAAACAATTTCTTATGCAGATTTCAAACATTTCTATCACGAAACATTTCAGGTTATCTATTCTCATATAATTTAAAATTCTTGAGGCTAATGCCACCCTGTGCTTCCTCTCAGTTGACCTTATGGGCCCTCTAGGAAGTCGTCCAGGCGTGACAATGCCAGATGCACCTTGTAATAAACACCCATTGGATCTTCTATTCATTCAGCATCGCACATTACAATTAATTACAAGCGTTTTGACTCTGCGACACTTGATTTATAGCAGGGTGACATTGCAACCCTTCGTTACTGCCAGGACGAAGAATTGCTTGGTTTTATGGACAAATTGCGTTAATTGGATCTAAGATAATAAATGAACTGAATACAATATTCGCTGTTAATGAACATGAAACATTGATTCAACTATAATACAAAAATGCTATTATTTATGTATTATAATAAATGTATTTTATGAGGAATTAGGACCAACTTTCGTCACGACAGGATTTCTAGTTACGAGAAATAGTGTTGCAAGTTGCAATATGTTTCATAGAATTTATGCACAACTAATACTTCCTCTTCTTCGTTGAGGTAATATTCACTGTATGCTGCTAAATTGAAATCACTTTTTTTCGCGTAGAGTATAGTATATTCGGGGAAGGTCATCAAATGATTCCCTACACAAACAAAAATATATCGAGTTTGCTTTCACCCCTTGTGGATTCGATCCAATTAACTTCATTGAAATAACAAAAACCTTGTGTCAAGAAATTAACGCACAATTTCAAACTTTTTCCTGGTAAATCATCAACACATGTTTTTTCGTATATATCTGGACATATGTCGATAGAATTCAATGCTTTTTCTTTGCACCTTCAGAAAAAGAATGAAACAATAAAATTGATATTTCGAAGGAAACCACCATATTGATAACAGTAGTTGTTGATCACTTTTTGAAGATAGCGCAACGAGAATCATGAGATTTGTCCCTGGAAGAATGAGTTGAAGCTGTGATGTTGGATGACCTAGATTGGACAAGAATAGGCAAAAGACTCAGGGTGTACCATTCAATTGTATCTAGAATGGTCCGCAGATACAAGGTGAATGGTAGTCGTTAAAGGAGACCTTTTTTTTGACGAGGGGAAAACCTTCATAGCCGAAAACTGCTTAGGTTTCATCGCATTGAACAGTGTCGAACTCCGCTTCTACTGACAAAAACCTCTCTAGGAGCCAACTCTCTCGGAACTGATTGTTGTTACACAACAGTTCTGATTCGTATTAGATCCGATAAGAATCGAATAATATTCATGAATTATAATAAACAACAAATATGAGCTTTGAACATCAAGATTGGACAATTACTTCTCAAGTATATCAATGAAATAGAAAATAAAAGTTCTTGTCAAATTATCATTTCTTGGGAGTATCCAAAAGCCAAAAGCGAGAAATTAGTTATCAAATAAAGGAACACTACTGAATACATAGAAATTTCACCTTATGTGATTGCCCTATACGTAACTATCTTATATAAATTCAAATTGACCAAAATTCACACCAGAAAGAACAAACATCCTCTGAATTGAATTGTTCTTGTGGAAAGCAGAAATGAGATCCACAAATTTATGAATTACATTATGGACCCTCATATACAATACAATGATGTTAACTATATATCAGTTTCAGTGAAACTGTTTCTTGTAACTGTTAGTTTCCTAGATCCTTAACTGTCGAGTTGGCAGTTGGTTTCGAGCAGTCAGCTTCTTATAAACTTGCTCTCTAATAATTGAAATTTTTATTCTTCAATTTTACTACTCTTCAATTCATTTCCTTCTAAAGTTTTACAATATACTAGGAAATGAAAATGAAAGTAAGAATTTGCATTAAAACAACTTCATATTTCCATTTTACGTGATGAATGTACTCATTTTGTACAATTATATAAAATACCTATAGTACAACAACCTATAACAAAAATTGTTAAATTGCATAGCATTCTCCAAGTAGTTGTCGACTTTTTTCCAAAATCTGATTCACATAAGCAGGAGCATGTTTTCTGTGACTTTCATAAATCTTGGTTGAAAGTTGTGGTTGTACAAAATGAAACCTCGTATGCAACTTCTACATATTTGAACATCATGTTTCCCACTATCAAACACCTATAACAGAGGAATTTCAACAACCTTGATAAAATTTCCTGAGAAACAGTAACTATGAGTTATGAATAGAAGGAACTCACAATAATTACCTTTTGTGCAAATTAGAGATCTGATTTTCTTTGGATCAAACTTGAACATTGTCAAACACATTGAATCTCATTCACTTTTATATTTGGATAATTGTAGAATAGAAACGTACTTCCTCTTGAATAAACTGAAACGAAAATTCAATCTGAAATGGCACGGTTTTATGGACAACCAGTTTGAAATATTTTAATACAGATATAGCCTTTAGTGGATAGCTCTCAATATTCATATGATACATACTCTAAATGACCTAACGAAAACTTCATCGAGTTCCTTCCAGAAAAAAGATTATTAAACAAAAGAACTCAATACCTATTAATAGCAACTCAAAGGATAGCCCATCATTTTGTAAGATCCCCCAATTGATTCGTTGAAAAGTCCTAGTAATTCCAGGACATTTTTCAACGCATAGACGTTAAAATAACTATGAAAGAGAAATGGAATATGTGAATTCTGAGTACATTTCTTGAGCTTGCTGAAAAAAATATACATTAAAATACATAAATAAACCTCAAAATTCATTCACTTACCTTTCAAACATTATTGTGAGTCTCCTTAACTCCGTTTTATTATAACATTTCGTTTGAATAACATTGTTTAGGTTAGAATAACCACAAAACGTTTGAAAGTTTGTCGTTTCTTCCTGAACAAAATATACATATAAATGTATTAAATGGATAAAATAAACATTAAACTACGTTCACTCACCTCTAAAAGTTTATTGCTAGTTTCGTCAAACTTTCCATTCAAATAAAATTTGAAATTACTTATTTTCACAGATCGAATATAAGACTGATTGAAATAAGGTTAGATTCGATTGTCACTCAGAAGAGAAAGAGCATTATATTCTAGATATAGTAACGAAATTATGTTGGTGAAAATAAAATTATTTCCATATCAATATTTTCATTCAAAAGAGAGAGCATTAAATTTTACATGTTGGTTAAGCTCACTTTCGACATTGAACAGCAATCCAACTGGCGGTAGGAGAGTGACTGGCTCAGTCCCCGTGTTTCCGTTTTTTTTCTCGAATTTCTAGGTCTCAAAAATTATCCCAAATTCAAAAATTAAGTCGTAAAGTAACGATTTCTCTTCGCGGATCCGATCTCGAGATATGTAGGAATCGTTCGACACCCGAATTCATTATCCCGGTAACCCCGTATAAGTAGGACGGATGCAAGAAAAACACTTATTCTGACAGCTCCAGGTTAGTTAATTTCTGGCCATTAGAGATATTCGGAATGAGGAAAATGGGTCGAAATTTTGCAAAAGTTCGCCGATAGCACTTCGTTGAATCGAAGATTTTCCAGTTTTCCCGTCGTTTAACGGGAATGAAACTATTCCGGCGCAACATGCGAAACTCGAGGCTTGCTTTGTGTCCAGGTTTTGAAACGATCGAGCGAGATGGACAAATTTGTATAGACATAAGAGTTCGACGAAATTATCTCCTCCACTCGCGAAAAATCGGACACCTTTTTTATTTTCGCTTTTTCGGGGCTTTCTTTCTTAATTTTCGCTCGATCGATCGTTCCGATCGCCTCCCGAAGTTTCCGATTCCGAATAAATCTCGCCGTTTCTACTTTCCGTTCGCTCTCGGCGACGTTTCGGCGAAAATTTTCGAAAAATCCTCAGGGCTCCGTCGTTCGAGCTAGGGGCTCCAAATTTGGCACGGATCTTCCTCAGGCCCTTTCTCGCCAGAAAAAAAATAATCGCTGCGTTGTTTCTTCTCCGCCCGGTCCAAACTACCGTTATCCCCTCCGTTTATTCCCGAAAGAGGCCTTATGACTTTAATAGTATAGACTACTTCAATAAAACTTTGTGAGCAATTTTTATGCTGAACTGTATATTCTCGCAACCTTTCAAATCGGATAAAGTAAAATTACACTAGCCTGTACCACAGGTTCAGACTATTCGTTCGAATCAATAAGTTTTATTTTGGTGAAAAGTTGACAACATCCCTCGCTATGTAATTCAGAAATAATGAGCTGAACGGGGATGGGGTGAGATTGTATAATTCTATTATGCTGGCAGAACAGAATGGAATATTCGAACAGTTGTGCATTTGGGTTGCGCGTATCAGATTTCCTGACCTGATAGCATCACTTATGGTCTTACTAACAAAGCAGTAGATGGCTATCAGTGACCTTTAAGCCATGGATTCTCTGAATTAACCTTTATCAGATTCTGTTTTTCGTGATGTTCATTTTCGTTGATAGAGAGAGTTGAATGAATCCATTTAACACTCAGATAATGTTTTACTCTGAATTGAGGTGATGGGATACAACTTCTTTTGTAATCACTCAATTACACTGATAAACAGTAAATTTATCAAACGAACTCGAGTCATATTCTCAACTACTACTACCTACCCACATACATACTTAGTTTTGTTCATTCACCCTCAGTTTTCATAAAACATCGACTCGATTACGCGAATTTCGCTTACCGACGTGTATTTCCGAATAAATTAACAAAAAGATATTTTAAGATTTTTTAAGATTAGTGTTATACATATACTAAGATGCCTAGAGTGTGTGTAAACTATCCTGATAACTTCTGTTATATTTAAGATCAACTTACTGTTAAAAGTAAACGTAGCAGTTTGACACCATCAGTTAAAAATTTGGGGGTCTATGCAATGAAAAATGGGGGTCCACGATAGTGGATCTCAACACATAAACTGATATTACCTATTTACTTACATTTAATTTTCGAAGTGATACTATTTCCGGTTATACCGGAAGTGGGTCATCACTTTGTTATTTCAAATGGCAATCTACCTTTTTTATTATACATCTAGGACCGACATTTGAGCAAGGCATAAAATACCCAGGTTGTTGGCACTTATCTGTCAAAACTTTCGACAGATTTAATTATTTTTTTTGTTATAAACTCGATTTTGAGGAACATTTAAAAAAATTGTAGCTCCTAGATCTTTTACACTACAGACACAATTTTTGCTTGGGTGTATAGAAGAAGGATCAAGAGATTTTTAAGCAGTTTACACTTGTCAAATGTTTGTTGCGTTGTTCTGTATGATTTTTGAATTTGGCCTTTTTCAAACAGCAATAACTCAATTTTTTCAAATGACACGTGCCAATTTTTATATCGCCATCATCGTCATATTTCAGATGAAATTGTATCAGCATGTACTATACCTATCTCTTATAGTTCCGAAATAATTTGGGAATATATTGAATTTTGATGATTTTGCAACACTAACAGAGAATGCTTTGAAATGTTTGAATCAAGTAGCTGAACTGGCTACGCTCACCTGACAGATACCTGAAATTAATGTACTGGTCACTTCGTTCATTCGAATTTGATATTTCAACAAGAATTTGAAGTGAAAATTTTTGAAAAACACCAGATTGATGATAAAATGGCTGATTATTCAAACGAGGATATGTTTAATCTCTTTTTAATTCATCACTAATGTCAAAAAGTGGTGGATAGAACTTGCAGGCAATTCAATAATCAATTTCCAAATTTGGCGCCTATGAGTAGAACAAAATTTGGAAGGATTAGAAGCAATTTTCTGCAATTTGGAGGAACAAAATACATAGAAACTAGAAGAAAACCAATTCTCCAGGACGACGACAATCAAATTAATACGCTAGCGTATCTTCGTGCCAATCCACATGCTTCCATTAAGTCAGCATCAATGGATATTGGATTGAGTTATACTTCCATTCAAAGGATCCTTATGAAACATAACATGCACCCGTATTTCTTTATCAGACTACAAGAATTGAAACCAACTGACCTTCCCAAGCGGCTAAATTCTGTGAAAATTTATTAATTCGGCTTCAAGAAAATGGGACAATTCTGCAAAAAATTATATGGTCTGATGAAGCCATGTTCATTGAAAGGGGACTAACCAACAGGAGAAATCGACATTTTTGGGCCACAGAAAATCCACATTTCATTGAGGTTATTGATTTCCAAAATAAATTCAGCGTGAACGTTTTTGCAATTTTAATGAATTATATGTTGGCTTATCACATTTATGAGGAACTAGGTATGTGGCCACTCACTACATAGTCACCGACAAGACTGTGAGTGAACTCACTATGTACAATCACTCAAGATAGGAATAGCTGAACTCAGTACGTACAGCTAGGAGTTAGACCCAAGTTCTCTCAGTTCGAGACCTCGAATGCCTATCCGTGCGCGTAGAGCCTTCATCTCGCTTGTTTTACATCTCCTTGGTTTGTCCTGGGGTTCTACTGATTGGTTATCATCCTTCTTTTATGTTCTGGAGCATTTATGCTGGCCTGTTGTATTCTCTTCCATTGTACTAGGGATGTCCTCTTTCCTGTTGCCCCGGTTGTAGTTCCATTATTTGGTTGATCTCCTTGTTTTTGTGGTTTTCCATCTGGTCGGTTGTCTTTGTCATTAGTTGTGTGATGATTTCTTCCAGTGTGTTGGTTTCCATTTCCATCTTGTAGTTCCATGTTATGGTCTTCATGAGTGCGATGTCCAGTTTGTCCATGGTTCCTGTGGCTGCGTGCAGGTGTGTTGGTTCCCTTCGTACTATTGCGATGATAATGTTCCTTTCTGTGATTGTCTTCAGTATCCTTCCGCTTTTGTTCGTTTTTCTGCTGTTCAAGTCCGAATCCTTGGCATTCAAGTCCCCAGCTGCGATGGTTGGCGTGTTGCTGTTGAATATGGCTTTGATGTCGATTTTCTTCTCTCTAGGTAGGTCGTCAGTTCATGTCGTTTGTTGGCGATTGAGTTTGCGTTCCAGAATGCTATTGTAAGTTGTCTCTCCATAAATCTATTTCCTGTTGAAAAGCTGAATGAGCTTGCTCTGTTCTTCTAAAAATTTCATCTTCTGTTCTGTCGTTGCATTTGTCGCATTGAATTGGATGGCCATTCGTTCTAGAATCATCGCTAGATCATCTTCTCTAGTTATCTGGGGTCCTCTTGTATCAGTCGTTTTCTTTTCCTCCTTTTGTTTCTGGTCATCTTTGTGTTCGGTCCTTTTTGCTTGGTCGGCAGCCTTCTTCTCCTCCGCCCTTTTTGTCCAGAAGTTCATAGTTGGCGCATTTTTCCGTCGGTCGATTCTTCGGGTTGTTCGGGTTCCTTGGGCAGTTGACGTTGCTTGATAGATGCTCTCCTCCACAGTTGGCGCATTTCGATGCTGATGTCCTTGGCTTCTTACATTCCGCTGTCATGTGATCGTCTCCGCATTTAAGGCATTTGGGTGTGTCCAAATAGCTGGCATCGGTGGCATTGTATGACTTCTGATTTCAATCTTAGGCTCTCCACTTGTATCGACGTTCCGCAGCAGAACTTCAGGTTGTTGAAGATACTCTTGTAGCTCTTCTTTATTTCGATTAGTACCAGTGCGGCTGGGTGGACGTTCCTTCCTTTCATCCTCGTCACTTTTGTTGTCGGGTATCCTTGTTGTTCCAGATCCTCGGCGATCTACTCTTCAGTCTGCTCCGTCATGACTCCTCGAAGCACCACCTTCAACTTCTTCTCCGATCTCAATTCGTATGTGTAGAACTCGACGTTGTCCTTCTTCAGAAGATGGAATAGTTTCCTGTAGTCGTCCTCGGTTGTTGGTTCCACTTGTATACCCTGTGAAATTAATTTTGCTCGATTATACCTTATACTTGACTGCTTCATCTGGTTGCTTATATTCGTCCACTTCATTTTTCCCTAATTGTCTATCCGTGTTTCAGGCGGTACCCTTTATACCGTTTCGCTTGCTCTGTCAATCTGCGTTGTAGCATCGTGCGCTATGCATTACTCGTCCTGGCAGTACAGCGGTGTTGCCTGGTCTTGTGTTATGTCGTGTAACTTAGTGATGAAAACAACGTTGCCATTACAACTTTTCTGGGATAGAAGCATTTTCTAAGCACAAGTTGAAAAGATCCTTGACTTTTCATAATAATCAATTGATTACCAACAACTAATTACTCAAAGATTGATTAGAACACTCCGAAAATCTAAAACGCAACAGTAATCATTCGAGGAATCCATTTTTACTTGCGGGCATCTCTTTAAAGTTGTAAGCGCTTCCGTAAAGATAAAATTTCCAAAATTACTATATTTTTTGTGGAGAATTCAAGGAATGTAAATTTTTTAGTTCAAAGAAAACGGAATCATTTTTGAACTAAAATCTGATAAGAACCCCATAGTATATTTTGAAAAACTAGTCCATGTGATTTTTCTGAATATTTCTTGAAATGAAAGTAACACAATTTCATTTAGCCCTAACGAAAAACTCAACGTAAATCATCTACGTATCATTCATTTATTTATTTGCTCCATTTGAAATATCCATCACTTTAAACGGTAATCTTCCGATTTGAAGGAATTTATGATATTGTTGATGGTATTGGAGACATTACAGAAACATGTAAATTATACAAATCGGATATTTTCAGATCTGAAAATCATTCTCTCAAACTATCTGCACCTGGTAGCAATCTCTTTCAATTTGTCCCTTGTCGGTCGTCCTAAGGCTGTCACGTGGTCATTTCAGGGCCCTTATTTACCTTTCACGATCAGCGTTATGGACGCGATAACTACCCTGTGCCACAATTTGCTATCTTCCCTAGTGGTCATCAGTTTTATATATCGGAATAGGTTGGTTGGGCCAAACCCACGGATGTGATAGAGTATATAAGAGAAAGCACACAAGAAGAATATTTGCAAGTATTTTTGATATTCGGCGTTTTTTATAAATACTTCTTCATTCATTTTCATTCAGAAAAGAGTGAAATAGATATTGAATTTTTGGACTCTATTTTAAAATATACAAAAGTCAAGAGCCACTTTGAAGCTCACGGTCATAACTTAGCTTAGGTTGAGTTATTGACATTTGAATTTGGGAGGCATCATATAAATTCATTACATCCAAAAATTGCATTCACAACCGAAATAGAAAGCAATAATTCGATAAATTTTTTAGACGTAACAATTTCGAATGAAAATGGAAAACATGTTTTCGCAATTTACCATAAGCCGTCACATACAGATATTATAATACATAACTCGTCGTGTCATCCATATCAACATAAAATGTCAGCATTCAATAGTTTTATTCATAGATTGATTAACATCCCGCTATCACCAGAAAATTTCAACAAAGAACTAAATTTGATTAAACAAATAGCCAAAAATAATGGTTACAATCCCAAACTAATAAATAATATTCTAAATAAAAACAAAGTAGAATCGCATTGAATGAAGTTTACCCTGTCGATAAATTGAAACAAAAATTCAACATCTTAACCTACGTTGGCATTACAAGTGAGAAACTGAAATCATTCTTAAGTATCAATAATTTCAACATAGCTTTCCAAACTAATAATAATTTTGGCAAATATATAAAAAATAATAAAACCAAACCAGGTAAAAACAATAAATCAGGTGTTTATAGATTGAATTGCAATGACTGTGATAATTTCTACATTGGTAGAACACATAAAAATTTTGATATTAGAATATCGGAACATAAACGCAGTTTTTCAAATAAAAATCAGATTCAAATTACGCGAATCATCTCTTAGAAAATAATCATTCTTTCGACCCACAGTTTGAAATTTTGCATACAGATAATAAATATTGGAAGGTAGATCTTTGGGAAACTTTAGAAATAAATAAATACAAACACTCAGGTAGACTCATCGATGAACAAGTCGATTTAAGCCCTTCACCTCTATTGAATCTTTTCGGGGAGCAATCTATTCCTTAATTTTATTGGATATACCTGTCATAAATAACCACTTAGGAGGAGGCGACCAATAAGCTTTTAATTACTCAAGAACATTTATAGTTATATTCTCATTTACATTTTTCTGCATAATCATTCGTCTGAAGAAGCTACGGTGTAGTGAAACGCGTCACGAATCGCAATTATTAAGTAAAATTCCTTTAAAACACAGTACTTGTTTTTTATTATTGAGTTATTGAAGTGCTTTTCCTGCATTTTTTTCTGAATTTTCAACAAACCAATCTTGCAGATGCCATAAAGCTAATACAGAATGAATAGGGGATGACTTTTGCGGTAATGGAGGATTTACACAGAATAAGAACTTGTGTGATCGGTTCTAAAATCGAAATTGTAGCTAATGTAGTAACCTGCACTTTGAATGAAGGGATTCTTGGTTTATTGTCTTTTTTCAATGAAATAGCTTTAAATGTTCAACATTCGGCGTGCGTATCTGATGAACTAGACCAGGCGAACGAACAAGTTGCACATTCAAGTAAAGAGGGTAAGTAAAATCCAACATACACAAAAACATATAGGTGCATTGGACATCCTAGATTACAGTTTTTCTCTGTACAGATGTGCCATTGATGATTCTGTGTGAATGTAAGAACACATAATCTTTTATTAATCTTTAATTCTCGATTTTCGACTAGCTTTGAATCGATTATCTGACATTTTTTAAGTCCGTGATCCTCATAACTACAAATTTGATAAATGATTGGTTTATCAAATAATTGATCGATGAAGCCTGAACTACGTGATAGTTGATATTCATAATGAATAATAAATTAAAACAAGTTACTATGTTTTAACTATCACTAATTTATTGATGTAAAGAATAACAAAATTTTACATTGGTTGGACCGGTTTCGGACATACGTCCATTATCAACAACAAGCTAATGAAAACTGAATACTCATGTACAATACAGGAATTACCATCAATAAAATGCTAGTAGAGGTCACAGTAACTTAAATAATGGTGATTGGTATGTAATTTAGTCTACCTGGTCGTTAAGGAGCTTAGCCTTTTCTACCCTAGATGCCTTGAAAATTTCCATAGATTCACAGAAATTAAGTTTATAAGATTTATCACAGGAATGAAGAATTTTTAGCTGTTGATGTTCTGGATAAGGATGACATTCATTGAGACAATGTGCAGCTAAAGCTGAATCATATGAATGACCGGAAATGTTCTTTGTATCTAGCCTTGAAAGAGCGTCCTGTTCGACCTATATAAAAGGAATTGCACTCAGAACATGTTGATTGGTATACTCTTGATTTTTCGAATTTATCGGTTTTATCTTTTGTGTTGAAAAGCAAGCCTGACAATTTGCTAACTGGTTTGAATGCAATATGAACTTTTTTACTTTCAGACAAAACTCTAGCAACCTGTTCTGACGTTTTCTCAAAATATGTTAGAGACATAAATTTTTCGGGCTTTTCTCTCTTGGATTGGGGATTTATCATTTCGATTGATTAAACTCTCTATTGCTTTTATTTCGAAGCCGTTGTTCTCTGCTATTAACATAAAGGTGTTAAGAATTCTGATTTTCGGTCCATGTCCGATAAAGGCAAAGAAATCGCTGTGTGAATCATGGATTTGAAGGCTGCTATTTTTTGAAAATACGGGTGAAATGAATCTATGGGTATGACATTATCCGTGTACGATGGTTTTCTGAAGATATTAATTGATAAACGGTTATTATTCTCCCGGGTAATTGTTAGATCTAAGAAATTGATTTTACTAACTTCTTCTATTTCTACTATTTTAGGATGAATACTATCAATGAAATTCAGGAAGATTTCTAGCTGTTTCAATGAAACATGCTCAAATGTCATCAACATATCGGTACCAAAAGAGAATATGCCTTTTCGTCAAAGGTGACGTCATAATTTTAATGTTTTCCAAATTAGACATGAAAATTTCAGATAGAAAGGGACTGAGGGTGAACCCATAGCTAAACCATTATTATATATATATATATATATATATATATATATATATATATATATATATATATATATATATATATATATATATATATATATATATATATATATATATTGACAGGGAGCGGAGTATATAGTGGGGACAGCTGAATCGATCACAGCGCTCGATGTGGTCAAATTATCGTTAAATCATGCTTTTATCATAAATAAACACGTTTACATTGAATAAAAAATTATCCATAATAGTTGTTGTGTTGTTGATTGCAAAAATACATCTAGAAACAGTAAATGTAAATTTTACACATTTCCAGTGGCCAAGTGGAAATAAATGAATGGCAGAAATAAATGGATAAAAAAATAAATGAATGAATGATGTTAAAAGAAAAACAAAGTAGTGTGTAACATTATTCAGTAACAATGCAACTAGGGTAATGTATGTTCAAATTACGATTCGCAATTACATTGCCATTAATTTTTCAATTTATTTCTGAAAATCATATTAACAATCAACACTTTTGTAATTTTCATTATTGTAGTTGTCATGTATTAAATTTGTTCACATTTCACAGGTTAACCCTATGGGATTCTAAAACTCCTTTTAGTTATTTATAGACATATTTACAAGCTTTTATTTAACTTGCAATGTATGTATGTTTGTATGTTCGAGTGAAATCTTACAACTCAATTTTAAGGCACTTGATCTCAACCAACTGAGCTGAAATTTTGTATACACGTTGAGTTTGGATGACAATGCATGATTAACGTCATTCTAAATCCAACAAGGCGGTGGACCAATTATTCTTAATGCAAAACGAAATGGCGGATAATTTTCTTTTATTCGTTCCTACAATATGGGTACCAAATGAAAGATTGCCAAAAATAACTAAAAGATGAAATTAAGTTTAAGATAAATTCTTTAAAACAACCTTTTATTTAAATGCGCTAAATAGAAAAAATTAACTTTAACACTAAATCTTTTACTGTTAACTTATAACGTCATTTCAAATTTACACATTTGACACAATTTATATGTTATGCCTACCTGTTAATATTTCAAACTGATAAAGTAAATACGAGTACTCATATCTCGCGACAAGCTTTTATATTATAACATATAAATTGTGTCAAATGTGTTGAATTTGAAATGACGTCATGAATTAACGGTAAAAGTTTTAGTGCAAAAGTTTTTTTTCTTTTTAGCGCATTTAAATAAAAGCTTGTTTTCAAAGAATTTTTTCCTTAATTATTTTATACACACTTTTTCCATCGTAATGAGTTTTTTCAATTTAAAAACACGACCACAGATTCTTATAACAAATATTTATTTTTAAATTCATTTTTTGAAACAATTCACGGTTATTTATACGGATCTTTCACATGTCATACCATTGCCGAGCATGATTTTACGCTACCATCAGATGTCGCTTTCGTCGTGCTCCCTGCGAATATCTTATTATTGAACAGTTCAATAATAAGATATATTCATAAAATAATGATTCACCCCTCAGTCCCCTTCTATCTGAAATTTTCATGTCTAATTTGGAAAACACTAAAATTATGACGTCACCTTTGACAACTCAAATTACCCCTAAGAATCTTCCTGACTAGAATTCGAGTCATATTCATTACAAATAAACTATCAAATTCGAGTAATTATAAAAACCATTATAATATAATCATTGCTATTTTATCGTGTACCAGACCGTTAGAATTAATATCTCTTCTCTCCGATATCAAATTGCCTAGAAAATTAGTGGCGCCATCTATACTTCATTTATTTTCTAAAAAGGCGTTCATTTGAGAGATCTATTATGGCATCAGTCAAAAAAAATTGGCCTCTTTGTATAGGAAACATTTGGTCCAGTTGTCCCCATTCTCGTAGAGGATTCAATCCAACACGAAGTCGTCACCGCCACTAACAATCAACCCTAACGACCGTTTCGTACTTTTTAATGAGCAATCAGATTACGGAATGGCGCGGAATGAAATCGGGATGCGATTCCAGGTTGTCGTTTGGGGGTCCAGATGGGCAATTCTCGGCTTTTTAATCGGGAAATGTCGGAATGGATGTGAAAAGGGAAAAGTGTCGCTATGTCGTTCTGATTGCAGATGTTTTTATCAGATTAACACACAATAGAAGAACAATCGATGGTTGATGTTCTGGAATATACATTGTTCTTGAAGGAACGAAAAATTCATGATTTACCTTGATAATTGTAGTGTAATTTGCTTGAGTGATGTGAGATCTCTCCGGAGAATACAATCTTAATAGGAAACTTTCAAAGGATTACTAGGCAGTTGGCCGATGGTACCTGTTACTAAATGTCTAAGATGAAAACCGCCTCTTCTTGAGACCATTTAATAAATCCAATTTCAACGACTTGGCAAGAGTTTTATTCGTGAATGAAGCATAATTCAGGTGTAAAGAGTACGTATAATCTTATGTTTGAGCCCAGGAGAACATTCAGGAAGAAAATTTACAACTGCAGACAATGATCTGGAAATGCCGCATTGATTGAAAAGATGTACCTAGCAACCTAGCAAAGTACAGCATCCCAGTATTCAATCACTCAATCACTCGCTCTATTCGCCTAATCTTGCGCCGTGATCTTTATATCAAGTCTTACTCACATAGCCGAAATACGAAATAGTGTGGATGCAGCACACACACACACACACACACACACATATATATATATATATATATATATATATATATATATATATATATATATATATATATATATATATATATATATATATATATATATTTATATACAGGATATCCATCAGGACAGTCCGTTAAAAACTTCTTGAGTTCCAATTACAGTATCAAGCTGAAATTTTATACGTGGCCATAACTAGCGATTTCCAATGGAAGTGAAATATTTTGGAAGTACCATTTCCGGTTATACCGGAAGTGGGTCATCACTTTGTTATTTCAAATGGCAATCTACCTTTTTTATTATACATCTAGAACTGTCATTTGAGCAAGGCATAAAATTCCCAGGTTGTTGGCACTTATCTGTCAAAACTTTTTACAGATTTAATTATTTCTATTATAAACTCGATTTTTGAGGAACATTTAAAAGAAGTGTAGCTCGTAGATCTTTCGCACTACAGACACGATTTTTGCTTGGGTGGATAGAAGAAAGATCAAGGAATTTTTTAAGCGGTCTACACATGTCAAATGTTTATTGCGTTGTTTTGTATGAATTTTTCAATTTGGCCTTTTTCAAACAGCAATAACTCAATTTTTTCGAATTGCACGTGGATTTTGACCCATTGTTTGGAGATATGATACCACTACAGAAAAAACTATCTCATTTGCGTAAGAATTTCCCGTGAGATTGTTCTGTATGAAAACGAGGTCAGTTCTTCCACCAAGGCGTATACCTCCCCAAAACAAATTTTCTCGAGCATGCTGGAGACGGTTTTGCTTTCCAGGTTCCCTCCATATTCGAATTCATCCCGAGTCGGGATAATAGCTAAATCTAGATTCATCACTGAAGATAACTGTGGCCCACCTCTCTTGATCCCAGTTTACGTGTTCTTGGCAGCAAGCTAAACGAGCAGCCCGATTTCCATGGGTCAGTTGTAGAACTCCTAAAGGACGTCTGGAGTGGAGTTGACCTTCGTGCAGTCGATTTCTCACAGTTTGGTCGAAAATTTGTACATTATAAACTCGTGATAGCTCTTGAGCTAATTGAGATGCTGTGGGTGTACGATCACTTCTGGCTTGTAAAAACGGAAAATCGGTCTTTGGCGACTGTAGTAATCCTGAAACGACCTGTATGGCGTTCTTCTACGCTTCCTGTTTCATTGAAAAGCGATCATAAACGGTTTATGACACTTAAGCTACTTCCCAGAACCCTGGATACTTCCCATTGTGAGCTCCCAGCTTGGAGTATGCCAACGGCTCGTAACATCTCTTCTCTAGTCAAATGTCGTCTTTCCATGGTCGAATCACAAAACTTGAATCTTTTATTTGTGCTTACAACAGAAACAAAGTGCCAACCAACTGATTTCAAACATTGAATACATGAAATGATTATAAAGCAGCGTTGCATCTGCTGCGTTTTTAGTTTTTTATAAAAAAAACTGAAATCTGTTGCGGCACTCTACATAATTTGGTGAGAAATTGATAGAGGTGTTCATTTCTTAAAAAAATCATCCATATTGATCGTTTCGGATACGATATATCGATATTCAGAAGTGTTCCCTAGACTTTTTTGAGGTGTTTATGGCAGCACACCAAACCCGCAACTGCAAGGAAGGTGATCTCCACCAAGCGCCAACTTACTAAAACTCTTATCAGACAAATGCATCGCAACTCCAAATTCCACGAATTCTGGCTTCTATTGAGAGCATGTGCTGATCCATAGAAGCTCTCATTGGCACGCTCTACAAAACTCAACTTCAAGGAAGGAATACGGAATCAACCAACTGTTTGGAAAATATTTGCTCCAAAAGTAGAGCCGGTTCCTATTCGCCTGTTTCTGATTTCGTATGAGAGCCAGACGTCTACGGAGTGTTGAAAAGTTGAGAGAGTAAAACCTGTTTCAAAGAGGGAGAAGAAATGCTAACCCCAAAATTACTGTCGAATCGCATCGTTGCGTATTATGTCCAAAGTTATCAAAAGTGTGATAAACGATGAGCTCATAAAATATCTCGAGTTATAAGGTATCATCAGTGGTCGACAATATGGTTTCCCAAGACAACGATCAATTGGTGACCTCCTTGCATATGTTATGCATTTGTGGACATCACCCATTCAAACGTATAGCGAATTCAGAGCCATTGCTTTAGATACCTTGAACGCCTTCGACAGGGTTTGTAGATCAATTCAGGTCGTAGAGGATAGTGTAACTAGTGAATCTTTTCAGATAAATGCAGGAACAAATGAGTGTCGAAAGTACCTCAGGACTCTATACTCTTTCTGTTACAGATTGGTGATCCGCTCCACCGTACCGAGAACAGAATATTTGGATTTGGTGACGATTCTACCCTGGTGTCCGCATTTTCTAGTCAGCATCCTATCACTCCGACAAAGATACCAACGGATCATGTCACTGAATTCAGACCTAAAAGATATCAGAGTGGAGCCGTTTCATCTTAGTCAGTGTTAACGCGAACAAGATGCAATCAACAACGTTCTCCTGAAAAGTCACTGTTGGAGAACCTTCTTTAATCAAGCAAGGACATCGAGTTGCCTTAGAAATGAACACGCATCCATTCGACAAACATTCCTTACATCAATTGGATAGTATCCAGTAGAAAGCAGTGTGCCTCATCGACCACTCAGAGACCACGCGTGATATCCTGATTCTTACTCAGAAGAGGAAAGCTGCTGACCTTTTTTTTGCAGATACTTTCATGGTTAATGATCTGAAAACTAAACGGTTTAGTTCCGGAAATATTCAAATTCCAAAGGAAATCCAGGTTTGAGGAAAACTCAACAAGGGATGGTCCATGTACCTCTTTCTATGAAAATTCTTTTGTTCACAGGCCTAGTGTATCCTGGAACTCGCTTCCATCAAAAATCTTTTCGATAACTAACTATCTGGCCTTCTTCAAGAAGCAAGTAAACACACATTTAATCATCTTGGGCGACCACAGCTGTGGCATGACAGGCGTCGCCTCCACCCAAGAGTTGAAGGTAAAAAATAGGTGTTATCACTGAATATTCAAATTTCTACCTACTTAATTTCACGTAAGAGCGGATGGTTACCCTTTCACAGCCTTAGTTTCATTACTTAATGAACACACCTCGTACGTATCTATACCCGACTTTGCGAAATTTCGCGAGATAAACGAGCTTTTAAACGGAAGAGACAATTACAAAATATGACAATCAATGATCAATTGAACCATAGATGCACATTCGCATAACGTAATCTATGACTAATATAATTTATTTTCCAAGCGTCGCCTATAAATTTCAAAGCCGATTGGTGAACGTACGTCACGTTCGACAACTGGTCGACCATACGTTGCTCTAATTCGTCCACAGGGAGTCAGATACACGCAACAATAATAATTATTTAGCGTTATATGCGTTTGATATAATCGCGTTTATTACTTCTCTTCGGCTTGCTTGTCAATTGTCCGGATGGTGCTTTGTACTGAATTATGGCTCAAATTGATGCCCACGAATGGTTCGGAGTCAAGACAGACACTGGCCATGATCATCTGATATTATTCAAGTCTGTGCGAAAACATAAATATTGCAACACAAGTTTATTGATTCAAATTGCCTGTCCTCTTCATAGTAATCCCCATCGTCTATAAACACATTAATTTCAGAGTTTCATTTAATTTTTGCAACCCTTTTTATATTGAACTTTCAGCAAAGCTATTGTCATCTTCGATTCTTCCTTATCTTTCTCTCAGTTTCTTGTTGCTCAGGTAATAAACGTGGTTAATCTTCATGGCAAAATCCCGGATTGGCTTGCATGAAATTGTTAACCCAAATGATACTCCTCGTTGTCTGTCTGAAATGAATTCCGTTTTGGTCCATTCGGTAAACGCCTTCCCCTCCTCCTCTCTTCTAATTAGAAAACGAATAAAAAATGGAAGAACGTGTCTGTGAGCTGGATAAACAATCGGAAAGCTTTGATTCTGTCCCCGACTCCTGTCCTGAGAATATATGTAATAGCACCTGAGAATGTCACTTCACTGAATCACTTGATGGGCAGCTCTCTTTATCTCAACGACGGTAAAACCCAGATACAATCAGAAGAAATGAGCCCACTTTGATTCTGTTTGACCCTCAACTTCCTCAGCAACCTATTTAACAGCAGCTCCATCACTAAAGCGAAGAAAAAAGTGAAGAACGTGTCTGTGAGCTGGATAAATTATCGAAAAGCTTTGATTCTGTTCACCACTCCTATCTTGAGCATATATGGAATAGCACTTGATAATGTCAAGTTACTGAATCACTTAATGGACACTTGAAGCAGCTCTCTTTATCTCAACGCTGGTACAACCCAGATACGATCAGAAGAAATCCAAATCAGGATAGGTATTTTTCAGGGTGACATATGGAGCCAACTTTGATTCTATTTGGCCATGAACTTTCTCAGAAACCTACTAAACAGCATTAAGAATGGATATATTGAGATATTGAGATCTGGGCTGAGCTCTGAGGTCATATTAGATGCCCTTAACATCTGGGCGATACCAAGCTTGACATATTTATTCGATGTGGTCAACTGGGTGGTAACTGATTTGCGCAGTATAGACACGAAGCTCCGTACGATAATTGCAAAGAATGAACAACACCACCCCACGCTTGGATAAATTGAGGGAAAGGAATGGCAAGCAAGGACAAAACGTATCAAGCAAATGTCGCGAGCTTAAGGAACTTATTCCCCGAGAATACTACGCCGTTTCATAGATACATTTGTGGAACTAATGACTTCACTCCACTCCAACTATCTAAAAACCAGATGACAGTCGAAGGCTCTACCCGGGAGATACCTGAATGGTCTAAAGAAAGCAAATGTAAATAAAGCCAAGACAGTGATCTACTCGACTTCGGGTTATCTGTTTCCAGAGACAGAAGGCAGGCTTATAACCATTCAAGACCAGGTGGTACGCACTAGCGCATTTTGTTTTTTTTATGCGCGCTTCCCAGGAATAGACGAATCTGTTCTCACTTCTCGAAGAGGAAGTTGTTGGACGGAAGCTTTCACAGTTCACCGGCCCTGTAAAAGAAGGAATTCTTACAGAGACAGGTTCGAGGGGTCGGTAAATCTACCGCCATATGATGAGAACCCCTTGCCAGCCTAGTGTTGCGACAAAACATGAGTTTTCCTGGAACAAGGTCTTTCAGCTCCGTAGAGCATCTTCCGTGGAGGTATCTGTAAAACAGAGAAAGGTCAGCAACTTGTCTTCTGAGAGCCAGCGGTTGGAGATTGCGAGTGAACTCTGAGAGGTGGATGAGGCGCACAGCTCGTTTTTGCACACTATCCAACATCCGCAATGGATGTTTGGGCGAAGGTCCCCATACTTAGGAACAATATTCCAAAGCAGTTATATAGTCTTATATAGAAGCAACAGCTGAGATGACGTGAAGTATCGCTTGGCTCTGAAAAGAAAACTAAGTTTAGCTGATGCCGACTTAGCTATTGTTGATACATGTTCATGCCAGCACAACTTGGAGTTGACTGTTATTCCGAGAAAGTGCATCGAATCTATGGATGCAATCTGTTGGCCTTGCATCACTAGACGAAGTTTTCCACCGGGGACCTTTCTAGAAACGTGCTTGCGTCTTGCTCGCGTTGAAGCTCAACAGGTTCAACTGACCCCACTCGGATATTCTCTGTAAGTCAGAGTTTAAGATACTAATTTGTTGACATTTCTGACGCTGAGATTCCGCAGCTGTAATCGGCCGCAGACTACTGAAAGGCGAAACCAGGGTACAATCGTCTGCAAAACCGAATACCTTGTTCTCTGTAGATGACAGAAGATCATTTATCTGTAACAGAAACAATCTTGGCGAAAGAATGGATCCTTGAGGTACTTCTGCTTGCAACAGGAAACGATCAGATGTTATATCGTCGACCACAACTTGTATTGATCTATTTGGAAGAAAGTTACTTATCCAACTCCGCAATTTTTCGGGAAGCCCATATGCAGCAAGTTTATTCAACAAGGCTGCATGCCAAACCCTATCGAAGGCTTTAGAGATATCGAGGGCTATTGCTCTAGATTCCCATGCTTTTCCATCGTTGATGTACAAACATGAGTGACGTAGGCGAGCAGATCTCCTGTCGATCTTTGCCTGCGAAAACCATACTGACAGTCGTTAATAATTCCCTGCAACTCAAGATATTTGATGAGTTCATCATTTATGACTCTCACCATCACTTTGGACATAATGGGAAGAAGTGCAACAAGGCTGTAGTTTTGGAGTAAGGACTTCTTTCCTTTCTTTGAGATCGGTTGAATTTTCGCTATTTTCCAGCTGTTCGGAAAAATCTGGCTTTCATTAGAAATCTGAAACAGACGGTTAAGAATGGGTGTCAGTTCGGGAGCACACTTTCTCAGGACGATTGGTGGTATTTCGTCTAGACAAACTGCCTTCTTGCAGTTCAGCTTCTCGAGAGCCCGTCTCACAGTGAGGACTTTTAACTTGATTTCTGCAATGGAAGAATTTTTAGGTGGAATGTTCGGTGGTATTGAGTTAGATGAATCTAGCACATAGTTCTCTGAAAACAAGAGATCAAAGAGATCGGCTTTCTCTTTCGGAGATGATGCTATATTTCCGACTTCTCTAACAAGAGGCGGAAACGCAGATTTGCAGAAATTGGCAATGACAGACTGAATATATCTTCTGATCAATGCCGAGAGTGTGGGCGTGGACTGGGGTCCATTCAGTATTTCACATTATCTCACCAAATACTATCCCCAGAGACTATTTGGAAAGGCACAATGTGCTGACGAAGATTCACCATCAAGCGCTCGCTGTACGGCTGAGTCTATTGAATCGGAATCTAAAATATCGCCGATATCGTCCTAGTAGTATTCTGGAAAATAACGAATACAAACTCTTCTGGAATACTACGATGGTCACTGACAGAGTTACCACACAACAGACCAGATATTGTCTTAACTTTCAAGGAAAAGAAAAAAGCATTTGTACACGATGTTTTGATTCCAGCCGAAGGCAATGTAGCTAAAGGTTATTACACAAAAAACGGAAATACGAGGAGCTGATCATAGAAATGAAGCAATTGAACAACCTGAAGACCGTTGTTGTCATTCCATTGATAATTACTGTGAATGGGACAAACCTCTTAGAAAACACTGCAAAGCTCATACTCGACTTGTCAATAGTGTCAGCGGCACAGAAAGAGTTAATATTGAGCACTACGATAATAATGAGGAGATTTCTGAATCAAGACATACCTTGATACCTTTGGAAGTGTTTTCCGGGATGATTTGATTAGTAGGTGCTCCCTTGTCATTTTTTAATGATTGCTTATATTTAAATTAGAATATTTTATGAGATCTTCAAGATCTCTCCTCGCCATAGAAATTGTATCTATCATATCTAGATTATTTTTGGTCGTTTGGTGACTTCGCTGACGTAAGTGAATTCATGAAGAATCTCAAAGTAGTATGTATATGCTTCTTGTGTTGACTTGTGTACCATTATGTGTGCGAGTCGTACTCAGAAATTGTTTTTTGAAGCGAATGAATCGCTTTGTGTGTCAGCACTCAATTTTTTTTGCCTGTTATTTGATAACTTAAGAAATGCTGAATAATACTTATAAAGAAAGCGCCAAAAATCTTCTCGTTCGATTTAAATCTTTTCACATCAAACATTCTTATCTCTTACCCATCGAAATAACTTCCTGTTACCTGAATAGGTGCAATATATCTTTGATGGCCGGGGCGGCAACCGAAAGCATTATTGGGTGTTTTATCGCCAATCTTATTCGTGTTTTCGGCACATGTTTCGGGATAGGGTTGATATGCTACGGCGGCGACTGATGTAAGATACAGTAAATGGGATTCGAAAGGAGAAGGAAGAGGGAAAAGGTGAGACGACGAAGGTGAGTATATGACT
Source organism: Cryptolaemus montrouzieri (assembly GCA_013387265.2). Taxonomy (NCBI): domain Eukaryota; kingdom Metazoa; phylum Arthropoda; class Insecta; order Coleoptera; family Coccinellidae; genus Cryptolaemus; species Cryptolaemus montrouzieri. The sequence goes on from JABFTP020000124.1 coordinate 7,028,967, forward strand.
CTGGAGGCCAATTCGCAACTTGTCTGTGCAAGTGCTCGATTGCCGTCTTGAATGGTATCGTGAAATCTAATTTGGTGTTAGAAGACATCGGGTCGGAAATAATTGAGGCTACGATTCTCGAATAACTTCACAAGTAAAAAACCAGGATATACGAGGGTTGTTCTAGTAAAATAGAAAGAAAATTGTCATTTCTTCTTATCATAGTCTTTATCTAGGAGGAAACAACTCGATGATAACCTCATTCAACGATAATTTCTGCCGAAGAACACAAGCTTGCAATAGGACAAAATCACTCAAAACATATCTGTAAAATTTGGAAACTATTTGAAGTATAGTTCGTGTGATCTTCCTATAGAACTGTCCACTTCTGTTACAGCTCATTAGCTCCTGTTTCACGGAACTCTGAGACCTTAATGGTGAGCACTTCAGGTGAGCTCTTTATCCCCGTGTGTGTATCTTGATGAAAACTATCTGGAAAACCACCAGACTAATCAATTTTTGGTTGAGGCCAATTTTATCTTTTCTGATGTTTCCATCTCTGTACTGGACGGACTTAAAACCTGGAATATCTGATTGAAAAGAGCTTAACAATAAAAGAGAACATACTCTATAGTCTGGTCCAAATAATCAGAGTGAAAATACAAGCTTACCTTCCAGCTGAAAATCCTGAAAATAGTTCAAAACATGATTTAAAACAATATTTAGGAATTTCCACCAAAAAAATGGGTTTTTCGCGATTTTCACCAAAACGGTAGGTTTCTTCGTAAAATTACTTCAGACAAAAATTGTAGATCTTAATATTCTCTTTAAAAAAAGTATTCATTCTTTTTTCCTAAGAGCCACGGTTTCTGAGATGTTACGATTCAAAAAGTTGTAATCGTCATAATATGCATAATGCATAATAAGTACGCCACGTATATATGGTATGTACAGGGTGGGCAAATTTCGATGTATTTGTACGGCAGCTATGTGAAACATTGCAGATAGAGGAAAATTAACTTCCGTCTCCCGATCTTATTTTCAGGGACTAGTTTAGTGGTGCCAAAATATGCTGATATCTCTTTCCGTTCTTAACTTATTCAAAATTTCCCGAACTCTGGGAAAATCGTCCTTCGCGGATATCTCGATCATCATCAAAGTTACATAAAAATAAGTTTAACATTTTACTGGCACTTTTTTGATCAAAATACAGTTCTGTTTAAAAAAATTTTTTTAGCTCAACGGTTTTCAAGTTATAATGCAAACATGCTTTTTTTAAATGCGGATAGGGGTAGAAAAAAATTTACCCCTAATGGAAGCAATAATTTTTTTCTTCTTCAAAAATATATATTACTTGTAGTCAATTATTCCATTCTATACCTTTTCTCAGGGAAAAATCTGAAATTGCCACAATTCCTTTCATTAGGTGCATGCCCATCAACGATTCATATTGTTCTATGAATCACAACCACAGATTTTAGAGATTCAGGTTATTTCTATGGTCTTATTTAGATTTAGACCATAGTAATTAACTTTGGTCTTAGAGTTTGGCACGATTCCAGTTTCAGTATAGGTATTAATGTTTATTGAATATCGAAATAGCTGCTTGTTAGTTGTATGTTTCAACTATTACATTTAAAATGTATTCGAAAGGATCATTAATATCTTTCACCAGATTTGTAACGTTGAGTAGAAGCTCATCATATCCCTTAAGATACTTTTATCTAATTAATATATTTTCTAATTGCGACCATCTATTAATTTTGCCACCACCATTAAGAACCCAATCCAAATCTTCTTTAAATACATAACAGTTGTTTGTACATACCTCTATACTCAAACTATCTTGTACTTTGATACAGACAGGTGCCGTTGGTATATTTTCCAAATCAACCTAATGAAAACAAACTTCATCACTTAAAACTTCACAGTTCCACTGTTGTAAGTCCAGTTTTTGCATAAAATGGTCTAAGAACACTATGAAGTCATTTATAATGTGGCCACACAGCCCTTGTTCATTCTCCTGTTCCTCTCTTGGCAATAACATAACAATTTGGAAATAATGTGGGAACTGCCCTAGGTACCAGTGCATACCTCGATCCAGAAATCACTCTTTCCTGCCCTGTCGAATCCACATACTTCTCTTTTTTTGAAATAAAATGAGATTCAAAATGTTTTTCACAAACAACAGAGTTTTCACCAGGAGTCCAGTTTTTTCTAGGAATGTTTTTCATCAAAGTATTCCTCAGCAGGTCATCCTTTGGAAAATAAACACTTATACTTTTTCGTATTTCGATTTATAATCGCTTTTACAAGCTGGCACTATACAAGTATTCGGCATCTTTAGAGTCTAGAAACGAAAACTAAACATAATTTGATTATTCAAAACTTGAAGTGATGTTACACTCAAATGAATACAATTCGCAATGAAAACTGTAGATCGTTTAAACAATGCTTAAAACTACTGAAACGGTACGGGCCGTCAATAGCCCTGCTAGCATTGTTGCCAATTCTCAGCAGCTTCGGCCTTGTATAGAGAAGGCCGTGGTAAAATGTACATAAGAGAACGGCGATCGTTAGTTTACCGATCTGCAAATATAGCTTTCACCTAGGCAGCTTCTAACCAATTGATATGTTCCCTGGTAAAATTCAATCGGACCCTTCGATGTGTTGCGATTAGAGCTGGGCCTCCAGGTGCTACACGAGGTCGCAAATCCTTAAGACTTTGTGGTATCATTTCATTGCTAATTTGCACTCCACTGTTTTGCTGAAATGGCATTTGAAGGTGCCTAGCAGTAGCGAATCGTTGTCTCAACGAGGAAATTCTAAAATAACGGTCATAGATCATCGTTATTTCTCGAAGTCATCCTTGCTCAGTTCACCTTTCACGACTACCAGTCTTCCTTTACTTGTGGACCATTCTGGAAACAGTTGAATGGGACACCACAAGCTTTTGGCCTATTCTCGTGTATGGTCATGTAACACTTCTTCTTCAGCACATTCTGCTAGGGTCCAATTTCGTGATTATTACCGAAAATGAAACGAGAAGAACAAACGTTACTTGAAAAAACTGATCAATATCAAAACTTGCAAAATCTCAATTTATTTCGTTAATTTTATTTCTTATGGGAGATACATGGGCGCTAAGATAAAGCCTCGAAATTCGTTAGCATATGTCCGGAAAAAACCAAAAAAGAAATTTGAGTTATTGAAATTACGCGTTAATTTCTTGGCACCGTGTATTACGGCTTTGGTTGATGATTATCGTGTTTATAACTGTAGAGGAGAACTAGGTCCTTTTGTTAGGGATATTGATTCTACATTCTACGGTAGGTTGTATATTGCTCCAGCAAAAAAAAATTGATTTTATTTATGGTTAATTGCACACTCCCATCAGTTCTATTTATATTTCATATTGCGACTTTCTCCGTCCAGTACGTCTCTGGTAGTCGAGATTACCAATCGGCGAAGCGAAAACGACCTCATTTCTGTGTAGGCAAACATAATATAACAATTTGTCGCGTACGGCACACACCTAAGTCCGATTCGAAATGAAAGAGCCGAGAGCTAGCCCGCTGACTTCTAAGGCGCACCTGCAATTTGGTCCTTCTACGGAAGTAATTTGTTTTCATTCCACCCGATGCCGTGTTTGTCGACAAGGAGGGCAATTAAACTTGCGACGTTATTGTTTGTGCTCCTATAAAAACAGCGTTGCCATGAAAAGTTTCATATGAAATCAATTCAAGACTCAGGAATTGAAAGAATTTTCTCAAGATTTGACAACTGTCGACGATGGGTAAAATCTTGTGAGTTCGCCTTACCGACATGCTGTTCCGAGTCACGCTGTAATGTCGATTCACATATTGAATAGGAAAAACTATGAAGAGGAAATTTTTTTAAAGAATTGATTTTTGTTTTGTTGTGACTATTCGCAAGATATTTCTGTAGGTACTGTTACAGATTGATCAAATTATATAACAGAAGATGAAGATGTGTTAACACAAAAATTGAAACAGGATGAACCCCAATTAAATCATATTTAATCACTTAGGATGTAGTTAACATGTTATCCAACATGACAGAAGACGATTGCCTTCCATTGGTGTCAGACATCTTGAACAAATAACACGTAAATCCGGGTGTATAAAATGTTTTTACTTCAGTTGTGGCTACAACAGAATTATTTCAATTTCAATAACAAATTCTATGAACAACCTCAGTCTACCTATGGATTCACTATTCAGCCCTTCACTAGCTGACATTTTTATGCCATATATTAAGGATATCATATTTAATTTCAAAAATTTTACTTAATATTTGCAGAAATATTCATGGATAACTTAGAGACATTAATTCATAATCATCCACTCAGTAAATATTGTTTATACTGGTATCGCTATGTAGACGATATCATTATTTGCTTCACAGGAACAGATAGACAGTTGAAAATTTTCGAAAATCATATAAATTCATTACATCCAAAATTGCATTCACAACCAAAATAGAAAGCAATAATTCGATAAATTTCTTAGACGTAACAATTTCGAATGAAAATGGAAAACATGTTTTCGCAATTTACCATAAGCCGTCACATACAGATATTATAATACATAACTCTTCGTGTTATCCATATCAACATAAAATGTCAGCATTCAATAGTTTTATTCATAGATTGATTAACATCCCGTTATCACCAGAAAATTTCAACAAAGAACTAAATTTGATTAAACAAATAGCCAAAAATAATGGTTACAATCCCAAACTAATAAATAATATTTTAAATAAAAACAAAGTAGAATCGCATTGAATGAAGTTTACCCTGTCGATAAATTGAAACAAAAATTCAACACCTTAACCTACGTTGGCATTACAAGTGAGAAACTGAAATCATTCTTAAGTAGCAATAATTTCAACATAGCTTTCCAAACTAATAATAATTAAGGCAAATATATAAAAATAATAAAACCAAACCAGGTAAAAACAATAAATCAGGTGTTTATAGATTGAATTGCAATGACTGTGATAATTTCTACATTGGTAGAACACATAGAAATTTTAATATTAGAATATCGGAACATAAACGCAGTTTTTCAAATAAAAAATCAGATTCAAATTACGCGAATCATCTCTTAGAAAATAATCATTCTTTCGACCCACAGTTTGAAATTTTGCATACAAATAATAAATATTGGAAGGTAGATCTTTGGGAAACTTTAGAAATCAATAAATACAAACACTCAGGTAGACTCATCAATGAACAAGTCGATTTAAGCCCTTCACCTCTATTGAATCTCTTCGGGGAGCAATCTATTCCTTAATTTTATTGGATATACCTGTCATAAATAACCACTTAAGAAGAAGCAACCCAATAAACTTTTAATTACTCAAGAACATTTATAGTTATATTCTCATTTATATTTTTTCTGTATATTCATTCGTCTGAAGAAGCTACGGTGTAGTGAAACGCGTTACGAATCGCAATTATTAAGTAAAATTCCTTAAAACACAGTACCTGTTTTTATTATTAATAATGGAATTTTACCAAGTAAAAGCCTCCCAAATTCAAATATTTAATTCCTCCAAATCATAATTAGTACATTTTCATTATAGACATATATACTAGCATGTTTATAGATTCAAGAGCGTCGTAAGCTCTGCTAAAATGCCTTCAAGTAATAAGTTTTTCTGGTGAGTAATTTCGTCACAATAATTTTTTTCCGGAACAATTCATGAAAATAGGCTCTCACATCATCACATGCTCCTTCGGCCAAAGAGGATGAATACTTTATTCCTTTCGTTTTCTCATTGCCCAAGGGTAGCTTTATTGATGAATTGAAATAGATTATCCTCATTTTATACAGGAGCGACTCAAAAAATGAATATTTTAATTTTAAAGATATCATATCTTGATTTTTTCAAATGGCACATCCTGTATTTGATTATTCATATCAACGCATAAAATATTGTCCCATATTTTTGCAGAAGTATCCTCATCTTTATCTTAGATCATTTTCGAAATATTCGATTATTTGTAAAATTTTTGGCGAAAAGTCTACAAACCGTATCAGACTCATCAACATGCATCATTATTCGCACAGAAGTTTTTTTTCTGTAATGATTCAAGTAGTAAAAATGAAACCTAAACAAGATAATTCTTTTAACGAATGATAAAATCAAGATGATTAGAACGTAAATCGAGGTATGTATTGACATTTTTTTATTTGTGCCTTCTGTCAGGTGTCCGGACATATCATATTCCGCATTTTACATGGTGAACTTATCGGTGTTTCGTTATTTATAACATTTTTAGAGTGAGGTTTGAACCCAATTTTCTCAATTGACTGCCATGAAGTTCTCCAAAGAAGAAATGGTTGATATGATTTTTATTCTGGGTTAGTGTGATAGTTGGCAAGTAGAGTTTATGCACAAAGGTTTTCTGATAATAGGCATCCTGATGCAAGATGCTTTGAAAAACTTATAATTAGATTTATCGAAACGGGTAATATAGCTTACAAAAACATGAAAAACTAAAACTGCTACAGCTGAAGACAACCAGTTATCAGTTTTGTTGACGGTACAGAGGACCCATTTAAGAGCCAAAGAAAGATTTCTCAGTTAACACATATAAGTCAAACTTCCGTCCAGAGAATCTTGAAAGTGATTAAATTTCATACATATCATGTACAGCTGCACCAGGTTCTGAACCATCAAGACTATGAAAATCGAATCAATTTTTGCAATTGGGCAAGTGATAAAGTAGCGGAAAATCCAAATATGTTTAGCAGAGTTCTTTTCTCGAACGAGGTAACTTTCCACAAGAATGGTCTTGTTAACAGGCACAACTTTCATTAATACGCCACTGAAAATCCACACCTCATGAGACAAATAGATCACCAGCATCGTTGGTCCTTGAATGTATGGGCCGCTATAGTATATATATATATATATATATATATATATATATATATATATATATATATATATATATATATATATATATATATATATATATATATATATATATATATATATATATATATATATATATGCAATATTGATTTCATAAAAAATATAAATCCACCACCCAGACATAATGCTGTCGCTAATATTATTCATTTTAATCTAGGAATTAAACATGACCTAATTCCTAAGAAAAAATACTTTCACAAATATGAACCTGAGATTATTTGTGAAAATGACAAATATAAACTTTATTTTGATGAAACAATTCTTTGCAACAGAGCTGTAAAATACAATAGACCAGATATCATTCTTAATGATAAACAGAATCAAATAACATATATAATTGATATTGCTATACCCGACACATTATAATATACAAAATAAATACAATGAAAACATTTCTAAATATATGATGCTTGGCGACGAGATTAAAAAATGTGGAAAATGAAGAAAATATTTATTCTACCGATTATTATTTCCACAACAGGCGTTATTCCTAGAAATCTTCACAAAAGTATTGAGATTTTGGGTCTGAAGAAAATTTGTTTGAACAGTTACAAAAGATAACAGTCATCAAATCTTGTAATATTCTTCGTAGGTTTCTTTCCGAAAATAATAATGAGGTAGAGTCATAGGTTTTCTTTAGTTTATACTGCTCAGAATCTCATTTCATATTTTATTTATTTGTTTATATAAATGTAATATAATTAACTGACAATTTTGTCATATTTATATTCAGAGCAGTATTCTATTCGATCGTTCACCACTTCACACAAAGGAAACTATTAATGAGTAACATTCAGTGTTACTTGACTAAGGTCCGTACACTGGATTTTTCCGGGTAAGAATAGGAACTGCATAGGAGTTGATAGCTCTGAAAAGGTTTTTAGAAACTCTTGACCTCTGACACTACTCGTTGGTACATTGATATCATTGTCTGATGATGCTATAGTATGTATATATTCTGGTAGATTGATATATTCTCATAACATTTAACGTTATCCTAATATATAATTACTCCAGGATATGTTTTGATTATAATCATTGCCTGGCAATGGTATTAATTATCGGGTGGTGGATTTATATTTTTTCATGAAATCAGTTTGATTGCATGAACAGATATATTTGAGCTTGATTCAACAACAGAATGTCGGGGTATAAAACCCCATTATATATATTTCATTCGTTCATATGAAGGAGAATAAAGCATTACCACTTTAAATGAAATCATTATTAATTATCACTATAAAAATCTGAGGAATCACAATCTGAAATTGATTCCAGTATTAAACTATTACTCTACATAACCTGAACAAGCTAAGGGTTTGAAATCATTAATGTTATTGTCATACCAGTATATACCTTTTCTAACTTTCCTTTTCGAAATCTAACGTTTTTCCCCGAATCAAAAAATTTTCGCCCTATTAGCCAACGTTGGAAGCAAAATTATGAAGTCTCCGCCATAAAGGTTGCAAACTGTTATTGCCTCACTATCTGGCGTGTGGATTATTATAACATGTATTGACTTTTGCTATAATGCGATCCGTTTCACCGCCTTTATTGGCACTTTGGTTGGTAATGGGTGACTGCAGCACGAGATGAGATGACGCAATTTCGAGATACGCTTTCCTTATCTGGATATCTGGATTTATATCTGTGTGACAGAAATGGAAACAACAAATTGTGCTCGAGAACGGAATAGTTTTTATATTGTTTATATTTAAGTGCGTGTGGAATCTTCAGACTTGAAGGGTGATAATTCTCGGGACATACACACACGAATTGCAATAATATCACAAATTCTACGAATAACAGATTGCGGTTTCATCCTTGTTATAATTGATGGCATTTAAAGTGAACCCACCCTTTCTCTTTACAGTTGAAAAAACATGAACACAGGTACCCTAATTATACTAGCCAATAAAATAACTGTTATGGGTGTAGCTTAAAGCTGAATGGCATATCATGGTAAAATTTATGTATCCAAATACAAAAATGAGAAGAAAAAATTGTAACACAGGTTTTCTCGTCATATTTATTGAACCTCATTTAATATTACAATACAGTACAACCTCTCTAATCCGAATACACGCTAACCCGCACATCCAGTAATCTGAACAACGAAACTTTGAGATAACCCACCTCTATAATCCACACAATTCATTTTTTACCTCTATGATCCGAACGCCGTCAATAATTTCATCAATTGAATGTTTTCGAACATGCAATATCTTGCCTGAATACTCGCTTCTCTTCTCCCATTCAGCGCCTGATATCCGTACTAATCATGTCGCGTCGACATAAAACGTTAACATTGCAGCAAAAATGCGAAATTTTGAAAGAATTATATAATGGAAAATGTATTTCTGAATTGGCTAGAATACACTCGGTTGGAAAATCTACAGTATGCGATATAAAGAAAAAAAGAAAATCAATTGAGAACGTTATATATTCTTCTGATTCTGGTCCTGGGAAACGGCATAACTAGTAAAAATCCGAATGTTGAAAATGCTCTATACAGTTGGTTACAAGAACGATTACGACATACACCTTTATCTGGTGATCTCATATGTGAGAAAGCAAGATCTTTACACCAGTATAACAGGTATAGATGATTTCATGGCAAGTCAAGAATGGTTGGAAAAATTCAAAAAAGACATGGAATTCGACAACTGACCATATAAGAAGAGGAATTGTCCTTAGACGTTAGTGCGGTAGAAACATTTAAAAAAAAATTTCTTCAAAAAGATGGATCTAGTGCCAGATCAAGTTTACAACGCAGATGAAAGTGGGTTATTTTCACGAATTCTTCCAAACAAAACACTAGCCAATGCTGCTGAAAATTCAGCTCCAGGTCGGAAAATGAGTAAGGACCGTTTTACATTAAAGCCATGCTCTAATGCATCAGTATCTCATAGAATGAAAATGTTGGTCATCGTAAAAGCCAACAAACCCCGAGCATTCAAGAACTGCTCCAATTCTCCTGTTTATTATGAAGGTCAAAGAACAAGGTGGGTAACTAGAGAACTTCTTTATGAATGGCTCCACAAGCAATTTATTCATGATGTTAAAAATAAAATGAAGGAGCTGAAATTGCCAGAAAAAGCTCTGCTCTTATTAGATAATGCTCCTGGACATCCAAGAGAAGAGGAATTAATCAATGAGGACCGAAATATTCAGGTCATGTTTCTACCTCCTAATTGTACTCCATTATTACAACCAATGGATCAACATGTAATACAGAATGTGAAATTGCATTATCGAACTTCTCTGCTACTGAATATTGTGGGGCAAGAAGACAATAACGTTTCGCAGTTACTGAAGCAATTGGACCTCAAACATGTGGTGTTTTCTCTTGAAAGGACTTAGTCATCTCTGTCCCAAGAGTTAATTCAGAAATCATGGAAGAATTTATGGCCCACAAAAAATAATGATGCAGATCAATGTAATAAAACCAGAAGAGTGGGTGAAATATTTCCAGAACCTGGGAGATAATGATAACAGTAACAATGAGGAACGAGAAATCAAACAACAAAACACACTCTACGAAGAAACAGAAAATGACATTATCAGCCTAGAAGAAGTACAACAAGTAATCCATAAATTAAAAAATAGAAAATCACCCGGTCCGGACAACATAAATAACGAATTGATTAAAGATGGGGGAGCAGAAATAACAAAAGAAATAACAAAACTATTCCAAAAAATTGAAAACAACAAGGAGATACCAGAAGAATGGAGAGAGAGCATAACAATACCCATATACAAAAAAGGCGTGAAGACAAACCCAGCAAATTATAGAGGCATCACACTCCTTAACTCTGCATCGAAACTACTCACTAAAATTCTATCGCAAAAGATATATGACAAAGTAGGTGTGTCTGAAGAACAACAGGGATTCCGACCAAATAGATCAACAACGGATGCAATTTTATATTGCGGCAACTGGTGGACAAGTCCATAGAGTTTGACAAACCGATGTTTATATGTTTTATAGATTTGGAAAAGGCATTCGACAGAATTCGAATGAACGATGTGATCACTATGCTTAGAAATAAAAACTTAAGCAATAAATACATAAACATAATCGAAGAACTAAATAACTCTAATAAGACGAAAGTAAAAACTACAAAGGGACTTACAAGCGAGATCAAAATTAACGCAGGCATTAGACAAGGTGACAGCCTCAGCCAATGTCTATTTAATTAATCATGGATGAAATAATAGCAGGTGTTAATCAAATGAACCGAGGCTATAGGATGGGTTACAAAACTATGAGAATACTGTGCTACGCAGATGATGCTTTACTAATAGCCGAGAATGAGGACGACGTACAACGCCTACTACGAAAGTTCAAAGTAACAGCAGAAAAATATAACATGGTAATATCAACACAGAAAACCCAATCGATGGTAATAGCGAAAGATCCAATTAGATGCAAACTAGTAGTGAACGACCATATAATAGAGCAAGTTTCACACTTTAAATACCTAGGAGTAGAAGTATCGAGCGATAGGCAACTATTACAGGAAGCAAAACAGCAGACAATGAAAGCATCGAGAGTATCTGGCTTCCTGAGAGATGTAATCTGTCGGAATAAGTACATAAGCACAGAAAGCAAAGTCCGAATCTATAAAACCTGTGTGAGACCCGTGATGACATATGCGGTTGAGACAAGAGCTGAGACAACAAAAACAAAACAACAGAGATGAGAATACTAAGAGCTATAAGAGGTATTACACGCAGAGATAGAATAAGGAATGAGGATACGCTAAGGAAGCTAGGTGTCCAGGATGTGGTGAGGTGGACAAGAGCACGTCGACGCCTATGGAGAGATCACGTAGACAGAATGGGCCCCGAACGTATGGCGAAGTGGGCAAAAACACAAAAACCCAACACTAGAAGACCCATAGGAAGGCCGAAAAAGCGATGGCATGAGTGCTGGAGCTCCGGTTCGCAGCAGGGGCTGTAACAGAAAAACAGGACATCGTCCTATTTAAAGAAGAAGAAGAAAAGAAGAAGAACAAAAAAAGAAGAAGAAAGAAGAAGAAGAAAGAAGAAGAAGAAAAATAATGATTATGACGCAAGTGACGTGACCTGTTTCCTCTTTCTCGCTTGAGAGAAAAAAATTTACTAGAGAAAGAAGAGAAAAATCGCGATCTACTCATGATGACAAATGTGCTAACAAATGTATCTGGTCAAGAATTAACCACTGAAGACATTGAAGAATGGGTTGTAGGAGTTAATGGGAATTATCTTTCTGAAGCTGAAATAATCAACAACATAGAAAGTGACGAGGATACAGAAGAACTTGAAGAAGGCGATGTCACCATGAATTCAGTAAAACATAAAGAAGCTCTCATGTGTTTCAACAAATGTTTGGAATAGTGCCCAGAAAATGATATTCCTCAGCACCAAATATCATAATTGAATAAATTGAGAGAGAAAGCTGCAAATTCTCATCTCCATTCGTTAAAACAGAAAACGATCCAAAACTTCTTCAGAACCTAAAAAGTGATATGTGAAATGTATCACTTTCTTAAGAATGTGTAGTTATATTTTCATGTTTTTCTGTGAATCACAATAATTTTGAGTTTTTCAATGAATATTTTACGTTTTTCAGTAAATATTTCACGTTTTCGTTAAAAATTTCACGTTTTTCAATAAATATTTCACGTTTTTCAGACCTTTTCTTTACTATTTCATATCAATTACCTCGATAATCCGAATATTTCAGTAATCCGAACAAGCCCTGGCCCCGTATGATTCGTATTAGAGAGGTTGTACTGTATCTAATGTATACAGAAAAAAAATATTCAAGTTTTTTAACATGATATATTGACTTTATTCACTTTTACGTCCACTGAACGTCCTTTACACTGAAGAAAACACAAAGATTAAAAATATTCACTTTAAATACTAATTAAATCCTATTTTTGCCTTTTATGAGTGGTCATATCTTCTTTTTTCAAAAACCAGCAGTAATCAGCGATCATGTCAGGATCCCATCGTCCTTGATAGCGAATTTCCATTATCCTTATATCTTATATATCTCACTCTGCTCGCTTGTAAATCATAAACGATTCATTCGTTTAAAATATGTGCACATCATAAGAACTCTTCAATTTGCGATCGAAATGGCATCTGCTATTGTTGAATAAGAAACTAAATACAAGATTATCTCACTTTCATTTTTTCTAAACGACTACAAGTAATTCTCTAACCCACTATTCTCCCAGAACTGGTAATACCAACATCTCATTTCAAAATTAAAGATGCCTAAAGTCCAATTTCATTCATTAGTCTTAATCTACATTCCTTCCTCCGATTTTAACGCTCCGTTACTCTCTCAAGTTCCCCTCTAATTCTTACATCTAAACCAGGATTTTTACGACCAGAATAAATTTGTTTAATTACTCCTTTATACTGAATACTATTACTTCTCGAACGTGATGAAGAGGAAGACCTTGAAAGGATTAAACTTTAGGAATATCCTCGTTATACATACAATACGAGAATTAATTGATAAGTCGTGTAAAAATGGAGTAATAACTTACTTTTCTGTACTGGATATCATTTATTCCTTAACATAACCACCTTTTAAGACTATACACTTGCTTAGGTGATGTGAGAGGTTATTGATGTCCTCTTTGTAGCTTTCCTGACGTTCTAGAAATATTTCTTAGCACTGATTTAAAGACGATTGGAACAGTTAGGTGGGCGATTCGCTCATTTAAGCCATTTGCGACTCCTGGGTAGGATGGCATCATGCCTGCCTTGATACAGCAAGGGGTGGCCGTCCTCCTTCCATACCCCATTAGGCTCTTCCGGCTGAATATGACCTGGAATGTTATTCCGACAATCTGGTTGAAGGTAAGAGCTAACCTAAGGTGGGAAAATCGAGTTCAAAGCGCAAAGAGTACAAACCGATAAGTCTCATTCCTTTCGTTTTGAAAATCCTAGAGAAGGTGTTAGATGGATTCTACAGGACCGAGGTGAACATCAAAACCCTAAGCGGGGGTTGCAATCCTTGAACATTTCGAATGAGGAAGATGGGTCGAGTGATGACTCAGAAGAAAGGTGGTATTTTTGTCTACATTGCTTTGAACGAATTTCCATTTTTAATTGAAAACTGTAAAATATACAGGGTGAGCAACTGAAAGATAGGGGGGACTATTTCCGTGAGACTATTCTAGTTTCAGTGAAGTAAAATGGAACAGATCCATGCTGATCAATGGCAGTCATCATCATGTACCATTCTCATCTCGAATTTCAACCCCTAGAGCAGGGGCGACCACTCTTATATATCTCTCTACAAGTGATAGCTCTTCTAACCCCCATACAATACCCTCAGATCCCGTTTTTGTTTCAAAAATATGAGAGGTGTAGTCCCACAAAATAATCCCATTGGTTGCTCAGCAGTGGAAATTTTCGTAATATTAGTAATGCTCCCAAGTCTCTAAAAGATGTTTCATCCTTCTGATTGTAAAAATTGAATTGGGGAGTATTCATCAAATTACTTATGTGGGACGACCACGATAAAGAGCTATATGTTAGAAGTAAACTCAACTGTCGCCCGAGCTGTTATTCTTTTCGTTGCAATGCGAACTTGGTCGTTCGCGAAGATAAATAATAGGGTTAGATAGTTTTGAAACCGTCAGGTAGCTCGTTGACATATACAAGGTGCTATAACGAAAACTAAACAGAGGCTATATCTACCAAGATATTCATTTCTGATCAAAACGCAAAAACAATCAATTTTTGTTTCAAGGATGACATCTTTTGGGATAATATACTTGCCTGAAATATCAACCCATATAGGGAAGATGGGTCGAGTGATGACTCAAAAAAAATGTGGTATCTTTGTCTACATCGCCTTGTACGAATTTCCGTTTTTAATTGAAAACTGTAAAAGATACAGGGTGAGCAACTGAAAGATAGGGAAGACTATTTCCCTGAGACTATTCAAGTTTCAGTGAAGTAAAATGGAACAGATCCATGCTGATCAATGGCAGTCATCATCAAGTACCATTCTCATCTCGAATTTCAACCCCTAGAGCAATGGTGACCACCCTTGAAAATTTAGAAGAGGGTAGATGGGTCGAGTGATACCTCGAAAGAAAGGTTTTATCTTTGTCTGCATCCCCGTGAACGAATTTCCATTTATGATTGAAAAATGTAGAAGATACAGAGTGAGCTACCAGTCAATCTCTCCTTGATTTAGTGTTAGTCAACGACCCAAATTGGGTTTACGATCTGTCTCATCGCCCACCCTTCGGCAGGTCTGATCACGTCGTCATTGTCTCAAAACTTCAACTTTCTTCCCCAATTGCTAGTAAAAAATGTACCCGGACCGATAAAAAAATCGACTACATAGCTCTGTCTGGAGGAGGTGAACTGGCACGACTTGTTTATCCCCTGTGGGGACGTGAACGATTTGTGGAAGGTTTTCTCCGAGAGTCTATCAGCTTGTATCGATCAATGTTCAATTTCTAGCACTATTGTAGACATTCCTACGAAACAAAAAATCGATTTGGCAGAGGTATTGCTGTAGAAGGAATGATGCTGACTACGTGGTGTAGAGGAACTACTCCAACCTGTTGTCTGCTGAGCTTAAAGAAGCCAAAAAAAAGTTCGAATCTCACCTGATTTCATCCAACAACCGAAAACGTTTCTTTAAATATCTACGGTTACCTGTGTCGACGAAAGTAGCATCTCTCCAAGTGAGGAACTCTGCCGGAAATTTCTGCAGAGATCCTCTTGAGGTAGCTGAAGTTTTTTCCGATTTCTTCGCTTCCTCGTTTACTGTTAAGCCAGACGGAGTTCCTGATATGTCGACTCCAAGAGTTGTGGACGATTTGAACGATGTTGAATTTTCATCTTCTATAGTTGAAAATATAATATAGTATAATATAGCCCAGGACAGAGAGATGGAAGCTAGAAGGGGAGGCCTGCGTAAAGCAGCGACGTCTCCAGGTTCGGACGGAGTTTCGGCTCTTGTACTTAAGAACTGTGCGTCATCTCTCTCATCACCTCTGCCCGTCATCTTCACCCGATCTTTTGCTGCAGATTCTATTCGATTTGCATGGTCATGTGCTTTGGTCACACCCATTTTCAAGGAAGGGGACAAATTGAATGCAGAAAACCATCGGCCTATTAGTCTCGTCCCTATTATAGCGAAAATTTGCGAGAGAGTCATTCCAGAAAATTCTAGAATTGGCCCTCTTGAATAAAAGAATCCTTGAAAACCAGCATGGTTTCCTCCCTGTCCGCTTATTATTACAAATTTACTGAAATGTGTTGATGCTTGGAGGAGGGTGCTTGACGAGTTCACCCCAGTCGATGTGATACACCTCGACCTTTCTTGAGCCTTTGACCGTGTACCTCACAGGCGGCTTCTCCTCAGGCTCGAGCTTCTAGGAATTCGTGGCAGACTTCTTTCTTGGCTGGATGGTTTTCTATCGGGTAGAACTTTCCGAGTTCGTGTTGGTGATTCTCTATCATCTGTGTGATCTGTATCCAGTGGAGTCCCCCAAGGCTCAATACTTGGACCTATGCTGTTTCTTTTATATACGGCTGACCTCCCCTCTATTGTCGCTTCTGGCAGTTCTTTATTCGCTGATGACTCTAAGCTTTATAACAATCCTCTCACCGACGCTACGACTGTTCAAGATGACCTGAACAGAATTTTCGAATGGTCTAACGACTGGCTTCTACCATTGAATCTTTCAAAGTGTCGTACTCTTCAGATGGGGAGAAATAACTCGACGAATTCCTATTTTCTATTCTTCATGTTACAGCGTTCTTTTTCTGGATGTGACCTACCTACTTGTTCTCTCTTGTTTAACTCCATATATTCTCGTATATGGGGGTCCTGTATGGTGCCCTTGGCTGATTCGAGATATCGAACTACTCGAAAATATCCAGAGAAGAGCATATTGTGTCTCACGTCCCTGACCAAACTAAAACCAAAGACTGAAACTCCTTGAAATTTCTTCATTCGCTGATCGTCGACTACGTGGAGATCTCATAATAACTTATAGAGCCCTTCGCTCGTTCTTCGATGTTGAACTCAGAAGTCTCTACCAACTCAATCAGGATAATCGCTTACGCGGACATAATTTGAAATTGACGAGAAAAAATTTCAAGCTTCCTTGTCGGGAGCATTTCATATCAAATCGGGTGTTTCGTGTGTGGAATAGCCTTCCTGAATTCGACTCATTAGGTGTTACCATTTAGTTCACAATGGTTATCTGGACAGAAAAGCACCGCCGTTTGCAATTGGAGAGTATTTAAAATCGGGAGAGTTTGTAATTGTCGTGCAGCAGCGCTTTGCCTGGGCTTCAACATTGTTCGTAACGCTTCAGTGCTTCAGTTCCGGAACGTGACACAATCATCCGATTAGTACAGAATTTCAGAAAGACTGCATCAGCAGTGAATCCGAAACCTCAAGGTCGCTCTTGAAGTGTGAAGACACCAGTTTCCGTAGAAAGACTGAGACAAGCTGTAATTCAAAGCCCAGGGCGCTCCGTCCGAAAACGAGCTGCAACTCTTCAAATGAGTAGTTTAACTACACCTAGATCTCCGCTTTCACCCCTATGAGTTCAAGGTTGTCCAGCACCTGAATGAAGGAGATTTTGCTCAACGCCAGCGGTTTGCCGAAAATGATTATCGCTGATGACAATGAACCAGTGATAATGATGAGAGATGAGGTTCATTTTCATTTGAGCAGGTTAATAAACTGAACTACCGATATTGGGCTGCAGAAAACCCCAGCGTCTTGGGGTGATTGGACCAAATTTTTTTGAGGATGAGAGGAGAAGGGCAACCGTAACTGTAAATTCTGAGTGAGAAGTTCTCATAGTGGAGGACATTTTTATCTCAGAATTTCCATGACAAAGAATGAACATAAGAAATGTTTGGTTCCAACAGGATGGTGCCACGGCTCATAGAGCCAGAGTCTCAATGGAAGTTGAACGTCGCATTCTTCCTGGACATGTAATCTCTTGTTTTGGTGACCCTCTCGTTCCCAGGATCTCAGCTATTTTTGTGGGGAAACCTAGAGTCTAAGGTCTACGTCGATAAACCTCGAAATCTGAGTTGAAAGAAGCCATCGTACGAGAAGTTAGTACAATCGGATTCGATTTGTTAGAGCGGGTAATGCAGAACTTTGGGAATTGACTACAGCAATGCATTGCGGAACACGGATGTCATCTGCCTTACGTCATTTTCAGAATTTTTCACTTTTTCTACACTAAATAGTAACATTTAAGCTTTCATTTTACGTAACTAAAAATGGTCTACGTTGAATAACAGCTGAGTTATCCGCATGTAGCTGTATGAGTCCAATTTAGTACATTTAGCAACACTGCTGCAGCACATTCAATTTGAATCATTTTCATGTGAATTATTTGTTTCATTTCATTTGAAATAAACTCTTGAAAATCCTTTTATGAATTATTTCAGAATTCACTTTCGACGTTAGCAGATTATTCCAAACCCTCTTTTTTTCCAATTTAAAAAGCGAGATTGCGAGATGGGACCTTCAACAAATTATCAATTTCGTGTCCGTTCTATCCTCCTAATAAAGCAGATAAAGGATTATCGATATTCCCCACTCGCGCGAAAAAAACACACTTATACGTATAACCTCGGGAGACTACCCATCCCATTCATTAATTTGCGAAACTCACCATTTCCTGTGTAGTCTAATGGATTTCGGTCATCCTGCGTCCCGTTATTGGCCAGGAAAATGAACGTAGTGAGGAGGCAAAGTAGGTGAATATCATTAGAACCAGGGCTGGCGAGCGAGTAGACGGATACGACGCTACTTGTCAACTTCGGGACAAAGGAAGAGCGGCATCCTGCGCTGGAATAATCAGCGTTGGCGAGTGCATGATCCTGTTGAGCCTTTGAAATTCCCCGGACTACTTGGCCAATCCATCACTTTATTCGTTTTATGCTATAAGGTTGCCGACTATAGGGCTTGTGCTATATATTTCGTACCGCTTTGCTTGAGATACATCTATTGGAAGATATATGTATTTGCATATGTCTCCGATATATACATACACTTCGAAAACTTGAGAATACGTGCATATTCTTCAAAACTTAACTTTGACATTTTCATATCACGAATAAGATGCAATGACATCAGGGTGTATCGGATGCTGATGGCCAATCTTCAGTGGGTTATTGTACATATAATTAGCAACCAAAAAGTCTTATAACTCTTTATTGTAAAGTTGATAGTTACTCTGTAGCGTGTAAAATGTCACTTTCGATTTAACACGCCACGCTTTCATCATTTCGTATGTAAGCAATGCCATTCGGAACGTGTAAAACTAGCATTACCGCTCCGTGAACGAACAGTGGTTATTTTGCTTTTGTGCTCCGTGCCCCTCCTTCGCATGCTATAGATCAGGGGTGCCCAAACTTGAACTGCTTGCGATTTACCTCAATATTTTAAGACTACTTACGATCGACTCTGAGAGGCTGCAAGTATGTGTGATGCATGTTTGTCGTACATACACGATACACCATACCAACCTACCTACCTAGGTAGGGTGTACCGTAGCATATATAGATATCAGTTTTCCGCACAATATACATTATTTTAGTCAAGGATTGGGTTAGGTTCAATTAGGTTCTTCTCTATAATATCAATGAAAAAACTCTAATTATTCAAAATTGCGAGTTTATTTGTTGTTACAAAACAAAATTAGTGTTAGAAAAATAATCCGTACTGGGTATTGTAAGAGATTCAATGTAACAGTTTGGAAATTATAAAATTTAGTGGTATTTTCTAGTTTTTTTTGAATTTAAGAGGCTTTTACTTGGTAAAATTCCATTATCAATAATAAAAACAAGTACTGTGTTTCAAGTGTTTAAAAGAACTATTAGAAAAAGGATTCAAACATAATTTACATCCAAAACATAATAGTACTAATTTTGAACAGTTAGGCATAGACTCCGAAATCATTCTCAAAAACTCCAAAGATAATATTTTAGTCAAACATCAAACAGCAAAAATCATCAAAGAAGACTTTTCGAAATTATCACCTCATTACAATTCCGATTATAAGATAATAAAAACAATTCGTGAAAATAGTACCAAAAACGATTTAGTATTCACTGAAGCAGATAAGGGTAACACCCTCATCGCGATTAGTAAAACCGATTATATTTCTAAAACTCAAGAATTCTTAACAACCGGAAACTATATAACATCAACTAAGGATACTACCGCAAAATTTCAGAAAGTAGTTAAAACATATAATTTCGACAGCAAAATCATTAATTACAGACCACGAAAAATATAAATTCATTAACTCCAATCCACAATCCCCCGAATTATATTCGTTAATGAAACTTCATAAACCAAATTACCCTATTAGACCTGTTGTTTCTTATGTAACGTCACCTTCTTTCAAACTTTCAAAATTCCTCAACGACGTGCTAATAAAACATTGCAATTTTGAATCTTAATTTTCGGTCAAAAATTCATACGAACTAATTGCCAATATCAAAGATACAATTATACCACCTAATTATAAACTCATTTCTTTCGATGTTGAGAATCTATTTCCCAACATACCTCCGAAAGATACGTATTACTTAGTTGAAGAATTATTAGAAAAGAATCATGTCAATACTATCATTGAATCAGATATTCTTTCATTATTACAAATTTGTTTAGATCAAAATTATTTCCATTTCAATAACAAATATTATACTATTGAAGACGGATTGATTATGGCAATCCGTTAAGTCCATTGTTAGCAGAAATATTCATGAATAACTTAGAGAAACTAATTCATAATCACCCACTCATTATTTGCTTCACAGGAACAGATAGACAGTTAAAATTTTCAAAAATCATATAAATTCATTACATCCAAAACTGGATTCACAACCGAAATAGAAAGCAATAATTCGATAAATTTCTTAGACGTAACAATTTCGAATGAAAATGGAAAACATGTTTTCGCATTTACCATAAGCCGTCACATACAGATATTATAATACATAACTCGTCGTATCATCCATATCAACATAAAATGTCAGCATTCAATAGTTTTATTCATAGATTGATTAACATCCTGTTATCACCAGAAAATTTCAACAGAGAATTAAATTTGATTAGACAAATAGCCAAAAATAATGGTTACAATCCCAAACTAATAAATACTATTAAAAAAAACAAAGTAGAATCGCATTGAATGAAGTTTACCCTGTCGATAAATTGAAACAAAAATTCAACACCTTAACCTACGTTGGCATTACAAGTGAGAAACTGAAATCATTCTTTAGTAGCAAAAATTTCAACATAGCTTTCGAAACTAATAATTTAGGCAAATATATAAGAAATAATAAAACCAAACCAGGTAAAAACAATGAATCAGGTGTATATAGTTTGAATTGCAATGACTGTGATAATTTCTACATTGGTAGAACTCATAGAAATTTTAATATTAGAATATCGGAACATAAACGCAGTTTTTCAAATAAAAATCAGATTCAAATTACGCGAATCATCTCTTAGAAAATAATCACTCTTTCGACACACAGTTTGAAATTTTGCATACAGATAATAAATATTGGAAGATAGATCTTTGGGAAACTTTAGAAATCAATTAATACAAACACTCAGGTAGACTCATCAATGAACAAGTCGATTTAAGCCCTTCACCTCTATTGAATCTCTTCGGGGAGCAATCTATTCCTTAATTTTATTGGATATACCTGTCATAAATAACCACTTAAGAAGAAGCAACCCAATAAGCTTTTAATTACTCAAGAACATTTATATTTATATTTTCTGTACATTCATTCGTCTGAAGAAGCTACGGTATAGTGGAACGCGTTACGAAACGCAATCATTAAGTAAAATTCCTTAAAACACAGTACTTGTTTTTTATTATTTATTTTCTAGTTGGTCATATCGCTAAAATTTTACCAATGGGGACATCTGTTTTTCTTCAGCAAAAGCCATTGCATTCAATAAGTTCTTCAACGATATATCAACTTTGCATAAGCTGTTTTTTTCAGCCATATCATGGGCCAAAGCAATTAAACCACTAGAACCGCAAAAACAGACATCTTATTTTATTGCAGTTTAAAACCATTACTTTAAATTGAAATACCGAAATTGATTCGACATTTGTCATATTTTTAAAACGTCTGTCACAATGACGATACCTTTTTCAGAGGCGTGTCATAAAACTTATAAACAAGTTCAAGGTTGTTTTTAACCATATCAAAAAAACACATTTCGAAGTGTTCAATGGATGCAGTCATTAATCGCACCAGCGGTCTACAGAGTTTAAGTCTGGTTGGAGAACGGCATGTTGATTCAACGGGTTGACGTAAAGATTTGTGTCATCGGCATAAAATGCTTTTTCACTCTATATATGGTATTTCAGATCATTCACATATAGAACAGAAAAGAGGGGGCGAAGCACTGAGCCCTGCGGCACGCCACTGGTTATCTCCTTCTCAGAAAATGTACTTCTAACCCTCACAACGAATCTTCTGTTGATCATGTAATACTCAATCCACAACAGAAGCTTACCTCTGACGTCACAATGGTCAATTTTATGAAGAAGTCTGTGTAGCGGTGTACAATCGAAAGCTCTGGCAAAGTCTAGATAAATCACGTCGTTAGGTGTTTTCGAGTAGAGAGTCTTTGAGCAATCAGTAATACATGAAATTAGATTGGTTAAAGTTGATTTCCCCTTGACGAACCAATGCTATTCTTCGGGTATTACTTATTGATGATTGAGAAAAGAGTTATTTCCTCTGCAATGATAGATTCCATTATCTTCGATGGTATAGACAATAGACTTATTGGACGGTAATTGAGGGAATCAATTTATCTCCCTTTAAAAAACAGGTGTAATCGAAGCGGTTTTCCACTGAAGTCGGTAGACACTAATTTTGGAAGGAAGAGGTCAGGTTAGATTAAATTTGTGATATACTTTCTCCTACTCTTGGCGAAAGCAATTGAGGGAGATCGCCATCTGTGGGCTCAACAGTAAAAGCCTCAGCGATTGCTTCTGCTGATTCATCGTCTGCTGAACATAGAGTTCCGTCAGAGTGGCGTAATAAGGGAGTTGACACATTCTTTATGAGGCTAGTTCGAATGTGTTTATATAGGCGCTTCTTGCAATCAGAATTGACAATGGAATTTTTGTATTCACGTCTGTCTGAGCGAATAGAAGCCAATAGGAAATTTGAAAACGCTCGATGCGCTGCGAAATCGTCAATGTTCCTTGATACTCTATACCTTCTCCATAGGTTCCTCTTAATGTGTTCGTCGCTCAGCCATGGCTTCAATGGGTTTCTACGACAAATTTTAAACCTCGAATTTTTAGCAACACTGACATTTATAGTGGAAAGGAAGTTCAGCCACGTTTCGTTTGGATCATCTGCAGATACCAGGACATTTGCCAATCTTTTTTAGTAAGTTCTTTACTCACTGCATCGAAGTTCGTCATATTTTTGAAACGACTGTCGAAATTTTTTCGTAAATTTTTCTTTCAATTAAACGATAACCACGAAGAAATAATATATGGAGATGTCAACCCAAATTATTGGGTTCATAATGATTCTAGAACATCTATAGATCCTAATCGGCATCACTTAGAAGACCGAACCTAGCCATCGGGACTACCTCGGTTAAACAGAGAGGGAATTTTTTTGTTGAGTTCGAATTTTGAAGGGGTTTTTGTAATAATACATCAAAATTGGCAAGCAAGAGCAAGGAAATGATTATGTCCAGGAGGAGACTCGCACTGCGACGGAAAAACATCTCCGCGAAAGAGGAAATATCGCAGGTTATGTACTATTTGATTATCTCCTTAGTCCTTTTCATGGCCTTGTTTGCTATGTAAACTCTTTTCTTAAATTCAAGTGTGTTTAGACATATGAGTCAGGTATGATGGTTGGAATATTTTGCTGCTGGTTTTCTTTTTCCATTGTTACATATTCCTGTCACAAACCCTTCCTTTCACCCTTGTCTTCGTCTGGAAATCATGAAGATGAGAATGAGAAAATGAAGCTGCTAAGCAGAAAATCTCTGGTACTTTTTATGTACACACGACACTAACACAACATAAACAGACAAGCTCTTGCTAATGCAATTGGGACAGGAGAATGAGTTTTTCCCTCGTTTATTGAATCATACGCAAGATAGTATGGTTCCCCTGTTACATTTTCCTGAGCTCACACTTGTGTCTTTCTGACACACACCAAAATTATAGATATAAGCATTTATTGTAAATCCTCTACTTTTCAAAAAATCCTCAAAAAGTTTTTCCAAAAAGCGCTGTTATGATTTGATCTTGATGACGTTTTACTCGATCGGTATTCGGACGATGATGTTTTGGAACACTCCCTGTTTCTTTCAGTTGCTTTGAGAGTTGGTCGTAGGTCGATGAGCGGTCAATTTACCCAGTAAAAAAACTAATATTGGCACTCAAGAGCAGACAACACGTTCACCAAAAAACACAGTAAAATTGAATAAATATATTAAATCAATTTCCTTCACAGAAAAGCTGAATAAAAATTAATTACAATTTGAAGCAAAAACTGACGAGTCGACTCTCTAGAACTAATTCGAAATGATTGACATATTGTTATATGTATATATGTACAAAATTTTCCAAAGTTACAAGGCCGAAAATTATTTTACAGAAGAGTTTGAAAGTTGAGAATCACTATAAAAAACATGTAAAATACTAGAATCACTTATCTAAAGAGTGGAAATGCTTCTAATGGTGTTATGGGGCTCTAGAACAAAGCTTCTTCCAAAAATAGTATTTGCTGGTCAAAATACAGCCTCTTCCAAAAAGTATTTGGGTCGTTAAAATACAGGTCCTCCCAAATAGTATTTGGGTGTCAAAAACAACAGCTCCTCCTAAGAAGAGAATTATGGTTAGAATATATCTCTTCCCAAAAGAATTTGGTTGAAATATCGCTCCTCCCATAAAGCTAAAAGAGTACACATAAATTATTACCTAATAAAGAAATGATACATAAAATAACTTTGATCATTCATTCCAAATAACTTAAATAACATTATTACAAAGGGTGTCCGTGAATTGCGTGTACAACGTTATACCACAGATTATTCACCTCGAAATAAGTCGATTTAGACCAACAAGTTTCTTCATTTGCCCGTTAGAGGTCGCCAATTCCAGAGATTTTTTCTCTTATTTTTCAAATAATTCGAGAACGACTCGATCGATTGAAACCATATTCCGTATGCGTAATCGAGTGCGTTATTCACGTTTTTTAGTGATCCACACAACCGAATTTATATGGAATCATTCGATATTTTGAATATTACCCCAGAAATTTTGGAAATTTCGAAGTATTGTTAGAATTGATCCTTTTTGAGATATTTCAATTGAAAAAAGAAACAAATTGAGTTTCATTTTAAGAAAGAAACAAATGAAAGAAAATGAGAGACTCTTTCCGCATGTAGTAAAAATATTGAACATTGTTTTCTCGCAGAGAAGGTGTTTCTTTCTCGACCTCAGTAACTTGTATTAGCTCCTTTTGCTCTGATACAACCCTGAATCCGTCTGGGCATGCTTTGGATTAGATTTTCGACCTCCTCTAGGGTGATATTCTGTCACTCTCCTGTGGCGGCTTGAATGAGCTGTTGTGGGGTTCTTGGATTATCCTGGCGCGATCTAATTTTCTATTTGAGATTATCCCATAAATGTTCGACAGGATTTAGGTCTGAGGGGCAAGCTGGCCAGTCCACAACAGCAATCCCCTCTGTTTCAAGATAATGTCGCGCGAGGTTGCTAGAATGCGGATGAGCATTATCTTTCATAAAAGTGGAAATCTCACCGTTGGCACCTCGCTAGAGTCTCACTCTGGGCTTCAGTACGAGGTCCATGTAATTTCTAGCCGTTACACTCGCAGGAAACGAAATCAAATCTGTTTTGCCTCCCATCATTAATGCCACCCCAAAACATCACACTGCTCCATAGTAATTCGGAATTTGTCTTGCTGCTCTGAGTCTAACTTATCCTCCCCTTGAAATCCGAATCCGGCGGACATCTGATCGAACACCAATTCTGGTCTCATTCGAAAACAGAACATTTCGCCAATTCTCAATATTCCAAATTTGGTTCTCCATACATCGTCTGTTAATTTTTTGTTGTCTGGTTAGCTCTGGAACTCTTGAAGGCCTTCTGCTGTACAAACCCTTCGAACGAAGTCTTTGACGTATCATTTCGACTGATGCACAGATGCCTTTTGCTTCTAGAAATTGCCTTTGGAGAATGGGATGCGACGCACTAGGGCCTTTTCTTGCGATTTGGCACAAAACGCGGTCTTGTTCTTCAGAAGTGATCCTCCTACGACTTCTTCTAGGCCTATTTTGCAGCGATTGTAGCTCCACGTATTGGGCGTAGGTTTTTGAAATCACCCGCTGTAATCAGTAATCCGGTTTATTGATGCTGTAATACAAAAATACAAGTGTATGCACAATTCAGTAATCAAAAAAAGAAACATCAAGTGTTTTATCAAAAATAGAATATAAATAAAGTAAATATAAGATTTAGAAACATTAAGAGATTGTAAAAAGGGAAACATTTATGTTCAAAATATCAAATAATATTTGATATTAAAATATTCTTCAAACACGTTTGAAATTATCAGCTGATAATGAACGAAACACTACAGTTAATTTGTTATAAAATTTCCCTGACTGGTAATCCGGACCATTCTATGCTCTGCTCAATCTGTAGAAAGGACTGAGCATGACGTCTTTATGACAAGAATTATAACAACGTACATCACCATTTGTCTCCTAACGACAGAGATCTTTGTTTGCATACAGTGTGTTCCAACGAAAATTTGACCCCCCCTCTAACTCCGAAATGAGTAACATTAGCGAAAAACACCAAGACACGTCGATTTTTGTTTCGAGGGGGAGCATTTTTCGAAATAATTCGAAACTTGTCAGATCAACCCCCTACCCCCAGCAACCCTAATTTCGAAATTCATCATAGGGAATAAGGGTCGAGTGGCACCTTACTGTAAAGGTCTGTCAATTCTCCATTCTGATTTGTCATTTTTAGAATTTTAAATTAACATACAGGGTGTCCCAACCGAGGGTAAAGTTGAATTCCTGCAAATCCCAAATACTAAATGAAATCGATTCATTTTGGCATAATGCAAGCGCAGGTTTATGCTCGGTCTAGAAAACGACCTACACTTGTGAATTCGGAGTTGGTGCAATCAACCCCCTATTTCCAGCATCCCCAACTCAAAAATCATTCGATCGAAAATAGGTCAAGTGGCACCTCGTTGGAAAGGTATTTCAATTTTCTCTTCGAATTTGGTATTTTCGAAATTCAGAATCAGCATACAGGGTGTCTCGGAGCAGGAACACTGAAAACCCAAATAACTTTTTGAAACTGGTTCATTTCGGTATAATACGAGAACATGTTTATGTTTGATTCGAGAATAAGACTCTCTTGCGTGAATATGGAATTTTTGCAATCAATCTCTTCCATTCAGCATCCCCAACTCAAAAATCATACAAGTAATTACAGGTTGAGTGGCAAAGTTCCAGAAAGATTTTCTATTTTCTGAATCACTGAGGCATTGGTTTCAGTTCTGCAATCGAGGTTTTCTGGCGTGAGGATCAGGATGAGGGATGATGGAGAAACTGATTGGATGCTCATCTAAACAGGAAAACGAGATTTATTGAACTTGTATTCAATTGAAAACAAAAACTAACTTGATTATTACAACAATTGTTCAAAATGACCTCCGCCCTCCTCCATACAGTTATACAGACGATTTTCGAACTCTCTTCTCACATTAGCGAAAACTTCAGGAGTCAAAAGTCGGCATTCTGTGATAATCCTCATCCGCAGCTCCTCCAGGTTTTCTGGTCTTGTGGCATAAACTTTAGATTTTAGATGGCCCCACAAAAAAAATCTAGGGATTTAAATCTGGTGACCTGGCTGGCCACTCAACAGGTCCTCTTCTACCAATCCACCTTCCTGGGAAATGTTCGTCTAAATATTGGCGCACCCGAGCATCATAATGCGGAGGAGCACCGTCTTGTTGAAAACGCATTTCGTCCTCAGAAAGAGTTGGATCGTTCTGTAAAATTTCTGTCAATCTAGGATGTATGTGTTCCTCTAACACTTGTAGGTAGCCATTTCCATTCAGATTACCCTCAATAAAGAAAGGCCCAACTAGATGATTGCCAAAAATTCCTGCCCAAACGTTCAACTTCTGAGGCCTTTGCGTGTGGGCCTCTCTAAACCAATGAGGATTCTGTGTGTCCCAATATCGACAATAATGTCTATTCACTTCACCACTGAGCATAAAGGTGCTTTCATCAGAAAAACAGATGTTATTCAGAAAATTTGGATTAGCGTTTAGGTTTTCACTTAGATTTTCACAAAACTGTAAACGACGATCTGGATCATTTTCGTTTATTTCATGCACTAATTTTACCTTGTAGGGGTGAAATTCGTGATGTTTCACGATTCTATGGACAGTTGTAGCTGATACACCAGTCAGGCGAGATAGTTTTCTGATCGAAGTAGTATTCTCCATTTGTAGATGACCCACTACTGCCACTTCCGTTGCCTCATTTCTGACAGGACATGCCACTTCATGTTTTTGTTTGCCACCGAACCCGTAGATAGGAATTTGTCAACCAAATATTTAACGTACTGGTGACTGACTCCCTTTCTCTTTCAGGATGGTTCCTATCGAATATCCTTGCCGTTTCTTTGGCACAACTGTTATTTCGAAAATACGTCGATACAATTTCGACCCTTTCCTCAGTGGAATAAACCATTTTCAGATTAATTTCAACTGACGAACAACAACAATAATGAGGAACTGATCTGAATAATAATAATATTTCATTGCAAAAATGAGAAATAACAGATGACTGCACGCCAGATGGAAATGAAAAAAATGTGAACATTTTCAATGCAGAAATCAGCTTTATTTCTTCGTAATTGATGCTCAACACATCGTATCCCAATACTTTTAACAGTTTCGAATTAATTTTAGTTGATAATTTCAAATGACGATATTGAATTTTTCGAAAGCGACATCCTGTATGGAGAGCCGAACTGAATGAAATGCTTTAATCATTCTGGAATTCAAAAAACCTTTCTGAAGATATGCCACTTGAATTATTTGTATGATTTTCAAGTTGGGGATGCTGAATGGAAGGAGTTGATTGCAAAAATTCTATAATCACACAAGAAAGTCCTATTCTCGGATCAAACATGTTCTCGTATACCGAAATGAACCAGTTTCAAAAAGTTATTTGGATTTTCAATGTTCCTGCTTCAGGACACCCTGTATGATGATTCTGAATTTCGAAAATACCAAATTCGAAGAGAAATTGCAGTACCTTTCCAACGAGGTGCCACTTGACCTATTATCGATCGAATGATTTTTGAGTTGGGGATGCTGGAAATAGGGGTTGATTGCACCAACTCCAAATTCACAAGTGTAGGTCGTTTTTCTAGACCGAGCATAAACCTGCGCTTGCATTATGCCAAAATAAATCTATTTCATTTAGTATTTGGGATTTCCAGGAATTCAACTTCACCCTTGGTTGGGACACCCTGTATGTTAATTCAAAATTCTAAAATGACAAATCAAGGTGGAGAATTGACAGACCTTTTCAGTAAGGTGCCACTCGACCCTTATTCCTATGATGAATTTCAAAGTTAGGGTTGCTGGGGGTAGGGGTTGATCTGAGAAGTTTCGAATTATTTCGAAAAATGCTCCCCCTCGAAACAAAAATCGACGTGTCTTGGTGTTTTTCGCTAATGTTACTCATTTCGGAGTTAGAGGGGGGGTCAAATTTTCGTTGGAACACACTGTATAATAAACATTCCAAAATGAAATGGGCAGGAAGAGTCAACGTGTGCAAATCCCTGAATACCTTCTTGCAGCAATCAGTGTACTTAAGATTTGCTACAATGCGAATAGCTCTCCTCTGTAACCTAAACAGTTACCCCAAACTAATATACCGTATCTGAGGTGGGACTCACACAGCGAGAAATAAGCAGTACTCAAAACACCCTGTGAAACCGTCTGTGTAAGACTTCTAGGTGAAAAAAATGTTTTTCGCAAGTATCGACGAAAGATGATCAACATAGATACCCCTGGTGAGCTTCGTGTCCAAATGCAGGCCAAGAAACTTGGCACTCGACTTCTCAACATTTTTCATGCTAAATATGACCTTTTCGGTCTTTTCGCCATTCATACTCAACTTGTTCCTCCCGAACCTTTGTCACCCCTTGTCTTCCCATCTTCAACGAGAGCAATTATTCGAGCCCTCTGCAGGCATTTTCAATTATGATTATAGGCTTTTTGAAATTTGAAATTCACAGTTTTGAATCTTAGTGACGACTGAGTACAATATCTCGAACATGAGGTGATAATTCAACATTTCTTATCATACTATCCGGTTTTTTTACAACAAAAAACTTCATTCTTCACAAGTAGTCAAAGATCCATTGTTAAAAACAATCAATAATTGAAAATCCGAGTGATTCCATATAAATTTGGTTGTGTGTATTGCTATCATATTATATATTTTCGAAAAGGAAAAATAAATACTCTACTCAACGCGAACAATTTCTTTTATGGTTTGTATCGAAAAAAACATAAGTTTACCTTTTTCGAATGCATCTCTGAATTATATTCCAAAATGTTTTAGAATATGTGAAAAATATGTAACTTGATGCCCGAGATATGGACATTTGCCGAAATCCCGCAAAATCGAAAATTCCAGAATGAAAAGGATAACTGGATTTGGTTTCCTCGAAAATCGAGACCGAGAAAAGCCTATAGTTGTCCCACAAATCCATCGAATTCAGGATATCCTGCACACAATTATGTTTTGAATACACTTTTATCTATCTATCTTTCTATTAACATTGAATTAGCAGACATATCTCCTGTAAAAAATCAAGGAAATATCTGCAAAATGTCATAATCCTTATTCATTAATCTTACAAGTATAAAAACACCCCAACTTTTCGCACAGTTACCCTCATATATCTTCATTACTTCTGATTTCCATAGATTCCTATTTATTTGTTTCGAATACGAACTCGAAGTACACTCTTGCGGTCTCTAACGGTCGTTTCATTCAAATAAAGGTTATTTATTGTTTTTCTCTCCCGGCGACGTCAGTTGTGATCATTTTGAATGATGGTGATGGTAAGTGGATCTAAACATTCTTTCTGATAAACTCCTTCCTTGCAGGAGATGAATATTTTGTGACAATAAAGAATTAAGTCGGTGAGTCTTCGGGTGAGTAATCCATTTGGAAGAGAAAGATGGGATGGCGAAGAAAAGGGAATTTTTCAAGGAATATTGAAATGAGGATTGTTATTTGCTTTGTCGGTTTCTCATTTTCGGGGAAAATTCATTGAATTTGAACAAGTCTATATTCAATAAGGAATTGATGGTAATTGAAAATGACAATAGAGTTGATTCGCGATAATTTAAGGCCGGAAAAGTCGCTGGTCTTTCGACATGTTCTCCCAAAGAATGTATGAATGAAATTGAAAAAACACATTCACATCATCCTCAATTTAATTGGTTGTAAAGTTTTCGAAAAAATTTTGAAGGATAAAATTGTGAATTTCTTGGAAAAATACGAGGTACTTTCA
Source organism: Cryptolaemus montrouzieri (assembly GCA_013387265.2). NCBI lineage: Eukaryota > Metazoa > Arthropoda > Insecta > Coleoptera > Coccinellidae > Cryptolaemus > Cryptolaemus montrouzieri. Next base: position 7,060,607 of record JABFTP020000124.1, read on the forward strand.
AAAAAGCAATATGGCTTTAGGGAGGGGAAGTCTATTGAAGACGCAATGATGAACTTACTGTCTAAAATTCATCGGGCCTCAGATGATGGCGTCCCTTCACTCTTCACGCGTTCGATACCGTCTCTCATTGTTGTCTGCTTCAAACTCTGGAAAGTATAGGTTTCAGAGGACTGTCATTTAAATTGATGGAGAGTTACCTGAAAAATAGAAAGCAGACTGTAGTGTTGGACGGTGTCGAGAGCAGGGATAGATATGTGCAATATGGTGTTCCCCAGGGGACTGTTTTAGGGCTCATATTGTTCTACGTATACATCAATGACCTCTTTCAATTACCTTCTTGTGGAGAAATAGTTTCTTTTGCCGACGATACGGCTGTTTTCTCTAGGGGTGACTCCTGGCCATCACTGAAGCGAAGAGTGGAGGAGGGGTTTCGGTCAATCTTAAGTTTTTCAGTGATAAACTACTCTCCGTAAATATGGATAAAACATTTTTTGTTCCATTTAGCAGTTACGCTCCTCATCTGCCTGAAAGTTTCGAATTTAAGAGAAGTTTAAGTTTAAAATATTTGAGAGTAGCTATTGACTGTCATCTTCGCTGAAATCTCCATATTGAGTCACTTTTGAAAAAATTAGGAGCTATTTTGCCATTGCTGTAAAACTGTAGGGGCTTCTGATCAGTGTTTCAGCTGAGAGTTGTCTAATTCGCTTTAGTTCGGTCAATTTTATCGTACGGTGTATTGGTCTGGGGTGGAGTGGAGAGTACTCACCTGAAGAAGTTAAAGGTCTTACAGAAGCGATTTATAAAAATAAACTTCGGAAGGGAGGCTACATATCCTTCTGATGAGCTTTACTCCGAGGCTGAAATCTTAGACTTTAGGCAGCTATAAACACCTAAAAAAAGTCTAGGGAACACTTCTGAATATCGATATATCGTATCCAGAATGATCAATATGGATGATTTTTTTAGAAATGCACACCTGCGTCAATTTCTCATCAAATTATGTAGAATGTCGTAACAGACTTCAGTTTTTTTCTATAAAAAACTAAAAATGCAGCAGATGCGACGCTGCTTTATAATCATTTCATGTATTCAGTGTTTGAAATCAGTTAGTTGGCACTTTGTTTCTGTTGTAAGCACAAATAAAAGATTCAAGTTTTGTGATTCGACCCTGGAAAGACGACATTTGACTAGAGAAGAGATGTTACGAGCAGGCTTTGGCATGCTCCAAGCTGGGAGCTCACAACGGGAAGTATCCAGGGTTCTGGGAAGTAGCCCATGTGTCATAAACCGTTTATAGTCGCGTTTCAATGAAACAGGTAGCGTAGAAGAACGCCATACAGATCGTTTCAGGATTACTACAGTCGCCCAAGACCGATTTTTGGTTTTACAAGCCAGAAGAGATCGTACTATCACAGCATCTCAATTAGCTCAAGAGCTATCACGAGTTCATTATGTACAAATTTCCGACCAAACTGTGAGAAATCGACTGCACGAAGGTCAACTCCACTCCAGACATCCTTTAAAAGTTCCACAACTGGCCCATGGAAATCGCGCTGCTCGTTTAGCTTGGTGCCAAGAACACGTAAACTGGGATCAAGAGAGGTGGGCCACAGTTCTCTTCAGTGATGAATCTACATTTAGTTATTATCCCGATTCGGGAAGAATTCGAATATGGGGAGAACCTGGAAAGCAAACCGTCTCCAGCATGCTCGAGAAGTTGTTAGACAGGGAGGCGGATCAGTGATGTTTTGCGGAGGTATACGCCTTGGTGGAAGAACTGACCTCGTTTTCATACAGAATAACCTCACGAGAAATTCTTACGCAAATGAGATAGTTTTACCTGTAGTGGTACCGTATCTCCAAACAATGGGTCAAAATCCACTCTTCCAACAAGATAATGCCCCTCCTCATCGTGCAAGAGTTGTCTTGAACGTTCTTGAAGAGAATGATATCGATCTTCTACCGTGACCATCCTGCTCCCCAGATCTGAATCCCATCGAGCATGTGTGGGACACCCTAAAAAGAAATCTTCTGCGTCAAAACGTCTTCCATCATGAACAGGAGCTTCGATTAGCAGTTCAGGGGGCTTGGAATGACTTAGGCCAAAATGTAATAGACAATTTAATATTGAGCATGCCGCGACGATGCCAAAGTGTCATTAATAACAGAGGTGAACCTTCTGGGTACTGAAAAATATAAGTGCTTCCATATCGTTTCGAAAATATTAGTTCAGGATTTTTTTTTGTGTTTCACCAAATTTCGTCATTTCCAAATTTCAAATTTTTTTTATAATAGGTGCTTTGGGAAGTCAAATATCATTTTGTTTTCTTGAGAATACATTATATAAAATACATCCTAACAAAAACCGAAAGATTTCTATAAATTCGAATCATCAAATTCATATTTTAAAGATATTGGTAAGTGTTCCCTTGACTTTTTTGAGGTGTTTATTGTTTGCGGATTCTGGTTTCACAATTTAAGAACAAAACCTGTGAGAGTTTGGTCTCATGCAGTCGTGAGACAAGTATAATCAGTATAAGTAATTAGCATCTGCCCAGAATGTGTAAAAAGGTTGGTCAGAGATCATTCTTGTACTTAGCACCTAGAACGTTCAAATTTTTTACCTGCTGAAATAAAAAATATAAACTCAATCAAGTTGTTCAAGAGGAGAGTGTATTTCTTCATTTCTGTGTTTTTCTTGTTTTTTTTGTGTTTTTCATTTTTGGATATACTTCTTGGTATTGTCAATTTACAGTTGTTATTATTGGTAAGAGTCTTCAGTTTAGTAATATTAGAGTAAAGGTACAAAAATAGGAACCCGTTGCGAGATGACCACTTGTTTGTTTGTTGCCACCTGAAGTAGCTACGTTCACTTCTGAAGCATCCTGTATTTCCCAAAAAAAATCATAAATAATGAATGAAGATTCCTGAAATTCGATCAACATGTGATAATCCTTCATTACTAACCCCTTCATTCATCAACAACATTATATTCTGTTTGCAACATAACGGTCACCTAATCATTGTGGCATTCATGTCTAACAACTTGTGACAATCTGTCACGACATACTACAAAAGCTCTCTAATAAATTATTTTACCACTTGTAAAAATGTCACCGTTTTCATTCGAAAGAAACGAAGAATATTCTCGACATAGGTAGGCTTCCCAATTTGGATTTGTGTAAAATATTTAAACAGACATATTTCAGTGAAACGAAGCGGTAAAGAGTACACAACAGGGGGGCACGGACTGTAATAAATCAATTTTCAATATTTGCGATGTAGACAACACCACGAATATTGTGTCGTTCTGGATAACTTTGAATCCCAGAAGTGCAGGGGAATAAGGTGGTTGGTTTTCATATTCCCGAAATAACAAATAGTTACCTATTGTTGAGAAGTAGTTGTTTGCAGGAAGAATTGAATATTTGCTCAGAATTTTGGGATATGAAGAAACATTACTAACAAATAATCATTTTTTTTTGAAGGTTAACTTTGGTGGAGAAATAAATGTAACTAAGATTGCCAACTTTCATTAAAAGAAATGAGAATGCAGTAATTGCGTGAGGGCTAAAATAGACTAAAATATCAAAATGAAACAAACAGAACAAATTCATAACAAAATAAATTCTTGTTCACACCCATTTTAAAACATTTATTTAAGTAATGGGATACAGTCACGTTGACTCGTTGTTTATAGATACTAGAATATATATATATATATATATATATATATATATATATATATATATATATATATATATATATATATATATATATATATATATATATATATATATATATATATATATATATATATATATATATATATATATATATATATATATATATATATATATATATATATATATATATATATATATATATATATATATATATATATATACCTAACCTTATACCTAGATATTTTTACAAAATATGCAGATATTTCTAATAACAAGTACCTAGGGAACTTCGTTTCAAAATCAAAAATAATATATAGGTCTAGGTGCAATAGAAAAATAAAAGATAGCTATTGTAGTAGCGATATTTTCCGAGATTTTGCTTCATTTCAATTCATTAATTACATCGCTAAAATTTATACCGTCAAAAATTTCTTGTTCAATTGCTAATATTATTAGTCCAGACAATCTATCTTGAATCATTGTCGATCTTTAATAATTTTTAATGATTTTCAACTTTGAAAAAGATCGCTCGCCAGAAGCTAGAGATACAGACAATGTCAAAAGAATTCTTAGTGAAATGCTTACGTTTGGAAAGGTGGAGATTAAATTGTTTTCAAATATATATTGTAAAATACTTAAGGCGTCATTATCATCAGGTAATGAAAACAACTTTAACGCTTTAATTTCGTTAAACAAATCATTGGAGTCTATATCCTTATTATCCTGATCTGTCAGTCGCTCTTCAAAAATAGAACAATGTTTTAAAAGATCGCTGTCACTTAATTTGAATATGTCGCTAAAAATCCGAAAATATTATGATACTCATTTAATAAGTCAAATCGGTTTTTTAGAGAGCTTATAGTTTGATCTATAATTTTCAAGGAAAAACTAATTTTAAAGGCGGTTTTTGGATCATTAGGGGTCTCATCTCGGTGTTCATAGTCAAACAGTTTTGGTTTAAATTTCCTCCTAACCGTTGGTAATGGTGGAAAGTCTTCTTCAATTTCGCGAGAGGATGCTACTTCTTTCGCTTGCACAAGAATTTATTGAAATAATTGGTCAGATCTATATTGCTGGAAGTGATCAACTAAATTTTTTAGGTAGGTTTGGCATACTTTAATATTAATTGTAGCACTTTGCATTTGTTTGCTGACAATATTTATATGAAATAAAACGTCATTCCAAATAATAATTCCACAAATATATTGAAAACTTTGTACAGACGTTAAGGGGGAACTCGCTTATGTCTTGCATCAATGTGAAAGGAATTATCTTCAGCCACTTCTAGAAGACTTTCGCATACCTTAATTAAATAAACTTTAAGGGGCTTTATTGCGTCAATTATGCTGGACCATCTTGTCTCACCTAGAGGTTTCAAACTTAACCCGGGGACATAATTTTTCTCAAAACATACCACCTTTTTGTGGATGACGAAAAAAATTATATAACTCTTGCACAAGATTAAGAAAATTTATTGTAGCACCTGACCCTTAGAAGCGTCCCCTAATGTGTTTTAATTCTAAATTTAATTTTCTATCACAAATTTATATATCCCTTCTCCTGTAGAGTCCAGTATTGGATTAAACGAAATAAAACTTTCCTTAACTTCATCCTTTTTGAAGTGTTGTTAAAGACAACATACCTCAGAACAAGACTAATTTGTTCAATACGACTAGTATCTGGTGTACAATGTAATATTATTGAAAAATAACTGCAAACCATTTCTAAAATATTATTTCTTACTTTGGACGACAATAATTCCATTATTTTATTCTGTATTATCACGCTTGAATAATGAGTCATTTCGTTTTTGGGAGTTATACACTCAGCTAACGTGCTGTCTCATCATTGAATCAAAGAGGCAATCATCTCAACAGCTTTTAGAAAATTTCCATTATCATGTTCGAAAATCAATTGAGAAGAACCTTGAAATACCAAGCATTGTGTAGATAAATACTTAACAATCGCTATAATTCTTTCCAACATGTCTCGTCAATATTTCTTTTCCGTTTCTAAAATCCGCAGATGATGAGCATTATCAGTCATAGATATCTCCAACATTTTTTTTAAATTTACCCAAGTGTTTATATAACTGTTGTGTAAAATCGACATTTCGTGTCTCCTAATTAGCAAAGACAAGTGTTGCCAATCAGATACTCCATTTGTATCACAAAAAGCGTTAGGACTTTACATTTACAAAACAACTTACAACAAAATCAAAATACAGAATCTTTAGAAATAGAGTAAATAAGCCAAGCCCTTTCGACTTTTCCTACATTACGTCCAAAGTGATGGAGAGAGTCATAAATGATGAACTCATCAAATATCTTGAGTTGCAGGGAATTATTAACCACCGTCAGTATGGTTTTCGCACGCAAAGATCGACAGGAGATCTGCTCGCCTACCTCACTCATGTTTGTACATCAACGATGGTGAAGCGTGGGGAATCTAGAGCAATAGTCCTCTTATCTTTGAAGCCTTCGATAGGGTTTGGCAAACAGGAGTATCTCAGGGGTCCATTCTTTCGCCAACCTTCTTTTCGTTACAGATAATCGATCTTCTGTCATCTAAAGAGAACAAGATCTTCAGTTTTGCAGACGATTGTACTCTGGTTTCGTCTTTCAGTAGTCTGCGGCCGATTACAGCTGCAATATCTCAGCTTCAGAGATATCAACAAATAAATAACTTAAACTCTGACTTACAGAGGATATCTGAGTTGAGTCAGGTGAACCTGGTGAGCTTCAACGCGAGCAAGATGCAAGCAACTGCGTTTTCTAGATATGTTCCTCCTCAAAAGATGCAAGGCCAACAATTGCATCCAAAGATTCGATGCACTTTGTCGGAATAACGGTCAACTCCGGGTTTTGCTGGCATGAACATGTATCAGCAATAGCTAAGTTGGCATCAGCAGAACTTAGTTTTCTTTTCAGAGCCAAGCGATACTTCACGTAATTTCTGCTGTTGCTTCTATATGAGGCGCAGATTCGAGCAGCTTTGGAATATTGTCCCCATGAATGGGGATCTGAGCCCAAACATTCGTTGCGGATGTTGGATAGTGTGCAAAAACGGGCTGTACCCCTCATCGACCATCCGCGATCTCCAACCGCTGGCTCTCAGGCGACAAGTTGCTGATCTTTCTCTGTTTTACAAATACTTCCACGGAAGATGCTCCAAGGAGCAGTAAGACCTTGTTCCGGGAAAACTCATGTTTTGCCGCAACTTTTGGCTGGTAAGGAATTCTCATCATATGGCGGTACATTTAACGACCCCTTGAACCTCTCTCTATAAGAATTCCTTCGTTTACAGGGACTTTGAGCTGTGGAACTCGCTTCCGTCCAACACCTTCCCTAAATCTTGCAATTTGTCCCCCTTTAAGAAGCGAGTAAACAGACACCTGAATTCTTCCCGGTGCCCACACATGTGGTGTAACAGGTTCGATATCTATTCCTGGAAAGCGCGCATACAAAAAAAATTAAAAAAACTAAGGTACATCGCTGCGATCTCCTTCAAAGGTCCCCTCCCTCCCCTATACACCCCTTCCAACGAGTTTTCCAGTTGTAGCAATTCTGGAACTTTCCGAGTACCTTCATCACAGTTTCTTGGATATCTTCAACGCAGTCAAAATGTCGACCTTTGACGTATTTTCCATATGGGGGAATAATAAAAAGTCGCAGGGTGACATGTCTGGTTAATAGGGCGGTTGTGGTAACGTTGCGATGCCTTCAAACGCCAAAAACTGAGAAACAATGAACTCCTCGCAACGCAGATGTTAGAATGCCAAGAAGGAGCTTTCTCTATATACTGCAGTGAAACCGATGCTTTCTATATAGACCAAACTGGAAGACAAATGCAGAAGCGAATTGAAGAACATAAGAGATCCATTATTCCAACAAAAATTCTGCTGGTTTTTCTCGAATAGAATTCAAATAAAGCAATATTTATCATTTTTGTTCATAAAGGATATTTTGATAAATAAACATTTCAACTGTGGCAGACTCGGAAACTAATTCAGGTAGCTTAGATTTCTTGAGCTATTCCACTCAAATGAAATATTTTTCACGTTCTCTCTTTATAGTATTCCCAGTGCAATTCACGCCTTATGGAAGATTGAGCAAATAGAACGTGAAAAGAACTAGATACCCACCTACCTCTGTGTCCAATTAAATGCTTGAAGAAAACGGAAATTCACAATTTACAAGGAACGCTTTCGGAATTATCGATTTGTGTTAATACAGTTATCAGGAAGACATTAGGTAGTTTTGATTCGCCAGCAGTGAGATAACTTGGATTAGCAATTTTTCGCTTGGTACAGGGTGGACAATGTGAAGTTAATAGAGAAAAATGAATCCATTTCCGTTGTTCTTTTGGCGTAAACAGACTCAAGAAAGCTTTTTTCGATTTCGAGTTATTTTTTAATTTTAAAAATTTTCTGAACCAATCAAGTGCCAATATCTCGGTTGATTTCGAAGGTATGTAAAAATGTTCGACATCCTGAACGCACTTTTTCACGTTGAATCGTACTTTGTGCGAAAATTTTTTTTCTCCGAAGGCTTTTGATTTTTAATGCAAATCTGCGTTGTTCTAAATATATACTATAGATAAGGTTGATTTTGTTGAACAGAGTTCAATTTCTACCGATGGTTAGAGAAAATACTCATTTTGATAGTGAAATAATGTTCACAGACGAAGCTAATTTTTCGAGAACTGCTATCACAAATTTTCACAATAATCATTATTGTGCTGAGAAAAACCCCCATTTGATTGAAGAATCTCATCAAGAACAATTCTCACTAAATGTCTGGGTCGGAATAATTGGAAATCATTTGATAGGGCCATTTTTTTGCCTAACAGACTAAAAGGTCCCGCTTATCGGTAATTTCTTGGGGAGGAGTTACCTTTATTGCTTGAGGATGACTTTTGGTGAGAAACATAATGTGGTTCATGCACGACGGGGCACTAGCTCATTTCAGTGGAAAAGCTAGGGAATTCTTGAATAATACATTCAACAACCGATGGATAGGTCGGGGTGGGCCAGAACCATGGCCTCCTAGGTCGCCAGACTTGAATAGTTTAGACTTTTTCTTATAGGGATATCCCAAAAGTTGAGTTTATACCTCTCCAGTGAACACTGTAGAAGAATTGAGAAATCGAACAATAACCTCCTGTGACACGATAAGAAATACCCCAGGAATATTTCAAAGAGTAAGTGAATGCGAAGAAGGACAGATGCCTGTATTCTTGCAGGTGGAGGACACTTCCAGCACACTTTTAGTTTGGTATTGAATAAGTATAAGTTGAGTCTCAGAAGACGATCGAAATAAAAGCAAATTTTGGGCATAACGTACAATTCCAATAATCCAAATTCAATAATTTTTCACTTGAAAACGGTTGAGGATACGAAAAAATTACATATGTCAAAAAAGTTTCTAAATTGAACCAAGATGACGAAAATTGATTGTACGTAAATTAGTGGTGTACTGCAAAAAAGTTTGAAAGGGCAAAAGGAGACACGGCTTCGGAAAAGAAAACACCTTGTGAATTTCAGTTGAAATATAGGACGTGTAATGACGGAGGCTGTAAAAAATAGGTTGCATTCCAATTTTGGCTGAATATCTCAAAAACTGCAGGAGGTTTGAAAGAAAACCCAATTTTTTCCTGAAATTTCAACACCCTGTAGCTCCGTAACGAAGCTCTTGAGGACCTATGTTCATATGAACTGTTTTTCTTATAATTGCACGTAGATTAACTTCCTCAAGTTGTGACATATTATTATGTAACACCCTGTATACTTCTGTACAAATTAAAACAACTGAATTAAACTTCTGTGAGAATTAAAGAAATATCCACAATGAAACTTATGTCGAAAAGACATTTCCATTCATTAAATAGTTTATAGTTCATCTTTTTTAACCAAGAGTAGAGGCACAACGTCCAATCTCATTCGTGGCTCAATCTGTTTCGAGTTTGGTAATATTTAACGCAGCTCTTGAGATCTGTCGATCTTGCAGGAGTGGCCAAAAAATCTCTTTCCATATTCGCCGAATTTGGGAATATTGCTACGTGCCTTTTCCACCACTCTAAAATGTCTTCCGATGAGTTATCTCATATGCTCTCTCAAACGCCGCATAACGACCAGGTATGAATCTTTATTTACTGTCTGACCTTTTGGCAAGAATTTCGAATGCACAACACCGTGATCATCAAAGAAAACAGTCAACATTACCTTGTTGGCTGGTTTGCATGTCAAATACATAAACCAATGTCTCATCACCAGTTACAATGCGTTTTATTAATGTGGCGTCGGAATTGACTCGTTCGCAAGTCTTTAGCGACGTTTACGCGATTCAATTTTTGAAGAAAATTCAGGTATTTCGGAACTAGTCGAGCGGCAACGTGTTTCATGTCCAAACAATCGCATAAAATGGTGCGAATTGAGTGGTGAGACACAGAAATTTCAAGGTATATCTCTCTCAAACTTAAATGACGATTTTCAATTACTATTTCCTTCACTTTATCGATGTTACCTCTGTTGAAGAAGTTGATGGCCAACCATAGCGAGGCATATCTTTCACCACATCTCTGCCGCCGTTGTACGCAATATACCATTCTTATGCACGTGTTTTCGATAAAGACGATTCACGCCTTCTGTAACATTTTCCGCGGTTGGGCACACGAAATTCCATTTGCAATACAAAATTTGAGACAAATTCTGTGTTCCATAATTCAATTCATTGTACAAATCTCAAAACACACTGACAAAATCAAGCGCTGTAAGCAAACTAAATGACAGATCGCGTTCTAACTCCGTGTCAGTATTGGCAGGGAGCGGAGTATATAGTGGGGACAGCTGAATCGATCACAGCGCTCGATGTGGTCAAATTATCGTTAAATCATGCTTTTATCATAAATAAACAAGTTAACATTAAATAAAAATGATCCATAATAGTTGTTGTGTTGTTTATTGCAAAAATACAGCTAGAAACAGTAAATGTAAATTTTACACATTTCCAGTGGCCAAGTGGAAATAAATGGATGGAAGAAATAAATGGATGGAAGAAATAAATGGATAAAAAAAATAAATGGATAAAAAATGTTAAAAGAAAAAACAAAGTAGTGTGTAACATTATTCAGTAACAATGCAACTAGGGTAATGTATGTTCAAATTACGATTCGCAATTACATTGCCATTAATTTTTCATTTTATTTCTGAGAATCATGTTAACAATCAACACTTTTGTAATTTTCATTATTGCAGTTGTCATGTATTGAATTTGTTTACATTTCTTAGGTTAACTCCATGGGATTCTAAAAGCTCCTTTTAGTTATTTATAAACATATTTACAAGCTTTTATTTAACTCGCAATGTATGTATGTTTGTATGTTCGGGTGAAATCTTACAACTCAATTTTAAGGCACTTGAGAAAACGAAATGGCGGATAATTTTCTTTTATTCGTTCCTACAATATGGGTACCAAATGAAAGATTGCCAAGAATAACTAAAAACGAAATTAAGTTTAAATAAAATTCTTTAAAAACAACCTTTTATTTAAATGCGCTAAATAGAAAAAAATTAACTTTCACACTAAATCTTTTACTGTTAACTTATAACGTCATTTCAAATTTAAAACATTTGACACAATTTATATGTTATGCCTATCTATTAATATTTCAAACTGATAAAGTAAATACGAGTACTTATATCTAGCGACAAGCTTTAATATTATAACATATAAATTGTGTCAAATGTGTTAAATTTGATATAATATGAATTAACGGTAAAAGTTTTAGTGCAAAAGTTTATTTTTTTTCTTTTTAGCGTATTTAAATAAAAGCTTGTTTTCAAAGAATTTTTTCCTTAATTTTTTTATACACACTTTTTCCATCTTAATGAGTTTTTTCAATATAAAAAACACGATCACAGATTTTATAACACATATTTATTTTAAATTCATTTTTGAAACAATTCACTGTTATATCGTTGCCGAGCATGATTTTACGCTACCACCAGATGTCGCTTTCGTCGTGCTCCTGCGAATAGAAAACAGTTGTGCCAACTTAGCAACAACAGAAATTTCAACGATCGTTATAAAAGTTCAAAGATGATTTACTCATATTTAAGATAGGCACATTTTTGTAAGACTGTGGTCCTATAAATTGAGAAAGAAAATTCTGGGAAAATGACACAGGTTAACATTTTCTTGATGGTTTGCTGTAGAATATCTATAACTCGATAACGAATGGTTCTTATGCAAACATTCGTTATTTTCGATTACACCGTACATTGGTTTATCTTTGTTCACAGATTGACATTGAGCTTTGTATATTTCGTATAGCACGTGTATCAGAAATCGCTATGTCAATAATGTATGTATTGTTTTTTCGAATTTTTGAATTGTGGAGGCCGTTACTTGATGTTGATCCATGATATAAATGAGATAAAAAACACAAGGTTTAACTTTAATCTACACTTTATTTGAAAAAATTCGACGACGTTTCGCTGACACAGCAGCTTTATCAAGAATGACAAACAGAATGAAGAGTATGGTATTATAAACAAATCGTAGAACAAGTTGGATGAATAACAGGAAAATCCTTACCGAGTCATTGTACAGTTAGTATGAAAGGTAATAAAAACTAATTAAACAAGTTAAGTAGGGGTGAATAATTCACATCTACCTGCTCATTCAAAAGCTTGTCCGAATGTTTGTATCTATTTATTTCTAATGCTTCTAGGCGACATAATTTTAAACTTTTTGATTTTATATGTAATATGTCAAAGTTTTATTGAATGAATGGTTTTCTTTTATTAAGTGGTTTGAATAATTTGAATCAGATTTATTTTTATCGAAGCTACGTTTATGTTCAGATGTTCTTATGCCAAAACTCCTATAGGTCCTACCGATATAAATTTTATCACAAGAACCGCAATTGAGTTTATAGATTCCTGATTTACTTGATTTTTCAACACGAGATTTATTATTTTTAATATGTTTACCTAAGTTATTAGAAGTTTTGAAAGTTATATTAAGATTTTGTATGACGAGAAAGGATTTAGTATTTGTACTTGCAGAACCGCAGAATGTTAAACTGTTGAATATTTTATAGTCTTTATGAATAGGATATACTTCATTTATTGCTTTCTGATACAGTTTTTACGAATGATTAGATCTATCATATCCGGATTATATGAATTATTAATGGCTATCTGTTTGATGATGTTTAACTCTTTATTATAATCTTCTACTGATAAAGGTAAATTGAGTAACCGATGTACTATGCTGTTTAAAGCCGCAACTTTGTGTTGAATTGGATGTAATGAGTAGTTAAGTATAATTGTATCAGTATGTGTTGGTTTACGAAAGAACGAAAAACATGATCATTATTTTGTTTAGTGATTTTTAAGTCCAAAAATTAATGGTATCGTTCTGTTCAATTTCTATCGTGAATTTAATGTTCAAATGGATGGAATTAATGAAATTAAGAAATAAGTCTAATTGACGAGTAGTTCCAATGAAACATAATAAGATGTCGTCAACATATCTATACCAATAAAGAAATTTGGAAATGAGTGGATGTGTATGAATTTTCTGTTCAATATTATTCATGAAAATCTCTGCTAAAAGTGGACTCAAAGGATTTCCCATGATCAAACCATTTTCACTACTGTAATAGATGTTGTTGAAAGAAAATAATTTTGTTCAATGCAAACGTCCAACAGATTCAATAATACTGATTCAATTATGTGGTTAACATGATTCGAATTCAACATGTTTTCGCTTAATATTTTGACATCACCTGGAGGAACACTTGGGTATAAATTCTAAACATCAAACGAAATAAGTTTTGCGTTAGGTGGTAGGTTAACGTTTTTATGTTATTTATCAATTCGAAAGAATTTTTTATAGAAAATTTCGATTTGAATCAACAATAATTTTTAATGATATCTATAAGGTAGTGCGACAATTTCACGGCTGGGGCTGTAACGTAAGATACGACTGGTCTAACGGGGTTATTTACTTTATGCAATTTAATGACTGAATACAGTTGAGGTGGTTGAGGGTTTGACAAAATTAATTTGTATTTATCTATTGCTTTAATTAAAGATTTTGCGTCATTTATTGCAATTTTAATATTTTTCTGGAATTTATTAGTTGGATCTTTGTTTAAAATTGTATAGTTTCCGGACGAAATGAAATTTAGAGTTTTAAATAGGTAGTCATTTTTATTTAACGCAATAACAGTATTACCCTTATCTGCTTTTGTAAAAATAACTTCATTTAGTTGAGATTTTTGTTTGATGGCCTTTAAAGTATTTTGTTCTTTACTCGGTTTAAAGTCAGCTAATGATTCATTTTTATAATGTTAGATGCTAAATACTAACTGTACAATGGCTCGGTGTGGATTATCCTGTTATTCATCCAACTTGTTCTACGATTTGTTTATAATACCATACTCTTCATTCTGTTTTTCATGCTTGATAAAGCTGCTGTGTCAGCGAAACGTCGTCGAATTTTTTCAAATAAAGTGTTGATTAAAGTTAAACCTTGTGTTTTTTATCTCATTTATATCATGGATCTACATCAAGTAACGGCCTCCACAATTCAAAAACAAACCTAAAATACAAAAATTATTGAAAACTAGTTCTTATGGATGCAAGATTTGTAGAAACATTTAATGTCGGGATAAAAATATTCCAACATTGAGAATAGAAATATAGAATTATTAATGGCTATCTGTTTGATGATGTTTAACTCTTTATTATAATCTTCTACTGATAAAGGTAAATTGTGTTGAATTGGATGTAATGAGTAGTTATGTATAATTGTATCAGTATGTGTTGGTTTACGAAAGACCGAAAAAACATGATTATTATTTCGTTTAGTGATTTTCAAGTCCAAAAATTAATGGAATCGTTCTGTTCAATTTCTATCGTGAATTTAATGTTCAAATGGATGGAATTAATGAAATTAAGAAATAAGTCTAATTGACGAGTAGTTCCAAAATAAAGTGTTTTATCTTTTTCTCCAATTTTAGTATATACTACGAGTATATAATCTTCAAAACATCTTCTGCTTATTGCGGTTCTTTCAAAGTTCCCCAAACATTACGCGCGTCGACGTAACCTAAAACCGCGTGATTGCAGCGATCCGCGGAGCTCCACTTCGTGCGGCCATCACCAGAGACCACTACCGACGGTCTCCCGAGTTGCAAAGCCGCGTCCATCCCCACCACTCTTAAATTATGGGAATTCCCGCCCAAAGCACACCGCTCCACGTGACTGGTCGTTCAGATTCCCGCTAAACATGCTCATTCGCTCACGCTGAACGGGGAGGGATATACCGCGACGCCCCACGACGCCTCAGCGTCGCTCCTCCGGACCTCTGGGAGGTTTCCGGACACAGAACGTACGCTACTCCACCCCCGAGAGGTTGAGTGTCAAATTGCTGCCGGATTTCTCGATGGTTATCTGCGTTTCAGTGTGGTCCCAGCGAGCGGCGGGTTAGCGGCGTCTCAAGTGGTCTCCAGACGCGATATCTCAGACTGCAGTACCGTCGGGACGCGCTTTCCGTCTCAAGGACGCGGGACGACGTCTGTGGAGATTTCTGTTCAAAATTTTTTGTCGATTCCCGCGGCGCGGTTGTGCGTGTGAAATTGGTGGATGCGTCGCGGTTGTCCGTTCTGAGACGTTTTTTTAGGATTGCCGTTTGACAGTTGTGGAGGAAAAAGGTTAGCAGTGTTTCCCTTTGATCTTACCGTGCATGTCTTATATACTTGAGTCTTTCATTCGAGTCGTTAATAATTCTTTAATACTTATCTAGTTGAATCCAAATTTATACTTTCCTAAACATGGTCCTTCGACTCGGATGATTCTATGCTTTCACTACTTATATTTCATGATATTTCCGAAAGCTTTCCATTTATTCATATCTACTTATAAGTAGGTGAAATTAAAACAAAAATAATTTCTGATATTTTTGTTGAAAATTATCCTGCACAAGAATGTAATAGAATATTTCATTTTAATTATTAAATATCCTCGAAGCCATCCTTAATTTCACTTGAATGATGTTTGGATTTTATTTGAACTAAACACAATAATAGTTAAATTCAAATACATTTACCTACTAAAAACTTGGTCCTTTAAGTAATATTATTCCAAGATGGGCGTATAACTTGAGATGCAATTTGAAAAAGTAAATTTTTCTCGTGCAAAACAAAAAGTATTATTCCACCTAGTACTTTTCTAAATTAAAAGTTTATTTATTTCTCTACTGAGATCATTTGAATGTAGTGTTTATTTATATTGAATTCTTCAATATTTAATTGCCTGACAAATATTTATTCAGAATTATTACACTTCAAATAAATTTTATATTGAATAATCGATTATTATATTGATATTCCTGAACTTTTTCTTTCATTAATTATAATATAATTTAATTATATCTAGCTTGAATATGAAAACGGAAAAATTATTTGTTTTATGCAGATTTTGCCAGCATCTGTTTCAAGTTATGAAGAAAAATTAAAATTGTTTTTGTAGATGAAATTGTTCATTTCATAACAAGAATCTTATTAATATATAAAAATATTTTATTATAGAAATCACTAGATACAAGTATATAAAATCGGAGAAGCCTTTTTCTATTTAAAATAATTTGATTCCTCTTCAATATTTGTTTAAATATGGAAAATTTCTATACCCATATTTTTCCTGTAAAACCAAAATAGGTATCTTGTTTTGATAGCACCTAATGAAATTCATTATATAAACAATATTCTGTCATGACAAGAAGACTAGAAATGAATATTTATGATTATTATCAGACGCTTATGCGTGCATATTAATATTATATTGTAAGACATTTTTGACGGATATTTTGTTGAATTTTATTGCCGTATTTGGTAATTTATTCTTCTAAAATATATTGAAGTACAAAACAACAAAAGCAACATGAATCTAGAATTTATTTATCTTTTCATATATATATATATATATATATATATATATATATATATATATATATATATATATATATATATATATATATATATTGAATGAATTTTCCTGCCTAATATGTTAATCTTCAAACTTCTAATTAAATTTTTACCTACATGGTAGAATACCTACAAGTTTTAATAACCCGATGACTTCTTGCTTCAAAAGTTTTAGTTTAAAAATATATACAAAATTGGAAAAAATAATTTTTAAACATTTTCAGTTAAATCATTGAAATTGGTGAAAATAAAATAATATTTCAATTATAATTACAGAAATAAATATCAAATTATTTTGATTATTTCAAATAATTGAAACATAATTGGAATCGAAAAAATTTACAATCATAAAATACATATTTATTTCACAAGGAAAGTATTTAGATTTTAAGACGAGGTTTTATTTATCGACAGCTAAAAGGCTATTGAAGTATTATAATGTTTTCTGTGGCGGAAAAACGACGAATCAATATTGAAAAATATACTTTTGCAATATATTAAACTCAGAAAATCATCAAAGTGAAAGAATAACCCAATGGTTAAAAACAGTAAATGAATTATCTGCCTTATTATATTCTGGAGGAAAATACTCATTTTAGTTTAATAAAAATATATTATGTTAACTGTCAACATAGATAAAATGTCGTTATCTGTCAACAGAAATAAAATGTGAAACGTTTTTCCTGTGATAGACAAAACTATGTTTTTTAGTAAGAAAAGATATTGGTACATTGAAAAAAGAATGAGTGCAACAAAATTAATCATTCATTATATTGGAATCTGGCAATTTTCAAAATATAGAATAATAATTAATATTTTTCAATCGAAAAATTTATATCATTAACAGAAATAAAATGTCAAATGTTTTTCCGGTCAAAGAAAAATATATATATATATATATATATATATATATATATATATATATATATATATATATATATATATATATATATATATATATATATATATATGTCAACAGAAATAAAAAGTGAGACATTGTTCTGTCATAGAAAACATTAGGATGTTATGTTAGAAAAGATATTACTTTATTGAAGAAAGAATAACTACAAAATTATTCATTTATTATATTGGAGGCTTGGAATTTGCAAAATAAAGAATAAAAGAATAAATTTATTTATTTTAACCTAAAAGTTATAGTTTAATACCTGTCAACGGAAATGAAATGTCAATCGTTTTTCGTGTCATAGAGAAAACTATGTTTTGTAGTAAGAAAAATATTGATGAATGGAAGAAAAATAACTACGACAATATTAATGATTTATTATATTCGAACCTGGCAATGTGCACAGTAAAGAATAAATTTATTTATTTTAATCTGAAAAATTATAATTTTGATCTGTCAATAAGAATAAAATCTGAGACGTTGTTTTGTCATAGAAAAACACTATTTTTCATGAAAGGAAATATATATTGCTTTATTGGAAAAAGAATAACTATAACAAAATTAATCATACATTATATTGGTAGCTGGGAATTTGGAAAATAAAGAATAAATTTATTTATTTTTAATCTAAAAGTTATAGTTTAATACCTGTCAACGGTTATGAAATGTCAATCGTTTTTTCTGTCATAGAATAATAGTTAATACCTGCCAACGGAAATGAAATGTCAAGCGTTTTTCTGTCTTAGAAGAAACTATGTTTTCATAGTAAGAAAAGATATTGCTGAACTGAAGTAAAAATAACTACGACAAAATTAATGATATATTCGAACCGGGCAATTTGTAGAGTAAAGAATAAATTTATCTATTTGGGATTTGACAAGTTATAGTTTTGTATCTGTCAACAAATATGAAATTTAAAACCATTTTCGTGTCCAAGAGAAAACTATGTTTTATAGTACATTTATTATATTCATAACTGGTAATTTTCTAAAAAAGGAAAACTTTATTTATTTTCAATTTGAAAGGTTATAATTTTCTGTCAACAGAAATAAAATGTCGAACGTTTTTGTTCGACATTTGTTGTTTTAACTATATTTTAAAAGTGAGATATTGGTATATCAAAGAAGGAAAAACTACAAAACTTGTCCATTTATTTTATTCAAAACTAGCAACTTGCTAAATTAGAGAAGGAATTTATCTTTTCTTTGATTTAACTAAGATATAATTCATCACCTTTCAACAGAGATTAAAGTTTGAACGTGTTTTTCGTCAAAAGAAAAATATATTTTATATGGTATCTAATAAAATATGTGAGCGTAGGGTAAAGATGCCTATTATGAGATACCATTTCCATTTTGGGTATAAAAAAACTGTTACATTTAAAGCTTTCTAAGATATACTTTTAGATAGAAAATTTAATGTACTTTAAATGTATATTAGCTATTTTAGGCTAAATTATATTATTTTTGGCTATGCTGTAAAAAGTGAAAAATATCAGAAAAAATTCCAAGGCAAAGGGCGCCTATTATGAGATATTAGGGGTTCTAAATATAAGATACTATCTTATATTAGGTTCCATAAATTTTAGGGTCAACAAACAAAAAAAACAATATTAACGTCATAATCACGTTTTTATTGTAGGTAACTTATTAATTAAATATTAAGACAAATCAGTCTTAGCAGTTTGGTACATTAATTATTAAATTTTAGACTAACATCAGTCTTCAAAATTTTTACTTTACTTAAACTTAACAAAGATTTGAGCAGAACTCAGTTATCATAATAAAAATTAGCATTTTTAATAAAATTTTAAAATAAAGGTTATCAAACAAAGAGAATATAATAAACAATAAAAAATTAAAATCTTTTCTAAATTATTTTTTAGTCTTACCATGTCTTACACATCTAAACATAATGAACACAAAAAACGATTCGATGCTACATCTCCACAATCTTCATGAGCCCATTTAAAACAACTATCACATTTGGCCCATTTTTCTCCTCTTGTATCCTGCGAAAAGTTACCGCTACAGTAGGGACATTCAGCATCATATTCATCCCCACTGCTATCTGCCAACTCAGGCATGTCATCGTCTTCGGAACTGGAACTAACTTCTTCAGCTTTTTTCTTTTTAATAGGATTTTTTTTCTTTGTCTGCTGTTTTTTAACTGATTGTTTCTTCTGTCCTTTCTTATTTTCTTTTTCTTGTTTTTTATTTAGGGATTCTTCTAATGACTTCTTATACGGAGATGCCGTGATTATAGAAGCTGCTCCAGTTCGGGTTTTCTTAGAAGAAGAATTGTTCTTAGGTAGCCTGGGCACTGGCTTAAGTGCAAACGGGGAGACAGAAGACGATGTACTGGGTACTGGATTGTCATAAACACTAGCTGTTGAGGCTGTTTTAGAAGATGCTAATCCTTGGTACTCATCTGAAGGATTGTCATTTGTAATTCCGCTATTGGGTAAGATTTCAGTTGGCTCTGATTGGTTTTCAATCGAAGTAAGCACACAACTAGTATCTTCCAGATCTGCGTTCTCATCATTTCTCTGAACATTAAGTAAATCTTGCTCTTCATCCCCATCATTAAAGATTGAAAACTCTTCGTCTGTAAAAATATGTCGATTGCACGGAAATAACCCAGCTTTGCGAAAACCGTTAACGGAGTTGGTCATGGTAGCAGCTTTTTCATAAGCCGCACCAAACAATCTAGCCACATATTTGTTTGTTAGAGTGCGCCCCGAATTATTACGCAGCCAAGTTTCAATTTCTTGGGAGTAGTAAGCTTTTAGTGGCTTCATAAATGCTACATCCATTGGTTGCATTCTATGAGTGCAGTGTGGCGGTAAACAAACTATAATTACGTTGTTGTCTCGAGCTAAATTAATAAGATCGATGTTTCTCGTGTGTGTGTAGTGGCCATCTAAAACCAATAAAACTGGATCATCTTTACTTGGCTTTGTAAAGTTGATAAAATGCTGAAACCACTTTGTGAATAGGTGTGTCTGGATCCAGCCTGACGGATGACAATCGCCAATGGAACCTGCTGGTGCACCATCCATTAGGTCTTGAGCCATATTTTTCCTTGGGAAAACTATTAATGGCGGCACGTAGGTACCACAAGCGTTCATACAGGTCACTATGGTCATGAGCTTTCCTCTTTCCAGGGATGTCAACGCACCGACCTGTTTTTGCCTTTCATACTGACAACTTTGGAACGTTTATGTTGAACTACTGTTATTCCTGTCTCGTCAACGTTGTATACCCTATGTGGAGCGGATTTTATCTTATCAAGTTCAGGCTCGTACAAATCAAAAAGTTGGCGACTGCAACTGGATTAAATCCTTTTACTCTAGCAGCAGAAACTGCTTCAGGTGTCCTAATAGATAATGTAGGATGTCTCCTCAAAATCCACGAAGCCATTTTTTACCAGCAGAAGCTTTAGTAACACTGAAGGATGCCTCAAATTATTTTTAATTGCCAATTGAAACGCCATGTATTTAATGTCCTGCAGACGTAAGCCATAAAATCTTCTATCCATTTCTTTGCAATAGCTTTCCAGCTCGGCTTCTAAATCAATAGGCAAGGCTGGCCGTCTTCCCATACGAACCTGGACAAGATCTTCTGCGCGGACATCCTTTTCACATAGCGCTCAAGGGTACCCTTAGGAACACCAAATTGTTTCGCTGCTCTTAAGTAACCAATTTCTTTTCTTCGTACTGCATTCACAGCCTGTATCATGGCAGCGTGGTCCCAGGTCTTTCTTTTGATGGGAGGCATCTAAAATAAAAAAATATACGGTTTAACCCAACACCCATGATAATTGTTCTTTTTGTGTACCATAATATGAGATATCTCAATTTAGGAACCCTAGCATATCTCATATTAGGAAAACAACAGTTTTAGCAAATGGCTGCCTTTTTTTTTTGTTTCCAAAAGAAAATACAATTTAACTGCATTCATAACTTAAAATTTACCATATAAGCTACAAACAAAACATAAATTAAATGCGTTTAACGTAATAATAAAGTTGTTACGTACCTTGTAAACATTTGATGAAAAATATTTGGTTTTACGATGTTGAAATAACCAACACGCACACGTTCTTACATTGCCGTTAGCCGGCGCGAACTGACAGACGTTTAGCACTGTTGATGTGTCAATCCGAGCCACACTAGCGCCAAATGACTGACGTGAGTAGTTTGACCAATATCTTCCTATCTCATATTTAGCGCCTATCTCATATTAGGCATCTTTACCCTATAATTTTTATATTTAAAGCGCACAGTTTTCAAGAGAAGGAAATATTTATTTATTTTGATCTAAAATCATGAAATCGCAAAATATGATCTATGTGGAGGCAAATTCAGATCCATGAGGTTACCTTGAAAACGAAAAATATTTTCCGATTTATCAAGAAAATAACTATACATAGAAACCAATTGTTGAAGTATTTTTCATTACTAAATGTGAAATATAATCCGCAACTGGTCCATAATATGAAAGCGAAAAGAGTGATAGTCGAAATAAGGCAATTGTTTCATTACCTGACATTAAATCTTTGGCCAGAAAAAAATAGAAATTCAAAAGCGTTTGCCTAATGCACGAAATACATTGTGGAAAGTAGTCCAGTTCAACTAATTCCAAGAATTTATTATGTTCCATTGAAAATCAATATATAAATATACAGGGTGGTATCAATAGCTCAACATGCTGTATGAATTTCATTCTACATTATTTACGCCCAATATCGTTGATAACAAATATCTGTTGTTGGAGGAATAAAGAATCTTCCTGCAGAGTATCGTATTATGAAAAAAAATTACAAGTTTTAATTTTAAATCATTACCTTGGGAAGGAATTTCGAAAAGAGTAGTTTATGATCCTGAAGCTCCAGAGTAGCAAAGTTCAAATCTCTAAAAAACCCAACAAAAAAAATAAGGTTATAAGTTATCTGCATGTCAGATGTCATTCAAATCCAATCAGTTGTTTTTATGTTAATGATTACATGCATACAAATTTTCAGAATTATAATTTGATGCAATAAAATAAACCGTTTTAATTTTTCAATGAGAAAACAGAAATGTCATACCTTTCTCTATCTATCTTTTACATGACCCTCATCATCATTAATCAGCTGTAGAGTTCCCACTCACTACTTCATGGAAGTCAAGAATGAAGTCAGCAGATAAGTTTTCACCATAAAAAAATGTTCTAAAAAAGTTAGGACAACTGTTAAATTTTTATAAATGTGAAGTCATCTGTTGGGCGTTTTTCTCAAACATGCCATACGAAGAACAGAATCCATGTTGCTATATGATTGTTTGATTGACTTTCATTTGTATTTTTAGTTTTATTCGAATTGCCCGACAAAAATGTGTAAACACTTTGGAATCACAGAACAATAATAGTTTTTTATTTCAAGGTATTGTTTGCATTATCATTTTTTGTGAAGGTTCAACAAAAGTTAAGTGTAAAGATCGGAAAAAGAGCCCTTGGAATGCTTCAGATCGGCTGGTAATAGCAAGAATTGGCGAGTTTGTTCAATATCCTTCAAAGTGTAACTTCGATGCTCCAAACGAGATTTCTAGAAACTGGGAAATCTTCAAGATGCCGAACAGGAAGGCCGAAGAAAACAGCTTGTATACTTCAAAAGACTTAAGTAATATGTTTTGACGCCATATATCGTGTTCCACTGGCTCAACAACACTCCACATCTTCATTGGATCCATGACTGGAGTTCGGTATGATTCATTTTAAGATAGTTATCGTCTTCGTCTATAATTACCTTCCGAGGAACATCAATTCGAAGATGGCACAATAATGGTTTAGGAAGAAATTTGTTTCGACGGAAAATCTGATATCTATCAATGTAAATACACCATAAAATCGATTTTTTATGATAACAGTCAACAATACTATACCTAATTTTCATTGTTAGTTTATTTTTGATGACGAAAATGCCAGATCACAAGCCTGAAATCGACATGAATGCTCTTGAAAATCAAGTTAACCATTGGCCCCCAAGGTCACCCGATTTGAATCCAATTGGGCATGCATGAAATATGCTTTGGAGAATTCTGAATGAACATCACCGTTTCGAGAGCGTATACCAGTATTATAGGCTTATTTGGATAAAGATCGAATTAATTATTTGATAGAAGGCGTTTCCAAGCTGTCAAGAGAACGAAAGAAAAACCTTCACGAAAATTTTGATACATTTATTCTTATTCAATATCTCACAAAAACTAAGGAATGTCTACGTTTTTGGATGTGTCTTATAATGTTTCAGGAAAGAAATCAATACATTAATCCCTGAAATTTCGCCATATCTCTATAACTTTCTTGTGTGTTTGACATTTCAACCTGAAACTGAAACTATATAGAAACAAGATTCGAAAGAAGAATGTATGACAGATACTAGCTTCACAATTTAAAAATCGAGTTGTTCATTCTTTGTATGACTATATTGATTGGTATGACCACCATGTGCTCCAAGAACAGCTCTGCACTTTCTTGGTAGGTTGATAATGAGATTGCCATGGATCCTTCTAAGGAATATTCGCATATTCAAAGTTGAGATAACAGTCTCCTTACAATATCAAATATAGTACTAACCAGCCAGTGGTAACGGAGATGACATAACCTTCTGGTGATGTTTTGGTAATGGTAGCTCGGCGTGAAAAATGTTTTATCATACAAAGATAAGAAGCTTACACCTACAGCTGCTCAAGAATTGATCACTAGATTGTTAATGTTCTTCTCCAGATATCAAGCTTCTCTTTTATTTCCGTTATATTGCTTGAAATTTAACCCATAACTCCTCACAATGCCACTCCAACTCATTAGAAAACCAACTCTATTAGGTTTTTATTCAGTACGTAATGCCACAAAAGTGTGGATGTACACGTCATATAATAAATAACAAATAAATAAAACAATGACATACGAAAACACAAATCATAAAATCAAACCTGAAATTCTGCTACAGTGTAATAACTCTTTGAAATCAATAGCTTTTTAACGATTCTCCTAAATGGCTCATATGCCAGAACTCTGTACCTAACTGGCAATTTGTTGAAGAGTTTTGATCCCACATAAAGTGGTGACTTTTCGAATTTGCCAGTGTGATGGAGCGTGGTTCTTAGCATATTGCCAGATGGAGTTGAATCTGCATTTAGTCTATTTCTAGTAGGGTACTAAGATCATTATTGAAATTATTTTGAATCATCAACATTCACAGTTTTATTTCTACAGGAACTCCCAGCCGTCAAGACGCGGTCCGACGAGTCTCTTCCTCCCTCGGAGCGCTCGGGCTCGGGAGGATATCCCACGGCTTCCCCGTGGCCTGCTCTGTCCTTGCCCGCCCCCGAACTGGACCCTGTGGCAGCCGCCTGGGGTAGAAAACTCTACTCCGGTTCGGCCGGCGCAGGCCCTAGGGTCGCGGCGGGTCCCGGACTAATGTTCGGTCTGCACCATCACCAAGACCATGCGGCAGGAGGATTGCACCATCACCATCAGCCTAGGGGACCTAGCCTCAAGGAAGAACCTCTGTCGAGTACGAGGGCTTGGATGCAGCCTTCGGTGCAGGATCAAAATGGGTGAGTAGTCAATTCGAATGAATTCAACTGATAGATTTTTCTCAACATCATTCAAAATTCAACAAACATTCTCAGGGGCTTCATCTTCTTCTTTCTTCTTCACCGTGTAGAAGGCGTAGCGCCTGTTCAGTTCCGGTTTCCCTGCAGCAGTTCTTGTGAAGTTGATTGCCAACTGTCCCGCCATCGTTTTGGTGGTCGTCCAACGGGTCTTCTTCCGTGTGGTATGTTGTTATATACGATTTTGGCTATTCTATCTGTGGTCATTCTGTTTACATGCTGGTTCCATTCTCTTCTTCTTTTTCTTACCCATCTTACAATATCGTCTGTTTCACATTTTTCCCTTGTGTCGGTATTTCTTTGTCTGTCATTCAATGTGTAACCGGTTATAGTTCTTAGCGTTTTCATTTCTGTTGTTCTTAGTATCCTCTTTATTACCGACGTTTCCGCTCTTGTCTCTGCCCAGTATGTCATAATTGGTCGCACACATGTTTTGTAGATTCTGGATTTGCATGGTATACTGAGGTGTTTATTTCTCCAAATTGGTTGTTTAAGATGTCCCGATACTGCAGCTGCTTTGTTCACTTGTCTCCTCACTTCATCTTCAAGGTATCCTGTGCTTGTTATTTTGCACCCTAAGTATTCGAATGACATGACTTGGTCTATAGTGGCGTTGTCTATTGTTAACTTGCAGCGCAGAGGTTCCTTAGCTATGGTCATGCATTTTGTCTTACTTGTTGTGATTTCCATATTGAAATTTTTTGCGCGTTTGCTAAAGGCGTATAACATTCTTTGTAGGTCGTCTTCTGATTCTGCAATGAGTACGGCGTCATCGGCATAGCATAAGATGTTAATTTTGTAGGTTACCATGCGGTATCCTAGTCCCAAGTTTTTAACGGTCTCTACAAGTTGGTCCATAACAGTATTAAATAGTAGAGGGCTAAGACTATCACCTTGGCGGATGCCCGACGTTGTTCCGAAATGCTGCGTTAGGGTATGGTTTGTTCGTATTTACGTTGTTGTATCAGTGTTCAGATCTTTTATGACCCTTATATATCTTTTGGGTACCTCTTTGTTTTCCAGTATCTTGATTACATCCTTCGGTTGGACTCTGTCGAAGGCCTTCGTTAAGTCTATGAAACAAAGATATGCTGGAGTGTTATATTCAAGAGACCTTTCTACTAATTGCCTTGTTATAAATCGTACATCGACCGTGGACCGGTTTTTCGAAAGCCTTGTTGCTCTTCGCTGATTGGCATTGTTGACGTTATGTCATCGGCAAGAATCTTTGTAAGCAGTTTCAAAGAGGTGCTTAATAAGGTTATTCCGCGATAGTTGGCAGGATTTGTTTTGTCTCCTTTTTTAAAGATAGGCACTGTTACACTTCTTTTCCATTCTTCTGGTATTTTTCCGTGTTGAATTATGATGTTAAACAGTTTTGTGTACTCTTCTCTCTAGGCTTCTCCGCCATATTTGATCATCTCATTTGTTATCTTATCTTCATTTGGAGCTTTCCTATTTTTAAGTTTACTTATTGCCATAGCTACTTGCTCTTTCGTGATTGTTACAGGTTCATTTATATTGTCGTTTTCTAAGTCTTCTTCTGGGGGTTCTTCTTCATATTCTGATTCGGTGTAAAGTTTTTTGAAGTATTTTTCCCACGTTTCGTTTGTGATTGTTTTCAGTTGTATAGTTTCATTGGTGTCTTTTTTCATACCCCTTAATAATTTCCAAATTCGTTTTTGCGCTCCGTATATATCCGCTTCCATTTCAGCACTAAATCTCTGCCGGTATTCTTCTTTAATTTCCCGAACTCTGTTATTCACCCTATTTCTTATTTCTATGTATCTATTTTGGTTCTCTGGTGTCGGATGGTTCTTATATTCTAGATATATTTGTTTTTTTTTCTTTGTAATGTTTTTGACTTCAGTGGTGAACCAGGAGCTTCATCAAAAACTTTAATTTATGATCTCTCATCCACCCTCGTGGCAATCTCACTTTGCGGCGATATAATACCGATAATCCCGATTTATCAATATCGCGAGACATCAATTATGCCGCAGAAATGAATTCACACCTGTAATCCCTCCGAAAACAGAAAAAAAGAAGCAAAGTGTCTGAATAAACGGTTCAATTAGTAGCTAACGATGTGCCCCGGAACCGGAAAGGCTCGCAACCGGCCGCCCGCGATTTATGCGATTCGCAAATCAGATAATGGCTACGTTGCCGTCAGTTTTTCGGCCGTTTATCCGCTCGGTCAATTGGCTGCACTGCGTTTTAACGATGCCCGCGCCCATAGAGCTGGGCGATTATATTGAAATACTGTCGCCCGCAACGATGGAATATCTGTGCTCTGTGATTTATGAGAATGCGCCCCCCGTTCTAAGCCGCTTGGAAATGGGTAAATCATACGAAATATAATGTTGTTGTTATGTTAATGAATGCAACAGTTAATGTGATGGCCATTAGCGGTCTGACGAATGGCCATATGGGATTTCGTTCTCAGATAGGTCTACTAAATGCTTTATGTTCCATGCTAGAAAACTGAAAATTGGTTGAAGTAGGCGATATATTGCCCTTTGCTAGATTCTATATCACATACTGAAGGGCTGCTTGGAATTTTCTGGTGGGATACGCTTTCAGGCTTTGCACTTTTCTTTGCTAATATATCATGATGATAATAAGAAATTGAACTGAGTATTATATTATCACAAGAATTGATTGAAATTCAGGATTGTAATCTCTGTCTCCCGATCATCTTCAGCTGGCAACAAGTACTAAACTAGACCAGTCGTATCTTACGTTACAGCCCCAGCCGTGAAATTGTCGTACTACCTTATAGATATCATTAAAAATTATTGTTCATTCAAATCAAAATTTTCTATAAAAAATTCTTTCGAATTGATAAATAAAATAAAAAACGTTAACCTACCACCTAACGCAAAACTTATTTCGTTTGATGTTGAGAATTTATACCCAATTGTTCCTCCAGGTGATGTCAAAATATTAATCGAAATGTTGAATTCGAATCATGTTAACCACATAATCAAATCAGAAATATTGACTCTGTTGGACGTTTGCATTGAACAAAATTATTTTTCTTTCAACAACATCGGTTACAGTAGTGAAAATGGTTTGATCATGGGAAATTCTTTGAGTCCACTTTTAGCAGAGATTTTTATGAATAATATTGAACAGAAAATTCATACACATCCACTCATTTCCAAATTTCTTTAATGGTATAGATATGTTGACGACATCTTAGTATGTTTCATTGGAACTACTCGTCAATTAGACTTATTTCTTAATTTCATTAATTCCATCCATTTGAACATTAAATTCACGATAAAAATTGAACAGAACGATTCCATTAATTTTTCGGACTTGAAAATCACTAAACAAAATAATAATCATGTTTTTCGGTCTTTCGTAAACCAACACATACTGATACAATTATACATAACTACTCATTACATCCAATTCAACACAAAGTTGCAGCTTTAAACAGCATGGTACATCGGTTACTCAATTTACCTTTATCAGTAGAAGATTATAATAAAGAGTTAAACATCATCAAACAGATACCATTAATAATTCATATAATCCGGATATGATAGATCTAATCATTCGTAAAAACTGTATCAGAAAGCAATAAATGAAGTATATCCTATTCATAAAGACTATAAAATATTCAACAGTTTAACATTTTGCGGTTTTGCAAGTACAAATATTAATTCCTTTCTCGTCAAACAAAATCTTAATATAACTTTCAAAACTTCTAATAACCTAGGTCAACATATTAAAAATAATAAATCTCGTGTTGAAAAATCAAGTAAATCAGGAATCTATAAACTCAATTGCGGTTCTTGTGATAAAATTTATATCGGTAGGACCTATAGGAGTTTTGGCATAAGAACATCTGAACATAAACGTAGCTTCGATAAAAATAAATCTGATTCAAATTATTCAAACCACCTAATAAAAGAAAACCATTCATTCAATAAAAACTTTGACATATTACATATAAAATCAAAAGTTCAAAATTAGATCTCCTAGAAGCGTTAGAAATAAATAGATACAAACATTCGGACAAGCTTTTGAATGAGCAGGTAGATGTGAATTTTTCACCCCGACTTAACTTCTTTAATTAGTTTTATTACCTTTCATACTAACTGTACAATGGCTCGGTGTGGATTTTCCTGTTATTCATCCAACTTGTTCTACGATTTGTTTATAATACCATACTCTTCATTCTGTTTGTCATTCTTGATAAAGCTGCTGTGTCAGCGAAACGTCGTCGAATTTTTTCAAATAAAGTGTAGATTAAAGTTAAACCTTGTGTTTTTTATCTCATTTATATCATGGATCTACATCAAGTAACGGCCTCCACAATGCAAATACTAAACTTAAGTTGAAAATACATGCATATACAGGGTGTATCACATAAGGCTTCACATGGCTTGAGGGAAGATAGACGTGACTGAGGTGATTTCGAAACACCCCCCCTATTAACCCCTGAGGAGCTTCGTTTCAGATATACAGGTTGTTTTCTGAATTTCGCTTAATATTCAAAAATTCACAACTCTGCAACTGTTGCACCGAATATCAAGAAATTCGGCACACAGGATCACCTTTGCAGGATCTATCCAAAGCGGGACATGAGTTTCGAAAATTTCAGGACCGGACTGAATAAATGTACAAAACTGTGTTTGGAACGATACAACACCCTGTATAATGTTTTTTCAAAGATTTGTTCACTGGTGCTCGAACCGCACAAACAGTGTGTACAAACTATGTAATAAAATCTTTTGGCACCATTGAAATGGCCTTGAAATAAATTTTTGATTTTGCTGAATGACGAAATATACACATGAAAAAAAAATAGTTATCGCTTTTTACAAGAAGTTTTTCTACTGTAGCATCACTTGAGACCTCAGTTTTTCCTGTTTTATCTACGCATGGTCTTTGAATACAGGTCCGGACTATCAGTGGAATTTTATTGCTTAAATGAAGACTGTTGCTATCAAAATGATGAGAATATTGATGAATAAATAATATTATTTATTCAGCACTATACTACCAATCTTACTTGTGATATGTTAATTCGGTATTTAGCTCTGGTAAATGTACTGCAGTTTGATTGTTTGTTTTTAAATTCAGACTATGAATAAGTGAGCGAGTGAAAAATTATTTTCAATTATTGCAGCACACGGAAATTAATGAATAGTAACACATTATAAAGAATATAAAAATACATGTCGTTTCAATTCATTGCAATACTAGTGTGTGAATATTTCAGAATAATAACACAATAACAGAAGGAAAGTACTGACCGCTAAACTAATAATTTTCGACAACCATTTGCAGAGTTTATTCTTAAAATAGCTTCCACCTTCATTAATACATATTTCCGAACGTCTGAAAATATGCCTGGTTGCCTCTTGAATAATTTCAGGGTTTCTTCTGACGAAATCACAACTCTCTGTGATTCTTTCTAGGAGTTCTCTCCTTGTGTGAATTTCTCCCTAGTATACTCTTTCTTTTAGAAAGCCCCAGAGGAAATAGTCTAACCTACCCTAGGTGGCCAAGCGATGGGACCACCTCTGCCAATCCATCGATTCGTATACTGTTGATTTAAATAATTCCTCACTGGAAGTGCGTAATGAGGACCTGCTCCATCATGGTGGAATATAAGACCCCTCATATCAACTTCCTCCATTAATCTGTGCAAGTCATTTCTCAAAAATTCGAGATACCATTCCTCATTAAGAGTTTGATTGAAAACATGAGGTCCTATTAGTCGATTATTGTGAAGTCCAATCATTTATTGAAAATTTATACTTTGATCTTTTCTTCAAGATAGCTCTCGGATTTTCATAGGACCATAAATGCCTGTTACGACAATTGTATATTCCATCTCTCGTAAACATTGACTCGTCTGTAGAAAATATCCTACCGATGGATCTTCTATGGTTGATAATATAATTTCAGAAGTCCAATCGCGGAATTTCATCCCCAGTTTCCAAACGTTGAGCAGGTTAAAGACGATAGGGGTGTAGTTTTTCTTTATGCAGAATTCTCCATACTTTCGTGTGCGCCATGCCCAATTCATTTGCGATCCTTCGAGTGCGGATGGAAGGAAATTTCCCATGAGTTCTCGAAAACTGGTAAGTCTGACTGAAAGCCACATGGCTGGGAAGTCTTCTATTCGGAAATCTTC
Organism: Cryptolaemus montrouzieri; assembly: GCA_013387265.2. NCBI lineage: Eukaryota > Metazoa > Arthropoda > Insecta > Coleoptera > Coccinellidae > Cryptolaemus > Cryptolaemus montrouzieri. Next base: position 7,092,013 of record JABFTP020000124.1, read on the forward strand.
TTTGGTATTCTCTAACCCCAGCTCGGACATTGCCGTCGCAGTATCCATAGACGAACAGAATATCAGCATATTCTTCATTAGAGAATTTGGACATTTCAGTTAATTAAGAAACCTAAAATTTGGTTTTTCTGAGACAGAAAGACAAACTACTATTTTCGAATTTAAAATTATTCATACTGACATAAGTCTACTGCCAGAAGATCTATGGTGACAAGCATAGAACGCTCTCATAGAATGAGTACCTATGATTGCTTCAGTGGTTTGAATCTAAAAATGGATTGAGATGCTTCTTATGAAGAATAAAAGGTTATGCATGTCTTAAAAATTCACAACAACTGAAATTGTTTTGATGCTTATACTCTTAGTTTCAGTTTGCCCTCAAGTTCCATTATTTTAAATAATCATTAATTTATTCAACATGCACGGATCACTTGGTTTAATTAATTAGACTAATAGATATCTAACTGCCATTGCCAAATAACAAATTTCTTCTTGAAAAATCAGACTTATGATAGAGCTGAGAAATTATCATTCATTTAATAATGCTTCCAGTATTTTGATAGCGACAGTCTTCATAATATGAGAAATAAAATATTCCACTGAAAGTCCGGACCTGTATTGTGAGTCAAAGGCCATACGTAGATAAAACAGGAAAAACTGACGTCTCAAATTCTGCTACAGTAAAAAAAAACCAAGATGGACTCATAAGCAGATTTCAAACACGTTTATTTCTTGTAGAAAGCGATAACAATTTTTTTTCAGGTGAATTTTTCGTCATTCAACAAAATCAAAAATTTATTTCAAGGCCATTTCAATGGTGCCAAAAGATTTTATTACATTGTTTTTACACACTGTTTGTGCGGTTCGAGCACCAGTGAACAAATCATTGAAAAAACATTATACAGGGTGTTATATCGTTCCAAACAAAATTTTGTACATTTATTCAGTCCGGTCCTGAAATTTTCGAAATTTATGTCCCGCTTTGGATAGATCCTGCAAAGGTGATCCAGTGTGCCGAATTTCTTGGTATTCGGTGCAACAGTTACAGAGTTGTGAATTTTTGAATATTAAGCGAAATTCAGAAAACAACCTGTATATCTGAAACGAAGCTCCTCAGGGGGTTAATAGGGGGAGGGGTGTTTCGAAATCACCACAGTCACGTCTATCTTCCCTCATGCCATGTAAAGCATTATGTGATACACCCTGTATAAACAGGTAGGATACAAAATTAATAAGGGTGCAAACAAGAAGTAATAAACGACTTGTATTAAACACAAGTATTATTTAAAGATATCAAATATGCACGAATAAGCCGAGCCGAACTTGAGTTCGGAACATTATCCCTATAGGGGTTTGAAAATTTTGATGGATTTCAAGAAATTTAATTTTCGTCATTCTGTGTGTAAATTTTCTCTATGGATGGAAATTTTCGATACAATGTGGAACGAAAGTAGATTCGTCGGTTTTCTGTTTATTGTGATCTAAGTGATGCTCTTTGTATCTATTTTCAAGGAAATGATCAGTCTGACCTTGATAGACGCCTTCACATTCTAAACAGGACAACATGTACACTCCAGTATTTTCAAATTTATCAGTTTCATCTCAACTATTGAAAAACTGTAATGTGGGTTTTAAAAGCTACTTCCTTATGCTGTTTTGAAATGACATTTCCAATCTTTTTGCTGATAGGGCCAAAATATGTTAATGAAATGTATTTATCTCATTTGGTTAACTCTATACGTGGATAAATATTATGATATTCTACATATCTTCTTTGGGTAATGGCAAAGAGAAAGGCCTATGAATCATTGAAACAAACGCATCGTATTTATGGGATTTTGGGTGTGTTGAATCATAGGGGATGCAAATATCAGTAGAGGTGGGTTTTCGATATACACACGACCAAATTTATGTGGAATCACTGGGTATTTCACATTATTCATAGTTTTAACCATGGATCTTTGACTACTTGTGGAGAATGAAGTTTTTCGTTGTAAAAAAACTTAATAGTATGATAAGAAATGATGAATGTTCGGGATATTGTACTCAGTCGTCACCGAGATTTGAAACTGTGAATTTCAAGGTTTAAAAAAAGCCTATAATCATAATTGAACATGCCTTACGTTGGATTGTCCGATGTACAGAGGGATCAAATAATTGCTCTCGTTGAAGAAGGGGTGACACAGAGGGATATAGCCGCCACAATGTGGGTATCACAGGGGATGATTTCATGAACCTACGCTGTAGCGAGGTTCCTACGGTGAGAATTCAACTCTTATGCAAGATAATGCTCCTCCGCATACCAGGTGTTCGATCAGATGATCACCGGATTCGGGTTTTAAGGGGTCGTGGAAGACAAGCTAGACTCCGAGCAGCAAAACAAATTCCGAAATACCTCGGGGCACTGTGATGTTTTGGGGTGGCATTAGGCTGTGAGGCAAAACAGATTTGATTTCGTTCCCTGTGAGTATAGTGGCTAGAAATTACATTGACCTAGTGCTGGAACCTATAGTGAGACTCTGGCGAGGTGCCCCCGGTGATAATTTCACTTTTATGCAAGATAATGCTCCTCCGCATACCAACAACCTCGCGCGACATTATCTTGAAATAGAGGGAATCGCTATTTTGGACTGGCCAGCTTTTTCTCTAGACCTAAATTCTATTGACCATCAAAAGGAGAATTAGATCGCGCCAGGATAATCCAAGAACCCCACAACAGCTCATCCAAGCCGCCACAGAAGAGTGACGGAATATCCCCCAGAGGAGGTCGAAAACCTAATCCAAAGCACGCCTAGACTGATTCAGATTTGTATTAGGGCAAGAGGGATAATACAAGCTACTGAATGCAGAAATAGTCTTTTATTTTCTCCTATTTGTTTCTTCCTCAAAATAAACCTTAATTTATTCCTTTTTTTAATTGAAATATCTCAAAAAGTATCAATTCTAACAATCCTTCGAAATATTCAAAATATCGGGTAATTCCAAATAAATTTGGTTGGTACATAGTTTAATTTCTTAATATTTTCATTACGATTGTTGTGCAAAATCCCCTGAATATCTACCATATACCTAAATTATAATGAGGAAAGATTTGATTGTTTTTTGTTTGCGTTGAATAGGCTACGAAACTACTTGACCGATTTGAAAAATTGTTTCACTGTTGGAAAACTATACTATCACCAGTGAACAGAAGCTATATTATATTTTCAAAAAAGTTAATGATTCATACTAAAACTTCAATAATGCAACCCAAGATGTGAAAAAGTCACAAAATGACTTTCTACTTCGCTTGCGCTGCGAAAAATTGATTTTAGAACAAAATAATAATGTACTACGAATTTGCAGAACATATAATTATCTACAAAAAAAATCGCGACAGCATATGTCTAATTATTTTAGTTATGTCGTAATAAGTGTTTTTTCAAACTTTCGTAGATCAATCCCTAGACCTACGAAAAGAATGTTTTACTCATGGCTAACTGCATGTTCGTCTATCGCGGTCGGAGGTCCTGCAAATCAATTTATTTTGCTGCCACAAAATAAATTATTGTGAAATATCGTTTTCAGGAAGCTCTGACTCAATAAACTGATTTTCAGGAGCAGAGAAAGTAGAGTATATACTAAAGGTCTTTTCACAAACATTGAAAATAAAATATAAAAAACAACACAAAATACAATACGAAAAAAAATAAAATTAAATTAATATTTCATCTTCGAATTTTCTTCATTTTACTCTTTTCTAATAACCCCACGCAAAAACGAGAGAGAAAGTGTGTGTAAAAAATTATAACTTCTGAAATGTTTGTTTAATAACCGTTCTAGTTGTATTAATATAATCATTCTGTTACATTCCGAAGTGCACCATACATCCACTTCATTTCATAATGCTCTATCCGTGAAAAACAACGCGTATCCATCATTTGTAATTTGAGTATTCATTAATGGGCATTTGTGGCAAACATTCAATAATTACTTGATCTCATGACGCGATAAGTCGGTTACAATTACTCGAAATGTACATCATCGATTCGACGATACGTGAAAAAAGGAGTGGGCTAATGAGCTGTTAATCTCTAAATAAACTTAATGAATTAACGTCATAGAATGGGCCATCTGAATTATTCTAATGGACTGAAAGCATTTATATGGTCCCCGTGTTTTATGGGCGTTATACGCACTAGACGTTTCGCGTCAAATTTACTGAACGATGAAGCTTGCAAAGTTTTTTTAGTATACTTTGAGGGTTGTTCGATTCAATCTTCACTGAGGAGTGTGTCTGCGAGGATTAGAACATTCTGAACAGACAACCGTTCATTGAAATGAACAGAAAGTTCCTTCAGTGAAACGATTATAAGAGTCAATTTTGTATCTTCGAGTTAATAATTAGAATGCTGTGGAAATTTGTCGTTTAAACACCGCGTTAGGTGAATCCTGTTGAATAGATATTCTATAATACAAATGAGGAGGATGCTCTTCCTTTAAGGAAAACTACCTTCAATTAGAGCGTTGATGCACACATTTCGGCTGGATCAGTGCTACGAGTTGATCAAATGTCTCACCCCCGTCGCCCGGTGCGATACCGCACCATCCAGCTATGGGTCACCTGTATGACTAAGTTTCGGGATATGGCGGATGGTCCGGTTCCACGGTGGCTAAGATTGATAACGAAGCATGATGAGCTCTCCTGGGAAAAAATCATCCGGAGTTAAAATAGTCTCCCATTCGGATCTCCGGAGGGGACTACCTCGAGGGGTTAATACTGGTAAGTCGAGCACTCCTCCGGCGAATTCACTAATTCATTCACGTTCTAGAAGAGAAAACAAACTCTTAATAGAGTACTGAAACATCAGGGGACTGGGGCACAACAACGTGAATATCGATGCACAACCCCAGTATGTGCAAAACACACAACCCCATGTGCTGCCCTAAACGAAACCCAAATAAGTCAAACAACCGACACAACGTATTAACGTTTCAATGGCTATGAGTTACATACGAGATTTAGGTTTGAAGCCTCTGTGTTTTCGACAGATCGGATATTTTCATGCCAGAGAGAGGACACGATGAAGGACGACGCTTTCGACCTTGCGTGATTTAAAGTCTGTTTGTAGACTAAAACACTCTTCTTGTTACTCGCCAAACGATATTCCTGTTCCTAGACTGTTTCAGTATCTAGGTGATTAGGTGGATTGAATTGAGACCCATCATCCGGCAGCTGAGGTCATTGTACTGGGTGACTACAACGTTGACAATACCAACTGGCTACGCTACTCCAATAGAATAGATGAAGTGTGAAGATAGGCTGAATCAGCCATTATCTAACGGAGCTAGTTGACGAACCGACAAGAATACCTGATCACCCGAACACCTTGGATCTGTTTTTGATTTCAGATCCAGATGATTTTGAAGTGGAGGTTTCAGCACCGCTAGGCAACTCAGACCACAACCTTATATCTGCTACTGGAACCATTGTGCTGCTGCTAAACCAAAAACCTCAACCACCCAGACGTATTTGGCACTACAACTGTGCTAACTGGGATGTGCTGCATGAATTGTTTTCGTGCTTTCCAGTCGGTGATGTTTTCCTTTCAGATCCTGACATCAATGTGTGCATTGAATCTGTGACGAAAATCATTCATGCAGGAATGGATCTCTACATCCCGCATTCGATGAAAAACAATAGCACTAAAGCCGTGGTTCAATAAAGAATGCAGAGAGCCTCTGCAGCCAGATCTTAGCAGATCTTACAAGTCATGGAAGATAGAAAACAAGAACAACTCTCCTACGAATACGGAACGTATGCAACCTAATAACTTCAAGAGCAGAGGCCAATTTCAACGAAGGGGTATCTACTAAACTTCTTGAACAGACAAGCGGGTCTAGACAGTTCTGGTCTATGGCAGAGTCTGTCAGTGCCAATTTCTTCAACTCTGCCTTTCCGCCTCTTGTTATAGAAGACGGAAGTATACCATCATCTCCAAAGAGAAAGCCGATCTCTTTGCTCTCTTGTCCTCAAAGAATGAATTCTGTGATAGATTCATCTAACGCAATACCACCGAACATTCCACCAACAAATTCTTCTATGGCAGAAATCAAGTTCAGAGGCAGTTGGTCTAGACGAAATACCGCCAATCGTCCTGAAAAGTGTGCTCCCGAACTTGAATAAACTTGCTGCATATGGGCATATCGACAAATTGCGGCGTTGAATAAGTTGCGTTCGAATAGATCAATACAAGTTGTGGTCGACTGTAATACATCTGATTGTTTCCAGTTGCAAGCAGGAGTACCCCAGGATCCATTCTTTCGTCAACCTTGTTTCTGTTGTAGGTAAACTATCTTCTGTCATCTACACAGAACAAGATCTTCGGTTGTGCATACGAAATCGCAGCGTCAGAGATGTCGACAAATTAATAACTTAAACTCTGACTTACAGAAGATAGCGAAGTGGGGTCAGTTTAACCTGGTGAGCTTCAACGCGAGCAACTACATTTTCTAGAAAGGTCCCCGTTCGAGAACATCCTCCAAAGATGCAAGGCCAACAAATTGCATCCAAAGATTACATGCACCTTCTGGGAATAACGGTCAACTCCGGGTTATGCTTGTATGAACATGTATCAGCAATAGCTAAGTCTACAACAGCTAAACTTAGTTTTTTTTCAGAGCCAAGCTATACTTCATGTCATCTCAGCTGTTGCTTCTATATAAGGCACAGATTCGGCCTGCTTTGGAATATTGTTCCCATTTATGGGGATCTATGCCCAAATATTCATTGCAGATGTTGGATAGTGTGCAAAAACGGGTTGTGCCCCTCATCGACCACCCGGAGATCACCCGCGATCTCCAACCGCTGGGTCCCAGAAGACGAGTTGCTGATCTTTCTCTGCTTTACAGATACTTCCACAGTTGGAAGACCTTGTTCCGGGGAGACTCATGTTTTGTCGCAACACTAGGCTGGCAAGGAGTTGTCGTATGGCGGTACATTTAGCTACCCCTTGAACCTCTCTCTATAAGAATTCTTTGTTTACAGGGCCGGTAAGCTGTGGAACTCGCTTCTGTTCAACATCTTCCCAACATCCTACAATTTGGCCCTCTTCAAGAAGCGAGTTAACAGACACCTCAATGCTTGTCAGGCGCCTACTCATGTGGTGTAATAGGTTCGCCTATTTCTGGGAAGCGCACATGAAAAAAATATGTCGATTAAAAGTAAATTCTGTAGTGAACAAATATTTCTAAGTGTCTAAAGCTGCTTACGCAGTTTATTTTTGTGGATTATTGTTGGTTTTAGGTTTGTTCAAAGAAGTAATTCATAGATTTTGTGATATTTTCGGCTCGTGATTTCAAAACAGATGTGTTTTTTGGAGTGGTTGAACATGAAGTAATTTGACTTGAAATTGATGTTTTCTGGTTGACTTTTCTCAGTCATCATTTCTATAACCTACTGTATTCACTATCTATATTTTCTTTGGATTCATCTTGTGTGTCAAATTAGCAAAACCTCTTATTTTTTTAATGGAATTTGGTTGCTTATTCACCCAGTATATTTGAACTGTGAAACTGCGGACTGTGGGTATGAATGCATCCAAACCTTTTTCAAACTGTATTTCCTAAAAGATAAAATTATTAACAACTGAATACTTTTTCTTACAAAATATTTTTATTGAAAATTTGCAGTTTTTGTCTGTTGAATGACTTATGTCACTTGTTGTTTACTAGTATGACGTCGCTGATTCTATTTATAAATTGATTTAACTTACATAATATGAGATGGTATCGTCATCGACTTTATCCAAGACACGTTATGGAAGGTACAGTGCATTCAACAACAATCGAGATGTGGTGGTAGATTTGCCTCTCTTGCCGGCCATCAACATCTTCAACTGAAGTTAACAGCGATAAATTGAAGTAAATGGTAATTGAAAATCGATATTCAAGTTTGAGAGAGATGGGCAATCAGTTTGTATCATTTTAAACGATTGTTTGGGCATGAAACGCTTGCCGCTCGACTTGTTACTAATGACCCTAAAATTTAAACGCGTAAAGGTCAATTCCAACCACACATTCATGAAACGCACTGTAACTGGTGATGAGACATGAGTTTGACGTGCAAACCAATCAACAAGCTTCGGAATGGTTTCTTCCAACTGAACCGAAACTGAAATATCCACGTCAAAGTCGATCAAATTTCAAGGTAATATTGACTGTTTTCGTTGATTATCGCGGTGTTGTACACTCTGAATTCTTGCCAGAACGTTAGACGGAAAATAAGGAATATTACCTGAGCGTCATATGGCGGTGGAGAGAGCAAATTCGTCGAAAAAGGCCAGGGAGAGAGAATTCATGGATTTTAAACCACGATGATGAACCATCTCACAAGGCTATCATTGAGAATGAATTTCAAACAAAAAACTTAACAAATACCATCGAACAACCACCGTGTTCCCCTGATATGGCTACGGCCGTTTTTTTTCGTTTTCCAAAACTCAAACTACCACTTCGAGGTACCCGATTTGAATGGATAGAAGACATAAAAGAGCATTCGCAACGAGAACTGATTGATGATGAAGTCGATTACGGAAAATTTCGGGAAGGGCTAACTTTGGAGGCGATACAATACTTTTAAATTCAACAGGTGCCTATAGAATTGGCCCCATTTTTTTTACAAATAAAAGAGTTCTTGATGAATGTCAAGACTAAATAAATATTTCTGTCAAATTTGACAGCTGTGCGAAGACCGTTTGAAGCTATCAGATTTGAAACGTCCTTATAGAAATACTGTTAATGAAATATTAGTCGAGGCCCACTCTGTGTTTGTTGAAAGTAATCTCCATTCAATATTTCACTAATAAAACTCACTTATCTTTCGCAAGGGTGACCTGAATATTAGTTTACTCCTTTCCCTATCGCCAAGACCAAGAATTATCATCCCTATTGTGCCGGAAATTGAATTCGGCGACTATTATTCGAAGTGTCACAACCTCTACCATGTGTGGGGGCGGAGAGTCGTACGGCTCCGACGTTAAGAAGGGTTCAGGAAGTGTTGTGCGTCTGCCGATAAGACCGGTCCCTGTAATTGTTCGTAAGTACCACTCGTGCGCTGCTCTAAATAAGCTATCTCGAGCTCGGTGTCGAAAAGAGAGTGTTAAGTTCGGTTAAGTACATTTAAACGGTTCGTATAATCGCGTTAAGGCCATATGCGTTCTGTTCGAGTGGATTATCTGACTGGACGCAAGTGTGTGGAAAATTGAATTCAGTTTCAATTGGACCAGTCGAATAAGTTGTTGATGTTGATTTGGATATGAAAATGTGTAGAGGAAGCATATTAGTTTTCTGTGTGATATTTCGAAATACACTCGGAGGCAAAATTAGCGGAACACTGGAAAATTTAATCAAATTCGAAGTTCGATATTTTTCCTAATTCTCAACCGATTTAGATGCTTTGTTCGGCAAGTTATAGATCAACTCTTCTGCTTTGTAGAAATTATAATAGAAAACAAAAAAAATTTGAAAAAAAATTTCATACGGTGGCAAAACTAAAAGTGTGTTTTTTGTCAAATATTCGTAACACCCTGTGGAATTTCGTGGTCCGAGTTGAAACGTACAATATCATGGTCTGTCAAGACACATCTTCCTACAGTAACGCCCTTCTTGTTTTATGCGTTTGTCTCTATTTTTGCAAAATATATTTAATTTCAAGTGGAAAATCACCATTTTGGAGAAATTCCATTGAATCAAGAAATTGTCATTAAAATTCGTCTATCAATTTGGAATTTTCTTATTATCACTCAGGCGTGTCGTTTGCAATTTTTATGTTCGAATTGCATTAGTTATTGATGACAATTTGGTTAATTTGGTGAAAATTAGGAATTCATAGGAGATAACAGTCGGTAGGTATTAAAATACACAACCGAATTCTGGGACCATTGATAAAACTTTTCATTTACACATGTGCACATCTTTTTTCATCAAATATGAAATAAAACACACGTTTTTAGTATATGACCACATTTATACTTGTTTAAAGAATTAGAGTTTTCCATTCTTTGATTTGATACAAATTCGATCGGTTGCGGTGTTTTGTAATTCTTTTACTGTTTACGATTCGAAACGGTATTTTTCATTCAGAATAAGAGATTTACCACCAACCCCAGTAGCAAGGGCAGTTACATTGATCGAGGAAGGGCGCACCCACCGCTCAGTCGGTACCATGTTGGGTGTCTCGACGTCGGTTATCCATCGAATCTACCGACGTTACAGGGAAACTGGATTGTACGTGAGGAGGCGAGGACAAGGAAGAAATCGGGCAACCCGCGCTATACATGACCGTTTCATCGTCAATCAAACCATAAGAAATCCTCGTCTTACTGCTGTTTAGGCATGTAACCTTTACAAGCAGTGGATAACATTAACGTCAGTGTGAGGACAGTCAGAAGACGATTAAATGAAGTTGGTCTGAGATCATACGCGCAAGCAAGAGCACCAAGACTCGATAGAGCCCATCGGGTAGCAAGATTGGCGTTTGCTAGGGAGCATGTAGCATGGACAATCAATCAGTGGAGACGAGTTTTATTTAGTGATGAGAGCCGATATTGTGTGAATTTCGTGGATGGTAGAGATAGAATATGGAGGCATCGAAGGAACGGTACAATCAAGCGAACTTCGCAGGAACTGAGCAATACGGTGAAGGGTCAGTTATGATATGGGGTGGCATATGCTTGGGAGTACAAACAGAACTGGAGATTATTGGCAATGGATCACTTAATGCCCATCGGTATATAACAGAAATCTTGGGCCCCATGTTGTGCCTTTTGCTCCTTACATAGGGAAAATTTCCTTTTATGCACGATAACGCGCGCCCTCATACTGCGCGCATAGTGATAGAATATCTCAATAAAGTTGGGATCACACGAATGGACTGGCCGTCGCGGTCACCGGATTTAAACGCGATCGAACACGTTTGGGATTTTCTTGGAAGAAGGGTTCGACAACGGAATCCAGGCAACGTTGAAGAGCTGACATTGGCTTTGGTGGAAGAGTGGGACAACATACCTCAACAGATGATAGACAATGCTCCCAATTTTGGACAGGAATGATAATTATTATAGAGTGTCACACAAAAAATTCAAAATAAATGTGCAAAATCAACGATTTTTCCAGTGTACTTCGAGTTCTCCCGGAGCGTGAAATTGGCCAGTGAATTTCAACAATTTTCATTTCGCTAGATTTCCGCTTCTCTAATTTTGATTTTATTTTTGGCTAACCTCCGATGTTATGCACCTACGCAAGATTAAAATAAATTCTTGAAATTTGTGACTTTTCGCTTCAAATTGGATACTCTTGTAAAAATAGAAATAAATGCATAAAACAAGAAGGGCGTTACTGTAGGAAGATGTGTCTTGACAGACCATGATATTGTACGTTTCAACTTGGACCACGAAATTCCACAGGGTGTTACGAATTTTTGACAAAAAAAACACTTTTAGTTTTGCCCCCGTATAAAATTTTTTTCAAATTTTTTTGTTTTCTCTTATAATTTCTACAAAGCAGAAGAGTTGATCTATAACTTGCCGGAAAAATCATCTGAATCGGTTGAGAATTAGGAAAGATATCGAACTTCCAATTTGGTTAAATTTCCGAGTGTTCCGCTAATTTTGCCTCCGAGTGTAGTTGAATCTTTTTTCCAAGTAATTGGAAATGTATTCGCTATGAGCGAAGTATACAGTGGGAAACATTGAAGTGTCATAACTTAAATCAGCATTATTTTTCATTAACACTTTAAGCGCCACAATGGCGACCGGTGTCCTCCGCATGTTATTTCTTAGCAGGTCAGAGTAAAATATCATGTTAATTCTTGTCCAGCCACCCTGACATATTTGGTAGGTGCTGACGGTTCGTGTGGCTCGGCAATAATGTTTTCGTTTAGCTGAGATAGTATGGATTATCTAAAATATAAGAAACTTCATCATAAGTTTAGAGAACTTGCTGAAAGTATATCTTATATTGATATTGAAGTATGTGAAGGCAATGACGATACAAATTATGTATTATCCAAAGATAATTTATCGTAAAATAACAATAATTCTGCGGATACTAATGCCAACAATGTACCTTCATCTATCCATTGGGATGATGTAACTGGAAACAATCAAATTAAGTTTAGTTTTTGAGTCAATGCAAGGATTAACATTCCACATTTCTTATATGATATTATTCCTTTAAATGTGTTTATAACATTTGTAAACCATAATTCGTTAGTTATTATGGTTGAAGATACTAACAGAAATGATGCTCAATATATCAGGAAAATAAGAATGATACGGTGTAGCAGAATTTCTAAATGGGCTTTAATAACGATCGCCGAAATGAAATAGGTTTGCTTATTTGGATGGGTTTGAAAAAATTGCTCTCAATTTCAGACTAGTGAGCCCATTAAGATCGCTTTTATATTTAAACAGCTGATTAATATACGAAAACGCCTTATATACTATACGCCTAATATACTAAACCCCAAATATACTGAATTTCATACCCAACTCTATCTAAACTGAATGCCTCATTATATTCACTGATATTTATACTTAATAGTTTTTATGTTACATGAAACTCTCTCATATATTGCCTCGCGCATTCATAGGGTAACGCAGCTTCCAGTATTGTTTTATGGATACTGACTCATCAACCGTACAAATTTCAACACTATTCACTACTATCCCAATTCAAAGAAATACATTCAGTTGGAAAATCTCAACTTTCTCTAATAGGGCTAGAATAAGATGAAATTAACGAAGTTCCAACATTGATTCAAATAAACAAGTTGTTCAATCATCATCATAGGCATAGAAATTCAACCATCAACTCAAATATTAATTCACAATATCCCATATTTTTAGTTCCAAAAGTATTGGATATACACACCACAAAAATTGTCACATCACCTGGTATTCTGAATTCCACAATCGATTAAGCAGCTTGATCGCAGTTTCTTTGTCAACATATGTTTTTGGACATATGAGAGAAAAAAAATCTTATCCATGTAGTAACATTCGTTTCCATATGATCTCAAACACGTCTGAAACAAGAATGAGTTTATTTGACTATCAATATTCATTCAATTCCTCTTCAGTTCTCACGCTAAATTAATGCAAGTTTTCTGTGTTTCTTGTTGATTTTCGAATCTTTGAATTTATTGTAATGGTTGCTGAACGTCCTGGAAGCGATTTGAGTGATCATGAAGTGGTAAGAATTGTAACACTTCTAGAGGAGAGGCGAAGCCAACGTTACGTGGCTAACTTGTTGAATGTTAACTATTTCAAGAGCGATTAATCGGTACCACAAAACAGTGGAATATGGAAGAAGGGCCGGACAGGGAAGAAATCAGATAACAACACCAGTTGATGATCGTTGGCATCGTTTAACTGCACTAAGAGTTCGGCACTGTACGGCTAGAATGCTACAAAATGAACTTGCACTTTCCAGAAATGAGCATATTCCATTGCAAACTGTTAGGAACAGGCTCAGAGAAGACGATATCAGACCAAGGGTGGCTTCTACCGGCCCGCGTCTCACGAGAGAGCATCGAGTTGCAAGACTTCAGTTTGCGAGGGACATGCAAATTAGGATATTCCAGAATGGTCTGTTCTTTCCAACGAGTCCTGGTTCTGTCTAGTATCAAATGATAGACCCATGCCTGAATACAGACGACCTGGGGAACGGTATCAGCAATGCAATATCCGGCAAACCGAAAACTTCGGAGGAGGCTCAGTAATGGTTTCGAATTGAGTTAGTCTTAGTGAATAATGGAAGAATGATAGCGGCCAGATACATCGCAGATAACCTTGAACCCCATATTGTACCGTTTGGCCCATTGATTGGCGAAAACTTCATTTATATGCATAATAATGCTCGGCGCCATGCAGCTAGAATAATTACAGAATTTTTGCAAAATGCCGAAATTGATGTTTTAAGAAGGCCAGCCAGAAGTCCCGACTTGAATCCTAAAGAACATGTTTGGGATAACATGTTGTGGCAAATTCAGCAACGTAGGGTGCCTTGTAGAACACTGCAACAACTAGAAAATCTGCTTCCTGAAAGTTGGAACTTAGTGACTAAAGAGTACATCCAAAATTTATTTGAGGGTCTTCCGAGACGTATACTGGTCGAGAGTAACAGTCGATTTTAAAAATGATTAGTAACCATTCGATGCTAGTTGATGGGTCTCTACGCGAATGTTTGAAGATGGTAGAATTTTTTAATTTTGCATCAACTCGAAAATTGTTGATATTTTCCATTATAAACTCATCTCTTCTGAATGATATCTTCTTATTTTACACTTCTGAAAGTTATCAAGCGACTCTTGAATGACCAACCTAAAAGATTTTGTATATATTATTGTCGTAAAAGTAGGGTAATGCGACAATTTTGAATTAGATCAGATAACAATCGAATAAGATTCATGAATTATGATGAACAACAAACATGAGCTTAAAACAGCAAGATGGAAGAATTACTTCTCAAGTAAATTAATGAAATAGTAAATTATAATTTCTTGAGAGTATCCAAAAGACAAAGGCGACACATTAGTAATCAATTAAAGGAACACTACTGGACACAAAGAAATTTAACCTTATGTGATTGCCCGATACATAACTGTTTTGTATGAATTCAAATTGACCAAAATTCACACAATTTGCTTACCAAAATGAACAAACATCTTCTGAATTGAAGTGTTCTTGTGAAAAGCAGAAATGAGATTCAAACATCCACAAATTTCATATATTCATATGATCATATCATAACATCATTGTATTGTATATGAAATATAGAATACAATGATGTTAACTATATATCAGTTTCAGTAAAACTGTTTCTAGTAACCGTTAATTTCCTAGATCGATAACTGTCGAGTTGGCAGTTGATTTCGAGCAGTCAGTTTCTAATAAACAAAATCTGTCGTTTTCTTGGCATTATGCTACTTCCAGTGACTCCAGGATCACCCTGTATAGAAAGTAAAACCTGCAATAAATAATCTCACCTTAGTCTCCTACATTTACCAAAGCAGGCGTAGAAACGACTGCAACTTCCGATATTATTGTCGGCAATAACAACAAATTACAGAAAGTTTTCGCCGCATTTGCAAGACCTGTATAGGTGGCGTTCTAATGTCGCGAGCGAATTACTTCATCCCGTATCTAATGCGATACTTTTATCGTTTGCGAATTTCGTCTGCGTTAGCGTTATTTTATTAAGCTGTAAAACTCGCTTCCGTACGGAATTGATACGGAAACGGATGGCGGAAAAGTATTCAGATGATTGTATATTCGAAAAGTATCGAAGGCATTTCGTTGGGAATATAGGGTGGTAAGGATAATAAGAGTGGGGAAGGGCGGGGTGTCTCCGGTGCATCGAGAACTACGCCCGGATCTCTGCGATATTTTTCATACGTATTGCATTATCAATGAATGAAACAATTCTTGGTACAAGGTATTTCTATGTGTTGTTTATTTCCTTCGATATCTTGTTTTCTATAAGGAAGATAACATACTTGTCGACCTCTTTACTTGATTCAGCCTGTATATATTGGGATGAGATTACATCGTCTACGCAAATTAACGAGCTGGGGACATAAATTAACCTGTCCATGTACCCCATTCATTCAAACGATGCTCTGCCGGCTCCAGGGTATATTTTAACCCTATCTCGCGAGCCTGATCCTGTGGCTTGGACGTCGACCGCAAATGGCTTTGATCGGCGTTGACTCCAACTTCCGGACAAGCCATTCTTGTTATTGTTAAGGTTAAAGCTCTGGTGACCCAGTCAGTTTCAATATATCTATCTCAATTATAATATAAAATAATTAAAATCAGTAATCCTGCAGGAATGAGAAGGAAAGAACAGAAATTTCCGAAACCTCACATTCGAGAACAAAGATTTTAGTGAATTCCTTTAAAGTCGATCGTTTTCCTATCACTGATTACGAGGGTCTTCTAATATTATCATATACAGCTAAAACGAAGGATTGGGAGCTTTTAAAAACTTTATTGTTCTGCGAAGAATTCTTTTCGGAGGTCAGTCGGGTAGAATACTTTGAATCGTTTCTGGAAGCAGTTATTCCAATCGTTTGCTTCTGCATTTGTTATAGAATGACTTGGTTATTGACACGTTGGGTTCTACTTTTTGTAATATATATGTTACTGTAAAACCTTGAACTGCAGTATATCCTAAGATATACTAAAGGCTGTCTTGTAATTAGTGAAATGTACACCAACTACAGGTAATACCTTTTCTGAGGTATTACCTCAACCATTTGTTTATTTATAGAATTAAGTATCCTGAGGAATGCAATGGCATCTGTCAGGAATATTTGTAAAGATTTTTGTTGAAACTTGCAAATAAACACATATTATTATTTATTATCGTGGACTTATGCACTATCTCAGCTGTTGGCTGGATATAATTTACCTTTCCCAGATTTAGCAATCAAAGGGAATAGGCTCGATTACAATATACTTGACATGAATTTTCTAACTATCCTACATGTATTAAGAATTACAGCTTTTTGCATTTCTATATAGGTATTCTTATGCAATTCTAATTTCTTAAGGCTATCATGCAAACTTTTGGGTATTAAACCAGTCGAGGATACGATGACAGGAACAATATCTATTTTATCGAGGTGCCACATCTGCTTGATCTCAATGGCAAGGTCTGTGTATTTGGACTTTTTCTCCTGGAACTTATTCAGCACTTTGTTATTATTTGGTATGGCGACATCCACCAGCATTGATGTTTTGGCTCTCTTATCATACACCACTATGTCCGGCCTATTATTCGTCACCATTCTGTCAGTGATAATAGGCCTATCGTAGTATAATCTGATAGAGTCATTTTCCAATACGGGCGCCTTTTGATACTTGTAATATGGCTGGAATGTATTCAGAAGTCCGTACATGTGTGCAAGTTTCTGATGGATAATGTTGCACACTTGATTATGCCTGTGAAGATAGTCTGTATTGGCCAGTTGTTCGCATCCGGACGTAATATGCTGTATCGTCTCCGATCTTATATGGCATTTTCTGCACCTATCTGTTTGTAATGTTCCGTCCTTCATAATAAATTTTTTGTAGTTGTTTGTAGCGATCACTTGGTCTTGGATGGCCATAAGGAATCCCTCTGTTTCCGCGAATAATTCTCCTTTCATCAACCATTTGTTGGAGGCTTCTTTGTCGATGTGTGGTTGATTAATCTCATGGTGATGTCGTCCATGCAATTCCTTTCTTGACCATTGCTCTTGTTTTCAGTATCTGACAGGAATGGTAGATTCAGCAGGTCATCTCTGGTAGCAAGATTTAGAGGTGTATATCCCTTATCAGCCAACGATACCACTCTATGTAGGTCAGAAGTGAGAGCTTTTGCTGAGAAGAATTCTCTGAGATTTCTTATTTGTTCGGTGTGAAAATTGACAACATCTATTAATCCGCGTCCTCCTTCTTTCCGCTTCAAAGTTGTTCGTATCACAGACGATTTTGGATGATGATTGTTGTACTTTGTCAGCATCGTTCGGGTCTGCCTTTGAATATCATCTAGCTCCGTCTTAGTCCATCTGATTATTCCAAATGAGTAAAGCAACACTGGAATGGCGTAGGTGTTAACTGCCTTGACTAGATTCCCCGAGTTCAACATCGATTTCAGCACAGACTTCAGACGCTGACTGTATTCTGAACGAATCTTCTCCTTTGATTGTTTTTGGTCTAACAATCTGGCTTGTTGGTATCCCAGATATTTGTATGTTTCGCCATCTCTCATGCACTGTATAATGTCACCGTTTGGAAGTTGTGTTTCACCATCTATGACTTTCCCTCTTTGAATATTATTATTATTATTATATTACAGTAAAACCTAAGATCTACCAATTTCCAATGGTAAATGTCTCAGAAGATTGGCGATTCGAACTTTTACTACCATTCCGTTGGTAAATCTTAGGATTTACATTAATGGCACGGTAAATGTTGAAAAACAAAACATTTCATAACGTGCTCAGCGCATCGACTTGTAGCTGGCCGCCCCCGCTATCCACCACTCAGCGCGCCCCAGTCGCTTCTTTGACACGTTTGAACTCGCACGATAAATTTAATTGATTTCTAATTGTATTTTTTGTGTTTAAAAGTTATTTTTGAGTGAAAATGAGACAAATACGCTAAGTGTTTAGAGGAAGTAAAAACTGCAAAGAACATTATAAAGAAGGAAACTGTTCATTACAGGCGTATAAAACGCTATGATATTTTGACTATAGGCGGGTCATCATCATCATCATCATCAAGCAGCTCGTTCTGTCCACTGCTGGACATAAGCCTCCCGTAAACTATGCCACATCCTTCTGTTCTGTGCCGTCTATATCCAATTCGTCTGGATGCGCTTTATATCGTCAGACCACCTTGTTGGGGGACGTCCTATACTTCTTTTTGCTTCGTGTCTTGGTCGCCATTCTAGAATTTTCTTGGTCCATCTTCCGTCGGTGGTTCTTGCCAGATGTCCGGCACATTTCCACTTAAGTGTGGCGATCCTACTAATAGCATCCTCAACCCCACTTCTTTGCCTGATTATGTCATTTGATACTCGGTCTCTAAGGTATAATCCGAGCATGCATCTCTCCATGGCACACTGGGCCACTCGAACTTTATTGGCCGATTTCTTGGTCAAAGTTAAAGTTTTCGCGCCGTAAGTCATGACAGGCAACACACACTGGTTGTAAACTTTCCGTTTCAAACAAATTGGGATATCTGATTTTAAGATATTGCTCAGTTTACCAAACGCTGCCCAAGTAAGGCCAATTCTTCTAAAGATTTCACAGGTTTGGTTGCCTCGACTTATTTTGATTTCATGTCCAAGATATTTGTAGGCTTGGACTTGTTCAATTTCAGCATCACCTATCTGAATATTTCCACTTGTAACGGTTGGTAAGAAAAACTAATTGCCCCGATGAAGGAAGATAATGGAGAAATCAAATATTATAACGATTCATTTAACATTCTCGAAGAAACGCATTGTGCTGTTGGACACGGTGGAGGAACAAGGATGCTCAAAGAATGTAACCGCAATCATAACAATATTACAGTAGAGGCTATCATGACATATTTGACATTATGCCAACCTTGTCAAAAGAAACAGAAGATTTTGAAAAAGGGTATTGTTATTAAGCCTATTGGCAGGGAGCGGAGTATATAGTGGGGACAGCTGAATCGATCACAGCGCTCGATGTGGTCAAATTATCGTTAAATCATGCTTTTATCATAAATAAACACGTTAACATTAAATAAAAAATGATCCATAATAGTTGTTGTGTTGTTGATTGCAAAAATACAGCTAGAAACAGTAAATGTAAATTTTACACATTTCCAGTGGCCAAGTGGAAATAAATGGATGGAAGAAATAAATGGATAAATGATGTTAAAAGAAAAAACAAAGTAGTGTGTAACATTATTCAGTAACAATGCAACTAGGGTAATGTATGTTCAAATTACGATTCGCAATTACATTGCCATTAATTTTTCATTTTATTTCTGAAAATCATATTAACAATCAACACTTTTGTAATTTTCATTATTGCAGTTGTCATGTATTAAATTTGTTTACATTTCACAGGTTAACCCATGGGATTCTTAAAACTCCTTTTAGTGTTATTTATAAACATATTTACAAGCTTTTATTTAACTTGCAATGTATGTATGTTTGTATGTTCGGGTGAAATCTTACAACTCAATTTTAAGGCACTTGATCTCAACCAACTGAGCTGAAATTTTGTATACACGTTGAGTTTGGATGACAATGCATGATTAACTATGTGAAGTCATTCTAAATACAACAAGGCGGTGGACCAATTATTCTTAAAGCAAAACGAAATGGCGGATAATTTACTTTTATTCGTTCCTACAATATGGGTACCAAATGAAAGATTGCCAAGAATAACTAAAAATGAAATTAAGTTTACAAAATTCTTTAAAACAACCTTTTATTTAAATGCGCTAAATAGAAAAAAATTAACTTTCACACTAAATCTTTTACTGTTAACTTATAACGTCATTTCAAATTTAACACATTTGACACAATTTATATGTTATGCCTACCTGTTAATATTTCAAACTGATAAAGTAAATACGAGTACTTATATCTCGCGACAAGCTTTTATATTATAACATATAAATTGTGTCAAATGTGTTAAATTTGAAATGACGTTATGAATTAACGGTAAAAGTTTTAGTGCAAAAGTTTATTTTTTTTTCTTTTAGGGCATTTAAATAAAAGCTTGTTTTCAAAGAATTTTTTTTTCTCAATTTTTTTGTGCACACTTTTTCCATCGTAATGAGTTTTTTCAATTTAAAAAACACGATCACAGATTTTTATAACACATATTTATTTTTAAATTCATTTTTTGAAACAATTCACTGTTATTTATACGGATCTTTCACATGTCATACCATTGCCGAGCATGATTTTACGCTACCATCAGATGTCGCTTTCGTCGTGCTCCCTGCGAATACTTCATAGTGAAATGAACTCACGTTGTCATAGATCATAGATCATAGATCTACAAACTAATCCTCACGAAAATTAAAAATTTATATCAGTTTGTAAAGACCATCTCACTAAATTCGTGATCCTTCATGCACTTCAAACTAAACGCGCAACTGAAGTCGCATATTATCTATTGGATATTTTTACCACTTTTGCAGCGCCGAACATCCTTCATTCCGATAATGGTCTAGAATTTAGGAATAAAATAATTGAAAATATATGCTATATGCTATATGTGGCCAGACGTTAAAATCGTACATGGAAAGCCAAGGCATAGTCAGAGTCAAAGATCGGTAGAGCGTGCAAATCAAGACATAGAAAATATGCTCAGTACGTGGATGGAAACTAATCACATTACAAAGTGGTCAGAAGGCTTGAAATTCATCCAGGCCATGAAAAAGAAATGATTGGACTATTAAAATCTGAAGAAGATTTGGAAAATGTGTTACATTCCAGAAAAAATGATGAAAATATGATAGAACAGGACAAGGAAAACAACGTGGTTGGTAATGAGTCAGAAGGAATAAAAAAAGGAAACAGTAAAAATGTGAACAACAAAACACAAGAAAAAGAAATTGTTGCACTGGAACAGACCACACAAAAATAAATAACCGAAGATAGTGATGATACCAATCAGAATATTCAAATACAAAGCGATTCAGAGATAGAAACCGCTATTCAAGCTGAACAAGATCCAATACCAAAGACGATAGAATCTATTCAAACAATAAGAACAAAAGTAAAATTTAATTCGGAAAACCAAGCTGAAAAACTGAAAACCATGTCAGCTGATAAATCAAATGTGGAAGTGGGCCAAAATGTAAGACTGAAAGTACCTGAAATTGACAGAGCTAAAACTGACCCAAAAAGTTGTGATAGATATAAAGGACAATGAGTTTTACCAACTAGGTACCAAAATGGGAATACTAAAACAGCTATACACCAAGAATCAGTTATCCGCATGCTCTGAAGATTTTATAAAGATAGAAGAAACTGTTACGGAAAAAGAAGTGTCTTCGAGAAGTTGTCGGAAATTTATCGTTAACTGGAGGACAAGGATTCAAAAAATGTAATTATCAGAAAAAAATGCTCGACGAAAAAATGCACCTGCAGATCATCAGGATTACTTTGTAATTCTGAATGCCACAACAGCAATCCGTATTGTAACAAGTGAAATGTTTTTTTAGGTACCTTACCTATTAATCAATTACATTTGATTTTCTTTTTTTACCAAATAATAAGAAAAATAATAATTATATACCAATACGGGGCCAATACGGAGTATCTTCACAGGCATAATCAAGTGTGCAACATTATCCACCAGAAACTTGCACACAAGTACGGACTTCTGAACACCTTCCAGCCATATTACAAGTATCAACCGGCACCCGTATTGGAAAATGACTCTATCAGATTATACTACGATAGGCCTGTTATCACTGACAGAATGGTGACGAATAATAGGCCGGACATAGTGGTGTATGATAAGAGAGCCAGAACAGCAATGCTGGTGGATGTCGCCATACCGAATAATAACAACGTGCTGAA
Organism: Cryptolaemus montrouzieri; assembly: GCA_013387265.2. Taxonomy (NCBI): domain Eukaryota; kingdom Metazoa; phylum Arthropoda; class Insecta; order Coleoptera; family Coccinellidae; genus Cryptolaemus; species Cryptolaemus montrouzieri. The sequence goes on from JABFTP020000124.1 coordinate 7,114,126, forward strand.
TAAGTTCCAGGAGAAAAAGTCCAAATACACTGACCTTGCTATTGAGATCAGGCAGATGTGGCACCTCGAGAAAATAGATATTGTTCCTGTCATCATATCCTCGACTGGGTTAATACCCAAAACTTTGCATGATAGTCTTAAGGAATTAGATTTGCATAAGAATACCTATATTGAAATGCAAAAAGCTGTAATTCTTAATACATGTAGGATAGTTAGGAAATTTATGTCAAGTATATTGTAATCGAGCCTATTCCTTTTGATTGCTGAATCTGGGAAAGGTAAATTATATCCAGCTAACAGCTGAGATAGTGCATAAGTCCACGATAATAAATTAAGTTAGACTAGTTGTTGTAGGCATTATGTTTGTATTTCGTTGTTAAATTTCAAATAGAGATGCACTGATTCAGTTAGATAGATATGATAGAGATTGGGATATTCAGAGATATACGTTATGTGTTTTTCAAAAAATTTAAATAAGTTGGTATTAGTTTGTACTTAGTATTATCATTATGATACCTTTATAATACTATGTACCTGTTTTGTCTAATAGTTCAAAGTAAATAATTAAGAATTACTCATTGTTTTATTCCTAAAACCAACATCTACCAGCTGACAGTGGTAAAACCTAGCATATACTGTATTCGAATGGTAAAAGCTCGAAAAAGATTCAGAAATACTTACATTTACCAACTCATGTCGGTAAATCCTAAGACTTACACTTAAATCTTAAGATTTACCTTAGTTCGAGCTTTTACAGTAACATATACATATATTGAACTCACTACACTAATATGATAATTTGTACATGTAACTAAGTATGCTGTTGTATGGTTGACTATTGGGCAGTACGTTACTACAATATCGTTGGATGAGATGTTACTGTGCTGAGTGTTGAGGAGATAATGCCAGTTTTCTCGGAAAGAATGACCGGATTTTATGACCTGTTCACATCTGGTTAGGGCGTATAAACCCAGCTCCGATATGAACTGGGGTGAAAACCCAAGTTTTGTGGTAACAGCATTCAAAATGGCCTTTCAGAAGGCATCAAAAGCTTCTTCTGAAGAATGAAAACTTTGAACATGGAGTCCGTTCTTGATTTTATTAAAAGTAAAAACAATACACATCTATACGAGGATGGATTGATAAGTTTCCGGCCTGACCAAAAAAAACAAAGTTTTGAAGAAGTTTTTTTTATTTATCAGCATAATCTCCTTTGAGGCTGATTCATTTCTCATAGCGGTGTTCTAGTCTAGTAATGCCATTCACAGCTTCGATTACTTCTTCATTGCCCGCAAATCTCTTACCGCCAAGTCATGTTTTGAGGTTAGGAAACAGATAATAGTCACTCGAGGCTAGGTCTGGAGAGTAGCGAGGGTACGGCATCATTTAGAAGTTCAGATCATAGATTTTAGCCATAGCAACGTGCGAAGAATACGCTGATTCGTTATCGTGATGAAACAAAATTTTTTTCCTCGCCAAATGAGATCGTTTATTTTGCACCTCGTGGCTAAAACGTTGCAATAAGTCTGCGTAGTATTGACCAGTGATAGTTTTACCCTTTTCGAGGTAATCAATATATATAATACCTCTTGCATTTCAAAAAACAGTAGTCATAAATAATTGATCGATAAAGCCTGAACTACGTGATAGTTGACACTCATAATGAATAATAAAATGAAACAAGTTACTATGTTTTAACTATCACTAATTTATTGATGTAATGAATAGAAAATTACGATTTATGTCTCTAACATATTTTTCTACATTCCTACATCAGAAATATGATTCAGCTTTAGCTGCACATTGTCTGAATGAATGTCATCCTTTTCCAGAACTTCAACAGCTAAAAATTCTTCATTCTTGTGATAAATCTTCTGAACTTCAAAGCATCTAGGGTAGAAAGGGTTCAGCTTCTCAACAACCAGGTAGGCTTAATCACCTACCTATCACCATTATTCAAGTTGACTGTGACCTCTACTACAACTATATTGATGTTAGTTCCTATATTGTACATGAGTATTCAGTTTTCATTAGCTTGTTGTTGATAATGAACGTATGTCCGAAACCTGTCCAACCAATGTAATTTTTTATTCTTTACATCAATAAATTAGTGATAGTTAAAACATAGTAACTTATTTTATTTTATTATTCATTATGAGTAGCCATCTAACCTAATCTAACCTAACCTTGTTTGCCGATAAAATTGGAGTTGGTTCCTCTGTTCCAATCCACTGTTTAGACTGTTGTTTGGTTTCAGGAGTGTAGTGGGGGACCCAAGTTTCGTCAACAGTAATGAATCGACGCAAAAATTCGCTTGGATTATGTTTATACAGCGCCAAATTGGCGGTATAAATGGTTTTTCGAATCAATTTTAAGTGAACCCATCTTGCACAGAGCTTTTTCATATGCAAATGAGGTGCAAAATATTTTGCACACGTTCATATGACATCTTACAGGTCTCAGCTATCTCACGCACTTTTGATATGTGGTCTTCCAGCACTATTTTATGAATTTTTTCGATTATATCTGGAGTTGTGATCTCAACTTCTGAGCGTGGCTCATCAGAGGTGCACACACGACCCATTTTAAACTCGGAAACCCACCGCTTAACGGTTGAATATGATGGGAAGGATGTACCCCAGTGTTGGATCAATGTCTTCTTTAATTTCCTTCGGCGTTAACCCCATCAAATGAAAGTATTTGATGACAGCACGCTTTTCCATTTTCACAAACAACACAGAGGGCGTCTTGTTCAGCGTGCTCTCAAACGTAAACTAAAATGGCGATCGGGTTGAAACTATACCTACAAGCTATCTTAGGATGGTACTGTAGAAAGCCTCCTCCGAAGTAGGCCTAGTGGCGTCATCTCTTAGTCAGGCCGGATGCTTATCAATCCAGCCTCGTATATATAAAAAACAATTGCCGTTCGTAACTCTTGCCAAAAATCGAGAAAAGCTGAACGCATTTATCTTATCATGGTCTTGAAATGTTCGTTGAAAGGGAAGGTTTAAAGGTTGAGTAAAATTCGAATAACTGCAGGGAAAACCATAAAAATAGCCCTTTTTTATTTCCAAAATGTTTTCCAAATAATTTCAACTTGAACTTTATTGCTATTAAATAAAGTTCATATTAAATTATAATCACTCACTCTTGTCTAACCAATGTAGGTGTGTTCCTAACGTTGAAGAGTCAATTTGCAATTTCTTACCGCCGCACAAAGTTCAAATTCAATCATATCTATCAAATTAGTCTTCGCGTGCGCGTTGGATGATCTAATGTCGCGTTCCGAAACTAGACAAAAGTGAATCGCTAACGCGACAAAATTGCATAGTCACAAAATGTAATAGGTCATTAGTAGTACTGGTTCGCTTTTTTTGTTGTTAAAGATTGACAAATCTTAAGTTTTGTAGCAACCATAGTCTTCTTGTAACTCTCCATACATTTCCCAGCGATGTTCCCATCTGTGTAACCCGCCCATAAGGTACTCGGCGTTTTTCTCTGTATGATAGTGGTTCATGAAGGTTATTGCCCCTTCATTGTGAAACAGGATTTTCTTTTTCCTAAAAGTGCCGTTTTTCTGTAAGTTCTGCTCTCAACTTGTCAAGTAAAGATGCGTAGTATGCTTCTGGATGGTTTCTTTTATGAACAACAAAAAGTATTCGCACGTACTTCGTTTCTACCTAAAAGTGTCTGTAGAATGTTAAAACCATTTAACATAACTTCAAAAGCAATTTAAATATTGGCACTTGACTGATGTAGAAAATTCAAAAAATTTTCAGATGAATCGAAAATGAAAGAAGCTACTTTGAATCTGTTTGATGCAATTAATTCCTCTTGCAAAAAGAAATCGAAGGAGGGAATCGTTTTCCTCAGTTCTTAATATTTCACATAGCTGCAGTACTAAAACGTCAACCTCGTGCATACAGATTCATCTTCATTTCTACAATGTATATTCTGAATGTTATAGAAACTCATGTTTAAATTTTTCTTACAGAATTGGCGTGGGTCGAGCACATTTCGAAAAACAACCTCCTTCTAACCTACGAAAGTCGAATTTCTTCCATTTCGTCATCGCCCTCTACGACAGATCCGGTCAACCTGTTGAAATCGAGAGGACTGCCTTCATCGGATTCATAGAAAAAGATCAAGTAAGTAAAATATGTCCAAAGTAATTTAATTAACCAGCAAGACAAAGTTTATACGTTTTAAACTTTTAATGGACTAAACACAGAAAAACACGCTTTAGTTGTGCAGTTTCATTTAATTTGATTGAGATAACAATATGTGACGTTTCAGATCCGGCTTCACGCAATATATGATTGTTAACAACTGTACTAGAGTATATAATTATCGTTTCTTTGATATAGAGATGAAATATATTAGAAGTAAAGGCATCTCGTCCTGATATCACTCACGAAATAGAATATAAATTAAGTGAGGTTAGTTTACCTTAGAGAATATACATATATTAAATTTTCTCTACTTCTGAATAATGTTTGACAGGATGCATTAGGTTAGGTTCATACACACTTCAGTATCACTTCTATGGAATTGTTCATAGAATATTGTGAACTTCTTTTAAATTTTGTGAGAAACTGAACAACATAATAGAAGCTAATAGGGAGTTTATGAAATATCAAAGCAATTTAGCTTCGCTAAGAAATATATATATATATATATATATATATATATATATATATATATATATATATATATATATATATATATATATATATATATATATATATATATATATATATATATATATATATATATATATATATATATACTGAATAGCTACGATGTTACATATCAAGATTCTTCTGTTGAAGGGTATAGTGCAGCTTTGACAAAACAGCGAGGTGCGAATTAGCAAGGAATTTGGTTTGAAGCCTCATGTAGCAGCTCGAGGCCCAGTTCTAACCGCAGCACTTCGTCGAACGAATTTTGCCAGGAACATGTTAATTGGTTAGAAGCCAACTGGGATACAGTTTTGTGTACAGAGTAGTCGAGATTCTGTATCTTTTATTGCGATCGACGTTCTTTAGTGTACAGTCATGGGAATGAGAGATGTACCCAGAGGAAGTTTTCAACTATTCATGGTTTTCGTGAATGTTAAATGGGACTAAATGCGATTGGTCGTTATAGTCGATGAATATCAATAAAGTTTTGTCGTTATAAGCGGTATGTCGCTATATGTAATGTTGTAATAGGCGGTATGTTTACTGAATAGTTTACTGAAAATTCAGCCGGGACCTTACCATCTGGTCGTAATAACCGATCGGTCGTTGTAAAAGATGTCGTTATAATCGGATTTGACTGTAATATCTGCGTTATTTGATATTTTATTTACGTAAAATAATTAGTGATCAAATGAGTTCATGGAAATAGTTGAGTCAGTGAAGGTTTCTTTTCTATAGCTGTTATATATGAAATTGTTAGTCGATTTTGTTATTCTCAGGTTATTATTGAGTTATTAGTTTCTATTTCTGCTGTAACATACAATATTAGTATGGACTGCGTTCATAAATTGAAGAAATCTATCAATCTGCGTATTTGATCCCTGTAAACCTACCAAAATGTCTTTAACATATCGGTACCAGAACACTACATTATTTTTTCCTAAGTGGCAATTTAATATTGCTCTTCTTTCTAAGTTATCCATGAATATATCGGCTAATAGCGGCTAAGATATGATCCTATCAGAAGTCCTGATATTTGTTGGTAACATTTTGATTGAAATTGAAAATAATTTTGAGATAGGCATGATTTTAGAAGATTGCTAAACTCATCAGCAATGTGTGGCAGCTTTTCATATTTCTGTGACTATCGGAGAGCATATATCTGATGGAATATTTGGATACATGTTCTTTATATCAAATGAAACTAATTCAAGATTTTGTATGTTTTTGAACATGGAAATTCTGTATACAAGATCAATAAACTTCAAAATGGTATCAATAGATTAACCTGTCCGAGCGTTCTAGGAACTGAAATGGAAAATATTTCATTACACACTTTATACACCCACTTTATATCTCTGGTTCGGGTAGTGATACCCGTCTCTCAAATTTTCTGTGAATTAAATTCATAATTCTGTCACACAGGTACGAAAACGTGGATACGTTTGATTTGAGTCGGTTAAAATTTGAGGTTCATATAATCTCAACCGACCCTGAACGCCTGTATCGTATGACACTTAATCACCTAGACGTGTATGCATATTTCTGCATGTTTTGCACGCCAGACTAATTTCCCTAATGCAAAACGAGAGAAGTTGCAACGGCACGATGCACGAAAACCGCCCCGAGCGATAACAGATTGCTAATTTTTCAATTGTCAACCGGATGTGACAATTAATTAAAGAGCGCATGAAAAATGCAGACGGAGATCATATCGATGTTAGCTTTCGAGTTATGAAACATAGTTTCAATTAATTGTCACGCGAAACCCTTCTAGTGATACTGACCATGACGAAATTTGTTTGGGGCCAATCAAAGGAATTATGACGTCGATAATCACTGGAATTAATAGAGTAGTTCTATGAATGTCAAGTGAATGCACCTTTCGTTTAATTCTTGTTCTTCTTCACATTCATGAACCGCATTGTAACTGGTGATGAGACATAGGTTTATGAGTTTAACATACAAAACAGCCAACAAGCTTCGGAATGGCACCTTCCAACTTAATGGAAACCGAAAAAACCACTTAAAAGTTCAAAAATCAAGGTAAAATTGACTGTTTTCTTTGATTATAGCGGTGTTGTGCACTGAGAATTCTTGCCAGAAGGTCAGATGGTAAATAAACAATAATGCCTTGGCGGTTTGTGGCGTTTGAGAGAGCAAATTTTTTAATTTTTTATTATTGAACATCAACAAAAGCCAAGGTAAACCTATATTGGCAATATAGGTTTAACTAAGGGATGTAACGTAGGTATCTTATAACTTCTCAATGTAATTTGTTGAGTTCATTGAGTTATACAGGGTGTAAATTAATATGTGAGAAAGATTTCGTGAGCTGATTTCTCATGCCAGGTTATGATGATTTTCATGATTGTTTCTGTGAACTGATTATGAAGATTCCAAAACACCTTGTATTTCGGTAAAGAAACGTTTTCGGACATATGTTTATAAGAACATTTTTCACAAAATGCCTTGAGGAATCTCTCTGTAGGCAAGTTCCAAACTCAATAATAAAAAATAATTACTGTGTTAAGGAATTTTACTTAATAATTGCGATTCGTAACGCGTTTCACTACACCGTAGCTTCTTCAGACGAATGAATATACAGATAGACAGTTAAAAATTTTCGAAAATCATATAAATTCATTACATCCAAAAATTGGATTCACAACCGAAATAGAAAGCAATAATTCGATAAATTTCTTAGACGTAACAATTTCGAATGAAGATGGAAACATGTTTTCGCAATTTACCATAAGCCGTCACATACAGATATTATAATACATAACTCGTCGTTTCATCGGTATCAACATAAAATGTCAGCATTCAATAGTTTTATTCATAGATTGATTAACATCCCGTTATCACCAGAAAATTTCAACAAAGAATTAAATTTGATTAAACAAATAGCCAAAATAATGGTTACAATCCTTAACTAATAAATAATGTTTTAAATAAAAACAAAGTAGAATCGCATTGAATGAAGTTTACCCTGTCGATAAATTGAAACAAAAATTCAACACCTTAACCTACGTGGGTATACAAGTGAGAAACTGAAATCATTCTTGAGTAGCAATAATTTCAACATAGCTTTCCAAACTAATAATAATTTAGGCAAATATATAAAAATAATAAAACCAAACCAGGTAAAAACAATAAATCAGGTGTTTATAGATTGAATTGAAATGACTGTGATAATTTCTACATAGGTAGAACACATAGAAATTTTAATATTAGAATATCGGAACATAAACGCAGTTTTTCAAATAAAAATCAATTTCAAATTACGCGAATCATCTCTTAGAAAATAATCACTCTTTCGACCCACAGTTTGAAATTTTGCATAAAGATAATAAATATTGGAAGATAGATCTTTGGGAAACTTCAGAAATCAATAAATACAAACACTCAGGTAGACTCATCAATGAACAAGTCGATTTAAGCCCTTCACCCTATTGAATCTCTTCGGGGAGCAATCTATTCCTTAATTTTATTGGATATACCTGTCATAAATAACCACTTAAGAAGAAGCAACCCAAGAAGCTTTTAATTACTCAAGAACATTTATATTTATATTCTCATTCTTATTTTCTGTACATTCATTCGTCTGAAGAAGCTACGGTGTAGTGAAACGCGTTACGAATCGCAATTATTAAGTAAAATTCCTTAAAACACAGTACTTGTTTTTTATTATTGATAATGGAATTTTATCAAGTAAAAGCCTCCCAAATACAAAAGTTTCAAACTCTTGTTCGTTCGATATAAAAATAATAATAACTTTTATATGAAATAGATTATTTGGTAAAACTCAACAGCAATATCAGTAAATACTCAATTTTCCCAGTCGAACATTTTTATTTCGTCCATTTGAAAATCTTTCATTTATGTTCGAAGAAAATGCAACCATCTTATACGAAAACAACCCCAACACCAGTTCCTACTGGCCTCCATCGTTTTGAATCATGATGGGGGCATTTGACGAGCGGCGGCGAACGAAGTGGCGGCGTCGTTGTCATGGCAACGGCAAAGGGACCACGGCAAAATGTACAACAATAACCCGTCCTATGAAGGCGAATTCAGGTTGAGGGAAAGTGGTTTGAATAAATACAACACGATATTTTGAGGGGCTGCGAATGTGCCGTTTTGTAAGTTGGAGGGAGACGAAGAAGTACGGAATTATATTTGGAAAGTTGAAACTGCTTAATTGAAACATAAAACTGGAACTAAATTCTCAAGTATGCTTTCGCTTTCCGCCGTTTGACCGTGTTGCTTTCGTTCCGTAATTTCTGGAATTTATCGGATGTAGTTTTTAACAATTTACTTGTTGTAGGTTTTCTGTTTATTCTTAATTTTAAATCTTGATCTTGAATTGTGTAGATCTCATTTAATTTTGCTCTTTTTCTTTACAGGAAAGTGATGGCCAGAAAACGAATAACGGAATACAATATAGATTGCAGCTTTTGTACTCAAATGGTAAGTATCTACATTTACTAGGACTCATCTGATATATTAGAGTCTCAATGATACGTGAGCGAGGTATTTTTAAAGGTAGCAAAGTTATTATTTTAAGAAGTTATTGATCATCTTGCACCGAACGATCTTAATAGTATAAAGGTGTCAAATTCATGTCATGAGATGGCGTTGATGCAAGAATTTATTTGCCTTGCCAATTTGTATTGAACCCCAAGGACTTCTATTCAACAAAGGTTCAAAATGTGAGATGAAGATTTCACCATATATTAACGAAATATATAAGAGAAAAAAGAAAAATTTAAAGATTAATAGTAAATCGAAAAATAAAATGAGTTTGCTATATACAGGGTGTGTACTACAAAAGGTGCCAAACTTGATAGTACAAGTCATTTGCAACAAAAATGCCTCATAACATTGTTTCGAAAAGTTGATAATTATCGAGTTGTTTAACACTTCTTGATTTCACGAAACTTCTTGCTTCTCTCTATAAAATATAAGAATAATATAAGGGATTGTAATAAAATTTATATTGGTAGAACTTTCAGAAATGTCAAAGTTAGATTATCCGAGCACAAACGTAGTTTTAATTATCATAAATCAGATTCCCATTATTCTAATAACGTACTGGAAGAAAACCATAACTTTAATGATAATTTCAAAATTTTACACAATGAAAATAACAGACAAAAACTCAATCTATTGGAAATTTTAGAGATCAACAAAGAAAATAATTCAGGTAGGTTACTTAATAGTCAATTGGATCTAAATCCTTCTCCTTTACTCAATCTTTTCAATTCATAAAGTAAGCAACTCCGATGGGTTTCACAACATAACCCTTGTATTTGAATTTGGGAGGCTTTTACTTGGTAAAATTCCATTATCAATAATTAAAAACAAGTACTGTGTTTTAAGGAATTTTACTTAATAATTGCGATTCGTAACGCGTTTCACTACACCGTAGCTTCTTCAGACGAATGATTATGCAGAAAAATGTAAATGAGAATATAACTATAAATGTTCTTGAGTAATTAAAAGCTTATTGGTTGCTTCTTCTTAAGTGGTTATTTATGACAGGTATATCCAATAAAATTAAGGAATAGATTGCTCCCCGAAAAGATTCAATAGAGGTGAAGGGCTTAAATCGACTTGTTCATTGATGAGTCTACCTGAGTGTTTGTATTTATTTATTTCTAAAGTTTCCCAAAGATCTACCTTCCAATATTTATTATCTGTATGCAAAATTTCAAACTGTGGGTCGAAAGAATGATTATTTTCTAAGAGATGATTCGCGTAATTTGAATCTGATTTTTTATTTGAAAAACTGCGTTTATGTTCCGATATTCTAATATTAAAATTTCTATGTGTTCTACCAATGTAGAAATTATCACAGTCATTGCAATTCAATCTATAAACACCTGATTTATTGTTTTACCTGGTTTGGTTTTATTATTTTTATATATTTGCCTAAATTATTATTAGTTTGGAAAGCTATGTTGAAATTATTGCTACTTAAGAATGATTTCAGTTTCTCACTTGTAATGCCAACGTAGGTTAAGGTGTTGAATTTTTGTTTCAATTTATCGACAGGGTAAACTTCATTCAATGCGATTCTACTTTGTTTTTTATTTAAAATATTATTTATTAGTTTGGGATTGTAACCATTATTTTCGGCTATTTGTTTAATCAAATTTAGTTCTTTGTTGAAATTTTCTGGTGATAGCGGATGTTAATCAATCTATGAATAAAACTATTGAATGCTGACATTTTATGTTGATATGGATGACAAGACGAGTTATGTATTATAATATCTGTATGTGACGGCTTATGGTAAATTGCGAAAACATGTTTTCCATTTTCATTCGAAATTGTTACGTCTAAGAAATTTATCGAATTATTGCTTTCTATTTCGGTTGTGAATGCAATTTTGGATGTAATGAATTTATATGATTTTCGAAAATTTTAACTGTCTATCTGTTCCTGTGAAGCAAATAATGATATCGTCTACATAGCGATACCAGTATAAACAATATTTACTGAGTGGATGATTATGAATTAATTTCTCTAAGTTATTCATGAAAATTTCTGCTAACAAAGGACTTAACGGATTGCCCATAATCAAGCCGTCTTCAATAGTATAATATTTGTAATTGAAATGGAAATAATTTTGATCTAAACAAATTTTTAATAATGAAAGAATATCTGATTTAATGATAGTATTGACATGATTCCTTTCTAATAATTCTTCAACTAAGTAATACGTATCTTTTGGAGGAATGTTGGGAAATAGATTCTTAACATCGAAAGAAATAAGTTTGGAATTAGGTGGTATAGTGGTATCTTTGATATTGGCAATAAGTTCGTATGAATTTTTGACCGAAAATTCATACATGATTATGGGCAATCCGTTAAGTCCTTTGTTAGCAGAAATTTTCATGAATAACTTAGAGAAATTAATTCATAATCATCCACTCAGTAAATATTGTGTATACTGGTATCGCTATGTAGACGATATCATTATTTGCTTCACAGGAACAGATAGACAGTTAAAATTTTCGAAAATCATATAAATTCATTACATCCAAAAATTGCATTCACAACCGAAATAGAAAGCAATAATTCGATAAATTTCTTAGACGTAACAATTTCGAATGAAAATGGAAAACATGTTTTCGCAATTTACCATAAGCCGTCACATACAGATATTATAATACATAACTCGTCGTGTCATCCATATCAACATAAAATGTCAGCATTCAATAGTTTTATTCATAGATTGATTAACATCCCGCTATCACCAGAAAATTTCAACAAAGAACTAAATTTGATTAAACAAATAGCCAAAAATAATGGTTACAATCCCAAACTAATAAATAATATTTTAAATAAAAACAAAGTAGAATCGCATTGAATGAAGTTTACCCTGTCGATAAATTGAAACAAAAATTCAACACCTTAACCTACGTTGGCATTACAAGTGAGAAACTGAAATCATTCTTAAGTAGCAATAATTTCAACATAGCTTTCCAAACTAATAATAATTTAGGCAAATATATAAAAATAATAAAACCAAACCAGGTAAAAACAATAAATCAGGTGTTTATTGATTGAATTGCAATGACTGTGATAATTTCTACATTAGTAGAACACATAGAAATTTTAATATTAGAATATCGGAACATAAACGCAGTTTTTCAAATAAAAATCAGATTCAAATTACGCGAATCATCTCTTAGAAAATAATCATTCTTTCGACCCACAGTTTGAAATTTTGCATACAGATAATAAATATTGGAAGGTAGATCTTTAGGAAACTTTAGAAATAAATAAATACAAACACTCAGGTAGACTCATCAATGAACAAGTCGATTTAAGCCCTTCACCTCTATTGAATCTTTTCGGGGAGCAATCTATTCCTTAATTTTATTGGATATACCTGTCATAAATAACCACTTAAGAAGAAGCAACCAATAAGCTTTCAATTACTCAAGAACATTTATAGTTATATTCTCATTTACATTTTTCTGCATAATCATTCGTCTGAAGAAGCTACGGTGTAGTGAAACGCGTTACGAATCGCAATTATTAAGTAAAATTCCTTAAAACACAGTACTTGTTTTTTATTAATAACCCTTGTACTTGTACCTATGGTAATATTGAGTAGGAAATAAGACTAATATATAAGGAATAACTCTGTTCATTAGTTTGTCTTTATCTGATGAAGCCACAGTGTGGTGAAACCGGTCATAGTTTTGTTAATATAGTGAAAATCTAAATACTTTAGTTTTATTTCATTGAAAATATAGAACGCTATCAAGGGTACTGGAACACATACTGATCTGTTGGAGCCTTCAGAGCAGCTCACTGACTACATCTACAAGAATATCTTACAGAGGAAAGTTTTTTCAATTTATGAATATAGTGAAGTAAGATAATTTTGAAGAAGTTGTTACTTATTTCTTGAATTAGAGCTGATACAGAAGTTTTAATCAAGGATTTTGCTAATGTGATATGCTTTTGAATGAACATGTAGATTCAGACAATAATTCCCCTTCACTTAATTTGTTCAGTGAATTGTCTTAACAGGTTTTATTCACTCTTATTCCAATATTGTAGATCATATATAATTTGTTGTAACTTATTTCAGTTTTCATTCTGTACCTATCTGATGAAGACGCTTCGTCGTCGAAACGCGTTTCAAATAAAGTAAATTCGTGTGAATCAAATTTTCTGTTATATTCATTTGAAATTCCATCAAGTAACGGCCACTGTATTCAATTTTACAATACTGTAGTTACCTATGCCAGCGTCGATCTTTGCACTCAAGCTTCCATTGAGGATTACATCTAAATTCAACAAGAACTGAAAAATTCTCTCCAGTATACTTAGACAATTGTAAATTTTACTTTGGAAGGGTTCACAAATCGCCGCCCCTATCCGCCTTACCGTAATCTACGTACGACCAAAGACCAAGTAGACGGCAGTTTTCCTTCCGGAATCTCGCCGCATAGTTATCTCACTAAGCCCCAAAGTCCGAACTACGAAAGCCGCAAGATGGGGAGTGAGACCGCAAATTTCTTAGATGGACTCGAGACGGTCGACTCGTCTATTTTAACCCCGTGTTGATCCCGAGTTTGCCGAAACCGCAACTGCATCAAACTTCGCGTTGTCTAGTCCAGGATTTCGAGAAGTAAGAGTATGTTTGTTCAAGTTCGTTGTTCGGCCCATTGCTTAACTTTTCACTACCAGGTGATCCATAATTTCTTCAAAAGAATTGTTGAGATGACCATTTTATGAGAAAATTATAAGAATTTCATTAATATTCCAAAAATTAAGGATTTCTCGTAACGACCACATTCCTGGGGTGACTTGAAGACACTAAAATTCATGTACACACAACCGAATTTATATGGAGACACCCGATATTTTGATTTTGGAAATTTCGAAGATTCCGCATGTAGTAAAAAAATTGAAAATTGATTTCTCACGGAGTAGGTGTTTTTTTCTCGACCTCAGTAACTTGTCTAACCTTCTCTTGCCCTGATATAAGCCTGAATCTGTCTAGGCATGTTTTGGATTAGGTTTTCAAACTCCTTTGGGGTGATATTCTCCCACTCTTCTGTGGCGGCTTGGATAAGCAGTTGTGGGGTTCTTGGATTATCCCGGTGCGATCTAATTCTCCCTTCGAGATCATCCTATCAATGCCCAAAGGATTTAGGTCTGCAGAGCAAGTTGGCCAGTACAAAATTGCGACTCACTTCGTTTCAAGATAATATCGCGAGAGGTTGTCTTCCACGTCCCAACTAAAAGTTGTGTCTTCTATTCATGATCTATTCTGTGGCCCATCAAAGATGCCCGCTGTTATCTTTTCTGCACTCAGTTTTGGGAACTTTCGGGACAAGAAAAGGCAACAATTTCCATTTCTGTTGAGAGCCCTTATTTTAAATGCAACGGAGGCAATATTCTTTGATACTGAATATCACGTTTGCTGTCCTGTAATTTGCGCTTCCCGAGTAGACAATCCTTTTGAACCCAGTGTTGATTTTAGGCTCTTTTATCCCACAAACAAAGAAAACAACTTTGTGTTACTATTTTAACGGGTAAATGATACAGTATATTCTATCAAATTTTCACTATTTGTTGTTCAGGTACACGACTAGTTTCGTATATTACTTCATTTTCAAGTTTTTATACTACTTTACAGTTTCGGTTAGATTGTATACAGCAGGGGTGCTCAAACGGTCGATCGCGAGTGCTTTTTGAGTAGATCTCGAAAAGAAAAAAAATTAATAAGTAGGTAACGAAACTGAAAAAATTTATTACGTAATACAATAACACTCTGCTAGCGGCAAAAGGCGGCTTTATCAAAAGAACGCGCGGTACTTGTCAAAGAAAAGCCGCGTTTTTTATTCTTGCCGCTTTTCTAGAAATTTCGGGCGGCGCGTTTGACGGGAACATTCGAGACGTTCTCGCCGATATAAATGTTGCGCCTGCAGGAATTGGAGTCATTATGAATTGTAACTTGACGGCAATCTATGCTGATTAAAGTTTATTATTAAATAGCACAGAATGAGTGCAGCGAAGAAATCTAAAACGTATCATTTTAATAACGAATAGGAGGAAGAATTTTTCTCTTATACGGTGAAGGATAAGTGCATTTGTCTTATTTGTCGTGCGTCAGTTGCAACACCTAAACGTGGTAATTTAGAGAAACATCATAAAACGGTTCATAAAAACTATGAAAAGGATTTTCCGCCACAGAGTAAATCGAGAAAACAAAAAGTACGTGATTTGATATCTTGTTGAAAAAAGAACAAACCATGTTCACAAGAGCAGCATTTATTGAAGCGGGTGAGACTTTATTTGGAGATTTTAGAAATGAAACAGAAATCATGTCTGCTATTAGAGAACTTCAGTTATCTCGTCCGACTCTCACAAGGCGTATTGAAGTCCACTAAAACATGATGTCATGAAATGAATATACTTTTTTTTACAGTTCGACGAATCCACCGATATGACAGACACTGCCCAGCTGTGCATTTTTATTCGAATGGTATTCAATGACATGTTGACAAAGGAAGAATTTTTAACAATCATTCCTCTGAAGGGGAAGACCCATGGCGTAGATATTTATGACGTTTTCTTCAATTTTGTAAAAAACTACAAGCTACCAATATCTGAATTATTGTGTATGATAACCGATAGAGCACCAGCAATGACTGGAAACAAAAACGGTTTTGTGGCATTGTGTCGAGCTTATGAAGATGTGTCTTAATTTTTTTCATTTCCTTGCTTCATTCATTTACAACCTTTGCGTTCAAAAGTTTTAAATAAGGAGGAAATTATGGGTATTGCAACAAAAATTTTGAATTCCATCTGTTCACGTAGCTTGCAACGGTGGCTCTTTAAGTTGCAGTTGGAAGATAGGAAGTTAGCTGAACACACTGATTTAGTTCTTCACACGGACGTCCGGTGGTTGAGTCTCGGAAAATTCTTAGAAATGTTTCAAGAATTATTGCCGGAAATAACAGCTTTTCTAGACGAAAGAGTTGTTGACACAGATGTTGAAAAACGTTCTTCAAGGCAAAGGAAAAACAATTGTCGAGATGACTAGCGCATTAAACTCATTCAAAAGTAAATTGCAACTTATGATAGATCAACTGAAAAGAAAGAATCTGAATCATTTTTCGTTTTGAAAGCAAGGATTCTTCAGCTGAATTATCAAATATTATTGAACAATTTGATAAGCGTTTTTATTGTTGCAGTAAATTGGCAAATATAGCTTCATTTCTGAGTTATCCTTTTTCATGTAAAAACATTGAAGAATTAGCTACTGAAATAGCAAGTCAGTTTAATATGAACTCATGTTCTGTTGAAAATGAGTTGGTGCAGATTATATCAGATATACACCTCAAAGCTACAGCATCTGATACAAATTTCTGGTGTTTTATATCTGAAGATAAATATCCTAATCAATATAAAATATGAATTTGATGATTCGAATTTATAGAAATCTTTCGGTTTTTGTTAGGATGTATTGTATATAATGTATTCTCAAGAAAATAAAATAATTTTTGACTTCTCCAAAGCTCCTATTATAAAAAATAATGTGAAATTTGAAAATGACAAAATTTGGTAAAACACAAAAAAAATCCTGAACTAATATTTTCGAAACGATATGGAAGCACTTATATTTTTCAGTACCCAGAAGGTCCACCTTTGTTATTAATGGCACTTTGGCATCGTCGCGGCATGCTCAATATTAGATTGTCTATTACATTTTGGTCTAAGTCATTCCAAGCCCCCTGAACTGCTAATCGAAACTCCTGCTTATGATGGAAGACGTTTTGACGCAGGAGATTTCTTTTTAGGGTGTCCCACACATGCTCGATGGGATTCAGATCTGGGGAGCAGGATGGCCACGGTAGAAGATCGATATCATTCTCTTCAAGAACGTTCAAGACAACTCTTGCACGATGAGGAGGGGCATTATCTTGTTGGAAGAGTGGATTTTGACCCATTGTTTGGAGATCTCATTTGCGTAAGAATTTCCCGTGAGGTTATTCT
This sequence comes from Cryptolaemus montrouzieri, assembly GCA_013387265.2. Classification (NCBI taxonomy): domain Eukaryota; kingdom Metazoa; phylum Arthropoda; class Insecta; order Coleoptera; family Coccinellidae; genus Cryptolaemus; species Cryptolaemus montrouzieri. The sequence continues at coordinate 7,131,345 of JABFTP020000124.1, forward strand.
GTATGAAAATGAGGTCAGTTCTTCCACCAAGGCGTACACTTCCCCAAAACATCACTGATCCGCCCCCCTGTCTAACAACTTCTCGAGCATGCTGGAGACGGTTTTGTTTTCCAGGTTCCCTCCATATTCGAATTCTTCCCGAATCGGGATAATAACTAAATCTAGTTTCAGCACTGAAGAGAACTGTGGCCCATCTCTCTTGATCCCAGTTTACGTGTTCTTGGGACCAAGCTAAACGAGCAGCGTTTCCATGGGTCAGTTGTGGAACTCCCAAAGGGCGTCTGGAGTGGAGTTGACCTTTGTGCAGTCGATTTCTCACAGTTTGATCGGAAATTTGTACATTATGAACTGGTGATAGCTCTTGAGCTAATTGAGATGCTGTGGTAGTACGATCTCTTCTGGCTTGTAAAACCAAAAATCGGTCTTGGGCGACTGTAGTAATCCTGAAACGACCTGTATGGCGTTCTTCTACGCTACCTGTTTCATTGAAACGCGACCATAAACGGTTTATGACACTTGGGCTACTTCCCAGAACTCTGGATACTTCCCGTTGTGAGCTCCCAGCTTGGAGCATGCCAACGGCTCGTAACATCTCTTCTCTAGTCAAATGTCGTCTTTCCATGGTCGAATCACAAAACTTGAATCTTTTATGTGTGCTTACAACAGAAAGGAAGTGCCAACAAACTGATTTCAAACACTGAATACATGAAATGATTATAAAGCAGCGCCGCATCTGCTGCATTTTTAGTTTTTTATGAAAAAAACTGAAATCTGTTGCGGCACTCTACATAATTTGGTGAGAAATTGATGCAGGTTTTCATTTCTTTAAAAAAATCATCCATATTGATCGTTCTGGATACGATATATCGATATTCAGAAGTGTTCCCTAGACTTTTTTGAGGTGTTTATGTTATCATGCTTGCGATTAACATTCAGTGGTTACGTACCATCTTATGAAAAGTATGCTGAGGACATGCAGTGCCACGCTTCAACATCCAAAGTAACTCCTTAATTAAGTTTAACACAATATGTAACTCTTTTGTGTTGTAACAACCAATAAACTCGCAATTTTTAATAACTATGAGTTATTCTATTTTATATATATGATTGATATTATTGAGAAGAACCTAACTAAATCTAACCCAAACCTTGATCAAAATAATGGATATTGTGTGGAAAGCTAATATCTATATATCTAACCTACCTAGGTAGGTAGGTAGGTAGGGTGTATGGTGTATGTAAAACAACCTTGCATCACACATACTTGCAGCCTCTCAGAGTAGATCGTAAGTAGTCTAAAAATATTGAGGTAGATCACCAGCAGTTATAGTTTAAACACCCCTGGTATACATGATGTCCCAAACTGGTTAGGTTAGATTATGCTTCATTATGGTTTGGAGATATTAAGTTGTAACGAAACTAGACTATTCATCAATGATGAGGCTTCAAAAGAAGTTTTAAATGGTCTTCTTTTTTATAGTCTATTCTTTCTTTTTTGGTGAACAACTGTTTTTTAAATTCCTTTCGAAATTTTTCGTTCGAAAAAATATCAGCTCTCCGCCCCTGCATCGTGCGCGCTTATAAGGAAGCGATCTGGCAAAGCGACTATCGTAGGGCCTCGGGCAAGCACGCAACCGGAATTACAAATCGCGACATGCGCTGCTTTTAATTAGCCGATAATTATTCCCGGGTCGGTCAATCAGATCTGCCCGATTTGGCAACTTGGGAGATTCCAAGTTGCGATTCTCATTGGTGCCATGTGCGTCGAATACGATGAGGATGGAATTATTCAGGAATTTCGAGCGGCCGGACTGTGGATGACTCAGATATATTTACTACCGTCGGCTATTAGTGATCGCTCTTTTTCAATCAAGCGGACGCGTGTTTTTGAATGATAATTCTTGTATTAACTTGAAGTGGTTTTCAGTTTATTTCGACGGGTATAGAAGGCGTATTATGAAAACATTGGGTATCGGCCATCTTAACGCTTGTCTTTTCTTACATGTAGTGATAAGTGTCAAACTCATTACTTAACTGATTAACTCTTTAACCCGAGTATACTCGAGAGTGCATTTTGTGTATATTTACCTAACCCCAAAGGTTTGTTCTTTGTTTCGTCTTTCAACAATGTGCTCGGGATCTTAGACCATTTACACAGTGGACCTACAGCTTATAGCGTATTCCGAACCATTCTGCTAGACCGTGCAATGTTAACTGCCACCACAAGGAATACAGTTATCTGTTCTTCGGAAATTTGTGCCCTTTTTAGGCGACTCTTTTCAAGTATCACTTTTTTGTTCAAGGACAACATCCATAACTTGAACCTGGATTTGAATCAGGCATCTGGGTTTAGCTTGCGAACTAACCGTGCCGCTACCGAGGCTGTTAACCACAATAGTATTAAGGTCATCGTGAAGCATCTTCTCGGCCACCCTCGGAGCTGCTAGAAAACTTGCGAATATTGCTTATCTATTTAAGCGGGCGAACGAGAACCCTGATTAATCCATTCTACATTATTTTCTGGAGATAGGCATAAGTGATGCTGAATTTTACTTAAATATTTGGTTATTGAGGCTTCAAAAGTATAGTTTACTCAATAACTCAAACATGCCGGCCATGAAGAGCTTCGTGTCTTTGCCAATTTGGCAAAGTTAGATAGAAATAGTTGCCATTATTAATACATGGATAAGAGTCGAGGCAACGCCTATATGACTCAATCACTTAAATAACGTGTACTGAATACATAGTACATAAACATAAAAAGAAATAATTGAAGAATTGTAAATACTGAAAAAAAAGAGGAAAAATCGAATTTCCATGAGCAAATGAAAACTTGTAGCTTCATACCTTCAAGCGCCATTGCAAGTCGATTAGGAACATGTCTCATCTGCAGGCAACCTCACATGCTGGTCATATTTATTCTTGAAGGTGCTCACAGAGAAAACATCGACCATCTCGTATGAGAGATAATTCCAAGTCGAAAATATCCGATTGGACAGAAAATATTGACGAATTCTTTTGAAATTTTCCTTGTACAACTTGAAACCATGTTCACAGAGTGATCGGTGACTATTCAGCTGAAATAAAGGAGACAGATCGATGTTGAATAACTCATGGAGTGATCGATAAGTTATTATAAGGTCACCTCTAAGACGTCTGGATTCGAACTAAGATAGCTTGAAAATGGTAAGTCTGTCAGAGTAGCATGGCCGAAGGGGATCCTATTGAATCTTCTCTGAATAGCTTCCAACGACCCCGTATCCTTACGAAGGATTGGGGACCAGAGAGGACCTGTGAAATCTATAATGGGGGGTACAAAGGATTTGTAGAGGATATTACACGTATTGACATCGCAGCCATGGAAAGATTTCTTGAAGCCCGAGTTCGAATATTGTCAATGTGGTTAGACCAACTTAAATCATCAGAAATCGCCACTCCCAGGTAAACGTGCGTATTGCAAGCGAGGATTGTTTTTGCCTAGATGTAAGATACAGCATTTCTCGAGATTAAGAGGTATAAGCCAATCAGAACCCCATTCAGAAATCGTAACCAGATCGCCTTGAATGTTGCTGTTCAGAGGAAAGCTATATATTTTGGTATCATCAGCAAACTGTGAACATGATGACGATCAGCGATGTATAGCAGGAACAACAAGGGTCCCAATACCGAGCCATGAAGCACACCACTAGTGACAGGACTGGTCGAAGATTTCGAAGAATCCACTGGGACGAAGTAGCTCTTATCAGTCTAGAAATCCCTTATCCAGGATAACAGATCGCCTCTGATACCAAAATGTTCCAGTTTAAAAAGCAATCGCCGCAAAAGATTACATCAATTGGTGTTCCACGATCCAGCGCTTTAGTCCAGTAATTGAGACAAAGAAGAAGAATAGTTATGACAGACCCACCAGGAACAAAGCCGTGCTGATTTGAAGGAATAATGTTGTTGTTAGCTAAAAATTCGTACATACTGTCAGCAATAATTCGTTCACGAACCTTGGAGACTATAGACGTAAGGCTGATAGGCAGCTAGTTACTATTGACTAGTGTGCTGATCAATAGCCAAACTGAAGGCACTGGGAGAAAGGATGTGCTGCCTGATGTGGTAGCCTGGACGCTCGTGTATTGAGAGCAATGAGGAGGCGGACTTATTGGCCGCTTGAAGAACAGGCTTAAGATTCACCTAGGCTCGAAATTGCCCTGGACATTGCAATGATGGAAGATAACCGGTGGTTGGATCTTAAGGTACGAGAGTACTGGCTGAGCCACTCAGGTCTAAGACACTCTCGACTTACCATCAGTGGACCTTCAACTGCGAGAGCCTATGCTTGAAGTGTGTCACTCAAGTTAGGATTGATTGTGCATTCTTCATGTAGACTATGTGGAGAAGAGATAGAATCAACGGAACACGTTATGTGCTATTGCCCAGCTGGGGACAAAGTCAGGCTGCAGGAACTTGAATTTATCAATCTGAAGCTGACTGAGCTTATTAGTTCTCACCCACGAAGCTTACATTCATGTCAAGAAGCGCTTGTTTGCCACAATAGACCACTGGGATGCAGGCTGTTAGGCAGCCCCCAATTGTTATCTATATTTATCTATCTAGGTTAACCGCGTCGTTAGGTTAGGTTAGATCCGAGTTCAAGTTATGGATGTCGTCCTTGAACAAAAAAGTGATATTTGACCAAAGCTTCCCAAATTGCCTGAGTAGCAAAGCCATTAATTACTGAAGGCCAGTTAGCTTGTAATCCTGAGTGATGATAGTTATCTTTGCACACTCGGTGAGTGGTTCGGAGTCCACTATAAACTGTAGGTCCATCAATCTATCTAGATTAGATTAATTATGAGCGATGACACACATTTTTTCTTCAAGCTGCACTAACAAGTAGAATTGTTGCATTTAGAACATTAAAAATGGTTGGTGCGGTTTTTGGGCAGTAGGGATCTAGGACCTTATTTTTGCGAACATAATGGTAGTGCGGCCGTTTCCGATTGCGCTATCATACTATGTCTGATGAATTCTCATTATGTATAAGAAGGGAAGGATGTGGTTGATGTTTATATTCAACAGGACGGCTCTATACTACTAGAGGTAAAACCAATTCGAGAAAATTCTATGTTCACAATTAGTATCATGTGATTTAACGCAACTGGACTTATTTCTATGAGTTATGAGGAAATAGTTCAATTGGACCACTCATAGACGATATTCGTGCCGTCATTAATGATATAGAGCAGTAAATGTGAGAAAATGTGATCAAAACTTTCATGAACAGATCGTGTCCTGAAAAAGAGGTCGTGAAAGACATTTGCCTGAAATTGGTCTTCATTAATAATAGCAAATGTTTCTCTATCGAATGAAGAAAAAATCAATGATATTCTACAAATAATACCTGTTTTTCTTATAAATCTTAATAGAATCTCTAATTGTGAAACCCGTTAGTACACATTACATTTGAAATAAAGTCCGGAGTGATGCGTGATATTTCCAGAATTCTACAAACACCGCATTAAGTCAATGAAATTCCCCAGAGTCACGTGTTAGGCATCATTTATACCGACAATGATTTATACAAGCCCGTCATAATTGCCGAAAGCAGGAGTAGCCAGAAAAGTCGTATTTCTGTCCGTGGTTTCTGATGTCACAGTTAATTATTGTCGATAATAATCTGCCAGTCTTTCCGTTCGTCGTCAATTGTCGATTTCAATTGTGAAACCACCAAGCCAATACAACGTCATCCCTCTCTGATTTATTGCGGCAATTAGGGATGCTTGTATATCTGTCAGCGATACAGCACTCTGCCCGAGTGGTTTCAACATGACAAAACTTCCGGTTAGAAGAGTGACAAAACTCATCATCGATCTGTTGTCGGGGATAAATTTTCGAATTTCTGGGAAAGAATGTGTCGTGAGAATGTGCCAAAATCAGAACTGTTAAATATAATTTCACGCATTCGATTTTTTTTCTAATTCATGGAAACGAATTCAATTGGGTGACTTTATACCGGGTGTCCACGCGAGATGGTACATTAAAAGTATATGGAGAAAGGAAGGAGCGACTGGAGAAATTTTTTATTGTTGTCTTGAATGTTATTCGAACAAAGTTCCGAAAATATTTTCAATGCTGTGGCACTTCCGGTTATACCGGAAGTTGACACAGTCTTTGTTGTTTCAAATAGTATAATGTACGTTTAAATTTTTTTTGTAGAAAATTAATTCTGCATATTTTTTGACACAGAACACCAGAAGAGTACCAAAGATATAAAACAGAATGAAATAGAACAACGAACAAAATTAAAGAATTAAAACAAATATATTGGGAAAGATTTACAAATGACATGGAACACGACTTACGAGGAGCACAGAAAAAGGTATGGAACATGTTGAGAAACAGGAAAAAGCCAATCACCGAAGAACTGCAGATCAATGTAATAAAACCAGAAGAGTGGGTGAAATATTTCCAGAACTTATACCTGGGAGATAATGATAACGGTAACAATGAGGAACGAGAAATCGAACAACAAAACACACTCTTCGAAGAAACAGAAAATGACATTATCAGCCTAGAAGAAGTACAACAAGTAATCCATAAATTAAAAATAGAAAATCATCCGGTCCGGACAACATAAATAACGAACTAATTAAATATGGGGAGCAGAAATAACAAAACTATTCCAAAAATTGAAAACAACAAGGAGATACCAAAAGAATGGAGAGAGAGCATAACAATACCCATATACAAAAAAGGCGTGAAGACAAACCCAGCAAATTATAGAGGCATCACACTCCTTAACTCTGCATCGAAACTACTCACTAAAATTCTATCGCAAAAGATATATGACAAAGTAGGTGTGTCTGAAGAACAACAGGATTCCGACCAAATAGATCAACAACGGATGCAACTTTTATATTGCGGCAACTGGTGGAGAAATCCATAGAGTTTGACAAACCGATGTTTATATGTTTTATAGATTTGGAAAAGGCATTCGACAGAATTCGAATGAACGATGTGATAACTATCCTTAGAAATAAAAATTTAAGCAATAAATACATAAACATAATCAAAGAACTAAATAACTCTAATAAGACGAAAGTAAAAACTATACAGGGACTTACAAGCGAGATCAAAATTAACGCAGGCATTAGACAAGGTGACAGCCTCAGCCCATGTCTATTTAATTTAATCATGGATGAAATAATAGCAGGTGTTAACCAAATGACCCAAGGCTATAGAATGGGTAACAAAACTATGACAATACTGTGCTACGCAGATCATGCTTTACTAATAGCCGAGAATGAGGACGACTTACAACGCCTACTACAAAAGTTCAAAGTAACAGCAGAAAAATATAACATGGTAATATCAACACAGAAAACCCAATCGATGGTAATAGCGAAAGATCCAATTAGATGCAAACTAGTAGTGAACGACCATATAATAGAGCAAGTTTCACACTTTGAATACCTAGGAGTAGAAGTATCGAGCGATAGGCAACTATTACAAGAAGCAAAACAGCAGACAATGAAAGCATCGAGAATATCTGGCTTCCTGAGAGATGTAATCTGGCGGAATAAGTACATAAGCACAGAAAGCAAAGTCCGAATCTATAAAACCTGTGTGAGACCCGTGATGACAAAGAGAGAGACAACAAAAACAAAACAACTAATGAGGACAACAGAGATGAGAACACTAAGAGCTATAAGAGGTATTACACGCAGAGATAGAATAAGGAATGAGGATACGCTAAGGGAGCTAGGTGTCCAGGATGTGGTGAGGTGGACAAGAGCACGTCGACGCCTATGGAGAGATCACGTAGACAGAATGGGCCCCGAACGTATGGCGAAGTGGGCAAAAACACAAAAACCCAACACTAGAAGACCCATAGGAAGGCCGAAAAAGCGATGGCATGAGTGCTGGAGCTCCGGTTCGCAGCAGGGGCTGTAACAGAAAAACTGGACATCGTCCTATTTAAAGAAGAAGAAGAAGATAATTTTTTGATATTATTGCCACCTGAAATCAACCTGAAGGAAGATATACATTTTTCAGTCGGAATTTTGCGATTTTTGGTTATCTTAGAAGGCATCAGGAAAATATTCCAGATCATTCAATATCGATTATTTCTACCTCGTTATAAGTAAAGAGGCTCATTCAGTAGAATTCAATGCATTTAGAACAGGGGTGCAGAATTTTAATATACAGTATTTTTCCTGAGCATAAAAATCTACTTTAGTTGGACCAAAATGAGAAAGATTTGTCAAATAATTCATTTTCAAAAAACTCTCAAATCTTCAAAAGATTTATTGTTTTATGTATTTACAATAAACTAAATGCAGACCATTGATTAGAAATTAAGTGTACTGCAGCAATTTTCTTTCTGGATGTAGTTCAGAGCAATTTCGATTTTTTCTATAAAGATATCGATATCGCCTAGAGCAGGGGTGACTTGAACTGCTGGTGATCTACTTCAGTATTTTTAGACTTCTTACGATCGACTCTGAGAGGCTGCAAGTATGTGTGATGCAGGGTTGTCGTACATATACGATAGACCCTACCTAACTACCTACCGCGGTAGGGTGTACCCTAGCATATATAGATATTAGTTTTCCGCACAATGTACATTATTTTAGTCAAGGTTTGGGTTAGGTTTAGTTAGGTTCTTCTCTATAATATCAATGAAAAAACTCATAGTTATTCAAAATTGCGAGTTTATTGGTTGTTACAAAACAAAAGAGTTACATATGGTGTTAAACTTAACTAAGGAGTTACTTTGGATGTTGAAGCGTGGCACTGCATGTCCTCAGCATACTTTTCATAAGATGGTACGTAACCACTGAGTGCTAATCGCAAGCATGATGACATATGATCGTCAGTTAGTCGATTGCGATATTTTGACTTAATTATCTTCATTTCAGAAAATGCAGACTCGCACAAATAAGTTGACCCAAACATTGCCGTCGGTTGAAGGGCGATTTTCCTTAGATTCGGATATTTATCTTCAGATATAAAACACCAGAAATTTGTATCAGATGCTGTAGCTTTGAGATGTATATCTGAAATAATCTGCACCAACTCATTTTCAACAGAACATGAGTTCATATTAAACTGACTTGCTACTACAGCAGCTAATTCCTTAATGTTTTTACATGAAAAGGTATAGCTCATATATGATGCTGTATCTGACAATTTACTGCAATCATAAAAAAGCATTTCGAATTGTCCCAAAACATTTGATAATTCAGCCTCATACGTATCATAATTCAACTGAGGAATCCTTGCTTTCAAAGACGGAAAATATTTCAGATCCTTTTTTTCAGTTGATCTATCATAAGTTGCAATTACTTACGTTTGAATGCGTTTACTGCGCTAATTATTTCAATAATAGTTTTTCCTTTACCTTGAAGCTCCAAGTTAATGGTGTTTAAGTGCATTGTGATGTCAGTCAAAAATGAAAAATCAGTCAGCCATATTTCGTTTTTCAACATCTGAGTGTCATCACCTCTTTCGTCTAGAAAAGCTGTTATTTTGGGCAATTATTCTTGAAACTTTTCTAGGAATTTTCCGCGACTCAACCACATGACGTCCCTGTAAAGAACTAAATCAGTGTGTTCAGCTGACTCCTATCCTCCAACAATGCACATTAATTTATATATTTGTAGCTTGTAGTTTCTTACAAAATTGAAGAAAACGCCACGGGTCTTCCTTCAGAGAAATTATTCGCCATCTCATGACTTCAATACGCCTTGTGACAGTCGGACGAGAAACTGAAGTTCTCTAATAGCAGACATGATTTCTGATCCAACTTCGAATGGTGTTTCGCCAATACATGAGATATTTTAAATGACGCGATCGTAGCAGCTTTTGATTGTTTGGCTGGTCTTGTGAACATGATTTGTTCTTTTTCAACAAGATATCAAATCACTCACTTTTCGTTTCCTTAATCCTGTGGCGGAAAATCCTTTTTCATAGTTTTTATGAACCGTTTTATGATGCCTCAAGTCGCACGACAAATAAGGCAAATGCACTCCTTCTTCCCCCCAAGCGTTATTACATTGATGCATTTTAGATATCTTCGCTGCACTCATTCTGTACTAGTTAATAATAAATTTTGTATAGCCTTCAAGTTACAATTCAGAGTAAATAGTGTTCTGGTACCAATATTTCGTTTATAACATCTACAGAAAAGAAACATTCGTAGACTCAACTATTCCCATTGACTCATTCAATGACTTTAATTACAGATTAGCAGCTAATAATTCAATGATCCATAGGGCTCTTTCCATTCCATTGTGACCGACGGACTTCAAAATTGAAATACTATCAGAAAAATTGAAATAACAAAAGGTTTTCATAGACAAAATTAAAGGAATTAAAGAAAAACATCAAATGACACAATTATTATTTTCCATAAAATAAATATACTTCCTTGAAGAAATAAGCTATTTTGAACTACGCTGGTTCTCTCTTCAATAAATTGAGTAACTATTTTTCCAATTTTGAGACCTCTTTCTCGAGTGCTCTAAACTTGAGGAAATTTTTATTTGTTGCTAAGCAAAATTCAGCAGTTTACAAAATTGTTTGCAATGAGTATACGGTAGCTTATGTTGGTCAGATAGATACGAATTTCGTGAAAAGATTTAAAAAACACTTACCCTCAGACAAAAATTCTTCAATATGTGAACATATACAAACCACACAACATTCAATAAATTTAGATAATTTCAAAATTTTTCATAGTTTGCAACAAAGGAAAGAGAATGAGACTGTTGGAATGTTTGGAAATCAATAAACTTCGGAAAAATTCAAGGAAATCACCCTTAATAGCCAGCTAGACATTAATACCTCTCCAATACTTAATATCGAATTAGGCTAGTATTTATATAAGTCAGTTCGGTTGTGTTTGTGAAAATTAAATTGTGGAAAGTATACAATATATTTCAATTTATCTCCTTGAAAATTAATTTCCATATAAAAATATATCATCATTATTACTTCAACTTCGATAATTTTTGTCGACACCATCCATCTTGTGCCTTCTAATACATTCTTATGCATCGTTATTCTAATCAGAATCCATATAATTTGAAAAGTAAGAGCGTTTCATCTCTGTCAGTTCACGATATTCATAGAAGAATCCGAAAAGCTTAGAAAGGTTGTAATCTCTGGACGCAAGAGAGAATCATTGTAAGCAAACCACGAAGCAACCATAACAACCAGGTCTTCCTGCAATTGGTATAGTAATCAATTAATTAATTAATTAGCTATAGGCGGACGGTTTATCAATCGACAATTACTTTTGTGCTACAAGACCGCCGTCGATACCGGCTACACAGAATTATCTTTTCTTATTCATCATCGGAAAAACGCCCATTTGCACTTCTATAAAGCCCGGTAAGGTACTGCCTGGTATAGACAGGTCAGGACTAGGAACTTTTCGATCCAGTATTTGTTTCGTTCATGAGTAACGATGAATGGAATAATCTACTTCTTTGAAATAAATGATCAAGAATTTTTCCTTTTCGTATATAGATTATGAAAATAGTGGTTCTTCCATGAATAAATGAAACATATCGAAATATTCTTTCTCATTATGTTTTATTATGTATTTCCTTCAAAATTAAATATGTAAACACCGTTCAGTGTTCGCATGTGTCTCGGAGCTTTTAGGTCAACACCAGCAGGTAGCCTTTGCTGCGAAGCGAATGGACATCCCCTCTGGTTAAGACGACTAAAACTTCTCCAAAACTATTCAGCTAATGCCATCTCTTATCCCAACAACCAAATTTCAAGAATACTTTCATAAATCCTGTCTAACAGAAATGCTCATACCAATGCCCCATCCAAACGTCTGCAATCAACCTTACAATCTCTTCTTCCAATAACTGAAAATATCAGTCTCACAAAAATCACCCCCACTTACTCTCAATCCCCTCCTTGGTCTCTGATGCCACCTGAAATCGACACGAGGCTCTGTAATTCCAATAAAATAGGAACTCCGCCCATCCTTTTCCGACAAGCATTTCTTGAACTTACTTCCAAAAGAAAATTCAACAGAATTCTCTACACCGATGCCTCCAATTCAGACACCCATGTAGGAACCTCAGACATCCTCTAAACTCTTCTCTTAACCCAAACAAGCTGCATACATACAGAAGAACTATTCGCAATACCACAAGCTTACAGAACACTCTAATCAGACGACAAAAAAGCAGCGAATTGCATCACTAGAGTCAATCAACGACATGTTCACTCAACACCACCTCATTCAAAATATCCACGAAACTGATAATCGACTCGCCAGTCAAGGCACATCTGTCACTTTGATCTGGGTACCATCCCACATAGGCATCACTGGTAATGAGATGACCGACAGAGCAGACAAAACAGCATCTGCAACACACTTGCCTTAGGAGAAATCTACCACTGAACAAACTGCATGAAATACAACCATCAGTGCCCTCCACGAAACTACCACACATGCCCAGAAAACAAAAGTGATAATTCGACGCCTACGCATTGGACACGAGATTGACTCATGAACACCTGATGACCTCTCAACCGCAACCACAATGTGAGTCCTGCCCCGAAACGTCCCTCACCGTAAAGCATACCCTTACGACATACCCATCGAGTCAAGAAGAGCGAAAATCGCAGAAAATTAAAGGGTCAATAGCAGACACTCTCTGCAACTCACAAAACTTTGATAAATTACTGAAATTTCTCGAGGCAACGCAACTGTATAACCGTATTTGAAAAACTTATTCATATTCCTCTTTTATTCAAACATGATTATCTAATATAGTACACATGCATTTTGTAATGGCAATGACCTCTGTAGTCGAGACATAATGAATAAAATGAAAAAAAGTTAAATATGTATACTTTTTCAAATATTAATATTTTGGTTGCTATTTCTCCAATTATTCAATAACTTTCTCAGAAATTGTAGGAAATCTATTTTGAAGCACAAAAATCAATATGGAAGATACATGATATATCTATCCTGAAAAGTTATATGAAAATCTTGTCTCCACAACAAAACTAAATGTGATATTTCTGAAATTATTTTCAATAAAACAATTCGAACATTCTCTGACTATCAAAATACTACATTCACCAAAAATAAGACGCTGGCGCACATTGCTGATGAGTTTTGTAACCGTCTAAATACCTGCCTATACAAGTGTTACATGAAAGTGTGTTACAACTTGAGGGGGTAAATCTACGTGCAATTTTAAGAAAAAAAGTTCATATAAACATAGGTCCGCAAAAGCTTCGTTGCGGAGCTACAAGGTGTTGAAATTTCCGGAAAAAATTGTTTTTTTCTTCAAAATTCCTCCAGTTTTTGAGATATTAAGCCCAAATTTGGAATGCAAGCTTTTTTACAGCCTCCATCTCTAAACGTCCTAGATTTTAACTGAAATTAACAAGGTGTTTTCTTTTCCGAGGCCATGTCCCCTTTTGCCCTTTTTAGTACGCCACTGATCATCGTAAATCAATTGCCGTCATCTTCGTTCAATTTGGAAACTCTTTTGACACTTGTAATTTTTTCGTTTTCGAGTGAAAGATTATTGAATTCAAATTATTTGAATTGTATGTTATTCGCTAAATATATAGCGAATTTATCCCCAAAATTTGCTTTTATTTTGATAGCTCGTCTTGTGAGACTCAACTTATACTTATTCAATATCAAACTGAAAAAGAACAATTAAAAACTAAATAAATTGTTGGAAGTGTCTTCCACCTACAGTTTAATGCAGGCCTCTGTCCATATTATCACGCATTCTTTGAAATATTCCTGGGGTATTTCTTATGGTGTCATTATCACGCATTCTTTGAAATATTCCTGGGAAATTTCTTATGGTGTCACAAGAGGTTATTGTTCGATATCTCAATTCTTCTACAGTGTTCACTGGACAGGTATAAACTAAATTTTTAAGATTTGATCTAAGAACCATCGACAGAAATTTAGTCTTGAAGGAAAATCTCGAGGAAGTAGAGTTTGGACGCGTTGAATGTGAAACGGTTAGAATAAAAAGTCGCTAAGAATACTCCAAACTAGAACATGTGAAATATTCAACTGAGTTCCAATTTTTCTTGTACTCACATGAGGATTCATATCAATACAATTCAAAGCAGCTTCCTCAATATCTGGAGTTTTCATAGTTTGAGTTGCACCTTTTAAATGATTATTTGCAGTAAAAGTACCAGTTTTCCTTAACCTTCTGTGGATATTTGAAGATGTTCGCCTGTCTGGTGTTACTCGATTTGGAAAGCACACCAGATATAATCGCCTAGTTTCTGTTGTGTTTCCGTCAGACCGTACATGTAATGGATCAGCCAATTCGGCGTTAGTGAAATTAGGCATTTTTTCTTACAGCAATAACTTCAAAAGTCTTAAAACTAATCGTTTATTTAATAAACAATTCGAGCAGACACTGGTTCAACTTTAGCAACTGTCAAAATAAATAACTAAGAGAAAAAATCAAAGCCTACTAGTTTCAATTTCAATTCAGCGAATGCATAAAATCGTTTAATAAGTTTTTGCTCGAGAACGGTCGGAGATACGAAAAATTACAAGTGTCAAAAAATTTCTAAACTGAACGAAGATGACGAAAATTGTACCGCAAAAACGTTTGAAAGGGCAAAAGAAGACATGGCTCCGGAAAACTAATCACCTTGTAGATTCTAGTTAGAATTCAGGACGTGTAATGATGCAGGCTGTAAAAATAGCTTGATTCCAAAGTTGGCTGAATATCTCAAAAACTGCAGGAGTTTTGAAGAAAAAAAAACAATTTTTCCGGAAATTACAACACCCTGTAGCTCCGTAACTAAGCTTTTGCGGATCCATGTTTATATGAACTGTTTCTCTTAAAATTGCACGTAGATTTACCCCCTTAAGTTGTGACATATTATGTAACATCCTATATTTAGGACTTCCCATAGGATTACCTCCTTGCCCTCTTTTATCCGATATATTTAAGATAACTTTAATGGAAAAGTAATATTAAATAGCATCTTAGCGAAAAAAGTGTTCTGGTACCAGTATGCCGATGATATTTTGGTAAGTTTTCAGGGCTCAAATAGGTACATTGATAGATTTACAGCAGAAAAAGAAATTAATATTTCACTAAATTTTTAAACTAAACATCTACAGAAACGAAACCTTAACAGAGTAAACTATCCCCATGGGCTCATTTTAATCACAAATAGTTTATAATTCAATTATCCATAGAGCCTTTTCTACTCTACTGTTACCTAAAGACTTCGTTTGTCATAGGGCTTGAGGGACACCTGTATATTTATTACCTGTAGTATGTAACTAATTTTGCACTTTGAAAAAATAGATTGTATCGATAGGAGTCGTGCTATTAAACAAAATCTGTACAATTCAAAATCGTTCGATTTATTTATTGATATTTTGAAACATCCTGTATTTTACCACTACTTTTTCAGATTGATTAATGATGTTTTCTTGATAATATTCCAGAATAAATAACAAAATAGAGCAATTACATTCAACGTAATAGAAGTTGCATTATGGAATCGAAGATTGTTTAATCTCGTTAAAACAGAAGCATGCATTTAGAGCAGTATCGCTATGATCGTAAGGTTTTCTATCAAGTAATCTTGGACGGCATTTCTTTTCAGTTGCAAATTCCCTTCAAAGTCAAAATAAGGGCCAGCTAGTAATTTATCGCGTCAGGATAACGTCGTACATTACTTCGACTTAGATCAAACTACCCGAGACGATAAATATAGAACTATACGAAAACTCACTCTACGAGCGCGATAAGAATGTCATAAGGGCTGAAACTCGGGGGTAGCTGGGGGCGAGGGTGTAATGTGTGTGCGTTGAGACAAAGGCCCGCTGCGATATGCGAGGCCAAGAAGGCCCTAGGCCGCCATCTTTCTCGGTGGCCCCCTGGAGAGCATTTGCGGAGTTATTTTATTACAAATAAGGAGAGGAAGAGTGTTCCTGAGGGATGTTGCTGAGTGAGGTGTGTCTTTTCAGTCGATGAGATACGATAAGGGTTTCAACTCTCGTACTCTGAGCTATTTCGTAGTTATTATGTCAAACATGTTCACAGATTTGTAGGATGAATGTAGGAATTATCTTTTGCATACTTTATGAAGACGAGAGCACGTTTTTTGTCGGGGAATATTTACTTCAGAGATGATTCTTCATGGGACAAATTGTTTAGGTTTTTTTTCAAGATACACAATATATACATAGTGGCACAATATTCTGGTTAACTAGATTGTAATGTTAATAAATCGTCGCTGTTTCACATTCCTTCAAATTCAAAATGAAATATATCGGGTGCGGAAAATTTAGAAATTGAACAAATTCAGTAAAACGTCAGGAAAAGTTTTTCATGAAATTTCAAGTCTATTTTCTGTTTCACGATCACGATCTGCCTATTTCAATCCACTGCTGGATGTAGGCTTTTCCCATATTGAACCATTTCTTTCTGCTAATAGCTTCTCTCATCCAAAGAAGACCCGCTGATTTTTAAATATCGTCTCTCCACCTTGTGTTTGGCCTGCCGATACTCCTATGCCCACTCTTGGCCTCCATTCCATGAGCCTCTTGGTCCACCGATTGTCATTTCTTCGAGCTACGTGACCTGCCCATGACCATTTTAGTTGAGCTGCCCTCTCCATGACATCTGTCAGCTTGGTTTGTTCTCTTATCTATTCTTATGCGATCTGATAGTTTAATATTTAATATTATTCTCTCGTGGGCTCTTTGGGTTTTCGTCAATTTTTGGGCCAACTTCTTAGTAAGACACCATGTTTCGGCTCAATATGTAAACACAGGAAAAATGCATTGGTTGTAGAGGTTTTTCTTGAGGTTGTGGGGTATGTCTGATGTCAGGACATGTTTTAATTTGCCAAATGCCGCCCACGAAAGGACACTCTTCGTGTAATCTCGTCAGTCATGTTGTCTTTTTAGTAGTTAGTTTTTGTCCCAGGTATATGTAGTTTTCGACATTCTCTAGTTGTTGACCTTCTACGTGGATTACGGGGTTATTGTTTGTGTTAGTCATTATCTTCGTCTTGCTGATGTTCATTTCTAGGCCAACATTTATTGAATGGTTGTTCAAGTCTTGGATCATATCTTGTAATTCTTGGACGTTACTACTTATTAGTACAATATCGTCGGCAAAGCGTAGATGATGTAGAAGTTCGCCATCAATGTTGATTCATTTCTTATGCCAATCCATTTCTCTAAAGATTTCGTTCAAAGCTGCAATAAATAGCCCCGGTGACACTGTATCTCCTTGTCGAACACCTCGTTTTATTGGAATGTCGTTGGTTTTATTCCATAACTGGACATGCATTATGGCGGAAGAATAGATGTTTTTTATCAGGTTCGTGTATCTGCTGTCCACTCTACATGCATTAAGAGAATTAAGGACTGCCCAAATTTCTATACTGTCAAAGGCCTTTTGGTAGTCTATAAAGGCTATATAAAGATCTAAATTATACTCATTGCACTTTTCTATTAGGTGTTTAATTGCATGAATATGATCCAGCGTACTGAACCCAGATCTAAATCCAGCTTGTTCACGGGGTTGCTGGAAATCTATTTTTCCGTTAATCTTTTGGTAATTATTTTGGTGAATAATTTATATAGCTGGGATAAAAGGCTTATTGGTCTATAATTACCAAGGTTTCTTATGTCGCCTTTTTTGTGGAGAAGAATTACTTCAGCCTCAAGCCATGCTTGGGGGACTTGACTTTGATCCAAGCATTTGTTGAACAATATTACCAGTTCTTGTTTTAGGCGAGGACTTCCACATTTGAGCATTTCTGGAATTATGCCATCTGGTCCAGCCGCCTTGGAATTTTTAAGATTATTCAGGGCTGAGTTTAATTCATTAACAGTAATTTCGGGAATATCCTTAGAACCGACATTACATATTTTTCTCTTTCCATCTTCCTTTCGCTGTGCGTTTGGTTGTAATTTGGAATCATATAATTCTTTATAAAAGCTTTCTATTAATTTGAGCATTTGATCTCTATTTGTAATGACCTTCCCAGCTTTGTCTTTAAGTGATGTCATTTCTCTTCTTCCTATACTAACATGTCTATTAAAAATTTTTAGGCCTTTGTTATTCTCAATAGTTTCTTTTATGATCTTGGTATTAAATTTCCTAATGTCTTTTCTAATTTCTCTTCTTATTAATTTGTTCAGTTCAGCCCATTCGATTAAGTTCCTATCTTTGTCTGGTTTCAGTTTCCTTCTTTCTTCAAATAATTTCGCTGTTTCGTCACTTATTTTTCTTCGACTTCTTTTCGTCACTGTTGTTACCTCACTTGCGCTTTCTTTAATGATGTTGCTTAATTCATTTGCATGTGTATTTAAGTCGGTATGTCTTAGAGTTGGGGGTGCCTTATCAATATTTTCGTCTATTTTTAATTGGTACTATTCTTTTCTATTGATAAGGATTTCAGGGTCTACTCTCTTATGGGGCTTCAACGTTAAATTTCTCTTATGTGTTTTTATTCTGACCTTTGCTCGTATCATTCTGTGGTCACTTCCCACATTTACCCTGCTGACTGTAGCGACATCTTCTACTATGAGAGGGTTACTCGAAATTATAAAGTCAATTTCGTTTTTATACTTGAAGTCTGGACTTCTCCAGGTCCATTTTCTATATTTACGTTTTTGGAAGAAGGTATTCATAGTATAAAGCTGGTTCATCTCTAAAAAGTCAACCATCGTGTCTCCACGTTCATTTCTTGTACCGTATCCGTATTGACCTACTGCTCTCTCGGTTTCATTTACTTGATTGCCTATTTTGGCATTAAAATCGCCTATTATAAGAATGTTTTTCCGGTTTTGTTGTTTATGATTTCCTGTAGTTGTTCATAGTAACTCTCTACAACATCGTCGTCGTAATCCGAAGTAGGGGCATACACCTGGACTATTCTTCTGAGATCCTTACTGTAACATAAGCGATTCTGTCTGAAATTCCTACATATTCCGTTACCAATTTTGCAAGTTTGCTGTGTACAAGAAATCGGACACCATGGCGTTTGACATTATCTTGTCCTTTATAGAATAGTACATGTCCTGACTTTAGTTTGACGATGTCTTCCCTATTCTCCTAATTCACTCAGTCCTAATATGTGCCACTTAATATCCTTTAGTTGTTCCTCTATTTCTTCTAGTCTATCATTGGTGGAGAGTGTTCTGACATTGTATGTTGCTATTTGGATTTTCCTAGTCGTTGCCTGTTTCGTTTTATTGTAGCAGCCGGGTCCAACCCAGGATTCTTAGCTCCCCTGACCCTCTCTTTGCCTGACCGCTGCCTTGGTCAGAGAGTGTAGGACTGCTGGGCACTGGGGGCCATATTTGATTTGTACTGTTCATAATGGAAAAATATTTTAGCCATAATGCACCTTGCTGGCCAGACTTCTAGGTGCATGATCTGAGTATCACATTTCCTTGGTACTCTGCTTAAGTTAGTAATACTATGCATATAATTTCGATCTTTTGGGTAAATTGGTCACATGTAAAATTTGATAATGTATTATTGTTTATTTTGGTCGTATCTCTCAGTTAATTTCTAGAAAACTGCGTATGTATATTGTGTAGTGAAAGTGTTGAAATTTTTCCTCTGAGATATGCAATTCTGAAGACCCAGAAGTTGAGCCTAATCTAAAACTCTCTTTCCTTGTTAATTTTCCCCATATTCTTTCAGTATACCACGTACTATTATCTATTATATATCTAAAGATTTTTTCATTGGCGGATGTAGTCGGTACATCGGTATAAGTATAAGGTTAATCTCCCTCCGTGGGTAAGTCAGTAGAAGTACTGACTCCCACGCCGAGGGCCCGGGTTCGAATCCCAGGTAAGATATGGATGTAGTATGAATGTTGGTGTGTTTGTCCCACGTATGTATATAAAAATCACATTGAGACTGGATACATAACCGATAGGTTGAGTCCATAACCTCCGAAGGCCAGATAACTTGTAATCCTCAGAGGTGGCAGTTATCACTGCACGGTCTAGGTGAGTGGTTCGGAGTCCACTATAAACTGTAGGTCCTCAGAGAAAAACAAGTATAAGGTTATGATGAAAAGTAAAAGTTGAAGTAAAAGCATATCATTTTCTTTTCATATTCATAATGATTACCTCATACTTGAGAAGATATCCTCCTCGCGCAAGTACAAGATTGACACTGAGCGACAAGTTAGGACTTGTCTGAAGTGATACTACTCCCTCTTTTACTGCACTTTTGTATTGATAGGTACTCAGTTGTGAATAATTTTTTATCGATTCGTAATGTAAAAATGCCATTTCCATGCTCAGAAAGCGAAAGTGAAATTGATGTTATGGAAAATATCAATGAGAGGTGGCTGTTTCTCCTGTTATTATGGAAAAGTCTTAGGTTCTACAAATGAAACGAAATGACGAAGCTATTAATAGACTTTTGGAGAAACACGAGGCAACCTTTGGCCAATCCATTGATATAAAAGGTATTTTAAGGAAACTGAACAACATCAAATCCAGATCAAAGAAGAAATCAGACCTGAAGAAAACGGGAAATAAAGCAATAAAACTGTTACATTGGGAAAGCTATTACTTAAAGCTATGGAGGGAGACAACAATCGAACGATTGGAAAAATAAAGGAGGCAATTCAAATTGGAGTGAATGAAGATGAAAACCTTCAGGTGAAATGGACTGAAAACTCTACAGAACTAATAGACATCGGATCTGGAGCATCATTCAAGGAAGGGGGAAGCGATTCTTCAACTCACTAACCCAAAAAATGATCTGAACTCTGAAACAGACGAAACGAAGGGACTAACAGAGAACTACAACGCTTGGTTCTTTTGCAACAATACCAAATTAGTCTCGTACAGAAGCAATATTATGAAAAGAAGTTGGAAATGATGAAATTTAAGGATTCTACAACCAAAAGTCACAATAAACTTATTTCAATTTATAAAAACTCAGTAGAATATTCATTTTATGATCCGTTCTTTTCCAAATGTACAAATTACTGAGTTCAATTATCATTAGAATTGTTTATAATACTCATCAAGTTTCTGCTCATATTCTGTCCCTGGTGACGAAAGGGATACGTCATCATGTTCTTCATCTTCTTTTGGTATCAATTTCGTTGGATAGAAGTCAGGATCAACCCAAAATTTCGCCACATTATGAAACACAAGACAAGTCACTATTACTTTTGGTACGTGTTGCAATTTCATACGACAGACATATTGTAAAATAGGAAACCTGCGTTTCAATTGGCCAAAACATCGTTCAATTATTACCTTCTGTTTTTTAGAAGCTTATTATAATTTGACTCAGCTCCTGTAGTAAGATTTCTGAATGGAGTCATTAGGCATGGCTCTATCCCATATCCATCATCCCCAAGTAGCACAACATTGTGCCTATTTCTTAATTGTGAGCATATTTGAGAATTTGTCCATATTCTTGAGTAGTGCACTGATACAGACCAGCTGACGTCAACACTCGTGAACATTTATTGGCATCACATGTAGCTTGCACATTCATTGTTGGTTTTCCTTTTCGATTAATGTATTCATCCCCATGAAGATTTGGTTTCAAAATCCCTAACTGGGTACAATCGATGACGCCAAAAGCTGTTGGAAATTGGTATTTGCTTTGCCATTAGTTTTTTGCTTGGATTATTTAATTATGGGTGCATGTGCAAATATTTTGCCAATTGTGTCATTGACGATGCGAGATACCGTAGCTTGACTCACTCCAAGTTCTTGGCCGATACCTTACTGATATCCTGGATCACTGAGGTAACGTAAACATATGTTCATTCTGCGGAAAGATGACGCCTCGAGTTTCTTCACTAATTCCTAAGAACCTGTTTGAAAGCCGCTCTAAATTTCCACTTCAAACCGGTATAATGCTTTAAAATCGCAAACAAGTGTAGGCAAATGAGGCATGTAATGTTTAACGTCCTTGACACCCACAAAATGTGCCGTTCTGCTATGAATCGTACTGAATAACTTTTTACTTCGGAGTTGAGTCAGATACTGACCAAACTCAGCTTTTTCGAAAGATTTACTTTTCACTGGAAGAAAAAGGTCGCTATTATGAATACTAATTTACTCCTCTACGATTATGAGAACTTGCTTGTACCCTTTTGGATGTATAAGGATCCGTTCGTAATTATTATGAATACAATGAGAAAGATATCCTTTTTATTTTGCCAATTTAAGCATATATTTTTTTATGAATACGGCCCATTATGCACCAATAAATAGCATTCGGTATCTTTTATGAACGCTTCGTCAAATGGATCTTTAAAAAAGTGAAATAGACTTGATTTCTTCATTGGACATGAGCCGCCTTCGTGCTCTCCTGTCCAGATAACCAGTGTGAACATCAGCCGCTTTTCTCTACTCACTCACCGTTACATGTACTATCCGTTCCAAAAACCCCCTTATATTACGCCCCACTGTGTATTAAATTGGATCTATGTTGGGGATATTGAGTACTTTCACCCTGATTTGATTTTTAAAGTATTTTTTTAATTACAGGTGTTCGACAAGAACAGGATATCTTCGTTAGGCTTATTGATTCTGTCACGAAACAGGTAAGTTATTACGATATTCTCTTTGATATTTAAAGTGGCTTATTACAAAATTATCATTCATTAATATCTTTGTTTGTACGCTACTTATATACCGAAAATTTACCCATGGAAATCATGTACTGACTGAATGGGAATAGTTTTGAAAATCTTTGCCTTAATTTTGCAATAAGTTTCAAGCATACCTCTGAGGTAAATCTCGAACTATAACTTCAGCATTGGAATTATATTTTTCATGGAAGTAAAAATAAGTAAGATCAGCAACCTGCCGCCTTTGAGAGAGAGCCTGAAGATCAACTATGGAGCACATTCCTTCAAAACAATTGGTTCAATCAAGACCAACTACTTTCTCACAGTACAGTTGTTGAAAAACGTGCCTTACCGTACGCAATCTGAATTTTACTTCAGACCTTGTCGATTGAACAAGTGGGATAATTGGTGGCCGTGCGGTTGATGTATCTAAAATAGAATTTTTCGAAACCATTTTCGCAAAAAGATCCTCTTTTGCTTTAGGTGATGATGCGATAGAACCGGGGGAAGATAATTAACAAAAGTTACTGCCTTCCTTCGCCATAGACAGGGCTCACGAGTTCCACTAGTCTGTTCTAAGAGTCTATTCCTGATTCTATATAGAAGTAGATTTCGCTAAGTTACAAATGATAGATTTTTCTTCTACTTCTTGTAAGCTCTGTTTTTAACTGTGATATTAATTCTCAACATTATTGAACTATTTTCATTTTGCCACAAATACCAACCTTTCGACAATTGTTCCTTTGACATTTATTCAAACAATTAATCTAGTATCACAATTATTATAAAGGCTAACTGAATAAATCTACAGAAAAGTGAGAAACAAGAGAAAAGGTATGGGCTTAATACCCAAGCACGCACTAGGAACTTCAAACTCTAATCACATCTTGGTTCCAACTTATGATTTTGGTCTTTATCATTAATATAGGGTGTTACATCATAGTATGTCGAACCTTGAGGGGGTAAATCTACGTCCTATTTCAAGAAAAAAAGTTCATATAAACATAGGTTCCCAAAAGCTTCGTTACGGAGCTACAGGGTGTTGAAATTTCTGGAAAAAATTGGTTTCTTCTTCAAAACTACTGCAGTTTTTGAGATATTCAGCCCAAATTTGGAATGCAAGCTATTTTTACAGTCTCAATCATTACACGTCCTAGATTTCAACTGAAATTCACAAGTTGTTTGTTTCCTTTTGCCTTTTCAAACTTTTTTGCAGTACGCCACTGATTAGCGTACAAACAATTTTCGTCATCTTCGTTCAATTTAAAAACTTTTTTGACACCTGTAATTTTTTCGTATCTCCAACCGTTTTCGCGTGAAACATTATTGAATTTGAAATATTTGAATTGTATGTTATTCGCAAAAAAAAATAGAAATACTCGATATGTATACCCAAAATTTGCTTCTACTTTGATAGCTTGTCTTCTGAGACTCAACTTATACTTATTCAATATCACAATAAAAAAGGACAATTAAAAACTAAATAAATTGCTGGAAGTGTCCTCCATCTTCAAGAATACAGGCCTCTGTCCTTCTTCGCATATTATCACGCACTCTTTGAAATATTCCTGGGCTATTTCTTATCGTATCATAAGAGATTATTATTCGATTTCTCAATTCTTCTACAGTGTTCACTGGAGTGGTATACCCTAAACCTTTGAGATATTCCCATAAGAAAAAGTCTAAACAATTTAAGTCTGGGGACCTAGGAGGCCATGGTTCTGGTCCACCCCGACCTATTCATCGGTTATTGAATATATTATTCAAGAATTCCCTAGCTTCTCCACTGGAAGGTTCTGGTGCCCCATCATGCATGAACCACATTATGTTTCTCACCAAAAGTGGCACATCCTCGAGCAATAAAGGTAACTCCTCCTCAAGAAATTGCCGAAAAGTCTGTTCGGCAGAAAAAATGGCTCAATCAAATAATTTACAATTATTTCGACTAAGACATTCAGTGAGAATTATTCTTGATGATGAGATTCTTCAATCAAATGAGGGTTTTCCTCTGCCCTATAATGATTATTGTGAAAATTTGTGATAGCAATTCTCGAAAGGTTAGCTTCGTCTGTGAACATTATTTTACTATAAAATGAGCATTTTCTCTATTTTTATCTAAGAACCATTGGCAGAAATTCAGTTCTGAAGAAAAATCTCGAGGAAGTAGAGTTTGGACGCGTTGAATATGAAACGGGTACAATAAAAAGTCGTGGAGATTCCTCCAAACCAGAACATGTGAAATGTTCAACTGATTTCCGATTTTTCTTGTATTCACATGAGGATTCAAATAAATACAATTCAAAACTGCTTCCTCAATATCTGGAGTTCTCATAGTTTGAGTTGCACATTTTAAATGATTATTTGCAGCAAAAGTACCAGTTTTCCTCAACCTTCTGTGGATATTTGAAAAATTTCGTCTGTCTGATGTTACTCGATTTGGAAAGCACACCTGATATAATCGCCTAGCTTCTGTTGTGTTTCCGTCAGACCGTACATGTAATGGATCAGCCTATTCGGCGTTAGTGAAATTAACCATTTTTTCTTACAGCAATAACTTCAAAAGTCTTAAAACTAATCGTTTATTTAATAAACAATTCGAGCAAACACTGGTTCAACTTTAGCAACTGTCAAATTTCAATTTTTTTTTTTTCAATTTGAAGGAAGATCGAGGCAGGCACGGAAGTTATCTGCGCATATCCATCCCGATCCTCCGGGTTTGGACTGTCGTTAGACATAAGTCCAGAAGGATAATTGTTTATACGATACATTTAATGGTGAAACTTTGACCGATAATTTTTCAAATACACACACAGCGTCGTCCTGGGCATCTGAGAGCTCAGACCGAACAGCTATCCGACCCGTGCTTGTTCATAAGTTAATATGAGATTTCTTTAAAAATGTGTATATTTCCCAGTAGACTTTGGGGTTGTTGAGTGCGAGAATCTGTTCAGCCTGATATGGTTGATGGAGTTTGGTGATTTTACTCAAGGTTAAGCATAGCAATTGAATATTTCGAACATTGTTATTACATTGAAACAGAAGGTGGTTTAAAGTTCCTATTTCCCCACATGAGCAAAGAGGGTTATCTTTCAATTTCACTCTGTGAAGATATTTCGGAAAGAGAGCGAACTGTCAAATTGAATAAATGAAAAGTATACTCGTCGTTTTTTCAATTAGAAATGCTTTCAATTCAGCGAATGCATGCAATCGTTCAACAATTTTTTGCTCGAGAACGGTCAGAGATACGAAAAAATTACAGGTGTTAAAAAAGTTTCTAAATTGAATGGAGATAACGAAAATTGATTGTTCGCTGATCAGTGGCGTAGTGCAAAAAAGTTTGAAAGGGCAAAAAAAGACATGGCTCTGGAAAAGAGAACACCTTGTACATTCTGGTTAAATATTAGAACTTGTAATGATGGAGGCTGTAAAAAATAGCTTGCAATCGAAATTAGGACTGAATGTCAAAAAAGTTTCTAAATTGAACCAAGATGACGAAAATTGATTGTACGTAAATTAGTGGTGTACTGCAAAAAAGTTTGAAAGGGCAAAAGGAGGCCTCGGAAAAGAAAACACCTTGTGAATTTCAGTTGAAATAAAGGACGTGTAATGACGGAGGCTGTAAAAAATAGGTTGCATTCCAATTATGGCTGAATATCTCAAAAACTGCAGGAGTTTTGAAGAAATAACCAATTTTTTCCGGAAATTTCAACACCCTGTAGCTCCGTAACGAAGCTTTTGCGGACCTATGTTTATAAGAACTCTTTTTCTTAAAATTGCAAGTAGATTTACTCCCTCAAGTTGTGACATAATATTATGTAATACCCTGTATATTTTCCAGTTAGAATTTTTTTCTTTTCGATAGCATATCTTCAGATGTGAGACTTTAGTGAGGGACGAGTTGATGGTGGAATTGAGATGTATTGTTTGTTTTGAATTTAACAATAATCTGAAAGATCTGAAAAATAATTTGGAAACTCATTGAAATTTTAATCAGATTATAAAGAAATGATAAGTTCAAAAAGATACAGGTGATGTATTGTTTGATCTACTTTGAAGTTTATTGGCTTCACCATGAACATTCTTCGAAAATTGATGAGAAAAATTGATGATCAAGAAAGTTTAACCAAAATCAAATCTTAACGTCGAAGATACAAAATCGCGATAGCAAAAACTGTATATCTCAATTCATTATGTTTGGAAGCATATTTCAGTCAGGGCTGATCGCAACATCTTTCCCAGTTTTCCCGGATAATACTGCCTGTCAGTTCGAGTTTACTAACTGGCTACGCGAATTACAAACTTTCCAAACTGGGTGTTTATTCCCCATCTCGTTAAAATTACATCGTAGCGGGCGGCGGCAGTGGCGGAAACACCGCCAACTACCTCCAACTTCGAATGATCGTTGATTCTAATTCCGTTACTCTCGCTAACCGAATGATGCACAACATGTCACGTGTTTGGCTTTTCTATTATTCATGAATGGAGGTCTGCATGTCACGTGGATCTATTATGATCGCGTACAATTTTTTTTGTTTGAAGAATATGTTCGACGAACGCGTTATGGACATTTATCAATCTGGGAAAATGTCGTGTGACTTGATTCGTAAAACATTTTCTAAATGGAAGACGGAAAAATGTTCTGAGATTGATCATTAAAATTCCGAACAATATTTGATAGGAATTATAAATATTCAACCCTTTAGTATGAAGTTTCCTAAATATTTATTATTGTTACTAGTTTCGCTCTCGGTACATCAGAGTATCTTCAGACCAGTGACTACAAGATAAACAAATATTATAATAGTATATAATTAATTCTGCTTTTGAAAAAACCTACCCAATCTTTTCTCAGCAAGTAAAGTCAATTATAGTAAAATTAAAAACAATCAATAGGACCGACATTTCACAACAAATTAAAATGGTATTTGATCAATATACCTACTAAAATTATGAATTAAAACTAAAAATAATTCAAGCTAAAAATGATTTTTATGACAAGACAATAACGAATAAAATTCAAATGGAAAGTGTGGTTATGTCAGCTAACCACAGAATAAAGTATCACAGAACTTATAATAGTAAGTCATGTTCTTTTTCAAAAATGACACACATGGTTATAATATTAATCAATTAAACAATCCATAATTTGTATGTTTTTAAAAATCACTTGACTATTTATGAATGTCACATTACAATTTTATTATGTTTCACAATTTTTCCAGAAAATCTATTAGTTCAATATTATGAGATGTATGCAATGACTCAAAATAATTTAAATGCTTATAATTATGGTAGAATTCTAGTAGGTGATTACCGAAATGAGCTTCTTGACCTTTTTTGTTTAGTCTTAAAGGTTTCAGATGTGCACTCACTCTTTTTTGAAAACTTCTGACTGGTTGACCTATATAAACTGCTCCTCACGTTTCATATGTTAACTTATATACACCCTTTCTACCTAGTAAAGTAGTATCTCTATTGTTTAGTAACAATCTACCTAAAGATCTATTTGACTTGAATGCTACTTTGATGTTTTCTTTCTTTTCTAATATTTTACTAATTTTAACCGTAATGAAACATACTTATAACTTGGTTGCTCACAAACTGGAAAATTTTCATTTATTAATTTTTGTTGTAGTTTCTTACACAACATTCTGTCAATCAGGTCTACATCATAATTATTATCTTTCGTAATTTATTTGATTATATTGAGTTCAGTATCATAGTTATTTTTGTTCATCGGAATACATATAAGTCTATGGATCAAGCTTTGAAAAACTGCTGTTTTATGGGACCAGTGGTGTTGTGAAGTTACATCTATTATATTTTTTGTGTTTGAAGATTTTCTATATATTTGGAAAGAATGTGATCCATTTATTATCTCTATTGTTAAGTCTAAGAAATCGACTGAGTTAACATCATGTAACTCTAGTTTGAATCTCATTTTACTGATACATGTATTCAAATATTCAATAAATCTCTTAAATTTTTCATTTGTATCCTTCCACATTATAAGAACATCATCAACGTATCCATGATAATAGACATAATAGATGAAATTTTCCTTAAATATATATATATATATATATATATATATATATATATATATATATATATATATATATATATATATATATATTATAAGTTCTATTGAGTCCTCGGTTGGTATATTTGTAAATGAGTTTTCAATATCCATTGTTTTCAGTTTGTAACCTTCATTCACCTGTGTATTATTTATCTTGTCTACTAGATCTTTCGAGTTTTTGATTGTATGTTTTGTTCTGAAACCGCTTCATAATATTTATTCAACCATTTCGCACTTTTATATGATGGACTGTTGCAATGTACTACTACTGATCTAATTGGTATCTCTTCTATACGATCACAGGAAAGTTTGTATTTTCTGAACTGAGTTTCTTTATGAGTTGTTTCCCGAACACAAATTCTACTACTTCCAATAATTCTTCAGTTCTTTTGATTAATGTTGGTATGGCTATCAGCATTAATCTATGATCGAAACATAGAGTTATAATAATTGATGACGAGATTCTCATTGTTATTATTTTGAGGTGAATTCAAACAGCGATAGCACAGTATGTAGGCTTAGCCATGCGTTATTTTTAATATGCTTTAAGATTTCAGGGACGAAAATTTTCATAAAGAAATCACATAGCTCATTTGCCATTCTGAAACCTTCACCAAAATGTTTCAAATTAAATGTCACGTTTCCAGTGCTTGTTGAAGACTCGTCTTCAATGCCCTGTGAATTCAACATTTCCTCCAAGTCGGTTTCGAGGATTTAACGATGTATAAGGCATCAGTAGTTCAGTGACACAATCTCCAGATCCATTAGAACATAGCAGCAGTTTAACTCTATCCTTTGCTGCCTTAATTCCAGGAACAGACCTTTCGCTTTCAGAAATGATGTTCTATTTGGAATTCTTATCCGAAATTTAGCAGTTTATCTATATTAAATACTTGCTTAGGTTTATATCCTACATCAGCTACTTCTTTTGCAAATTCTTCTGGGTATTTTTCTGATCCAGCAGTGTTCCTCCTACGATTTTAATGCTATGCAGTGATTGTCGCACCTTGAATTTATTGATTCAACCTTTCGATAGTGGAAATCCTCTCCACTACTACAACTACTACCAGGTTCTTCAAAATTTGCTCAAAGACGCTTTTCCTACTCCCGGATAATTAGACACTCAGGGGCATTCTATTTAGTTGCGGTCTTCGATCCATAATAACAACGCCACTTCTATATTTTCTATTGTTTGATCACGAACTATTTTCTCTGTCAGTGAAGTTGAAGCTACAGACGACCCTATTTTATCTTCGGATGTTTTCATCGATTCTTGGATCGAATTTTTGATTGTTTCAAAAACTTCACGTAATACATTCACGTGATCAGGCTATTCTATATTATACACACCCTACAAAAATTGTCGCACCACCAAGTATTCTGAATTACACAATCGATTAAGCAGCTCGGTTGCAGTTTCTTTGTCAACATATGTTTATGGACATATGAGAAGAAAAATCTTATATATGTTTCCATATGATCTCAAACACGTCTGAAACAAGAATGAGTTTATTTGACTATCAGTATTCATTCAATTTCTCTTCAGCTTTCACGCTAATGTAATACAAGTTTTCTGTGTTTCTCGTTGATTCTCGAATCTTTAAATTCATTGTAATGGCTGCTGAACGTCCTAGACGCTGTTTAAGTGATCATGAAGTGGTAAGAATTGTAACACTTCTAGAGGAGGGGCGAAGCCAACGTTACGTGGCTAACTTGTTGAATGTTAACCAAAGCACTATTTCAAGAGCAATTAATCGGTACCACGAAACAGAAGAATATGGAAGAAGGGCCGGACAGGGAAGAAATCGGATAACAACACCAGTTGATGATCGTTGGCTTTGTTTAACTGCACTAAGAGTTCGGCACTGTACGGCTAGAATGATGTTGTACTTTCCAGAAGTGAGCATATTTCATTGCAAACTGTTAGGAACAGGCTCGGAGAAGACGATATCAGACCAAGGGTGGCTTCTACCTGCCTGCGTCTCACCAGAGAGCATCGAGTTGCAAGACTTCAGTTTGGGTGGGAACATGCAAATTGGGGTATTCCAGAATGGTAGAATTTTCTCTTTTCCGAAGAGTCCAGGTTCTGTCTAGTATCAAATGATAGGCGCATGCCTGTATACAGACGACCTAGGGAACGGTATCAGCAATGCAATATCCGGCAAACTGAAAACTTCGGAGGGGGCACAGTAATGGTGTTGGGAGGCATTTCTTTCCATGGTCGAACTGAGTTAGTCCTAGTGAATAATGGAAGAATGACACATCGCAGATATCCTTCAACCCCATGGTCCATTGATTGTCGAAAACTTCATTTATATGCATGAAAATGCTCGTCCTCATGCAGCTAGAGTAGTTACAGAATTTCTGCAAAATGCCGAAATTCATATTTTAAGATTTCCCGACTTGAATCCCATAGAACATGTTTGGGACAACATGGGGTGGCAAATTCAGCAACGTAGGACGGCTTGTAGAACACTCCAACAACTAAAAAATCTGCTTCCTGAAATTTAGAACTCAGTGACACAAGAGTATATCCAAAATTTGTTTGAGGGGCTTCCGAGACGTATACTGGCAGTGGTTAGGGCCGGGGAGAAAACACTCGATTTTGAAAATGATTAGTAACCATTCGATGCTAGTTGATTGGTCTCTTCGCGAATGTTTGAAGATGATAGAATTTTTCATTAACTCGATAATTGTTGATATTTTCCATCATAAACTCATCTGTTTTGAATGATATCTTCTTATTTTACACTTCTGAAAGTTACCAAGCGACTCTTGAATGACCAACCTGAAAGTTTATATAGTATTGTCGTCAAAGTAGGGTGATACGACAATTTTTGTGGGGAGTGCATTTCGAATGGCCATCTCTCCCGTACCTTCAACGAATTTACCCTATATATTTGAAAATAACTTTACGGCATGCAGCGAACTTACGTCTATCTTCTTGTATGAATAATTCTTCAATATATTCAGAAGAAACAAATTTATGCATTGAAAACGCACCAAATGATCACTCGGTATATTATAATGTTTTTGTCACAATCTGAAGGAGAAAAAAATCAGAAAATGATTTTCCTGTTATGTACTCCAGACCACTACGTCACTTTTTTTTTAATTTGGCTAAGTAGACGCGTTATATACCTCCAAATCGATGTTGGACACGAGCCGCCAAGAAATGCAGATTGCACGCTCATCTGTATTCCTGGAGCAGATTCGTCCGTAGTCCATTCGATAGCCAGTTTGTCGGAAAAGGATAGAGATGTGCACGGTACTCATTTTCATTAGCTGATTGCGTTAAGCCAGTGTGCCGATGATAAAACACGGGCTGCTTTCGTTCGTCTAATAAAATTCTTGTTCGTGACTTCCATATCTTAGGAAGAGAAATGTATTCGTTCGCAAATGTGTGGGTTTTTACTGGAGCTTCGATTTGTGCAACGATCAAACGACGGTTTGGCGATTGACTAAGGTTAGATAATTCTGACGAAAGAGTTTTTCAACGAGAATTTATTTTAAACAACCAAACAATACGAAGAGTTCATATGGAAATGAATTCCATATGATATGAAAATGATTTTGGGTCTATTTATGCACACAATTCGTGAAAATATCAATGATTTTGTAGGATTTGCTC
Source organism: Cryptolaemus montrouzieri (assembly GCA_013387265.2). Classification (NCBI taxonomy): domain Eukaryota; kingdom Metazoa; phylum Arthropoda; class Insecta; order Coleoptera; family Coccinellidae; genus Cryptolaemus; species Cryptolaemus montrouzieri. The sequence continues at coordinate 7,163,690 of JABFTP020000124.1, forward strand.
TGATTTCTTTTAAATCTTTATTTTCATTTTACATAACAAAAATCGTAAAACATGAAACAAAATAACAGATATATTTATAATGTCAGTTATGTTTTGAGAAATTCGGATACATCGAAGTAAATAAAGAGGAAAATGTCGAAAATATATTTCATATTTCCATAAAACGCCTTTTATGAGCTTTTCTTCTATAATTTTTCAGGGACAATCTCTTTTCAAAGACCAGCAGTAATCTGCCATCATGTGACAATCCCATCTACCTTGATACCTTTCTTTCATCACTTTTAGATCTTGATGAAACCGCTCTCCTGTTCTCACTATAATTTCCTGAATTATCCGGAAATTTATCTAGATGATTGCGGAGATAGTGTAACTTAATACTCATATTTGCTCCTAAAGTCTGAAAGTTTGTCAGCATATTTTGCACAATTTCTTCATAATTTGCTGCTTTATGGTTACCTAGGAAATTTTCGACAACCAACACAAAACTTTTCCAAGCTTTACTTTCCGGAACAGTCATAACTTTGATAAAATCTGAGTTTTTCATCAATTGCCGTATTTGAGGACCATCAAATATTCCACCTTTCAATTTTTCCATACTAAGCTTCGGAAATTTTCTGCAAATGAAATTAAAACAATTTCTGTCTTTGTTCAACGCTTTTACAAATTGCTTAATCATACCTAACTTAATATGTAATGGTGGAAGTATGCTTTTGTCTCTGCTCACCAGCGGCTGCCTTATTACGTTGGCTTTACCGACAGTTAAAGAATTTCTTACAGGTCAAACATCTTGTTCCCAATGAAGTTGCTTTGCTCTACTATCCCACATACAAATAAAGCAAGGGTATTTTGTATATCCACTTTGTTGGCCAAGTAAAAAATTAACCATTTTTAAATCCACACAGATCGGCCATTGATGCTCAGAGTATTTAATTTTCTCTAATGAAAATAATTATCGAATTAATTTGCGTTTTCTTATAATAAGTACCCTGGATGTTGGAGTCCGTATTCAGGTAAATAGTTTAGGAAGATGGTACCATGTTGTAATCACTACTTAATGAATATGAACTAGAAACTCAAAATTGCCTTCAAGTAATACACCGTGAACAGATTTCAACAAATATTTCACTTTGAATTTCTTGTGAATTTACTTATGATTTTTACGACGCTACAATTGCAAAGGTATTCTTCTCGAGGTAATGAGAAAGAGATAATTTTTTTCTATTTGTTGTAGCACTTGGAAGTGACAAACAAAATAGAAAAAATAAAAATGTCTTCCTGGTTACCTTTTATCGTAATTTTATCACTTGTCTCCGCTCCCTCCACGTCCAACATAAGAAAATGTGTTTTACATATTATTTTTTCCCCTCGAATTTTGATCGCTTAAACAATTCGAAAAAATTTGTGGACACTGCTAGTGACCCCATTAAACATACAGATTTTTTTATTATTGCGCCCGCACAAGGCCCCAAAAAAATTTATTTTTAGTATCAGGGAGTTTGGTTTCTATTGAGAAGTACTTCTCTGAATGTTTATAATTTCTTCCCATTATGTGCCACCTCAAAAAACGCAGAAAACACCGGTTTTTATGTCTCTGAATGAAGAAAATGCAACTTTTCAGTTTTCTGTGCTTGTGAAAACAATGGCAACACTTTAACATTATAATATCTTACCAACTAAAGATTTCTATCCATGATTTTCAGAAATTCTTGTTGCTAATCTTACTTTTCAGTAACATTCTGTGTAAATAACTCAACAGCCCGCTTATAAGCTTGCAGGAATGAATGAAAATGGTCTAACACTAACACTGTTATCCTACAAGCATAAGAGCGTACTGAAGATTTATTCACTCCAAAAATTTTTACGAATGAATTTCAGTTCGTTTTGCCATTTATCTTACTGAGAATTTAATTTACAATATGTACTTCCGCTGAGATTGTATTGTTTATCAAACCAAAATTGCAAAAACAATATTCAACTAAGTAATTGATATCCGGTTGAAAGCTCATATGAACGCATATGCGCGCAGACGGACTGGGAAACAAGAGGTCATACACAAGCGTAGACAGTCTCAAAAGTAGTAGCCAGTCCATGGCTGCACATTTCTTAATTTTCGCTTGTCTTATTTCTTCTGAGCGGATATGAGCTCATATGAGCTGAGTATATCAATTGATAGTAACTTAGCGTTTAACTAAAATTCTTTATCTATATTTTTTCAATTCAACTTCTTTCAACTGTTCCTTATTTCGAGATATATCGACGTAGACCTTAGCCTTTAGGTTTCCCCACAAGAAATAATTACAAGCAGTGAGATCCGGGGATCGAGTGGACCACAGCACATCACCAAAACGAGAGATTACACGACCAGGAAAAATGCGACACACCACTTTCATTGGGTCTCTGGCAGTATGTGCCGTGGCACCATCCTGTTGTAACCAAAAATATCTTCTGTCCATTCTTCATCGTCGCAATTCAATGAAATTTGTCTGTAATTTACAATCACCATAAATAACGAAGCTTTCCTTCAGTTGCTCAATTCTCTAATGACAAGATATTTACTTGAGGCGAGGTTTTTTTGTGGTTTCCATTGTTTCATCAAATTGATGCCAAATGGTACGTAAGAGTAAGTTGGCCATAGATACAAAAAAGAGCAAATTTTAAATTGTAGTGGTCAAACCAACATGTATTGTTGTGTATTTTTGTAAGTGTTTAAATATAAATCAGAAGAAAACCGACGGGCCTTATACAGGTTGGGCCATAATGGAAGGGCGTTTTCGAAATGAGAATAACTCAGCTGTTTTTCTTGAAATGAAAGCTTAAATGATTTCGCGGGCTACTTTCAACTCTTGTAGATTTCGAGGTTCATCAACGTAGACCTTAGCATTTAGGTTTTCCCACAAAAAATAATCACAAGCAGTGAGATCCAGGGACCGAGGGGGCCACGGCACATCACCAAAACGAGAGATGACATGACCAGGAAAAATGCGGCAGACAACTTCCATTGAGGCTCTGACTGTATGTGCCGTGGCAACATTTTGTTGGAACCAAGAATTTCTCCTGTTCATTCTTTGTCTGCATGAAAACATATCGCTCGGAGTTTACAGTTACAGTTGCGTTTCTCTCATCCTCGAAAAAATACGCCCAAGACGGCTCATAGCGCACCAAGCAGTGACTTTCTCACTGTCAAGTTGGGATTGTTGCAGTTCGCGGCGGTTTTCTGTTGCCCAATTAACTAATTATTAACCGAACAGCTCGAATGAAAATAAGCCTCATCACTCATTCGTATCACTAGTTCATTTTCATCAGCGCTAATCAATTGCATTCTCTCGGCAAACTGTTGGTATTGTGCAGAATCTCCTTCATTCAAGTGCTGGACAACCATGAGCTTATAGGGATGAAAGCGGAGGGCTCTGTGAACAGCTCGACTACTCATTTGGAGTGATGCAGCTCGTTTTCGGACTTTGAATTACAGCTTGTCTCATTCTTTCCACGGAAACTGGTGGGGGACGACCTTGAGTTTTCGAATTCGTTGCTGATGCAGTCGTTCTGGAATTCTGTACCCATCGGATTATTGTGTCGCGTTTAGGAACTGAAGCGTTACGACCAATGTTGAAAACAACCCGCTTATAAGCATGCGGGAAATAATGGAAATAGTTTAATACTCTACTATCCTACAAACATAAAGGCCTTTTGAAGATTAGTTTACTCCAAAAATTTTTAGTAATGATTTGTAGTTCGTTTCGCCATTTATCTTACATTTCCGACAAATTTTTGGTTCCTGAAGTTGAGAATATAATTTACAATATACACTTCCGCTAAGATTTTATTATTTATTAAACCACATTTGCAAAATAGAACATTCAACTAAGTAATTGACATCGGGTTGAGAGCTCATATGAGTTCATATGTTCGCAGACGGACTGGGCAACAAGAGGTCATACACAAGCGTAGACAGTCTCGAAATTTTCGCTTGTCTTATTCCGTCTGCGTGGTATGTGCTCATATGAGCTGAGCATGTCAATAGATAGTAACTTAGCGTTTAACGGAATTTTTTAATCTATATTTCTTCAATATATTCAATATGAAGCTATATCGCACCCGGTATATTTCATGTAATCTTTTTGAAAAATAGTCTCGTTACTTAATATGCGCTTAAGTCACCCCACGGCGAAGGGTAGAAAGTCATAATTCAAGATTTGCCTCATAGAAGAACGACAGGAGTCATACGTGTTTACCGATCGGCTAAGAGACTTATCGATAAGAAATAAAATGATGAAGTCGGTTGCGACGATTGTTGCATCTGACGGCCACCCCACGTAAACGCCCCCGGCGCGTGACAGCCACGCGTCAAATTCTAAATAGTTTGCTTATTACGAGTAAGCAGTAGATGGCAATCTACAAAGTAGATAGATTATTTAGATTCGGCGTGAGGGATTACGTAAATAAGACCGTGATATTGTCGTGGGAGGAAGAGAATGAATGGTTAGATCACTATATCTTACTTCAAAATCTTATAATCGAAGATGGCATGATACAAAACAAATAGAATATAAAATACTAGCCATCAAGATTTCTTGACTTCGATATAATGGAGAACAATTGGAATCAGTTCCAAAACGAAAATTTTATGGTACCATGAAAATTCTCTGTAATTTGCAATCACCATAAACAACGAAGCTCATTTTTCTTTTAGTTGCTTAAATTTTGTAATGACAAGATATTTACTTAAGGCGAGGTTTTTTGTAGTTTTCCTTGTTTCATCACCTTGATGCCAATTGGTACGTAAGAGTAAGCCGGCTATAGATACAAAAAAAGCAAATTGTAAATTGTAGTAGTCAAACCAACATGTATTGCTCTCTTATCCAGGTTACCTATTTCCTCCTTAACCGAATGACCTCAGCCGCATCCCTTTACTCACTCACCGTTACGTGTACTACCCGTTTCAAAAACGCTCTTCTATTAGGCCCCACCCTGTAACTGGCAACCTTATTCAAGTAATTGGTATGAAAAATATGAAAGAGAAAGAACATTTTCGTCAGTTTTCCACGTATATTCGATAATACACGACCGGTTTCAAGCCTTCCTTAATATCAAGTGCCGAATACTAACTAAGAAACAAAGATGATTACACAATATATTCTTTCCTTGAATGTTAAGTAGTAAGAGTTATTGATACCTGGTTATTAAGGATAATATAATGTGAGGTTTTCCTGAGTTTATTGATTTCCAAACATTCCAACAGATTCATTGTTCTTCCTTCATTGTATTTGAGGGGAACTTTGAGATTTTCTTACATTATTGTGAGGTTTGTTGATAGAATGTTCTCAAATATTGGGGATTTCTTGTCTGATGATATATGTTCTTTGAATACGTTTTCAAAATTTCTACTTATTTGACACACATAACATGAATGGTATTCGTCACGTTCGATTTTGTTAATACCAGATGGTTAACTGTTTCTATTTTGCACTAGAAAGTAATTTCCTAAGTTTTGGATCGCTTGAGAAATAGATGTATTGAGTTTTGAAAAATAATGTTAGATTTCACGAGGTAGTGGGCCTACGTAGTTGTAACTAGCATATCTTTTTTCAAGTTTTTGAACACAATCAAATTCTGATGTTCTATTTTGTTCTTTGGGTCTATTGTTTTCATTTATGGAAAGGCCTGGTATTTTCCGCCTCGAAATTTTGTGTCTGTGAGCGATTCTTTTCTCTAGATATTATCATCATCTTTGTACCATTGTTGGTATTCAGTACTTGAAAATGATCGAAGGGTCAAAACCGGTCGACTATTAAGAGATAAACGTGGAAAACTGACGAAGACGGATGAAAGAACATCTCGTATTTTGACAGCTGCACGTTCGATGTTTTCTCACCTTCGGAGATTCTCGGAATCATACTTGAAATGAGGAAAATATAGCGAATTTTTGCAAAAGTCCGCCGATAGCCCTTCGTTCGATCGGATATTTTTCCGTTTTCCTGGGTTCAACGGGGACCAAAATATCTCGGCGCAACATGAGAAACTCGAGGCTTCATCTACGTACCGGTTTCGAAACGATCGAACGCGATAGAAAAATATGTATGGGGATAAAAGTTCTGTGAAATTATCGCCTCCACTTGCGCAAAATTGAAGACTTTTTATATTTTCGCTTCTTCAGGACTTTTTCTGACAATTTCCTCTTGATCGACCATTCCGATCGTCCCCGAAAGACTGAAGTTTCCGATTCCGAAGAAGTCTCGCTGTTCGTCACGGCTCCGTCGTTCAAACTAGGGGCTCCAAATTTCGTCGTTCAAACCTTCTCCTTACTCTTTTCTACCAGAAAAAAATAATCGCGGTGGCCTTTGGCTTCCTTCCTGTATCTAGAGAACAGTGAACTTTTTTGTTTGTGGGAATTTCATTCATGTTTTTTGATGAGGAACCTTTTGTAGAAATTAATGAGTGTATACCTAAAAAAATTCCCTATATTGTGTGAATTTTTGGTTTAAGTGAATAATCTTAAAAGTTCATGAAAAATCATACTGCGAAAACGGAAATCTATTTCTGGACATGTGGTATTTAAACCCATTTTTAAAAACCATTAAGACCAATAACGAAGAATGCGGCATTTTTAATACTCAGTCAAAACGTTTTCGCATTTTAGATATGCAAATTCAGAGCTCTTTTTCGCACTTAATCTTTCAGGGCGAACGCCGTAAAAATGGTCGGATAGGATCAAATCGAGAGTGACGAAAAATAATTCCAATTTCCTTAATCGTATCCCGATAGATGCGCCAATTTGCACAGCGAAAATAATCGGATTAAGGACCACTTTACGAAGTGGTTCAACAACTTGCTAAAAGAGGGTAAATAAAATTATCTCGAAACGCGTTGATGTACCTTTCGCGACGTTAAGGTATCACTAGTTGCGTTAATAGGTTCTACCTTCTCGATTTCGATCGCGTTTAACAGCTTCAGTCGATTCTTAGGGAATCTAACCTTAACATTAGGCTAGATTTTTATGTACACTTCAATTGTACTACAGTTAATCACAGAAAAAGAATTATGAGGATTGAGTATATTACTAAGTAAAAGATATCACTATTTAAAGTAGAAAAGTTTATTCAAGATTTTAGCTATTTCAAGCTTTACCTCATCACCAGACAAGTAGTAGTAGTATACCGGTTTGAAGAGGAAAATGTACTGTGGCTTTCAAACAAGTTCTTAGGAATTAGTGAAGAAGCTCGAGATGGTGCGTTCTCATCTGTCCACAGATGAAGATATGTTTATGTTACCTCAGTGATCCAGGATATCAGAAAGGTATAGGCCAAGAACTTGGAGTAAGTCAAGCTACGGTATCTCGCACCGTCAATGACACAATTGACAAAATACATGCACATGCAAATGAATGAATTAAGTTTCCTGCTACCAACAATGAAAAAATGCAAGCGAAAAACTTATGGTAAAGCAAATACCAATTTCCTACAGTTATTGGCGTCTTCGATTGTACCCACATAGGGATTCTGAAACCGACTATTCATGGGGACGAATACATTAATCGAAAAGAAATGAATGTGCAAGTTATATGTGATGCCATAGAAATTTTCATGAGTGTCGACGTCACCTGACCTGGATCAGTGCACGACTCAAGAATGTGGAGAAATTCTCAAATATACTTACAATTGAAATAGGCACAATGTGCTATAGACAATTTTTCAAAAGCTCGTTTGATACATTCTTGGGATATGTAACTCGATTTTGCTTCGTTCAGAAAGCAACATTTAAACCGCTTTCAGTTCAACATATGTGTATGTAGAATTAGTGCATATTGAAACATATCCATACAATAATATATTTTGCCGTATATTTGCGAAGAATTTGTACTACCTGATACATTCCAGTGGTTTAATCTGATTATGTTTCGAATAAAATTTGCAACCCATTGCCATATTCATAATAGCGTTGTTCGCTGCCAATTAACGTATCTGATGAAATTTTAAAGCGCCTATGAATATCTGTAACCGTCCAACAATGATACGGATTTTCGAAAGCGTAATATCGATGTAAATAGGAAAATGCATTTAAATGACATAATATTACTCAACTAGGAACTGTAGTTTTTAAAATTACAATTGTCTGTTATATTTATCGGATTCAAGTACAACAACTGGACAAAAATGTGCATAATGTTACAATGGCGTAAATTTCAGAATGGCTCGAATTTTATGTGAAATTTTGGCCTAAAATATCTTCGTTCTCTCAAACGCGCAAGAAAGAATGCGACTTCATATACAGATATCCCAGAATATGATAGAAATTTCCTGGAATCTGATAGAAATGAACTCAACTCCTACTATTAAAGTCTCATCCCTGCTATGGGATTTACCCAAATTTCAAGAGAATCACTTATTTTCAATAAATTAGCTGCTTTCGACAAATTTTGATTCTTGTATCTTTTATATAAACCGAATTACCAGTTGTTTTAAGAAATGTAAAGTCTTACTTTTCGTTGACGACTTGAAGCTCTTTTGATCTACACTATATTTGTAACGCGTTTCGAAGTTATAGCGCTCTCATCAGGCATATACAAAATGAAAACTGAGGTGATATACAACAAATTATACATGATATACAACTATGGAATAAAAATCAGCTAAACTTCTAAAAGCAATTCAGAGAACTATTATCCTAATCACTTAGCCAGAAACAAATCAAGTAGTAAGGGGGAAATTAGTGTTGAAATCTACCTATTCATTCAATAATATGTTGGAAAACTTGTGTCTATTGATATCGAGGGATTCACGAAAATTAATATCAATTAATTTTAATAATCTCCAAGGTGTCCATCCTTTTTCCTTTATTACCTGGATGCATGAGTTTGATATTCTCGAAATCTACGAAATGATTTTAGTTGATGAAGTGGTCCGAAAAACCCGTAGAATTGTTTTTGGAGAATAGTACCTTCATGTTCTTCAACTCTCTTCTCGATGCATCTTCAGGTTTGGCCTATATAGAATGTCTCACATTCACTGCAGTATATTTTATATACTCCGCTTTTATCCAATAATTTTGTTTCATCTTTATTATTAACTAACAATGAATACAAATTCTTTTTATTAGTGCTGATGGTGTTAATATTTTTCTGTGTAATCTGTTACAGATCTTGTTTCTAATATTAGGAATATAGTTAATTGGAAATTTTCTGTTAGATTTCTCAGTGTGCAACAGGTAAATGCTCTGCAATAAAAGTTTATGTCGTTTAATAAATATTCGTTAAACCTTTGTCAAGTATACACCAATCATTTATTCATTATGAAATCACAAAACACAAATAGCAGTAAAATTGCACACATAAAATGGTTAGAACTGGAAATGAGAAAATAGTACACTAGTTGAGCAAACTTGGCTGCTCATCTTGAAATAATACATACTGAATTGGCTTTCCATGTACATCCCGCAGTATTCGACCATCTTGATCAGCATATAAGAGAAGAAATCAATCACCTGTGCCATGAATGATAAAAGAATCAACATAATAAGTTAAAACACCTTATCAAAAACCGTCTTAATTGTTGACTAATGGTAAACCCACTTCAGAATTTCAATTTCACCCTAGAATAAAACATTTTTCAGATATTCTTTTCAATGAAAAAGAGAGAACTTTTAGAGAAAGGTTTGAGATATTGTCTCCATATAAATAATTTGAACGATTCAATAAAGTTAGCCGTTAACTCTGAGATAGCTCTTAGCTCAATAGAAGTTGTAGATGCTTGAAGTAGTAGTATGTGCTTAATATATAAGACATTCTGTATTAACCAGAAACAATAGGGAATTAGTAATTATCAGATCCATACAAACAAAACTTAAAGACCATAATTTAATCATTTGTAAAGCTGACAAAGGTAACACTATTAAGATTTTAGCAACTGATATGTATATTGAAAAACAGAAAGACTATTCATTCCAGAAAAATTTATAGAATAGTTGATTCTACTAACAAATTTCAAACCCAACTCATATCTCTAATTAAAAAGTGTTCGAATTTATTGCAAAAAATTGGGTTAAAATTGGCTGTTATGAATCCGAAAGCTTCAATTTTATATTCGTTACCCAAAATTCACAAGGTAGATTGTCCCATGAGACCTATTGCTTCAAATGTAAGTGCTCCAGCTACTAAATTATGTGAATGTTTGAACAATATACTTCCAAATTTGATACAACACCATCCAATTTACTCAGTACAAAACTCTATAGAATTAACCAATCACTTGAGATCTCTACAAATTCCGATGAATGCTAAATTAGTATCATTTGATATAATTAATCTATATCCGTCTACACCCTGCCTTGATGTCGAAGCCACAATTAATCAACAACTTCAATCCAATAGTACATTAAAATATATATATATATATATATGAACAATATATATATAATCAACAATTAGATGATTTACCTATGAGCTCTCCATTGTCTTCGTTATTAAATGAAATATTTATGACAAATTTACAAGAAAGAATTTTAGTTCCTCCAACATCCTAATAAGAATGTATTCTTATGGATTAGATATGTAGATGATATCTTCTGTATTTGGATTGGTACAGACAAACAACTGAATTGTTTCTTACAGTTTTTAAATTCTTTTCATCGATCGATTCAATTCACAATGGAAAATAATGAAAATTCTTTGAACTTCTTGAACTTGTCGATTAGTATGGCTCTTGACTCACTCGCCTTTAAATTATACAGAAAACAAACCTATTCGAATACCCTGATTCATAACAGTAGTTCCAAACTCAGAGTATCAAATTGAGTGCTTTTCCGAGTGCTCCGAACAACTAGTTGATACCGTAATGAGACAAAAACGAAAAGATAAAACAGAAATTTCCAATTAACTATATTCCTAATATTTGCAACGAGATATGTAACAGATTATACAAATATATTAACAAAATCAGCATTAATAAGAAGAATTTGGGTTCATTGTTAGTTAATAATAAAGATAAAAAACAAAATGATTGGATGAAAGCGGAGTATAAAACACCTCAAAAAGTCTAGGAACACTTCTGAATATCAATATGGATGATTTTTTCAAGAAATGAACACCTGCATCAATTTCTCATCAAATTATGTAGAATGCCGCAACAGATTTCAGTTTTTTTATAAAAACTAAAAATGCAGCAGATGCAACGCTGCTTTATAAACATAGAAAGACGACATTTGACTAGAGAAGAGATGTTACGAGCCGTTGGCATGCTCCAAGATGGGAGCTCACAACGGGAAGTATGCAGGGTTCTGGGAAGTAGCCCCAGTGTCATAAACCGTTTATGGTCGCGTTTCAATGAAACAGGTAGCGTAGAAGAACGCCATACAGGTCGTTTCAGGATTACTACAGTCGCCCAAGACCGACTTTTGGTTTTACGAGCCAGAAGAGTTCGTACTACCTCAGCATCTCAATTATCTCAAGAGCTATCACGAGTTCATAATGTACAAATTTCCGATAATACTGTGAGAAATCGACTGCACGAAGGTCAACTCCACTCCAGACGTCCTTTAAGAGTTCCACAACTGACCCATGGAAATCGCGCTGCTCGTTTAGCTTGGTGCCAAGAACACGTAAACTGGGATCAAGAGAGGTGGGCTACAGTTCTCTTCAGTGATGAATCTAGATTTAGTTATTATCCCGATTCGGGAAGAATTCGAATATGGAGGGAACCTAGAAAGCAAAACCGTCTCAAGCATGCTCGAGAAGTTGTTAGACAGGGAGGCGGATCAGTGATGTTTTGGGGTGGTATATGCCTTGGTGGAACAATTGACCTCGTTTTCATACAGAACAACCTCACGGGAAATTCTTACGCAAATGAGATAGTTTTACCTGTAGTGGTACCGTATCTCCAATCAATGGGTCAAAATCCACTCTTCCAACAAGATAATACCCCTCCTCATCGTGCAAGAGTTGTCTTGAACGTTCTTGAAGAGAATGATATCGATCTTCTACCGTGGCCATCCTGCTCCCCAGATCTGAATCCCATCGAGCATGTGTGGGACACCCTAAAAAGGAATCTCCTGCGTCAAAACGTCTTCCATCATGAACAGGAGCTTCGATTAGCAGTTCAGGGGGCTTGGAATGACTTAGGCCAAAATGTAATAGACAATTTAATATTGAGCATTCCGCGACGATGCCAAAGTGTCATTGATAACAGAGGTGGACCTTCTAGGTACTGAAAAATATAAGTGCTTCCATATCGTTTTGAAAATATTAGTTCAGGATTTTTTTTTGTGTTTTACCAAATTTCGTCATTTTCAAATTTCAAATTTTTTATAATAGGTGCTTTGGAGAAGTCAAATATTATTTTGTTTCCTTGAGAATACATTATATACAATACATCCTAACAAAAACCGAAAGATTTTTATAAATTCGAATCATCAAATTCATATTTTGAAGATATTGGTAAGTGTACCCTAGACTTTTTGAGGTGTTTAATGCAGAGAATGTTAGACATTCTATATAGTCCAAACCGGAAGATGCATCGAGAAGAGAGTTGAAGAACATAAAAGATCTATTCTCCAAAATAAAAGTTCGACGGATTTTTCGGACCACTGCATGAACAAAAATCTACCCAGGTTGTCTCGTTTCAGCGATTACATTCAGTAGTGTTTCTTTTCACAAACAGAAGTGGGTTGTGCATCTTCTGCGTTTTATGAAAAGTGGAGAAAGTTGCAGGTCGTTTTTAATATGTCAAATCTACACTAACGAACATGATGAAAACTCAAGTTGATTATGTACAAATGTCATGAAATTTTTGACACATGTCAATCGAGTATTAAGTTAGGTTAGGTCAGTAGTACTGTTTATAAAACAGTTTGGTTACTTTTGGAATTGAAGGTGAGTCATGTAGAGAATAGTTCTGTTAATTGCCTTAGGAAATTTTACTCCCTTCATTCCAGTGTTATAAATCATATATAATTTGTTGCACTTCGGTTTAGTTTTCATTTTGTGGAAGTAAATAACTGTATCATTTGAAATTAAGTAACAGCCACTAGTATTCATTTGAGAATGTTCATTCCTAAAGAAATTATATTCTGAAACTTAAATGTCGAAAAGAGTTCTAATAATTTCAGGTTTTACCTCCATCCCTGCGATATGGTACGCCCCTGATTGAAATGTTGTAATTATGTGCTGGAACTAATTCATTGAGGGTATCGGATGTGGTACCCCATTACAAAGCGTTTTTGGGCTATTTTCATATAAACTTTTCATAATGGAAAGTGTTGAAGAATCGACAGAATCAAAATAAAGTTACCTTAGCGTCATTTCATTCGGAGTTCTGCGAATTCTGTTGATCGCCATTCTTCGCCGTTTTCGCATTAAGACTTTCCCCGCAGGTGTACGAGTTTTCGTCGTCGTCGGACCTCCGCGGCTGAAATAATAATTTTCCGTGGGAAATTCGAGTTTTATGGTTTAATGCAGTAGCCCATACCCAATTATCGTAGATTTATCGCGGTAGAACTAATTCGGGACAGGGGTGGAGAACGGGGAGAAAGACCGGGGATTAATTCTACACTTTGCTGAGGAGGGTAATTCCTTCGCCTTCTATTTCTACCCGTAGGTCGTTATTATTTATTTCTTCAGTCGACTGGGTTAATGCCGTTATTAGACATTATTTCATCCTGAAACTATTATATCTTGCGTTTCACGTAATTGCACTATGGTCGATCGATTCGCGAAAACAAATACTGTTATTGCAGCTAATTTTGTTAGGTTTTGTGATGAACATAGAGCACAAACGGTAAAGAGTTCTAAGAATTATAAATACAGTTAAAGCTTCTCTTTTGTGGTTCCTACATTTGCTTTTTCACTATACGCGGATAAAAAATATATCCAATTCGATGATTGAGGAATTAATGGGCCATCCACCATATAGTCCCGATTTGGCACCTAGCGACTTTTTTTTTGTTTACGCACATCAAGAAATAACTGCATGGGCAATGATTTTCGATGTCAAAAAACAAAATCATGTTTTGGAGGTATCTCATTCGGAGTGGCAATAGTATTTTAAAACAATCACAGATAGGATCACTGGAAAATTAAATAACTAACAACAAAAGGAACTAGCTGGTTTCCGTTCTGGGTACGGCACCAATGACCATTCAAAAGTTATCAAGTCCTTTATTGAAAAATGTGTGGAGTATAACAAGCCACTTATTTTGATTTTTGTGGATTATGAGAAAGTATTCGACACCATCAATCATCAAAAAATGCTTCGAGCTTTTGCAGATTGTCGAATGGATTATTGTTACACTGCTCTACTGAAGAACATTTATGATACAGCCACAGCGTGTATAAGACTTCACGAAGATACAAATAACTTTGAAGTGAAGCATGGAGTCCGCCAAGGCGATACGATCTCCCCCAATTATTTATAACCCTCCTCGAAATATGATTAAACAAATTAGACTATCTAGGAGTAAGTATGAATGGAGAAAACTCATTTAAGGTTTGCAGACGACATTGTTCTCATATCATATAGTGTAGATAAAGCTGCTATGATGTGAGGAACTTCACAAAATTTCAAAACCGGTGGGAATAAAAATCAATATTTCTAAGACCCAGTTCTTGACAAATTTGGTAGTAGGTGGAAACATCCCTTGCGGAGAAGAGGAACTTCATCTTCAACTTAAAATACTTGGGCCACGAGATAACCACAGGCCGCACAACCAGATCTATAGACGGCTTTCAGGCGGCTTTCGGTGATTAAAAATGTTTTCAGATCAAACATACCCATTTGTCTGAAACGGAAAGTGTTTGACCAGTGCGTTCTGCCTGTAATGACACACGGGGCAGAGACTCTGCCGCTCACGAAAAAGGGTATAACCAGAATTAAAGTTGTCCAGAGAACCATGGACAGGTCTATGCTGGGAATTTCCCTCAGAGATAGAATATCAAATGAGGAAATAAGGAGAAATAAGGGGAGTCATGGATGCTGCAAGCAGAATAACTATATTGAAGTAGAACTGGGCCGGACAGGTTTCCAGAACCGACGATGGATGGATGAGAAAAGTTGTTATCGAATGGAGACCCAGACAAGAGGCATTTCGAAGTGAAGGATACCCACTTACCAGATGGTCTGACGACATAAAACGTATCAAGTCGAACTGGATGCAGACGGGCAGAAGGGAGAGTCTTGGCATAGTTTGCGAGTGGCTTATGTCCAGCAGTGGACGAGATTAAGTAAATGATGGTTCGAACAGATAGAATCAAGTGACATTCAGGAGTTGCTTGAATCGAAAGTTGAAGATTTGTTGGTATCTTAGTCGCCGTGACTCCTCAGAAGTTATCGGACACTGACTAGAAAATGAGAGACATTTGAATTTGGGAGGCTTTTAGTTGATAAAATTCCATTATCAATAATAAAAAATAAGTAATGTGTTTTGAATTTCACTTAATAATTATGATTCGTAACGCGTTTCACTACATCGTAGCTTCTTCAGACGAAAGAATGTACAGAAAATAAGAATGAGAATATAAATATAAATGTTCTTAAGTAATTAAAAGCTTATTGGGTTGATTCTTCTTAAGTGGTTATTTATGATAGGTATATCCAATAAAACTAAGGAATAAATTGCTCCCCGAAGAGATTCAATAGAGGTGAAGGGCTTAAATCGACTTGTTCATTGATGAGTCTACCTGAGTGTTTGTACTTGTATGCACTGTGGGTCGAAAGAGTGATTATTTTCTAAGAGATGATTCGCGTAATTTGAATCTGATTTTTATTTGAAAAACTGCGTTTATGTTCCGATATTCTAATATTAAAATTTCTATGAGTTCTACCAATGTAGAAATTATCACAGTAATTGCAATTCAATCTATAAACACCTGATTCATTGTTTTTATCTGATTTGGTTTTATTATTTTTATATATTTTCCTAAATTATTATTAGTTTGGAAAGCTATGTTGAAATTATTGCTACTCAAGAATGATTTCAGTTTCTCACTTGCCAATTGATTAACATAAGGTGTTGAATTTTTTTCAATTTATCGACAGGGTAAACTTCATTCAATTTGATTCTACTTTGTGTTTTGTTAAAAATATTATTTATTAGTTTGGGATTAATAAATAATATTTTGGCTAAAAACAAAATCAAATCGCATTGAATGAAATTTTCTGGTGATATTTAAATTCAAACATTGATTAACATCCTTAACCTACGTTGGCATTAAAATTAAGTGAGAAATAGCTGAAATCATTCTTGAGTAGCAATAATTTCAACATAGCTTTCAAACTAATAATAATTTAGGCAATATATAAAAAATAATAATTGAGTTACCATGACGTGAATGTGATAATTTGTACATTGGTAGAACACATAGAAATTTTAATATTAGAATATCGGAACATAAATGCAGTTTTTCAAATAAAAAATCAGATTCAAATTACGCGAATCATCTCTTAGAAAACAATCACTCTTTCGACCCACAGTTTGAAATTTTGCATACAGATAATAAATATTGGAAGGTAGATCTTTGGGAAACTTTAGAAATCAACAAATACAAACACTCAGGTAGACTCATCAATGAACAAGTCGATTTAAGCCCTTCACCTCTATTGAATCTCTTCGGGCAGCAATCTATTCCTTAGTTTTATTGGATATACCTGTCATAAATAACCACTTAAGAAGAATCAACCCAATAAGCTTTTAATTACTTAAGAACATTTATATTTATATTCTCATTCTTATTTTCTGTACATTCATTCGTCTGAAGAAGCTACGGTGTAGTGAAACGCGTTACGAATCATAATTATTAAGTAAAATTCCAAAAACACATTACTTGTTTTCATTATTAAATGAGATCGAAACATTCTGTTTTTGGTGAACAAGTTCATAAAAACCTGGAATTTTTTCAAACAATTCCAGATTTAAATTCGTCACATGTTTTATGGTAGAAAGTGAACAATTACGTGGCCGTATCACGCGATTACTTTTCCTATGCAAAAATTTGGGTTAGGAGCTGTTAGGAGTTGGGGATTGATAGGGGGAGAAGGAAATGTGCAACAGAAAATGTCTTCCTCCAATAAGAAATCGATCTGTTCCAGGAAAGTTATTCGGGTTGGTGCGTTTTTATTGGAACGCACTATATAACAGTTTGGGTTATTTTCAATAGAAATTGTACTTTAGAAGTAATATCACAGTAATGAAGCAGTTAAACTACAGAGCGATCAATTGAAGTAAAATAGAAGACCATTTATTCTTGCAAACAACCCAAGCTGATATTTCCACACAAGGACAGACGAAACGCCGAATCCCCCATTTCTCTCTTTGTTTTATGGTTTTCCCAAAATATTATCAGATAAAACGCCATGAATTTTATGTATATATTTACATTTTCCGCAATATGATTTCATAACTGTGCAGTAAAATGAGATTTTTCTTGTACATTTTCACTGCTACGCCGGCAAAAAAGAAATCCCGGCAATTTCCCTTTTGCCATGTTTCGCATTCAGAATGTTCCGCGTTCTGGGGGCGCGCCTAAATTAAATTCGACCTCAAACCATCTTCAGACTGAGTGACTGACTAAAATTAAATTCAAGAATTGAAACGGTTATTTTCCCATTTTCCTTTTCGCCGTGCCGGAACTGAATTTCGCGTCTCCTTTCCGAAATATACTCATTACCTATTGACGCTACGGCGATTCCTGACTCAGAACGAATTCGGGAAAAGGAGATTTGCGATGGTTTGCTTACTAGCCAATATTCCGTGCTGCAAAAATGATGAGTCTGCCTGTTTGTAATCAAGATTTACACGGATTTACTGTAAGAAGAACGATTTATTTCAGACCCGTTACTTTTGCTGGAATTTTTACTGTTTTTACTACAACCTAATTCTTTAATAGATCACTGTTACCGCAGTTTTGAACTCTCATTCATCTTCGGACAGTATGAAACTAAGTATAAAGTACCGTGGAATTGATAAATAGGTTATTATTACAGCTGTGGCCGTCCCAGATGATTTAAAGTGTGTGTTCACACACGTTTCTCGTAATTTATCGAAAAGATGTTCGATCACAGCATACTAGCCCTGTAAATAAAAGAACTTTTATAGAGAGAGGTGCGTGACATTGCTAGTTGGACCGCCCGTCAATCAGAGTCTTCCATAAACCTGGTTTTTCTTTGGAACTGGAAATAAGCTTTCTTACTTTTTCAGAACATTTACCATGTTTGTTTGTTTGTTATTCCATTAACGTGCTCTATTTCCGCCTTTCGGCCAATGACACGCCGGGGAATTATGTCACCTCACTAACCCGGGAATTTTGCCGAACCCCTCTCGTGTCGAGGGAAGGGATCTTTAATGTCTAACGCATCTCTGTCAGACAGGACCGACGGCTTTACATCTCCTCCGAAAGACAGATACTCAAGCGATTACCAGAATCCGAAAAATTGCATCGACTTTGTGGGGATTGAACCCAGGTAACTCTGCGCAGGAGACGGGCATCATATCCTATACGCCACCGAGCCGGCTGTTTACCATGTTGATAGTATTGATGATTTATTTATTTTATGGAAATTCATTTTTAAGTAAAATGAAATGAGACACTTTTTCACTTTTCCACAATTTATTCAATAATCACGACCGATTTCTACCCTACGGTAATTTTCAAGTGAATAACAATATAATACATGAGTAGGCAAGCAAATACAAGTACAGAATAAAATTTATCCTAAATATTGAATAGTGGGGATCTATTATGCTCTAGTTGGCTGTTGAGGGTAATAAATTGTGGGTTTTTACATAGTTTATTAATCTCCAAACTTTCCAACAAATTCATCTCTATCCCTTTGTTACATTTAAGAAGGATTTTAAGATTGTTCAATGATATCGAGTGGTTAGTTGATTTTATGTGTTCAAATATTGGCGAATTTTTATCCGAGGAAATATGTTCCTTGAATCTCGCTTCAAAACTTCTCCCTGTTTGTCCGACATAGGCTACCTGACATTCATTGCATTTGATTTGATAAATTCCTGATTGCTTGAATTTATCGTTTTTTTGTTGAAACTAAACTAACCTAACCGACTCGGTCGCGTATGGATATGATGCTTTTCTCCTGCGCAGAGTTACCTAGGTTCAATCCCCACAAAGTCGGTGCGATTTTTCGGATTGAGTATCCATCTTTCGAAGGAGATATAAAGCCGTCGGTCCTGTCTAACAGAGATGTGTTGGACATTAAAGATCCCTTCCCTCGACACGAGAGGGGTTCGGCAAAATTTCTGGGTTAGTGAGGTGACAGAATTCCCGAAAGGCGGAAATAGAGCACGTTAAAGGAATAACAAACAAACAAAACATAAAAATGATATGAAAACCAAAAGGATGATATTTTCTTTGGGTCATCACTTTTTATCGTGCGAACTTTTTGCAGTTGCAAATTTTTGCAATATATCAAACACATTTTGCTCATTCTATTCACCTTTACATTTGTTTTTGATTGAATAGCATTATGCTGATTAATATATGTTGGTTAAATATCAACAAAAATAGGTGGGGGTGTAAATTTGTAGTAATATCGTAGATTGAACGAAAAATTATCATCGTTTTTTATCAGAAACGATCGCAGTCGCGACGAAAATGCTAGAGACATAAAAGATTCCAAATGGGATTCAGAGATTAAATGATGTAATTGGAGGTGGAGGGGGAGAAGTGGTCCAAGAAATTATCGAAGAAAGACATCCCATAGATTTTCATGAGACAAATATCTTCCGCGATAAACTTCTCGAGGAGTCTGCATATGTAAACTTAAGACAAGAAGAATTATTCAAAAATCCGTAGATCAATGAATAATCCTTACTGATAAGAGCTAGTTCCCAAATCTGCCAACCATATTTACGGACGGAGGTTATCCCGGAAACATAGCATCATTTCAGCGGGATTATTTAGCTCGTTCTGTACCGTTGATATGATTCACGGACCGGCGAAAGATGTTTCCCAAGTGTTGGAATTTTTAACGTTCTCACATCTGTTTGTTATTGTTCGTATCTTTCTCGAAGTCCGGTAGCGGGTTCACCGTCTCGGTCCATAGAGGGCGACTCTCGTACGTATGTACGAGATGCGTCTTCCGCTGCAGTCTTCCGCTTCGTTTCTCGGCATCCTGCTTAGTTGCACTATTGTGGCTCTTGGGGTCTGCTGCATTTGGGAACTAGATCTACGGATGTTTGAATAATTCTTCTTGTCTCAATTTTATATATATATATATATATATATATATATATATATATATATATATATATATATATGTTGAATATCATGTGGCGCTAAAAGACAAACCTATATTTTGGATTTGTGAGTAATATCCCAAAAACGGCAAACGTGGTTAATGAACATAAAAACCCTATGTCTCGGAAATAATTCATTGGCGGACCTATAAGGGAGAATAAGGCGTTCCGTAGACTGTTAAAGCCTACAAAAAGTGAAACATCTACAGGAAATACGAGGGACTGCTATTGAATAACGAGACTGTGTACCTAGAGGGCGCCCTACAGTAGTGGGAAAAAAAAGAGTAGGGCGTTGGGTATCTAGATATCTTGTCTATGCTTGTAACAAAACACGTTTTCGTTACGATTATAGTATTTGTGCAGTAGCGGTTTGAAACGAACGTGTTTTTTTCTCGTGCCGAAAACCATGTGTGACAAAAACCAGAAGCATCAATCTCAAATTTCTTCTCAAATTGAATTCAGAGAGCACTTAACATGTCCAGCGCCAAGGTCGCCCTGTCACTGTTTCAACTACGGAAACAGTGACCATAGTCAATCAAATTGTTCGAGCAGATCGTCGAATGAGTATCCGGATGATAGATGAGGCTGTAAACGTCGATAAAGAAACGGTTAGAAAAATTTTACACGAGGAATTACACATGACACATGTGTGAAGTTGGTGCCAAAAAACCTGCCCATAACGCGCATAATCTATGAAGCGGTATATGGCCAGTACATTACATTACATTCGTGGGGGTCGATTGGCTTTGCAAGCCTTTCCGAACTGCGACCAAATTGATCTTTTGTTCGTAACCCTTCTTATTCATTTCCCTGTAGGTCTAGATCCCTTACAAAATTAAGAATCTCCCTGGGAGCTTTTGATTTTACTTCGTGCGGCTCTAGTTTTTCGCTACCGAAGTGTCTTTGACGGACAGTTGCGATGCAACTGCAAAGAATATGTTCAGCAGTTTCATCGCCCTCCTTACACATTCTGCATGTTGCCGTTTCCGATTTACCCATTTTATTGAGATGGTATCTCAAGGAGGTCTGTTATGATCCTCAACTCGTCCCTACAGAGATCGAGAAGCTGTTTTGTCTTCTTTGGCGAATAGTCAATGAACTTTTTCGCTTGTCTTTGGCCTGGAGTTTTCCTCCAGTATTCTTTTTTGCTAGATTCTTCCCATCGTTCCAGTTCCTGTCGTCTGTGCGGCTTACTTAGACCACAGAACGGTTCAGGTCCGGTGGGTGGGATTCCAGCAGCTGATTTGGCCAGTTCGTCAGCGGCTTCATTTCCTTGTATGCCTTCGTGGCCAGGCACCCACCACAGGAAAAGTTTGTTCCCCTCAGCAAGCTGCTTCAAGGATTGACAGCATTCCAGATAGAGATGCTTCGATAACTGTAAGAGTTTAGAGCTTTTATTACTGCCTGACTGTCCGTTAAAATGTAAATCTTTGCCACTTTTTTTTTCCCTTCTTAGTCCCTCCTAGCAAAAGGTTTTCAGCAAGTGTTTCTGCTTGCATGATTGTGGTAGTAGAGCCCAAGCACTGATGAAGAATACTTGGGTCCATATATGCCTGCTTCTGTTCCATCAATTATTTTTGATCCTTCCGTGTACCAAATGGAGGATTTTTGGTCTAATTGATTTATTTTTCCTTTTACGATGATGCGGTCTTCTATGACCACTTCGAGGGGTGTGTGAAAATCAAACTTAAGCGGCATTATATCCGGTGGTTGTGTATGTAACCCAGAATCCCCAGGTGTCCTTTCAGATCACCAGGTAATAATTTTTTTGTGTCTTGGAGCCGTAATGCCGCCATGAACGCCTCATTTTTCAATTTTATATGAAGAGGAGGGAGATTTAGGATTACCTCCAAGGCAATAGTCGGGGTGCTTCTCATAGCACCTGTTATGCCCAAGCACGCAAGCTGCTGCAGTTTTTGCAGCTTGTTTTGCGTAGTTATTTCTGATGTTTTCGTCCACCATACTAACGATGCATATGTGACAATGGGTCTTATAACCGCTGTGTATAACCAGTAGGTTATTTTTGGCTGTAGTCCATAGGTCTTTCCGTAGAGTCTACGGTATGCCCATAGGCACGATGTAGCCCTGGAAAGAGTTTTGTCATGCCAATAAGAGTAATCCAGTGCTCGAACACACGCCGCACTCGCCAGATTTGGCATCCTGCGACTTTTTTCGTTTCCGAAGATGAAATCTGCTTTGAAACGGACCCGATTCGAATCGATGAAAGCGGTTAAGCAGAAAACGGCAGAGCTCCTAAAGGCCCTTACCGAAGAAGACTTCCAGCACTGTTTCGATCAATGGAAATGTGTGTGGCGAGGAAAAGGGAGTAAAATGAAGGGGAGCATTCGCATGTAGAATAATTTTTATATTAAAGCCTTTTCGTAACCAGTCTCGTTATTTAATAGCCAGACCTCGTACATTATCAGGTCTATTCAGATCAAATCTGAGCTTAGATACAATTTCATGTAGAAACTGTATCTTAGAAATTCTCGAAGAGATTCCGATAACAACTTGCAGGGTGATTCAATGAAACGATAATTTTTCTCATCAAAAATAATTCCCCGATTAATTCTATTCGTCTAATTCAATTGCGAGCATGAAAACGCGTCCGCAAATCTTATCATTGAATTACGGCCGCTTTTAATGAAACTAATTATACATACATTTATTTCGAAATACCCTTAACGAATCGTCGTCGCTTGGTCATCGCCCGCGCGTCCGCCGACGCCGCCCCATTTTCATTAGGAGCTTATCTGCGGCCTCGTCACCGGCGTATCTATGCATGAAAATTTTTATGAATATTAAAATTTGCAACGGAATAGATAAACGGGCTCGATTCGCGGGATAAACTGGGCATTAAAGATATTATGCCATTTTTTTTGGACCGTGTGTAGTGGGGGCTGTCGAAACGATTTGATGATTTGTGTGAGCGAATAATTCAAAAATGAACTGTGGAATTTGAAAGTAGATATGTTAGAGAATAATCAACTTCCATTTGTTGATTATTAGACAATGGAAACTAACCAGCTTCAAGACCTTTAATTTCCAACTTCCTTGTTTGAGGGTATATTTCGGACTTGAGACTATTTTTGAAAAAGATGAAGAATCTCTGTGTTTTAATTCCGAATTTGCATGTTCAGTAGTCAGCCAATAGATGAGGTTAGATAAATTAGGTCCGATCTCTTCATTCTTGTCCTGTATCTTGAAATTTAAAAAACTCTAATCATACACTTGATTTTATCCAAAAAAAAAAAAAGTGTAAGCCTAGTAATCCTTCATAACATTTGAATTTGGAAGGCTTTTACTTGGTAAAATTCCATTATCAATAATAAAAACAAGTAGTGTGTTTTAAGGAATTTTACTTAATAATTGCGATTCGTAACGCGTTTCACTACACCGTAGCTTCTTCAGACGAATGAATGTACAGAAAATATAAATATAAATGTTCTTGAGTAATTAAATTATGTAACGGCACCTTCTTTCAAAATTCCTCAACGACTTGCTAATAAAACATTGCAATTTTAAATCTAAATTTTCGGTCAAAAATTCATACGAACTAATTGCCAATATCAAAGATACAATTATACCACCTAATTCCAAACTCATTTCTTTCGATGTTAAGAATCTATTTCCCAACATACCTCCGAAAGATACGTATTACTTAGTTGAAGAATTATTAGAAAAGAATCATGTCAATACTATCATTATATCAGATATTCCTTCATTATTACAAATTTGTTTAGATCAAAATTATTTCCATTTCAATAACAAATATTATACTATTGAAGACGGCTTGATTATGGGCAATCCGTTAAGTCCATTGTTAGCAGAAATATTCGTGAATAACTTAGAGAAATTAATTCATAATCATCCACTCAGTAAATATTGTTTATACTGGTATCGCTATGTAGACGATATCATTATTTGCTTCACATGAACAGATAGACAGTTAAAAATTTTCGAAAATCATATAAATTCATTACATCCAAAAATTGGATTCACAACCGAAATAGAAAGCAATAATTCGATAAATTTCTTAGACGTAATAATTTCGAATGAAAATGGAAAACATGTTTTCGCAATTTACCATAAGCCGTCACATACAGATATTATAATAATAACTCGTCGTGTCATCCATATCAACATAAAATGTCAGCATTCAATAGTTTTATTCATAGATTGATTAACATCCCGTTATCACCAGAAAATTTCAACAAAGAATTAAATTTGATTAAACAAATAGCCAAAAATAATGGTTGCAATCCCAAACTAATAAATAATATTTTAAATAAAAATCAAAGTAGAATCGCATTGAATGAAGTTTAATCTGTCGATAAATTGAAACAAAAATTCAACACCTTGACCTACGTTGGCATTACAAGTGAGAAACTGAAATCATTCTTGAGTAGCAATAATTTCAACATAGCTTTCCAAACTAATAATAATTTAGGCAAATATATAAAAATAATAAAACCAAACCAGGTAAAACCAATAAATCAGGTGTTTATAGATTGAATTGCAATGACTGTGATAATTTCTACATTGGTAGAACTCATAGAAATTTTAATATTAGAATATCGGAACATAAACGCAGTTTTTCAAATAAAAATCAGATTCAAATTACGCGAATCATCTCTTAGAAAATAATCACTCTTTCGACCCACAGTTTGAAATTTTGCATACAGATAATAAATATTGGAAGATAGATCTTTGGAAACTTTAGAAATCACAAACACTCAGGTAGACTTATCAATGAACAAGTCGATTTAAGCCCTTCTCTATTGAATCTCTTCGGGGAGCAATCTATTCCTTAATTTTATTGGATATACCTGTCATAAATAACCACTTAAGAAGAAGCAACCCAATAAGCTTTTAATTACTCAAGAACATTTATATTTATATTTTTCGTACATTCATTCGTCTGAAGAAGCTACGTTGTAGTGAAACGCGTTACGAATCGCAATTATTAAGTAAAATTCCTTAAAACACAGTACTTGTTTTTTATTATTGAATCCTTCATAAAGGCGAAACTATAAAATTAACCAGTGACGAAGCTGGTCGTATTGAAACTATAATGGCTTCTCCATGCCATACATAATCAAGTATTGAGAGAGATTGACTAAAGTATGATATGGAGTCAGTGGCAATATTCTTGACTTTGTGGCAATTATTCTACATATGGAATCGAAAGCAATTTGGTCTGAACATCACTCACCAAAGGTTTGTCAGTAAAGACCCAATGATAAACCCTTAAAAGCCTACCTTTGTGCCAACAACCTATTCCAGGAGTCTAAGGATGAATAAAGTGGAGCTAACACAGATCACACTTAATGTCTTGGTGTTATCCTCGAACAGAAGCTAACGAGGAGCAACCTGCTTGATGCACCCTGTACATTTTTGTAAGACTAGATGTCCATACCTGGCTAACTGGATAACCAAATGCTTCGTAAGCTCTTCAGCTTCTACAAAGTGGCCTATACTAAAAATCAAAATGACTAGGCTATGCTCAATCTCAATCCAATAAAAATGTCAGTTAAGAGTGAGGCATCTACATTGGCAATTAATACAAATGAAAGCGATAATATGAAACCCGAAAATTCCAGCATTCTCAATTATCGCCCATCGATATGTTTGAAAAACAACAAGGTGTTTGTTTCCACCTATGAAAAAAGGACGGGAGCGAAAATTGTCTTCTCTAGAATGACATTGATATTCTATAATGATTATTATAAAATAGGCAATTGAACCAGGTATTACCCTACAATCAATTGCCATTCTAAAGGGTTGTGGACCATCCATATTCCAAGCAGAAGCTCATGCAATAAGGGTATGTGTCACGCAATGTCTTCAACGCAATTAGATATATAATATTTTCATATTAGCGGACAGCTAGGCAACCTAACTAGTTCTCGAGTCACATGCACTTCCTAGCTCCCTTGCTGCAGCTTACTAAGCTAACCAAGCTTACCTCCATGTCAATGCATGGCCACTCTGGAATACACAGCAACGAAAAGCCTGAAAACTGATGAAAAGGAGAAGTAACTCCATTAATGGAGTGATTTTTCAAAGATTCATCGAACAAAGACTTAAGATACAACAGAAAATTCCCAAAAAGAAAGAAGGCATTCGACAATCTGAAAATTCCTCTTGGTTTCATCAAGCTGGAAAGAAAGAACTGTCGATGGTTAACAGTTACCTGATTGCCTGGTAAACTATGGTCCCAGAAACCACGACCAGGATGATGCAGACGTTTCTTCTAGAAACCAACGGAAACTGCAAAACAGAACAGCAGTTCTGTACATGTAATGCGGTGCTCAAGCAGCTACTTCTACGATTCGTAGAACCGAGTATACATACAAGTTGGCCTGCAGACAACGTTTACCGTTGTCTGGGACAGAAATAAATAAAAAATACATAGCCTTTGCCATAATTTAGTACTCTGATATGAGTCCAAACAGTATCGGAGAAAAATAGAGTATGCTCAACATTCAAATCACACCAAACTTCGTCATCGCTCATAGAGTGTTAGGTCAGGAAAATAAGAAGAAACGAGTGAACAATACGTAGTCCTCTCAATGATTCAAGAGAACAGGAAGAAAAAATATGAGGAAAAACCCCCTCGTCATTGAAACGTGCTAGTTTATGGCATGTTGTTAAAGTGAATTCCGAATTATTATGCCAACGCTTCATTCTTCATTCTTACCATATCTACCATTGGTAGTATGATGGTAGCAATCTGAAACATTCCGATCAAGAGGGCCAAAGTGAGCAAAAACCAAAGTGATCTTCCAGGTGCTGATTTCTATGTTCAATTGCAGAAACAATTAGAAGGAACTGATTTCTGCAAGATGATTAGTTGAGGGTTACACGATAGATACGTTGACTAATCTAATCTAATCTAATTTGCGTCATCATCTCAACTGTATGCTCCACCATGTTATTCATTGGTCATTTGTGGTTCTGATAAATAATTCTACCAAACCTGATATTGGTATCATGAATTTCTAGATGAAGACCTAACCCTTTGTGCTGGACGAATACACATCATCCTAGAAACATTTGGAACCCCCAGAAACATTGATTAGTTGGATAGTTAGCTTCCTCCCTGACATAATCGGTTCTTCTTTTCTGAGAACAAATTAAAATTGTATTATAACGAGGAGTTTCTTTTCTTATCTCATGCTATAAGAAAGTTGAAAAAATTTCTAAACGTAACAACATTCATTAATTCTGTACATACCATGGTTCAATTGGAATTTCTTGCTACAAGAACCGAATAGTTATGGTAGGGATTACACTATTGGTCCGTCAGGGATATTGACACCTGGACCTATAGCTCTTCGTGTTTTCCTTCCTTGTAAATACATCACCTGCGGAATGCTTAGAAAGAAGTCTCTTTCACACCACTTATACTTAGGTTCATTCTCCACTCATTTAGCACTGGTGATATCTAATCTTGCCATGCTGTGTCACTATTTGTGCCTGGAGCCATGTATTTGTTTGATTGCTTTCAAGTGCCAACCTTGTTCATGGGATGATTTACCCAGTATTGCCTTTGACTGTCGACAACCTCGAGCATTTAACTAGGTACCCCTATGTTGTGCCGCTAGCCAGTTAAACTGCCTTGCTTTAACAATACAAGCTGAGATCCCGACCTCCTATTAGAGCATTCTTAGCTCGTGGTTTGGGCCAACCTATTCACAATCTCATTTTCTCCGATCCGCTGTGACCCAAAAGCCAGAGGTGACGGATAGGGTTGTTTTCCACCAACTGTTCCAGTGGCTTAGTAATCATATGTGAGTTCAAGGCTCACAGAGCAATCCGCCTATCGAAAGCTAACATACCTCCATAACCACACCTTCTTGAATAAAAACCGTACTGAGACGAGGAGAAACAAACTGATCATTAGAGAAGAAATCAATTCCCAAGGGATTATTTAGTCATGTCATCAGGATAATCATATGAATGTCTCGCGAGAGGACCACTGGACTTATTTCCTGACTTCTTCCATCGTCCCAAGGTATACGTAAATCTATTATGCTCATGGGGATGATAATGTGATTTCGCAACTTTCCTCAATCTATCCCATGTGCTTGAATCTCTTTGGGACAGTTGATCAAAAACCTCTCTGATATAGAGACCCTGGTCTTATGTAATTCATCATGCTCTCGACTGTAATCTACAGGGTGGAAAGATTTCGACGTTTTAATACTGCAGCTATGTGGAATATCGTGAATAAAGAAAAATAATCTCCCTACCTAGTGGTATTTTCGCTCGAGGAATTCATTGCCGAAAACAGATTCAACCTAGCTTTATTTGTGAGTTTTAAAAATTTTCGGAATCAAATCACCATATCTCGCTTATTGTTGAGCTTATGTGAAAATTGTTTTGACCTTCTGCAGGCACTTTTCTACGTAGAATCGAAATTATAATGCAAACTTGAGTTCTCTTCGATATGAACCACAAGCAACTTCAATTTCGTTGAATAGAGTTTTTTCCACTTCGAACATATATCATATGTGCACTCAATTGTTTCATACAGTACGTGTTTCATGAAATTTCGAGAATGGTACAACTTTTCCTAAATTTCATTTAGTAACTCTATGTCTATTCACAAAATTTACATGAAATAATTAGAATACCATAAGTGTACTCTGTGCCCTGATGATGACAGTTAAATTAATTCTTGCAATAACGAATCAGATAAATCATATCGTTTGTAATAACGAAGCGACCATGACGTACGAAAATTTTGAAGCCAAATCTGTCTTCATGTTAAATATTAATATGGCGATATAGATTTACATCCGAACACTAATGTTCATTGTGATTATTGAATAAACACTCAATGCTGATGTGAATTTCAACGTTTTGAAATTTTACTCTTTTGCAGAAATCAATTGCCAATTGAAGTAGGAAATCCCTTGACTACGAAAACTAGGACTCATTTTATGAGATTTATATCTATTTCTGATGATAATAAGAAATTAGTCTATATATTATATTATCACATGAGTTTATTGAAAATCAGAATGGCACTCAACTAGAGGTGAAATACAAACATACAACTGGTAGATATAAAATTGATAGGGGTGCAAACAAGAGACAAGAAAGGAATCATGTTAAAAGCAGATATTATTTGAGCATATCAACTATGAACGATTAAGTCCAGTCGTTCAGAAGATGGAGACTTTGTTAGGGTTTCAAAATTTTGATGGATTCTAAGAAATTTAACTTTCGTCCTTCAGGTATTCTGTGAATCATTTGAAGTAGATCTATGGGTGGAAAATGATGGCCATCTATGATACAATGTGAAGTGAAAGTAGCTTTGTCGATTTTCTGGTTATTGTAATCTGATTGATGCTCTTTGTATCTAGTTTGGCCATCACAATTCATACAGGACAACTTGTAAACTTCAGTATTTTCAAATCCATCAGTTTTATCTTTATCTTATCGTTACCATTGAAAAATTAGTGTGAAAAATATATTAATGAAATGTATTTATCTGTATTAGTTGATTCTATAGGTGGTTAAATATCATGATATGCTATTTGTGTTTGTTTCTTCCTGATCATTCCGTTTATTATTTTTAAGGGATAACCATTGTTCTTAGCTATTTCTTTAATAGTTGATACTTCGCTGAACATATTCTCTCCGGATAATGGCAGAGAAAAGCCCTATGAATCATTGAATTAATTATATTAAATATTATAACTAATGAGATTTTGGGTGTGTAGTTATAAGAGATGCAAATATCAGTAAAGGTGGGTCTTTGATATATATCCAAACTTAGTGTGTTATTCTTATGAGTGATTGTTAGATCTAGAAAGTGTACAAAAATATACTAATTTTGATTTGGAGGAATTGAATATGAAACCTTCGATATACGCCATGAAAATGTCAGCTAGTAAAGGGCTCAATGGAAATCCAATCGGTAGACAGGTTGTTCATAAAATTTGTTAATAAATTTGAAATAATTCTGTTGTAGACTCAACTTGAGCAAAAATATTAAATCATTTTGTTCAACTGGATTAACGTGTGATTTGTTCAAGATGTTTGATACCAATGGGAGGCATTCTTCTATTTGATATTGGAAAAACATCTACATCCAAACTAATTGAATATGATTTGAATGAGGTTTGAAAATATAAGATTGAATTCTTTTGCTATTGGAACGTTTTTTATCATGGTCCTCATTGTTGAAAGCATATCATATTTAGTGGAAGTACTTTGTATAGAAATTCTAGTATATAACTCAAATATTACCAGTAAGTTTATTAAGTCTTATATATTTTCATAGAAACTTCTAAGTCTAAATTAGAGGAATAAAATGAATTCTTACATTATTCTTGTTAAACATATACTGTAATTTTTTTCTTGTTCCCAATTTTTCAACTGAATCAGTATACGATTCATTGTGCTGCAAATTTAATCACGCCGGTGGCATAGTTGTTGCTGCTACTGTAGTTTGATCAACCGTTGGGGATGTAGGTGTGGCTGCTGCTGGAGAGGGTGACATAGGAGCATCTGGCGAGGCAATTGTAGTTGCTCCAGGTGAAGGTGCTGCGGGTGCTGCTGTTGTTGCTGGAGGTTCAGAAGGAGGAGCTACTGGTGATACAGATGTAGTTGGTACAGATGTGCTTGGTACAGTCGTGCTGACTGGTGGTGAATCAGTTTCATCCTCGACGTCATAGCAAGTCAGATCGCATAGCCATTGAGTAAACCAGTCGATGTATTCATCATCATCGCAGTAATGATTGCAATCTTCGTCTGTCTGAAAATGAGAAATACCAAGAAAATCTTTAGATGCATTAATTCGAAGATCATCAAAAATTTCTATAAAATTTTTAAGGAACGGTATATTTCGAATGTCAAATGAATATGTTTGGTTTTGGGCGAATACTTTCAAGGAAAAACAAAATGTTATTGTAGTAGCTAAATATCGTACTACACTCGGAGGCAAAATTAGCGGAACACTCGGAAATTTAACCAAATTCGAAGTTCGATATTTTTCCTAATTCTCAACCGATTTAGATGATTTGTTCGGCAAGTTATAGATCAACTCTTATGCTTTGTAGAAATTACAAGAGAAAACGAAAGAAATTTGAAAAAAATTTTATACGGGGCAAAACTAAAAGTGTTTTTTTGTCAAAAATTCGTAACACCCTGTGGAATTTCGTGGTCCGAGTTGAAACATACAATATCATGGTCTGTCAAGACACATCTTCCTACAGTAACGCCCTTCTTGTTTCATGCGTTTATCTCTATTTTTGCAAAATATATTTAATTTCAAGTGGAAAATCACCATTTTGGAGAAATTCCATTGAATCAAGAAATTGTCATTAAAATTCGTCTATCAATTTGGAATTTTCTTATTATCACTCAGGCGTGTCGAAATTGTCGTTTGCGATTTTTATGTTCGAATTGCATTAGTTATTGATGACAATTTGGTTAATTTGGTGAAAATTAGAATTCATAGGAGATAACAGTCGGTAGGTATTAAAATACACAACCGAATTCTGGGACTATTGATAAAACTTTTCATTTACACATGTGCACACCTTTTTTATCAATTATGAAATACAACACACGTTTTTTTGTATATGAACAACATTTGCACTTGTTTAAAGAATGAGAGTTTTCCATTCTTTGATTTGATACAATTCGAAACGGTATTTTCATTCAGAATGAGAGATTTACCACCAACCTCAGTAGCAAGGGCAGTTACATTGATCGAGGAAGGCGCACCTACCGCTCAGTTGGTACCATGTTGGGTGTCTCGACGTCGGTTATCCATCGAATCTACCGACGTTGCAGGAAACTGGATTGTACGTGAGGAGGCGAGGACAAGGAAGAAATCGGGCAACCCGCTGCTATACATGACCGTTTCATCGTCAATCAAACCATAAGAAATCCTCGTCTTACTGCTGTTCAGGCACGTAACCTTTTACAAGCAGTGGATAACATTAACGTCAGTGTGAGGACAGTCAGAAGACGATTAAATGAAGTTGGTCTGAGATCATACGCGCAAGCAAGAGCACCAAGACTCGATAGAGCCCATCGGGTAGCAAGATTGGCGTTTGCTAGGGAGCATGTAGCATGGACAATCAATCAGTGGAGACGAGTTTTATTTAGTGATGAGAGCCGATATTGTGTGAATTTCGTGGATGGTAGAGATAGAATATGGAGGCATCGAGGGGAACGGTACAATCAAGCGAACTTCGCAGGAACTGAGCAATACGGTGGAGGGTCAGTTATGATATGGGGTGGCATATGCTTGGGAGTACGAACAGAACTGGAGATTATTGGCAATGGATCACTTAATGCCCATCGATATATAACAGAAATCTTGGAGCCCCATGTTGTGCCTTTTTTGGACAGGAATGATAATTATTATAGGGTCAAAAAATTCAAAATACATCTGTCATTTCAAACTGGGATGATTCGCGTAATTTGAATCTGATATTTCTGCGTTTATGTGCTTTTAAAATGCACGATAATTCGTGCAAATATACGAAAATGTGAAATTATACAAGCGCTATTTTCTGTGACTTATCCCAGAAATGTTTCATTTCAGATGTTGAAACTGTATATGAAAGAATTTAGACTTCAAAGCTGAAAAATTCCAGTTTTGTACAATGTGTCAGATCATCCTCGCGTACTGGTAATTATGCATCCAAATATTAAATAATAACATAAAACATAAAAGAGTGAGTGCATGAAATAATATTGAAAGAAACTGTGGCATGTTCTGACTGTGGAAAATAACGAAAATCTGTGCAAACATTGTCGAAACTTCCAATGGGTTAGTAGGTCGGTTATTGAATTTAAGAAAGATATTTTGTGTTCAGCTGTCAGAAAGTTTCTCAGTTGATAGTTAAGTTAACTGTCAACCAAACTAACGAAATACGAATACCGTCAATTTGAAGTCAGAATTTTTGGAACACCAAATGTCGCAGTATCATCAGTAATTTATGATTTTCAAATTTCTCACTCTAGAAATACTAGTTGTACTTACAAGTCTTCTTCTGTTATATTATAAGCCAAAAGGTGCTTATTACTCTAATTTTCATCGAGCAAATAGAAATGACTTACCCACAAAAAAGCGGAAGAAATTGAAATCAAAGAAATCACTAGCAGACACCCTCTAATAGTACACATCATCTTTACTTCCAAATACTTGTTTCCATATTGGTTCAGCTCAATTTCAATTTATATGAAACTGAATAAATAACGACCGTGAGTTAGTATAATAAATACAGTAGTTTATTCATAGACGCAGATTTTCCAAGAATTACGAGTTATTGGTACATGTTGAAAACGATACATTTAAATTAGTTTACTAGGATTGTAACGACAAAACAATACAGTATTCTTAGAATAGATCCTTATAGTTGACTTGATATTTTTAAACATAAATATGAAACCTTGAGAGATCAATAGAGATTTTAAAGGGATTGGAATTACAATGGATATGACGGAGTGTATTTGTACGTTCTAAATATATTGATCAAAAATAAAGAAGGATCCTTAATTCTGGAATAGGTGTGATTATGTCAAGATATTCTACACAGTTCATAGATTTGCAGGAGATGTTCGTTTTTGTATTTTTTGTTACACCACATAAGTGGACGCCTGGGTAGAATTGAGGTGTCTGTTTACTCGATTCTTGAAGAGGGCCAAATTGTAGGATGTTGGGAAGATGTTGGACGGAAGCGAGCTCCACAGCTCACCGGCCCTGTAAACGAAGGAATTCTTATAGAGAGAGAGATATGATGAGATCCTTGCCAGCCTAGTGTTGCGGAAAAACATGAGTTTTCCTGGAACATGGTCTTTCAGCTCCTTGGACCAACTTCTATGGAAGTATCTATTGAACAGAGAAAGGCAACAACTTGTCTTCTGAGAGCCAGCGGTTGGAGATCGCGGGTGATCTCCGTGTGGTCGATGAGACGTACAGCCCATTTTTGCACAATATCCAACATCCGCAACGTATGTTTAGGCTAAGATTTCCATACATCAGCATCTGCACCTTATGTAGAAGCAACAGCTGAGATGACGTGAGTATCACTTGGCTCTGAAAAGAAAACTAAGTTTAGCTGATCCCGACTTAGCTATTTCTGATACATGTTCATGCCAGCAAAACCCAGAGTTTACCGTTATTCCAATTCCAATTGTTATCCTTGCATCATTAAAGAAGATTCTCAAGCGGGGACCTTTCTAAAAAACGTAGTTGCTTGCGTCTTGCTCTCGTTGAAGCTCACCAGGTTCAACTGACCCCACTCGGATATTCTCTGTAAGTCAGAGTTTAAGTTATTAATTTGTTGACATCTCTGACGCTGAGATTTTGCAGTTGTAATCGGCCGCAGACTACTGAAAGACGAAACCAGGGTACAATCGTCTGCAAAACCGAAGATCTTGTTCTCTGTAGATGACAGAAGATCGTTCATCTGCAATAGAAACAAGGTTGGCGAAAGAATGGTCCCTGAGGTACTCTTGCTTGAAACCGGAAACTTGTATTGATCTATTTGAAGGAAAGCTACTTATCCAACCCCGCAGTCTTTCGGGAAGCCCATATGCACCAAGTTTACTCAACAAGGCTGCATGCCAAACCCTATTTAAAGCTTTAGGGATGTCGAGGGCTATTGCTGTAGATTCCCCATGCTTTTCTATCGTTGATGTACAAACATGAGTGACGTAGGCGAGCAGATCTCCTGCCTGTGTAAGCCAGGCAGGTTTCATAAGAAATACTACTACAGACGTTCTCATAATGAAATTTCCGGTGGATGTCGAGTTTCTCCCTCGATCATGACCCCATTCTGGGGTTCCAATTTATGAGTTGGTTCAGAGCATCTAAAATCAGCCCCCTACCCTCAGCAGCTCCTAAGTAAAAATTCATTATAGGTAATGTGGATCGAGTGACATTACCTTCGGAAGGTTTTTCAATTTTCTATTCAACAACTTTATCTGTATGAACATTTAATATCATACAAATAGTCCGAACCCAACCAAATTTTGTTTTTTAACGAAAAATTGAGAAATTCAAAATGACCTCATCCGATATCCATTCAATGATAATTCTAATTCTCTGCTATCATTCTCAAGTGACGATTCTTGTATTCAGCACTTCAGTTTCTAATTTTCAAGCAAGTGTAATGATTTGAGATTTTGATGATAATGTTTTGTAGGAACGTACAATTGTTTTTATCATAGCTATCTGGTAATGATAAATCTGCTTCACATTTGTCTTTTATTTTCACTATACTTTCAATCACAGTTTTCCTTCGTTACACAAACGTTTACACAAACTGATGAGTAGGTCGAACAGGTAGGACACCAGCATATTTTACATTTGATGAATTAATTTTATAAACA
This sequence comes from Cryptolaemus montrouzieri, assembly GCA_013387265.2. NCBI lineage: Eukaryota > Metazoa > Arthropoda > Insecta > Coleoptera > Coccinellidae > Cryptolaemus > Cryptolaemus montrouzieri. Next base: position 7,199,300 of record JABFTP020000124.1, read on the forward strand.
CAGTTTCTCTGATCATCTGAAAACTAAAAACATGAAGTCCAACATCAGCCCATACCAAACGATACAAATGAAGTGGCGGATTTGGGCCACCTACAAATGGAAAACACTTTTATTAGAAAGTTATCACCTGTCTGATATATCAGATTTTGCAGTCTATAGCATCGAGAAACATCACCAATTTCACCCTTATAAAGTGAAACTAGGACATCAAATAAACAAACAAAGAAGTCCGCATTTTCTTTATAATTCCTGTTTCTCTGACGAGAGCACCTTTATTTTCAATGTCGAATGTTTGGGTTGAAATTTATGGAAACCGTTTTGTAGGACTTTCTTTCAACGAAGGTAATCTCAAAGGGGACACTTATTTGCAGTAATTGCTAGAATAAATAAATCCCAGGTTCACAGAAGGTCGGTGAATCGGCAAAGTAAGAACAGTGGAGTGGCCAGCCAGGTCACCTGATTTGAGTCCTTTGGATTTCCTCTTTCGTGGCCATCTTGAATCTAGAGTTTATGCTACACATATTGAAAACTTGGGAGACCTGCGGGACAATTGTCACCTAATGCAGACTTTTAACCAGAGGTTCTTCAAAATGTTAGAACAGAATTCGAGATTAATTGTATGGGGGTAGAAGTAGGTCATTTTGAGCCTTCAATTTGATTTTCGACATCGTCAAATTTTCGTTGAAATACAAACTTTCGTTGTGTTCCAAATTGCGTATGATATTTAATGTTCATAAAAATACTGTTTTCCATAGAGAACTGAAACTGTTCTAGTTTTCTTATATTCAATTTCGACTTAGGTGCTGTTGAGGGTAGGGGGTTAATTTTAAATGCTCCGAACCAAATCACAAATTGACGTGTCTCCTCTTTTACAATCAGTCTTTCATAAAGATACTACCGTCCATAAACATACTATTTTTGAATAGAGAATTTAGCATACAGAATTAAAGGATCATTCCAAAGATATGTCACTTGACCTATTTTCTCTATAATGAATCTTGACCTAGATGTTGCAGAAGGAAGGAATTCATTTCACATGCTTTGAACCCTACTAGGAATTGGTACCACTCCAATCAAAATTTCACGTGTCCAAGCTTTTTCCGCCTAAATCAGTCCATCTTAATATAGGGGGGTGGCAAATTTTCATTGGAGCATACTGTATATAAACAGCACTCTCAAGGAAAACCTGAATAACCCCGCTGGTTTGATTTTTCAGTAAATTTCCTGGAACAGGTCGATTTTTAATTGGAGGGGGCATTTTTCTCTCCCTGCCCCTACAAGCTGCTACCATAAATTTTTAAATAGGATAATGGGGTTGTGTGGTATTGTATTAAGATCACTCCATTCTTTATACGACCACTTAATTATTTAGTATCTAAGATAACGTGGTTCGAATGAATACCTAACATATTTCAACATTTGTGGTGTTATCTGCTGGCATGCTTGATCAAACCCATCTTATAGGTCTTCCAGGAATTTGGGTTACATAACGCGACAAGAAGAAATCGAGAATCGTTAGATCAGATGATCAAACCGGCCATTCTATAGGGCCTCTCTTATCTATCCAACGATCCGGAAATCTATTGTCTAGATAATCCCGCACTACAGTAACATAATTGCTAGGTTTGGGGACACCCTGTATTGCGAGCCATGAACAGTGAATTGAATCAAATTTTATGTAACTGTTTTTTTGTAATAAAATAGTTCACCTTATTTTCAATCCTGCTTTGTATATCTTTCGAAATATAGAAACTTATAATTATAATACAAACATATTGAGGTACCTAAATTCAATTTCTTTCTTCATCATTTCCAACGATACAAAACCAAATCAAGATTAGCCCCGGGTATTCACTATTAAATTCCTTCGTAAAACCCTATATTAGGCAACTTAAAGCAAAGAATTAATGGCTTCTTTACATAGAAACACATGTTGCACGATATCTCCTTTATCCCATTTGAGCCTCCAACAAAACAAACTTGGGGTCTCCCCATTACATATTCAATTAAACAAAAATCTATCAACTGCTCCAGCATAAGGCACCTTAATCCGGGACTAGTACGTCGACTGGGTAGTCGAAATCCCTCGCAAATAGATGGTTGGCCGGTCGGATAGTGCGCGAAAATATCCCAGCTTCGAGGGGGATATCGGGTTCGATAAGGGCACGAATACACGAAGAACTGATAGGATATCAACTGCTCTCATTCTATTAGGTTGTAGTTACATGTTTTCTGAAAGAGATGTAGTTTATATTAAATAATAAGGGTCATTAAAAAATGTCAGTTAATCATTGGTAATCAAAGACTTATATAGCCGGCTCGGTGGCGTGAGAGATATGATGCGCATAGTTACCTGGGTTCAATCCCCACAAAATCGGTGCGATTTTTCGGATTCTGGGAATCGCTTGAGTGTCCATCTTTCGGAGGAGATGTAAAGCTGTCGGTCCTGTCTAACAGAGATGTGTTGGACATTAAAGATCCCTTCTCTCGACACGAGAGGGGTTCGGCAAAATTCCCGGGTTAGTGAGGTGACAGAATTCCCCGGCGTGTCATTAGCCGAAAGGCAGAAATAGAGCACGTTAAAGGAAAAACAAACAAACAAACAAGACTTATATAACTGATTTTCTATCTCTAAAATCTTTTGGACATTTCATTGTTATTTTTCCTTGAGCATTTTATGAAAACTTTTTCATCTTTACCAAGAACGACTCTTTCTTGAATAGAAGCTTTGGACGTAACGTAACATACAGAACAAAAAGCAAGAACTTTTAAAATTCAGAATTGTTTGTTGAGATGGAAATTCCATTGGCAGTTTGGTTATATGTGGATTATTATGAAATATGATATTAGTCAACAGTGGTCTTTTATAAATGTCGAATTCAAGATGATCATCTGTTCTCATAATTTGAATATCTAGGAAATTAGGTGTTTTATACATATTTTCAATTTTCATTGTCAGTTGGATCGTTTTGCCACGTAATTTCATTCAATTGCCTTTTGACACTTTGTGCAGTAGCCAATACTAGTTATTATCGAAAAACTAAATTCTAAGCTTAGGTACTTTAGTACGAATTTAAAAAGAAAAGGACCGTGTTCTCTCTGATGTCTCAAAGAATTTCTTCAGGATCCACCAATCAAAGTTTATCATAGAGCTTGGAGGGCACCCTGTATACTCATCCCCACCTTTAATCCACGACTGGAAACATTTCTAGAAGGTTTATTTCATAACGATTTCTTGCTGCTCTGTCGTGGTCATTTTTGACATTAGTAGCGTGATGCAACATCTGGTAGGTAAGGTGAATGTTAACAGGCAGGCACACGTTGATAGGCCAAAAACTCTTGTATGAGCAGCGGTTTGTGGCTCATCGTGAAGAACAATAAAATCTCTGAATATAAATCCTTTAATGGGAATGTATTACTTAAAAATATTTACTCCCTGGGTAATAAGAAGTATTTTGTAAAGAATCAAACTAGCAATACGCGATTTGAACTCATTCATGTTTCAACAGCTGCTTAGTACAAGTCTTCGAATATATACAGTCGTTGACGGCTGGCTATCTTCATTACTAATTATTTGATTATCTCGTGTGTATTAACACTTTTTATGTATGAAAACAGTTTAATTTGTGTGTGAAGTATTTTTATGAGTCTGCGGATGAAACTATCTTGAATCTTTCCATATTGTAGCTCCGACGTAACGCTGGAATACAGTACAAACATATTGAAGAGCTGCTTATATATCAATTTCGAAGGAATCGTTGTATTTTCTTCGAAATAACCATGTTTTGGAGGTTTCTCGTTCGAAGTGGCAAAAGTGTTTGAGCGCATGCAAAAATATATCGATCTTCATGGACAATACTTTGAAAAACAATAAAGCTATTTTTCCCTGAGTCACTTTGTTTTTGTCAGGAGAAAAGTTCAAATGGCAACCGTACAAGTCACTATGCATTTTTTTCTCGTCAATTACCAATTCGCCAAGCAGTGAAGTATTCCGAGATAAACATACGTGCTTCAGGTATAATAACTGAAAAATGTTACCAATGTATCCCTAAAAAGTTCTATCTGAGTCGCCAAATCAAAAGAAACTGAGTAAAGTAAAATTAGGAAAAATTATATAATTGATGTATTATCAGAATAACTCAAAACAATTTTCTCTTATTATTTCAGGCAATTATATACGAGGGACAAGACAAGAATCCAGAAATGTGTCGAGTTCTTCTAACGCATGAGATTATGTGCAGGTAAGATTAACCTTCAAATTGAGAAAACTTTTATTCAGAATGCCTTCAAATATTTCAAAACACTCTTATCTTAGTATCAACTGAAAGTACTTCTTTTATCACGAAAAGTTTTCTGATAAAGCATCAAAAACAAGACAAATACCGTCCAAGATATAGCTACAACAATTGTTGATCGATTTCAAAATAGCAGAAACTGAAATGCTTTCAAAATGCTATTCAAACGTTGTGTTGTCCGAGAAGTGGAAAATTATTTAAAAATTTCGGAAGCAAGCTGACACTTGATGAGGCATTAATGTATTTCATAGAATATTTGAGATTGCGAAAATTCTTCAGTCCTAGAGATTCATTTTCGTGCTTCAATTGGGCTCTCGCACCCATATTCATACCAGAACCGTTTTTGTGACTGGGGGGATATTTAGCCCTTCGGATTGGTCTGGCTATTCACAGGTTTTCCTGAATTAGTACCCAAGATAACAATCATAAGGTAAGGATTTGCTACTATGAAAGTTTCAACTTAAAAGGATCTGGCAGAAGTAAGGACCCACCAGAATTATCTGGCAATAATGAATATTGACTTATAATATGTAAAGCCCTTCTGTATGGCTTTTTATAATTATTCTTGAAGTAGTATCCCTGTCAACAAGTGTAAGATATGCTACTATGACGAAAGTTCACTAATTTTCGCAACTTCAAAGCGTCTGGCAAAAGTTAGGGTCCACCAAAAGTGTCTGGCATTGATGAGTATTATGATATAATGGAATATATATATATATATATATATATATATATATATATATATATATATATATATATATATATATATATATATATAATTTATCTGTCATACTTTATGGTAGGTAGGAAAGTTTTTTTTAAATGTACCTATAATATCTCCTACATGTAAAACGGCCCTGCTTTGTTCTTAGCCACTTATTATATTATATACACTGAGAAATCGAGAAATCTTAGCTCTTCAGAAAATACATAGGACTGGGATCAACTCATATTTTAAAACTACAAAATTTGTTGAAAACTTATTAGAGACAATATCCCCTTTGCTTGGCAGTCATTTTGACGAACTGCAGTTCACGTTTGAATACACTTGTGGAATAATTAAGATAAGTTTGCTACTCAAACAATATTCAAATGTCGTTATTATTCAATTAGTATCATATTTCGATGATACACTGCGTAACGTAGCTTCAACTAAGTTGAATTCTTAGATAACGAGTTGAATTTTTTCGTTGCGCGATAAATCAAAAGTTGGTATTGATTCTGTTCGAATCCAGATCTGAACGGACGGCGAAAGGCCGATCCTAATATCCCGGCTAGTGGATCTGCGTCCCATTTCCCCTTGTCTTACCATAACAAACATCGCTCTCTTATTCGCCAATCTCTACCCCGCATCATTGTACGTTTTCATCTTTATCTGTTTCGTTCTTCCTCTTTTTCCACCTCAGCTCCGCACACTTTCATACAGTTACAGAAAACTCTTTACTGAAAACGGGTTGAATTCTTGTATCTCTTGTTGGATGATGTGTGGCTAATTATTGCTTTTTCCATTTGCGATTTGTCTCTACCTTGTAAGCGTAGAACTTGTTTGGTAACTTCGTTTCTGAAATATGGATTGAATTTTGTTTTTGCGCATCAATACAATACGGCAGTTTGTGGTATATTTTGCTTTGCTGTATTTTTATTACCAATTCTTGGCAGTAGGCGATGCCTATCATGCCACAGCTGTGACCATTCAAGTTTATTTTATGTATGTGTGTGTGTGCACCAGCTTCTTGAAGAGGGCCAAAAAAATGTCTCTCTTCTGGACACTATTCAATAGATGTAATTAATCTTTGGGTGCAGAGCTCCACACATATGAACAGTATTCCAGATTAAGTCACCTATGCATTGTATTTAGCATCAGCTTTGATGGCGTGGATTACTGTTTAGCCCTAAAAAGAATACTGAGTTTAGCAGAAGCAGATTTGGCAACGGCTATCACATGGTCATGTGATATCAACTCCAATGTTGAGGAAGTTCTCCGGCAGTGAGTTTTTTCTGGACAACCTTGTTGGTTGCGTCTTGTTCGCGTTCAAATGGACCAAGTTCAAATGACCCCACTCTGATATCTTCTATACCAAAGTATAGGAACAGTAGTTATATATTAATTGAACAACAGTGGTGCTAGAACAGATTCCTGTGGAAAAACATAATTGTGATAGTCTTTTGTCAGACAAGTTTTTCTACATCTACAAGAATATTAAATAAAGCAAGCAAATCACTGTTGAAATGTAATAGCCATTGTGATGTTTGTTTACTCTATGAAATTCTGTGAACCAACCTTCGAACCCTACTGCTTCACATACTTTTATTGATGCTGAAGCGCGTTTGAGCTGTCTATTAGAGAACCTGTATACTTTGCAATGTACCTCAGTAACTTTTAAATTTAGGAGCCTTTTACTTGATAAAATTCCATTATCAATAATAAAAACAAGTAATGTGTTTTTGGAATTTTACTTAATAATTACGATTCGTAACGCGTTTCTCTACACCGTAGCTTCTTCAGACGAATGAATGTACAGAAAATAAGAATGAGAATATAAATATGAATGTTCTTAAGTAATTAAAAGCTTATTGGGTTGATTCTTCTTAAGTGGTTATTTATGACAGGTTTATCCAATGAAATTATGGAATAGATAGATTAGGAAATTAGGGAATAGATTGATTAACATCCCGTTATCAGCAGAAAATTTCAACAAAGAATTAAACTTGATTAAACAAATAGCCAAAAATAATGGTTACAATCTCAAACTAATAAATAATATTTCAAATAAAAACAAAGTAGAATCGCATTGAATGAAGTTTACCCTGTCGATAAATTGAAACAAAAATTCAACAACTTAACCTACGTTGGCATTACTAGTGAGAAACTGAAATCATTCTTGAGTAGCAATAATTTCAACATAGCTTTCCAAACTAATAATAATTTAGGCAAATATATAAAAATAATAACACCAAATCAGGTAGAAACAATAAATCAGGTGTTTATAGATTGAATTGCAATGACTGTGATAATTTCTACATTGGTAGAACACATAGAAATTTTAATATTAGAATATCGGAACATGAACGCAGTTTTTGAAATAAAAAAATCAGATTCAAATCACGCGAATCATCTCTTGGAAAATACTCACTCTTTAGAGCCACAGTTTGAAATTTTGCATACAAATAATAAATATTGGAAGGTAGATCTTTGGAAACTTTAGAAATCACCAAATACAAACACTCAGGTAGACTCATCAATGAACAAGTCGATTTAAGCCCTTCACTTCTATTGAATCTCGTCGAGGAGCAATCTATTCCTTAATTTTATTGGATATACCTGTCATAAATAACCACTTAAGAAGAATCAACCCAATAAGCTCTCAATTACTTAGGAATATTTAATACTTATATTCTCATTCTTATTTTCTGTACATTCATTCGTCTGAAGAATCTACGGTGTAATGAAACGCTTTACGAATCATAATTATTAAGTAAAATTCCAAAAATACATTACTTGTTTTTATTACCTCAGTAACGTAACTATATCGAATGAAATCAGATCAAAAGCAATCTGTCTCATTGATACAACATAAAATATTCGAAATCGATCTGAATTCAAGCACTGTACCCAAACAGAAATAATTAATTTATAAAATAATTACTTCGACGATGTGCACGCAGTTACAGAAATATTAATAATATATCGAACGTGTACTGATCATACATTAAAATATATTATAATAAATTAGTTTTATGTTGTTATTATGAAATGATGACCGAAATAGTATCAATGAAATAATGGAAATTATTGGATATTCAGCTTCTAGAATTCGTTGAATTAAAGGTGTCCCAAAATAAGAACAAGATTTTCATTTTCTTTTAGCAATCCTAAACGCACAATCTGACAGCTGACAGGTAAGTATTGTGAAATGCTGCGTTACTTGACAGAGCAATGTGTGCTCGTTATTGAACAATATTTCCAGATTGAAAGTTGGGCAATTCAACAATTTCAGAGAAAATGTAACAACACTGAAGACCAAACCCAGGTGAATGCAGACATAATATAAGTCTATTTGAATCTAACAGAACTAGTGGTCCAGCATTTCAGCATATGGACTTTACCGAGCACGATTTCCCGATCGTTACGAACCAGAGCGCGGCAACTTTTCTTTCAACAAGTATGTGCTACTGCTCACAAAGCAGCTTAGAATGTAAGCTAGCGAAACAATAATTTGGAGGAACAATGGATAGAGACAGATGGTTGTGTAAGCTGGTCTGTCTCATCTCTAGATTAATCAAACGAAATAAGAGTATACCATTAAAAGAGAATAAGTTGATATTCAGTATTTCTTGAAGTGACAGAACTACGGAAACGTCCTAACTGTTGAATTATTATTTAAAATGCAATTTGGTTTAATTGAAATCGATCAACAAATGTAGGAGCTTCAAGCTTGGGGTGTTTTCTTGAAACGCCAAGTGTACTACAATATTTCCTTTATTGGGGCTTAACGTAATTAATTTTTCTCTCTGTTTCAGTCGATGTTGTGACAAGAAAAGTTGTGGAAACCGAAATGAAACCCCTTCAGACCCTGTGATAATAGACAGGTGAGTGAAAGAATGTTTACTAGCAAGTATAGGACCCGGTAGACGCTGTGCTACCCAAGAACCCTATAGTAACGACCTGAATTTGCATTAGAACATGATTGTCATTTTTATATTTCAGCTATCTCAGTTTCAAGTGAACTTTTGTAGTTTCAAAATATGCGAAAAAGTGTGAACTCGGAATTGAATGCGTTTCAACTCTAGAAAATCTAATCTTCTAGTAATCCACTTGAGAACGCTTGAGAACAATCGAAATGAAAATGATACTCGTGAAATTGAAATAAAATCAATAACAAAAATGTAGAAAATATCTCCAAAAACCTGTTAATACTGGATATTTCCACCCTTGGTGAAAATTACTGCATGACATCTATGATGTATACGTAAAACCAAGGAACTTATAGGAGTCTGATCCATTTTTGTCCGAATTTAGATCAGTCTGCAGGCTTTTCAATCTTTCATTGAGATCACAGACACGTTCGATGGAATTGAGGTCTGGAGATAGTGCAGGCCACTCAATAGAAATGAGTTTTCTGTAAAGTAACGATATGAGCTTGGTAAGGTCTGGCGTAATCATGCATAAACAAAGAGTTTTCACCCATACTTATCGCAAATGGTACATCACTTTCTGCTAAAATGTCTGTAATTCAGTATTCCATTATTAGCGATGACCAGATAAGTGCAGACGTTCAAAGAAATTTCTCCGCACAGCATTACCGTTTAGTCTGTTAAGCAAAAAAATGGCCCGATGGAATAATTTCCAATTATTCCGAACTAGACATTTAGTGAGAATTGTTCTTGATGATGAGATTCTTCAATCAAATAGGGGTTTTCCTCATCCCAATAATGATTATTGTGAAAATTTGTAATAGCAGTTCTCGAAAAGTTAGCTTCGTCTGTGAACATTATTCCACTATCAAAATGAGCATTTTCTCCTGTTACGTTGAATATCACTACGGATTTTCAACTGAATCAAATAGAAGATCAACGAGATATTAACAAAAAACACATTTTTTCACGATACTTTGACACCCTGCATCTCAGTAGAGAGACACATTTTATTAGTAACATTCGTTTCCATATTATCTCAAACACGTCTGAAACAAGAATGAGTTTATTCGACTATCAGTATTCATTCAATTTCTCTTCAGTTTTCAAGCTAAATTATTGCAAGTTTTCTGTGTTTCTTGTTGATTTTCGAATCTTTGAATTTATTGTAATGGCTGCTGAACGTCCTGGACGCTCTTTGAATGATGATGAAGTGGTAAGAATTTTAACACCACTAGAGGAGGGGCAAAGCCAACGTTACGTGGCTAACTTGTTGAATGTTAACCAAAGCACTATTTCAAAAGCAATTAATCGGTACCACGAAACAGGGGAATATGAAAGAAGGCCGGGCAGGGAAGAAATCGGATAACAACACCAGTTGATGATCGTTGGCTTCGTTCAACTGCTTTGTGCAGTTGAATCCCATAGAACATGTTTGGAACAACATAGGGTGGCAAATTCAGCAACGTAGGATGCCTTGTAGAACACTCCGACAACTAGAAAATCTGCTTCCTGAAATTTGGAACTCAGTGACTCAAGAGTACATCCAAAATTTGTTTGAGGGGATTCCGAGACGTATACTGGCAGTAATTAGGGCCCGGGGAGGGAACACTCGATTTTGATAATGATTAGTAACCATTCGATGCTAGTTGATTGGTCTCTTCGCGAATGTTTGAAGATGCTAGAATTTTTTAATTTTTCATTAACTCGAAAATTGTTGATATTTTCCATCATAAACTCATCTCTTTTGAATGATATCTTCTTATTTTACACTTCTGAAAGTTACCAAGCGACTCTTGAATGACCAACCTGAAAGTTTATTTAGTATTGTCGTAAAAGTAGGGTGATGCGACAATTTTTATGGGGAGTGTATTTTGAGCTAAGGATTCCACAGTTAAAATATTTCCAATTGTTAATGAAACACCCTGTAGAGCAAAACTGTGATTACGTTTTGACGGGACAAATATATTTTTGGTCTGACAAATAAAGTAGCATAACTTTGAAGGTAGAATTTACTATGAATTTACTGTGATATTATTGAAAGATATGCCTCTTAGGAAAATATATGCATTCACCTTCGAATCCAAACCGATCCAATAAGCGACTCCATTTTACCACGCGGTTCGAACGTGCGTGCACTGGCTAGCTAAATTCCATCTTATTCACCAAAAATCGGTTATTTGTATAGGGGGAGTACGTCGTCGCGACGACTATATCGGGTCTTCCTACAAGATGTCTTCCTTCCCCTTGTCTATTTTCCAATCCCCTCGAGACGGGGCGAGAAAGCCACTGGTAGAAGGGAGATGCAATTTCGTGTATTGTGTATCGTGCGAGCCCAAGTTATCTATCCGACGAGCCGCCTTGGCCCCTCGCCTCTCTTTCAGGGGCACATCAGCGCCCCCTGCTCTTTTATCGAGTAGAAATTGCAATAGACTATCCGGGAAGTCATCAAGAATTCATCCAAGTGCATTACCTCATGGCGAAGGTAACTCGAACAAATAATACAAAAGGTAGGCTGAACTGCCGAAACGAAGATCTAACAGGAATTTGATAAATGTGTTTCGGGAGCGTCTAAGTATAACGAATCCTTTTTAGGAGATTCGAAGTGTTTGTTGCGATTTAAATGCAAAAAAACAAGGGCTATAGCGGGTATGTGATGCGGCAGGTATCACATTCTATAGAGGATGTAAAAAGACGCCTACAAAAAACATTTCAGCCCTCTAGGGGCTCTACAGTCGATATTATAGGTTATGTTCTATCTTTTCGTAATTATTTTTTTACAGGCGCAGTTTCAGTAAAAAAAATCTGAAGAAATTCATGGAGATTCATCTTTTGGTCATAAACAACCATGATTTTTATCGAATTTTTCCGATCAAATATGCGCCCAGGAAAAATAATTGAAATTTTCAACTGTTTTTTAGGTTATGTTCGAAATTTTTGGCTAACTTTCAATTAGTGCTATTTTGTGTCTTTTTTCCGTTCTTTCGAATACCTCCACCAGAATGAACATTTTCATGGTGCGTCAGACTCAAAAAACGCAAAAATCAGTTTTTCCATCGTTTTGATACTTATTTGGTACATAACCTCAAAATCAGATGAGTTCATAATTTTAAATTCACTTTAACACAATGAAGAAGGTAAGGTACTACATCTCTTAATCCTTTATCCACGATGCACACATCGCCTTTTCTCATAATCTTAGTTATGCCATTAGGAACTTTCAAAACTTTTCTCATTATACTTGCATGATTTTCTGTGGCCAGAAAAGAGCCAGGTAAATCAACAAATTATCCATCTGTAGTACAAATGGTGAAAGGTTAACATAGTGGTTTCTTTTTTTCCCTGAATAAGACTTTCGTTGGTACCAGTTATTCTTACTTTTCTGATGAGATGAATAAGTGCCATGAAAAACCAAAACAAGTTCATCTGCATTCAAGGTTGAAATTTTTTTGCATAAATGGACACCAAAATAGTTCGGTAATACATCTCTTTCGAATGAATTTATAACTGATTCGCAGAAGTCTGATATTTTTTTTCATTGTCAATTCCGAAAACTGATGCAATAAAATTATTTGACGCTCCAGTACGTAATTTAAACAAGCAAACGACCAAAGCTTGCATAACATTTCTAGAATTTGATGATCTCATCGAAACCGCTGCTTCAAAACTTGTATATGAGCACTTGTAAAACTGGTGCAAGAGAATAATTGTCTTTCACTGAGCTCTGACGTAGTTTTAACTAGGAATGTTAATTTCGATGAGTCTGATAATTTTGTTAAAAATAAACATATTTTCTCAGTAGTAAAGCATCCTCAAGTCATCCTCAAAAGCGTTTTTTAATTAAATGCTCTGAGCAAACTCGATTATCATCTGGTATAAAAATTTTTAATTCGTTGAAGCATTGCAACCCAGAAGTCATTGGTACACTAATCAAGATGTTTTTACTTTTGCAAAGACAATCAAAGTATCAATGCATACTTCTGCCAGAACTATGATGCTGAGTACTAGTCAGCAGAAAATGTTTCTTTTATTCTCAAAACCATCAATTTTGATTTTAAAACGTTATTACCTATAAATGAATTTTGCAGTGTACCAGAGCTAATCGGCAATCTTTTAAACTGTAGATTTTGAGGTTAAAAGTAAAAAAAGTAAGGAAAAACGGTTGTTTGATTCTCAGGATGATAAATATTGGTTTTAAATTTTTATTTTCACTTGTAAATGAGGTCTTCATTGTGTTGGAGTGAATTTAAAATCATGAACTCATCTGATTTTGAGGCTATGTACCAAATGATTTTTTGCGTTTTTTGAGTATGATGCACCATGAAAATGTCCATTCTGGTAGCGGTATTCGAAAGAACGGAAAATAAGATACAAAATAGATTTAATTAAAAGTTAGCCAAAAATTTCGAACATAACCTAAGAAACAATTCAATCATTTTTCCTGGGCGCATATTTGGTGGAAAAAATTCGAAAAAAATCATGGTTGTTTATGACCAAAAGATGAACCTCCATGAATTTTTCAGATTTTTTCTATTGAAACTGCGCCCGTAAAAAAATAATTACGGAAAAAGAGAAGATAACCTATAATATCGACTGTAGAGCCCCTAGAGGGCTGAATTTTTTTGTAGGCATCTTTTTACATCCTCTATCGAATGTGATACCTGCTGTAACGATTCGTTCTTAGGCAATTTTGAACATCTTATCCCGCTATATCGTTTCTCAATTGCAATATTCCATTATAGAAAAACCAGAAAATTAATACAGGACGTAGAACATATCCGTTTCCTTTTCCTCAGATAAACATTTCTAATAAGCTGCGCAGTGCAGAGCACCTTTCAATGGTTAGTTCATCAAAGCTCTCGCGGAGTGAACATCGTGAAATACACTCTGTGCAACAATTATTTGGTATTAGGTATTCGAAAATGGAATTCAAAACGAAAGTGGCGAATAAAGTGTTGTCGAACCAATCTAGGAAAGTGGTTGCATATGTGATTCATTTAAGGCAGCAAGAGGCAAAAAGTCTTTTAATAAAAATTGAAAAAAGTCAGGTGCGTGCTGCAAAGGCAACATGGGTGAGTTTGAGTACAATGAGAAAGGTTTCTGCAGAAATAAGACCTGTTGAAGAAGAGTAGTCCTGATTCTCCACACCGTACAAGAAACGAAAAAGTGTTGCTCTGACGAATGTTCAAGATGATTTCAATAAAGGGTTTCTTCGTCGTATGATAATAAACGCATTCCTAAGAGATTTGTTCATGACAGTGGGTATTCTGGGTCATATAAATTTCTGAGGAAAGTGATGTGAGAGCCCACTCTCGAATATGTTTTGCATTTTACGTTTCATACTCCTCAAATTATGAGTATCATCAGTTTTAAACTGGTCGTTAGCGCTGAAAGCCTCGGAAATTGTTGTTGGCCTAAACCGTTCTTCAGGGTCTTTCTGGTCTTCGTTTTCTTCGTCAATGTTACGATTGTTACTTTCAGCTTCTGCAAGAATTTCTTCCCCAGTAGCTAAGGCGCACAAAGCGACACTGTCATCTATTCCAATAAATTCATCTATCTCAATTCTTTGTTCTGTACCAGCAGATGTTTGCAACTGAGTAACCAATTGAGCGAGTGGTACGTTGTCGTGTTAATCTGTGGAAGATCGTATAATTCTCGCTAGCAGAATATCATCGTCGTCCTCTGCTTGTGATGAAGAGAGATCTTTGAAACCTGCGTGGCGAAAGCAGTTGGCTGTAGTGGTCTGTGTGACCTTTTCCCAAGAACATTAGAATTGCTTCCAAAACACAAAGACTTTTCGTATCTTTCCCGTTTTCAATATTCTGTATCATTTGTAGCACATGAAGTTTTCTGTTATGTGTTTTTGAAGCTTTTATCACTTCTTGGTCCATGGGCTGTAAAACAGAGGTGATATTGGGCGGTAAATACACAAGTTTTATGCATTTCAGATTGGAGACTACAAGGTGAGCGGGACAGTTGTCTACTAGGAGAAGATTTTTTTTCCTCCAGACTTCAATTCTGCACCCCAGCTACGCAGCCATTTTTCAAAATTTGCGATGTCATCCTGGACCTAGTGTTGTTTTCATAAGTTACAGGCAAAGAGTGAATGTTTTTAAAGCAACGTGGTTTTTTAGCTTTTCCTATCACCAAATTTTTTCTTTTGCATGAACCAGTCTTATTTGCCGCAATTAATACTGTAATTCTTGTTTTGGACATTTTTCCGCCCTTGCATTCCTCGCCTTTGAATTTCAGTGTTTTGTCAGGAGTTAAATTGTAAAACAATCCGGTTTCATCAGCATTGACGATTTCTTCTGGTGTGTATCCTTCGCACAGCGCAGGCCACTTATGAGAGAGCCACTCTTTACTCACTCCTTCAGGAACGCCAGTCGCTTCA
Source organism: Cryptolaemus montrouzieri (assembly GCA_013387265.2). Lineage (NCBI taxonomy): Eukaryota > Metazoa > Arthropoda > Insecta > Coleoptera > Coccinellidae > Cryptolaemus > Cryptolaemus montrouzieri. Next base: position 7,214,624 of record JABFTP020000124.1, read on the forward strand.
TCGCAAAGTTTTACTGCCTCAATATTATAACGAGCACGAAAACGTTGTAGCCAAGACATATTCCTTATCCATATATGAGCAAAGTCGTTGGCTTTTTGTTGCAGAATTGGACCACTTATTGGGAAGTTGTTTACCCTCTGATGTTTAAACCATGTTAATAAAGCATCTACCATAACTTGATGTTCACTTGTCCTCGATCGTTTAAGTTTTGAACAGTTGCTGTCGAAAAGAACTTTTATTTTATCTCTATCCTTCCTAATCGTACATATTGTAGAATGTGAAACTCCACACTCCTTTGCAATTTCACTATTTGACTCGCCATCAATAAAGTTTCGTCGTTATAAGCGATATGTCGCTATATCCGATGTTGTTATAGGCGGTATGTTTACTGAATAGTTTACTAAAGATTCGGCCGGGACCTTACAATGTGGTCGTAATAACCGATCGATCGTTGTAAACGATGTCGTTATAATTGGTTTTGACTCTATTTCTAAAAAGTTGTTTCATATTGTGCACTGAAAATGATTCTACTTATTACCTTCAGTATGAGTACCTACATATGAAAGAAATTACCTAAACTAATGATCCTTCAGGCACTTTTCGTTAATTATATATCTATTAATAAATAGTTATCTATGCTACACAGATCAGGTGAGTAATATTAACTCACATCTAATCAGAAAAACGCAACTGCTCTGAAATTCCCTATCTCAATTCGTGTCCATCGTTATCCGTTCAAATTTGGTCATACTTCCGACAATTTTTCCTACGTTCGTGTTACTATACAAATTTTTTAATCAGAGTACAGATTACAATGAAATATTATAAATAACATTCTTATTTCGTACTAGATATTGATACCTATTAATTCATTGATTTTTTGTATCATGAGATCATTATTGTTGGAAAACAAAAAGTACGCGTGCTGATGTTAGCGCATTAAGTACGTTTGACATTTCCACTTTTGGTGCCACTTCAAAAGTACCGGTGGCATTTCAATGCGGACGTGGTGTAAAGGCATCGTTATCTATATTTGATGACAATAACACTTTCTAATTAGGCGCAATCATTTAATTGAATTTTTAACACGGTTGTCGGGCGTTTTGTAATAGTTTCTCGAACCGTGATATTTCTTTTTTTGGAATGCGAGGTGAAATTTGTGATTTATGGGAGAATCTTACCTGATTTCGAAGAAAAGAGCGCAGTATCTTCTCATTCTGGAAACGGGACTACCACTTTTATAGATATATAATAATCAACTGTTTCACTGGGCCAGTTGCATCAAAAAGTGATATTACTATGAAATTGTTTGATTTGATGTTGAGGATAACTGATGAATTTTGAATGAACTACGTCTCTGGAATGGAACTTTTTAAATCAGGACATGAAGACGTAGCATCTTTGTGGGGTACACACGGAACAGGTCGTGACATTTTTAGATCTACCGTGTCTTTAAAAAGATTGCTGTTTATTTGTCGAATCTTCAATTTGATGACATTGCATCTAGGGAAGAGCAGAAAACTGTAAACTACGCAATACTTATTTCTGAAATACGTTCATAGAATTACGATTTTTCAGAATATCATTATTGACGAAATGTTGTGTACATTCCGAGGCCAATGTTTCTTCAGGGTTTACATTAAGTCAAAACCTGCTAAATACTGCATCAAAATATTACGTTCATGTAATGCTAAGACTTGCTATAAATGTAAAGCTTTGAAATATACAGAAAAACACTGGGAAAGCATCAGAGGTCAACCTTCTATCCCCACACAATCCGTACTGCAGTTGGCTTCTCCTGTTTTTGGATCAAGCAAGAACATAACAGATAATAGATTAGTTGTGTTCTTCTGTGTAATTGACATGCTGCTTGTATCATTCTTCAATTCCTAGCTTTCATTTTCTTTGCTCCGATCAAACTATACCGAGATCTAATATTTGAGTTTGTTTCTTGCCTATTATTCTGTTGCTGTCAATCCAATTGATTCATTTTCGACTCCGATAATACCTCAAGGCAATAGTTTTCAGATATTTGTGAAAGTTGAGAAATTGAAGGGGTTTTGACAAAATATCTCCAATAAATGAAATTCTATTGTAATTAGACAAAACAGATGCATTGAGAGATTGAAATTTCTTTCTACTCATTAAATTGGTAGTCCTAGATTAGACTTCGAAGAGAAGGCCTAGCCAGACGTCTGGAAAAACCAACGACCCGTTTAACAACCCGAGGACCCCTGGAGGATAACCGAGATTTAGAGGATTCAGAGATTGAGACATCGCCATTGTTTCACCCCTTCAATTCTCTTTTGGATAAGTTTTTTTCTTTCCTTTTTTGTAGGTCAATAAAAGAAAACACTTTGTTTATACCGGGTGGAACTGAAACTAGGACCAGCCCTACACACGGAACTGTCAATACGTTCTCCATGATTATCAGTTGTGCCGAATAGAATAATCTTCCTATAGAAAATGTATTGCTCCTGAAAAGGCTCAAGGAGAAATCAGTTCAGATGGCAGCATCGAGAAAGGTTTAGAGTAAAACCGATAGATATCTTAAACGTCATAAGGAATTTTGTTTATGTACACTTGCTTATATTTAAAATCTATATTTTCTATGAGGAAAGATTATAAAGAATGGAAATTCTATAATTTGATTTTGTTTTATTATAAAAACTATTTTTTGTTCAACTTTTCGATATTTTTACAATAAACTTGGCTTTAACAGATTTTGATTTGTTTCTATTTTGAAAATGAAACAAATTCGAGTCACTTCAGAAATTCATTCACAAACAGACACAAAATGGCACTAATTGAAAGTTAGCCAAAAATTTCGAACATAACCTAGAAAACTGTTGAAAATTTCAATTATTTTTCCTGGGCGCATATTTGATCGGAAAAATTCGAAAAAAATCATGGTTGTTTATGACCAAAAGATGAACCTCCATGTGAATATTTTCAGATTTTTTATTGAAACTGCGCCCGTAAAAAAATAATTACGAAAAAAGAGAACATAACCTATAATATCGACTGTAGAGCCCCTAGAGGGCTGAAATTTTTTTGTAGGCATCTTTTCACATCCTCTATCGAATGTGATACTTAACGATTCGTTCTTAGGCAATTGTGATCATCCTAGCCTTTATTGTATTGTTTTCAAAGTAGGCCCCTTCCGGAATAATACATTCACGCCAATGAATAATCCAATCATTAAAACAAATTTCAAACTTTTTCAGGAATCGACTTCACTTCACGTCGTGAATTCTCTTTTATGTCTTCTATCGATTCAAAATGGGTACGTCGGAGTGGTAAATTGAGTGTTGGAACAAAAAAGAGACGACCGGAGTCGTATCAGGTGAATGCGGTGGTTGTTTGATGGTATTTGTTGACTTTTTGGTCAAAAATTCATTCACAATGATAGCCTTGTGGTATGATGCATTATCGTGGTGTGAAATCCATGCGTTTTCTTTCCAAAGTTCTGGCATTTTTCGACGAATATGTTCTTTCAAACGCCGCATAACGCTCTGGTGTAATATTCTTTATTTACCGTCTGACAAAGAAAACAGTCAACATTACTTTTACTTTTTATCGACTTTGACGTGTTTTTTCGGTTTCGGTTCAGTTAGAAGTTCCGAAGCTTGTTGACTGGTTTGCATGTCAAACTCATGAAACCCTGTCTCATCACCAGTTACAATGCGATTTTCAATTACCATTTCCTTCACTTTATGAAGTTACACTGTACTAGTATCTACATAAGTAAGTTCATTTCCTGTAATTGACCACTTAAAAATGACCCAACGGTCGAAACCGGTCTTGTTTGTTAAAATAAAATTGTGGTAAGTATAAAATGTATTTTACTTCGTCTTCGTTAATAACGTTGAGGGTTAACAAACGCGGGAGATTTGTAAGAAGCAATTAGTTTTTGAAAGAAACTTCGCGGACCTAATTCATCCCTGAACTATTTCTCATTAACAAAGCCTGTGAAATAGCTGTAACCTCGAAAGATGCATTGGAAACATGAATGCCGACATAAGAAAAATTCGGCCTCGACGAATGTGATTGGAAAGGTGCAGCCAATGTTTGAAGCAACTTTTTCTGTTCTGAATTGTTCGCTATAAAGAGAAAAGTTCATAAAACTAATTCAAACAGATCGCGTCACGCCATTTTCAATGGAAACAAAATAAATTGGATCGGTACAACTAACTGCCAGCAAGACGTTTCTGTGTGTATCCGATAGGGGTAGAAGTGCTCTTCCGCCCGACTTGTTCCTGTCAATCCGCGTCGTAGATTATGTCACTCGTCAATTCGATTTCTAATTGACTCCCCGGTTTCGGCGAAAGAGCGCAACAGTGGATCGCTCTGTCGGTACCCCAGATTAGCCGGCTAAGCCGCTTTCGCGGCGAGACCGCTGTTGAAAAACCGCGACCCCCGCTGAGCCGTACTAAAACAAAAAGTGGGGTTAGCCGATTCGGGTCCTTGAAATGAGGGTTCTTTTATTAGCATTCTAATGGTTTGAGAGCGTGCAAACAAAATACTCATGTAAGTGGGTTATTCAAAGCAAAGAAATGTTCTTCAGAGGATAAAGTTATAGAAATGTTGTGCTATCACGAATATATTCGAATTAATGTCGAATACAAGGTGTCCGCGCTAGAAGTCCTATTAAAAGTGTCTGGGAATCTGGATTATAAATAAATTCAATCTTTTGGCATTACTGTAAATGACTAACTTTTGTCAGTTCCAATAGAATGGTGTATTTCTTGAATTTTTCGCTCTTGATTTCAGTTTACTGTATTTCAAGTGATAAAATCTTATTGTTGATTTCTAAATAGTTTTCTGCTAATTGTTCGTATATTCGGGTTCTTTTCGTTAAATGTTCTGTAGTAGATGGTGGTCTAAATTGGTGTGTAATACTGACGAAGTGAAATGAGACCGAAACAGCAGTCTACTGTTCAAATTTATGACATCCGAACGGACTGTTCGACTGTTGTGGCCTTGGTTGAATATTTCACTCTTACATTATGCAGCAAATCATTTAAGAGTAATGATAATCTATATATATATATATATATATATATATATATAGGGGTTATATCTGTTCATGCAATCAAACTGATTCCATGAAAAATATAAATCCACCACCCGGTAATTAATACCATTGCCAGGCAATGATTATAATCAAAACATATCCTGGAATAATTATATATTAGGATAACGTTAAATGTTATGAGAATATATCAATGTACCAGAATATATACATACTATAGCATCATCAGACAGTGATATCAATGTACCAACGACTAGTGTCAGAGGCTTTCTCCCGGAAAAATCCAGTGTACGGACCTTAGTCAAGTAACACTGAATGTTACTCATTAATAGTTTCCTTTGTGTGAAGTGGTGAACGATCGAATAGAATACTGCTCTGAATATAAATATGACGAAATTGTCAGTTAATTATATTACATTTATATAAACAAATAAATAAAATATGAAATGAGATTCTGAGCAGTATAAACTAAAGAGAAAACCTATGACTCTACCTCATTATTTTTTCGGAAAGAAACCTACGGAGAATATTACAAGATTTGATGACTGTTATCTTTTGTAACTGTTCAAACAAATTTTTCTTCAGACCCAAAATCTCAATACTTTTGTGAAGATTTCTAGGAATAACACCTGTTGTGGAAATAATAATCGGTAGAATAGATATTTTTTCATTTTCCACATTTTTTAATCTCGTCGCCAAGCATCATATATTTAGAAATGTTTTCATTGTATTTATTTTGTATATTATGTGTGTCGGGTATAGCAATATCAATTATATATGTTATTTGATTCTGTTTATCATTAAGAATGATATCTGGTCTATTGTGTTTTACAGCTCTGTTGCAAAGAATTGTTTTATCAAAAAAAATATATATATATATATATATATATATATATATATATATATATATATATATATATATATATATAAAAAAGAATGTCGTGTTAGTTATACTATTTATAATTCAAGAACGGCTGTACAGATATGGCTGAAAATTGGTGGGAAGATAGCTTAAAGCCAGGAGACGGACATAGGATGCCTACTGTTTATCCCGTTCGACAGCGTTTCCGTATGACTTGGAAGTATGGATGACAATCTGATTTTTGTAAGAAATCAATATTAAAAAATCGAAGTGAATTATAAAACGAACAAAAGAAAGGAAAAAGGAAGCTTATGATAATTTAATGAATGCAATCGATGATTAAAATGGTGGTTTATATGCCCCTGGTGGAACTGGTAAGACTCATGTCATGTCAGTAATTTTAGCCACTGTTCGAATGCACGAATTTATGAATTCCAAAATCTGCTTATATATCATTGCCTTTAAGGCGGAACAGACTTCGCCGGGTCAGCTAGTGATTAATAAAACACTAATGAAAAGGGGAATCTACGTACAATAAAATAAAGGAAGAAATACATAGATATATAAACGAAAAACCATTAAAGCCGACGCAAACTTCTGAAGAAGACTGGCAAAAGATTAAAACAACACTAAAAAATGTTACAGAGAAGCACCTTAAGCAGGAGACCAGGAAAAAAATCAATCTTGGATGACAGAAGAAATCTTGGACATGATGGAAGAGAGAAGAAAATTCAGAAATAAAAACGAAACAAGATATAAACAAATACATAAAAATATCAAAATAAAAATCAAAGAAGCTATGGTTACCTGGCTAAACGAAAGATGTGAAGAAATTGAGAAACTAGAACAAAAACATGATACTTTCAACTTACACAAAAAAATAAAAGAAGGAGCTGAAATGTGGAAGCAATCCTCTTCATCTTTCGTCGAAGATAAACATGGGAAACCCCTACTGAATATAAAAGATCAAATAAACAGGTGGAAAGAATACATAGAAGACATGTTTCAAGACCAGGAGAGACAAAGCATAGATGTACAGAAAGTAGCGTCTGGACCCTACATCACAAAGGAGGAAATTATTAAAGCAACAAAACAACTAAAAACCAAAAAAGCTGTTGGAGAAGATAATATCCCAATTGAAATTATAAGGATAATTTCAGACGAACACATCGATGTTATGGAGAACTTATTTGATAAAATATACGAAACTGGAATAATACCAAAAGACTGGCTGACATCCGTGTTTATACCACTACCAAAGAAGAAGAACTCCAGGAAATGTAAAGAATATAGGATCATTAGTCTAATGAATCATATACTGAAATTGTTCCTCCGAATAATACACAATAGAATTTATAACAAATTGGACGAACACACAGGACGAACACAATTTGGCTTCAAGAATGGCTTTGGAACAAGAGAGGCACTTTTTCAATACGTGTGCTTGTTGAAAGATGTAGGATGTAGACTCTGATGTATATCTGTGTTTCATAGACTTTCAAAAGGCTTTCGACCTGGTGAAACACGATAAACTAATAGAAATTCTCAAGTCTTGTAACATAAACGACAAAGACTTGAGAATCATATCAAACCTTTACCAAGACCAAAATTTTAAAATTAGAATCAATGGAGAGACATCTGAAGACATTAACATCGAGAAAGGAGTAAGGAAAGGATGAGTTCTTTCCTCGTTGTTGTTTAACGTTTTTTCGGAAGAGTTATTTAGGAAGGTACTACAGGATACCTCGGATGGCATAATAATAAATGGACAATGCATTAACAACTTGCGATACGCAGATGACACGGTTATTCTAGCAGATAGCGCTGAAGCACTACAACGCCTAATGAACCGAGTGATAATAACATGTAAAGAATTTGCAACGAAACTAAATACAAAGAAAACAAAAACGATGGCTATCAGCAAACACCAAAACAGAAAGGTCGGAATTAGGGTCAACGGAACAGAATTAGAACAAGTAACAAAAATTACATACCTAGGAAGTAGCCTTGATGAAACTTGGGATCACTCACTAGAGATGAAAACACGCCTTGAAAAAGCACGAGCTATATTTTATAAAATGCAAAAAATACTATGCAACTGCCAACTAAATATCTCATTAAGAGTTCGAATACTGAAATGCTACGTTTTCTCCACCGTGCTATATGGCGTTGAAGCATGGACAATGACGGAAACAACACAAAAAAGAATAGAATCGTTCGAACTTTGGTGCTACCGTAGAATGCTCAGAATATCTTACATGAGTCATACGACAAACGTAGAAGTTATGCAGAGGATGAGAAAGGATCGAGAACTTGTGCAGATAATAAAAGAAAGAAAGACGCAATATTTCGGTCACATTATGAGAAACCAAAAGTACGAACTGCTTCAACTTATCATCGAAGGAAAAATCAATGGCAAAAGGGGACCGGGAAAAAGACGCAACTCCTGGTTTAAGAACTTACGTCAATGGACTAATATGAGCTCTATAGAATTGTTCAGAGCTGCAACAAATAAAATAAGATGGGCAAATGTAATCGCCAACGTCCTTAAGGATAAGGCACCGTAAGAAGAAGAATGAAAATTTACTATGTTTTTACTACCAAAAAATATAAATAAAAATGAACAATTACTGTGACCGCGGACAGTGTAAGACTAAATTACAAAGTTCAGTGGTACAGGTATAAATACAGACTATAGGATATTTATTTAGTGGTATTTTTACTTGAATGCTCCAAATATTTGGAATTTACGAAGGTCAGTCTGGTCATTCATTATCTGTGCATTATCATTAAAGAGGATTTTATATTTAAACTGATTCTAAATAATGGAGTTTTCTACCTTTTGGAGCAATATGCCAAATTTCCAAACTATCAGTACTAGGAAAGGAGTGTCTGTTTTAAATACAATGATTGGCTAATGTTGAATCTTGTTTATTTTTACTGAAAGAAGTCTGATGTTCTGTATATCTGATTTTGAAGGAACGAGCAGTTTGACCTATGAAAAAATTATTGCAATCTAGACAAGTTAACTTATGAACTCCTAATTTATTTAAATTTTGACTACGGGTTTTGGCATTAAATAGCATTGAAGACAATTTATTTTGTGGTCTGAAGGCAATTTGCGATATATTCACTTATTTCACCAAAATAGGTTAGAGGAATGAATTTCTCTAGATCGTTTGTATTTCTAGTTGGATATATTGGCTCTTAGCTATATGTGATTGTTTTCGTTTCACTATTAAATCAATTGTGATGTTATCAAAGCCGTTATAGAGAGCTATAGTTTTGATGGTCTTAAATTCTGTTTTGAGATTTCCTGATGATAAAGGTATTGAAAAGGCTCTGTGTATCATTGAATTATATGACATTTTAAACGATTGTTTGGGCATGAAACGAGTTGCTGCTCGACTAGTTGCAGAAGAACTGAATTTCCTCCAAAAATTAAATCGCTTAAAGTTCGCTTAAGGCCTGCTAGAACAAGTCCATGTCTACGCCACATTCATAAAACGCATTGTAACTTGTGATAAGACATGGGTTTATGTATTTGCCAAATTTTAAAAAGAAAACTCATGAATTTTGTATCGCAATAATGCACTGTCGCACAAGGATATCATTTTGAATTGATGTTATAATCTTGATATTTAATCTTGTTTGAGTCTAGCATTGAAGAAGTCAAAATAGTGTTGTTTTTCGTTATTGCATTGTGGATTTCCAGTTTTTCCAATAAGAGTTAAAGCTTCGTGCGTTCTCTTGATGGAAAATTTCTTTTCACTTTTCTGTTAATCGCGAGTTTCACAGAAAACCTTCATGCGGAACAGCCTTGTCTTTTGAGAATGTCTTCTCGAAGAATATTCCTTTTCAAGATTGAGCAATCTGTTTTTTTCACAAGAAACCACGTACGATGTTTTTTACCAAATTACATGAATCCTGGCTATTCCAAACGCACGCAGTAGGTTCCTACTGATACCAAAAATCCAATATATTTAAAAGGCAATCTGCAAAAAAAGATGTGACCTCGAAAAGACAAAGTTATATACCATATACTCAACACGTGAAACAGTGAAAGTGGAAAAAGGGCTTACGAAGAGATATAACAGTTGTTGCAGGAACGAAAAGAAAGTAAATCGTTTCTATGAAACCATATTAAGTTCGCGAAGAACTGAAAACAGTGAAAGTAGTGAAACATTGTTGGAAAATCCCTCGCGGGAGCTTCCTCCCATTCGTATCTCGTAGTAATATCATTATGTATCGCGTAAATAACACAGGTTGCATAAAATAACATAATAACGCTAATAACAGAGGAAGCTTTTCCACGAAATTTATGGTGGGGGAATTTGAAACGTTATTCATTGAAATGAAGTTGAGCGCGGGAAGAATTTGAAATAAATTCGAAAATTGAGCGTATTTTGATGTGCTGAAGCTGCTTTACACGTGTTGCTACTGAAATTTCAATTCTTTTTCGTTTTCTTTGAATATCTTTTCGATTTACTTGGTTCAAATTGGAAATGTTGGTTCTTTCTAGGGGTCTTCCAATTTGTTGCAAACGTTCACAGAATGACATTTCCCAAGGGGTCGTATCTCTTTTTACTCCGAACCAATTTTCTGCTTTAACGCTACTAGTGACAAAACATGGTGTTTTCTACAACGGCATGAAGGTGAACGCCAAAGATTCGAATAAGTGCACTAAGACGCCATCGACATTGATCAATACTTGTGACTGATTATTTGACCAGAATCATATTTTGCCATGAAAGAAATTCGCTATGAGGATATAGAGGCAATCTAAAAGCTTTGTACCATAATTTCAACTTCTGACCTCGGTCATTGACGCTACATCACAGGGTAGGTCTTGGCCATCTCAACAACACGCTTCCACTCGACTGAAAATTCTCATACATATCTCCTTCCCTTCTCCATCTATACAGGGTGCTTCAACGAAAACTAATCTACCAAGATATTCATTTCTGATCAAAACGCAAAAACAGTTCAATTTTTGTTTCAAGCGGGACATCTTTTGGGGTACAATACTTGCCTGAAATATCAACCCCCTAAGCGGGGGTTGCAATCTTTGAACATTTTGAATAGGGAAGATGGATCGAGTTATGACTCAAAAGAAAGGTGGTATCTTTGTCTACATTGCCTTGAACGAATTTCCATATTCAATTGAAAACTGTGAAAGATACAGGGTGAGCAACTGAAAGAAAGGGAAGACTATTTCCCTGAGACTATTCAAGTTTCGGTGAGGTAAAATAGAACAGATCCATGCTGATCAATGGCAGTCATCATTAAGTACCATCCTCATCTCGGTTTTCAACCCCTGGAGTAGGGGTGACAACCCTTGAAAAATTGGAAGAGGGTATATGGGTAGAGTGTTAACTCGAAAGAAAGGTATTATCTTTGTCTGCATTTCCGTGAAAGAATTTTCACTTTTAATTAAAAACTGTAGAAGATACAGAGTGAGCCACTGAAAAATAGAGAAGACTATCGCCCCTAGACTATTGGAGTATTAGTGCGAAAAACTGAAATAGATTCATTTCGATCAAAGATGACAGCCTTTGATTTCAGTAGCCGACTCTGTATCTTCTACAGTTTTCAATCAAAAATGAAAACTCGTTCACGGGAATTCAGACAAAGATAATACCTTTCTTTCGAGGTATCACTCGAACCATCTACCCTCTTCCAAATTTTCAATGGTGGTCACCCCTCCCTTTAGGGGTTGAAATTCGAGATGAGGATGGTACTTGATGATGACTGCCATTGATCAGCATGGATCTGTTCCATTTTACTTCACTGAAACTTGAATAGTCTTTCCCCTCTTTCAGTTGCTCACCCTGTATCTCTTACAGTTTTCAATTAAAAACGGAAATTCGTTCAATACGATGTAGGCAAAGATACCACCTTTTTTTTGAGTCATCACTCGACCCATCTTCCTTCTTCAAAATGTTCAAGGCTTGCAACGCCTGCTTAGGGGTTAATATTTCAGGCAAGTTTCGTACCCCAAAAGATGTCCCCTTGAAACAAAAATTGACCTGTTTTTGCATTTTGATCTGAAATGAATATGTTGGTAGATATAGCCTCTGTTTAATTTTCGTTGAAGCACCCTGTATATCTTTGCCATATGTCTAGGGCTACTTTCTCAGTAACATTCATTTTCCGCAGCTCACATCCCTACTGTCGGTTGTATCTTTGATACATCTACAATTTAGCGTTTCTACCATATTTTCATTGATCTTAATATATTTGCTACTTTGCTCCCTTAACGATTCTTTCATATATTTCAGTTGTTTCTTTTTCGTTGTTCGTTATTTTGACGATAAGATAAGTAGAATGTTTCAGTTTCTCAAATTCGTAGCGTGTTTTGTCTATACCTGATTTCAAATTTCAAATGTCCCAATTGCTGTTCTGTTTCATTTGCATCTGTTTTAATATATTTCGTTCTTTTGTCCTTGATTTTAATATTTCTAGTATTTGTAGCTGCCTCAACCTTCTTTATCCCTTCTGTTAAACAACCTCTACTTCTTGCCGAATAGAGCTATATCATCAGCATATGCCATGAATTCTCTTTTGTTTCCCTGAGTATTTTCTCGTGTTATTTTTCACAATATTGCTGACAAAGGATCTCCTTGCATCAATTGGCGTATTAATAACCATCCCTGTAATTTTCATTAGTTCCTCCTACCAAATACCTCAGTTTATTTTTTAAAAACACAGTTTTCTTCTGATGACTGCCCTTTACTTTCCTACCTCTCTTGCTTTTTATTAGAGTTATTCTCCAATGACTCCATTTGTCTTTCAATATTCTGCATCTTCCTTTTCCTAAAATCTCTTTCACTTCTCCTCTACAATGTTTTTAATGTACTTCATTTTCCATCTTAATCAGAGCAATCTTTTTCATTCTCGCCTCTTCCCTTCTTTTTACTTATTCTCCACATTAACAGTCGTCCTATTTTTTCCTCTTTCACTATTCAGTATTCCAGGTCCTTTTCGCTTTGCTTCTTCGAAACTCTCCCATCTTTCTTTCATACTTCCCTCGCTTCGTTGTTAAAGTACTCGCTTGCTCTTCTATTTTTGCTTCCCATTCAGCCAACTTCCCAATTTTATATATCTTCCTAGCACTTCTACTTCTTGTTTTTAACGGTGATTGTCTATACTATTTTCTCGTATCAAAAAGTGAACACTGTCTGCATCTGCCTCTCTGTCACTTCTTACATTTGTAACATATCTCAGATGTTTGCCTTGGAGTAGTATAAGGTCTATCTGATTTATTGTATGCCGGATCGGTGCTAAACATATGGATTTCTTTACATAGAAAATATTCACTAATGCATAGAATTTCTTAATTTCGCCCTCGTTATGCATATATTTTATTTCCTTTTCAAGCTTTTTTCTCTTCAGTATAACGCGCTGTTTCACAACTGCATTGAATTTCCTAATTTCTCCCTTGTTATGCATATCTTCTATTTCTTTTATCTCCTTTCTCAAGTTTTCATTTTCTTTTTGTTTCAAGATCTCTTCAGGATTTTTCCTCAATTTTTTGACAACATATTTGCTATCGCCAGGTTCTCATACTCTTCATCGTAGAAGGTAGCATTGTGTTAGTGGTTTCTTTGGTTACAATCTTCAAGCTGATTCCAAGATAGCAGTTTGATGTCCTCCTATCTTTCTTCTAGATAATTGAACTGTGTTTCTTTCACTATCTCTTTAATTGCATCTTCACCTTGCTGGTGGCTACGTAATATGTACACAACCTCATCTGTTTCTTTCGTTTATAGTGGAAGGACTTGACAGTCAAATCGATCACATGCAGGCATCAAATGAACACTGTTCTTCATTTTTAGAGCAATGGTCCGATTGTAGCTTGGATCTCTGCTGAGGTCCATGCTAACGAACATGTCTATAGACTTCCTAAAACACTCGTTTGAAATGCTTATTGTTCTTGCGAATCATTATTAAAGCAGATGGAGATATTTCGAATAAATTTTTACTTTGACACTTGATAGGTGTCACTCGAATTTTATTTCTACATCGTTAATTAACAATGGATACTTCTCCGCTACTCTAATTAAAATTTTCAATCTTCCTTTAACGACGGTAGTATTCGAATCTACCCGATTCGTATCATCTAGCGAAATAATTCGCCGATTGCGAAATCTGCTAGAACTAACGCAATACAGCAAAATTATCAGACTGCAACGGACAACAAGCTCCAGAACAAGTTGAACGCGAAAGACGCCGAGGCGCGGGGAGACAAAGACGGCAGAAGGATATTGCTCCCCCACGCGAAAGCGAGAGAGACGGGAAGAGAGAGAGCGAAAGGCGAACATCCCGTCGTTCGAGGGACTCACCGACTACACAAACATTAATTTTCAGGGATGAACGCGTGCATAGGAACTGACAACTATCTTATCCGGAGCAATTTGTTTCATTCTTTTATTTCTATCTTTCGCCTTCCGAGTTGTGTGTGCTAGGGGTCGCCTGTTCTGGGCATTTCTATTCGGAATTTGGACGTCTAATGCGTTCGATTTACGGGAAATAGAGTCGTGTTCGAAACGGGAAAGTCGCAGGACTTTTTTGTCTCTTATTAGACATTAATATCCATTGGATCAAACGCACAACGTCTGTCTCTGATTATACTGGACAGGATACACCATTATACACTACAAACAAGAATGCAGTCCAAACGGTGGACTACACGGTTTTAAAAAAACAGGAACTGTTTTTTCGACTGGAAAAGTGACGGAAACTGTTTTTTGGAATAGTCAAGGAGTTTTTTCAATCGATTATCCTCAAAAAGGAAAGACCATCGAAGGAGTATACTACGCATACTTGACAAGCTAAAACTATAACTTGCAGAAAAACGGCCACATTTTCAGAAAAAGAAATTTCTATTTCCCAAGATAACGCACCGCCTCACATTTTAGCGGTGCCAAGGAAAAAATCCACGAATTACGGTTTCAACTACTTGACCAACCGCCTTACTCACCAGATCTAGCACCCAGTAACTTCTTTTAGTACCTTCATCTAGAAATTACGCTCGAAGGACAGAGATTTCTGTCAAATAAAGAGGAAATCTTGGTAAGTTCAGGATGAGGAAACCGTATCTCGACATTGGACGTATGAAAATTCTTTATTGTGCTCATTCACAAATATTTTACGGAATTTTGGGTTGGGGTGCATGTAATTGCTACTTGGGGTTGCTGCCTTGTTGACCCTGAAACCTATGTTTTCTCCAGGATTTGTTTTGAGAAAACTATTGAAGATAGAAAGCTCAAATTCGGTAGTGTTATAAAGCATCACTCATTTCCTCACCCTAATTTTTTTTTGAATGACTGGATGAAAAAGGGAAAAGGGGGAGTCCGTCAATGGCGGTCCGTCATGGAAGAGCTGTCCCGCTAGCGGAAGTAATTCCACCAAAACCGCTTATCTGAAACACAAACACAAGACATATTCTTAATCAGCACAAAATTTTGAATAAACAAGACTACAACCATGAAAAAATAATGAAAAATTCAGAAATTATGGTCTTTTGAAAAATTAATCCAATTTCTTCAATTTTCCGTCTACAAATCGTTATGTAAATATGACAATTTCTATAATGTTTGAATTTCTGTAGTCATATTTTATTTTTACAACCCTAATGAATATTCGTGACAATTTTAGTTGCGATTACTTGACTACGGCTTCAATTACTTCCGATAGTTGGAAAACGTAGTTTAAAGTTTCATTCGAGTATGAAATCTTATTGGCTATACTGGGGCAATAAAGTCCAACCTCTTCCTCTTCGAAAAATGCATCCTGACTTTAGATAATTAGACAGGGTTGAGCTCAATTTAAATAACGTGGCATTTTCGGACATTCGGAAATCTTTTATTTTGTCAAACCACACCTTCGCGACTGAGTTACTGGCCTTAACCCTGATGTATTTTGAGCATCACTAGTTATAGCCATTATCCTACAAGCAATTCGAGTATTCATTTTTAATTGAAAGAGTCACGTGATAATCTCGCTAGGGAAAATATATCCAGTTATGAGGAGACTATGGTGAAAAATGAAAAATATTCAGAAAAATTGTCTTGTATCTTTATTAGGTCGGAAACATTTCAGACTACCTCGTAAAACCATAACTTGTATACAACATCATTCCAATATTATTTCTAGAATTAGAATAAGTAATAAAATATTTTGATCATGTTTTGAACAAAATATTTCTGGAACTAAATGGATGTTTTAACTATTTTCATAACATTCGAATTGTGGAGGCCGTTACTTGATGTAGATCCATGATATAAATAAGATAAAAAACACAAGGTTTAACTTTAATCTACACTTTATTTGAAAAAATTCGACAACGTTTCGCTGACACAGGAGCTTTATCAAGAATGAAAAACAGAATGAAAAGTATGGTATTATAAACAAATCGTAGAACAAGTTGGATGAATAACAGGAAAATCCACACCGAGCCATTGTACAGTCAGTATGAAAGGTAATAAGAACTAATTAAACAAGTTAAGTAGGGGTGAATAATTCACATCTACCTGTTCATTCAAAAGCTTGTCCGAATGTTTGTATCTATTTATTTCTAATGCTTCTAGGAGATCTAATTTTGAACTTTTTGATTTTATATGTAATATGTCAAAGTTTTTATTGAATGAATGGTTCATAAGTCTAATTGACGAGTAGTTCCAATGAAACATACTAAGATGTCGTCAAAATATCTATACCAATGAAGAAATTTGGAAATGAGTAAATGTGTATGAATTTTCTGTTCAATATTATTCATAAAAAGCTCTCTGTGTTGGTTTACGAAAGACCGAAAAAACATGAAAAGTGGACTCAATTTCTATCGGAATTTCCTAATTGACGATGATCAAACCATTTTACCGATAAAGAAATTTGGAAATGAGTGGATGTGTATGAATTTTCTATATTATTCATAAAATCTCTGTAATAGATGTTGTTGAAATTGAAAAAAAATAATTTTGTTCAATGCAAACGTCCAATAGATTCAATATTTCTGATTTATTTATATATATATATATATATATATATATATATATATATATATATATATATATATAATTATATAAATCTAACCTAACCTAACTGTACAATGGCTCGATGTGGATTTTCCTGTTATTCATCCAACTTGTTCTACGATTTGTTTATAATACCATAGTCTTCATTCTGTTTTTCATTCTTGATAAAGCTGCTGTGTCAGCGAAACGTCGTCGAATTTTTTCAAATAAAGTGTAGATTAAAGTTAAACCTTGTGTTTTTTATCTCATTTATTTTCATAACATTGTTGTACAATGAAAATCGGCAGACTAACCTCAAACACTGTACTGTCAAACTGTCCGTTTTTAGTTGCCAACATTATCGCACAAAAGGTAGAAAATTCAAATGCTTCGTGAACATTCAAAACATATTAACAACTATTTTACCTATCTAATATATTGATTATCAAACTTATCGACCATATTTAGCCAATATTCCTCATACCATAAAAGAGTCAAGAAACGATATTAGATTCTCGAGGAAACTTCGGCGTACATTATAACAGATAGCCAATCTGTTATTGGCGTTGAGTAATGTAACGGAGGTTCGAGATCCACGTTATTACACAGGAAGTATAGAAAGAAAACTTTCGAATTTTCGATAAAGCGAGAAACCGAAAGAAGTCCATTTATTCCGGCTTCGCTTTCGCCGACGAAAAGAACAAGCGAAATAACTGATGATGTTCCACGATCATATTGGAGAGGAAGGTATCGATTAGGTGTTTATTATGAACGATTGGTTTTGAACTCGGGATATTTCCTGGAATATAAAGTTATCGATGCTGCAAGTGGTAGATTATGCGCATAACTTAGTTCCTGTGAGATGTTATTCGATAAATATCAGTCATAGGGTTTTTTGAGACTGGATTGAACGCAGTTTATTCTATTGCGAATTTTGTTAGAGTCCCTTAGAGTTGTTCAATTGTGGGAAAGACGTGGAAATAATTTCATTCTGAAATTTTACTCCAAGAAACTATCGCGTCATCTAGCGAATTACTTGAGATTATTGTTTGTTCTTAATGTTTTTCTTGTACAACGTATTTTGAGGATAAGCGAAGTATAAGTCGAGGAAACGAAGCACTAAAAGAAGTCTCACTGTCGATATTATGCGTAGTAGACGGATTTTGATCAGGAAACTCGCGTTCTATTCGGAAATACCACTTATTTATCTATGGGAAATTGCATTTCTACATAAGGAAAATGCACTTCTCAGAGTACATCTTAAACGGCTATATGAAAAAAAAAATTTAAAACTCGATGAGCACAATTTTTACAACAAATGCCCTCGATGTACCTGGTGCTCAGGATGGCTGGTATCTGGGTCGTCTTCTGGAGTTTCGGGCAAAATATTTATAACAATTAGGATTTACGGCTTGAACAGAAATGAAGTCAAGCTTTAGTTTTTAAAATACGAGAAAAGTCAGGTTTTTCCACAGAATTGAAGCTTCTTCAATCGAAAAACTTGAAAGTTCGAATCAGAACACAATTGCAGAAAAACATTGAACTTTCGCTTGTACTATATTGAAAATATAAGTACAGAACATATCAGAACATAAGTGTAATTTAATTTAGGAATCTGAAAGGAATTCATAAAGTTGTTGAAGGAAACACGAATACAGAACAAGAACAATAGTGAAAATGAAATATATATTTTCAAATAAAAGACATCATTAAAACAACATAAATAAATTGTTTATAAAACAATTAAAATAAACTTCTGTAAAGCAAAAAACAGTAACATCATTAACTAGTTTATAGTAAGCTTATTTTGAACCAAGATATTTCTTTTATACATTTATATATTTTTTAAATCGTGGTGTACATATTTTATATATACGAGTTTCGGGAAAGTCTCTTGATTTCCCCATCTAATCTAACCCCACGCAGTTCTTACATGCTAATCAGCATTATTCCAAGCACCAAGGTTGAAAATACTCATCACCAATAACCATGGTTGAATTATTTATGTAAACATATGAAAATATACAGTGTTACCTGAAAATTCATGCTCAGCAACCTCAAAAAACCTTGAGTTGACAAGCTATAATCAGACCCAGATACTAATCTCTCTGACACCAAGTACATCGGGGACACTCGTCGTGGTGAAATTCATGCTCATCGACCTTAAAAACTTCGGAGTTGACAAGCTTCAATCATTTTTGTAAAAAATTTGCCCAAAACTCCAGGAGATGACCCAGGTACCAATCACCTTGGCACCAGGTGCATCAGGGACACTTGTCGTCGTGAAATTCGTGGTCAGAGACCTCCAAAACCCTCTGGTAGACGAGATTTAATCATTGGCAAGCAAATTTTCATTATTGAGCTACAGAAAAAAGGTGGAAATACAAGGCCAGTCATTGTACCAAAGTATCTAGAATGCTCTAAGAAATTTACGTACAAAATCAAGAATACAAAGTACCCAAAAACCCCCTTGCATTCAGATCCATTTCTTCCCAAATTCCCATCAGTCTGTCTTGAATCTCATTCACGGCAGCTGTCTGGTTTCGCTGGTTTCACGATCTTCTACTGAGAATATCCCAGGGAAATGAGCTTGGTGAGGTCTGACGTTATACATAAACAGAAAATTTCTTCACCCATAATTGCAAATGGTACAACATATTCTTCTTAAATGTCTGGAACGTATCGCGGAGTATTCAGGGTTCAATTGTTTACCTTGACCAGATCACTGCGGACATTCGAAGAAATTCCTCTCCACGCTATTACTGAACCTCAACCAAAACCATAGGCACTAGATATTACTTATTTCGAACGTCGATCGCAATGTAAAAGACAAAATCTTGCCTGGTAACCAATTGACATCTTTCCTGGCAAATTCAATTATGCTCCTCGATGTGCTGCCATCAGAGTTGAGACGTTGTTGTATCGTTTCAGTTCTTATTTTAACTCTACTGTTCTATCGAAACTAGAGGTAGTCTAGCATTATTCAACGTTGTTGCCCTTCATGCCCAGATCTCTTTTCATGACTAGTTGTCTGCACCTCCAGATCATCCTGAAAACACTTGAATGGGTCAGCCCAATCCTTTGGTCCATTCTTGTATAATTCTTGTATAACCTAGGTCATCTAACACCACTGTTTCAGCAAACTCTGCTTGGTTCAAATTTCGTGATTCGCGTTACATTATTACGGAAAATTGAACTGAACAGATGCTACTCGCAAAATTTATTTTATTTCTCATGAGATGAACATGAGCCCTAGAAAAAACATCGAAATTCGTTGTCATATGTCCGAACTTATCAGACAAAAATCATATGCTTATAGTTATTTGCTTACCAAATGAAAAATTTGATAACCTGAAATTGTGCGTTCCTGTATATTTTCTATTCTTATGCCTAAGCTCATGGTGGTACTAAGCGTAGTTTGAATCAAATAGAGCAGTTTGGTCTCTTAATGTCCAGATAGTTATCCGCACTTGTTCGGTCCTGTACGGTTTGTCAACTCTTTTTGAAATATCGATTGGAAGTCCTTGTATATTTACTATTCTTAGGCCTAAACTCATGGTGGTACTCGCCGTAGTTTGAATGAAATAGTCTGACGATTTGCCGCTCTTGTACGGTCCTGTGCGGTTTGTCAACGCTTTTTGAAATATTAACTGGAAGTTTCTGTATATTTTCTAGTTTTAGACCTTAGCTCATGGCGGTACTCGCCGTAGTTTGACTGATATAGAATATTTTGTTCTATGAATGTCCAGATGGTTTTCCGTTGTTATACGGTCCTGTACGGTTTGTTAACTTTTTTGAAATATCGATTGGAACTCTCGATATATGTTCTATTTTTAGTTCTAAGCTCATGGTGGTACTCATAGTAGTTTGAATGAAATAGTTAATTTTGTTCTATGACTGTTCTGACGATTTGCCGCTCTTATACGGTCCTGTGCGGTTTGTCAACTCTTTATGAAACATCGATTAGTACTCTCTGTATATGTTCTATTTCAAGGTGTAAGCTCTTAGTGGTACTCATCTTAGTTTGAATGAAAGAGTGCTTTTTGTTCTAGGAATGTTCTGACATTTTGCAGCTGATGTACGGTCCTGTGTGGCTTATGTTCTATTTCTTTGCTAAAATTCATGCTATTATATGAATGATATAGAAAAATTTGTTCATTGTTACTTCATCGAATAATCAAATTATTTGGTATGTACTGAACCAGTTACTTAAAAAATTATTTATACATGCCTCCCTTGCCTGAATGACTAACTATCCACATTTAACAGTAAAGTCGTCGCTAAGTGTTCTAAAATCATCCCTGAAGAAGAAGGAGAAATATTTTAGATTTGGCAACGTAGTGCACAGTGTTCCCACATACAACGCTCACCAGGTCAGAAGCTGTTGATGGAAAAGTGTGGTTAAGTTCACACCGATATGTGGCGCACAATGTTGTCTTCAGGTATTATCGTTATATAATTAGGAACTGATACAGCATAGGGCGTGGTCCAGACTAAAGACGGTGACCGTTATTCTGCTGTATTCGAAATTTTTATACGTCAACTGCAAGAATTCGATAGGTTTAATTACACATGGAAATCGAGCTTCATTAGAAGTCGCCTTGACTTAATCAATCTCAACCTATACATTCCGAAATAGTCAGAATCTCTAACGGCAGTTTTCAAACGACTGATTCGTCACAAAAATCGACGAATTAACCATGTCGAATATCTTAATATTCATCGAGCATGACATCGTCCGTTCTCCAGTATCCGGATTTAGCATCGTTCCCGTTTTCTCCTCGCAAATTTTTACGGAATTTCTTCGAACCTGGAGGCAGTTTCCTGCTTCGCCACTCCCCGGCACAGATACAGCAATTTCCGGTTCCGTCTTAACAGCGATCCGAGAAGGCCGTTCCGAGGAGGGCAGAAGGCAACTGGATCTTGGTAATGGAAATTTCATCAATTATGTAGCCGTCTTGATATGGGTTTTATTAATTGATGACAGATGCTGTTGAGACGGATTCGACGTGTATAATGCACAAGTAGAGCGCCGGAAACTGAGACTTTGCTATGTACGCCTGAACTGTACCTGTTCGATAGGGTGCACTTCGGTGAAGGAGTTAATTATTCGCGTGAGAAATTTGTGGAATATGCGAGGGAGTATAATTAGTATCTGGTATTGGTACGTGGAGAACTTATTATCTTATTCACTTTGAAATTCGAAACCTAGTACAACTCTTTGCATAATACTATGACTGCCAAGCCAAATTTCGAAAACTGATCCAAAACGCTGAGGGTAGTTTTCAGCTAATAATTACATATAATTCATATCGCTCACGAAATGGATGGATTCGTATTTAAATAACAGGTTGCAATTTGTCGTAGTGAATGGAATTTATTCAATCGTCTTCAACGTTACTTCTGGAGTACCGCAGGGGTCTCACTTTGGACCACTTCTCTTTTTAAACGGTTTTATTTAGCTTACCCCGTTTGTTTTATTTATTCTTGGGTCAAATTTAGTAATTCAAATTTCACCCTCTTCCTGTCAACCGATTAATCTGAAATTTTGGATACACTTTGGATTTTGGTGACAATACAATTATATTTATTCATTATCATTATAAATACAAGATGGCCGCCGCTACAAAATGGCGGCTAATTTATGTTTTATTAATCCCATCAATATGGGTATCGAATGAAAGGGCTCAACAAGCAGAATACAATATACTATAAAAAATTGAAATCCAAGATGGCGGCCGCTACAAAATGGCGGATAACATAGCTTTATCAATCCCATCAATATGGTATCAAATGAAAGGGCTCAACAATCAGAATACAATATACTATAAAAATTGAAATCCAAGATGGCGGCCGCTACAAAATGGCGGATAACGTAGGTTTTATCAATCCTATCAATATGGGTATCAAATGAGAGTGCTCAACCAGTAGAATACAATGTATCCAGCCTGAATTCACCACCCAAGTCAAGATTTTGTATCGTGTTGAGGACTGTGTGGCGTTAGGGTGGCTAAAAATGATACGTCGTTAGCGGTACACCACCCAAGTTAAGGTGAAAGGTTAAAACGCGCCAAGAACTGTATGGCATTAGGGTGGATAAAATGATATGTCGTTAGCGTTTTCCCCTCAAGACTCAGGCGCATCTTGTTGTACATAGCCTTGCCCTTTATTGGACCTCTAGGGGTCGACCGTTTAAATGTCCATTACTCGTGGGAACAAAATGGTAAAAAAAAATATAAAAAATACAAACATAAATAAAACAGAAACTGCAACACAACGTAAACGAAGGCTTCAAAAAGCGAAAGAAAAGTATCAAGCAAAACGAGCTAAAGAAAGTGAAGGTGATAGAAAAGTCGATTACAGAAACGACGGAACAATTAGCGTCAAAACACCTGAGCAATATGAGGCCAGGTTAAAATATGAAGCAACGTCAGCGAGATATACAGATGGTAGCGTCAGAAACGCCTGAAGAATATGAAGTTAGATTAATACAAAGCCGTGAAAGACAAAGACAGCAGTTGGGTTCAGAAACGCCTAAACATCGCGATACGAGGTTAAGTAAACAACGAGAGCGTACCCAGCAATGCAGAGCTAATAATCTGCAGGCATTCGAGAATGCTATTAACACAATTTGTATACATGTCAAGCCTACGTGGCTCTTAGTAGAGTAAGATCTTTGCAGGGACTACGTATAGAGGAGTTGGATTGCAATAAACTAACGGGCAAGAAACCTTGCAATAATGAAGCACTAAATGAATTAAAAAGAATGCGAAATAAAAACTAAAAACTAGAAAATAAAAATAGGTAAAAAACTTTTAAGGTAAACGGTTTTATGTTAAACATACATTGCACTGTTTAAGATAAATGTACTAAAAACCAAAAATAATAAAATAGATACAGTCGTGGAAATTATAAACATATGCATAGACTAGACTAAAATAAAACCGTGGGGCAAGTCAATTGTCTACAATCGTTGATTAAAATGTTTGTTTTGTAATGTTACACTATAATTATTAGGCAGTTGTGCAACCGACAACGATGGACGTGTGATAAGTAGGGCTAGAATGTGGAAACAAGCTAGCAAGCTCGATTATGAGCGAGTTTTAGGGTTTCATAGTGGTGAGCGAGTAGTACTTTTGTCATATGTTTTGTCGATTAAAGACAAACAACAAGCAGTGAAACGATTCCTCGCCAGCCAGCAGTGTGAATGTCCAACGATAAACTAGTTAAAACATCTCTTTCATTTACATGGAGTGTATAACTATTAGAATTTCCATGAGCCCGTCTGCGGGCCAACTGCCTAACGACGAATTAAACGATTCTTCTATCGCACATTAAGTCGATAATTTGTAGACAATTGACGTGCCCCACGGTTTTATTTTAGTCTAGTCTATGCATATGTTTATAATTCCCACGACTGTATCTATTTTATTATTTTTTGGTTTTTAGTACATTTATCTTAAACAGTGCAATGTATGTTTAACATAAAACCGTTTAACTTAAAAAGTTTTTTTACCTATTTTTATTAGTCTATATCAATGATATCTCTGAGTGCTTTTTGAATACCTATCTCGAGTTACATGCCGACGATCTCAAAATATACAGACGTGTGGAATCTTTTTCTGATATAGATGCATTTCAAAGTGACTTCGATTGTTTACGTTCTGCAACTCCAGATATTTCAAACATAATATTGACAAATGTCAGGATATCACTTTTACCAAGAATACTAACAGCATACGAAAAACATTCACTCTTGCAGGCTTAGATATAGCAAGATCAAATTGCATCAAAGATCTTGGCATAATGCTTGATGAAACTCTCATTCTCCGTTCACGTTGATTATATCAAAAGCTTTCAAAATGCTCGGTTTCGTGTTGAGGATAACGAAGAACTTCAAAAGGGAGAATTTACTTAAAAAATTGTATTTCACACTAGTAAGAAGCAACTTGGAGTATGCAACCCCCAGTTGGTCTCCCCATTTTTATATTTATATAGATAGAATAGAGAAAGTACAAAGAAAGTTTATCAAAAACCTTAACTTTAGATTCAATCGATGTGGACCGGCGAGTGATTAACATCTTGAGTCTGGAGCATAGAAGGATGCTTTTCGATGGAATATTTTTGTACCGTTCTATGAACTGTCAATTCAATTATCATCTCATCAATTCTTTTCTTTTCAACGTTCCTCAGTATAATAATCGTCGAAATTCACTTTTCTATGTTCCAAAAGCTCGAACTGCCCTTTATTATAACTCTGTGTTCCTGAAAATAATGCGTTTTGCTAATTTCTACCTGAATAATGTAGACTTGTTTTCAGTGAGCCTTTACAATTTCAAAAAAACTTTATTTACTTACTTGAGAACTCACAATTGGGTTATGTTATGTGCCGAATTTCATAAATTTAGTAGTGTTTCATGTAGAGAATTTCCATTTTCTTTTTCCTTTTATTTATAAGCTTGAATAGTGTAAACATGTTTTCGAGGACGACTCGTTGAAAATTGTATTATTATTGTTTCTAGTTAGAGAACCCCTGTAATTGGGATCACCTGTTGGGGTTCCTGTTTAATAAAATAAAATAAAAAAAACACCATTCATTCTTCTGTTGCGTCGTTTTCCCTTAACTTGGAAAATTTTCGTAGCGAACGAGCGCCTGAGGCATTATCATGCCTAGATGCCCAAGCGGTCATTCTGGCGGTCAGACACAATACCGCATCAGTTCAGAATAATGGCCGCGTCGAGAGTGGGGGCGCAAGGCTACTTGTAAACAATCATTATTGTGAATTACCAAATTGAGAGCACATCGTAGTGCCGAAGTAAAGTGAAAAAAACCATGGATAGTCGTCCAAAAAGCATGGTAAAAATGGCATTGGATAAATGCTTTTACGGTCAGTAAATAAAAATAATGAAAAGCTTTTTATGGACAGTCATATTCTCTTCAGATGATGATGATAATGTGGACTACAACTCTTTCGATTCACGAACTGATCAAATGTACGTACCATCAAGTGATGAAGCAGTTCTCCAGAATTCAGATTTGTTATCCGAAAATTAAGAGAATCTTGATCTGGAAAATATAACGAGGAAAATTATCCTTTCTGAAGGAAGAGAATCAGACAATATTTCACTTGGAGATTTACAGAGCTGTTCCTACTCGACTCAAAATGAGATAAGAAGAAATGGAAGCCAGACCGAAAACGTGATCGTACATGAATATGAATCATCATCATCTGACGAGGAGCAATCTGACCAGGACTTCAATGGAAGCAGAAGCGAATTGAAAGGAAATCATTAGGTATTTGAATACAATGCAGAAGCGGGATTATCTCCAAATTATGCAGCAGTTATCTCTTATGACTTGTCTCCATACTCTTGTTTTCGAGCATTTCTCGATGAAAACATTATGAGAGATTTGGGTCCTCATCGATTACATTTAACACGATAGATCTGAAGGATGTCAAAGCTAAAATCGAAGGACTGAATGTCTCGAAGGTTCCAGGTCGGGACGCCATCCCACCAATTTTTATAGAATCTTGCTGCCCTAGCTTGGCGACTCCACTTCAAATTATTTTCAACAAATCTTTAGTACAAGTTGTCTTTCCAGATAAGTGGAAGGTGGCAAAGATCGTACCCACTTTCAAAAGTGGTAGGAAAAACGAAGTAAGTCATTACTGACCTATCTCTATTCTGAGTTATTTCAATAAAATTTTTGAGGCA
The DNA here is from genome assembly GCA_013387265.2 of Cryptolaemus montrouzieri. Classification (NCBI taxonomy): domain Eukaryota; kingdom Metazoa; phylum Arthropoda; class Insecta; order Coleoptera; family Coccinellidae; genus Cryptolaemus; species Cryptolaemus montrouzieri. The sequence goes on from JABFTP020000124.1 coordinate 7,241,253, forward strand.
ATAGTAACTGAGAAATGTTTTCATTTATCCAGTTCTAAGTTGATTCAATCTCAACATGGGTTTTTCAATGGGAGATCGGTGTTAACTAATTTAACTCCCTACATTCAATTCATAAGTAGTAGTTTTCATGATAATATTCAAGTTGATGCCGTCTTCACAGACATGGCTAAGGCCTTTGATAAGGTACATCATGCAACTTTGTTGAGGGTTCTAGAGGACTTTGGTGTAGTGGGGTCCTCACTGAAATGGCTAGAATCGTATCTGTCGGATAGACTGCAGTATGTTGCACTCATTTGCGCTCATTCCAGTTTCGTTCGTGTCAGCTCTGGTGTTCCTCAAGGGTCACATCTGGGTCCCTTTTTATTTTCAATTTACATCAATGATATTTCGGAATGTTTTCTTTATACAAAGCATGATTTATATGCCGTGTACAGTGCTATTCGGTCCTATGATAATATTTTGCGATTTTAGAGTGATCTTGACAGACTTTTCTCTTCTTACCAAAGTAGGTATTTTCAAATAAATATTGATAAGTGTAAGCATACAAGGTTTGCAAAAAAAGCAAAGATCTTCGATGCTATTTTTTCTGTTGATGGGCTTGTAATTGGGAGGGTAAACCAAATTAAGGATCTTCTTATATGTCTTGATTCTAAGTTGTCCTATGAGTATCATATTGATCATATAGTTTCTAGGGCTTTCAAAATGTTGGGTTACGTTCTTAGTAATACTGAAAGTATCAGTGAACCGTCTTTAAAAATGCTATATTTCTCGTTGGTGGGGAGTTATTTGGAATATGCTGTACCTGTTTGGTCCCCTTACTATTACAAGTATATTGACGGAATTGAACGAGTCCAGAGAAAGTTTGTCAGAAGTTTCAACTTTAGATTCTTCAGTCCTAACCATGATTATCAATTAAGTTTGCGTCATCACAAAATTTTAAGCCTGGAGCAGAGGAGAGTCCTTTTCGACACTGTATTTCTTCATCGAATTTTAAATCATTCTTTTAGTTTTCCGCTTGTTAATTATCTCACTTTCAATGTTGCCGTGTATCCTAGTCGTCGAAATGCACTCTTCTATGTTCCGAAGGCCCGTACTAGTTTATTTTTTCATTCTGTTTTCTTGCGAATTAAGCGTCTGTACAATTGGCATATTACCAGTATAGATATTTTTCATGAACCTCTTTCTTCTTTAAAAATAATGTTATTGCATATCTCATTAGATCTGAATCATGCTCATTGTAGTAGTTTTTAGTTTTCATAATATTTTACTTGATTCTGTAGTCTTTAGTGAGTTTTTTTTCTCTCCTGAATTTTTATGAAAGTTATAATTTTCATTTCGTATGGCAGTTTCACTTCTGTTTATTTTTCTGTTATCATTTTTTGTGAACCTCGGTAATTGTGTCTATCCTGTTGGGGTTCCTATGTTTTGTAACAATAAATAAATAAACAAATAAATATGTTGGGAACCATCGCTGTTGGCTCTCAGCCTTGATCATAAACTAATTGCAAATGGACTTTCGAGAAATTGCGTGATTGGACTTCAGTAGATCGATTCTGGTGGTAGTTGATGCTATAACGAGTGGATCTTTTCAGATTAATATTCTCTTCATCTCTTTGAGCCAAATATGTGATGTGAACTACATTTTCATCAAATATTTTCAAACTATGCTATCTCTACCATATAAGGTGCAAAATCTGATGAAAAAATTATAAATATGTTTAATGAAACTCAATTGCAGGGAAAAAAATTGTTAATGTTTCGTGAATGAATTTTATTAGCTGTATGCCCTGGAATATTTTCTTCGAGTAACCCAATGAACAAATTGACAACTAACCCTTGCAATCAAAACGGCTTTTCACCTCCACAATTAAAGAAAACCTACAAAGAAATAAGAGAGATATAATGAAGAGTATTCTTTTACTCTGTGTATATGGAAAAAAATGAAAAATATTTTTATGAATATGCTGTACCTCGGATTTTCGAACATGATTAGCAAATTAGACTTTTGAATTGTGGAGGCCGTTACTTGATGTAGATCCATGATATAAATGAGATAAAAAACACAAAGTTTAACTTTAATCTACACTTTATTTGAAAAAATTCGACGACGTTTCGCTGACACAGCAGCTTTATCAAGAATGAAAAACAGAATGAAGAGTATGGTATTATAAACAAATCGTAGAACAAGTTGGATGAATAACAGGAAAATCCACACCGAGCCATTGTACAGTTAGTATGAAAGGTAATAAAACTAATTAAACAAGTTAAGTAGGGTGAGTAATTCACATCTACCTGTTCATTCAAAAGCTTGTCCGAATGTTTGTATCTATTTATTTCTAATGCTTCTAGGAGATCTAATTTTGAACTTTTAGATTTTATATGTAATATGTCATATGTTTGATGATGATAGCCAGATAGCCATTAATAATTCATATAATCCGGATATGATAGATCTAATCATTCGTAAAAACTGTATCAGAAAGCACTAAATGAAGTATATCCTATTCATAAAGACTATAAAATATTCAACAGTTTAACATTCTGCGGTTCTGCAAGTACAAATATTAAATCCTTTCTCGTCAAACAAAATCTTAATATAACTTTCAAAACTTCTAATAACTTAGGTAAACATATTAAAATAATAAATCTCGTGTTGAAAAATCAAGTAAATCAGGAATCTATAAACTCAATTGCGGTTCTTGTGATAAAATTTATATCGGTAGGACCTATAGGAGTTTTGGCATAAGAACATCTGAACATAAACGTAGCTTCGATAAAATAAATCTGATTCAAATTATTCAAACCACCTAATAAAAGAAAACCATTCATTCAATAAAAACTTTGACATATTACATATAAAATCAAAAAGTTCAAAATAAGATCTCCTAGAAGCATTAGAAATAAATAGATACAAACATTCGGACAAGCTTTTGAATGAACAGGTAGATGTGAATTACTCACCCCTACTTAACTTGTTTAATTAGTTTTTATTACCTTTCATACTAACTGTACAATGGCTCGGTGTGGATTTCCTGTTATTCATCCAACTTGTTCTACGATTTGTTTATAATATCATACTCTTCATTCTGTTTTTCATTCTTGATAAAACTGCTGTGTCAGCGAAACGTCGTCGAATTTTTTCAAATAAAGTGTAGATTAAAGTTAAACCTTGTGTTTTTTATCTCATTCAAATTAGACTTTCTTCATCCATGGTCATGTCAGAATATGGTTCTATCTATTTCACGTTAAATTTTTTCACTTTTGGCATTTTTGAACTGTCTTTGCACTACTTCACTCAACACTGAAGCGAAATACTTGTGAAAATTAGGAAAAGCTTAAATCTGCCGCTAATCTATTACCACCCATCAAGTCATTCGAATCGAAGAAAAAGGTATGGCAAGTAATCGAATTATACTTCAACAATCATTCCCATTTACCACACATCCTACTGGGGTTTTCACAGTTTAGTTCCTTAGAAGATTGGGTAATCTATAACGTAGGTACCTGACTTTCTATTGTTTGATTCACAACTCTTGTGAGGAAATTGATCTATGGACTCTGGGTAAATGCCGAAAATATAAAGAAATTTGTGGCAATACCGTGAAATATGGATCTTTATTCAGAAGAAAATATGCAAAATATGTAATTTACATTTTATACGCTCTTCAGTTATCAATAGTCCAAATATCCCCAATATGCGTCAGATATTATGGAAGAGAGATGCTCCTCCTTATCTCCAGAGCATGATTTTTCCTTGAGGATCCACACGGAATTCGGGCATTGCCATAATTTCCTCTGAATAATATCACGCAGTATAATCCGGTTACAAGAAACGGACATCGGCGATAGGGAGCTAAGAGAGGGTCCTTTATATCGTGTTAGTTTCCTTGCCCGGGGCCACTAGAACTCTATTTATCTTCCGACGCAATTCCAGCTAGTCGGCATATCCAGCATTTATAACGAGAAAATCAGGATCGGTTGAAAGGGAATTGAATAATACAAGAGACTGTTCGGCCATGATTCTGCTCTACGATTTCGAAAAGCGTTTACGAAACGCCTTGATGTGGAACAATATGTTTTGATGTGACACTTATATAACACTGTAGAAAATATATATATATATATATATATATATATATATATATATATATATATATATATATATATATATATATATATATATATATATGAACATCGAGAGATCGAGGCATCTTTGTGGCTTTCAAAGACCTTAATTTAACGAATTTTGCACGAAGAATGGCATGAGAAAATGAGAATTGTTTATCGTGAAATACCACAGACCAAAGATCAGAATGCTGCAAGGGTAAATTGGTGCCAACAACCTCTGGACCATTTCAAGTTTGGAAAGTCTTGTAGCGTTTATAGCATTGTCAGTGGTGACAACGGTTGGATTTATCCATACGAGTCAGAAAATAAGCGCCAATCTTCAGTTTGGGTTCATCCAAGAGGATGAAAGACCGACGGAACTCATCCGTGGCCAAAGTATCTCCAAAATAGAGCTTATGGAGCAACAATTCATTCGGGAGAGCAAATAACAGTTACTGCCGATTGGTATACAACCATTTGTTTTCCGCAAGTCGTTCGTACTATGACAATTGACCTCAGTGGTACTCTGCGAATTTTACAATGGAAAAAAATATTGAACAAAGACTTTGTCTGAAATTTTGTGTTTTGAACTAAATTCTGTATGCTGAATCGGTGCGAATGCTTTGAAAGGCTTGTGGAGACTCTGTTTTATCGAAAATCCAAATGTACAAATGGTACAAAGTCTTTAAAGACGGTCGAGAAATCTTCAAAGATTTGCTTCGTTCCGGACGACCTTCGACCTCTTCAACCCACGATAACGTTCAAATCATCAAGGAAATGGTGTTCGAAAATCGTCATGCTAGTGTTAGAGAGATAGCTTGTCATCATAACATCTCTCCTGAAACCGCTCGTTTGATTTTGGTGAACAAATTGCTCCGTTCTGAGCTGAATTTTCTTCAAAAACAGTACTAGATGCAAGTAGCTGGAGACATGCTGGATCGTACGAATTCTGATCCCACGTTCATGGTACGGATCAAAACTTGTGACGAGACATGGGTCTATGAATACGACACACTAACGAGCAAACAATTATCGAAATGGGTGAGAAAAATGAGCCAGAACCGAAAAAACCTTGTCAAAGTTATTACTTAATCTACATGGTGCTGATTGTTTTCTTCCATATTCCTGGTGTGGTTAATCATGAATTCGTTCCGCAATGTCAAGCGGTCAATAAGAACTTCTATTCGACCGTTTTAAAACGTTTGCCTGAAAATATACGCCGTGAAACAATTCGTGGATTTTGCATTACGAGAACGCACCATCTGATGGACCCACGGTTATTAACGACTTTAAGACCATGGAGCAACCACTTTATTCGCCTGATCTAAAAGGCTTCTGTCTTCACAAAAATCTATTAATACCTTTCCAAAGCCTATTTTGAACGTAGCTGCTAAAAATTGGAATAACGAATGCAGAAGGTTATCGATTACCGATAATATAGTCTTTATAAACTCGCAATCGTTTCATTTTAGCTCTATATGCAAAACTTCAAAGATATCCCTCGTATATTGTAATGTATCTTTGTAATATCCACAACTACAAAATGAGTCAAAATCTAGTTCGAATCGCGTTTACACATCACCAAAACGCTCAGTGAACTTGAGATACCCATAGATCGATTGCACGGATTTTATTGACAACTGTTTTCGTGACAGTCCCCTTTGATGACTTGAACGTTCGGCGCCACTTATGGTAACTCTTAACCTTGAAACTGATAATGTTGAGTGTCATAGTATTAGTCAAGTCTCAAAGCTCAATCTAGGAGGTTGTCAGTTTTCAATTGCGAACAAACGAAAGGCGAAGTTTACTTAAGATTGGATAGTTGTAACTTATCAAAAAGTCCTGAAAGATCAACACAGTATTGTAAAGAATGATAGAAAGTATCAGACAGAACCTAATATCGGTATATTCAAACGAGGTTCATTCATATTCGTTAAGACGGTCCTGTCGAGTATATTTTACAGTCGAAAACGTAGTAGTTGGTCGCGTATTACAAGCGACACGCTCGACATAAGGCGTTCACTTTGCAATAAGGCCTGCGGCCATATGGGCAAGGTAATAAGATAATGTTCGGGGTCCACCCCAAATGTTCTCCAGTGCCACGTTCCCGCTACTGATGCCCCCAATATTCACCGTCCCCCGTCGTGAATGTTGGTCCCAATTATGCAACATCATATCGAATATACAAATTGCATTACAATTGTCGTCTCCTATTTTTATTAACTATTAGTGACGCTCGGAGTCTCGTGGGGATCGTCAAAACTAATGATTATATTTCTCGATGTGTTAATAATACGTACTAGTGTACACCAGTCTTTTCGACGTATATAGACACTTTTACTATAGATATATTATGATCACGTTCTGGATGCCACTGATAGTTTTTTGTACCTGTATACGAGGGAAGTATGATAAGTGAATGATTTTTTCGAAAAATTGCGTTGTGCTTAGCTACATAATCTTTGTTTTAGTTTCCATTTCTTTCAAATGATAGTTATGATAATAGGAAACTGAACTATGTATTATACTATCAAAAGAGTTTATTGAAATTCAAAATTGTAATTTCGGTCTCTCGACCATCTTCAGCTAACATCAAGTACTGAACTAAAGTTGAAATAAATACATACAGGTAAATATAAAATGCTAATAATAATAATAAAAAACGAACTTTGTAAAAAACATGTATTAAAGAAGATATGGAAGAATAAGCCGAGCCTTACTGGTCGATCAGAAGATTATCTCCATGGGGAGTTTGCTGAAGTTTGAAAATTAAGATGAATCCTAAGAAATCTAACTTTCGTCCTTTAGGTATTATGTGAATAATTTGAAATTGATCTATGGGTGGAAATGATGGCCATTCTCGATACAATGTGAAGCGGAAGTAGATTCGTCGATTCTCTGGTTATTGTAATCTGATTGATGCTCTTCGTAACTAGTTTCGAATGAAAGACCTGTCTAAGCTACATAAACGCCTTCGCAATCCATACTTGACAACTTGTAAACCATAGTATTGTTAAACATATCAGTTGCATCATTACTACTGAAAAATTCTTGGAGGTTTTGAAAGCTTCTTTTTCATGTTCTGAAGTGACATTTGCAGTATTGATACTGCGTAAATATGATTAAGAAATATATTAATCTGTATAAGTTGATTCTATACGTGTTTAAATATTATGATTTGTTATTTATGTTTGTTTCTTTCTGATCATTTCGTTTATTATATTTGAGGAATAGCCATTGTTCTTATCTATTTCTTCTAATAGTTCACACTTCCGTGGACATATTTTCTTCGGATGATGGCGGAAGGAACGAGAGAGAGAGCACTATAAATGATTAAATTAAACGCAGCGTATTTGTGAGATTTTGGGTTTGTTGAGTCTTTGGGTGTAATGGTTTCGTTTCTAGATATCTAAAATTTGGATAAATAATTCAATTCTACTGGAACTAAGAAATTCAAATAATGAAGTTTAATGAGATTCAATTATAGAAAGGTTGGTTGAAATGAAATTACAATTGACACTACCTATTAATACCTATGCCTAGCTAGATCAGAGTACCTTTATATCAGTGTGTGAGATCTTCGTCTGGAACCTAAGTCCTAGATATAGCCTTAGGAATAATACTCATCACTTCATTCAACTAGCTTTATTACAAGATAAATATAGAAATCACAGTAACTGATTAATAAATCACTAACTCTAATCAAGGTAACTAATACACGAAAAAACTTAACTAAAAAGATTAACCAATAACAATAAAAGGAGTCTCAGAATAGATGAATTCAAATTACATAGTACAAACTACATTTCAAACAATCTGAGCTTTTCAGCGAATCGAGACTCAATGATAGAGCTCAGTCAACAATAAACGAAGATAGAATATGAGAATTTGATCATAAAAGAAACACTTAGCTTTTTAAGAATGAGATCAATTTCCACGATGATTGTATTTGTTGTTTTACATCAGTTTTCTGCTTACGGGTTACTTGATTGGCTGAATATTGTTCGCAAGGTGACTGCCCTAGGTGGCAAGACCCCTGCCGTGAAATATCAAGGTTTGGCATAAAGATGAAAACTCATAGAATATCTTGACGTTGAAAAAAATCTATAACAATACCATGTCTCTCGAATATATATTTTCAAAATGAACAGAATGGATTTGACTTACCCTTGGAGTAGCAGATTTCGATGTAGGTTAATATACAAAAGAAAATTCGAACTCTACTCTCTCTAATTGAATTAGTTGTAGAGGAAATTCGGCAAAATTACCGACTACTATAACGCCTCAGACGATTGGAATTTATCCAGAAAAACGAAGAATACTTAATTTCTGCTACAGAAAAATATTCACTCCAATCGCTGCAACACAGCTCCAATAAAATTACAAACGATTCCGAAGATTTCTAAATGGAAAGAGAGCGAATCTTATGAATTCCGAACTTATATAGACTCGGTTCTATGAAAAACTATTGATTTTCAAAAAAGAAACTAATAAAAAGTGAAATTATTCTCTTCACAACAATAAAGTGGAAACGAAACATAGAATGAGTACTGCTTTCCGTTCTCCCACAGAAACGATCTTCTTTAAAGTACTGACTTCACAATTAACCGGTGAACAACCTAGATCAATACCAGCGACACCTTACGGATATAACTATAATTCTCATTGGGTATCATTACTTGTAGATTCTTGATTCGAATTTCAAACTGTTTGAATATTTAACTTGATGAAATGAGATTGAATTATTAATAAATTATGAAAACTGAGTTTAGAAGATATAAATGATTCATTCGAGAGAGACTGTTACAAGGGATGCAAATATCCGTAAAATGGGTTTGGATATTTATCAAACCTGTGTTGTTTTCATGAGTGATTGTTAGGTCTAAAAAGCGAATTTGGTTATTGTTTTCTCTCTATTTTGAATTTAAATATGCGATGAGTGCTATTGATGTAAACTGAAAATTGATCTAATTGTTTAGCCGTTATGATAAAACATTCCACTGTATCGTCTACATATCAATACCAAAATGTACTAATTTTGATTTGGAGGAATTGAATATGATACCTTCAATATATGCCATATATATACTGCGAGGTTGTTCATGAAATTTGTTATTGAAATTCAAATGAAATTCATTAACATATTTTGGCTCAATCAGCGAAAAGATTGCAAATGGTATTTCAAAACAGAATAAAAAATTTGCTTTCAGATCTCACATTAAACTCTCCCGAGAAGCTTTCAATAATAAAGATAAAACTGATAGATTTGACAATAGTGGAGTTCACAAGTTGACGTGTAGGGATTGTGAAGACATTTATATAGGTCAGACTGGTCGTTCGTTCAGAACTATCTACAAGGAGCATCAATCAGATTACAAAAATCAGACAACCGACGAATCTACTTTTGCTTCCCATTGTCATCATTTTCTACCCATGAATCAACTTCAAATTATTCGAAGGAGAAAGTTAGAACCATAAAGATAATCTTCTGATCTACCAGAATACCCCGGCTCATTGTTCCATATTTGATGTCTTTAATAAATACCCGTTTTTAACATAATTCGTTTATAACCTCTCGTTTGCACTCTTATTAATTTTGTATCTACTTTTATGCATGTATTTCAACTTTAGTTCAGCTGAAGATGATCGAGAGACCATAATAATTGAATTTCAATTAACTCCTGTGCTAGTATGATACTTGGTTTAATATCTTATTATCATCATGATTAATTATCACGTAGTAATAGCGGAATCAATTAACTATTTCAAATGGTAGGTTTTCTGAAGGCCCTGCTATCACATCTAGCATGATCTCCAGGTTCAGTCGTCAGCGGCTATTTCCAATTTCCAAACATGAAGATATGGCTGGGTGGTGAAAGATCTGGTTCAGACGAAGAAGTTATTACTGAAACACGCGCTTACTTTAGAGGTCTTGAGAAAGCCTAGACCGTTCAAGTTAATATCAGCAAGACAGCTTCGCCTTCGGCTCGTGTCGTAAATCACATAAGGGGTTACATGGGTTTCCTCGGGCAAAAAACGGCCTTTTTTCAATAATTTTTTACATATAAAAATGAAATATTTTAATGAAATTTTTTTTATTTAAAAGATACATATTTAATGAACATTTTGTGAAATTTTCAAAAAATATATCAATATAGCGGTCATTACGACGCTATTTCCTGCATTCCTCGGAAAAAGGTGCCTTCGCGTTGTCAGCAGAACTTCTTTCAGGATCATCTGAAATAAAAAAAAAATACGTGTTTTAGTAAAGACAATAAACTAGGTATTGGACGAAGGAAAAAAAATGAAAATTGGATTTTTGGCAGCCGTTTTATAGAAAATGCAAATTTCGATGAAAATTTCTCGACATTTTTTTTTTGAATAGTTGTAATTAAAAAAAATTCTTCGTTCAAGACCTTGTAAATGATATCTCGAAGACCTGTGTAAAATTTTATCAAGATCGGTTGAGTAGTTCGCGAGAAATCTTGACAACCGTCTTTGAAAACATAGTTTTGAGAAAAACGCGTTTAAAGTTTTAAGATACAATAAAAGTGGGAAAATTTTTTTTTCTAACTTACATTGAATCGTCGATTCCTGGGCCATAAAGTAGAGAACCTGCTGCAGCTGCAATGTCCAGGGAATCATTTTGCTCTAGTCTATGACGAATCCTGGCTTCACGAGTCTCGCTGGTAGATTTCTTTTCGGCTGCGGTCACCCGGTTCTCATCCATGTTTCGATCATATTCATGGGAATTTGGACCAAGTTTAAGGTCCATACCGTGCATAATTAATAATAATGCTGATATCCCTTCATTGAAAACACAAGCAGCGATTAATGCAGCATTTTGAACGATTATCGACCCAGCTGGAAGTATTTTGGGAGTAATTTTCCAAATCAACTGATTGAAACTTTCATTGTTATTTTGTGTAAATCCTCCAACACACCGATCCAGAAGCTCATCCTTACTCAGGTCTTCATAAATTGGTTTCATTGCAGTCAAAACATCAACTGGTAATGGAGTATATTGGTGTTTGAACGACGAGAGAGTACCTGATGCTGATGCTCGCTGCAAGGTGCACCACGTGTCTGGATCTTCAGGGCAATTTTGATGCTGCAGGTTTTTGTCTGTAGAACTGCAGTGTCAATTGCTTTTCCTCTGTAGCAGCAGAGGAGAACAGTTTCTCAGTAACTATGGTAATACATTCATGTATTTTATTAATATAAAAGTCGTATGTTGATTGATTCAAAATGGAGCTGCTTAGATCCATCAAACCGCAAAACTTCTTGCATCCAGCAAGACCCAAACCCGATACTCGCATAACAAAAATGAACCGCCCATTTAGTTCATACATTCTGCCAATTTGTTGACATGATAAAATATATTTTGGCATACATCGTTCACATTCTACCACAAGTTTAAATCCCAGACCGAATTTGGAGCATTGTTTAAAATTTACTTTTCCATTACAAAATTTTTCTTCACCTCCACTTTCAATAATGTTTGAACACCGTACAAAACACGAAAGTGTAGAAAAAACCAGAGCAAAGTCAATGATCGAATATTGTAGCGTGGCTTCCTCTGGCACGTGCTGTTTGTCATCGCCTTTTAATTTTTTTGCCGACGTACTCGTGAAAGAATTATCATCTACCTCAGGATTTTTGGATTAAACGATTGTTTCCTCTTCTTATGTCTATCTTTTCTACGAACACCTTCCGTTATCTGGGTTCTATTCACTTTAAACGGCATTTTGTATCGAATAAAATTCACAACAAACACTTATAAACTCAAAATGAACTTCGTAGTTTAACGAGAAATCACCAAATGAAATATTTTGCAGTAGTTTACCTTATTATAAAGAAAAAAGGACAATAATTACGGCTAACAATAGATGAGCTGCAGATGCGCTATACCTATTGCGCCCTCAGCCTATACCTGACCTCAAGCGTCCACCTTTTCAAGGCTGTATCTCCGAAACTATTAGTCGGATCAACTTGAAAATTTAGGACAATATTCTAGAGATGTTATAGAATTTAATAAGACAAAAAAATTTTCGATTTTTTGAAACCGTGAAACCCATGTAACCATCATATGTGAGTAGAATACTGTATTCTATTCACGATAATTCAAGAAATTGAGATTTTTTTCTCAGATTCAAAATCCACTAGAAAAATTGAATTGGCATAACAAACGAAATGTTTATTTATTTATGTTCATGGTGAAATATGAATTGGACAAGTCAATCTTTATACTATTTGAAGTGCTGTTAGCAATCTTTTCTATGGAATGGGCATTCTTATGTATCTGTTGTCAAATTTGAATTCTCGACTTTTGATTAAATTTATGGCGAAGTGTTTTTCATAAATTTTGTATCCAATTGAATTGAATATCAGAACAAGAAATTTCTAGAATCTTCCAGCTTGCAACAGTTGTTGTCGCTCGCACGCAAGAAAACAAAAACATTCTAAACATTCATTTACTCCTTAAAATGTTAATACTCGCTTCTACATCCTGACGAGAATTTTTTTTGTTTCGCATAACTACCCGCCGCCTATAGTTTCTAGCTCGAAATCCAATTCACGAGGAAAATGGGGCTTCCTCCACATATCCCCCAAAATGGCTTCGCGAATTTACATAGAAAAGTGCAAACTCGCCTCTCTGATATCTCCAAATCTACAGGATCGGTATAGTCGAATTCATTGTATCGTATAGAGGGAAAATAATGGGAGTCTTTCTTTGCTTTGTTACGGGGTGAATTAGATTCGTCGGGGCGAAGCATTGTACTCCTTCTATCGGTTATGTATCCGATGTATGGAGGAAAATACGCCGAGTTTCCAGTCTAGAAGGCTGGATTATTCGATTTTTGTTGTTTGAGAGATGGTAGGGCGACTTTGAACTCCTTGAATTTGAGCAGTGTTGACAAGGACCCCGCTAATTTTGCACAAAAAAGTGGTTTCAGTTAATTTTTACCATTTTTTGATATTTCCGTTCAGAAAAGTGTACGAGAATGTCTAGTTCAATAAATACAGGGTGTCAAAGTTAGCTATCCCATTTGGTGTGTTTTCGTCATTTACCTATTCAACACTTGAGGATTCACAAAAAAACAGAAAATTAGCTTTAAAATTCCTAATCAGTACAGTTGTCAACATTTTGACTGCGTTTTCTAAGGTAAAAGGGTGAAATTGAAGAAGTAGGGTTAATATGAAGACATGTATATTATTTTTAATACACCTCAAAAAAGTCAAGGGAACACTTCTGAATATCGATATATCGTATCCAGAACGATCAATATGGATGATTTTTAGAAGAAATGAACACCTGCATCAATTTCTCATCAAATTATGTAGAGTGCCGCAACAGATTTCAGTTTTTTTTATAAAAACTAAAAATGCAGCAGATGCGACGCTGCTTTATAATCATTTCATGTATTCAGTGTTTGAAATCAGTTAGTTGGCACTTTGTTTCTGTTGTAAGCACAAATAAAAGATTCAAGTTTTGTGATTCCCATGGAAATCGCGCTGCTCGTTTAGCTTGGTGCCAAGAACACGTAAACTGGGATCAAGAGAGGTGGGCCACAGTTCTCTTCAGTGATGAATCTAGATTTAGTTATTATCCCAATTCAGGAAGAATTCGAATACGGAGGGAACCTGGAAAGCAAAACCGTCTCCAGCATGCTCAAGAAGTTGTTAGAGAGGGAGGCGGATCAGTGATATTTTGGGGAGGTATAAGCCTGTGTTTTGTTATCGTTTTCATCCAAGAACTGTGCGATATATGAGAAATTTCAATGCTGATAGGGTTGAAATCGTTGTCCGTTATTGAAATGAATTTGGATAATTCGTTTATTGAGATTGAAGAATACACTCGAATAAGTATGAATTGTGATGAACCCATGAGGATTGATTTAGAGAATGTGACTAACCTTAATTGCTCAAGACTGAGAGTTTTGAAAACAAAATCAACTAGTTCCTGCTGTATTTGTGAAAATAGAAGAGGAGTTTTTTTGAATTATATTCCTCTCAAACACCAATATCTATGTTCCAGCCTCAGTGAGATTATGTAAAAATCATCTCAATTATGATGGGTATTTATTGGAAGTTTTTCAACAAAATCTAAAGGCCATACATAGACCAATAGCACTTCAGGGTTCTGAAAACACCAATGTTTTCTCTGAGCCACGAAAGAGAGCATTGCTTCCGATAGGAGAATATTTGATAGAGGAAAGTATCTTATCAGCAGATGATTCACAAACTATGACTTCCTAGACCAAACCCCAACTCGAAGAGCTTTTCACTTATCGTGATCCGGTAGAGGATGGAACTTTTCTCAGATATGTGAAAAGAAAGGATATCATTATTTTTTTGTGCAAACTGAGACAAGGTTTGTCAAATTCCTTCTCTTATTCAAGTCGCCAAGCTGTTATCTTGAAGATCAGTCTCGTAAGAAAACCTTTAATGGCTAGTTTCGTACGGGAAAATATTGGATTGAACGACCATGGAAATGAACTTTATAACAAAAACTAGAATGTTCGACATTTCTACAAGCTCTAGAGAATAGATGAAGCAAATAATGATATCGTCATTTATTTTGGCAGAGACAGGTAATGCGATACCAGTATAAACGCGTTGCGTCCCGACTAATATGATACTGAGAATCGCGTATGATTATGAATAGAAAATGTAATAATAATAATAAACCACCCAACAAACTTAGGAATATCGCCTTCGAACTGGACCAAACCGAATGTCAAAGTCGATCGAAACTAAAGGTTATGTTGAGTAATTCTTTGATTATCACGGATTTTTGCACTCGGAATTCTTGACAAAGGATCAGATGGTGAATAGAGAATATTCCTGAGTGTTATGTGGTGTTTGAGAGAGACGATTTGTCGAAAAAGGTCAGATTTGTGGAAAGAAAACTCATGATATTGCACCATCTCCGAAGGCTATCACTGTGAATGAATTTCTAACCAAGACTCAACAACTACCATCGAAGAACCACCGTATTTACCTGATATGGCTCCGGCCGACAATTTTCGTTTTCCAAAACTCAAATTATCACTTCGAGGTACCAATTTTGAATCGATATAAACACCTCAAAAAAGTCTGGGGAACACTTACCAATATCTTTAAAATATGAATTTGATGATTCGAATTTATAGAAATCTTTCGGTTTTTGTTAGGATGTATTGTATATAATGTATTCTCAAGAAAATAAAATAATATTTGCTAAAACACAAAATATGACGAAATTTGGTAAAACACTGAACTAATATTTTCGAAACGATATGGAAGCACTTATATTTTTCAGTACCCAGAAGGTCCACCTCTGTTATTAATGACACTTTGGCATCGTCGCGGCATGCTCAATATTAAATTGTCTATTACATTTTGGCCTAAGTCATTCCAAGCCCCCTGAACTGCTAATCGAAGCTCCTGTTCATGATGGAAGATGTTTTGACGCAGGAGATTTCTTTTTAGGGTGTCCCATACATGCTCGATGGGATTCAGATCTGAGGAGCAGGATGGCCACGGTAGAAGATCGATATCATTCTCTTCAAGAACGTTCAAGACAACTCTTGCACGATGAGGAGGGGCATTATCTTGTTAGAAGAGTGGATTTTGACCCATTGTTTGGAGATACGGTACCACTACAGGTAAAACTATCTCATTTGCGTAAGAATTTCCCGTGCGGTTGTTCTGTATGAAAACGAGGTCAGTTCTTCCACCAAAGCGTATACCTCCCCAAAACATCACTGATCCGCCTCCCTCTCTAACAACTTCTAGAGCATGCTGGAGACGGTTTTGCTTTCCAGGTTCCCTCCATATTCGAATTCTTCCCGAATCGGGATAATAACTAAATCTAGATTCATCACTGAAGAGAACTGTGGCCGACCTCTCTTAATCCCAGTTTACGTGTTCTTGGCACCAAGCTAAACGAGCAGCGCGATTTCCATGGGTCGATTGTGGAACTCTTAAAAAACGTCTGGAGTGGAGTTGACCTTCGTGCAGTCGATTTCTCACAGTTTGGTCGGAAATTTGTATATTATGAACTCGTGATAGCTCTTGAGCTAATTGAGATGCTGTGATAGTACGATCTCTTCTGGCTTGTAAAACCAAAAATCGGTCTTGGGCGACTGTAGTAATCCTGAAACGACCTGTATGGCGTTCTTCTACGCGACGTGTTTCATTGAAACGCTACCATAAACGGTTTATGACACTTGGGCTACTTCCCAGAACCCTGGATACTTACCGTTGTGAGCTCCCAGCTTGGAGCATGCCAACGGCTTGTAACATCTCTTCTCTAGTCAAATGTCGTCTTTCCATGGTCGAATCACAAAACTTGAATCTTTTATTTGTGCTTACAACAGAAACCAACTAACTGATACATGAAATGATTATAAAGCAGTATCACATCTGCTGCGTTTATAGTTTTTTATAAAGAAAAAACTGAAATCTGTTGCGGCACTCTACATAATTTGGTGAGAAATTGATGCAGGTGTTCATTTCTTCAAAAAATCATCCATATTGATCGTTCTGGATACGATATATCGATATTCAGAAGTGTTCCCTTGACTTTTTTGAGGTGTTTATGACATAAAAGAGAATTCTGAAATAGCGTTTGAAAAATGTTTTGCTGATTGGATGATTCGTAGGTGTAAATGTATTACTTACTTTGAAGGCGATACAATAAATTTGGATGAAAAATGTTGTTGAGGATCGCAGGAGTATTACAACTTAACCGTTGATTTCCTCTTAAAGCGAATTGAATTGTTTTGTTTTGTATTAATAATATTGCACTTGATTTATTTGAGTAATGGTTGTTTTAATTAAAGTTGAAGCACTGCTGTACTAACTTAATTTATTTTGTTTAGATTTTACACGTTTTATAATATCTTAAAATGATTCTGCCTGGTCTGGTATACACACACATCTGTAATGTCTTCCTGAAACTAAACTAAGGTTGGACTTAACATTTAGGTAGGAATGCACACGATTCATTGGTTTGAAAAATAAGAATAAGAATATTTCAGAAATATTGCAGACAAATATCAAAATGTGGTACTACGTAACTAGGCAAACCCTAGACTAATAAACCTCTTTCGGCTTATTGTACCAAGCTGTTAAAGGACATTCATTGCATCCCTATGGTGATAAAATAATAAATTTTATGATGGTATTTGAAATAAAATTATGAATTGGGAAATTATCCTCTGGTCATCCCAGCTTAGTAGAGCTTATGTTAATATTTACAATTTGTTTCATTTCTTAAATCTTAGAATATATATACAGGTTCTTTACAAATGTTATGGTTTCGCAGTCCAAAAGAAACCTTTATAAGATCACTTTGTTGTCCGTCTATCGGTCATATGCGTCAGAACTTGGTCAATATGGTAAAAATTTGATAATCATTGATTTATTCAATTGAAGATTTTACAATTATATCTAACAATTGGAACACTTTGAAACTTACTAGAACATGTTGAAAAATCGCATCATAGTATTGCATCCGATGTCCTCGAATTGACGACTTATTCCTTACAAATCAAGCCAAACGAAGACGTCCGTCCATGGCCTACCGGGAATAACCGTCACGTCGACTCGTATATCATTCTGACCATCTGAAATATTTGTCGCACGACGATTATTTCATCCGCGGATTATTGCGTGCCCGAACGTCCCGTAGTGCTATTAAAATCGCAACATTTCTTATTGGCAATACGTGACGCTCCACCGTACCGGCTGATGAGGTGGTCTGCGTTCCGAAAAAAATGAAAGCAAACACTTCGCGGCAAATTATGGCATGCCATCTCGGGCGCCTGATCTACGACGGTTCGAGAAACAAGCGCGGATCGTGGCAAAAACGCCGCGAGTTCAAACGGAAGGTATTTCGTAACATTCGCTACATAATCCCGATGGAACGCGAGTAAAACAAATTGAATTAAGACGATGTCAAATAAATCAGTTTGTTAATAAACGACCGGCACGGTGCTGGTTTGAGGTATTTAGCTTGGAAACTTGACTCTCTGACGAATCCGTAAGATTATTGCTTTATATTTCAAGAAATAACTTGTCTTAGCCAGTAGCGGTTTGCTTTGAATTCCCTCTTATTTCACTGGCCAACCATCATAACGTATCTTAGCCTAATTTTGTTGTGCTGAACTCAAATACATTCTATCACTCTGCAGATTGATGTTTTTTCGTAAGACGCAGACGTTCCCAAGACTTCGTTCCAGCAATATGTGGATCTTCGATGCAACCATCAAATATTATAGTTGCAGATAGTCCATAATGAATAATAAAAATAAGTAATGTGTTTTTTGGGATTTTACTTAATAATTATGATTCGTAACGCGTTTCACTACACCGTAGCTTCTTCAGACGAATGAATGTACAGAAAAACAAAAATGAGAATATAAATATAAATGTTCTTGAGTAATTGAAAGCTTATTGGGTTGCTTCTTCTTAAGTGGTTATTTATGACAGGTATATCCAATAAAATTAAGGAATAGATTGCTCCCCAAAGAGATTCAATAGAGGTGAAGGGCTTAAATCGACTTGTTCATTGATGAGTCTACCTGAGTGTTTGTATTTATTGATTTCTAAAGTTTCCCAAAGATCTACCTTCCAATATTTATTATCTGTATGCAAAATTTTAAACTGTGGGTCGAAAGAGTGATTATTTTCTGAGAGAAATTTGAATTTGATTTTTATTTGAAAAACTGCGTTTATGTTCCGATATTCTAATATTAAAATTTCTGTGTTCTACCAATGTAGAAATTATCACAGTCATTGCAATTCAATCTATAAACACCTGATTTATTGTTTTTACCTGATTTGGTTTTATTATTTTTATATATTTGCCTAAATTATTATTAGTTTGGAATGCTATGTTGAAATTATTGCTACTCAAGAATGATTTCAGCTTATCACTTGTAATGCCAACGTAGTTTAAGGTGTTGAAATTTTTGTTTCAATTTATCGACAGGTTAAACTTCATTCAATGCGATTCTACTTTGTTTTTATTTAAAATATTATTTATTAGTTTGGGATTGTAACCATTATTTTTGGCTATTTGTTTAATCAAATTTAATTCTTTGTTGAAATTTTCTGATTGGTGATAACTGGATGTTAATCAATCTATGAATAAAACTATTGAATGCTAAGATTTTATGTTGATACGGATGACACGACGAGTTATGTAATATAATATCTGTTGTATGTGACGACTTATAGTGAATTGCGAAAACATGTTTTTCATTTTCATTCGAAATTGTTTCGTCTAAGAAATTTATCGAATTATTACTATCTATTTCGCTTTTGAATGCAATTTTTGGATGTAATGAATTTATATGATTTTCGAAATTTTTTAACTGTCTATCTGTTCCTGTGAAGCAAATAATGATATCGTCTACATAGCGATACCAGTATAAACAATATTTACTGAGTGGATGATTATGAATTAATTCATTTAAGTTATTCATGAATATTTCTGCTAACAAAGGACTTAACGGATTGCACATAATCAAGCCGTCTTCAATAGTATAATATTTATTATTGAAATGTAAATAATTTTGATCTAAACGAATTTGTAATAATGAAAGAATATAGTCGTTAAGGAATTTTGAAAGTTTGAAAGAAGGTGCCGTTACTTTAGAAACAACAGGTCTAATATGGTAATTAGGTTTATGAACTTTTATCAACGAATATAATTCGGGGATTGTGGATTGGAGGTAATGAATTTATATTTTTCTTGGTCTGTAATCAATGATTGTGCTGTCGAAATTATGTTTTTAACCACTTTCTGAAATTTTGCGGTAGGATCCTTAGTTGATGTTATATAGTTTCCGGCTGTTAAGAATTCTTCAGTTTAAGAAATATAATCGGTTTTACTAATCGCGATGACGGTGTTCTCTTTATCTGCTTTAGTGAATACTAAATCGTTCTTGGTACTATTTTCACGAATTGTTTTTATTATCTTATAATTGGAATTGCAATTGTAATGAGTGATAATTTCGAAAAGTCTTCTTTGATGATTTTTGCTGTTTGATGTTTGGCTAAAATATTATCTTTGGAGTGTTTGAGAATGATTTCGGAGTCTATGCCTAACTGTTATTATGTTTTCGATGTAAATGTCCATAATATTCTTGTACATACCAGACATACTTCTCAATAATGTTGTTTAGTGACGAATTTCTATCCCAAACCACTTTATGTTAAAGGAAACCACAATCGACAACAAAATAACTTCTGTGTATGTTTTCAGAGGATTGGTCTAGTGGTGTAAAAGCATTAAATAAAGACGGCTTGGTACCATTTCTCATGCCATTCTCTTCTCTTAGATGCCAAGTTTAGATTTTTCACTCGTTTTCTTGATTGTTTATATAACTCATATTTCTCTATAGTTTTACAGCTGAGATAATTTGTCCATGCTCTCTTCTCAATTCTCACTTCCTCTCTAATTGCATCTGTCCATCATGCCGTTTGCTTCCACATACTTCTTAAGCAGAATCGAGAAGAGTGCTTTTGAAATACTTCCATAAGTCTTCTGTGCTCATATTGTCTGTTGCATCTTCCATATTTTCTAGTTTCCTTGATATGGTTTGCTCGAAAATTTTGGCGTTTTCTGGATAGGCGAGTTTGTAACCCTTTATCGATTCATATTCGATAAAAAAAAGTATTGTTTTTTCACTTTTTTGCTTATAACTTTTGAAATTTTTCATTTACGCAAAAAGCGATATGCATTTATTTATGGATGATGCAATTTGCAACAAATTATGTCTGAAATTTTTTTTGATGAGACGTATAGTTTCCGAGATAACGCGGAAAAGTTATTTGCCCCCTTTTTTTAAGATGGCGGCCGGGGGACAAGGGCTGCAACCCCACAAACTTGGAGTTAAGCTTCTATTGACCCCTCCCCCTATGTCCCAACAATAAAATTACGTCCTCTAAAAAATGCAATACTTGGCCCCTAAATCGTAACATTTCAATGAACTTCATGCTTTCTACTGTGTAGAATTTTCCTTACCCTACTTCTGCATATTCCTGTTTTTCGATAACGAACCTTCATTAACACGGAAGTGGCCATGAATACTAACCGAAAAATTCGTTGCACAGATCCATTTTGTCGAACGAGATAATTACAATTTCCTTAGCATTCGTCCCCAGCTCTATCTCTCCGGAGAATCGGATCATTTATCTTTGGAAAAAAGAACAGAAGAGGGTGAAAATGGCGCTGTTTTCGACAAGCGGGCGTGTTTTCGGGGTAGTTTGCAAAATCAGCAGATCAGTCGAAAAGAAAATCTAGTAAAAGCCTAATTTGTATTACCTCTTCAGAGTCGAAGGGGTGACTTACAGGTTGAGTTTTATGAAGGATGTATGGGCATGAATATGAGCCAAAAATGCGAATTTTAATGAATATTTCAGTTTCTAATTTTTTTTCTAGTCTGAAGCCACGTTTCGCAACGATAACAGACTGCTAGCGATAGCACGGCCTATATCTAATTCACCTGTAACTTACCACAACAAAGTCTCCGGATTTCTTTTTCTCGAATATATACACTCCCCATAAAAATTGTCGCATCACCCTACTTTTACGACAATACTATACAGGGTGTTTTCGAATAAGATGTCATAAATGAAGGATGCGAATCCCTGAATGATTTGAGCAAGAAAGTTCGAAGAACCAATGGTCAAAAAATGCTTCGTTGCCGAGATACAGGGTGTTAAAGTTGAGAAAATTTTTCGATTTTCTCTCGATGAAACCTAGACTTCTCAAGATTTCGGGCTCAAATTTTCCACATAAGCTACTAAACACAATCTGAATCACCAGGTGAGGCCAAATTTTGAAACAGTATACAGGGTGATACTTTTCATGGGACATGTTCCATTTTACCCTCGGAACTTTTTTGGTACGCCACTGGCACTAACAAAAATAAAATCGAATAGATCATTCAATTTGAAATTTTTTGACTCCTGCATTTTGATCGTTACTATCACCGTTTCTGAGATATTAATTATTGAAAATAATCCAATAGTTTTCCCATATCGAAGCCATGGAGATATTATCTTAATAACTGATGCAATTTTTCAGGAATTGAGCTAAAATTTACATCAGATATCTCCTTATTGTATGTTTATAACAAAATGAGGCAGAAATTCCTGACAGTATACAGGGTGTTATTTTTTCACGTGCATTTTCCTCTTTTTGCCCCCTGAACTTTTTTGTGGTGCGCTACTGGTATATTCTGAAAACAGAATCAAACAGATTATTCAAAGTGAAAACTTTTCTGTTGCTTGTATTTTTCCGTATCTGCCACCATTTTCGAGATATTAATCAAGAAAAGTAATCGTATAGTCCCTTCCGTATTGAAAGCTTGAAGATATTTTTC
The DNA here is from genome assembly GCA_013387265.2 of Cryptolaemus montrouzieri. NCBI lineage: Eukaryota > Metazoa > Arthropoda > Insecta > Coleoptera > Coccinellidae > Cryptolaemus > Cryptolaemus montrouzieri. The sequence goes on from JABFTP020000124.1 coordinate 7,263,746, forward strand.
ATGTTATTTCGGCAATTTGTGAAGACCTTGAGCTCGAATTTCAAACGAAGTTCACATTTTAAGATCTGCACCACAAGATTGGTAGGATTTATGAGAAAGTATAAAGGGTGATATCATTTATCCGAATTGAATGAAAAATCCGTTTCTGATTACGAAAAACGTCAGTTATGCACCGAAAAAATATACGGAGGCAAAGGGGTAGCCTGTTCGGGCGTTGTTGATTAATTTTTCGAAAATGGTGGCAGATATGGAAAAATACAAGGAACAGAAAAGTTTTCACTTTGAATAATCTGTTTGATTCTGTTTTCAGAATATACCAGTAGCGCACCACAAAAAGTTCAGGGGCAAAAGAGGAAAATGCACGTGAAAAATAACACCCTGTATACTGTCAGGAATTTCTGCCTCATTTTTATTTATAAGGAGATATCTGATGTAAATTTTAGCTCAATTCCTGAAAAATTGCATCAGTTATTAAGATAATATCTCCATGGCTTCGATATGGGAAAACTATTGGATTATTTTCAATAATTAATATCTCAGAAACGGTGATAGTTACGATCAAAATGCAAGAGTCAAGAAAATGTCAAATTGAATGATCTATTCGATTTTATTTTTGTTAGTAGTGGCGTACCAAAAAAGTTCCGAGGGTAAAATGGAACATGGCCCATGAAAAGTATCACCCTGTATACTGTTTCAAAATTTGGCCTCACCTGGTGATTCAGATTGTGTTTAGTAGCTTATGTGGAAAATTTGAGCCCGAAATCTTGAGAAGTCTAGGTTTTATCGAGAGAAAATCGAAAAATTTTCTCAACTTTAACACCCTGTATCTCGGCAACGAAGCATTTTTTGACCATTGGTTCTTCGAACTTTCTTGCTCAAATCATTCGGGGATTCGCATCCTTCATTTATGACATCTTATTCGGAAACACCCTGTATAAACTTTTACGTTGGTCATTCAAGAGTCGCTTGGTAACTTTCAGAAGTGTAATATAAGAAGATATCATTCTAAAGAGATGAGTTTATGATGGAAAATATCAACAATTTTCGAGCTAATGAAAAATTTAAAAATTCTACCTTCTTCAAACAATCGCGAAGAGACCAATCAACTAGCATCGAATGGTTACTAATCATTGTCAAAACCGAGTGTTTCCTCCCCGGGTTCCAAATTTCAGTAAGCAGATTTTCTAGTTGTTGGAGTGTTCTACAAGGCATCCTACGTTGCTGAATTTGCCACCCCATGTTGCCCCAAACATGTTCTGGGATTCATGTCGGGACTTCTGGCTGGCCATCTTTTAATATCAATTTCGGCATTTTGGAGAAATTCTGTAACTACTCTAGCTGCATGAGGCCGAGCATTATCATGCATATAAATGAAGTTTTCGTCAATCAATGGGCCAAAGGGTACAACATGGGGTTCAAGGATATCTGCGATGTATCTGGCCGCTGTCATTCTTCCATCGTTCACTAGGATCAACTCAGTTCGACCATGGAAAGAAATGCCTTCCCACACCATTACTAAGTCCCATCGGAAGTTTTCGGTTTGCCGGATTTTGCATTGCTGATACCGTTCCTCATGTCGTCTGTATACAGGCATGCGTCATTTGATAGGCAGAATCTGGACTTGTCCGAAAAGAAAACATTCGATCATTCTGGAATACCCCAATTGAAATATTCCCTCGCAAACTGAAGTCTTGCAACTCGATGCTCTCTGGTGAGACGCGGGCCGGTAGAACCACTCTTGGTCTGATGTCGTCTTCTCTGAGCCTGTTCCTAACAGTTTGCAATGAAATATGTACATTTCTGGAAAGTCCAAGTTCATTTTGTAGCATTCTGCCGAAATGTTAGTGCAGTTAAACAAAGCCAACGATCCTCAACTGGTGTTGTTATCCGATTTCTTCCCTGTCCGGCATTTCTTTCATATTACCCTGTTTCGTGGTACCGATTAATTGCTCTTGAAATAGTGCTTTGGTTAGCATTCAACAAGTTAGCCACGTAACGTTGGCTTCTCCCCTCCTCTAGAAGTATTACAATTCTTATCACTTCATGATCACTCAAATAATGTCCAAGACGTTCAGCAGCCATTACAATAAATTCAAAGATTCGAAAATTAACAAGGAACACAGAAAACTTGCATTAATTCAGCGTCAAAACTGAAGAGAAATTGAATGAATACTGATAGTCAAATAAACTCATTCTTGTTTCAGACGTGTTTGAAATCATATGGAAACAAATGTTACTACATAGATAAGATTTCTTTCCCCTCATATGTCCAAAAATATATGTTGACAGAGAAACTGCGATCGAGCTGCTTAATCGATTATGACAGAATGTATATATATTTGTCAAAGTAACAATTCGATTCATTTTAGAACTTTAGAAACATACGTTATTATATGAACATCGTTTTAGTCGTGAAATTCATATTTAACTCTTCATAGATATATTCATTGAAACTCCATGGTTGTAATTTCATTCCATCGACGTGTTGAAAAAAAAAACAATAAGGGTTAAACTACCCCGTTTAATTGAAAATGTTCAAATGGAAATATTTCCAATTCAAATTGCTTTTCATGGACTTTCCTGCAATTCCGCCGGTTAGAATTAGTATCATTTTGTACAACAATACCAGCGGGGCAAAAATCTGCCTAATCAACAAGCCAGGATACGAGAGGGAAAGTAGCGAGAAACGGGGCAGTTTGGCAGACGGGTGGTCCGCCAAAATTCGGGAGTTTTCGGGCAGTTACGGTCTCGCGCTCCCAGCGGTATTGACGACTGGCTCACTGGGGAGAGAGAAGAGTCAATACCGGCCCGAGGGAACCGGTAGGTTCCCGAGGGAGCGGCGACGGCGGCGGGACCCGCGGACTCAGGATGCCGAAGCAAGGCGCCACACACGGGCCGATTTCTTCATCGTAGTGAACCTCTTAGAGGTATATTTCAATATTTAGACCGATTTGGTACCCGGAGAACCATAAATTCGACTCGTAGAGAAGTAAGGAAGTTTCAATATGGTTCTAGAACAGTACTAATTTTGTATCCACGATTTTCCAAACAAAATAACTGGATTTAATAGAAAAGTGAAAGGTCTTCCATCGGGAGGTTTCATTTCGAATTTCCGCCATTTTTGAACTGTCAACATAAAACTGTCAAACTAGGAGAATTTCAATCAGGGAAAGATATACTCTCGCACAACGCATCGAAATAATTATTATTATTTATTTATCGTATAGCAAAAGACACTCATAGCATCAAATAAAAAGAAAAAAGACACATATAAACATAAACATGTAAGGGTGTAAATAACATACTTCCGAGGTTACAAACAAAAATCATTTCCATTGATATATTCTACCGATCTGTCAGTTGCCAACAGAAAGTCTGAGAGATTACCACTATAAGATCGTGTTGGGCATTCCTCAACTATATGCCTAATCGTCTGAATGTTCCCGCAATCACTTTTGAAACCAAATGTTGTTCAACCCTTTCTTCTCAAGTAACGGGAAGAACCAATCGGTGATCATGGCGCAGAAATGCTCGCCATAGACCGTAACGGCGGCTTTTGTTCCATTTTCAAAGTAAAATGGTTGAAAATGAAAACACGTTAGATGACGGACCTTTTATTTGGAAAGAAAAAATAATTCTCTCTATTGATACCAGAATCACCAGTTCGTGTTTGAAAAAAAACAATTTTGCTTTATAACGCAGAAACCGATGGGCAAATACATTTGCCGAATACGTCACTGTATTCGTTTCGAAAACATGGCACCAGAATTGGAAAATATTTTTTAATAATAAAAAACAGGTACTGTGTTTTAAGAATTTCACACCGTAGCTTCTTCAGACGAATAAATATACAGAAAAAATATAAATGAGAATATAACTATAAATGTTCTTGAGTAATTAAAAGTTTATTGGGTTGCTTCTTCTTAAGTGGTTATTTATGACAGGTATATCCAATAAAATTAAGGAATAGATTGCTCCCCGAAGAGATTCAATAGAGGTGAAGGGCTTAAATCGACTTGTTCATTGATGAGTCTACGTGAGTGTTTGTATTTATTGATTTCTAAAGTTTCCCAAAGATCTACCTTCCAATATTTATTATCTGTATGCAAAATTTCAAACTGTGGTTCGAAAGAGTGATTATTTTCTAAGAGATGATTCGCGTAATTTGAATCTGATTTTTTATTTGAAAAACTGCGTTTATGTTCCGATATTCTAATATTAAAATTTCTATGTGTTCTACTAATGTAGAAATTATCACAGTCATTGCAATTCAATCTATAAACACCTGATTTATTGTTTTTACCTGGTTTGGTTTTATTATTTTTATATATTTGCCTAAATTATTATTAGTTTGGAAAGCTATGTTGAAATTATTGCTACTTAAGAATGATTTCAGTTTCTCACTTGTAATGCCAACGTAGGTTAAGGTGTTGAATTTTTGTTTCAATTTATCGACAGGGTAAACTTCATTCAATGCGATTCTACTTTGTTTTTTATTTAAAAAGTGAAACGCGTTACGAATCGCAATTATTAATTAAGTAAAATTCCTTAAAACACAGTACCTGTTTTTTATTATTGATAATGGAATTTTACCAAGTAAAAGCCTCCCAAATTCAAAAAAAATATTTTTTACCTAACTTCAATAGGATCCAGAATTCCGGAATAACTTGTAAACTAAAGATGATGGCTGAAATCTGTTTTTACGAATGAGTCTTTTTCGAAATTCGAACTCGAGAAGGGGGGGATTATTTCCTTTATCTACAATATATTTCATAGTTGCCGTACTAAAATATAGAATTTGGTCCACCCTGTACATGAGGACTGATCAGAGTTATGGGAAATTTAGATAACGACAAAATTATCAAAATGAACTGTTAGATTCAACAAGCTGGTGCATACAAACTTGAGTTGAACTGAAAACTAGTATTTTTGAGGAATCAAAGTTCTACAAATCTATTTTCTGTAGAATTGCATCGATTCGTTGGATTTTGAAGAAATTATTTTCGTTTATTTTTGTAATCCAGTTAACGATGAGAACCGTCAGTGTGTGTTCGCTTGTTCCGGAGAAAGACATGACCCTCTAGGCCTGCCGTGATATCTCAGCGTATACATAACGTACAACCTGCTGCTCTAGTTATAGACTGCAGTCGATGATATACTTAGTTCCATTTGCTGAGCTTTTAAAGGAATTTGTCTTGCCAACGAATAACGAAAAAACGACAACGACCTTTATCTGTACTTCAATTTTTATTCGTTTCATAAACGGAATTCGTAGAAAAACGGGCATATGGTATGATTAACTCTGTGGGCGATCAATATGATTCGAACAGCGTATCTTGTGAATGAAAAAGTGATGCTTTAGATTGACGTCAATTTTGCCGTTTATAACAGCCACTTCTCGTTGACGTCAATGTGACATTCCGAACAGAGTTTTGTTTAATGACGTAAATTGATTTTTAATTCTTTGCTTCACCCATTTCACCGAAATACAGTGTGGGAAAACTATATATCATGTGTTCCAACGAAAATTTGCCACTTCTATCTCAAGATGGAATGATTTTGGCAGAAAATGCTGAAACACGTCAATTTCTGAATTGATTCTAAGCATGTCAAATCAACCGGCTACCTTTAGTAGTTCCTAAGTTGAAATTGATTATTGGGAAATTGGACATATCTTTGCAAAGGTCTTTTAAGTTTCTTCTTCTTCTTCTAATGCATATCCATTAATGGATGTTTGCGATAACATTTTCCATTGCGTCTCCATCTCTTGCGGTGTGTATCAATGACTGTATATCGTGTAGTCCTGTCCACTGCCTGATATTTCGCAGCCAAGACATTTTCTTCCGTCCGATCCCTCTCCGGCCTTCGATCTTGCCTTCGATTAACAAATGCAGGAATTGATATTTCGTGTTTCGCATTATATGACCCAGATATGCTGTTTTCTCTTTTTGATCACTGCAAACGGTTCACGTTGTTTGTTAACTCGTCTAAGAATTCCTTATTTGTCAATCTAGCCGTCCAGGGTACTTTAAAGATTCTGCGGTATAGCCACATCTCGAAAGCCTCTAATTTGTTTATTTCATTCGCTTTTAATGTCCAACCTTCCATACCATAAAGAAGCACCGACCAAATGTAGCACTTAGTGAATCTTAGCCTTAGGTTAAGGTCAAAGTCGGAGCAGGTGAACACTTTTCGAAACTTTAGGAATGCCTGTCGTGCTTGCTCTATGCGATATTTTATCTCTTTTTCTGATGACCAGTCTTGAAACAGCCAGATTCCCAAGTATTTAAACTTTTCTACTCTTTCTATGAGCCTTGCGTTAAATATTAGCGTAGAGTTTTCGAACATTTGCTGGTTTCTGGAGATAATCATAAATTTTGTTTTTTTTTACATTTATATTTAGGCCCATTGATTGGCTTTGTTCACCTACCCTATTGACCAGTTGTTGCAGGTCGGTCATGTTGTCAGCTATTAAGACCGTATCGTCAGCATATCGGATATTGTTTATCCACACTCCATTGACTTTGATTCCCATTTCCATGTCTTCTAGTGCCTCTTGGAAAATCGTCTCTGAATACAAATTGAATAGGAGTGGAGAAAGCACATATCCCTGTCGTACTCCTCTTCTAATTTGGATGTCATTAGACATATTATTGTCTACTTTTATTTGTGCTGTTTGGTTCCAGTATAAATTCTCAATGCATCGTATGTCTTTTTGGTCTATATCAAGCCTTTTTAGAAGCTGCATTAATTTGTGGTGCTGTACACGATCGAATGCTTTCTCGTAGTCTATGAAACATAGACAGACATCCTTTCTCTGATCATGGCAATTCTGGACAAGCACTTGTATGGCGACTATTGCTTCTCTTGTACCTAACCCTTGTCTAAACCCAAACTGCGAGTCACTTATGTCTCTTTCACATTTTTTGTAAATTCTCTGGTGTATGATTTTAAGAAATATTTTTAAGGTATGGCTCATCAGGCTAATGAGTCTGTGGTCTTCACATTTTCTTGCATTGGTCTTCTTAGGCAGGGGGATAAAAGTTGAGCACAACCATTGCTTGGGATAGTGTCCTGTCTCATATATAGTGTTAAACACTTTATGTAGAGCTGTGATGCCTTTTTCATCTAGGAGTTTAAGTATTTCTGAAGGAATTTCGTCTGGGCCAACTGCTTTATTATTTTTTGCGTCGCGTATAGCTTTTCTAATTTCGTCTTTAGTTATGGGTGGACCGGTTAGTGAAATATTGAAATCAGCTGAAGGTCTGTCATCGTCAAATAGTTCTTTTATGTACTTTTCGCAAACATTGTTTTTCTCTTTGCTGTCGAGGACTATCTGGTTGTTATTATTGACTGTTACAGTTGTTCTCATTTTTCTATATATACCAGCAGTTTCCTTCAGTTTTTTGTGCATGTTAAAGTCATCATGTTGGTTTTGTAGTTGTTCGATTTCTTAGCATTCACGTTTAAGCCATTCGTTTTTTGCTATTCTAATCTTTGACCTTATAAGTCTTTGAATGTCTTTGTACTTATTATCTTTTTTGTTTTTGTGCTCTCGTCGTTTGTCCATTAGAAACAAGATCTCATCTGTCATCCATTTCTGCTTTTCGTTCTTTGTTTTATACCCTAGTATGTTTTGCATTGAGTTTGTTACAGTGTCCATTATCCTTGTCCAAGTTTGCGTTGGCGTGTTTCCAATATTCGAAGTTATTATTTGGATTTGTGAGTTTATCTCCTTGCTCAACTCAGATTTTATTATTGGGTTCTTCATTTTTTCTAACGCTATCTGTCGTTGTATGGTTGACTTTTTCTGACTTGACAAGGCAATAATAATACGTGATCAGAGGGAACATCCGCTCCAGGATATGTACAAGCTCTCTTGATGGTTGAACTGAATCTTTGGTTAATGAGGATGAAATCTATTTGGTTCCGAACTGCATTGTCTGTTCGGTCCGCTGGGGATTTCCATATGTTTAGGCGGCGGGGGTGAAGTTCAAACCATGTGTTCGTTTTTTAAGTTTGCTATTTAAAAATTTTATAGTTATGAACGTTTAATATCATATAATCAGTCCGAACGCAACAAAAGTTTGTTTTTCAAAGAAAATCTGACACTGCTAGTACATAGGATTTCAAATCGAGCCATTGCAATTTTTTTAAATTTTTCCATTTCTTGTAGACTCTTCTCTTTGTCTTCCTCAGATGAATGTCCTCTGATAGTCAGAGAAATATTTACCAAAAATAAAACGCTGCCATTCAATGCTGATGAGTTTTGTAGTCTACTAAAAATCTGCCTATTAGTACCTAATCTCAAAATTATTTTAAATTTCAATAAAAGTTTCAACAGCAAACTTCGGAACTTCCCATAGAATCACCTCTTAGCTTCCTTTTAGCTGATAATGATAGATGGATAACTTAGAAAGAAGAGTAATATTAAATAGCCACTTAGCAACAAAACATTAAGTGTTCTGGTACCGATATGTAGATAATATTTTGGTAGGTTTTCAGGGCTCAAACAGCTCAAATTGCTGCAATTACTGAATGAAGTTCATTCAAACATTAAATTGGTAAAAGAGTAGTAACAGAAAGTAATAACTCAATAAATTTTTCAGACCTGACAATAACAAAATCGACTAACAATTTCATTCATAACATCTACAAAAAAGAAACCTTCACAGACTCAACTATTTCTATTGACTCATTCAATCACTCAAGTCACAAACTAGCAGCTTATAAATTCAATGATCCATAGGACAAGATTATCCATCGTTAAGAAAACATCAAATAACACAATCATTATATTCCGTAAGAATATACTGAATAACGCTGAACATGGATTCAGAACAAAAAAATCAACAATAACAGCAATGACAGAGATTGTTGAGGGCATACTCGAAGCTTTTGAAGAAGGTGAAATAGCGCAGCTTGTGCAAGGCTTTTGATCGTGTTGTAAGAGAAATACTCTTGAAAAAATTCAATTTTATGGTATCAGAGAACCAACTTTGAGTATACTCAAATCATACCTACAGAATAGATATCAATCAGTATTTTGGAACGGAAGGACATCTCACAAATAGTTGGAAGAGTTGGGCGTTCCTCAGGGCTCAATACTCTCTCCACTCTTATTCATAATATACACAAACGATCTCGTATACAATGTCGATGCGGATGTAACTGCTCTTTATGCTGATGACACGAACTATTTAAACCGAAGGAAGACTCAAGAACAAGTAGAGGAGAGAACAAAGACAACAATAGAACAAGCTCACAACTGGTACGAAGCTAATGGACTAACACTTAACATAGAGAAAACGCAAATTTACTTCTATCCACAAAAGCTAAGTGTAATGGACCTAGCCTTAGCATGCTTGGATTGAGTTAGACAGCTCTCTCAGTTGGTCTCATTATATAGAAAACTCACCTATCATGCTAATTTCCATAGTTTGGTCTCCTATGGCATCATTTTGTGTGGAGCAGCGGAAGAGGCATCCAAAATATTCCTTAAACAGAAGAAAGCTATCAGAGCCATTTCGTGTATCTAAAAAACAACCAGTTGCAGAGAATATTTAAAAGAATATGGAATACTGACCGTTCCTGCTCAGTCTCTCCCACATGTCTATGCCACATTCACGAGAAGAAAACAACAATAATCAAACATTCCAATCATCATTCCTAAGAAACAAGATCTCGGGAAAAGTATGTTTTGCCTCATCATAGGATTAAAAAAACACAGAATAGTTTCAACTTCTTAGGAATCAAAATGTATAATGTGTTACCAGAGTATCTCAAGCTATTTCTGCAGAGAAATTCAAAAATGAAATCGAAAAAATACTCACCGTTAAAATTTTTTATTATGTCGAAGAGTTTCTTAATTCAGAATATTCGTGAAATGTACTGTCTGTGAACGGTGTCTTGCTGTCCTGTTGGTGATTATGTTTTAAATATGTAAAAAAATTAACTTTTAAAAATTTGTCAGGGTGCATATCAATTTTGTTCATGCACATTCACTTACCTACTTTTATCATGACAATTCCTTGTATATATTGAAGGATTTTTATGAATAATAATAAAAAAAATAAAAATAATAAAAATAATAATAATTCATATGAAATTCAGGATTGAAAATGTAAGACTCTGAACATTCAAAGAGGGAAAGTCATAGATGGTGAAACACAACTTCCAAACAGTGATATAATACAGTGCATGAGAGATGGCGAAACATACAAATATCTGGGATACCAACAAGCCAGATTGCTAGACCAAAAACTATCAAAGGAGAAGATTCGTTCAAAATACAGTCAGCGTCTGAAATCTGTGCTGAAATCGATGTTGAACTCGGGGAATCTAGTCAAGGCAATTAACACCTACGCCATTCCAGTGTTGCTTTACTCATTTGGAATAATCAGATGGACTAAGACAGAACTGGATGATATTCAAAGGCAGACCCGAACGATGCTGACAAAGTACAACAACCATCATCCAAAATCGTCTGTGATACGAACAACTTTGAAGCGGAAAGAAGGAGGACGCGGATTAATAGATGTTGTCAATTTACACACCGAACAGATAATAAATCTCAGAGAATTCTTCTCAGCAAAAGCTCTCACTTCTGACCTCCATAGAGTGGTATCGTTGGCTGATAAGGGGTATACACCTCTGAATCTTGCTACCAGAGATGACCTGCGGAATCTACCGTTCCTATCAGATACTGAAAAACAAGAGCAATGGTCAAGAAAGGAATTGCATGGACGACATCACCATGAGATTAATCAACCACACATCGACAAAGAAGCCTCCAACAAATGGTTGATGAAAGGAGAATTATTCGCAGAAACAGAAGGATTCCTTATGGCCATCTAAGACCAAGTGATCGCTACAAACAATTACAAAAAGTTTATCATGAAGGACGGAACATTACAAACAGATAAGTGCAGAAAATGCCATATAAGATCGGAGACTATACAGCATATTACGTCCGGATGCGAACAACTGGCCAATACGGAGTATCTTCACAGGCATAATCAAGTGTGCAACATTATCCACCAGAAACTTGCACACAAGTACGGACTTCTGAATACCTTCCAGCCATATTACAAGTATCAGCCGGCGCCCGTATTGGAAAATGACTCTATCAGATTATACTACGATAGGCCTGTTATCACTGACAGAATGGTGACGAATAATAGGCCGGACATAGTGGTGTATGATAAGAGAGCCAGAACAGCAATGCTGGTGGATGTCGCCATACCGAATAATAACAACGTGCTGAATAAGTTCCAGGAGAAAAAGTCCAAATACATAGACCTTGCTATTGAGATCAAGCAGATGTGGCACCTCGATAAAATAGATATTGTTCCTGTCATCGTATCCTCCACTGGGTTGATACCCAAAACTTTGTATGATAGCCTTAAGAAATTAGAATTGCATCAGAATACCTATATAGAAATGCAAAAAGCTGTAATTCTTAATACATGTAGGATAGTTAGGAAATTTATGTCAAGTATATTGTAATCGAGCCTATTCCCTTTGATTGCTGAATCTGGGAATCTGAGATAGTGCATAAGTCCACGATAATAAATTCCTTGAAAAAATACACTAATTTTAACTACCCCGGTCCTGTCACCAATAACTTGACCAACTATTTTTTCTAATTTAGAATATCGTCCTTTATATCAACTGTTCTTAACTTGATCGAATTATTATTCAATGCTAAACAAAAAATAGACATATTCACAAAATCAGAAGTTTGCAAAATTGCTTGCAATGAGTGTACGGAAACTTTGTTGCATAGGAATTTCGAAACCAGATTCGAAGAACATTCTGTGACAATAATTCTCCAATATGTGAATATATGAAAACCACAAAACATTAAATATCATGAGATATATCAAAATTCTTCATAATTGCGACAAAGGAAAGAAAATGAATTTGTAAGAATGTTTGGAAATTAATAAACTTTGTCAAAACCCAAAGGAAACACACTTAATAGCCAGGAAGACCTCTTATACCTCTCCACTTATTAATTCAAGCCACAATTTGTTCAAATGATTGAAACTCCCATCGCGTTTGCGGATTCCAGTACAGAAAATAAATCGCCCAATTTTGATAATATTGTACGATTGTCAATTACGATAAGAGGGTTAAACTGGTCCCTCGCACAAATACGCCGCCTCTGGCCGTCAAACCTGTCCACTAGCGTCGATCCTCGTCCACACACCGGCATCGGCAATGACAAATGCGAATCGAGTCCGTCAGTCAGGGAATGCGCCCGATGTAAATGAGTTATTCGGACCTTGATTGCACGCAAATTTACACGGCGGGTTAGTCGACGCCGCGTTCTGAGTTATGACTCCGAATTGTCATCACCGGTATGACACAGTCACTTGTCACACGGACACGTGACAATGTTTTGCATGGGATACATTTCATTGTCCAATTACCCTCTGCCTTTTTGATTTATGCCGGTTTTTCCACTGTTTTCGCAATCCGTCCGATTTGACCGACGCGGTTGTTAGCGATTATACGCGGACGTTATTGGCGGTTATTATAATTTTTCGAATTGATGCGGGAGATGAATGCTCGCTCGAAAAAATGGATGTGTGTTGAACACGAAAGCTGACAATATAGACGCAGAAAATGTATAACTATTTGTTCGGAATGTACGCCTAGTGTACAATATATTAACCACTAATAAAGATGATTGAGTATAGAAATCAAAGAACATATTCTTAACAGAGCTAAAATAAGATATTGTTGGAGTGAGGCAATCTTTTGGGCTTATTTAAATCAGACCATATCGCACTCCGACGCCGACGCCGACGCAAACTTCTGAAGAAGACTGGCAAAAGATTAAAACAACACTAAAAAATGTTACAGAGAAGCACCTTAAGCAGGAGACCAGGAAAAAGAATCAATCTTGGATGACAGAAGAAATCTTGGACATGATGGAAGAGAGAAGAAAATTCAGAAATAAAAACGAAACAAGATATAAACAAATACATAAAAATATCAAAATAAAAATCAAAGAAGCTAAGGTTACCTGGCTAAACGAAAGATGTGAAGAAATTGAGAAACTAGAACAAAAACATGATACTTTCAACTTACACAAAAAAATAAAAGAAGAAGCTGGAATGTGGAAGCAATCCTCTTCATCTTTCGTCGAAGATAAACATGGGAAACCCCTACTGAATATAAAAGATCAAATGAACAGGTGGAAAGAATACATAGAAGACATGTTTCAAGACCAGGAGAGACAAAGCATAGATGTACAGAAAGTAGCGTCTGGACCCTACATCACAAAGGAGGAAATTATTAAAGCAACAAAACAACTAAAAAACAAAAAAGCTGTTGGAGAAGATAATATCCCAATTGAAATTATAAGGATAATTTCAGACGAACACATCGATGTTATGGAGAACTTATTTAATAAAATATACGAAACTGGAATAATACCAAAGGACTGGCTGACATCGGTGTTTATACCACTACCAAAGAAGAAGAACTCCAGGAAATGTGAAGAATATAGGATCATTAGTCTAATGAATCATATACTGAAATTGTTCCTCCGAATAATACACAATAGAATTTATAACAAATTGGACGAACACAATTTGGCTTCAAGAATGGCTTTGGAACAAGAGAGGCACTTTTTTCAATACGTGTGCTTGTTGAAAGATGTAGGGATGTAGACTCTGATGTATATCTGTGTTTCATAGACTTTCAAAAGGCTTTCGACCTGGTGAAACACGATAAACTAATAGAAATTCTCAAGTCTTGTAACATAGACGACAAAGACTTGAGAATCATATCAAACCTTTACCAAGACCAAAAGGCTAAAATTAGAATCAATGGAGAGACATCTGAAGACATTAACATCGAGAAAGGAGTAAGGCAAGGATGTGTTCTTTCCCCGTTGTTGTTTAACGTTTTTTCGGAAGAGTTATTTAGGAAGGCACTACGGGATACCTCGGATGGCATAATAATAAATGGACAATGCATTAACAACTTGCGATACGCAGATGACACGGTTATTCTAGCAGATAGCGCTGAAGCACTACAACGCCTAATGAACCGAGTGATGATAACATGTAAAGAATTTGGAATGAAACTAAATACAAAGAAAACAAAAACGATGGCTATCAGCAAACACCAAAACAGAAAGGTCGGAATTAGGGTCAACGGAACAGAATTAGAAGAAGTAACAAAAATAACATACCTAGGAAGTAGCCTTGATGAAACTTGAGATCACTCACTAGAGATAAAAACACGCCTGGAAAAAGCACGAGCTATATTTTATAAAATGCAAAAAATACTATGCAGCTGCCAACTAAATATCTCATTAAGAGTTCGAATACTGAAATGCTACGTTTTCTCCACCGTGCTATATGGCGTTGAAGCATGGACAATGACGGAAACAACACAAAAAAGAATAGAATCGTTCGAACTTTGGTGCTACCGTAGAATGCTCAGAATATCTTACATGAGTCATGCGACAAACGTAGAAGTTATGCAGAGGATGAGAAAGGATCGAGAACTTGTGCAGATAATAAAAGAAAGAAAGACGCAATATTTCGGTCACATTATGAGAAACCAAAAGTACGAACAGCTTCAACTTATCATCGAAGGAAAATCAATGGCAAAAGGAGACCGGGAAGAAGACGCAACTCCTGGTTTAAGAACTTACGTCAATGGACTAATATGAGCTCTATAGAATTGTTCAGAGCTGCAACAAATAAAATAAGATGGGCAAATGTAATCGCCAACGTCCTTAAGGATAAGGCACCGTAAGAAGAAGAAGATATCGCACTAGTATCTGACCTTCAATTGACATTGCCTCATTCCCGTAAAATCCACCCGTTCAAAGAGAACAATTAATTGCGACTGTCAAATGGACAAATTGTGGAAACAATGTGAACTGTTTTCCGTAACATTCTGGAATCTTGTGTCAGCCTTTTCTCTTCGTCCCGTACGATTGTTGACGTTGCTCTCAAACTATGAACAAAATAAAAATGAGTGAAAAATCAATATGGTAGAGTGCTACCAGCACGAACTTCTGCCGCAAGATTCAAAGACGCCAAGAGGAGATTTGGAGTCTCGCCTTGTCCCTTCCAATAATCCAACAAGCTATTCAACTACCTGAGGCCAATAACGTGTATCAAGGTGATAACCCGCAAGATCAACGATAGTAATGGAATTTTGTCCTTCATAACTTGGCCTGTTTCTGCTGGTTGCTATGAATTTCCGCAAGAAGTTTTGCGTCAGCTCTCTAAATTTGGGCACCATACTAATACATAGATCTTTAGTATGATTTCTCTGGGTCATCTGGTGCCGGTCTATTGTGTATAGGTGGTTGTTTTTCTGAACATGGAGTACAATACACTTTTAATATTTGCAGGTAGCAGCTAGTCATGACACCACTTTCCTAATGCATCTAGATCCTCCTGCAATAGATTGATATTGCTAATATTTGCGCAAATATCTTCGTGTCTTTTACTGACCCGACTGACGATCTTTACCCTCATCCAGGATAGTTGAACGATTGCGTGATATCGAGTTCCCTTCATCCATAGAAAAAAATACTTCTCTTTATTGAATACAACTATCAGCCCTCACTAATATCAGCAAGGGACATGCTTTGACATTGCCTATGCCCTTATCCGCCTCTAGTTGCCTTTCAGCTGATTGACAGTACAGCCTACCCCAATTTTTTCTATGAACAGGATACTGAGAACTAATGAGTCATCGTCAAAGTAGATCAAAATGTCCTATAGTTTGTATTGCTGCGTAGAAATATTATCGAGAATTTTGTTCCAGATCGCTGAGTATTAACAAGCACGTTGAAATGTGTAAATGTCTAGGAAAGAATGCCCAACGATCTGATGCAGGTGATTGTGAACCACCTAAACTTCTCAAAAGTACTTGACCTAATTCCGCACAAACCGTTTCTAGACAAACTCAAATATCTGGGTATTTGCGGCAGGTTACAAGCTCAGACATAAAGTGTCGTACGAGGTAGGAACTCTGGTGTCCAAGTATTCACTTTTCTCCCATTAATAAGATCAGTGCTGATTGGGGTTCCTCAGGGTCGATCCTTGGACCTCTCCTAATCGTCCTGTGCACCTACGACCTCCAATACACATTGAAATATAGTTGTTTGCTTTTCAGCGACGATGCCAAGTTTTACTATAATGCATTCATGAATGCCCAAACCCTCCAAATGATCTGGATGTCATGTATTTTTCCACTTAAATTTACAAAATGTTGCATACACCTCATCTGGGAAAAATAATTCCCAGCACCCATACTTACTGTTGGCCTGAATATCTCTAGATGCTGCAGTAATTCTGACCTGAGCATGATAATTTCACACGATTTGTCATGGTCTGACTTAATTCATCATGTTACTTCGAAGGCAGGACGACTCTTATTTCTAAGGCATAAATAGCTGGTTGGAAATTCCATCTTAATCTGGTGTTTTCCAGGTTTTCTGTCAGTGATGTGCTCCTGTACTTTTGGGGTCGTAAACTATTCTATACGGTAATCGTCTGCTGTATGTTCCGTGATTCTTCTTCCTATTCTTTCGACATTTTTGTTGGATTTTTCTTCTAGCGTTGATACAAATATTTTCACCTTTTCCTCTCCGTCACTACTATTTGATCATGGTGTTTGATGTGTTGTGTCGTCATCTTTTCCTTTTTCCTGTCGGTGTTGCTAGTGACTCTGTGCTCAGTTGCTCTATTTTGATGTCTTTATGCTCTTTGCATATGCTTCTAAGTTCTTCTCCCACTCTGTTGGTTAATCCATTCAGTTCTCTCTTGTCTTTGGGGTGTAGTGCCCTCCGATATTTTTCTTCGCTTGTTTCTTTTCTTCTAGTAGTGCTCTGTTGAGGTTTCTGATTTTCCTTTGCTTCCCTCCATCATTCCTCAATAGCTTTGTGTAACCAGGTCTCCAGATCCGATATGGTTTTTTCTAGTTGTTGTGGTGTCTCTATAAGGATGGTCCTCGTTTCCATTGTTTCCATGAATTTCCTCTAGTTTGTGATACTCACTCTATAGTTGTTCGTCTTCTGCAGATAGAGTTCCAGTACCAGGATGCAGTGTTCCGAAGAGAGATCCTTTGACGTATCTATTTCGTAGTTCCATGTTATGTACCTCGAGTGCGATGTCCAATATGTCCATAGTTCCCTTGGTGCTACAACGATGATGGTGTTTCTCTATGTGAGTTTTTTCCTTCTGTTGGTTTTCCTCCAGTTCTTGTCCAAATTCTTCGCATTTATGTAACCGGCGAGTATGATCGACGATGTGTGGCAGGACCCGAGACGGAAATACCCTAATCGCAGTGATGTTTTTGGCACAGATTTCGAGCTGCAAACAGGCCCATTCCGATGATAGTCGAAATCCATTGATAATTTAGATATTTGCTCTTTTATGAAAACAGACATACATACAAAACTCTCTTGCTTCATTCTGATATAAATACTTACTTCTCGGGAGAAAGTGAATTTCTAAATTAGTCAGTTCGTCACGGAACGCCTTACAATGTCACAATATCAAAGCGACAGCTCTCTCTCGAATTCTAAAGTTAGTCTACCTGTAACTTGAGGTAAGGCAAAGTGTATTTCCAGACGAAACGGCCTTACTTATTATGCACGCCATAATACAAGTACATCTCATTCGCGTCACGAACAGGCATTATTCGCAATTTTACATCCAATCAATTCGGACGCAATTTGCAAATGACTTCGTTTCCTCCCGCGCCCCATCGACCCCCAACAACCCCTTGAGCTCCAGCAATTCATTCCGATTCGCCACCCTGCTTATCGTAGCGCTGCACTTCAGTCATGTCTCATTTCGTTCAGATACTCTTTCAATTTAGAGGATTGTGCAGAATTGTGTCCATTATTTAATAGATATTTCCGGTGAGGGGCGTGTGAGGGAGATGTTCTGTTATGAGCGCCCCCTACTCGGGTGGATTACTTGAAAAATTGATGGTTAATAGCGTGAATCGAATAGATGTTTTGATCGTTGTAAGTTGTTGTCGGCTAATGGATATTTTTGAACAATGAGAGTACGGGGTCCGTTCAATAAATAAATGCTATTTTTATTGTTCAACTTTTGAATCGTCGAAATCCAGTGAAATAATGTGAAGAAAATGAGTTTCGGAAGATTTTTCTGCTTTGGCTTCAGTTTGCAGTAAAATTGTATTACTAGTTTCTGAAATACAGGGCGTCACAATCGAAAATTTGGCGTAGACAATCTTTTGGTAATATTTGTGGTTTTTCCTCTGTTGAACCCTCTGTATATGTTTTCATGGACTAGTTGGCTAGTTATTGCAGGCTTTGACTTTCATTCTTCATTTACAGAATGTTGCGAAAATATAACACAACGTTAAATTTCCATCTTGGATTTGCCATGAAGCTGAAATTTATGTTCTTAATAAAGTGCAGAATCAATTAATGTGGGAGTGTAGATATCATTGTTGGATGCAGTTTTCCTACTGATATCGATTTCCGTATTGTAGTCTGTTATGAATAGGAAATGAAAAAGATTTACAAACCGTAGAATTGGTAGCGGCTAATTTATGTATAATATGGATGAAAGAATCCATTGGGATTGTTGTGTCTGTAAAAGTTTCTTTTTCATATACGAGTATGTTGTAGATGACATTATGTCGAGGAAAAGTTTAAGGCTCAATTACACTACACAAAGAGGAAAACTCTGCTAGGCCAGTTGTATCTTACGCAAACAAACGTGTAGGAAATTAGCAAGTCTCTCTAACCACAAATTCATTGATTTCATCAACTTCAATCAGCAGAACACCATTTGGAATTCTGTAGACCCGAAAAATAATCATTTGACACAGTTTAAGTTTTGATATTATCCCATTTGATGTAAAAAATTTGTACCCAAACTTTCCAACAGTTAATTGTCCGCCTGTAATAAAAGAAATCTCCATCCGAGATAATACACATTATATGAATCTTGTAATTTGTTAAAGACCTGTTTGTCACAAAATTATTCACAATTTGAATCGAAACAAAACTCGGAACTCCTCATGGAAACCTCTTATTATCAGATTTTTCAATGAACAATCTTGAAAAATCAGACAGAAGTGTTTCATTTTAGGTATATCAGAATCATATAATTGATCATACAGAGTCCCATCTAAATTTTGCATGAGTATCGGAAATGATAGAAATATGTATGCAATATGTTCAAAGATTCCCGTAAAAAATTAGGCAGATATATTCCTTAGAGCTTGAATGATAATTATATAAACCCCGTTCTCATCTGACTGTTCACAACAATAATGAATACCAGAACTAAAAAAATGACCCACCTTTGAAGTTTAGAGCCAGTATCTGGAAAATTGGAAAAGTTGTCACCAGAAAAAATACAAATTGTTTGAAATTTGAACCCCCTGTATCACGAAAACGAAGCGTCTGCGTAGCTATAACTATGAGAGGAAATCGTCTTGAAATAACCGATAGACGAAAACATGAATGGTGCTGGGGAATGATAACAGAAAAATATAACACCATAAAATCTCTGAAGAATACACCTGCACTCTTAAAACCAATGTACAGAATGACATCAGAAGATTTCGGGGAGCAGAGATATATACACGATAGCCTGGTTAAAGTAGAGTATGTTGCACTTTCATTAAGGACTATTGCTTTATTGTTAGCAACTTGTTGAGAAAGGGCTTTTGTACTTTCCTACTCGTCCCTTTAAGGCCAGAGATGGGAGAGTTCGTACAATCAGAAGAAGAGTAGCAGAAAGAGCATCTCGTCCATCTTGCGCCTCCCAACTTCTTCCAGAGCATTGCAGAGCAAGACTTGCATTTGCGCGAGAGTATGTTATAGAGCAAAGGAAGATTGTAATGTTCCCCGAATGTTCGGGAAATTTGCTTTCTGTGTTAGCTGAAACAATGGGTCACCGAGGAGGTTCAATGATGATTCAGGAGACGTACCATATGAGGCCCGGACCGATCTTCTTGTCTTCAATAGAAGTAGTCTCAATACTCATAGGTAACAGAAGTTCTTCAAGGCCGTGTCGTTACTTCTGCTCTATTTATTCAAAGAAATTTTCTCTTAATGCACGATGATGCACGCTGCCATGTCACTAGATAAACCTCGATAGTGTTCTTGATCATATTGAACACATTTGAAATATTCTAAAATCTCTAGAGTATTTTAAGCTTCTACCATAGATAGATAGATGTTGATATTGAGTGAGGGCTGCCTAACACCCCGTCCACTGCGACCAAGTGGTATCTTGTGGCACAATTTCTTCTGAATTTCACCCACAGATTCTATCCTTCTTGTAAAAGATATAAGCTTCTTGGGTGAGAGCTTAATTAGTTCAGTCAACTGCAGTTTGTTGAATCCAAGTTCCTCCAGCCTTACTCTGTTCCCAGTTGGACACTCGCACATTACGTGTTCCATTGGTTCTATCTCTTCTTCACATAGCCTACATGAAAGATCCTCAATCAATACTAACTCATTTACGTGATCTCTAAGGCGACAATTTCCCGTTATTATGGCAGTTAGAACTCTCAAGTCCAGCATGGAGAGTTTTTGCCAAGCCTTGGCTCTCGCAGAGGAAGGTCCATTGATAGCAAGTCGAGAGTATCTGAGACCTGAGAGGCACAGCCAGTGCTTCCATTCCTTTAGGTCCAACCACCGATTATTTCTCATTCTTGCAGCCTCTAGGAGAATTCCTAGTCTAGGCTCCAGTCCACGTTCTGATTGCCTTCAAGAGAGGGTGGAGTGATATTTCTGCACCATGTGTAGAGACGTGTAGGTGTAGGATGCCAATGCCTTCAGTGCAGCTTGGCTATAGGTGATGATTTTTATCGATCTACTTTTCAATCTCCCCGCAAGCAAGAGGTTAATACACAGTGCTCAATGGTAAATATTTTTGCTTGAAAAACAGTCGCAAAGGGCCTCTGTTGTAGATCAGCGACCCAATATATATCCGCAGAACATCCAGACCATCATTATCGCTGTCATAAACGAACATGAAGATCCTGGGGTGGCATCACCCATTCTTAAAATTTTCAATAAATAGAAACAAAGTGTTTTTCAATTGAAGGAAGATGATGCGTCATTGGAGGTCCTTCGTATATCAATTTCTCAATAAATCAATTTTTGCACGTTTTCGTTTGTTGTCATCTATGAAAGATTTCTTTAGAAATCATTCTATTCATTCTGAATTTGGACAGTCAATTGTATCTGTGAGTGTATTTAAAATCCTAAAACGGGCGTTTATGCTTATCGATTTGTCGATCACTGTTCGTACATCTCTCCACGTAGTTTTCAGTGATTGATAAAATCATATCGTTTGGATAAACTTCAGTTTGTATAATTTGATTCTCTCCATTCGCGTCATAGTCGCAGTTTGGTGAAAGCGAATCGGAACGCGTAGCCTCAAGTATACGGGACATTTAAACGACGAACGTTCCTTGCATTCAAATGAGGTACGTTCCGAAGAAAGGAGTTCACCAATTCCTGTATTTCGGTGTTTCAGAACCGAACTGAAACCAGAAAAAGTGAATTTTCATTAGGAAAGCTCAAATTTTAAATTGAAATAAGCCAACCTGTTTTTTCTGCATCAACATTCGTTTATTAGCTGCAATTGTTTATATTCATCTATCTATGAAACGGAATTTTCGAATGTTGTCTTGATCCACTTTGATATATCAGATTTATTTGAAAGTTTGCATACTTATAGAGAACAGACAATAATATAATTGGCAGCAACGCGTTTCATGCCCAAACAATCGTTTAAAATGATACGAATTGATTCGTTAAACACAGAAGTTCACTGCTTATTTCTCGCAAACTCGACGATTTTCAATTACCATTTCCTCGACTTCATCGATGTTTACTTTAGTTGAAGATGTTGATGGCCGACCAGAGCGAGGTTAATCTTCCACCACACCTTGGTTCCTGTTGAATGCGCTGTACAACTCATATGCACGTGTTTTTGATGAAATCGATTCACTGTAAGCCTTCTGCAACATTCTCAGCAATTCGATATTTTATCCACTGTAAAGATCGCAAAGCATACTTGTGACAGAATTGAGCACTGTAAACAAACTGAATGACAGATCGCGTTCAAATTCCGCGTCTTCATAGAAAACAGTAGTGCCAACTTAGGAACAACAATCTTTCCGAACAGATTTTTCAAATAATGAATTTCCGGTAATTTTTCGACAGAATTTAGACTTCACTTTCGAGTTAAAAGGCCTTGAATCTGATATTCAAGTGTTATTTATATTCAACATCTGTTTCTTTTCGTATGTTCCTCGCGTGCGAAATACAACCCTGCATCAAGATAACTACGAGTTCGGAAAGGGGAGCGCAGCGGTCTACGAATAGCTGATTTGGCCCTATTTAAATGAACAGCCTGGTTCAGATAAAACTTCCCAAAGGTGTCGTAGACTCTTAGCCAACTTGTTCCATTGTAAACAAGATGAAACAAGTTCAATAAAGAGTTCCTGAAGTGGTGTAAGGTTGGAGATTAAAGAAATATTTTATGGTAGCCGCGACG
Organism: Cryptolaemus montrouzieri; assembly: GCA_013387265.2. NCBI lineage: Eukaryota > Metazoa > Arthropoda > Insecta > Coleoptera > Coccinellidae > Cryptolaemus > Cryptolaemus montrouzieri. Next base: position 7,286,299 of record JABFTP020000124.1, read on the forward strand.
TATTTCTGTCGTCGCTGAGAATTGGAAACAGAATTATGTAGGCTGCATGCTTCTTACAAAAAAACTGATTGAAATCAAACGTGTATAAGTACCAGGCAAGTAATGGCGAGGAAGAAGAGGTGTTTGCAGTTTTTCTTTCACAACGAAATGGATTAAACAAATGGTGTAACTTTCAGTATCGCACGGAAACTATTTATACAGATCATATTTGCATGATAGAACCCTGGGGGCCAGAGGCAAAGAAGGAGGGGGAGTCAGTTCAGTTCCCCAAGAATCCATATTGGGGCCCATAGAATTCATACTACAGGGTGCTTCAACGAAAATTAAACAGAGACTATATCTACAAAGAAATTCATTTCTGATTAAAACACAAAAACAGGTCGATTTTTGTTTCAAAGGGGACATCTTTTGAGGTACAAAACTTGCCTGAGATATCAACCCCCTAAACGGGGGTTGCAATCTTTGAACATTTTGAATAAGGAAGATGAGTCGAGTGATGACTCAAAAGAAAGGTGGTATCTTTGTCTACATCGCCTTGTACCAATTTCCATTTTTAATTGAAAACTGTAAAAGATACAGGGTGAGCAACTGAAAGATAGGGAAGACTATTTCCCTGAGACTATTCAAGTTCCAGTGAGGTAAAATGGAACAGATCCATGCTGATCGATGGCAGTCATCATCAAGTACCATCCTCATCTCGAATTTCAATCCCTAAAGTAGGGGTGACCACCCTTGAAAATTTGGAAGAGGTAGATGGGTCGAGTGATACTTCGAGAGAAAGATATTATCTTTGTCTTCATCCCCGTGAACGAATTTTCATTTTTGATTGATAACTGTAGAAGATACAGAGTGAGCTACTGAAAAATAGAGGAGACTATCTATCGCCCTGAGCTATTCAAGTATTAGTGCAAAAAAATGGAACAGATTCATTCCAGATCAAAGGCTGTCATCTTTGATCTAAATGAATCTATTCCAGTTTTTCGCACTAATACTCCAATACTCTTGGGGCGATAGTTTTCTCAATTTTTCAGTGGCTCACTCTGTATCTTCTACAGTTTTCAATCAAAAACGAAAATTCGTTCACGGGGATGCAGACAAAGATAATACCTTTCTTTCGAGGTGTCACTGACCCATCTACCTCTTCCGAATTTTCAAGGGTGGTCACCCTGCTCTAGGGCTTGAAATTCGAGATGAGGTACTTGATGATGACTGCCATTGATCTGCATGGATCTGTTCCATTTGACTTCACTGAAACTTGAATAGTCTCATCTTTCAGTTGCTCACCCTGTACCTTTTACAGTTTTCAATCAAATTAAATTCGTACAAATGTATATTTGAGTCCCCTTCTTCCCTATTCAAAATGTTCAAACAAAACCCCGCTTGACTTGATTTTCAGCATATTTTATCCCCGAGATGTCATCCTTGAAACATATCTTGACTTGTTATAGCTTCTGTTTAGTTTTCGTTGAAGCACCCTGAATATGTCAACGACCTACCTGAGGGTTTCAAAACTATCTAACCCTTTCATTTATCTTCGCGGACGACCAAGTTTGCAGTGCAATGGAAAGAATAACAGCTCGGGTGTCGGTTGAGTTTACTTCTAACAACTATAGGTCACTGTGAATCTGAACAGATATCCTTATTAGGATTCGCCCCATATAGCTCTTTATCGTTGTCGTCCCATATAAGTAATTTAGCTGAATACTCCCTAATTCAATTTTTACAATCAGAAGGATGAAACATCTTTTAGAGACTTGGGAACATTACTAATATTACGCAAATTTCCACTGCTGAGCAACTCATGGGATTATTTTATGGGACTACGCCTCTCATATTTTTGAAACAAAAATGGGATCTGAGGGTATTGTGTGGGGGTTAGAAGAGCTATCACTTGTAGAGAGATATATAAAAGTTGCATAAAATTCACCATACCATCCTGTTATATATTGGCATGCCTCCAGTATATCTGTCAAAATCAAGTGATCCTGACCAAGCAGCAGACATCTGCAACCACAACAGTCGATTCCAGGATAATTTGAACAACATTGTTGCACAATCGAGAACAGCCTAAAATAAGACACTTGCATCTAATTACCAATACCAGTAGAGGCTATTATCTCGCTTAACAAGCATAGGTAGTTACAACATATACAACATTACGTGTAAACAAAATTGACTTGTGTCTACACACTAACGTATAAAGAATGTTCAACGGCCAAGTCACACAACATAAACTATAATGATAAAGAAATCACAGTAAGGAATCTTAGACTTGGCACGACTTTATCTAGATGTCATTACTCTTTAGAAAGAAACAAGCAGCTCCATATAGACTTGGCTAGTTTTTTACTCAATGTTTTTGGTGAGATATATCTTTAGCAACTGAGGTGCAGCTAGTCTATTCCAAAGTGCTGCATAGTGCTCCATTAAATAGGCTTTGGAGATCAAGAGCCTCCCAGCTCTTTTTATTGATGTCCAACTGATTCAAGCTATCTAATCAGATGTTGATGTCTGTCTACGTGTTGTTCTGGAACACACATTATTTTACGAGTTCGTCTTTGACGCATCTTTCCATAACCTCTCACATAACGAAGCCACAAGTTTCCTCCATCACGCGCTTAACCGAAATCCTGATTTTCGCTATTTCGAATACAGATTTAACCATTACGTCCGATTTTGTCCGCGGAAAAAACGACGAATTGAGCAATTAAACGAGGATGGAAATCATCGATTCCGATCGCGTCCCGTCCCCTTACTCCACGCCAATTACGGTGGTCAATCTTGTCGGCCACCCGATTTAATTAATTCTACATGTCTGCACACATTTGCGAATTCCTTTGGTCGTTTTTTGCCGGTCCTTCTCTGTTCGACCGTCCCGGATCGATTCATAGTCTCGTATGCGTTTGTTGTGTTGGTTCTTTGGAGTTGGACGACAGGTACGGACTAAAAGGGATTTGATACATATCTACTGATGAGAGATATAGTGAACATACGTTTTGTCATAAAAGTACTGGTCAATGAAACACAAAATATTTATTTTTCATCCATATTTATTATATTGTATCCAGTAAGCTATAATCACATACTTAAAATCCAAAATTTAATGTCTGTAGGTCATTTAGTTCCGAAGTTAAGCGAAAGCTAAGTTTCGCTTTCATGACACTCACCCACTCATGATCATCAGAATAGAACAGTTCTTCCCATAAACTCAGAGAGCTGAAATTTGGTACAAAGTTAGGGTTTAATGGCAACATAAAGGAAATACTAAAAAGCTAAGATAATCGAAGATCTGGTACCTGATGACCCTGATTAGAAAACACAAGAGCCCAGCCGAACTATTAGAGATCGACATGCGTCCTTTACAAAAATCATTGCAAAACTCCAGCACATCTTCTAATTTGATCTAGCCTATAGCGCCCCACAGTCTTCTGGTCGAATGCCTCCCCTTCTGCTTATTAATACGCATATAAATAAAATTAAAGGATCTTCATGGGGTGCACCTTATAAATGTTGACTTCAAGAGTATAAAAGCTCAAGCTTCAGCAATCACCGACTACAACCGGCTTAGAAGTAAATATCGCGCTGATCTTTCAGAAGTTAAACCGTTTAGAAGAATAAATAATGAACACGAATGGTCAATACGAAAAACTGTTGCAATCGTAAAAGAATCAGAACCGGAAAAAAGCAAAGAAAGATTTTGAATAATAAAACAACTACTCCTAAAAAGAAAAAAGAATTGTTAAATAAGAAAATCTACTAAAATAAATCAATATGCCCACGTTTCTACAAGAACGAATGAAATCCCACCAAAAATATTCTGTAAAATACTAGACAAGTCCCGATGAAGCTGCTTGTTTATCTCTGAAAAATACTGAAATCTAGTCGTGCCAAGTCTGTAATGTGACTTTGACATTGACTTTGACGTGGTTTTTTCGGTTTTGGTTCTGTTACTGACTGGTTTGCATATCAACTCATTGACTCATGACTCATCACCAGTTACAATGCGTTTTATGAACGCGGGGTCGGAATTGAAGGGTTTAGCATGTCTTCATTGACCTTTACGCGACTCAATTTTTAAGAAAATTCAGGTCTTCTGGAACTAATTCAGCGGCAACGCGTTTCACGCCCAAACAATCGTTTGAAACGATTCTGGAAACAGAAAAGGTTTTGTTTTAACTCAAACTTGAATGACGATTGTAAATTACCATTCCTTTGTTGTAGCGATATTATCTTCAGTTGAAGATGTTAATGGCCAACCAGAGCGAGGAAAATCTTCCACCAAATCTCGATCGCTGTTGAATGCGCTGTACCATTCGTATGTACGTGTTTTTGATGAAGTCAATTCACCGTAAGCCTTCTGTAACATTTTCACTTGAGAGAACTGACAAAATCGAGCAATGTAAGTAAACTAAATGACAAATTACATTCATCATCATCATTCATCCCGCGTCAGTTTAGAAAACAGTTGTGCTAGCGACAAAAATTTTGGCAAATGTTTCAAGGAAATTTTCTAAATTATCAATTCCCGTTACTCGGAAAAACTTTACAATGAGTGCCACAAGCGTCTGTGTTGGGACCACTGCTATTGCTGACAAGTAGATTTATATTTCAGTGCCGTGTCGAAGTTCTTGGTAGTTGCAGGAAACACTAGATCATCTACTATATGTATAATGATGATGCAGTCTTGGTCTTCAAATGAGAGTAATCTAAGAAGAACAGATCTACTGGTCATGATGAAAACTATTCATTGTGTTTAATCATTTTCTTGTTCCGTATGTGTTGACTGCTCTAGGAAGTGGTATATTAGTTAGACCATCATTGATTTCGAAAGAATCTTTGTTTGTTATAGTTGATTCATCATTTGACTGTGAACAAAACTGAGTTTTGTGATTCTACAATTGTAGCGAAGTCTTTTTTAAAGTTACAAAGAGTTGTATTTGTCAGTTTCTTTGGAGCAAGTGATCGTCAAGTCTGAATTGTCCCCACATTTTTATTCAACAGTTTTCAGCCCCAGTCCTCAGGATTCAGTTTATGGGTTTGCCACACTTGTAATTGGTTGAACACACGAAACAAGCGTTGATGAACGAAGTAGGTAGAAGCAGAATGAAAGTGAATTTTGTTTATCTGATAACGTTTGCTGAAAAACTGATTTCTTGCATCACCAATCAGATCATTATCTTTTGAAGTAATTTGAGCATTATAGTTTTGAGATTTCTGATTTTGTATCGCTTCTAGTTACCTGGAGGAATAAAATATGAGCCTTTGGGTATGCAGCAACTTTATGAAAAATAATAGAAAACGCATAAGCGATACCAATGAAGACTTTTGACATATATTCAAGACCTGCAAAAAATTCAGCTCAATGGTTATCGATACGAACTCAACACTTATTTTACGTCTATTTCGTAAGGCCCACCAGCCATATCCCGCCCCTGTAACTGTTGTTACCGCGATTAAATTGTGATTCGGATTCGACTAAAATTGGAAACGAACGGGTTGTCCCAGTCCTTCGGTTTTTCAACGAAAACTCGTGCCATATATGCGGGTTCGGTCATAAAATATACATCAACTCACGCTGTTATACATATTTGTGCAGACGAATTACAAACAAGCGACTTGAACGGCCCGAAGATTGCGGGTATCGAACCGGACAATAACGTCCGACTTGTGACGTTTTTTCTCGTTGCCGATTTAATGTTTTGTAGAATTTTTTCTTCGCTAGGTTGTCTTGAACAGTTTGAGGATGCATATGAAATGTGTTATCGAATGGTTTTTCTGTCGATGTTGAAAAAAGGCCCACCCAAAGTATTTATGCTGATTAGAACGTAGATATTTTTGTCAGGTTTAAACTGGGTGTGCAAATTCCTAGTAATGGTCAAAATAATTCCTTAACTTTATCTAATATTATTCTCTTTATTTTACTCGCCCGCGCTACTCTTGAAGAGGAAATAATGATTCTTTTAATTAAGAAAACAATGTTCAATTTTCACTATATCGACAAACTTACGACGCGTTTTACCACACTGTATCTTCGTTAGAAATGTAGTACATACAAAAGGATGATGTGCGTTATACGAGGGTAATCTGAGAAGTTTCCGGTCTGACAAAGACACAAGACATTTTTTTCTTAATATTTTTTTTATCTTGCAATATATTATTTTAACGTTTTTCTCTGCAAAATAGTGGTTTTTCATTTGACGAAATTTTCTGTCCTCTGAGAGCATGTTTTAGATGAGGAACCAAAAATAAAACGCTTGGGGCTAGATCTGGTGATTAATGTTCAAGCAGTTCAACACTAATTAGTGAATTTTCGCCATGGCAACGGCGGAGGTTCTTGGTGAAACAGTATTTTGTTTTTCTGCTTTTAGCTTGTCAAGTAATGATGTGTATTATGCTCCTGTGATGGATTTTCCTTTTTGAAGATAATCGATTAAAATAACTCCTTGACTATCCCGAAAAACACTCGCCATCACTTTCCCTGCCGAAAAAGCCATTCCCATTTTTTTATGGAACCCATTCTCCTTTCGCAGTCCATTGCTTGGACTGTATTTTTCTTTTTGGTGTATAATGATGTATCCAAGTTTCATCTACAGTAATAAATCAGCGCCCAAACGGATTCATTGCGCCCAAACTGCGCCAACAAAGCGTTGGAAATGTTCATTCCAACAAGTCTAACGTGATAAACGCGGCATCCAACGAGCGTGCAGCTTTCTCTTGTGTAAATCTTGATTTGAAATGTGACAAACATCTGCTATCTCTGTCACTTTGATTCAGCGGTCGACTAGAACCATTTGGTAAACTTTGGCGATGTTATCGTTGATAGTTGTAGTTTTTGGACGCCCCAAACGTTAATTGCCTCTCAAGCTTATACCGTTACGTTTGAATTGAGTTTCCCAAAATTACACTATGGTAAATAATGGTGTGAAGGCCACTCACACAAAGCTTACTCATCTTTAATTTGCATGGGCTATTGCCTTCTGAAAACAAATATTTATTGATAGCTCGATACACGAATATGTCCATTTTTCACAAAAACACTCATATCAACTCACTCAAACGACTGTTCCATACTATGCATCCAAAATGACTGATGGTGAGTAGCTGTCAACTGAAAATTCACTAGCTTTTATTTACGAGTGCCGCCATCTTCACGTAGAGGTTGGAAACTTTTTAGACCATCCTCATATATCACACAGGTATAAGCAGGTACAAAGCTCAATAGGAGGAAAATTTAAACAGGGTTGCTTCTTTTGTGAACCGAAAAGATGAAGTAATGGTGACAAATTTAGTTCTACTTGGCTATTAAGTATATTCCGGAATTTTTCTGTTTATTGATTTCCAATGATTCTCATAGCATATCAATATTATTATTCAAAGTATTCTTTTCTCCTAGGAGTTGATTTGCATAGTGAGGAGTTTTTTGTCGAAATTGCCTTTGTGCGTACGTAATATCAAAATTTTTGAAAATTGTATATCAGTTTGATCACAACTTCCATAAGAGTGTTAATAAATACCTGATTTGTTTCCTGTAGGAAATTTAGATTTGCAGATGTCAATATGTTCCTAGAAAGTTCTCCATTCTGAAAGCTATTTTCATTGATCTTGATGTGCGGAAGAATTGTGAATGGTAATATATATGAGATGGATTTCGGAAAATAGAAAAATTATGTCTGTGATCTTTTTTGATAATAGTTGAATGTAAAAAGTTGATGGAATTCTCTTCTTAGATTTAACTACCTAACCTAACCTCTGTGGCTGTTGAAAAGAAAGAAAATCTAACCCAATTACAAGACACGCGAAAATTTATTCAAAATTAAAAAATGAATAAAACGATACCGAAAACCTTACAGAGAAGTTGAATATAATTCACGCTCTTGAAAATATTCAAAGATCTTCGAAAAAGTCCAAAAAATTAGACACGAAATCCGCCTGTAAATTCCATTTAGTATAAAAATTAAGGAAAAACAACAGAGTACTTATTTTAAAAGTTGAGGGTACCAATTCCGGAAAATTCTCAAAATTTCATCAAAACCTGTCGAGCAATACTGATTTCAACGTCTGAAAACCATTCTGTGGGTGGGTCATGAAAACATGATATATGAAGTAGTATCATTACTTCGATGATTTCGAACAATAATTGTCTTATTCAAGAACACTCAGTATGTGAGGAAAACTGCAGAAAATCAAACATTTTCAGACCAAATATTAAAACAATCATCAATGCAGAAGAACTCCGAAGATATGTAAATGAGGCAACTATCAGTTGATCTGAGATAACTACGTTAAATGATCTTTCCAGTTTCATCTAGTTTCAAATCGAGGAACTTAACGATATCGATTTCAGCCACTCTATGAGCTGGGTTCAATTGGATTGCAATGTAGTAAGTTTCTGGAGAAGCATTGGCAGAGCTCATCACAGCTCTGATGATAAATACACAAAATAAATATGACATGTCCTAAGACCGACCCTTGAGGCATACCCACTGTGATACCAAGTATTTATGAGTTAACAATTTCCTTTTCAATACCATTAGTATGTTTGATAGATAGAAACTTCCTCCTCTCGTCCAAACAACTTGTCAAACACGCCGCAAATTTAATTCTTCTTAATCTTGGTTGAGAGAATAAATGTTACAGTGCAGAATACACTTTGTATGAAGGCATACATTACATCGCCAATGGAATGCACAGGACGAAAACCAAACTAGTATAATATGCAATTATAATCGTAATTATCCTCATTTTCCCGATCTTTTTTTTTGCAATGGTATGACTTTAATTATTCCTGATGGTAAAAATGCGTTGATCATCTTATGGCATCAAAATCTGAGTCTGAAAAACCTGGAATGAAAGAGCGGAAAGCTCCTTCTCAACAATGGGAAGGAATACATTGTGCTATCATTACTATTGAGGCTATCATAATTTTCGTTATTGGAATGTGATTCATTATTTGTCCAGGAATGTTGAGGAACCTGTTGGCTTGAAGTTCAGGATAGTTAATGACTTAAACTTTTTCATTGCGATCGACCTTCTGTAGTGCAACTTTTACTTAACTATAGTTCTGGTGGAGGTTCAATAATTGTGTGATCGTGTTATGGTAAATAATGTAACCTTGAATGCTCAAAGGAATGTTACAGACATTTTAGACAAATATGTTGAACTATTTCCAGCAAACTTGGGTAAAACTGTTTGTTTGAACGTGATAACGCCAGACTTCCCAAGCTCATATCGTTAGGAACTACCACCAAGATAACGAAATCACTTCAGTGAGTAGCGAGCACGAAGTCCAGACCTCAATCCCATCGAACAAATCTGAGACATTCTCAGAATAATGAGTTTTGGAACTGGAAGGAAATGGATCACAATGCCATATGATCATGTTTTTTGAGTATGAATCGTAGATGTCTTGTAGTAATTCTTGCTAGGGGTGGTAATATCGGGCATCAACAGGTTTTTTGGGGACTTTTTTCTTAATATTAGTTTTATTTCAATTTCTATGGATGTTGAAGAACTTGAAGGCAGTCCTAGTTTTTTATTTAGCTTTTATATTTGTCAGTTATCCGTATTGAACATATAGAATTTATTCGAACATAGTTGTTTAGGTGAAATTTTAGTTCTTGGAATCGGACACACAGGCTAAAAAGTGCGGTACTTTGGGTTGTTATAACTACCCCATCTGTAGAAAAAGTTTGCTTCATGTAAAATGTAGAAATATGAAATTTGTACCAATTCAGAACTCGCAATATACAGACGTGGAGGTCAGAAACGAGGCAGATTGTATAGTTATAGTTATGCAGCCTGAATTTTCAATAAAATAAAAGAGTAAAATAAAGCAATCGGCCATTTTGACTGATACGCCAATCACAGCGCATTACGTCATACTTATGTAAGCTTCACTGTGTTTTGATTACCTACTGATTGCGCGTTACGATTGATTTTATATTTGTTTTTGTGATTTATCGACTTTGCAACACGAATCTATCTATAACAACGGGACCGGGCTTTGTTTAGGCAAACATCTCAAACGCAGATCATTTCTTAAGATTTATACAAAGGGATGCCGCTGTATAACATAATCTGCAATACGGGCTTGAGTATACCAACAGGGTATGCAATAATACTGAATTAACATTCTGATAAATAAGTTAGTAAACTATTTCTGAACAACAAGATGCAATTTCTTTTGAACTTGATGGCTCTTTAACTATAGTACTTTCTTCAAATTGCTTTTCACACTCTTCAAGATTCATCATCCTTCGTTTTTTAACTATATAGAGTCGCTCTGTTGTGTTAGATGCCTGTGTTTTCCTCTCTGGTTGGCAAGTGAATTTTGTGGGCAACATCCTGGTTTCATACGTACTTGTAATACCGACCCCATCACAAGGTATTCCATATAATTTTCTATATCATTTGGCACCTGAAAACTGCAAAGGTAACAATTAAAATTGATAATAAGATTGATAACCAGGACTAACACAAACATAACCTCAAGTTATTCCATAGCCTCTACATTTCAACTATTTCACGTCAAACAAACATTATGTTAAAAATCTATCAATACATGATAACATACTTCCATCAAAGAGATCTCCACAGCACTAAAATGGCGAATTTTTGTTTACATCGTTCGGGTTTCGCCGTACAAGCTTTAACCATTTATCTTTTATTATTTTCTTCTATGGGACATATACAAACACCTTGTTGGGTGTCGTTATTGATGTATTTTTGCACTGAGGTACTGCACACCTCTTATAAACTTAAGAATTTGTTTTTAACACAAGGAATACGCAACGTTCGTTTACTTTGCTGTCTAGCTGCGTCAAATTTGACGTTTACGTAAGTATGACGTCACACACGACGCCATGTCACAGTTCTGAAGCCTGCGAGAAGGAAGTACTTAAAAATCATAATAAAGTGATTCTATTTTGATACAAGTGTTACTTTATTTTCGAGTAAAAATTTATCAGAAAAGCTTCAACGAGTGCCAATTTCATTTCTTGCCAGCATTCAGTGGACTTCTTCTGAACAAATACGTATTCTCGATTTTGAGCTTTTATTTCTTGGAGCAGTGTATATAATTTTAAGATACCTCCCAAATTTGAGTTTAATCAGGCAGCTCTAAATACATCTTAATTTAACTCGTGTTTTCGCTTTCAATTTCGCGGTACGCTTTCCACGGAAACAAATGAAGTTATCAATCCATTAGAGCGGACAGGTCGGTTGAATCTTCGCCGTTGTAGTCGCGTAAGAGGGTATATATTGTGTATGTCTTGGAGTTCCTCACAGTTGAAATTTGTTCGTTTTTATTAGGAAACACTCGATCATTCCTGCCATACGACTTTCCAAACATCGAGCGGCAATTTCAACGGTAGTTTGTAGGTAGATATATCGAAACTTTTCTCCTCCACTTCCTCGCCCTTTACCCGACGACTGGAAATGGGTTTCTTCCCGTGTTTACAACCCCCCACGTTTTCCTTCTCGCATGTTCGCTCCCCGTTGAGTTTCCATGGAAACGTCATGTGGATGCGTGAGATAGCCGAAGATTTTCGTTGATATTTAGTTCGAATTCCAACACTTTTTTTAATTTTGTGAAATCATTTGTGAAAGTATGCAAATTGAGCACAATTTATGTCCAATCATTGTTTTTATTGATGGATTTTTCATTTTAGATGAAACACTTCTGCCTGATTTCCAAAATGTTTATTTTTAATACCCACAATCGGTTTCGGCAGTTACGTCATTTCTAAATAACTTGAACTCTTAGTTAAGAGCTATTCTAATCATACCTATTTGGAATATTAAGTAGTGGGAATGATTCAAATTGAAAAATCATTAAATTTAGATTTGAATTAGAATTAAACCAATCTCCTCTATTCAACATTTATTTTTATTACAAAAACTTGAATAATTGTATTTACAATAAATGCTTATATCTATAATTTTGGTGTGTGTCAGAAAAAGCACAAGTGTGAGCTCAGAAAATGTTACAGGGGAACCATACTATCTTGTATATGATTCAATAAACGAGTGAAAAAACCTGAGGAAAAAACTCGTTTCCCTGTCGCTATTGCACTAGCAATAGCTTGTCTGTTTATGTTGTGTAAGTGTCGTGTGTACAAAAAGAGTACCAAAGATTTTTCTGCTTAGTCGCTTCATTCTCTCTTGCATTCCATGATTCTAAACGAAGACAAGGGTGAAAGAAAGGGGGTTTGAGACAGGAATCTGTAACAATGGAAAAAGAAACCAGATGAAAATTATTTCAACAATCATACTTCTTATATGTATAAACAAATCTGAGAAAAGATTTTACATAGCAATCAAGGTCATGAAAAGGACTAAGGAGATAATAAAAAAATACATAACCTGCGATATTTCCTCAAATTCCATCTCTGTTCGACCGAGAGGGGCCCCGATGGCCAGGTTCTTTCGACTCTTCTTTCAAGGAATTGAAATTTTAATCCAAATATTGCAAGAGTATTACAACATTTCATAATACTTGAACTGAACATCAGTCAAGTACTTGAATTTTAATCACATTTCAATGACCTAACGACACATAGATGACGGAGGATGGTAAATGACATTTTGATATAATTCGAACTGACATATATATATATATATATATATATATATATATATATATATATATATATATATATATATATATATATATATATATATATATATAACATTAGGCTTTCGAAACTCATCTACAAATCTTTCTGAAAGAATGTGAGAAATGGTATCTATGTTGATATATATGCCAATGTCTCAGATACTATTTTACCCATCCTCAATTATCAATGTTCTTGAGGAATGCAAAACTATACATAAGTTATCAACATTGATATTTGAAAGAATGATGTAAAATATATATCTTCCTCAATACAAAAGTTTCAGTTCAAGTCTTCCTTTCTACAATTATAAATTTGGCAACTTATCTAAATTAATCACTTCTTTTAGGGTATGTGTTTCATAATTGTAAACTGAGAAAATTGGAATATTTGAGAGAAGCATAAAATAATACACCTGAAGCCTAAAATTCAATAATTTTTCAATTCATTTTGTATTTTTCTGAATTCATTATGATAGGTATGGAACATACACTCAAAATATCACTGAATTCAATTTAACTTCACATATAAACTTTTCTACTTGTTTATGAAAACTTGAATGATTCATTTGTAATCATTTTTCAAAATAAAGTTGTATTTTCATAAAAAAAACAGCGAGAACTTTGTTGCGTACTACAAAAAGTTGGGAGACCTTTTTCTTGAGAAATATTTGTTAAATCAAAAAAATATTTCTTATTTTTCAAATATTCAGTAGGGTCTTAGTTTTTCTAAGAAAATAACCTTCGTTGTACCCATACGCGCGCCACTGATGAGTCCAAAATATTGTTTCGCATTGAAAGTTTTTGAGACACCCAAAATCTAACCTCAATATCTCAAGCGGTTTACGAAAACTTGCGGACCTATATTTATATGAAATGAATTCAGCAATCACCTCCTTGAATATTGTCGTATCGTTTGCCAAGCTGATACCCCAGTAGGCTCAGCTGTATTTCGAGCTTATAACATTTCAATAGAAGCGATGAATTTCGCTTTTCCCCAAAATATTAAAGGCGACATACGCATAATATTCAGTTATCGTTAATCACCCCGCGATATCAAATAGATCTCCCATAAAAAAATAGAGATCGAGAGTTTCGATACTCCCGAATTAATTAATTAAGGTAAGAGTTACGACCACATGTCTAAATATTAAGTTGAAAAATTAATCTACATATTGCTAGTTTTCTGTCCGCTTGCCATCCAATTTTCATTAACTTTTTATAGGTCCCCGAATTCCATTTATTGTGGTGTTAATTTATGCGCAAACGGCACGAAGAGCAAACCAACATTGGGCTGAATTTATGACTTTATGACGTGTTCCATTCGACGCTACCGAAAGCCGAAGAGATAACATCATCATACATTGGATATTGGGCGCAATTATAGACCAAACTCGAAAGGAATAACGGGAGGTATTATTTATTTATGAATTTATAAAATGTGGCATTTTGGAACACTTCTCGATTTGTCCCTACTGAGTCAAAAATGAAACAAAATATAGAGTGAAAAAGTCATAACTCTGGTATGTTACTTTATTATGAAACACCCTGTATAGTAGGGTGTCCCTTATATGGGAGAAAATTTATTCTTTTTGAAAATCGGAATACATACCCTCTAACTTTTTACATCTACCTAGACTTATCTAAATACAAAATTTTATCTTCCTACGCCCCATTAACCCGTGCCACAAAGTTTCAAGAATTTGCAATCTTTAACTCAATATGGTATTATGGAACTAAATCAATTAATATTACTTTTTTAATTTATAATTAGAATCAAAGTTATTTTAGATTATTTAGATCTATTTCAAGAAGATGAAGTCACAAATATAAGGTCACAAAATAGTAAATAATTAGTCCTGATTTTTTCTCTTGAGAGTATCTTTTTATAGTCTGGATATATATTTCTGTGTTCTTGCAAGCAGCGTAGCAAATATTGCTTTTGCTCTTCCTTTGCCGTAATTAAACCATGAAAATCTTGCATTAGTTTGACAGCTCTTTCAGCTGTATCATTAACTGCTCTCAAAGCTTGAACCTTCCTTTTTGCCTCTAAATAGGCAACATCTTCTTCCCAGGTATATGTTGGTGTCTGAAGGAAGTTCTTATCGATTCTTAATGGTGAAAATAAATTAGTGCTCTTGATTGATACAAAATCGCTTAATGATTTTTCTGAAATAACAAATAAGCAGAATTAATTATTCGTTTAATAAAAAACATTAAATAAAACAATTTAATTTACTTAAGCATTTTCACTTACAAATGATGAGACATATCTTCTTCTTCTTTTGACGGAAGTTGCAAGTTTGTTATCATGTTTGCCTTGGTTGGTTCATCAACTTCATCGTCAAAGAGTGATAGAACGACAATTTCTTCCGATAAGTACCAAAGATGTTGGCTAAACTTGCTGAGAGCTGCTTTAAAAATCAATTTGTCGACAGTTTCATATTCCTTAAGCACAAATCTTGATTTGGTGCCTTCACCACAAAACTACATTGAAGCCATGGTTTTACGTATAAAATCGCAATGAATAAACAAATGTCTTGAAGTTCTCGTTTATCCTCAGCTCCTAATTTGAATTGCGATTGCAATAAGGATATTTTCAGCGTATAAATAGCTCTTGCCATCCACCTTGCTTGGTGCATCGCTCCAGGAGGTCTGATTTTAATTTTCTTCGCAATATCTCCTCCTAAAAATACAATAGATAGTTCAATCAGCACCCGATAATCGTCAAGCACAATAGATTTTTGTAGTTCTTGATTATAAAATACCAGCAATTCTTGTTCTATTGTTTTACTGAAATGTTGTTTGATGAAGTCAGTATTAATTTCAATAGCAGAAGGATCAATGTCTTTCCAGTTTCCTCTAAACTTTTTGAATATCGAAATATCGGGGCTGCTGGTGAATTGATGGACTTTTGTTTCAAAGACAGATTTCAAAACCAGTTCGTAAATGTTATGGCGGCAAGCAAAGAGTATTAATTCCCTGTCTAGTTTTTGTTCCAGAAGAACACACGTTCCATTCAGTGTCCGGTATTAGAAGCAGTTGTGTCACAGCACATTATTTGGACTTTGTCATCGAGGTTCCAGTCGTAAAGCGCGTTTGACACTACTTGAGCTTGCTCTCGACCGGAAGAGCTCTCCAACTTTGACACCGCCAAAAGTTGTTCTTTTCACCAAATGAGATGAGAATTGGCAGGCGTTCTTCTTTTGAACTTCTCACGTCTGCCCCAGGTAATAGCTTTCCATCCCAGTGAACTGTCACCATTTTAGGAATCTGAAAATCTGAGTTTATAGATTTAGCTCTTTCTTTTCTACTCTGTGTGCGAATACGTTGATTAAATGATTTGTTTATGGGAAAATCATCACAGCTTAAACCTAGCACTTCTATCACTGCCTGAAGTATATAGACAGAATCCTCATACTTAACTGACATCTATCTAAAGCTGCAACTAACTTGGGCTTCCTCTTTTTTGAGTAGTTGCAAAGCTTTACGTTGATGTTGGAGGCAAGGGTTCCTCAAGGCTTTCATCAGAGCTGGAAGGTTGATCGCAATGTTCTTGAGTATGAACAAAACTTTGTGTAGTATGAGATGACAAAAACTATCTGAACGCATTCGTTCTTGTCTTCTTTTCTCTTCTTTTAACATTCTATGTCTTGATCTTTCTTCTTTCCCAGCCAACTTTTTATCTACACTTGCTAAACATCCTGGACGCCCTGGTTCTCTTTGCTTTTGTAAAAATATTTCATCTTCCTCTATCTTCATCAGTTGCAAAGCATCAGCTTGTGCTATATCCTCCTCACGTTTGACTCGAATTTTTTGCACCTCTCTCCAAGTGTGGTTAAAATCCACAAGTTTTTTTACACAGTTAGGTGAAGCTCTAATTGGGATTCTAGCCTTTTCCCAGAATATATTACACTGGCGAATGAAGAGATTTGCGCTTTCACTTCAAGTTAATTTCATATCGCGAATATTATAAAACAGTACTGCGAGAGCTTGACGGTTCGACGATAACTTAGCGCCTGTTATTTGATAATTTATATCGCCAACTAAGAAAATACTTTTGTTATCACTTCTTAATTTCACTGCCATCTTCAAAGGTAAATCAATCGGTAATAGCTACGATAATAACTGGAAAAAATGACAAATTACCACGAGTGCGCGCCGCTACTCCGCACAACTTGTATGAACATGTTTCGATGCAAGTCGGCACGGGTTATCATACTCCTGAGAAGGTAAAAATTTATTTTCTAGTGTTTTAGGTACGAATGAACGAAACTAAGACGTATGCGTTAAAAAATTTAAACTTCGAAAAATAAGGGACACCCTACGTATAGTATAAAGTATTTTCAGTTTGTGGTCACTACAGCACTACATAATACTGCCCAGAGAAAAATTTCAAAATCGATAGTAGAACATGCCTACTCTTCCGTCGAGAAGGTGGTGAGCCACTCGGTGTGATTAATTCTATATCTAAAAATTGAAGGTGTTCAACAAAATAGCGTAAAAGTGACGGACTTTTAAGGGCTAAACATTTACTGGTAGAAAATGCTAAGATTTAGACGAGTAGGTGGCAGTCTGGCTTAGTGTTGTAAATGGAGGTGCAACACTAACGAGTTCAAATGCGAATGTGAAACTGTAGTCCCTAGCTTCATGTCAACAGACCAGATTGTACCACTACTATGTGGCCATGATTGACGATAATTTTTTATTGATTATATTTTGTGAAACTCAGTCATACTTGATATTTTCAAATGGAACATCCTGTATTTCATTATTCACGTCAACGCATAAAATATTGTGCCTTATTTTTGCAGAAGTAACCTTCGACCATTCTCGAAATAAAGAAAAGTACATATCATAACACTTGATCAGAGAAATGGAGATATTTTAAGGTAGTCGTGTATCAAATACGTGATAGATTGGTCTTTGGTGAGATGATGTACAAGGTCTTGAACTGTTTCAATAAGTATTCGAAATGTTGGCTGTTTCTTTGTAGACACAACTGAATCCTTCTGAGGAAAGACCGTTGAACTCTCGACAACATTTGCGGATTAACTGACTGAAAGGCGTCGACACTCTGTCTCATATTCAACTGTGTTGTAGAAGGAATCTGGTAAACGATGCCCTTAATATAACCCCATAATAAAAAATCTAGACTTGTAAGGTCCGGAGACCTAGCTGACCATTTAACAGGACCACCACGTTCTATCCATTTGTTTGGAAATACATGATTCAAATGCTCTCTAACCTGATGTGAGTAATGTGCCGGTGCTCCATTCTGCTGAAACCACAAATCTTGTCTTATATGCTCTGATAAATCGTTAAGTAACATTGGTAGATGACTTTGCAGAAAATCCAAATACATTTCACTATTGAGGTGCTCGTCGAAAAAGTGCGGCCCAATGAGATATCCATCTACTATAGCGGCCCATACATTCAAGGACCAACGATGCTGGCGATCTATTAGTCTCCTGAGGTGTAGATTTTCCGTGGCTTAATTATGAAAGTTGTGCCTTTTAACAAGCCCATTCTTGTGGGAAGTTGCCTCGTCCGAGAAAAGAACTCTGCTGAACATATTTGGATTTTCCGCTACTTTGTCACTTTCCCAATTGCAAAAATTGACTTACATCTGTTATAAGGTCAAACCTCACTTTAATAATGTTAAATAACGAAACACTGAAAAGTTCACAATGTAGAATGCAGAATATGATATGTCCGAACACCTGACAGAAGGCACAAATAAAAAAATGTCATCACATACCTCGATTTACGTTTTAATCATCTTGATTTTATCATTCGTTAAAAGAATTATCTTGTTTAGGTTTCATTTTTACTACTTGAATCATTACAGAAAAAACTTCTGCGAATAATGATGCATGTTAATGAGTTTAATACGGTTTATAGAATTCTCATCAAAATTTTTACAAATAATCGAATATTTCAAAAATGATTTTATGCGTTGACATTAATAATAAAATACAGGATGTAGCATTTGAAAAAATCAAGATATGATAATTTTAAAATTACAATATTCAATAATTTTTTGAGTCACTCCTGTATAAAATGAGGATAATCTATTTCAATTCATCACTAAAGCTATCCTAGGGCAATAAGAAAACAAAAGGAAAAAAGTATTCATCCTCTCTGGCCGAAGGAGCATGCGATGAAGTGAGAACCTATTTTCATGAATTTTTCGGAAAAAATAAATATTGTGACGAAACTACTCACCCAAAAAACCTACTCAAAGACATTATAGCAGAGGACGCTCTTGAATATTCAACAAAAAAGTTGTCTTCCAATCTGAAAAAACCTCCCAAGAGTTTTATATAGAAAATTGGGACACCCTGTTTACTTAAAAATAAATTGCTGAAGTAGATTTTTACTTTCTAAATACAATACCGTTCGTACAAAATGAAATCTTCAAGAGTGTACGAGCTACAGAGCACCGCTCCACTGGTGAATCACCCAGTATTATGTCTATAATTAACTCCCGAAATAAAGTTGAGTGCACGAGCTTTAAAAAAATGATTATGAAGGGACGATCGAAAGAATATTCAACATTATATGCATGGCTGAATGTTGTTCCCTGTATAACAAGCATCAATGTGTTAACAAAAACATATACTAATTATCTCTAACATTAAGAGAACTATTCACCAAAGCTGAATTTTTTTTTTGAAATTCAGATCCTATTCATAGCAACTTTTTGTTCTAAAATAACCTGAAATCTCTGAAGAATAGAACACCCTGTACTTGGACTTCCATCCTTTCACAATCTCGATCCAATTGTGTCCACTAAAAAACAGAAATATTCGTTGCACCTTCTGCCTTCGCTCCTCTCCTCTGCTTGCCGCCAAATTACGATTCTCATAGCCTCTTCCCCACTTGTCAATAAAGAATGCCATTAACTAGATGAGCAAAATTAGTTATTCCACTTGATACGTGGGGACGCATCCCCGTAGCATGCAACACAACGTAAACCGTCGACATACGGACACCGGCGACGGTACGGGCAGACCGACCTACACATGTAACAAAACAGAGGCACGCGACCGAATTACTCGACCACGTGGCATAGCGCTGCCCCCCGGCTTTTGCCTCTTACAAATTGCGGGGCGGTTACATGATACCCGCAATCAATCGGCTTGATTGGTATTCGGAAAGAGATGATTTAGAAATTATTGTCAAGAAAGCCATCGGAGGGAGGAATAATAATCCCGAAAGTGCCCAATTTTTAGAGTAGGTTTTTCTGATGACAAAGTGAATCAGAAGTGGGATAACTAATAGTAAATTATTGTAAATTGGATTCTTTTTATCTCATCTGTCTTTCACTTCATGCATTTCTGTGTTAAGAAAATGGGATAAATGTTTTCTATTCAATTAATATCGTTTTGAGTGATGACTTGACAATATGATACCAACAATGACTCATACTTAATTCCGTCCAGATGATGACTGACCCCAGGTGGTCAATCGAATTGAAAAATCCCCCGGAACAACAAGTGGCGTTTCGTTGCTTCTCATTTTCATACCCACCCTTCTGGTAGCATTAGGGTATATACCCTCGTCTATATTTCTTCAACGACAAGATAATCTTTTCTCGAAATATATAAATATTAATACATTATATTGAAAGAGATACTTTTTCGTTCAAAAAACCATGTCTGATTAGAGATATTAAGTATAGTGCAATTAACACTCGACCGCTGAAATCGCTAAAAGCCAAATCGGGAGAATAAGATGGAAGGGGAAACACTGCAGTATGTATCTGGTAGAATTTTGACAGTGATATAATCGATTTGAGACACGGTATGTTGACTTGGGAAAAGAGTTCACGTTTTCGCTGTTCTATTTATGATTTTTCCCTTGAAAGTTGCATATACAGCTAGAATTATACAATTTGGATCTTTCAAAGGTTTTATGGCTTTTCGAAGTATTATCCGCTGAGATATACTGGTTGTTTCGCCAGTGGCGCTCTGTAGCTTGTACACTCTCGAAGATTTCATTGGGTATCCCAATTTTCTATAAAAAAATCTTGGGTGGTTTTTTCAAATTGGAAGAACACTTTTTTGTTCAAGATTCAGGAGCGGCTTAAAATCTGCTATAATGTCTTTGAGTAATAAGTTTTTTGGTGAGTAGTTTCGTCACTCGTTTTTTTCCGAAAAAATTCATGAAAATAGGCTCTCACATCATCGCATGCTCCTGCCAGAGAGGATAAATACTTTTTTCCTTTCGTTTTCTTACTGCCCAAGAATAGCTTTATTTATGAATTGAAATAGATTATCCTCATTTTATACTGGAGTGACTCAAAAAATTATTGAATATGGTAATTTATAAATATCATATCTTGATTTTTCAAATGGAACACCCTGTATTTTATTATTCACTTCAATGCATAAAATATTGTGCTATGTTTTTGCAGAAGTAACCTTATCTTCATCTTCGATCATTTTCGAAATATTCGATTATTTGTAGAAATTTTGATGAAAATTCTACAAACCTTATCAAACTCATCAACATGCATCATTATTCGCACAGAGGTTTTTTTTTCTGATTCAAGTAGTAAAGAATGAAAACTAAACAAGATAATTCGTTTAACGAATGATAAAATCAAGATGATTAAAACTTAAATCTAGGTATGTGTTGACATTTTTTTTTATTTGTGCCTTCTGTCAGGTGTCCGGACATATCATATTCTGCATTTTACATGAAGAGGAGCCATCCGGATGCAAAATGCTTTGAAAAACTTCTAATTAGATTTATCCACACGGGTAACACCGCGTACAAAAAACATGAAAAACCAAGAACTGCTACAGCTGAAGACATTCAGTTATCAGTTTTGTTGACAGTGACCGAGGATCCATAAAAAGCCAAAGACAGATTTCTCGGTTAACAGATATAAGTCAAACTTCCGTCCAGAAAATCTTGAAAGTGAATAAATTTCAGGCATATCATGTACAGCTGCACCAGGAACTGAACAATTAAGACTATGAAAATTGAATCAATATTTGCAATTGGGCAAGTGACAAAGTAGCGGAAACTTCAAATATATTTAGCAGAGTTCTTTTCTCAGACAAGGCAACTTTCCACAAGAATGGACTTGTTAACAGGCACAACTTTCATTATTATGCCACGGAAAATCCACACCTCATGAAACAAATGGATCACCAGCATCGTTGGTCCTTCATTGAAATCCAAAATATGATACAGGAAGCTAGTTTAGTTTTCATTCATAAAATAATTAATAATTTGGCAGCACCATGTCTTCCTCATTTTCTTATAAAAAGATCAACCATGATATCGTATGATCTGAGGACCGAGGAAGATTATAATATCGGCAAATTTGAGATTAAGTGTTTAAAAAAGTCTCTGTTCAACCATAGCTTGAAAATTTTCAATAGATTGCCTTTGCTTGTAAGGACTTTTCCTTCCTAAGGACATTTAAGTCAAAACCTAGAGAGTTCTATTCAGTTGATTAGTTGGTAGGGTGGTATATGTTACGATGGGACATACATTTATATCATTCGTGAACTACATAATTATTTGTTATTGTACTGTATTAGCAGAAGCTGATAACTATACATTCTATTCTATTCTAATTGTAAAGATATGGTTGTATACCAATGGACCAAAACTCTTCTTTGAGCTTATAAAATAACTGTTGCTACATGACCTGTCTTTGAAACAAACGTTGTGACCATCTTATTATAGCTTTTTCGAGTTTTCGTTCATCACCAGACAAGTATGAGTTGAAAACTAAAATACAAACTTAACAATTTACAATAGTCATGCTGTAATATTTTCATTTTTTTTGTTGGCAAAGACATTGAATCTTTCGATCCACATTCTACGAGTTTCACTTAAACCGTATAGTGCTTTTATCAACCTGAGTGTATTAAATTTCATCTCTATTAAGACTCCATCAGGAATTCTAATGTTATCAAATATATTTTTCACTAAATAATTCATAATGTCGTAAGCTACTATGCATTTCTCATTTAGTTTGGCTTACGTTGCTTACAGCTAAATGGCTCACTTATTCCAAAATTATCAAATAGTTTGACGACTACTTCTCTATAGCTATTTTTCATGAATTCATTTTCTCAATGATGTAGTTCAATTTTCATTCTTCCATCGCTGCAAACGTATTCGATAATTTAAAATCCATAAACTCCAGTGAACACCCTGTCCTAATTTGCTTTCGATGTTCTCCGTTCACAATTTCAGTAATAGTGACACACATTTCGCATATTTATTAGTTTGACATTTATACGTAAGCTACTCTACCGTCATAAATCATCTTTGCGTATGCTGGAAATATGTGGAATAAAGAATAGGGAAAGGACGCGCAATGGCACATTGACTGCAGAACAGAGATGCGGAGACGAGGCAAAGATAGAGAATAAATGGCAATTCCGGATATTCCGAGGGAAATAGGTTGTCGAAACATTAACTTAACACGTTTAGGAGTTGCCACTAAATGTGCCCATATGTGTTGAACTGTTAACAATCTCTTAACACTTGGAGAAAGGAATAATAATTATGATTTGTTTCTAGACAAGTGTCGAAAAATTTTATTTAATTTTCCACTCAAAATATTTTCTCGAAACTATTACATTGGCATTTTCATATTGTTAATGAAAGAACCATTTTAGATGTGCTTAGAACTATAAAATCGAATGCTTGTGGTGTTGACGATATTAATTTGAAAATGCTGCAACTTATTGTTGTGAATAAGTCTTTAACAACTGGTCAGTATCCAGAAATTTGGGAAAAATCGAAAGTGTAACCTTTACCAAAGGTATCAATGACCTCAGAGACAAAGATCTCCATACGATTCATATTTTGCCTACTTTGTCGAAACTCATGGAAAAATCGTTGCGCAAAAACTTGTTGATTATTTGAACAAAAATTCTATTATGTCATAAATTCAGTCAGGATTCAGAAAACTGCATAGTACTAATACAGTTCTTTTGAAGATCACGGATAATATAAGCTTAGCAATTGATGTTTCAATGATAACCTTTTTAGTTCAGCTGGATCAATCTAGGGCTTTTGATTTGGTGGACAGATTTCAAAGGAATGCAAAACTCGCTTGCCTGAGCGTTTGAGACACCTCACATGACTGGTTCAGGAGCTATTGGGCCATTAGGAAGCAAGCGGTAAAATTCGGAAATAATTTGGCACCCTATTTAAATATTCGCAGTGGCGTGCCGCAGGGCAGTGTTCTCGGCCCCATTTTATTTTCAATTTTCACATTTGATGTCTACAAGTGATTCAGATACTCAAGATTCATTTATATGCGGACGATATTCATCTCTACAAATCTTGCAAAGTTGATGACATGACACAGACGATTGATAATCTAAATCAAGATTTATGTAATTTTGCTGAATGGTGTTCCAAAAATTCTCTCATGATCAATGCAAGCAAATCAGTGTATTTATGCGTTGGGAATGATTGTTTGTTGCAGCAAGTGAACTTCGAATCAGTCAAGATAGGTTTGAATGAGGTAGTCATAAAACAAAAATGTTGTTATGGTTTTTGATGAGAATTTGGGTTTCAGATTTTACGTCGACAAGATGTTTAAAGATTCTCTATTTGTTCTTAGATCCCATTATTAGTTCAAGTTTCTACTACCTTAAGGTGTAAAACTCGGACTTATAAAAGCATTTATATAACTACGAATAGAATATTGCTGTGCTGTTTATTTCAATTATTTGAAGCAATCCGACAAAAATAGGTTACAAAAAACACAGAATTCGGCAATAAGATACTGCTGTAAGGTAAAATACCGTTAACACCTCACACCTCATAGAATTCGTCTGGGAGAACTCAAGGTTGAGAATAAAGTGAGGTATCTGTACATTGAATTTCTGCATAAATTGGTACAAAACAATTGCCCTCTATATTTGACGGAGCATTTGATCAGAAGGAGTGATGTTCATAATCGATCCATCAGGAATAATAACAGTTTCTTCCTTCCAAAATTTGAGGATTCTTTCTCTTATGTTGCCCCCATCTCTTCAATGAGGTAATTGATATTCTAAATTTGTCTGGATGCTCTTTCAATGGGTAAATTTGAGAATTTTCGCTTTTATTGACTTGTAGACTGGAAAATAGTTTTATAATTTCATTTATTCATAAGAGTAAATGTGTGAAATTATGAACGCTTGACAATATTTTATTAGGCATTTTAGCATGTTTGTTTTATCTGGTTGAATTTGAAGATCAATTCCAATATTGAAGTACACATTTTAGGTTAAGGTTTTTGTAATTTTCTGTAATGTTCTTGCCATAAACGATATTATTATTATTATTATCGTGGACTTGTACATTATCTCAGTTTTTAGCTGGATATAATTTACTTTTCCCAGATTCAGTAATCAAAGGGAATAGGCTCGATTTCAATATACTTGACAGCTTTTTGCATTTCTATACAGGTATTCTTATGCAATTCTAATTTCTCAAGGCTATCATGCAAACTTTTGGGTACTAACCCAGTCCAGAAGAAATGATGTCGTGAACGATATCTATTTTATCGGGGTGCCACATCTGCTTGATCTCAACAGCAAGATCTGTGTATTTAGACTTTTTCTCCTGGAGCTTGTTCAGTACGTTGTTATTATTTGGTATGGCGACATCCACCAGCATTGCTGTTCTGGTCTCTTCTTGCAATTTTGCACAAAAAGCGGTCTTGTTCTTCAAAAGTGATCTTCCTACGACTTCTTCTAGGCCTATTTTGCAGAGATTGTAGCTCCACGTATCGGGCATAGGTTTTTCAAATCACCCCCTGTGATGCCTCCATTGTGGCTGCGATATTCCTCTGTATCGCCCCTTCTTCAACTCGAGAACTGCGGAATTCGAGACACGCAACTCAAACTTATTAAAAGCTATTCAACTGACAGAAACAGGTTGTCCCCATTACCATTGATGGGAAAAAACATATCTCAAGTGAAAGAGTTGTTGGAATGGGCGTTCCCCAAGGCAGCATCTCAGGACCACTACTCTTCATAATATACATTAACGATTTGCCTGAGTACGTGGAAGCTACAGCTTTTGGGCCCATATTTTATGCTGATGACACTAACATCCTCACAGTATCTAATACCACGGAGCTGGCAAAGACAAGTGCAGATCAGGCTCTCAGTGTTGTACATGACTGGTGCCATGGAAACCAATTGGTGCTGAAAAGAAAGAAGACAGAACAAAGATGCGGAGACGAGGCAAAGATAGAGAATAAATGGCAATTCCGGATATTCCGAGGGAAATAGGTTGTCGAAACATTAACTCAACGTTTAGAAGTTGCCACTAAATGTGCCCATATGTGTTGAAGTGTTAACAATCTCTTACTACTTGGAGAAAGGAATAATAATTATGATTTGTCCTTTCGAGACAAGTGTCGAAAAATTTTATTTAATTTTCTACTCAAAATATTTTCTAAATGTATAACTATTACATTGGTATCTTCATATTGTTAATGAAAGAACCATTTTAGATGTGCTTAGAACTATAAAATCGAATGCTTGTGGTGTTGACGATATCAATTTGATAATGCTTAATGTTCTCGAAAGCGGTAAAATTCGAAGATAATTTAGCATCCTCTTTGAATATTCGCAGTGGCGTGCCGCAGGGCAGTGTTCTCGGCTCCATTTTATTCTCAATTTTCACATTTGATGTCTACAAGTGCTTCAGATACTCAAGATTCATTTATATGCGGACGATATTCAACTCTACATATCTTGCAAAGTTGACGACATGACAGAGACGATTGATAATCTAAATCAGGTTTATGTAATTTTGTTAAATGGTGTTCCAAAAATTCTCTCATGATCAATCCAAGCAAATCAGTGTATTTATGCGTTGGGAATGATTGTGAACTGGATGTGTCCAAAACAAAATAATTTCCACACATAAAGTTGTGAATTCGATATAAATTATAATTTCTGATACTTTCTTCAATAGTGATTGGTTTAGAAATGATTGTATTAAATAACATTGGAATTTCCTTTTAAAAGGTTCTTTCCAAGTTCTCTTGATTCAAATACGAGAAAAACTAGGTAGGTGTTGAAATTTCCATAGCTACCTTATATATAGTTTCGTGTGGTGTAGCAATATAGAGACGGTCAGCCGAGAACGACCTGTCGCTTCCGTTATAGGCGACAATTAGTTTTTATTTGCGACCAACCCCTCTGCAAGTAAGTAGAGACCACGATCCCTTCATTTGGACGCATCTTGGTAATAAAATTTGCCATCAAGTTTGTTTTTATGTCCGACGAACGTATAACACCTTCATTTTGGCTGCGTTAACGCCCCGAGTAATGTTCATTAATTCTTTGTTGTTTCCGGATATTTGTTCGTCTGAAAAGAATATATCAATAAAATAATTTTGAATTTTAACTGCTGCAATTTGTAGGGGGTTGAACCAGAGAAACAAAGAACAATTAGTTTTGAAAATGAAAATATTCGCGAAGAAAATTGTACAATGTTGTCGCTAAAATACCTCGGAAATTTCTCATACTCTGTTAAATCATTAATCGCCGTACCGAGTCGTACATAAAATAGGTATTGTACTGTTTTTGTAACAGATTATATTTTATATCAAAAAGTACCGGAAATTGATCATTTCAGTTCTGCTTAAAACTATTGTCAAAAGTTTTGTTATTTATAAGCTGGCACAATTGTTTTCTATAATGACGCGGCGTTAGAACGAAGAATTTTTCTCAAATTTCGTGTTGCAAATTCAATTTCGTTTGCCAAAGTGCTGAAAATGTTGCAGGAAGCTTACGGTGTATCCATTTTATCAGAAACACGTGCATGAATAGTACAGTGCATTCAACAACGGCCAAGATGGAGTGGAATATTTGCTCTGATCGGCCATCAATATCTTCAAATGAAGTTAACATCAATAAAATGAAGGGAATGGTAATTAAAATTTAAGTTTGAGAGATAGGCAATGAACTTTTTGTGTCTCACGAATCAAATCGTATCATTTCAAACGATTGATTGGGCATGAAACGCGTTGCCGCACGACTAGTTCCAAATGCCCTGAATTTTCTTCAGAAATAATTGCGTAAAGGTCGTTGAAAACATGCTAGAATGAGTCAATTCTGAACCCCACATTTATAAAACGCATTGTAGCTGGTGATGTGGCGTGGATTCATGAATTTTACAGGCAAACCAGTATACAAGCTTCAGAATTGCGCCTTCCAACTGAACCGAAACCTTAAAAAGCAGGTTAAAGTTGATGAAAAGTCAAGGAAATGTTGACTGTTTTCTTTGATTATCACGGTGTTGGGCACTTGGAATTCTTGGCAACGCATGGTTTTGGTCATTATTATAAATGATTTTCTGGCCAAGATCTCGGCAGATTCCATCGAAAAACTGACGTATTCACCTGATATGGCTCTGGCCGACTTTTTTCTTTTTCCAAAACTCAAAAAACCACTTCGAGATTCCCGTTTTGAATTGGTAAAAGACATAAAAGTGAATTCGCGGCGAGAACAGAAGTCGTTTCCGGAAACAACAATTGAAAAACGCTTTGATAATAATAATAATAAGTTGAGATAACACAAGGTTTAACTTTAATCTACACTTTATTTGAAAAAATTCGACGACGTTTCGCTGACACAGCAGCTTTATCAAGAATGACAAACAGAATGAAGAGTATGGTATTATAAACAAATCGTAGAACAAGTTGGATGAATAACAGGAAAAACCCACACCGAGCCATTGTACAGTTAGTATGAAAGGTAATTAAAAACTAATTAAACAAGTTAAGTA
Source organism: Cryptolaemus montrouzieri (assembly GCA_013387265.2). NCBI lineage: Eukaryota > Metazoa > Arthropoda > Insecta > Coleoptera > Coccinellidae > Cryptolaemus > Cryptolaemus montrouzieri. The sequence goes on from JABFTP020000124.1 coordinate 7,314,695, forward strand.
GGGGTGAATAATTCACATCTACCTGCTCATTCAGAAGCTTGTCCGAATGTTTGTATCTATTTATTTCTAATGCTTCTAGGAGATCTAATTTTAAACTTTTTGATTTTATATGTAATATGTCAAAGTTTTTATTGAATGAATGGTTTTCTTTTATTAAGTGGTTTGAATAATTTGAATCAGATTTATTTTTATCGAAGCTACGTTTATGTTCAGATGTTTTTATGCCAAAACTCCTATAGGTCCTACCGATATAAATTTTATCACATGAACCGCAATTGAGTTTATAGATTCCTGATTTATTTGATTTTTCAACACGAGATTTATTATTTTTAATATGTTTACCTAAGTTATTAGAAGTTTTGAAAGTTATATTAAGATTTTGTTTGACGAGAAAGGATTTAATATTTGTACTTGCAGAACCGCAGAATGTTAAACTGTTGAATATTTTATAGTCTTTATGAATAGAATATACTTCATTTATTGCTTTCTGATACAGTTTTTACGAATGATTAGATCTATCATATCCAGATTATATGAATTATTAATGGCTATCTGTTTGATGATGTTTAACTCTCTATTATAATCTTCTACTGATAAAGGTAAATTGAGTAACCGATGTACCATGCTGTTTAAAGCTGCAACTTTATGTTGAATTGGATGTAATGAGTAGTTATGTATAATTGTATCAGTATGTGTTGGTTTACGACCGAAAAAACATGATTATTATTTCGATTTTGATAAAGCTGCATTTCTAATTGACATTTTTCTGTTTCAGATTTTTTCTAAAATTCTTCCTCAAGTGCAATCAAAACTGCCTCAAAAATGCCGGCAATCCTAGAGATATGAGAAGGTTTCAAGTGAGTATTGATTTAGTATTCCATTTGCATCCATAAAATGATAGAATCTTGACTAAAAATCGCCTCGAATATGATTTAGCATATCTGGAGTTATTTGTCGACCCTCATCTACAATCCTCTGGCGTAGATGGGCCTAATTGTCAGTCACATCAAAATGTCGAGAGGATATATTTCAGGAAATCGTCAGGTCACACCTTAGGAAATTAAATCGAATAACCAGTACATTGCAAATTGAGATATTGGCAAATGATTCGGTGCGATGACATGGAGTTCCATACTATTGGAAACGTAGTTTCTTTTCTATTTGTTCTATTATCAATGAATCAATCGCAAATCGCATTTTCCAAAATATCGATATAAATTTCACCGTTTTAATTACCAGGATTAACTAGAGGACAAATTAGGTGGATTTACAAAAATACTACCTGAACATTTAGCTTTTGCATATGAAGGGCACAGGGGAATAAGGTGTACTGTCATTACCAACAACTTTTTCATAAACCTTCCAGACATTTAGAGATGATGGAAATCACGTCTATCTCTTGTTTTAAATATTGTTATATTTGAGTAAAAAAAACAGTTTGTGTTTCATCATTTTATTCCTCTTGATAATGGGCTGATAACGCGAAACATATTTCGAGTATTCAAATATATTCTTGTTATCTATACCTTTGCCAAGTGTTTTAATTAATCATTCATACGAGTTTATATTCATAAGGAAAGCAAAGGAGAAAATTATCACCACAATTTTGCCATGTGTGTATACAGGGTATTACAAAAAAGTATGTCACAACTTGAGGGGGTTAGGTTATCTACGTTATCTACGTACAATTTTGAGAAAAATATAATTATAGGTCCGCTACAGGGTGTTGAAATTTCCGGAGAATTGAAAAATTATTTGATTGGGCCATTTTTTGCCTAACAGAGTGAACGGTCCTGCTTATCGGCAACTTCTTGTGGAGGAATTACCTTTATTACTCGAGGATGTGCCACTTTTGGTGAGAAACATAATGTGGTTCATGCATAACGGGGCACCAGCACATTTTAGTGGAGATGCTAGGGAATTCTTGAATAACACATTCAACAACCGATGGATAAGTCGGGGTGGGCCAGAACCATGACCTCCTAGTTTCCCAGACTTAAATAGTTTAGACTTTTTATATGGGGATATCTCAAAAGTTTAGTTCATACCACGCCAGTGAACACTGAAGAAGAATTGAAAAATCGAATAATAACCTCTAGTGACACGATAAGAAATACCCCAGGAGTATTTCAAAGAGTGCGTGATAAAATGCGAAAGACAGAGGCCTGTATTCTTGCAGGTGGAGGACACTCCCAGCAATATATTAAGATTTCAATTGTCCTTTTTTAGTTTGATATTGAATAAGTATAAGTTGTGTTTAAGAAGACGAGCTATCAAAATAAAAGCAAATTTTGGGCATACCTATCGAGTATTTCTATTATTTTTTTTATTTAGCGAACTAAATTCAAATTCAATATTTTTCACTCACTCGAAAAACAGTTTCCAAATTGAACGAAGATCACGAAAATTGATTGTACGCTGATCAGTTGTGTAATTCGAAAAGTTTGGAAGGGCAAAAGAGACATGGCCTCGAAAAGAAATCACCTTGTAGTTTCAAGTTGAAATTTAGGATGTGTAATGATGGAGGCTGTGAAAAATAGCTTGCATTCCGAATTCGAGCTGAATATCCAAGAATTCGCTGGAGTTTTGAAGAAAAAACCATTTTTTTTCCATTTCATTTCAACACCCTGTAGCTCCGTAACGAAGCTTTTGCGGCCCTATGTTTAGATGAACTTTGTTTCCTAAAATTGCACGTAGGTTTACCCCCTCAAGTTGTGACATACTATTATGTAACACCCTGTATATCGATATCCCAAAAACCTTGCCTTCTATCCAGATGATATCATCAATAAAATTTGCCCAAATCGATTTTTCCGACTGAAATTCGCAGGCTGTAAATTTCAATATCCGGCGGAGAACCCCCTTCTCCGCAAGCATCGGACCAAGGTCCTCAATCTTCCAGGAACAATTTCAATCTTGGAGAACTGATAGCTTCATAAATTCAATATTTAAGTCGGCTGGAAATTTCTGAATGAATGGCCACTTGGCAAGGTAGTTTTCAGCCAGCTCCGAAATTGGATATAGAGTGGTGGCTATGCTACGTCGTGCGGTAGAGGGGGGGAGTGTTCTCTAGCTAAGAAAAGGCAGGGTTGGTCCTTAGTGGATGGAATGTTTACTGATATTTCTTATTTTCACCTCGAATTACGAAGTTGGTAGTGGCGATGAATGTTAACAGTGAAACCTAACTTGAAACGAGATTTCACAAATTTTTTGAATAATCATTCCAATTGAGTAATATTTTTGTAACTGTCCTCCTTAGATATCAGATTTTCATGTGCCAAAAATTGCGAGTTAACTCTAGTTTTTGGGGGAAACTTTAAGTCTGGGAAATGAATGTATTCCATCTCTATCTCCCACACACTACAACTCATCATTTGTTTGTTGTTCCGTTAACGGGCTCTATTTCTGCCTTTCGGCTAATGACACGCCGGGATATTCTGTCACCTGACTAACCCGGGAATTCTGACGAATTTTCGTATCGAGGGAAGGGATCTTTAATGTCCAACACATCTCTGTTAGACAGGACCGACATCTTTACATCTCCTCCGAACGATGGACACTCAAGTGATTCTCAGAATCCGAAAAATCGCACCGACCGTGTGGGGATTGAACCCAGATATCTCCGCGCAGAAGACGAGCATCATATCCTCTACGCCAACTAGCCGGAAAAACTCATGATTCTTTCTGAGTACAGTGCATTTATCTCAAATGAAGCAAGATTAAACGATGCATGTAGGAAAAAAATACATTCCAAAAATTGAATTGTATTATTTAACTGTATTCAAGCATGTGTCAGTAGGATATTGTAACCATTTACATTTTTTCAATTATGATGCGGAGGGTGGAATGAGAGACAAAGTAAAAACACATAATAATTGATTGATGAAGCCTGAACTGAGTCATAATAAAAAATGAAATAAAACAAGTTACTATGTTTTAACTATCACTAATTTATTGATGTACAGAATAAAAAATTACATTGGTTGGACCGGTTTCGGACATACGTCCATTATCAACAACAAGCTAATGAAAACTGAATACTCATGACAATACAGGAACTAACTTCAACTTCAAGATAATGATAGTAGGAGTCACAGCAACTTGTATAATGGTGATTGGTAGGTCTAGTCTATCTGGTCGTTAAGGAGCTCATCTCTTTCAACCCTAGATGCTTTGAAAATTTCTATCGACTCAAAGAAATTGAGTTTATCAGATTTATCACAAGAATGAAGAATTTTTAGCTGTTGAAGTTCTAGAAAAGGATGACATTCATTTAGACAAACTGCAGCTTAAGCTAAATCATATTTCTGATGTAGGAATGACCGTAAATGTTCTTTGTATCTAGCCTTGAAAGAGCGTCCTGTTTGACCTATATAAAAGGAACATGTTAATTGGTATACTCCAGACTTTTCAAATTTATCGGTTCTGTCTTTTGTGTTGAACAGAAGGCCTGACAATTTGCTAACTGGTTTAAATGCAATATTAACTTTTTTTACTATCAGACAAAACTCTAGCAATCTGTTCTGACGTCTTCCCAAAATATGTTAGAGACATAAATTTGTTGGGATTTTCTCTATTGGATTAGGGATTTATCATGTTAAATGTGTTATTACGTATTTTTCGATAAATTAAACTCTCTATTACTTTTATATCGAAGCCGTTATTCTTTGCTATTGACAAAATGGTGTTAAATTCTGATTTTCGGTCCAAGTCCGATAAAGGCAAAGAAATCGCTCTGTGAATCATGGATTTGAAGGCTGCTATTTTTTGAGAATACAGGTGGAATGAATCTCCCGGGTAATTGTTAGGTCTAAGAAATTGATTTTACTATCGACTTCTGTTTCTAATTTGAACTTAATTTCAGGGTGAATACTATTAATGAAATTCACCTTTGATGAAAAGGCATATGCTCTTTTGGTATCGATATGTTGATGACACTTTAGCATGTTTCATTGGAACGAATAGCCAGCTAGAAATCTTCCTGAATTTCATTAATAGTATTCATCCTAAAATTAAGTTCAAATTAGAAACAGAAGTCGATAGTCAAATCAATTTCTTAGACCTAATAATTACCCAGGAGAATAATAAGCGTTCATCAACATCAGTTGAAGATGTTGAAGGCCAACCAGAGCGAAGCATCCTCCATCGCATTTGGGTCACTGTTGAATAAACTGTACCACTTATATGCACGTCTTTTTTTTTAATTCAATAAAAATCGCATCAATCCGGGGGCATAAGCGATATATGAGGTACAATAGGGTAACAGAATATTTAAATATTTTCAACGTTTACAGCTTGTAGGTACTTGATGGTATTTTCAAAGTTGCAATTTGGTCCAAGTGCTCCTTCAATATTATCGGGAATCTGATATAGTCTTCTCTCTTCAGAGAATCTGGGACATATTGGCATGATATTTTCGACTGATTGTCTTACGTTACAGTTGTTACATTGGGGCTGTGGCTCCCTACTCATTAAATAACTGCGGGTGAAAATCGGGAGTCCAAGTCGCGCGTTTTTCATTTGTGATTTTCGATCAAGTGGTAATCTCGACCATGGTTGCAGGAATGGTTTCACTGACCGGAGTTTTGATTTTACAAACTTCTTCACGTCACTAGTCACTAAGTTTCTCACCCGAGCTGCGTTTTCGTCCTTGATGGATTCACGAGCGTGTTTGTCAGCTTCTACGTTGCCTGGAATTCCTATGCGTGATGGCACCCAGATGAAAATGATTTCTTTCGTTCAGAACTTTTCTAGTTCTTGTTTTATTTTATTTGCGATGGTGTTATTGTGAACAGCTCAGCAACAACGCTGCTTTGCGATGGTAAAGTGAATGTAAGCACAGAATTGGATGTCACAACCACTGCTCCTACACCAGCCTCGGATTTGGATGCGTCTGTATATATTTCGGTATAACCCTCGTAGCTATTCATTATGCTTCGCAAATTCTGTATAATGATGAATATTTGTCGAATTGTGTCAGGGTGGTAATCATATTCGGCTGTTTTATAGCCAAGGAGGAAAAATTTCATGCTTTGAAGGGAGACAGGTAGGCAGAGTGATGTTAATTGTTTAGAAATCGGACCGCACTTGATGATAAAAAGTTTTAGGTGTTCGTGGTTTGTTGGAAAATAAGTTTCTTCATATTTGTATGTTATATTTTTCGGATCTGATTGACCTTTCATTGCGTATGTGATTCTAAGGTACGTTCTTCTATCATGGAGAGATGGTTCACCTTATTCTCAGTATAAGCTCTCTATAGGGGTTGTTCTGAAAGTTTCTAGTATTAAGCTTAATGCGTTGTTGTGTATTGTGTTTAGAATTTTGAGTGTTGAGGTGTTTGCGGAAGAATATGCTATTGGACCATAATCTTGCTTTGATCTTACTAATGTCCTATCGAGTGTCAGCATGGTTTGACTATCCGAGTCCCAGTCCTTGTTCGATATTGTCTTCAACACATTCAGTCTGCCATTGCATTCTACAGCCAGCATCTTTATATGCTCTTTCCAAGTGAGTTTTTCATCTAGAATCATTCTTAAAACTTAATGCTGTGTTTCTTTGGCAGGTTTTTATTATAAAGCGAGAGTTGGGGTGTGTCGATACTTCTTTTAGAGAAAACTATGTACTGAGTTTTTTCTGTGGAGAATTTGAAACCTGTTTTCTTTGACCAATTTCCCAAACTATTCAGATAATGCTGCATCAAAGTGAAAATGTTTTGTATATCTTTGCTTTTTCCAAATATTACTAAATCATCTGCAAACAATCGTCCCTTGAATGGTGTTTTGAGATTATTCAAAACATCGTTGATGGCTAACAGCACGTATTTTTGATAAAGTGGTTTCACATATTCAACCATTCGGAAACGAAATTCCATTTGCAATATTAAATTTGAGACAAGTTCTTTATTCTATTCCATTCATTGTAAAAATCGAAAACCCATTTGTGAGAACTGATTAAATTGAGCAGTGTAAACAAACTAAAAAAATTTTACCAAGAATAAAAAAGAATTTCGACAAGAGGAGTTACATTACTTTTTTTACATTATTCAGTTTCGCTGCAAACATCGTAGTTCTTATGGAAACTGCAATTATGAAGGCATTAGGTTCGAATACTAAATCAACGAGCTCATCGGCAATAATGATTATAATGAAAATAATTGGAATTTTCTATTGCAAAAACCAAATAGTTTACCTGCACTTAAGATAATTCTCCAGTCGTATCTTGCACTGGTAACTTCTGAAGTTGCAATGCTCCGTCACTATTTGTGCCTTGTCTTATACTGGTGACAACCTCAAACATTCAATCAGGTATCCCTATGTTGTTGGGCTAGCCAGTCATCCAGCCTCCCTCTAACAATACAGGCTGAGATCATCCAAAACAGCCTAATCCTCCTACGATCGCCTGTAAATTGTAAGCTCGAGAAAAAGAAGAGGAACGGATGGACAATACCATTCAAGAGAAGAGGGGTAGAAAACCTGGGGGCAAACCATGTCTTGCCTGTCGATTATACATCAGTAACATATAAAGGCAACCCCAGACTCAATAACTTAGTGTCCTCAGCCTCAGTACATTCTTAATATAGTCTATTCACACAAGCAGATGTTTTTAAGGTACACCCAATATTTCCTTTCAGACGAAACCAGTAACATTCTGAGTAAGATCTTGGGTAAGGTATTCATTTAGAGCCACAATTTCATTTCTTTCACTTTTCCTAAGTGCTAACGTATTAAAACGAATCAAGCGACCTAATCTAACCTTGTTATGGTTTTACTAAGTGATGACCAACCTATTTGCAATTCACCCTAGACTTCCTTAGCAGTAATCCTTTGTGCGTCAAGTGCTCCATTCCTAGTGATCCACTCATAGAACGTACGCAGTTCTGGAAGTATGTTTATTGATTGGGAGGTAGAAACCTCTTCCATTTCTCCAGCAATCAATTCCGCTACTTGATCCCTCTTCGGCCTTCGAGCCATTACTGTAACAGATGTACCCCCAACTGACAAGGAATCCTTCATTTCCTTTCAGTCTCGTCTGCATGGGATTTCCACCTCGATCTTATCACCGAAGTGGTACCTCGACGTGGTTCAGTCAGTGTTCATCCAGATGAGGTGATCCCTGTTAATATCTCCAAGAAAGTGTATGTCCCGCACATAGATTGAAGAAAAACAATACCCATAAATATAAAGCGAAAATTCAGTTGAGTAAATTACCTCTTCTTGCGCGTGACTTCTTCAAAGTTATAATTAATCACAGGTTGTCAGATCTAACTGCTTCCAGTTCTCCGTTCAGATGATCACATCCAGGAGATCCAAGAGATGAATGTTTTACACCCGATTTTTAAATCTTTTTCTGGATTGAGATTTTTTAAATCATCGGTGATTACCCTATATATATTGCGCACAGCTTCAACGTAATGTTCACATATAAATCTATGCTTATGAAATGATTGAATATACAGCATTTTTCATAGTTTTCACGATTCTAAACTCCGATCGAGGCTGATGGAGCTTAAAAGAAAAATATTTTAGTGATGATTCTTCTGCCAAAACCATCCAAAACACGACCAAGAGCGCAAACTTCATCTGAAAGGGTTTCTGGCTTCTGAAATTTTCACAGCATCTAATTTATGTATTACTCACATGAAGAAGACAACTCGTGATATTATAAGCTATAGGAGATTACACTACCTTAGCATTTAATTGGTTAAAGAGCTGTCTCCAGTACATGAGTATTCACAGATGTCAGTAGCATGGTCAACTCCATTCCAGTCATTCTTTGGGAATATCTTGACTGTTTGAAAATCATGCTGTCTATTTAGCTTTGTGCCAAAAACATGCAAATTTAGATCAAGAAAGTTTAGCTTCAGTTCTGTTCAAAGTTGCGAATCAAGATGAATTAGAATATGGAATTCCAAATTGTCTCAAACATGCTAGAGAAATTATTAGACAAGGAGACGGATCAGTGATTTTTGGGTTGGATTAGGTTCGACCAAGGCTATGTCTTGGTGGATGAACTAACCTAAATTTAATACACAACAACTAGGAAGGAAATACACACAGTAGTCTGGAATACACTAGAAGGGCTATCTAGCTCTGCACTACTAAATCTGAGTGTAATCTTCCTTGAAAGAGATTACCAGACGCAAAACTTCTTGTATGAACAATAGCTTGGCTTAGTAGCCCAAGGGACTTGTAATGAGTTGCACCAAAAAGACAGTGATATACCATTACATATTGTCAAAGTATCATCAATTCTAGAACTGAACCTTATGGATCTTTAAGACATCAAATAAACGTTGCATGTCTTCAAATAATACCAAACTTAATCAGGAAAAAATTACATATTTCGATTCAGATTGATGTGAGGTATTTTTTCTACACTCATATTTGCTAATACGATTCTCTACCTACATCTTCAATGTTATCAAGTTTGGAACCTTCGTACACCAGAACGAATCCTAGATACGGCCCTGCGTGAGACACTGCGGCGCTTCCAGAGCCAACGCGGATGAAATCCAAAAATAAATGAAAATCACAAGCCGCGATTCAGCTCATGGTTTTTTACTCCCGACTTCGATTCTTACGGACTTCTTCAATCTCTCTTTCCACGTCTTCTTTGTTACTCCCGAAATGAGAGACTATTTCTTTTAATGCCTTCCTCGCAAAAAGTGTTTGTTTCCTGAGACCGGACGAGGAATACGGTAGAACATTTATTTTTATCTTTACGAAATACTTCACGCCAATTTGTCTTCTGGATCGCGTTATATTTGATCAATTTTGTAACTCTAAACGAGCAACTCTTGTATAGGTATACAGGGAGAGTCAGACAGATATACAGGGCGAGTCAGACAGATATACAGGGCGAGTCAGACTGATATACAGGGCGACTCACAGAATGAAACACAGAATAGTCATGGATTTTCGTCAGGAAAATAATGCGATTTGGCTAAATTTATATAATTCATTTATTAGGTCAGCAACAAAGTGTTCGCTGTTTTTTTTATGAAAATACAACTTTGTTGTGAAAAATGATCACGAATGAATTATTCGAAATATTACCCATCGCTAGCTACAACTTTTTCGTGTTCGTCTTTTGAGGTTTTCCACGAATCAAGCCATTTTTCAAGCTCTTCATATGAGCGGCACTACTGATCAGCCAGACCATGTGCCATCGAGAGGAACAAGTAATAATCGTATGGTGCAATATCTGGGGAATATGGCGTGTGGGGCAGGAGCGTTTCCAAGTAAGTTTTAACGGGTTTGGCAACGTGAGGCCGAGCCTTGTGATGCTGTAGAATTACTTTATGGTGTCTCTGCTCGTATTGTGGCCGTTTTTTGCGCAGTGCTTTACTCAATCGCATCAATTGAGTTCGATACCGTTCCCCAGTGATGGGAAAGGTGAATTATATCCAGCTAACAGCTGAGATAGTGCATAAGTCCACGATAATAAATAATAGTAATAATAATGGTCAAGATGTACTGGTACACGGGAATGATAACGGACAAAGAGATAAGGAATAATAGACTAGGCATTTTAATTATCAATAAGTTAGGATAGACTGCTCATCTCATAGACGTGACGATTCCTCTAGACGAGAACGTTGCGAAAGCGAGAAGAGAAAAGTTTTCTAAGTACTTGGATCTAGCCATTGAGCTCAAAGATATGTATTCCTTCGACAGGGCCATTGTTGTCCCAATTGTTATATCTGCTAATGGGTTGATCGACCAACATCTTCCTGATGCCCTAGACCAGCTGGGTATTAAAGCGCAACACAGCGTCCCTGAGAAAGCACAAAAGGCTGTTATTCTGGCAACTTGTGCAACTGTTCGGCGAATACTGGCAAATGAGTAAGTCGTTGATTACTATTAGAAACCTACCGCAGCTGCGTAAAAGAAAAATAATAACAATAAAAGAGAATTCGCGGCGAGAAGTGTCGATTCCGAAAAAAAGCGTTTGGAAGGCGATATTATAAATTTGGATGAAAAATAAATATTTGTGTTTCAAGACTGTGCCACCTCATTGTCTGTTCCTTTATCTAGAATCTTTTCTTCTTCTTCTGAATCCGCTTGGCTGACCGCTCAAGTTACCCCCATTATTAAAAAAAGGGATAAACTGAATGCTGAGAATAATCGTCCGATTACTCTTGTCTTGCAGATAATTCTGCAAAAAATTTTGGAGTTTGCACTCCTGAATCATATTATTCCTGAAGATCAACATGGTTTCAGTCCTGGACGTTCGATCATTACAAATTTGTTGAAATGTGGACGAGGATGTTGGATGAGCTCAATCCGGTCGATGTCGTCCATTTGGATTTCTCGCGAGCCTTTGTTCGTGTCCAGCACAAACGGTTTCTATACAAGCTCGAACATTTAGGCATTCGGGGCAGGCTACTGTCTTGGGTGGAGAGATTTTCATCGGGAAGAAGCTTTCGTGTTAAAGTGGGTACTTCTCTTTCGTCTACGAAATCGGTTTTGAGTGGAGTCCCTCAGGGTTCAGTTCTTGGACCCATTCTATTCGTCCTATATACCTCTGATTTTCCATCTGTTCTACATTTGTGTTTCATTGACCAACTGATGGTAATTTTTTGACTGAATGTATATTATCAAAATTTGCTTTATGAAAATTATAAATAAACGAATCGTTTCGTTTTTGGAGGCAATTCTGTGAGCCGAAAACCAACGAAAAGATGAAGGAAAGTATTTTCATTTCTTATATTTTCTTAATTTCAGGACATTGGATAGCATTTCTTGAGATTCTTTGTTTCAGTATCTCTCGACCTATATTTCCTATCCAGGAAATTGAACAGTGATCAAACCTGCAGTAGGAATTGACGTTTTCGATAAGTAGTTTTTATCCAGATATGAAACAGTTTTGCAGTTTTTGCGCACTCTGTACACATATAGTAAGTATGAAGTATCCAATGGCGGATCTAAAAATTGAACGAATCGCTAACGTTTCCGTTTCTGAGAAAACTTCATCAAAACCCCAATTAGTCTTAATTTACAAGTCGGCGCCTCCCCGCACATTCGGAACAAGGCTGCAACAGACACGTCGAAACGGTCTCTTGATTAGAAATAAGCGACGAAACAGCGGGAACAACGGAACAACGATGTTGTGGCGCGAGCACTTAATAGTCGGCCATTAATTTGATTACGTTTCCCCTCTTCGTTCTCAATCTTCCTACTCTACGGAGCGACTCTCTTGTTGTTTCATCCGATGTGCACGTTTTCCCGTTTTTCCACGCATTTTAAACGCAACGATTAAAAGTCTGGCACCCAAGGGAGCGAACCGAGCTACCGACAAGTTCTTGCCGTTCTGTTCGCTAACGACTTGGAGAGGAGCGGAGTTTTTGTCGCCTGCGAAGATGAGCCTGCTTAACCATATTGGTGTTCGCGGGCTGTTTGCGCTTCCGCAACGCTATAGAAGGTGTTCGTATCGGACTCGATCTTGACGTTGTCTTTCGGATTTGTCCGAATCACTTCATCGAATAATTCATAAATTCTGGTATCTAAACAGCTCCTGATGATTCTATTTGGTGGCCTACCGTTCTATGCAAAGTCCTTTCCAAATTGAAAATCTTTTCAGACTAAAAATATCATCAAAAATTATTTAAATTATTTCTGAAACCACCTCAATACCATTATGATAAATTGTTATTTGATAAGTTAATCTAACCTACCTACGTTTATGACTATCAGAATATGACTGGACTATCAAAATGCCCGAATCTATGAAGTGACTCGAATTTGTTTCATTTCCAAAATAGAAACAACCCAAAATGTGTTAAAGTGGAGTTAAAAAAATATCGAAAAGTTGAACATAAGATAGTTTCTATTATAAAACAGAATCAAATTATAGAATTTCCAATCATTATAATCTTTCCTCATAGAGAATATAGAATTTAAATATAAGCTAGTGTATAATAAAAACAAGTAATGTGTTTTTGGAATTTTACTTAATAATTATGATTCGTAACGCGTTTCACTACACCGTAGCTTCTTCAGACGAATGAATGTACAGAAAATAAGAATGAGAATATAAATTTAAATGATCTTTTGAGTGAGTAATTAAAAGCTTATTGGGTTTCTTCTTCTTGAGTGATTATTTATGACAGGTATATCCAATAAAATTAAGGAATAGATTGCTCCCCGAAGAGATTCAATAGAGGTGAAGGGCTTAAATCGGCTTGTTCATTGATGAGTCTACCTGAGTGTTTGTATTTGTTGATTTCTTAAGTTTCCCAAAGATCTACCTTCCAATATTTATTATCTGTATGCAAAATTTCAAACTGTGGGTCGAAAGAGTGATTATTTTCTAAGAGATGATTCGCGTAATTTGAATCTGATTTTTTATTTGAAAAACTGCGTTTATGTTCCGATATTCTAATATTAAAATTTCTATGTGTTCTACCAATGTAGAAATTATCACAGTCATTGCAATTCATTCTATAAACACCTGATTTATTGTTTTTACCTGGTTTGGTTTTATTATTTTCTATATATTTGCCTAAATTATTATTAGTTTAGAAAGCTATGTTGAAATTATTGCTACTCAAGAATGATTTCAGTTTCTCACTTGTAATGCCAACGTAGGTTAAGGTGTTGAATTTTGTTTCAATTTATCGACAGGGTAAACTTCATTTAATGCGATTCTACTTTGTTTTTATTTAAAATATTATTTATTAGTTTGGGATTGTAACCATTATTTTTGGCTATTTGTTTAATCAAATTTAGTTCTTTGTTGGAATTTTCTGGTGATAACGGGATGTTAATCAATCTATGAATAAAACTATTGAATGCTGACATTTTATGTTGATACGGATGACACGACGAGTTATGTATTATAATATCTGTATGTGACGGCTTATGGTAAATTGCGAAAACATGTTTTCCATTTTCATTAGAAATTGTTACGTCTAAGAAATTTATCGAATTGTTGCTTTCTATTTCAGTTGTGAATCCAATGATGTAATGAATTTATATGATTTTCGAAAATTTTAACTGTCTATCTGTTCCTGTGAAGCAAATAATGATATCGTCTACATAGCGATACCAGTATAAACAATATTTACTGAGTGGATGATTATGAATTAATTTCTCTAAATTATTCATGAATATTTCTGCTAACAAAGGACTTAACGGATTGCCCATAATCAAGCCGTCTTCAATAGTATAATATTTGTTATTGAAATGGAAATAATTTTGATCTAAACAAATTTGTAATAATGAAAGAATATCTGATTTAATGATAGTATTGACATGATTCTTTTCTAATAATTCTTCAACTAAGTAGTACGTATCTTTCGGAAGAATGCTGGGAAACAGATTCTTAACATCGAAAGAAATGAGTTTGGAATTAGGTGGTATAATGGTATCTTTGATATTGGCAATTAGTTCGTATGAATTTTTGACCGAAAATTTAGATTTAAAATTGTAATGTTTTATTAGCAAGTCGTTAAGGAATTTTGAAAGTTTGAAAGAAGGTGCCGTTACATAAGAAACAACAGGTCTAATAGGGTAATTAGGTTTATGAAGTTTTATCAACGAATATAATTTGGGGGATTGTGGTTTGGAGTTAATGAATTTAGATTTTTCGTGGTCTGTAATTAATGATTTTGCTGTCATTTGTAATTCGAACATTTAGTGTTGATCCACAAAACCGTTTTCTATATACTTCATTGTCCTACGAGGTGAGCTGAAAAGTTTGTCGGCTAAGATAGTAAAACACATATTTTGGTGACATTCAAATTTTTCAACCCATATGGTCATCTTCGATCATGATTTTTCGATGCTATTTTATAATTAGATTTCTCTTTAAATATGCAATTTCATTGATTTCTTAATTAGTCTTGAATTTTTCCTGAATTCCTTTCGAGTCTAAAAACAGGAAAAAGTAGCTAGATGATCTGGTGAAGGTGGATGGGAAGTAATTCGAAGCCTAATTCGTTCAATTGGTGTCATGGATTTGTGGCAAGGTGCATTGTCTTCATGAAACACCACTTTTTTCGAATGATTTGATCCAATAACTCAATGTAGTAGTCGCTGTTTATCGTCTGGACTTCTTTAAGGTAAACGATGAATACCACGCCTTGCGCATCCCAGAAAACAGATGCGATAACCTTGCCAGCTGACTGCTGCGTTTTTGCATCTTGGGATGAAGTTCACCTCGTTCAGTCTACTCAGCTGACTGTCGATTGTTTTCTGGAGTGTAGTAATGAATCCATGTTTCATCCATTGTGATGTTTCGACGGAAATCAGGCTGTATTTCGGTTAATTCTCTTCAAACAGAGCTCAAAAACGTCGACTCGTTGATAGAGAGTCCACAAGCATGGCTCCAATTTGGATAACAGCTTTCGCATATGCAAACATTCTTTTAAAATGAAACCAACACGTTCCTTGAATATCTTCAGGGTCTCAGCTATCTCCATCAATTCAATGTTGTGTACTTTTTTAATGTTTTCATCGATTTCATTCTCTTTGGGACATGCACTGCTTGTACCGTCTTAATTGCTCATGTCACCTCGTTCAAACTTTGCAAACCACTTTTCCACCATTAAGATTCCTGTAGTCCGAATGATGTTAATCAAGTCATGCCTATGAACTTTGTAACCCCCTGGTATATTCCATTGCTACTCCAAAGAATTTTTAGGAAACTTGCAAAGAAACAATAGACAGACAAATCATTCACTTCTTGCTACACTGCGCTACGTTACACCACTGCTATTCAATCTTCTCTTGGCTGTCGCCATAGGCGTACGGCGTCCATTTTAGAAGTATCCTCGTCTATGGCCCACCTTGTCGCCGTCTCTGCACCTTGGCGGCGGAATCGCTCCTCCCTCGGGACAGCGGGCCGTCCCAAGGGACCCGCTGCCGCGATACACACGCGGTGTTCCCATGGGAACGGCAAGGCCGACATGATGACGGTGGCGGCCGGTGGGCGGCGTCGATAAGCGAAAGAAAGTGTGCGACGGCCATCGTCGGACTTCGAGATTAACATGAGGAGTTTATGAGGGGGAGACGGATGCCTGTTGAGTGGCAAGCAGGGGTCGTCTTCGTCTTGGCTGTCAAAGAACCTGTTCTTATGATATATTCTGCATATTACTTGAATGGCATTCGACCATTTCCTACAAACAATTGTGAATATATATTCAATTATATCAACGTCAAAGAATGTTAAGATGTTATTCAGCAAAACGCATATTATTTTCTAAATCTGCTAACTTAACGAAAGCAAGATAAGTGAAATCTAAACTAACCTAACCTAAACTAACTTAACGAAAGCAAGATAAATTTCTTAAGTGAAGTGTTTCCTTCATGGAAATTTTGCAATCTAACCTATGTCTTAACCATAGTAATGCTGATCGACCCCCGTACATATATTATTTCCTCATATGATATGACTGACTGACGGTCTCCTTCGTTACAGTTTCATCATTTTGCTTCAGTATTGCAATAGAACAATTTTCTTGATTCTAAAATAAACATTTCATGTAATATGTTTTATGTTTCAGGTCGTGATAGCTACACAGGTTGCCGTTGATGGACCTCTTCTAGCAATTTCTGACAACATGTTCGTTCACAACAATTCGAAACACGGCAGAAGGGCGAAAAGAATGGACCCTACAGAAGGTGAATATTTTAATGTATGCCGTCTAGAAATAGAGTCCAATCAATAGGTGTAAGAGCTGAACAAAATTATCAACAGAGAACAAAATACATTGTATTCAAGTCCAAATCTGCTTCTCGATAACTTCCTATCGAGATTTGACAGCTGATTCACGAATACATAATTTTTTCAAAAATTATTTCGAATCCAAAAGAAGTTGCCAAATACGTTGAACCAAAGAGTCTACAAATGAAAGAAAAATAAATCGATAGATTTTTTCATCACCTATTATCATATACTATTAAATTTTTCTCCACGAGTTGCAGTTTTTCTTTGATCTTGCTGTTTTTCAATTTTGACGACCGTATTTTCTGTTTTGTGCTTACAATTTTGAGCCGTTACCTAGGGACAATCATCCAAGTTTTGATTTCTGTGGATATCTAAATAATTGGAAAATTTTTCATCTCCTGGGGCATGCATTAGGAGAAATTTTCAAAAACACATTCAATTTTAATGATATTGATAATATATTTATTTTATGGAAATCCATTTTAGAAGATGGAAAAACACTTTTTTAGTTTTCCACGTTTACTTGTTGATACACGACCGATTTTGTCCCTTTGATCATATTCAAGTGCTGAATAATACCTCAGTTACAAAATATATTTATCCCTCAAAGATTAAGTAGTGAAAAAAAAAGATATCAATGTTGCCGGTATGTTGATGATATTTCGATTAGTTTTCATGGCTCCAATAGACAATTAGAAATATTTTTGGAACTCAATAAAAATCAAGATGCATTTGAGATTGTCTAAAACTATTGTGTGATTGAATGTGCTCTTATATTAGGGATGTCTTGTCTGATTGTATATGTTCTTTGAATCTGCATTCGAGATTTCTATCTATTGGACATTCGATTTTGAAAATACCAGATTGCCTAAGTTCATTTGTTTTCAGTTTTGCATTGAAAAGTAATTTGCTAGTATTTGTAATGTTTGAGAATGAAGTGGTCTATTTGAATCATGGAAAATACTAAATTACTTTATGAGAACGTTGCAAGATATCATTAAAACTCGTATATCCTTTTATCATTTCAACATACCATTTTAAATTCCTTATACAAAAGTCTCCTTCCATTGAATCACTCATAATTTTGTTGTGAAAAATTTGTACCCAAACATTCATACAAATGAACCATCAGCTTCAAATGTTTCTTTAATAACAACAAAGTTCGTCATATCTCTCTATTCAAATTATTATTAGATCAATATAAATTCCAGTTTCGAAATAAATTCTTGAACAAAAATCCGAACTTCTTATGGGTGCGTATTTTAGGCCCCTGTTATCAGATAATTCCATGGACAACTTCTTCAACAAAACTCACGATGATTCAAACTTGAAGTTGAAACTAATAACTCCATTCAATTTCTCGATCTAACTATAACAAACATGAACAATATCCTTAGTTATAGTATCTATAGTAAAGAAATACTTGGGTACATTTCTAAACACAAACTTAACTGTATTTTACTATTGAATGGAAGATTCAGTCAGGCCAATTTTTTTTTAATAGTTTCGCAGCCCTTTGGTATGAAACGCATTGTCATGTGCAATATACTGCCATCAAAAGACCAACCCATGAATTTGATGGAAGCAATGATGGTCATTCTGTGTCTGCCACCAATCTATATATTTTTAGAGGAGAATGCACTACCCACAACAAAATGGCCTCAATCTGAGGATGATCTATCGGATGACATTTGAAGATGTAATATGAATAGTACTATGAAAAAGAACAACCACCAAGATTCCCCCGCTGTAAACAGGAATCGATATCATTCAACTTCAGTTCTCTATTGGGAAACCATACCTCCTCCTATCACAAATGGAATCTGGTATCGCTTCAGATGGAGCTATCACATAGCGTTAAAATAATATTGCAGGAACAAACTGTGAACATACAACTCGCATGGTCTATGAATACTGCAGTGTCTTGAGCACAAAGCTCACAGGTCTAAGCTTATTTGCAATGGATACATAGATGGTAAAACCATAAGAGGCTCACAGTTAATACTTATCTTGCATATATGTAGCTGCTTCATGAGTTGGTTTCATGAATAACACTTTTATATGTTGAGTGGAAGTACATGAACAGGACAAGAGCAACATCAAAGCAGAGCAATTAGCGGAAAGTGCGATTAGAATCCTCAACTCTGCCATGAGGCAAAGACGAGCCCAAATGCTTAAGTATTACACCCTCGAAAGCTATGGGAGAGCTGCATGCTAGCTTGGTAATTTCTTGAGTATCCAACGTAAAGCTGCAGCAAAAATGAAAGAAATGAGTTAATTGTAAGGTGCAGAATACGACTATTGACAGAAGCACACAGCCACCATATCCAGAGAGTTGCTGAAAGTTTGTTCGTCCTATGTTATAGAAAAGTCTGTTCATAATTCTACATTTACTATACTGAAGAGTCAACTCAGATCGCGTCAATTCGGACCAATAGGCCGTACGACAAGTCGGAAGACGTACGACAAACCTCGCAATCGGATTTTCCATTTAGAACCAAGGAGCACGATCCCTCTTCCACCCTTCCGCTCCGCACACATAATTCTGAAAACTCTCGGAGCGTCCCGAGCATCACGCGGCGTCGATTCTCCATTATCCGGCCGTCGCGTAGCGAGCAATGCTTCACTTCGTTAATATCGCACTTTGTTCTACTTTATTTCTTTTATCTTAATCTTTTCCCTCGCATCACTGTTAAGAGTTAACAATGAATTTGCCTCAAACTAGCGCAAACCGGCGAGAAATAAATTAAATTTTCAAATACACGTTGTCGCTTTAATAGCGAATTTATGATGTTAGTCGTTAACCTCAATGACTTCAGTGGCGTACGTAGTTTCCCGTTGGATGGCGGATATGTAATATTCTCTTTTTGCCTGATTACCTGAGACACCAGTTGTTCCTAAACAAAAAAGTTATATCTTGCTATACTTGATATTGAATGAGTTTCTTCCCTACAGGTGACGTTATAACATTATTTGTTAATATGAGAGCAGGTAGCGCTGGTTCGATTCTTATCAAAGATGCAGACAGTGCTATAGTTTTCTAATAATCGAGATATGTATCACGCTTGATTCTCAATTTATTTCTTCTGTTCGCATTTTCATAAACATTAGCAATACCGTTGCGGACTACTGCTATATCAGAAAACAAAAGCAGAAAACTCATTATGATAATATTCACAGGGTGGGCAAATTTCAATTCGAGAGTAATTATTATTTATTATCGTGGACTTATGCACTATCTCAGCTGTTAGCTGGATATAATTTACCTTTCCCAGATTCAGCAATCAAAGGGAATAGGCTCGATTACAATATACTTGACATAAATTTCCTAACTATCCTACATGTATTAAGAATTACAGCTTTTTGCATTTCTATATAGGTATTCTTATGCAATTCTAATTTCTTAAGGCTATCATGCAAAGTTTTGGGTATTAAACCAGTCGAGGATACGATGACAGGAACAATATCTATTTTATCGAGGTGCCACATCTGCTTGATCTCAATACCAAGGTCTGTGTATTTGGACTTTTTCTCCTGGAACTTGTTCAGCACGTTGTTATTATTCGGTATGGCGACATCCACCAGCATTGCTGTTCTGGCTCTCTTATCATACACCACTATGTCCGGCCTATTATTCGTCACCATTCTGTCAGTCAGTGATAACAGGCCTATCGTAGTATAATCTGATAGAGTCATTTTCCAATACGGGCACCGGTTGATACTTGTAATATGGCTGGAAGGTGTTCAGAAGTCCGTACTTGTGTGCAAGTTTCTGGTGGATAATGTTGCACACTTGATTATGCCTGTGAAGATACTCCGTATTGGCCAGTTGTTCGCATCCGGACGTAATATGCTGTATAGTCTCCGATATTATATGGCATTTTCTGCACTTATCTGTTTGTAATGTTCCGTCCTTCATTATAAATTTTTTGTAATTGTTTGTAGCGATCACTTGGTCTTGGATGGCCATAAGGAAACCCTCTGTTTCTGCGAATAATTCTCCTTTCATCAATCATTTGTTGGAGGCTTCTTTGTCGATGTGTGGTTAATTAATCTCATGGTGATGTCGTCCATGCAATTCCTTTCTTGACCATTGCTCTTGTTTTTCAGTATCTGATAGGAATGGTAAATTCAGCAGGTCATCTCTGATAGCAAGATTTAGAGGTGTATATCCCTATCAGCCAACGATACTACTCTATGGAGGTCAGAAGTGAGAGCTTTTGCTGAGAAGAATTCTCTGAGATTTTATATCTGTTCAGTGTGTAAATTGACAACATCTATTAATCCGCGTCCTCCTTCTTTCCGCTTCAAAGTTGTTCGTATCACAAACGATTTTGGATGATGATTGTTGTACTTTGTCAGCAGCGTTCGGGTCTGCCTTTGAATATCATCCAGTTCAGTCTTATTCCATCTGATTATTCCAAATGAGTAAAACAACACTGGAATGGCGTAGGTGTTAATGGCCTTGACTAGATTCCCCGAGTTCAACAGCGATTTCAGCACAGACTTCATACGGTGACTGTATTCTGAACGAATCTTCTCCTTTGATTGTTTTGGTCTAGCAATTTGGCTTGTTGATATCCCAGATATTTGTGTGATTCGCCATCTCTCATGCACTGTATAATATCACCGTTTGGAAGTTGTGTTTCACCATCTATGACTTTCCCTCTTTGAATGTTCAGGGTCTTACATTTTTCAATCCCGAATTTCATATGAACATCTGCCGAGAACTCACTGACAGTTTTCAGCAAATCATCCAATTGCTTCTTGTTCGAAGCATATAATTTGATGTCATCCATATACAGCAGGTGGGAGATTGTATGATAATTCTGCTTTTATCCTAAATCCGTATCCTGTTCTATTGAGCATTGAGGACAATGGGTTCATTGCCAAACAGAACCATAGTGGACTCAAAGAGTCTCCTTGAAAAATTCCACGACGTATGGGTATCTCGTCGGTTTTAATTGATTTATTGTTCATGTTGACCTGCAGAGACGTACGCCAGTGTGTCATTGTTGTCTTCAAGAACTCTACCAGGGATGGGTGAATTTTGTATATCTGCAATACTTCAACAAGCCAAGAATGGGAGGTACTATCGAATGCCTTCAGATAATCGAGAAAAGCTGAATGAACATTGCGATGCCCTACGTGTGCCTGTTTCATTATCACAGAATCGATGATGAGTTGTTCCTTGCACCCGTGGTGTTTCTTTCTGCATCCTTTCTGCTCCTCTGCTAATATATTGTTGTCGTCAAGGTGTTGGTATATTCGATTGGATATGCATGAGGCGAGTATTTTATAGAGCAAGTGATCGGCCTATACTGAGACAAATCCTGTGTTCTATCTCCTTAGGTAGCATATACGTTATGCTTTGCGTTAGGAGAGTGGGTGTTTTCTTGGGATGTTAAAGAACATATGTGAGCTGTTTCGCTAGGGCTCCATGGAGCTTATCAAACTTCTTGTACCAGTAGTTGTGGATATTATCTACACCAGTGGCCTTCCAATTGTTGGTCGCTCTAATTACTGTTGAGATTTCTTCCTCCGTTATTCCATCGAAGTCCATATGTCTGATATCGAGGCGTTCTTTTTCATTCGTGATCCATTCCGCATCTCTATTGTGTTCTTTGGGGTTCGACCATAGTGATGACCAATAGTTGGTCAAGCACTGTGCGTCAGGTACTTCTCTGTTATTGTTGGTCGCAGTTTTGTTATTTCCCTTATGAAAATTGGCTGCGTTTTGGAGGAACCTTTGGTTTTGGTGTTTCCTTTCAGTACACTTGACGTATCTTGAAAGCCTCTTTGCTTTCGCTGGAGTTTCTGTTTCAAAGTGTCCATATACACGTCGATGTGTTGTTTGTGATCAGGGTGTTTTGTGTTCGTACCAGTAATTATTATTATTATTATTATTATTATATTTGGAATGAGAAAGATAGATCTAAAATCTATAGATGCCTTAAAATAGAAATTACAAGACTGAAATCCCAAAAGCAACCGCGAGTAGTAAGACCATAGGAAATCAATTGAATACGCAAGTCTAATAATAATGAAAACTGATTAGGCATTAGCGATAAAGCTAGAACAATAAGTGCATTTTCATAATAGAACCTTAGAAGAAGTTACAAATCAATTTATGTAGGAATATTCAAGTAAAAAATGGAATATTTCACTCTTACATTAGCTGTGATGAAGACCAGAGATCTAATCTGTTTTCAAACGCATTGATAGTTAGCGCGTCGATAATGTCCAAAGGCAATTCATTCCACAACTTAAAAATCCTATTTGGTAGGAAATGTTGCCTTTGGGATGTCTAGAAATTCTCTGTATATAGTTTTAGCTTCAAATCAAATCACCTAGAGATGTCACAATTCAACATATTGTGGACGATTCTGTAGCTGACTATCAGGTCTCTTCACGAGCTTCTGGACAAGAAGGTTGGTAACTCCGTTGATACGGAGGACGTATGGAGCCACAGTGGATTCTTGTTACCCTTCGCTGTATCGACTTCGAGAGATGCATATCACGTTTCAAGATGGCACCCACAAACTCCATGATTATCCCAACGTAGGTTTTGTAGAGCAGGCTACAAGCCCTACGATGACAGTTCTTAAAATTTTTCCTCAGCATCAATACAAGACATCTTGGATGTGATCGGAACATGGTAAATCTTTGTTGATCAAGTCTTTAGGTTGCGAAAAGAAGTAGTACTAGTTATAGTTGTGCCATCGAAAGTATACCGAATGAGAGGGTTTCTCCTACCCATTTAAAGAAGCCTACCTTATACATATTCAAACGAAAGTACCATTCAATAGACTACTGCGTGAAGGAGTCAATATTCACTTATATTGTAAAACTAAGTAACATCGGCAAATATTGAGCAATTACTCTGGATTGAAACAGGAAGATCGGCAACAATAAATCAATTTTTTCAAATGGCACGTGCCAATTTTTATATCGCCATCAGATGAAGCGTCAAATTTCAGATGGAATTGTATCAGCATGTACTATACCCATCTCTTATAGTTCCGAAATAATTTGGGAATATATTGAATTTTGATGATTTTGCAAGAACTAACAGAGAATGCTTTGAAATATATGAATCAAATAGCTGAACTGGCTACGCTCACCTGACAGGTGCCTAAAATTAATGTACTTGTCAATTCGTTCATTCGAATTTGATATTTCAACAAGAGTTGTTGGTAATTTGAAGTGAAAATTTTTGAGAAACACCAGATTGATAATAAAATGGCTGATTATTCAAACGAGGATATGTTTAATCTCTTTTTAATACATGGCGAATGTCGAAAAGTGGTGGATAGAACTTGCAGACAATTCAATAACCAATTTTTATATTTGGCGCCTATGAGTAAAATAAAATTTCGAAGGATTAGAAGCAATTTTCTGCAATTTGGAGGAACAAAATACATAGAAACTAGAAGAAAACCAATTCTCGAGAACGACGACAATCAAATTAATACGCTAGCGTATTTTCGTGCCAATCCACATGCGTCCATTAAGTCAGCTTCAATGGATATTGGATCGAGTTATACTTCCATTCAAAGGATCCTTAAGAATCATAACATGCACCCGTATTCTTTTATCAGGCTACAAAAATTGAAACCAACTGACCTTCCCAAGCAGCTAAATTTCGGTGAAAATTTATTAATTCAGCTTCAAGAAGATGAAACAACTCTGCAAAAATTATATGGTCTGATGAAGCCAAGTTCAATGAAAGTGGAATAACCAACAGGAGAAATCGACATTTTTGGGCCACAGAAAATCCACATTTCATTGAGGTTATTGATTTTCAAAATAAATTCAGTGTGAACGTTTTTACAATTTTAATGAATGATTTGCTGTAGGTCGGCGGCTAACAGAAATGTTGGAGGGTAGATGGTGGGGTAATCAAGGACCAAATTTTTCGCCTCCGCGTTCTCTGGACCTGACGCCCCTTGATTTTTATTTATGAGGCAAAATCAAGAGTGAATTGTATCTTATTCCTGTAAGAAGTAGAGAAGAGTTACTAGAGCGCATTCATAATGCTTTTCGTAATATTGATCATGAGGAAACTAGGAGGACAATATTCGTATACCAGCTGTGAAGTGTATCGAGCAAAATGGGGCCCATATTGAACATCTATTCAGATCGTAAATTAGTTTTCTCCTATGATGTTTGCTATAATTTATTCGTATTAATGTAATTATCTTCGATGATTGGTTTTCGCTTAGTTCCTACAATTTTTATTCATCCGAATTGTAGAAAATTGCTTCTAATGCTTCGAAATTTTATTTTACTCATAGACGGTAAATTTGGAAATTGGTTATTGAATTGCCTGCAATTTCTACCCACTCTTTTTGACATTCTAAAATGAATTAAAAAAGATCAAATATATTTTCGTTTGAGTAACCAGTGGTTTTATTCCAAATGTGTTGTATTTTTTGTATATTTTCAATCTGAAATAACGACAATTCTTGTTGAAATATCAAATTCGAATGAACGAAGTGACAAGTACATTAATTTTAGGCACCTGTCAGGTGAGCGTAGCCAGTTCAGCTACTTGATTCAAATATTTCAAAGCAATCTCTGTTAGTTCTCGCAAAATCATCAAAATTCAATATATTCCCAAATTATTATGGTTATAGTACATGCTTATACAATTCTATCTGAAATTTGACGCTTCATCTGATGGCGATATCAAAATTGACACGTGCAATTTGAAAAAATTGAGTTATTGCTGTTTGAAAGAGGCCAAATTGAAAAAATCATACAAAACAACGCAATAAACATTTGACATGTGTAGATTGCTTAAAAAATTCCTTGATCCTTCTTCTATCCACCTAAGCAAAAATTGTGTGTGTAGTGCAAAAGATCTACGAGTTTTGATAGATAAGTGTCAACATCTTGGGTATTTTATGCCTTGCTCAAACGTCGGTTCTAGATGTATAATAAAAAATGTAGATTGCCATTTGAAATATCTGAGTGATGACCCACTTCTGGTATAACCGGAAAAGGTATCACTTCGAAAAATTTCACTCCAATTGGAAATCGCTAGTTATGGCCGCGTATAAAATTTCAGCTTGATATTGTAATTGGAACTTAAAAAGTTATTAACGGACGGCCCCGGTGGATATCCCTGTATTTTCAACAGACACAAAAGTATATAGAGAAACGTTATTTTCATTTGTATTTTTTCAAACTTTCCCACTACTGTACAGGGTGTGGGTCGTGAAAAAAATATCATTCTTCATAAACTACAGGCTAGTTTTAAGAATTCTTTAAATATTTCATTTCATATTCAAATTATCATTTAGTTTGCTCATAACACAATATATTCCGGGATTTAAATGCATAGTTTAATCTCTGAGCTGAATTAAAATTGATTGACAGTAACCAACATCATAAATTAACAAACCGATTATGATGAAACAGCCTGTATACGAAACGTCTTTCACGATGATTTTCCAGGCTAACAAGTTTGCCACAGAAAGTTTGTGAAAATTAAGCGACTCCAACGAATATTCAAATTCTCCTTTAGTTTTCGCGTAACATAAAATTATTTTTTATCCGGGAAAAACTTCCCTTCCCAGTAACAAATCATTCCCGTCCTGGTTGTTATGCACCACGAGCCACCTCGTCCTTTACGACGCCCGCGATTGCTCACCCCGACTCTCTGTACGTTCTTTCGGCGTCGCCGCGACGTCCGAAGTCGGTTTCGCGTCGTAACAAAGGTCTCGTTTGTATGCGAGGGCGCACGGCGTATCCAAAACTTCGCGAAATTGGTTCCCGATTCAGTTCACTGGAGTAGGGAAAACGGGACCGGAACAAAGTGGGGCCCGTGAGCGCGGCGCTCCGGTATATAATGGCGGGGGAGAACATAACTCGTCGACTTCCTTTTTCGCCGTTCGTTCACTTTCTCCATTTTCTCGCGTTTTCCGAGGATTTAGAAGACGATAGCGGGTAGGGAGTTAATTCATTAAAACAGATTTGTCGGACGTTTTACGTGATGGTAATAAATCGGGAGATGTGTGATGGGTTTTCACACGTTTGTACTAGAAGATATCAAATCGTGGATTTCAATACGAATTTGATGAACGAAAATCTTTGACTGATGAGTACAGACGGAATAAAAATATCGTAAAAAATGTATACATGTTTGCTCAACAGGAACGATATATGAAAAAGATTATCTTTGTGGGAAGTTTAAAAATTTCCATGGATTCTAAGAAATCTAACTTTCGTCCTTAAGGTATTCTGTGAATAATTTGAAGTTGATCTTTGGGTGGAAAATGATGGTCATTTTCGATTTAATTTGAAGCGAAAGTTATTGTTTGAATTTGGGAGGCTTTTACTTGGTAAAATTCCATTATCAATAATAAAAAACAAGTACTGTGTTTTAAGGAATTTTACTTAATAATTGCGATTCGTAACGCGTTTCACTACACCGTAGCTTCTTCAGACGAATGATTATGCAGAAAAATGTAAATGAGAATATAACTATAAATGTTCTTGAGTAATTAAAAGCTTATTGGTCGCCTCCTCCTAAGTGGTTATTTATGACAGGTATATCCAATAAAATTAAGGAATAGATTGCTCCCCGAAAAGATTCAATAGAGGTGAAGGGCTTAAATCGACTTGTTCATTGATGAGTCTACCTGAGTGTTTGTATTTATTTATTTCTAAAGTTTCCCAAAGATCTACCTTCCAATATTTATTATCTGTATGCAAAATTTCAAACTGTGGGTCGAAAGAATGATTATTTTCTAAGAGATGATTCGCGTAATTTGAATCTGATTTTTTATTTGAAAAACTGCGTTGATGTTCCGATATTCTAATATTAAAATTTCTATGTGTTCTACCAATGTAGAAATTATCACAGTCATTGCAATTCAATCTATAAACACCTGATTTATTGTTTTTACCTGGTTTGGTTTTATTATTTTTATATATTTGCCTAAATTATTATTAGTTTGGAAAGCTATGTTGAAATTATTGCTACTTAAGAATGATTTCAGTTTCTCACTTGTAATGCCAACGTAGGTTAAGGTGTTGAATTTTTGTTTCAATTTATCGACAGGGTAAACTTCATTCAATGCGATTCTACTTTGTTTTTATTTAAAATATTATTTATTAGTTTGGGATTGTAACCATTATTTTTGGCTATTTGTTTAATCAAATTTAGTTCTTTGTTGAAATTTTCTGGTGATAGCGGGATGTTAATCAATCTATGAATAAAACTATTGAATGCTGACATTTTATGTTGATATGGATGACACGACGAGTTATGTATTATAATATCTGTATGTGACGGCTTATGGTAAATTGCGAAAACATGTTTTCCATTTTCATTCGAAATTGTTACGTCTAAGAAATTTATCGAATTATTGTTTTCTATTTCGGTTGTGAATGCAATTTTGGATGTAATGAATTTATATGATTTTCGAAAATTTTCAACTGTCTATCTGTTCCTGTGAAGCAAATAATGATATCGTCTACATAGCGATACCAGTATAATCAATATTTACTGAGTGGATGATTATGAATGAATTTCTCTAAGTTATTCATGAAAATTTCTGCTAACAAAGGACTCAACGGATTGCCCATAATCAAGCCGTCTTCAATAGTATAATATTTGTAATTGAAATGGAGACAATTCGTGGAAATAGTACCAAGAACGATTCAGTATTCACTAAAGCAGATAAAGGTAACACCGTCATTGCGATTAGTAAAACCGATTATATTTCTAAAACTGAAGAATTCTTAACAGCCGGAAGCTATATAACATCAACTAAGGATCCTACCGCAAAATTTCAGAAAGTTCTTAAAAACATAATTTCGACAGCAAAATCATTAATTACAGACCAAGAAAAATATAAATTCATTAACTCCAATCCACAATCCCCCGAATTATATTCGTTGATAAAACTTCATAAACCTAATTACCCTATTAGACCTGTTGTTTCTTATGTAACGGCACCTTCGTTCAAACTTTCAAAATTCCTCAACGACTTGCTAATAAAACATTGCAATTTTAAATCTGAAATTTCGGTCAAAAATTCATACGAACTTATTGCCAATATCAAAGATACCACTATACCACCTAATTCCAAACTTATTTCTTTCGATGTTAAGAATCTATTTCCCAACATTCCTCCAAAAGATACGCATTACTTAGTTGAAGAATTATTAGAAAGGAATCATGTCAATACTATCATTAAATCAGATATTCTTTCATTATTAAAAATTTGTTTAGATCAAAATTATTTCCATTTCAATTACAAATATTATACTATTGAAGACGGCTTGATTATGGGCAATCCGTTGAGTCCTTTGTTAGCAGAAATTTTCATGAATAACTTAGAGAAATTAATTCATAATCATCCACTCAGTAAATATTGTTTATACTGGTATCGCTATGTAGACGATATCATTATTTGCTTCACAGGAACAGATAGACAGTTGAAAATTTTCGACAATCATATAAATTCATTACATCCAAAAATTGCATTCACAACCGAAGTAGAAAACAATAATTCGATAAATTTCTTAGACGTAACAATTTCGAATGAAAATGGAAAACATGTTTTCGCAATTTACCATAAGCCGTCACATACAGATATTATAATACATAACTCGTCGTGTCATCCATATCAACATAAAATGTCAGCATTCAATAGTTTTATTCATAGATTGATTAACATCCCGCTATCACCAGAAAATTTCAACAAAGAACTAAATTTGATTAAACAAATAGCCAAAAACAATGGTTACAATCCCAAACTAATAAATAATATTTTAAATAAAAACAAAGTAGAATCGCATTGAATAAAGTTTACCCTGTCGATAAATTGAAACAAAATTCAACACCTTAACCTACGTTGGCATTACAAGTGAGAAACTGAAATCATTCTTAAGTAGCAATAATTTCAACATAGCTTTCCAAACTAATAATAATTTAGGCAAATATATAAAAATAATAAAACCAAACCAGGTAAAAACAATAAATCAGGTGTTTATAGATTGAATTGCAATGACTGTGATAATTTCTACATTGGTAGAACACATAGAAATTTTAATATTAGAATATCGGAACATAAACGCAGTTTTTCAAATAAAAAATCAGATTCAAATTACGCGAATCATCTCTTAGAAAATAATCATTCTTTCGACCCACAGTTTGAAATTTTGCATACAGATAATAAATATTGGAAGGTAGATCTTTGGGAAACTTTAGAAATAAATAAATACAAACACTCAGGTAGACTCATCAATGAACAAGTCGATTTAAGCCCTTCACCTCTATGGAATCTTTTCGGGGAGCAATCTATTCCTTAATTTTATTGGATATACCTGTCATAAATAACCACTTAGGAGGAGGCGACCAATAAGCTTTTAATTACTCAAGAACATTTATAGTTATATTCTCATTTATATTTTTCTGCATAATCATTCGTCTGAAGAAGCTACGGTGTAGTGAAACGCGTTACGAATCGCAATTATTAAGTAAAATTCCTCAGAAAGTTATTGTGATTTAATTGATGCTCCCAGTATCTAGTTTCGAATAAACGACCAGTCTGACATATATAGACGCTTTCACAATACATAAATGATATTGTGTAATCTCCAGTATGGTCAAATCTGTCTGTGTTATCTTTACTATCGAAAAATTCTTGGGTGATGTGGTTTTTCGAAATTAATTTTTTATTCTGTTTTGTTAAAACATTTGATATCTTTTCGCTGATAGGGCTAAAATATGTTATATTAGTAGACTCTATACGTAGACAAATAATATGATAGGCTTTTTGTGTTTGTTTCTTTCTAATGATTCCGTTTATTATATTCGAGAGATAACCATCGTTGTTAGCTAGTTCTTTTATAGTTGACACTTCCCTGGACATATTTTCTTCGGATAACGACAGAGAAAAGTCTTATGAATCAAACGCAGCGGATATATGAGATTTTATGTGTTGAGTCATAAAGAATGCAAATATCAGTAAAAGTGTGTTTTCGATATACTGGGTGATTCACCTGTTGCGCGGTGCTCTGTAGCTTGTACACTCTTGAAGATTTTATTTTTGTTCGAACGGTATTGTATTTAGAAAGTAAAAATCTACTTCAGCCATTTATTTTGCAATAAACAGGGTGTCCCAATTTTCTATAAAAAAATCTTGAGTGATTTTTTCAGATTGGAAGACAATTTTTTTTCCGTAAAAATTCATGAAAATAGGCTCTCCCATCTTCGCATGCTCCTTCGGCCAGAGAGGATGAAAAATTTTTTCCTTTCGTTTTCTTATTGTCCAAGGATAACTTGATGAATTGAAATAGATTATCCTCATTTTATACAGGAGTGACTCAAAAAATTATGAATATTGTTATTTTAAATATATCATATCTTGATTTCTTCAAATGGAACACCCTTTATTTCATTATTCATGTCAACGCATAAAATATTGTGCTATATTTTTGCACAAGTAACCTTATCTTTATCTTGGATTATTTTCAAAATATTTGATTATTTATAAATAGTTTTGATGAAAATTCTACAAACCGTATCATACTCATCAAATTGCTTCATTATTAGCACAGAAGTTTTTTTCTGTAATGATTCAAGTAGTAAAAATGAAACCTAAACAAGATAATTCTTTTTACGAATGATAAAATCGAGATCAGTTAAACGTAAACACGTATGTGTTGACATTCTTTTATCTGTGCCTTCTGTCAGGTGTCCGGACATATCATATTCTGCATTTTACATGGTTAACTTATCAGTTTTTCGTTATCAAACATTGTTAAAGTTTGAACTCTATTTTCTCAATTGACTGCCATGAAGTGCTCCAAAGAAGAAATGGTTGATATGATTTTTATTCAGGGTGAGTGTGATAGAAATTCTTTGTTGACAAGTAGAGTTTATGCACAAAAGTTTCCTGATAAGAGGCATCTTGATGCAAAATGCTTTGAGAAACTTCTGATTAGATTTATCGAAACGGGTAATATCGCTCAAAAACAACATGAAAACCAAAACTTCTACAGCTGAAGACAGCCAGTTTTCGGATTTGTTGAAAGTGACAGAGGACCTATATAAAAGCCAAAGAGAGATTTCTCAGTTAACAGATATAAGTCAAACTTCCATCCAGAGATTCTTGAAAGTGAACAAATTTCATGCATATCAGGTACAGCTGCACCAGGAACTGAACAATCAGGACTATGAAAATCGAATAAATTTTTGCAATTGGGCAAGTGACGAACTAGCGAAAACTCCAAATGTGTTTAGCAGAGTTTTTTCTCGGACGAGACATTTTTCCACAAGAATGGGCTGTTAACAGGCACAACTTTCATTATTACGCCACGGAAAATCCACTCCTCATGAGACAAAAAGATCACCATCATCGGTCTTTGAATGTATGGGCCGCTATAGTAGATATCTAATTGGGCCGACTTTTTCGACGGGCATCTCAATAGTGAAATGTATGTATAGATTTTCTGTAAAATCATCTACCAATGTTACTTGCTGATATACCAGAGCATATAAGAGAAGATTTGTGGTTTCAACAGGATGGAGCACCGGCACATTACTCACATCAGGTTAGGGAGCATTTGAATAATGAATTTCCAAACAAATGAATAGGACGTGGTAGTCCTGTTAGATGACCAGCAAGGTTTCCGGACCTTAAAAGTCTAGATTTTTTCTTGTGGTGTTATATTAAGGGCATCGTTTACCAGATTCCTTCTACCACGCAATTGGATATGAAACAGAGAATAGTCGACGTCTCTCAGTCAGTTAATCCACAAATGTTGTCGAGAGTTCAACGGTCTTCCCTCAGAAGGATTGAGATGTGTCTACAAAGAACCGGGCAATATTTCGAACACTTATTGAAAGAGTTCAACAACTTTTAAAATACCAATGAAATATCTCCATTTTCTGATCAAGTATAATGATATGTACTAATAAACTCTTCTGTCGCAACCTCTGATTTTATTATTTCTGTATATTTCTTTTTATTTCGAGCATGGTAGAAGATGAAGATAAGGTTACTTCTGCAAAAATATGGCACAATATTTTATGCGTTGACATGAATTATCAATTTGAAAAAATCAAGATATGATATTTTTAAAATTACAATATTCAATAATTTTTGAGTCACTCTTGTATTGAATGAGGATGATCTATTTCAATCCATCATTGAAGCTATTGTTGGGCAATAAGAAAACGAAAGGACAAAAGTATTCATCCTCTCTGTTCGAAGGAGCATGCGATGATGTGAGAGCCTATTTTCATGAATTTCTACGAAAAAAGAAAATTGTGACGAAACTATTAACCAAAAAAACATATAACTTAGAGACATTATAGTAGAGTTTAGGACGCTCTTGAATCTTCAACAAAAAAGTGGTCTTCTTATCTGAAAAAATCTCCCAAGATTTTTTCATAGAAAATTGGGACACCCTGTTTAGTTCAAAATAAATTGGTGAAGTAGATTTTTACTTTCTAAATACAATACCGTTCGAACAAAAATGAAATCTTCAAGAGTGTACGAGCTACAGAGCACCGCACCATTGGTGAATCACCCATTATACAAAAACTATGTTTATGGGTGATTGTTTGGTCTGAAAAGATTATCTCATTATCAACTTCTCTCTTTCTCTCTTTTGAATATAATTTTGATTTATTGTTTAAGAAAAATAATCAGAATGAAATATCAGAATCTGTATCTGTGTAGTTCTTGTACTGGCTAAAAAATAAGCAAGATACATCATATGTCAAGGTCAATTTCCAGGGCTCTATCCTCCTCTACCAGTAGCAACACCTTGCATCAAGGCTATCAGTCCCAGCGAAGGATGGACTGCAGGAGGTTCGACAGTTATTATCGTGGGTGATAACTTCTTCGACGGTCTTCAAGTTGTTTTCGGAACCATGTTAGTTTGGAGCGAGGTAAGTTGAAATGGAGGTCTTAAGAAACAAATTGGCGAATGCGCCGGGAAAATACTCTATATTATATCAATACTATTTTTATAATATGTCCCGAAAATCGTTGTTTCCTGTTTCCTTGCAACTTAGTTAAAATATTAAAGGAAAAGAATTTTTCCGAAATCTAGGTAAAAAATTCTAAAATTCTCTGAGATATATCTGTTTCTAAAAAAAAAGAATCTGCTCGACAAAAACCGAGATACCCCGGTTAAGATAGTCGAATTGCCCTCACTGGCGATATCAACTTTTTTCTTGATTACATCACTGGGGTAATCAAGAAAAGTTTCATCGTAATTTTAATTTACAATACGTACCGTTGAAATTGAAACTACAATTGCAAAATAGAACATTCAACTAAGTAATTACAATGGGGTTGTGCGAAAACCCTAGACTTTCAGTCATATTTCAGTTGTGTAAGTTATGCGTTCAAATAGCAGTTTCAATTTTCTTTCATTTTTCCCAAAGGTTTTTAAGTTATCTTGTATGGAAATTGTTAAATACCGTATCACTTGTCAATTCTTTATCGTCTTCATAATTTTGTTTGCTGTGTACATATATAAAGCCAGTTTTTTGTAGTTGTTTGTAGCGATGTCTTGGTCTTAGATGATCATATGGAATCCTTCTGTTTCAGCAAGTAGTTTTCCTTTCATCAACCATTTGTTGGAAGCTTCTTTGTCGATGTGTGGTTGATTAATCTCATGGTGATGTCGTCCATGCAATTCCTTTCTTAACCACTGCTCTTGTTTTCCAGTATCTGGTAGGAACGGTAGATTCAGCAGAGGTGAATATCTCTTATCAGCCAACGACACCACCCTGTGGAGGTCAGAAGTGCGACCTTTTGCTGAGAATTCTCTGAGATTTTGTATCTGTTCGGTATGTAAGTTGACAACATCTATCAATCCGCGTCCTCCTTCTTCAAAGTTGTTCTTATCGCAGACGATTTTGGATGGAGATTGTTGCATTTTGTCAGCATAGTTTGGATCTACCAGTTCTATCTTAGTCCTTCTGATTATTCCAAATGAGTAAAGCAACACTGGAATGGCGTAGGTGTTAATTGCTTTGACTAGATTCCCCGAGTTCAGCGTTGTCTTCAGCACAGTCTTCAGACGCTGACTGTACTGTACGAATCTTTTCCTTTGACTGTTTTTGGTCTATCAACTTGGCTTGTTGGTATCCTAGATATTTAAACGTTTCGCCATCCCTTAAACACTGATTAATACCACCGTTTGGAAGTTGTGTTTCACTATCTATGAGTTTCCCTCTTTGAATGTTCAGGGTCTTACATTTTTCAATCCCTAATTTCATATGAACATCTGCCGAGAACTCACCGACAGTTTTCAGCAGATCATCCAATTGATTCTTGTCCGAAGCATATAACTTGATGTCATCCATATAGAGCAGGTGGGAGATTGTATGATAGTTCCTATCAGTTTTTATCATAAATCTGTATCCTGTTCTATTGAGCATTGAAGACAATGGGTTCATAGCTTAACATAGTGGACTCAGAAAGTCTCCTTCACGACGTATGGGTATCTCGTCCGTTTCAATTGACTTATTGTTTATGTTGACCTGCAGAGACGTGCGCCAGTGTGTCATTGTTTCTTCAAGAATTCTGTCAGCACTGGATGAATCTGTAATACTTCGACAAGCCAAGAATGGGCGGTACGATCGAATGGTTTCAGGAAATCGAGAAATGCTGAATGAACATTGCGATGCCCTACGTGTGCCTGTTTCATTATCACAGAATCGATGATGAGTTGTTCCTTGCACCCGTGGTGTTTCCTTCTCTATCCCTTCTGCTCCTCTGCTAATATTTTGTTGCCATCAAGGTGTTGGTATATTTTAATGGATATGCATGAGGTGAGTATTTTGTAGAGCAAGTGATCGGCCTATACTGAGACGAATCTTGTGTTCTATCTCCCTTAGATTGCATATACGTTATGCTGTGTGTTAGGAAAATGGGTGTTTTCCTGGAATCTTAAAGAACATAAGTGAGTTGTTTTGTTAGGGCTCCATGGAGCTTATTAAACTTCTTGCACCAGAAGTTGTTATTATTATTATTGGAATAAGAGGTAGATGATTAAGACCTATGGATGCCTCAAATTAGAAATTGCAAAAGCAATATAAATGCGATTCCAACAATTATTGTTTGCACTAGCTATGATGGAGACCAGAGATCGAATTTGTTTTTAAACGCTTTGACAGATGGCGCGTTGACAATGTCTAAAGTCAATTTATTCCACAACTCTAAATTACTATTTGGTGAGGAATGCAGCGCTTTTGTGTCCGAAAATTCTCACTATATGCTTAATTATAGTATAATGGTTCATTTTTTATCATATTTCAAAAGAGAAAGAACAGAATTTCAAGAAAAGAGCAGTTTTTTATGAAAATTAGATATATCGTGAGTGGGTAATCATAAAATTTTCAAGGAGGAAACCTTCATTAGGTACTGACAACTACTAGAAAAAATTGTCATGGAAGGACCCATTTATACATTATACTAACTATATCCGAATCATCTTTACATAATAAGTTTTTAACTGCATTGAATTTTCTCTGAATATTATTCTCAAATATTTCAGCTCATCACTCCACACGCGATACGTGTTCAAACCCCTCCACGGCATATACCAGGTGTTGTGGAAGTAACGTTATCTTATAAGTCGAAACAATTTTGTAAAGGTGCTCCTGGACGTTTCGTATACGTATGTAAGTATATTTTTCCTCTTTTGTAACTCATTCAAATTAAATTTTCCTGATTTATTCCAGCTTTAAATGAACCAACGATAGACTATGGATTTCAGAGATTACAAAAACTCATACCTAGGCATCCTGGTGATCCTGAAAAGCTTCCTAAGGTAGGCTTTATCGAATATGTTGAATCAAACCATGATTGTGAACTTTTTCTTTCAGGAAATTATTTTGAAGAGAGCGGCTGATCTGGCTGAGGCGCTCTACTCGATGCCACGTAACAATCAACTCTCCTTGGCGGGACCCCGATCTCCTTCGATGACGAACAATGGTATGGCTTCGGCAACGTTCAACGCTTACGCCGGCCAGTTGGCAGTCAGCGTGCAGGAGAGTGGAAACGGTCAGTGGACTGAAGGTGCTTATCCTTCTTTTTAGTCCATGTCGTTTAGTTGTAATAGCTGGTAGTAACAATGTAATCTAGATTCGAGTAACGAAAATTCGTAGAATATTCGAAACGAGTAACTGAGTCTTGTATATGCTATTCGAATGAGAAATGGAATTGGGTTTTGTCACGGTACGACGTTCATATTGTTTATGTTTCATTCAACACAGGTATATTGAGTGCTATATTTGATTAATATTAATTAATCCTCAACAACGTTGTTGCGGGTATCATTATTTGTTTCATTTCCATCGTAATCGCCAATATACAGGGATGTCTACGCGGCATAATGTATGTTTCTATTTTTTTATTATAAAAATTAAATTCCTAACAATTTTTTCTCATGTAATTGCCACCTGCAATCAACCGAAAGAAAGATATGAATTTTTCAATCGGAATTCTGCAATTTTTGGTTGTCTCTTAAAAGGCATTATAAAAATAGTAAAGATCATTCAATATCGATTATTTCTAGCTCTTTGTGGGCTTATTCAGCAGAATTCAACGCATTTAGAGGCTTCAGGGTAGGGATGATCGATATTCAGCGATGGTGAATAAACATCGATATTTAGCAGGAAAACATCAATGTTATGAGAATAAAATATCGAAACGTCAATATATTCTTTAGGACCATCAAGCGTGAATTTGATATGTTACCTATACTATCAAGTTCAACTATCTAATTAAGACAGCAAAAAGTGATTTCTATCAGAACGAGCTTGAAAAATCAGGGAATGATTATGAGAAAACAAGGCGCGTGGTGAATTAGACATCGGCTTCTACATATTCGAAAACGGAAAACATAGAGGTTGAAAACACGCAAGGGTTAGTACTTACTGAAATAAAGACATGGCGGATTGTTTCAATAACTTTTTTGCGAATGTTGGTGCAAAATGGACAAAAAAATGTTAAACTCAGCGATCAAAAACTTCCACTAAAAAGAAATAGGTATTAAATTTTTTTAAATCCTGTCACAGAGAAGCAAATTATATCTATAATGAACCGCTTGAAATCTGGTTCATCTCCTGGTCCAGATAACATTTCCGCCAGGTTGATTAAAATCTGTCACTCCACTTGTTCATATCAATTCTTGCTTTTTAAGTGGAGTTACACCAAAACAATTCAAGAAATCAGTAACAGTCCCGATTCATAAGTCTGGTAATAAAAAAATTTCCATCGAACTATAGACCAATAAAACTAGTGAATAACTTCGCAAAAATATATGAACACTGCTTGAAGTCTCGTTGATGGCGTTTCTGACCAAATATGACATTCTTAGCAAGAGTATGGGTTCTTGGAAAACTTGAGTATGGAGAATGCCACTGTTGAACTCTTGAATCCCTTTGTCGATTCGAATAATAGAAATGAAAATTGTCTTTCCATATTCTTGGACTTGGCACGAGCATTTGATACAGTTAACTTTGATATATTATTATATAGACTTGAGGCAATCGGGGTTCGAGGAACTCCATTGAAATTTTTCCGTTCTTATCTTGAAAAAAGATGGCAGTCTGTCAAAATAAACAGTGTGCAAAGTGATCCTCTACTCGATAAAATGGGCGTGCCACAAGGTACAGTCTTAGGTCCGATATTATTCTTAATATATTAATCATCTCGGGAGTCTCAATGTGGGCTGTCATATTATCTGGTATGCAGACGACACGGCGGTAATTAATAAGGATCGGACGTGGGAAAGTGTTTTCGTAAAAGCAGAAATTTTTTATTCTTGAATCAGAGCTTATTAAGTCTTAATGTGAAAAAACTTTACATTTTCTGCCACAGTTATAGACCAGCCGAATTGGAACTCGGTGAAAATTCATGAAGAAATCTGTGAAGAGTTCGATAATTGTTTGTATCAATGCGTTGGGAGAGTAGACTTAGTTACATACCTAGGTGTAGAGGTGGACCAACATATGAGATGGGAAAGCCATACTCACGAACTGGCCAAGCGACTGAGAATTCTGTCGTGTAAATTCTACAAATTAAAAGGAATTTTAAATAGGTCGGTTCTTGTTTTATTATATAATGCACTGGTGGGGTCTTTATTAAGATATTGTATTGTTGTCTGGAGAGGATGTCGCGAAAATGCTCTGGTTACGTTGAGGGTTACCCATAATACCATAAACAAAGTTATTTTCCATCGATCCAAATTATATTCAACTGAAAGGTTCTACCGGGAGTCTAATCAAAAATTCAAAAATCCGTAGATCAATGAATTATGCTTCCTGACAAGAGCTAGTTTCCAAATCTGCCCACCATGCACGCAGCCCCAAGAGCCACAATAGTGCAACTAAGCAGGATGCCGAGAAACGAAGCGGCAGACTGCAGTTTCGCCCTTATTAGGAGATCATCAGTGTCGCATATCGCTTCTCAGCTTCCTATCAAGCTGCATTGGGGTACCCTATCGATTCCAGAAAGGACGCACCTCGTACATACGTATGACAGTCGCCCTCTATGGACCGACACGGCAAACCCGCTACCAGGCTTCGAGAAAGATACGAACAATAACAAACAGATGTGGAAACGTTAAAAATTCCAAACGTTTGGGAGACATCTTTCGCCGTTTCGTGAATCACATCAACGGTAGAAAACGAGCGAAATAATCCCACTGGAATAGTGCTCTTAGCCTCTGTTTCCGAGATAAAACCTCCCGTCTGTAAATATTTGATGGGACAAATATCTTCCGCGATTAACTTCGCGAGGAGTCTACATATGTAAACTTGAGACAAGAAGAATTATTCAGAAATCCGTAGATCAATGAATTATGCTTCCTGACAAGAGCTAGTTCCCAAATCAGCCCGCCAGGCACGCAGCCCCCAAGAGCCACAATAGTGCAACTAAGCAGGATGCCGAGAAACGACGCGACAGACTGCAGTTTCGCTCTTATTAGGAGCTCATCAGTGTCGCATATCGCTTCTCAGCATCCTATCAAGCTACATCGGGGTACCCCATCAATTCCAGAAAGGACGCACCTTGAACATACGTACGAGATTCACCTCGATGGACCGAGATGATGAACCCGCTACCGGACTTCGAGAAAGATACGGACAATAACAAACAGATGTGAGAACGTTAGAAATTCCAACACTTGGAGACATCTTTCGCCGGTCCGTGAATCACATTAACGGTACAAAACGAGCGAAATAATCCCGTTGAAATGGTACTCTGGGCCTCTGTTTCGAGATAAAACCTCCCGTAGGTAAATATTTGATGAGACAAATATCTTCCGTGACAAACTTCGCGAGGAGTCTACATAACATATGTAATCTTTATCTAAGTCCGGAAGCGGGTTCACCTTCTCGGTCCATAGAGGGCGACTCTCGTACGTAAGTACGAGGTGCTTCCTTTCTGGAAACGATAGACAAGCTGACTTTCTCGATCATCCTCTTTTCCACAAGTCATTCACACAAAGATCTTTCTTTTACTTTGCCATAGAATTCTTCAATCTTCTACCGCTGAGCTTGAAGTCCCTGTCGCTGTCCACCAAAATCAAAAAAATCAAAAACTCGTCTGAATCTGAACTAAAACAATTTATCAACATCAATTTTTTTTTTTTATAACCTTTATTGAAATTTACAATCTACTTTCTACAAGTATTGAGTAAATGTGAGCTATGTATTAAGACATGTGGAAGTTATCAAACTTATTGATACTTCTTCAAAATACTTCAATTAAAGTCGATTGGCCAAGTTTTCTGTAACCTTCTACTGCTGAACGGGTTTTCTGCTAGTTGGTCTATGTAGCTGTTCTCATGTCCTTCCAAATTTTGATGATATTTTGTATATCTTGTTTTGATTTCTTCGTTAACGAAAGGGATTTTCAAATCGTTATGTATGGTCAAGTTGGAAACGTACCAGGGTGAATCTGTGATCGCACGAAGTATTTTGGATTGAAGTCTCTGTATAATTTGAATGTTTGAATTCTTCGCGCATCCCCAGAATTGAATGCCGTATGTCCATATCGGTTTAATTATGGCTTTATAAATCAGTAATTTATTTTCGAGGGACAGCTTGGATTTTCTGCCTATGAGCCAGTTCATATTTCGAATTTTCATCTGTATTTGAGTTTTCTTAGCTTGGATGTGATGTTTCCAAGTAAGGCGTTGGTCCAAATGTATTCCTAGATATTTGGCTTCAGTTTTAACTGGAATCGGATTACCATCTATTACAACAGGAGGACATATGTCTCTTTTGTTGGTGAATGTGACTTGGACTGATTTCGTTTCATTGATGATAAGGCGCCATTTTCTGTACCATTTTCCAGCTCATTCAGGTGTTCTTGGAGATTTTTGGAAGCTGTTGCTGAATTCTGATGAGATGTTAATGTTGCTATATCGTCCGCAAACGAGGCTAATGTGGTGTTCTGACTCTCTGGAATGTCAGACGTATATATAACATATAGCAAAGGTCCCAGTATACTTCCCTGTGGTACTCCGGTTTTATTTTATTTGGGCTAGATAGAGCATCACCATATTTCACTGCAAAGTATCGATCCGTCAGATATGATTTCAATATCAGATAATAAGGTTGGGGTAAAAGTTTCTTTAACTTGAAGAGCAGACCAATATGCCAAACCCTGTCAAAGCTTGCGATGAGTCTAGGAACACAGCAGTGCAGTACTTATTGTCTTCTAGACTTGTTGATATTGTGTTTATAACACGGTGTATTTGATGGGCGGCTGAGTGGTGTTCCCTGAATCCTAGTTGGTGATTGGGTAGGATTTTGTATATGTCCATATTTTTCTTCAATCTCTTAAGAAGAAGTTTTTCAAACAGTTTTCCCATAATTGGTAATAGGCTGATAGGCCTATATGATCTCACATCGTTTTCAGGTTTGTTCGGCTTGCATATCATTATAATCTCTGCGTACTTCCAGATAGTCGGAAAATAAGAAAGGCTCATCATTCGGTTGAATATTGTATGGAGTAGAAGTATAGCTCTATGTGGGAGTTTTTCAATGTTTCGGCAGTTATCAGATCAAAACCGGGCGCTTTCTTATTTTTCAGCTTCTTAATTTCCTGAAGAACTTCCTTAGGTTTGAAAGGTTTTATGGGGAGAGACATCTGGCACGCAATATCTAGAAAAGACTCAACTTCTGTATCATTGTGTCCCGTATGGGGTTCTTCCGGGGTGAGTACTTGTGATAAGTGTGATGCGAAAATATTTGATTTATCCTCATCGGTATTGGCCCATTCTCCATTTGTCTTTCGGATCGAAAGTTTACGTGTTACAGGTCTTTTATATTTTTTGTAGCTTTCAGATGTTGTGATCGCTGTTATTGTCGATATTCTGAATATGATGATCAACATCAATGACGATCTTATTCTCTCAATCATGTCTTTATGAATAAGTAACCGTGGAAACCAACCCTGTACGGCTTCCAGCCCGGAAACAATTGAATATTCAACTTAAAAAATAAAGAATTGTTACATCATCCTGTGTACACTCAAGACCTCTGTCCCAACGATTTCAATGCTTTTGCCAAAAGTGGAATCGGCCTTCGTGGTCGATTTCAGTCTTCAGAAGAAACTATTGATGCCTTCCGGAAGGCCATTTTGTGTGTAAACGATTGGAATAACTGCTTCCAGAACTACGAAGTGTATTAATCTTCGCAGAGAATACTTCGAACAACAATAGAGTCCTAAAAAGCTTTCAGTTTCCTTCTAGCCCCATATACAATACTTGAATGACATCCCTCGTATAGTCCAAAATTGAAAATATTTCTTTTCGAATCTAGATTACAGAAATACTTGCATGGTGTGAATATTTGAAAATTGCGTAACAGACGCTTCTGTAATATGCTAAGTAATTTATCCTAACTATATATCGATTTACAATGAGTTTCGACAAACATATACAGGTGAAATCTTCAGATTCTTTCAGTTTTTTTTCTTATGATTACTACAATTTTTCAAGTACTCAGTTAAAATTCGGACATAGGTGCCTTCTTAAAATCAACATAATTAGATCGTAGAAACAATTATCAAAATCTACAGGGTGGTATTTTTTCAGAGGTCATGTGTACTTTATACCGAACAACTTTTTTTAGTACGCCCCGGTACTTCATAAATTTTCATTTTTTTTAATCGCATTTGTCACAGTTATCGTATAAAAAATTCATTTTTAATCACTTTCGCCCTAATAATACTGATGTTGTACTTATACGTATAATAGACTAATTTTCTTGATAAAATCCAAAGAAATTGGGAAAATACGAATAGTGTCAATGCTTGGAATTCGTTGTATCAGCCACAGGGTATGCATTCAAAAATAAACGATCGCGTTTTGATTAGGCTTTTTTATTTTTAGCATTGTTCTGTATACCTAGTTATACCAGTACTGATTTCTGGTTTTCTGATCTGTAGGGTTTTTCTTTTAGACGAGTACGGCCGGGCACAGAGTAGCAGCGTGTCGCCACGCGGGGGCGGGTATTGCTCTAGTGCCTCGACCCCGCACTCGTCCAACGGCGGCTCGTACGTCAACGGTGCGTACGGCGGAACCACCCCCACGAGCACGCCGCTCAACTCGTCGAATATGCTGCCCAGCTCGCCGTCGACGGGAATATTCAATTCTACACCCAGTAAGTATCATTTTTCGCATTTTAATTTAGTTAGATGTATCTGTGGGTTTTAAGGGAAGTTTTCGTCCTGAACTGATGATGATTGTGGCTCAAATTTAGTTGAGCCTTGATCTCCGGACACTAATTGCTATTTCTTTGTACCAAACATTGAATACAAGATTTAAAGTGTCTTGAAATAGTTCATATTACCTTTCATCAGGCAGTAAACTTTTCAAAGAACCCCTGTAACATTAAAAGTATTCCTGAATTATTCTTCAAGTTTACGTTTCACACACTGTACATAATAGTCATATAAGTCTGCGATATAGTAAGCCTATTGACCAGTGACATTAAAAAAGTTTAAAGGTTAAAATTTGTCCAAGTGCTACATATATCGACCAGAGTTTTTCACGTTGTTAAGTTTCCCAGTATGAAAGGTATTCAGTTCACATTTCGCCAACTATTGTACAGGTTACATCTATTTTCGTCTTTCTCCAAATCCAAGTTTCCACTGTTGGTGAGATTTAATGAAATTAAATGGGATCTGTAGACCTATGGCACTGAAGGTCGTGAGATGCAACGACTGTCCAAAAAAAAAATAGTCTCGATTAAATTAGGGAACGGCGTATACTATAGTGATTCTGCAGCTAGTGGCGCTTTTTCATTTTGTTCGAACGGTATTGTATTTAGAAAGTAGGAATCTACTTCAGCAATTCATTTTGTAGTAAACAGTGTCCCAATTTTCTATAAAGAAATTTCCTGTGGTTTTTTCAGATTGGAAGACCACTTTTTTGTTCAAGATTCAGGAGCGGCCTAAACTCTGCTATCATGTCTTCAAGTTATAAGTTTTTTGATGGGTAGTTTCGTCACAATATTTTTTTCCGTAAAAATTCATGAAAATAGGCTCTCACATCATTGCATGCTCCTTCGGCCAGAGAGGATGTATACTTTTTTCCTTTCGTTTTCTTATTGCCAAGGATAGCCTTATTGATGAATTGAAATAGATTATCCTTATTTTATACAGGAGTGACTCAAAAAAATTATTGAATATTGTAATTTTAAAAATATCATATCTTGATTTTTTCAAATTGAACATCCTGTATTTTATTATTCATGTCAACTCATGAAATATTGTGCTATATTTTTGCAGAAGTAACCTTATCTTTATCTTTGACCATTTTCAAAATAAAATGAAATAAACTAAAATAATGAAATCAGAGGTTGCGAAAGATGAGTTTATTAGTACATATCATTATACTTGATCAGAGAAATGGAGATATTTTAAGGTTGTCGTGTATGAAATACGTATTAGATTGGTTTTTGGTGAGATGATCTACAAGGTGTTGAACAATTTCAATAAGTGTTCGAAATGTTGTTAACTGAGAGACGTCGACTATTCTCTGTTTCATATCCAACTGTGTGGTAGAAGGAATCTGATAAACGATGCCTTTGATATAACATTACAGAGTTTAGGACGCTTTTGAATCTTCAACAAAAAAGTGGTCTTCCAATCTGAAAAACCTCCCAAGATTTTTTTATAGAAAATTGGGACACCCTGTTTACTTCAAAATAAATTGTTGAAGTAGACTTTCAGTTTCTAAATAAAAAAACAGTTCGAACAAAAACGAAATCTTCGAGTGTACGAGCTA
Organism: Cryptolaemus montrouzieri; assembly: GCA_013387265.2. Classification (NCBI taxonomy): domain Eukaryota; kingdom Metazoa; phylum Arthropoda; class Insecta; order Coleoptera; family Coccinellidae; genus Cryptolaemus; species Cryptolaemus montrouzieri. The sequence goes on from JABFTP020000124.1 coordinate 7,359,662, forward strand.
CAGAGCACCGCGCCACTGGTGAATCACCCAGTATAAGGATAAAATAATTAATTCAGTCTGTTCATCTTTGAATGGGATGGAGATGAGGTTTGTGAGACAAGGACAACTTTCCTTCAACGAAATAGCTGTAAGCTCCAGCAGTACATTCAGCTTAAGCTGAATTGAATTGGAATTAAAGTAAAATTGGGAGTCGATACTTGACGGTTTGGAGTCTTAGTATCGTCAACGAAATAAATCGAAGTGAACCTAAACCTGAACCCTGAATGGCTACACTAGTAACTACTGTCTCAACTGAATAAAGCGTACCAACAACTATGTGAGAAATTGTGAAAACTCTCGCTCTACTGAATGTCTGTCAAGATTTTCATTTTCTCAGAGGCTTGTAAAGAAAAATTCGGAAATCGATATCATAGGTATAATACAACCACACCAAAGTTCTGTAAAAAGATGAAAATTGGATCTATTACTCGTATATAACACTGATAATATAATGATAATGAAGATTCGTGGTGACAATCATATCAGCTCCAAATGGGAGGAAACATATATCTATACTTTGACGAGAAGAGTGTTCTATCCACAAGGATTACTATTCTTCTTCAAGCAACATGAAATACATGTAAACATAAAAACCAACTATCTCACCTGTTCTGGAAAGAATTCAAAATAGTGTAAATGGATGTTGATATCATCAGCCTAAAAGGATTTTTGTTCTTCAAATGATCACTGAATACGCCAAGATATAATATAAGCATGATAAAACCATGAAATGAACCCTGAGGAACGCCAGTAGTATCTACTAACTTAGCTGAGTAGATTGTAACTACATTAAATGCATACTTTATTTCGTCCGTGTGAGTCTCCTCTCGAGATTTGTTCAATATTGTGAAGAATTCTGGAGGATCTTGCATTTTCAAGAAAACTTCGCTTGTTTCTTTCATCTCTTCGAAGGATTTCAACGAAAAAACTATTGAAAACTATTCTATGATTTCCTGATAACAGCATAGCCGCATGCCGCGATTTTTGGAACTAAGAAATAATATGTGCATCCATAATATATGTTCACGATCCAGAATTATGTAATCAACAGAAATTCGTTGAGATTGGCACCATCAGATCAGAATGGGTAATATTTTCCTACATCCCGCCATCACGGCATAAAATACTTGTTAAAGATAAATAAAATTAAAATTATGGTGAAATGTGGATATAGGTACTGTGGATTTGTGAATTATTATGCGTTAAATGTTTTTTAACTGGAAAATGATGACTCAATACACCAAGATATATCACTAATAGAAACTAATAGTGCAGTAAACTCTGGGGAACTCCAATAGTGATTAGCTTCGCTGAATAGATTAAAACAACAGCAACTCTCATTTCTCGATTTAGCCCTTATCCATGGTAAGTGCAGCCTAATGGAAAGTAATCAAACAAAGAATATAAAAAGGACAGCTCAAACAATACACTGAAAATTAACTTGTTAAAGTTCACCAAATTTTGTTGAGAAGTTGTCGTTGAGCACATTAAAAAATCAACATAAATAAATCATGAGGAACCCACTTCAAGAGGAGTCTTAATTAAATAGGTAATGATATTGATGAAATATTTATTTTGTGGAAATCCATTCCAAAATATGGAAAAGAAAAACAATTTTGTCAGGTTCCTACGTTTATTTGTTGATACACAACCAGTTTCGATCATTCATTAATTTTCAAGTGCTGAATACTAACTTAGGTACGAAGATGATTACAAGATATATTTCTTTCTTGAATGTTAAATACGGAGGAGTTATTGATTTCAAGTTGATTATTGAGAGTAGTATAGTGTGGGGTATTCCTGAGTTTATTAATCTCTAAACTTTCCAACAGATTCATTCTTCTTCCTTTATTGCATTTGTGGAGGACTCTGAGATTGCCTGAAACTGTTGTGTAGTTTGTCGCGTAAATATGCTCAAATATCGGGAATTTCTTGTCTGATGAAATATGTTCTTTGAATCTGCATTTAAAATTTCTATCTATGGCTTACAAAAATAATAAATAAACACTTGAAAATGAGGTGTTCATTTTGAATTTTGGAAAATGTTGGTTAATTTTAAAAGCGACGTGATTGAAAGTAGCACATCTTTTCCATACCATACTACTCTCAATAGCCAACTTGATACTAATAACTGCCCCATACCTTACATTTAAGGATGAAATATATCTCAGTATATTAATGTTTTTCATCAGTTTCATCAAAAATGACAAAATGTTGGAAACCGGTTTTGTACAAATAATATATATATATTCTCAAATCAACGAGCCGGTAATCAGGAAATCCAATCAAACTATTTTGAATTTTTGATATTTATTCGAGATCATTAGACCAATCATTACTTTTCTCCAACATTTGGTGAACTTTGATAAAAGTAATTGTCAATATATTCTATGCTGGTTCCTTTGAGCAGTCTTCGCTTTATTTTTGTATCTTTTCAAAGGCAATCCCCCATTCTGAAGGAACGCTCCCTTAACCTTGTCTCAATATATCATATAGGCATAAGCAAACCAAAAACTGAACCATGGAGAATTTCACTAGTATATACACACACTACGAAAATTGTCGCATGACCTGGTATTCTGAATTCCACAATCGATTAAGCAGCTCTATCGTAGTTTCTTCGTCAACATATGTTTTTGGATATATGAGGGCAAAATAAATCTTATCTATGTAGTAACCTTTGTTTCCATATCATCTCAAAATAAGAATGAGTTTATTTGACTATCAGTATTCATTCAATTTCTCTTCAGTCTTCACGCTAAATTAATGCGTTTCTGTGTTTCTTGTTGATTTTTGAATCTTTCAAATTAATAATTGCTGCTGAACGTCCTGGACGCTATTTCAACAATCATGAAGTGGTTAGAATTGTAACACTTCTTGAGGAGGGCGAAGCCAACGTTACTTGGCTAACTTGTTGGATGTTAACCAAAGCACTATTTCAAGAGCAATTAATCGGTACCACGAAACAGGGGAATATGGAAGAAGGGCCGGACAGGGAAGAAATCGGATAACAACACCAGTTGAAGATCGTTGGCTTCGTTTAACTGTATTAAGAGTTCGGCACTGTACGGCTAGAATGCTACAAAATAAACTTGCACTTTCCAGAAATGCGCATATTTCATTGCAAACTGTTAGGAACAGGCTAAGAGAAGACGATATCAGAATAAGGGTGGCTTTTACCGGTCCACGTCTCACCAGAGAGCATCGAGTTGCAAGACTTCAGTTTGCGAGGGAACATGCAAATTGGAGTATTCCAGAATGGTCGAATGTTCACTTTTCCGACGAGTCCAGGTTCTGTCTAGTATCGAATTATAGACGCATGCCTGTATACAGAAGACCTGAGGAACGGTATCAGCAATGCAATATCCGGCGAAACAAAAAGTTCGGAGGGGGCTCAGTAATGGTGTGGGGAGGCATTTCTTTCCATGGTCGAACTGACAGCGGCCAGATATATCGCAAATATCCTTGAACCCCATGTTGTACCCTTTGGCCCATTGATTGGCGAAAACTTCATTGATATGTATGATAATGCAGGGTCTCATGCAGCTAGAGTAGTTACAGAATTTTTGCAAAATGCCGAAAATGATATTTTAAGATGGCCAGCTAGAAGTGCCGACTTGAATCCCATAGAACATGTCTGGGACAACATGGGGTGGCAAATTCAGCAACGTAGGATGCCTTGTATAACACTCCAACAACTAGGAAATCTGCTTCCTGAAATTTGGAACTCAGTGAATCAAGAGTACATCCAAAATTCGTTTGGTTTCGAGACGTATACTGGCAGTAATTAGGGTCCGGGGAGGAAACACTCGATTTTGAATATGATTAGTTACTATTCGATGCTAGTTGATTGGTCTCTTCGCGGATGTTTGAATATGGTAGAATTTTTTAATTTTTCATTAACTTGAAAGTTGTTATTTTCGATCATAAACTCATCTCTTTTGAATGATATCTTCTTATTTTACACTTCTGAAAGTTACCAAGCGACTCTTGAATGACCAACTTAAAAGTTTATATAGTATTGTCGTAAAAGAAGGGTGATGCGACAATTTTTTTAGGGAGTGTATTATCCCAGCATAGTAGAAGGTACCTACTAAATATCGCAGCACTATATTTTGAAGAATTAATGGGGTTATATAATCTTGTAAGAAGTTATCTCATTTTCTATACAAACTGTTTCTTCATGTAGCCATTCTTCCACAAATTGTAACCACATTTATTCTGATCTACTGCAAAATGTGAAATATATTCGAGTTTTCCTTCTTAGCCATTTGAAATTCTATTTGCCTACTATCTCGCATTTGAAATTAATTTAATTTTTTCCTTTTGAATTTTGTTATTTTAGTTTCAACTGAGACGGGACATTATCATTTTGGCGCACACTACAACAACAACAACGAGAATCCGCCGACTATCAAAGCGGAAACGACGGATAAAGAGAAAAGCGCTTTCGCCCCAGTGATCAGGGCAGGCTGTGACGTGTCCCCCTCTACGTCGGCGTCCTCCCGCACCCCCGCCCCCGCGCTTTTCCACCATCAACCCATCACAGGTTGGCACCATTTGGCTACCGTGCAATGTTAGTATATTATTTTATTATCTTTGTGCTCGTTTTACTTATAATTTTCCATTATCTGCCGTCCTTCCTTCCTCTCTAATTGTGTTACATTTGTTTTCATAAACGTTGTACTATTCAAACTAAGTAGATTTCGCTTCGTTTTAAGTGTTTTAGCTTTGCAACATCGCGTTGAATGTGCGGCGTTTTTGTTCTTGCCTTTGTGCCGTTCTGCTACCGAAAACTAATGACGACAATGATTTCATTTGTTCTTTTATTTGTAATAATTATGAAATACTCTGAGGAGTAAGGTCAATGCATAACTTATTTTTCGTATATAGGAGGGTTGTTATAACGTATGCCTTCAAAGTTCGGATACAATTTCTATATGAAATAATTAAAAACAGTTATAATTCTATTTGAAATTTTCAAACTAGGACAGGGGAAAATTTTCCCCCTCCAAGATTTTTATCCATTCTATTAACTACGACGGCGATTTCGATCTTAATCTACTGAAAGGGGTTTCCAGCTTTAGAAAGCCCAAAAAAATTCTCTCTTTGTTAAAACTATTGTTATTCTTTCAAATGAATAAAACAAATTTTCATTATATTAAGAACGAAATATAATATCCAACGAATAATAGACTCTTTCCGAATGTAGCATTTAGTAAAAAAAAATTCCGCATGAAGTAAAAAAATTGAAAATTGTTTTCTCAAAGAGTAGGTGTTTTTTCTCGATCTCAGTGGCTTGTATTACCTCCTCTTGCCCTGATACAAGCATGACCCGTCTGGCATGCTTTGGATTATGTTTTCGACCTCCTCTGGGGTGATATTATGTCCCCCTTCTGTGGAGGCTTGGATGAGCTATTGTGGAGTTGTTGAATTATCCTTGCTCGATATAATTTTCCTTTTGAGATTATCACATAAATGTTTAATAGGATTTAGGTCTGGAGAGCAAGCTGGCCAGTCCAACATAGCGATTCCCTCTGTTTCAACATAATGTTGTGCGAGGTTGCTTGTATGCAAAAGAGCATTATCTTGCATAAAAGTGAAATTCTCACCGTGGGTACTTCGCCAGAGTCTCACAATGGTCCTCGTAATTTCTAGCCGTTTCACTCCCAGCATAATGTCACCCCAAAACATCACACTGTCCCCTTGGTATTTCGGAATTTGTCTTCCCGGTCGGAGTCTAGCTTGTCTTCCACGACCCCTTAAAACCCGAATCAGGCGGTCATCTGATCGAACACCAATTCTAGTCTCATTCGATCAGAGAATCTTTCGCCAATTCTCAATAATCCAACTCTGGTGCTCGATACACCCATTTAGTTTGTTAGTTTTTTGTTGTCTGGTTAACTCTGGACCTTTGAAGTATCATTTCGACTGATACACTGATGCCTGTTGCTTCCAGAAATTTCCTTTGGAGTATGAGGTGCGACACACTACGGTCTCTTCTTGAAATTGGCCACAGGAAGCGGTCTTGTTCTTCAGAAGTGATCTTCCTACGACTTCTTCTAGGCCTGTTTTGCATAGACTGTAGCTCCACGTATCGGGCGTACGTTTTGTAAATCATCCCCTGTGATAGCCCCATCGTGGCCGCTATAACCCTTTAGGTCACCCCTTCTTCAACGAGAGCAATTATTCGACCCCTCTGCACATCGGATAATCCAACGGAAGGCATTTTCAATTATGATTATAGGCTTTTTTCAAATTTTGAAATTCACAGTTTCAAATGATTCAAAATTTATTATCATACTATCCACTTTTCTAACCACAAAAAACTTCATTTTTCGCAACTAGTCAAAGATTCATGGTTGAAAACAATTAATAATGTCAAATACCGAGTGATTCCATATAAATTTGGTTGTCTGTACATATGAACACTTTATTCTCTTCTGGGTTTCCCAATTCATGTTTCAACATGAATTGGTTTCGAGACGTATACTGGCAGTAATAAGAGCCTGGGGTGGAAACACTCGATTTTGAAAATGATTAGTAACCATTCGATTCTAGTTGATTGGTCTCTTCGCGAATGTTTGAATGATATATTCTTATTTCACACGTCTGAAAGCTACCAAACGACTCTTGAATGACCAACCTAAAAGTTTATATAGTAATGTCGTAAAAGTAGAGTGATGCGACAATTTTTGTGGGGAGTATATTTTAGGAATATTGACACTTCCCTGATCTATGAATCATTGAATCAAACACAGCATATTTATGAGATTTTGGGTCATAACTCATCCTAATTTTCAATGAACTTCTTGTGATAGTATAATACATAGTTTTATTTCTTATTATCATCGTCAGGATCAATTATCACTTAGTAAAGGCGAAACCAATTAACTATCGAAAACTTCAACTTTACGTTATTTATTCCACCAATTCGTGAAAGATATTAACAAAAGACGAAAACTGAGCATCCTGCTTCAACGAAAACTGAACAGAGGCTATATCTACCAGGATATTCATTTCTGATCAAAACGCAAAAACAGGCCAATTTTCGTTTCAAGAGGGACAAAACTTGCCTGAAATATCAACCCCCTAAGCGGGGGTTGCAATCCTTGAACATTTTGAATAAAGAAGATGGGTCGAGTGATGACTCAAAAGAAAGGTGGTATTTTTGTCTACATCGCCTTGAACAAATTTCCATTTTCAATTGAAAACTGTAAAAGATACAGGGTGAGCAACTGAAAGATAGGGAAGACTATTTCTCTGAGACTATTCAAGTTTTAAAGTCAATTTTTGTTTTAAAGGGGACATCTTTTGGGGTACAATACTTGCCTGAAATATCAACCCCCTAAGCGGGAGTTGCAATCCTTGAACATTTTGAATGAGGAAGATGGGTCGAGTGATGACTCAAAAAGAAGGAGGTATCTTTGTCTACATTGTCTCGAACGAATTTCCATTTTTAATTGAAAACTGTAAAAGATATAGGGTGAGCAACTGAAAGATAGGGAAGAGAATTTCCGTGAGACTACTCAAGTTTCAGTGAAGTGAAGTGAGCAACTGAAAGATAGGAAGAATTTCTGAGACTACTCAAGTTTCAGTGAAGTAAAATGGAACAGATCCATACTGATCAATGGCAGTCATCATCAAGTACCATCCTCATCTCGAATTTCAACCCCTAGAGCAAGGGTGACCACCCTTGAAAATTTGGAAGAGGGTAGATGGGTCGAGTGATACCTCGAAAGAAAGGTATTATCTTTGTCTGCATCCCCGTGAACGAATTTTCATTTTTGATTGAAAACTGTAGAAGATACAGAGTGAGCTAGTGAAAAATAGAAGAGACTATCTATCGCCCTGAGCTATTCAAGTTTTAGTGCAAAATAATGGAACAGATTCATTCCAGATCAAAGGCTGTTATCTTTGATCTAAATGAATCTATTCCAGTTTTTCGCACTAATACTCCAATAGTCTTGGGGCGAAAGTCTTTTCTATTTTTCAGTGGCTCACTCTGTATCTTCTACAGTTTTCAATAAAAATTAAAATTCTTTCACGGGAATGCAGACAAAGATAATACCTTTCTTTTGAGTTATCACTCGACCCATCTACCCTCTTCCAAATTTTCAAGGGTTGTCACCAATGCTCCAGGGATTGAAATTCGAGATGAGGATGGTACTTGATGATGACTGCCATTGATCAGCATGGATCTGTTCCATTTTACCTCACTAAAACTTGAATAGTCTCAGGAAATCTTCCTATCTTTCAGTTGCTCACCCTGTATCTTCTACAGTTTTCAATTGAAAATGGAAATTCGTTCAATGCAATGTAGACAAATATACCACCTTCTCTTGAGTCATCACTGACCCATCTTCCTATTTCAAAATGTTCATGATTGCAACCCCGCTTAAGGGGTTGGTATATCAGGCAAGTATTGATATGTTTTTGAATCAGCTCGGTAGATATAGCCTGTTTAGTTTTCGTTGAAGCACCCTGTATGTTGAAGTCCTGCATGAAACAGGTAAACCTCCTGTATATTTTCGGTATCTTTTCCTCTCTTGAATCTAATATTAACAAATAAAGTTAACTTTTTCATGTAATCTCAAGACCTAAAAGTTAAAAATTAAATTCAATACACTAAACCCATTTTTTGTTTTTCAGGAATGAGCATTGTCACGTCTCCCTTCGCTACGATGAACCCTTTCGCCTTCACTACCTGTACATCTCAAAATTACGGTAGTCCACTGCTAGCAACTACCAAGTAGCCCATCATCATGGAGTCGAATCGAAAACGAGACACTTTTCTCCTCAACCCGCTCTTCGAACATGTTCTAAATAACAATACCAGTGCAATGTATGTATAGTGTAAGTTATACCAAAGACCCTTATGTAAATATTGTAACGAAAAAACAACGGAATCGTATAGTGCAAATTTGTTATACCGAAAAACTTGTTTCTATTAGACCTTATGAGAAATTTACCAGAAAATTCGAAACCCTTTGGGAGAAAATAGGAATAAATCCAGCTTAATAATGTTCTCATAACTGATGTAAATAAATGAATTTTTATCATGAGTATCAAATTACTGGACAAAAATTAAGTTATTTAGATTTTTGCTGACGGCTCGTCATGTTTTGCTAATAACGAAGAACCAAATTGTTTGTTAGTTTTAGTCATTACTCATGCTACCAAGAATAAAAGAGGAATACCTCGATAAACACAAATTAGAGCTAGCAGAGATTGAATTAAAAATATGTAGGAATCAAACATTCGTTCGCTTAGTTCTTTTGATTTACCCACAAACGTTTTGTGAATAGCAACTTCCCGCAAATATAGCACACAGAAAACCATGGGAATTAGTGGTTTTGGAATTAAAATCAACTGAATAATTTCGAAGATACATTCTCACATAAGTACCGGGAATTGGTCTACTATAAATTCAAAACGGGTACCTCGAAGTGGTTATTGGAGTTTGGAAGAAGAAAAAGTCGGCCGAAGCCATATCTGGTGAATACGGTGATTGTTCGATGGTATTTGTTGTTGTTGGTCTGAAATTCATTCACATAGCCCTGTGAGATGGTTCATTTCTTTCCACAAATCTGGCCTTTCCAAACCCATGCCTCATCAACAGTTACAATACGTTTTAAAAATGTTCAAATGACGATTTTCAATTACCATTTCTTTCACTTTATCGATGTTAACTTCAGTTGAAGATGTTGATGGCCGACTAGAGTGAGGCACATCTTCCACTACTTCTCGACCGCTGTTGAATGCTCTGAACCACTCATGTCTACATGTTTTTGATGAAGTCGTTTCACCGAAAGCCTTCTGTTACGTTTTCAGCGATTCGGCATACAAAATTCCATTTGTACTTTTTTGACAGGATGTAATTCAAATTTTTCAGAAAAACGAATAATATAAAATCAGCTGTAACATCTTGACATACATACAAATTTTAATTGATTTTCTTTAAGGATTGTGTCGTCATAATAAAAAAATGATAACAATTCTATCATTTCTAAATGCCGAAAATGATAGAGAAGAATCACTTTGGTCAGTTTTCAAGAACAATTAATAGCCTCAAATAATTCGCTAGAAGATGCAATAGTTTCTCAGAAGCAGAATTTCAGAGTGAAGTAACCCGACGTATTTTGAAGTACTCAAATCAGAGTTAGTTTTCCATCACATGGATATGGTCACCAAAATATCCTGAAAAATGCAATTATTTCCACTTCTTTCCCACAATTGATCAACTTCAGGAAACTATAACAAATTAATGATATTGGTGACATAGAAACATAGAAAAGCACTTTTGTCAGTTTTCCGCGTTAATTTGTTAACTGGTTTCGACCCTTCGGTCATCTTTAGTTGCTGAATACTAACTAAATTACAAAAGTAATAATTAGGGGAGAGTTATTGATTTCAAGTTGGTAATTGAGGGTAGTATGGTGTAGGGTTTTCCTGTGTTTTATTAATTGCTAAACTTTCCAACATATTCATTCTTTTCGCTTTGTTGCATTTGTGGAGGACTTTGAGATTGTCTTAAACTTTTCTATGGTTTATTGATTGAATGTGCTCAAACTAAGGGGACTTCATGTCAGATGATATATGTTCTTCGAACCTGTATTCAGTATTTCTACCTGTTTGATCTATATAGGCTGCAGAGCATTCGTTAGATTCGATTTTGTGAATACAGAATTAAATAAAAAGTTTTTGCTAAGATTTGGACCAACTGAGAATGAGGTGGTTAATTTGAATTTTGTTTAAATAATGTTTTATTGTTCATAGTGGGTCAAAATAATTAAAACTATCATATCTTCTTTGGGATTTGCCTTGAATGCAATACAACAATTGTGAGGATCGATTTTGTTCTTTGCGTTTGATGATTTTATTTATAGAAGAATTTGATACTCACCGATTAAAATTCATATATACCCTTTGATGGAAACGTTATAATAACTCGTGATTTTCAAAATTGATTCTTTCCAAATTTTTCAAAACAAAAATCATTCATCTATCTCAAAGTTATCACATATCTATATCTTTCTTTCGAAATTCGATATTAAAGAAACATATCTAACAAAAGACATATCGCTTCCATCTTCTAAATTTCGATTATAGTACCTAGTTTTATATAATTGTACATATTATAAATTTCCCGTGTAAGTTTAGATTACTCTGTAGTGATATTATGCTTACACTTTTTTAGGTCTTGTACAGAGTTGTAACAAACGGTAGGTTATGCACAACGATACGAATACTGGTATTTATTTTTCATATTTATCATAGATGATGAATAAATGCTATTTAGAAGACTTTAAAGAATTATACGGATATTAGATTTACTAAACCTATATTGAATGATTTTTATGTTCACCAGAATATTCATCAAAACAAAAACCCTGACGATGATTTCTTATCTTGAAGAAATTTACTGGAAAAATTTTCAGCAATAAATGGGGAATAAACTCAACTTTTCACATATAACAAAATAACATCATCTACATAAGATACACAACGACAAAATACGATACATTGAGTATTCCACTTAAACGCACTTGGATTGATTTTGTTTTTGATACATGTCGGAGATGTGATAAGCGATTAAAGCAGCGATCCGAGAGTTTATACAGGGTGTTTCATACATGCAGTTATTAATTTCTACAGAAAATTTCTCATCAAAAACATGAAAAAATGCTAAAAGTCATCTGTTCACATCAGCAATTTTTAAGATGAGTCCAGAAATTGTAAAAATATACAGGGTGATATTTTTTCCAGGGTCATACTTCTTTTGACCCAATCAAAATCATTTTGTAGTGCACGATTACTCCTCAGAAATAATTGTTAAAAAGATCCACGTTCTTTGAATCAACTTAAGTGAGTTTCGATAATCTGAGATTATCTTTTTGAAATTGAATATATAGAGTGGTCATATTATTAAATGAAAATTGAAACTCTCGGTAGGGTATTTTTGCTCATTTTATTTTGGACAAGAGCAATTATATATGACGCAATGGAAGAAAGCTGAATACCGTGACGATCTAACAGTAGAAGTGTTCGTCTTTTGAGGCTATTCACGAATCAAGCCATTTTTCGAGCTCTTCATATGAGCGGAACTGCCGATCAGTCATTTGCCATCGAGCGGAACAAGTAATAATCGAATGGTGCAATATCTGGGGAATATGGCGGGATGGGTAAGACTTCCCACTTGAGAGAGTTTTCAAGTAGGTTTTAACGGGTTTGGCAACGTGAGGCATCTATTGAGTTCAATACCGTTCTCCAGTGATGGTTTCGTTCGGTTTCAACAGCTCATAATAAATAACACCGACTTGGTCCCACACAGCATAACTTTCGCAGCGAGAATATGCGGCCGAGCCGATGACAAAAAAGCATGACCGGACAGTTCCCAAGATTTTTATCTTTGGATTACTTTAATGAATCAATTTTTCATCACCCGTTACGATGCGATGAAGAAACCCTTTCTTTTTTTCCGGTGGAGCAGTTGTTCACAGGCGAAAAACTACGCTCAAAGTCTCTTGGCTTCAAATCATAAGGAACCCAAGTTCCTTGCGTTTGAATCATTCCCAACGCATGCAATCGCTTGGAAATGGCCTGGCGGGTAACTCCTAAGGCTGAAGCAAACTCTTTTTGCGTTTTCCACCACCAATTCAGCGTCTTCGAAGATTTTTGCCTTCCTTCACGGTGACGGTCGTACACATCGAAATCACCATCACTTACTGCTGGAGCCATCTATTGACAAACAGCGAGAACTTAGTTACGCACCTAATATGTACAGCATAATTCTCATTTGAAGAGGTTTTTCATGCACAACAATAACAACAACAGCTTTTAACAAAGAATTTATTCATCAAACTTAAAATTATTCTATTCTTTATTATAAATTGAATTAATGACTATATGGTTTTCGAAATTTTCTGAAATGATGACGATTATCGCTGCACATATGTTTATATAAAGAAAAACTTCGATAGAAGCAAATCTTAATTTTGGCAGCACGTTTTTGTAAGGCCTCAGAAAATTTTCGAAACGTTTCGTATTTCTTCATTATTTTCTTGAACCGTTTTCAATTTGCCGAACACAATATTGCACAATTTCACATCTTACTTCTTCGACTCATTTTTTGAATTTTCAATAATTTCCACATACTCGGTTGAAGCTTAGTACTTTTTTCAAAGATAAAATTCACTTCTTGATTTCCTAATAAAATTTTCGAAGATACTACAGAGGAGGAAGAAGCTGACATTTCGCTGATGATTATCTTGATACCTTCGAAATTTTCAGCGTAAAATAGAAATCGGTTGTCTAAAAGGCGGTTTACTGACGATAATTGAACGTGACAACATCATAAGAAAATACTGATGGAATGGTTGCATTTTTCAAAAGAAAATTTCAATTTTATTTGTTTGATAGATATTTTGTATGTATCACAATTGAATTGAAGAAGTTACATTTATTTGTACGCATAAATACAATTATGTCAATTTGTATTTATCTATGTTTTACAATGTACATAGTTTTTACAAGTAGGAATGTGCTTTGAGCAATTCTTTTACAACTTTTAAACATGTGGGATATTTAACTTCTTACAATTTATGTTATTTTGTTGAGAATAGGACGATGACATTTCTGTTTTAATTTTTGAAATCATAGCTATACTCCATAGTTATTTCGATCGAATAGTAAAGCAATTGACTTTTTACTCATCGTGAAATAGTTCTGTTAACTTATTATTATAGTTTCGTCAATTAAAGCATAACCTACAATTCTAGCTAGCTGCACTAGCAGACCGATGCTATTTATTTTAATGATGAAAGCATGAATATTCGACAATATATCACTGAACATATATTCAATATCGAAAGAATCATTACCTTCATCGCCACAATTATCGTCGCTATAAACAATTGACACTACATTCATTTTTCACTACACTTCATACTTGACGAAAACATGTACATGTATTGTTGTGTAGCAGCTGTCCACGCGGACGCATCGCTCACTCAAGTAGGAGAGAGACAGATATCGAACGCTGCCGAACGCGGAGACCGATTATGCTTCTTTGTTGCTTCTTCCACGCTCTCGCTTGCACTTCAAGCCTTAACGCCTCACAGCCAGGTAACGCTGCATGAGTCATGTTTTTTCGTGAGTGCAGCCGGTTCCATTGAATTATAAGATGTTATCACGTCAAAAACTGGAGCTTATCAAGTTATACACGAGTGGAAGTGTGATGTGAACTATACTTTCATAAAATATTTTCAAATGTTGTCCTGTCTCTACCATATAAGGTGCAGAATGAAAAATTATGAATTTGTTCAATGGAGAATGATAGCTATTTTCGATACAGTGTTAAGTGAAAGTAGATTAGTTGGTTGTCTGGTTATTGTAATCTGAATGATTCTCTTTTCATCTTGTTTTGAACGAACGACCAGTGTAAACTAACCTATGTGAACGCCTTCACATTCCATACAGGATAACTTGTAAACTCCTGTATTGTCAAATCTATCTCTACTATTGAAAAGAGCGTTATCTCTAGTATTGAAAAATTTTTCACCTTCTTTTGTAATTTTTATTATATTGAGGGCAACCATCTCTTAGCTATTAAAAACTAGATTCAAAGAGCATCATTTTGTTGACATAACAGGATTTCAAAAATTTTCATCCCAAATTAGAGAACCTGAACTGGAACTTCATACGTGATGATCGGATCAGTATTAACAATGCTTTTCATGCATTTCATGATAAGCTGAATTTGGTTTCAGAGCTTTTTGACAGATATAAAACAGATAATCTTAGACTCTTGAGGGCTTGGCTTAGGGTGAGATACAAATTGGAAATAAATCAGGCAAATATTGAATATAATGATAATAAAATTCTCAATTCTTCCAACAAAGCTAAAACAATGTGTGGTTGAATTAATTTTGAAAGAAATATTCCCAAGATAAAAACAGAATCTAGTATCAAAGCTAATGAGTACAACAGCTATTTTACATCCACACCACATGAAATTTTAAACTCCAAACAACCTGAATAGTAGTGATCTGTTTTCAAAAGAAATTATCACTAATACAAAGTTCTCATTCATGGCTTAATTCCATGTGAGAGATCTAATTAGATATTTGAAAAATACAAGAGATTACTATGATCTATTTACCACATTAGTTAAAAAAGTATAAACAACATAATATACACACTCACAGTGTTGATAAACAAATGTATTGCACAGGGAGTGAATGGCTAAAGATTTCGAAGACAGTTCCTCTACATAAGAAAGGTGACGTAAATGATGTAGCCAATTACAGGCCGATTTCTATTGTGCCTATTATTTCAACAATCTTAGAGAAAATTATGTTATGGAGTATTTTGAGATCAAAAGTGTGTTTTCCAATGTACAGTATGGTTTTAGGAAAAAGTGTGGAACCACTGATGCTGTTATTGAATATATAAAGAATATTGTTGATTGTTTCGAGAAGGGGTTGTGCTCGCTGTCCCTGTTTCTGGATTTGTCCAAGGCGTTTGACTGTGTCTCTCATTCAGATCTTTTGTGGAAGCTGGGTCGCTATGGTTTTGGTGATGACAGTGGGAATCTTGTACATTCTTTTTCATCACAGAGGTCATAGTTAGTGTTCACGAATGGCATTTGATCGGATAGAAAGCCTGTTACCATCGGGGTACCTCAAGGTTCAATTATGGGGCCTTTATTATTTATAATATTTATTAATGATTTTCCTCGTTATCTGACCAATTGTCTGTGTGTACTATTTGCTGATGACACCCCTGTCTCTGTTGGCTATGGTGGCCTTGGGGAAGCCGAGGAGAAGTTTGGGACGGCACAGTCGACGGCATTGGTGTGGTTTCCGTGAAATGGCTTGCGCGTGAATGACGACACTGAGCATATGATTTTTGGACTGAGACAAGGTGTAAAATTTCTGGGATACAAAGCTTACCTGGATTGTTCACTTTGATCAGTTGGGCAAGAAGCTCAATAGAAATATCTTTGTTTTAAGAAACCTTGCCACCTCTGTGTCTCAATAGCGTGGGGAAACTGTAGTGAATTCTCCAGAATATTCAGATTACAACGACGTGCAATCAGGATTGTTGATAATCTCAAATTTAGAGAATGTTGTAGGAACTCTTTTGTCAAGTTGGGAGTTATGACTCTCCCTTGTCTCTTTATTTTTAGTGCCTTGTATATGCACACAAACATTTGGAAACCCTAGAGTTCAATAGTGATCATCATAATTATGACACTAGACAAAAATCAGACATTCATATTCCTTTTCTCAGACTGAATAAGTCGCAGAATGGATCAAATTACTTGTCACTTAAATTTTATTATAAATTGCCTTCAAGCTTTTGAAATGATTTATTTGTAATTTCCTACTGAAAATGAGGTGTGCACGTACATACATTGTATTTTGTCACTAAAATAATTATTCTATTCTATACAATAATCAATGAGCCGACAAATCTACTTTTGCTTCACACTGTTTCGAAAAGGCCATCATTTTCCACACATACCTCACGGACGAAAGTTAGATTTCTTATAATCCATCAAAATCCAACAATTCCCCCATAGAGATAATCTTCTAAACGACCGGTATGGCCCAGCTTATTCGTCCATATTTAATATCTTCAAGTAATACCTGCTTTCAACATAATTCGTTTATTACCGCTTGTTTGCACCCCCATTAAATTTGTATCTACATGTTTATGTATGTATTTGAAACTCAGTTCAGTACTCGTTGTCGGCTGAGATCGAGACACCGAATTTGCAATCCCGAATTTCAATAATTTCTTTTGATAGTATTATTCAAAGTTTAATTTCTTATTATCATCATGATTAACTATCACGTAGTCAAGGCAAAATCAATTAACTATCTGATATGTGTATGGGCATTTTTTCATGTTTTCTGATAAAGAAGCACCGTGTATAGAAAATTTGAGCAGCATTGTTTTACTCTATCGTACAATGAAAAAAATTCTGGAGACCATAGCTTTCTTAATTTCAATGTATCAAGTTGACTAAGAGTTTTTCTGTGGGAAACTCAAAAATAAATCATTTTTGAGTAATTCACCAAATATTCCTGAATTTTACTGATAATGGTCCATACTATCGCTACTTCAAATAGTCTTCAATTCATCACCCACCAATCACTCTGTAAACGAATATATCAGCACGAAAATTCAGATTATTCAACAAATTAATATTCCAGATTTCTTTTTCAATTCAAATCACCTCTAAGAAGAAAATTGAACTCAACGATATTCTGGTGAATTAAAAGTCATTCAAACACCCTGCATATACCTGGTGAGATCAAAAACGTATACGATTATTCCATTCACGTGAATTCATTGACAAAGTTTTCAGACCACAAAGATTTGTATTTTTCAATGTTTCTCAAAATTTTCTCCCCTTAAATCGCACAACTTTAAGCATATCGAATTATTTTCATCACTTCTGCCAAAATGTTTGAAATCTAGTCACAATCACTAGTTAATATTGACTCAATAATTATTGTTGATACATTTATTATGTTTTTGTTTATTTGGTGTGTTCCATTCTTTTCTTATTTATGTTTATGATTGAATAATTCTTATGTATCAATTTTTTCAGTAATGCACCGGCAGTTATTTCTCTTGTAATATTTATTAACTTTGACTCATTGTTAATTTGTTTTATGAAAATCATTTTTGTACATATGTAATTAATCCTCATAATTTGTATAATACTTTGGTACAATTTTTGTATCAACTCTCGACAAATGTTTTATTATTTTTCCCAAAATAATTAATATGGAATAAAAAATTAAACATGTAGTTGTTGTTTTAATTCGCAGAGCCTCGTAGATGGGTCGATAACTTGAGATCATTATATTATCAACATTGAATGAAGTAACATACAGGGTGTCCCATTTTCTATGGTTTTGTTGGGCTTTCGTGTGAAACATTGCAGATAGAAAAACGTGACTCTCTCTTTTCTTTGTTTGTTCCTTTAACGTGCTCTATTTCAGATAATTTCATTAACTGGGTAGAGAACTTCCAGGCTATTTAGGAGATTAGTTTTGAATCTTGATGTTATTATTATGAGTTACACTCCCGAATGGTGTATGAGATGTTCCCTGTTGAAAAACAGTTTTTTTCAATTTTATTAAACAAGAACCCCAACAGGTGATCCAAATTACAGGGTTCTCTAACTAGAAACAATAATAATACAATTTTCAACGAGTTGTCCTCGAAAACATGTTAACACTATTCAAGCTTATAAATAAAGGAAAAAGAAAATTGAAATTTTCTGCATGAAACATTATAAGTTTATGAAATTCGGCACATAACATAACCTAATTGTAATTTCTCTAGTAAGTAAATAAAGTTTTTTTAAAATTGTAAAGGTTCACTGAAAGCGAGTCTACATAATTCAGGTGGAAATTGGCAAAACGCATTATTCTCAGAAACACAGAGTTATAATAAAGGGCAGTTCGTGCTTTTGGAACATAGAAAAGTGAAATTCGACCATTATTATACTGGGGAACGTTGAAAAGAAAAAACTTGATGAGAGGATAATTAAAATGACAGTTCATAGAACGGTACAAAAATATTCCATCGAAAAGCATCCTTCTATGCTCCAGACTCAAGGTATTAAGATTTTTTGAAGATACATTATAATCATTTGCCGGTCCACATCGATTGAATCTAAAATTAAGGTTTTTGACAAACTTTCTTTGTACTTTCTCTATTCTATCTATATAAATATAAAAATGGGGATACCAAATGGGGGTTGCATTCTCCAAGCTGCTTCTTACTAGTGTGAAATACAATTTTTTAAGTAAATTCTCGCTTTTGAAATTCTTCGTTATCCTCAACACGAAACCGAGCATTTTGAAAGCTTTTGATACCACATAATCAACGTGAACAGAGAATGAGAGTTTTTCATCAAGCATTATGCCAAGATCTTTGATGCAATTTGTTCTTGCTATATCTAAGCTTCCAAGAATGAATGTTTTTCGTATGCTGTTAGTATTCTTGGTAAAAGTGATATGCTGACATTTGTCAATATTAAGTTTGAAATATCTGGAGGTGCAGAACGTAAACAATCGATCTAAGTCACTTTGAAATGCATCTATATCAGAAAAAGATTCCACACGTCTGTATATTTTGAGATCGTCGGCATATAACTCGTGATCGGTATTCAAAAAGCACTCAGAGATATCATTTATATAGACTAAAAAGAGGAGTGGTCCAAGGTGAGACCCCTGCGGTACTCCAGAAGTAACGTAGAAGACGATTGAAGAAATTCCATGCACCACGACAAATTGCAACCTGTTATTTAAATATGCTTATAGGGATATCTCAAAAGTTCAGTTTATACCACTCCAGTGAACACTGTAGAAGAATTGGAAAATCTAATAATAACCTCTTGTGACACGATAAGAAATACCCCAGGAATATTTCAAAGAGTGCGTGATAGCATGCGAAGAAGGACAGAGGCCTATATTCTTGCAGGTGGAGGACACTTCCAGCAATTTATTCAAATATAAATTGTTCTTTTTTCTAGTTTGATATTGAATAAGTATAAGTTGAGTCTCAGAAGACGAGCTATCGAAATCGAAGCAAATTTTGGGCATACCTATCGAGTATTTCTATAATTTTTTTAATAACGCTGACCTGTGATGTTTGTTTAGTTTGAGTGATGATACTCGTTTGCGTGGTCATCATCTGAAGCTGAAAAAGAAAAATTTTCGTCGAGACAAAGACAGTATTTTCTTGTGAATAGGGTGTTCGATGATTGGAACAGGTTTCCTAGTGATGTGGTGGACTTAAATTCGATTAATGAATTCAAAAATAAATTGGACTTTCTTTTGTTTAATTAGATTTCGTTTTTGATATAAGTGGATTTAGTTATTATATATGTGTGCATATTTAATTATGGCTAAGCTGTGCTTGCAATTCTATAGAAATTATTTTTTTGTTATTAGGCTTTTATAGGACTTGTCTTCAGCCTTAAATTATTTCAATAATAATAATAATAATACAGTCAGCGTCTGAAGTCTGTGCTGAAATCGATGTTGAACTCGGGGAATCTAGTCAAGGCAATTGACACCTACGCCATTCCAGTGTTGCTTTACTCATTTGGAATAATCAGATGGACTAAGACAGAACTGGATGATATTCAAAGGCAGACCTGAACGATGCTGACAAAGTACAACAAACATCATCCAAGATCGTCTGTTATACGAACAACTTTGAAGCGGAAAGAAGGAGGACGCGGATTAATAGATGTTGTCAATTTACACACCGAACAGATAAAGAATCTCAGAGAATTCTTCTCTGCAAAAGCTTTCACTTCTGACCTCCATAGAGTGGTATCGTTGGCTAATAGGGATATACATCACTAAATCTTGCTACCAGAGATGACCTGCTGAATCTACTGTTCCTATCAGATACTGAAAAACAAGAGCAATGGTCAACAAAGGAATTGCATGGAGGACATCACTATGAGATTAATCAACCACACATCGACAAAGAAGCCTCCAACAAATGGTTGATGAAAGGAGAATTATTCGCAGAAACAGAGGGATTTCTTATGGCCATCCAAGACCATGTGATCGCTACAGACAATTACAAAAAATTTATAATGAAGGACGGAACATTACAAACAGATAAGTGCAGAAAATGCCATATAAGATCGGAGACTATACAGCATGTTACGTCCGGATGCGAACAACTGGCAAATAAGGAGTATCTTCACAGGCATAATCAAGTGTGCAACATTATCCACCAAAAACTTGCACACAAGTACGGACTTCTGAACACCTTCCAGACATATTACAAGTATCAGCCGGCGCCCGTATTGGAAAATGACTCTATCAGATTAAACTACGATAGGCCTGTTATCACTGACAGAATGGTGACGAATAATAGGCCGGACATAGTGGTGTATGATAAGAGAGCCAGAACAGCAATGCTGGTAGATGTCGCCATACCGAATAATAACAACGTGCTGAACAAGCTCCAGGAGAAAAAGTCCAAATACACAGATCTTGCTATTGAGATCAAGCAGATGTGGCACCTCGATGAAATAGATATTGTTCCTGTCATCGTATCCTCGACTGGTTTAATACCCAAAACTTTGCATGATAGCCTTAAGAAATTAGAATTGCATAAGGATACCTATATAGAAATGCAAAAAGCTGTAATTCTTAATACATGTAGGATAGTTAGGAAATTTATGTCAAGTATATTGTAATCGAGCCTATTCCTTTGATTACTAAATCTTGGAAAGGTAAATTATATCCAGCTAACAGCTGAGATAGTGCATAAGTCCACGATAATAAATAATAACATACAATTCAAATAATTCAAGTTCAATAATTTTTCACTCGAAAATGGTTGGAGATACGAAAAACTTACAAGTGTCAAAAAGTCTTTCAATTTAACAAGGATGACGAAAATTGATTGTACGCTGATCAGTGGCGTACTGCAGACAAGTTTGAAAGGGCAAATTGAGACATTGCCTCGCAAAAGAAAACACCTTGTGGATTTTAGTTAAAATATAGGATATGTAATGTTGGATTCTGTAAAAAATATCTCGTATTCCAAATTAGGGCTGAATATCTCAAAAACTGCAGGAGTTTTGAAGAAAAAAACAATTTTTTCTGGAAATTTCAACAACCTGTTGCTCTCTATCGAAGCTTTTGCGGATCTATGTTTATATAAACTTTTTTCCTAAAATTGCACGTAGATTTACCCCCTCAAGTTGTGGCATAATATTATGTAACACCCTGTATATTCCTCTAAATATGCAAATGTACTTATTCAACAACAAACGATAACAATTTTTCAACAAAAACTGGAGAACTCCACTGTGATACTTTTCGAATTTCCCATCACAACACTTCATAAAAAATCATATCAATTAAATCATTTCTAATTTTTTATGCTCTCATAATATATTTGAAGCCCCCTCATTGACGAAACTCTTTTATTGAGATTTGATTGACACAAGGATGACACCAAATAGATGCTCTTATGTTCACTCGTGTTGACGTCAATTAGACGTGTGGCGATGATCGGATTAAGACGGAAATACTATCTGTGTCCCATTTTGTCTACTCACTCTTCCGTGTGCACTTTGTATACCGCTTATTACTTGTAATTACAAATGGGACGGAGTGCTAGGGGATGCTTGAGTGCGATAAAGTTTTATCGGATTTAAATCTCTACTTATTTAGCGTGGGACTTTTTTATGTTAGAATTGCTGGATCTTATGTGGCTTATACATTATTATCAGTATTGTACAATCAAAAACTAGTAGTGTTTTACCTAAAAAAATATATAAAATTACCAACAATAACTTTTCATATGATTTTCTTAATTGATGCAAGGTACCAACCTAACGAGAAAATTGTTCAGTAAGAAACACAACAGAACAGAGATTAAGCAGATAATTCTCTATCTCAAAAGAACTGGTTGAAAAATTTTTGATAGCATTTGATCTGTGATTTTTTCAATCATAGAATTGTACCGCTACCACTATTCGATGTTATATATTTAAATCCAATTTTAATATCTTCTTCTTCTTCTTCTTTTTCAGCCCTTCTCTGTCCTCCCCTTCTAGCTTCCATCTCTCTCTGTCCTGTGCTATATTATACCATCCTCTTCCTACTTTTTCCTTTATGTCATCCAGCCACCTTCTCTGGGGGCGCCCCACTCCCCTTTTGTATAAGCGTGGTCTCCATTGAGTTATTTGCTTAGTCCATTTTACATCCTGTTGTCTTGCTACATGTCCAACCCATCTCCACTTCAATGCAGCTATTCTCGTGATTACGTCCTCTACGCCTGTTCTCCTTCTTATTTCTTCATTACGTATGTGATCCCGCAGGCTCACTCCAAGCATAGTTCTTTCAATTGCGCGTTGTGTGGTTCTAAGTTTGTTGGCAGATCTTATTGTGAGAGTCAAGGTTTCCATGCCATACGTTAACACTGGGAGAACGCACATATTAAAAACTTTTCTTTTGAGGTTAATGGAGATTTGTTTGTTTTTCAAGACAAATCCTAGTTTTCCAACAGCAGCCCAAGTCATTCTTATTCCTCTTGACAATTCTGCAGTTTGATTGTCTTTACCTATTTTTATAGTGTGTCCAAGGTATAGATATTCATTCACTTTCTCTATAACATTGCCGTCGACTTCAATATTGCGTCCTCCGTTGTCATTATTTTAGTTTTGTCAGATTCATTTCCAATCCTACTTCTTCCGATGTTCTTTTGAGTTCTAGCATCATTTCGTGGAGTTGTTCTAGGTTATCGCTTATTAGAACTATATCATCTGCAAACCGGAGATGGTTCAGGAATTTTCCATCCACATTTATACCTTTTCTATCCCATTCCAACTTCTTAAACACGTCCTCCATTGCAAGTGTGAACAATTTTGGCGATATCACATCGCCTTGTCTCACGCCCCTATTTATAGGGATTTTTTTGGTTTGCATGTCATCGTCTAGTCTCACCTGAATAGTCGCTCGTTCATATATATTCTGTTGGATGTTTCTATATCTCGAATCTATTCTAGCATTATCGAGGGCTTGAAATACTGCCCACAGTTCTATAGAATATACTCAATTTAAATTATGGCTATTTTGAATTGAAGAAAGCCTATGTAGTGGATACATTATCTACAATATAGATATTTCCCCAAATTAGTTAGGTTAGTAATTAAGTAAGCCGTACGTAAAGTAAAAATAATATTGTCAATATTTTGAGATATTGAAAATATTATTGATCGTGTAAGGATGAAATATGGTTTACTTCTATATTGATGGATTGATGTCAATATTTTTGACATAAATATCGACAATATTATCATGGCCCCCGCAACCAGATATGCATAGTGTGCAATGCACTCGAGTGCCATTCTTTAGGGCGCCGAAACCCAGGGTCCAAAAAATATTAAAATAAAAGTTGAGAAATTAAATAGGATTAGGTATAAATACACACGAAATTTTATTAGTATATTATCCAGTTACTGCCGATTCCTATGTTGCGAGAACATGTCAGGCGGCAGTTTCTTGATTTTTCCTGTTCAGACATGAATAACGCCTTGTGCGCTATAAAAGCGATGCATCGCCACAGGCGTTTTAAATCAGTTAGTTCACCGGATCGTGCTACAAGTGAATAAAAACAAGTAATCCTATTAATTTTTACATATAAAGTTATTTTCATTTTGTCAAGTGTGATGTTGTGTTGTATAATATTTTGTATACTTTTTTAAATTAAGTGCCGTATACATGCTAACTGCAATTGCAACAGCTTGATTTTTCATAAAATGGTAAGTGTTCCCTACTTCATACTATCAACATTAACCCTTTATAGGATACTGGTTATAATCAAATTTTCTTAGCCAAATATCTTTTCATTAATTGAAATGTCATGTCGGAGTTTAAAAAGTAACTGGTTTCATCCATAACTCGCCATCCATTTTGTAGGGTTTTTAAGGGCTATAAGAACAAATTAGTTTAATATCTTTCTTGCCTTTATTTTTGAAAGGATTTAAGCTGAAACGGCTCAAGTAAATTGCTTTTTACTCAAATATGCATACTTTAATCGGCCAAATCTTACTCAAAATAATCTGCCCTATAAAGGTTTAAGAAATATTGGCTACTTAGTTCACTTTTAAGAATATTTTCTATTTTTGAATTGTGGAGGCCGTTACTTGATGTAGATCCATGATATAAATGAGATAAAAACACAAGGTTTAACTTTGATCTACACTTTATTTGAAAAAATTCGACGACGTTTCGCTGACACAGCAGCTTTATCAAGAATGAAAAATAGAATGAAGAGTATGGTATTATAAACAAATCGTAGAACAAGTTGGATGAATAACAGGAAAATCCACACCGAGCCATTGTACAGTTAGTATGAAAGGTAATAAAAACTAATTGAACAAGTTAAGTAGGGGTGAGTAATTCAAATCTACCTGTTCATTCAAAAGCTTGTCCGAATGTTTGAATCTATTTATTTCTAATGCTTCTAGGAGATCTAATTTTGAACTTTTTGATTTTATATGTAATATGTCAAAGTTTTTATTGAATGAATGGTTTTCTTTTATTAGGTGGTTTGAATAATTTGAATCAGATTTATTTTTGTCGAAGCTACGTTTATGTTCAGATGTTCTTATGCCAAAACTCCTATAGGTCCTACCGATATAAATTTTATCACAAGAACCGCAATTGAGTTTATAGATTCTGATTTACTTGATTTTTCAACACACAACACAGTTTTCGTGCAAATACTTTGAAAAAATTTAGCAAATGAAGAAAAAATCGAAAGGGCTTGGTTTATTTACTCTATTTCTAAAGATTTTGTATTTTGTTTTTGTTGTAAGTTGTTTTGTAAATGTAAAACTTCTAACGCTTTTTGTGATACAAATGGAGTATCTGATTGGAAACACTTGTATTTGCTAATAGACACGAAACGTCAATTTTACACAACAGTTATATAAACACTTGGGTGAATTTTAAAAAATGTTGGAGACATCTATCATTGTTAATGCTCATCATCTGCGAATTTTAGAAACGAAAAAGAAATATTGGGGAGACGTGTTAGAAAGAATTATTGCGATTGTTAAGTATTTATCTACAAAATGCTTGGCATTTCTAGGTTTTTCTCAATTGCTTTCCGAACATGATAATGGAAATTTTCTAAAAGCTGTTGAGATGATTGCCTCTTTGATTCAGTGATGAGACAGCACGTTAGCCGAGTGTATAACTCCCAAAAAAATCTGTTAAAATGACTCATTATTTAGTCGTGCAAATACAGACTGAAATAATTGAACTTTTGTCGTCCAAAGTAGGAAATAATATTTTAGAAATGGTTCAGAATATTTCTTAATAATATTACATTGTACACCAGACACTAGTCATACTGAGCAAATTATTCTTGTTCTGAGGTATGTTGTCCTTAACACCACTTGAAAAAGGTTGAAGTTAAGGAAAGTTTTATTGCGTTATCCAATACTGCACTCTACAGGAGAAGGGATAAATACATTTGTGATAGAAATTTTGAAAAATTGAATTTAGAATTGAAACACATTAGGGACAAGGGACAGATATGAAGGAAATATGTTGGGCATCAGAAACGCATTCTTGAAGCGAATCCGAAAGCCCTTTTTGTACCTTGTGCGGCTCATACTTTGAACTTAACAGTAAATGACGCTTCTAAGGTGTCAGGTGCTACAATAAACTTTTTTAATCTTGTGCAAGAGTTATATAATTTTTTTTCGTCATCCACAAAAAGGTGGTATGTTTTGAGAAAAAATGTCCCCGGGTTAAGTTTAAAGCATCTAAGTGAGACAAGATGGTCCAGCAGAATTGACGCATAAAGTCCCTTGAAGTTTATTTAATTAAGGTCGAAAGTCTTCTAGAAGACCTTCCTTTCAGATTGATGCAAGACATAAAGCGAGTTCCTCTTAACGTCTGTCCAAAATTTTCAATTTATTTGTGAAAATATTATTTGGTATGACGTTTTATTTCATATAAATATTGTCAGCAAACAAATGCAAAGTGCTACAATTAATATTAAAGTATGCCAAACCTATCCAAAATATTGAGACTTTCAGCAATATAGATCTGACCAATCATTTCAAGAAATTCTTGTGCAAGAATTAGCAACCTCTCTCGAAATTGAAGAAGACTTTCTACCATTACCAACGGTTGGGAGGAAATTTAAACCAAAACTGTTTGACTATGAACACCAAGATGAGACCCTTATGATCCAAAACCGCCTTTAAAATTAGTATTTTCTTAAAATTATGGATCAAACTATAAGCTCTCTAAAAACCGATTTGACTTATGAGTATGATAATATTTCGGATTTTCTAGCGACATATTCGAATTAAATGACAATGATCTTTTAAAACATTGTACTATTCTTGAAGAGCGACTGACAGATCAGGATAATAAGGATATAGAATCCAATGATCTGTTTAACGAAATTGAAGCGTTAAAGTTGTTTTCATTATCTGATGATACTGACCCCTTAAGTATCTCACAATATACATTTGAAAACAATTTAATCTCCACGTTTCCAAACGTAAAAATTTCACTAAGAATTCTTTTGATGTAATTAATGAAATTGCAACAGTAAAATCTTGGAAAATATCGCTACTACTATAGCTATCTTTTATTTTTCTATTGCACCTAGACCAGCTATCAGTTTTGAGTTTAAAACGAAGTTCCTAGATATTTATTATAAGAAATATCTGCATATTTTTGGAATATCTAAGTATAAGTGGAAAGTAGTACTTTATATATATATATATATATATATATATATATATATATATATATATATATATATATATATATATATATATATATATATATATATATAGCGTTTTAGTATTTTTTAACCTTTGATATTTAATTTCGATATTGAGTTTACATTCTTGGGGTTTAAGGTTTATAAGAATATTTAAACATTACCTAGAATGGACATTTCGGGATTTTCCTTCCTTCTTCAGTATTTAATCCACTAATCTTTGGATGCTTGTTCTATTATTATTTTTGTGAGAATTGTGAAAACTTTGTGTTTCAGAGATGTCAAATTTCGGAGGTTGTGTCCTTTTTTTTAGGGATGATTTATTCACATCAATTTCATTGCATCAGAGTTCTTAATAAAAACAGACAAACTAAATGTATTTAACCACATTTACACTCTAGATCTTTTCCAAAACTTTCAATGTGAAATTACACACATATCGGATAGAATGAATGTAGGTACTCAGTTTCCAATAAAATCTCCATATGACCGAAGATATATCTACTAAGTAGTAACCTTAAAACTAACATCTACAACATAATGAGTAGAAAGGATGATTTACTGATTAAGTGGTTTAAAATATATACTTAGAATTAACGCCTTGGTCCACCACCACCTCCAGCAGGGGACCTTGAAAGGAATCTTGAATCGTTATCGAACCTTCGTGGTCCACCTCCTCTTCCTCCACCATAACCATCTGGTCTTCCTCCTCCATATCCATCACTTCTTCTAGCTCCATCTCGACCTCCAAATCTTCCTCGACGACCTCCACTATCTCTTCGTGGAGGCCTCCATATCTTTCAATGAAACCTCTGAAACCACCACCACCTCCTACATGTCGAAAGCCGGCACTCCACGATATCCTCCACCACCTCTTCCTCCTCTTAAGCCGCCCCTTTGAGATCTACCTAGGGCAATTTCAACTCTCAACTTCTAGCCCAGTAAATCGGTTCCATTTAGGTTATCCCAAGCTGTTTCTTCATCTGTCATACCGTCGAATTCGATGAAGGCAAAAGAACCTTACATCTCCAAAACACAAAGTTTCCACAAATAATAATAAAACAAGCATCCAAAGATTAGTGGATTAAATACTGAAGAAGAGAAGAAAAATCCCGAAACGTCTATTTTAGATAGTGTAGTAAACTCAATATTGAAATATATATATATATATATATATATATATATATATATATATATATATATATATATATATATATATATATATATTTACGCCGACGACGAGTTGCCCATATATCTGTTCATGCAATCAAACTGATTTCATGAAAAATATAAATCCACCACCCGGTAATTAATACCATTGCCAGGCAATGAATATAATCAAAACATATCCTGGAATAATTATATATTATGATAACGTTAAATGTTATGAGAATATATCAATCTACCAGAATATATGCATAATATAGCATCATCAGACAATTATATCAATGTGCCAACGAGTACGAGAGTAGTGTCAGAGGCTTTCTCCCCGAAAAATCCAGTGTACGGACCTTAGTCAAGTACACTGAATGTTACTCATAATAGTTTCCTTTGTGTGAAGTGGTGAACGATCGAATAGAATACTGCTCTGAATATAAATATGACAAAATTGTCAGTTAATTATATTACATTTATATAAACAAATAAATAAAATATGAAATGAGATTCTGAGCAGTATAAACTAAAGAGAAAACCTATGACTCTTCCTCATTGTTTTTTCGGAAAGAAACCTACGAAGAATATTACAAGATTTGATGACTGTTATCTTTTGTAACTGTTCAAACAAATTTTTCTTCAGACCCAAAATCTCAATACTTTTGTGTGAAGATTTCTAGGAATAACACCTGTTGTGGAAATAATAATCGGTAGAATAAATATTTTCTTCATTTTCCACATTTTTTAATCTCGTCGTCAAGCATCATATATTTAGAAATTTTTTCATTGTATTTATTTTGTATATTATGTGTGTCGGGTATAGCAATATCAATTATATATGTTATTTGATTCTGTTTATCATTAAGAACGAAATCTGGTCTATTGTGTTTTACAGCTCTGTTGCACAGAATTGTTTTATCAAAATAAAGTTTATATTTGTCATTTTCACAAATAATCTCAGGTTCATATTTTTGAAATTTTTTTCTTTTGGGAATTAGGTCATGTTTGATTCCTAGATTGAAGTGAATAATATTAGCGACGGCATTATGTCTTTCTAAATAATCTGTTGAAGCAAGGACTGAGCAAGATGATAATATATGAAAAACTGTTTCTGAAGAACAGAAACATCTACGGCAAGAATCATCTATATTTTGTTTGATGATATGTTTTCTATAATTCCTTGTGAAAACAACCTGATCCTGGATCGCAATTGCCAAGTCTTCTGTTTCAGCAAACAATTCTCCAGATACTAACCATTTATTCGATGCAATTTCATCAATATAATCATTTTCAATTCTTTTTCTGTTTTTTTTTTTTTTATATATATATATATATATATATATATATATATATATATATATATATATATATATATATATATATATAGGGGTTTCATCCGACGAGTTGCCAATATACCTGTTCATGCAATCAAACTGATATCATGAAAAATATAAATTCACCACCCGGTAAATACTACCATTGCCAGGCAATGATTATAATCAAAACATATCCTGGAATAATTATATATTAGGATAACGTTAAATGTTATGAGAATATATCAATCTACCAGAATATATACATACTATAGCATCATCAGACAATGATATCAATGTACCAACGAGTAGTGTTTTCTCCCGGAAAAATCCAGTGTACGGACCTTAGTCAAGTAACACTGAATGTTACTCATTAATAGTTTCCTTTGTGTGAAGTGGTGAACGATCGAATAGAATACTGCTCTGAATATGAATATGACAAAATTGTCAGTTAATTATATTACATTTATATAAACAAATAAATAAAATATGAAATGAGATTCTGAGCAGTATAAACTAAAGAGAAATCCTATGACTCTATCTCATTATTTTTTCGGAAAGAAACCTACGAAGAATATTACAAGATTTGATGACTGTTATCTTTTATATATACTTCTGTTATTTGTTCCTAAAAAATGTAATTTTTAGTTTAGGGTTATTTTCTAGTATTTGTAAACAACGAGTCCACGTGTCTGTATCCCATTACTTAGGTAAATGTTTTAAAATGGAATGAATGAACAAGAATTTATTTTGTTATGATTTTGTTCTGTTTGATATTATAGCCTACAAATAAATAAGATTTCTAAGGTTCAGTTTTCTGCTTTACTTTAAGCACCTACCTACCTACCTCCAACTTTCCAAAAAAATAAAAGAACATGATCTAAAATGACTTAAGGGACGCC
Organism: Cryptolaemus montrouzieri; assembly: GCA_013387265.2. Classification (NCBI taxonomy): domain Eukaryota; kingdom Metazoa; phylum Arthropoda; class Insecta; order Coleoptera; family Coccinellidae; genus Cryptolaemus; species Cryptolaemus montrouzieri. The sequence goes on from JABFTP020000124.1 coordinate 7,390,398, forward strand.
AAAATCCTTTTTCGCTCACAAGCGCCAGTCCAAAGCAGTAGAGACTTCCAAGACTTGTTTCAAAGAGCACATCTGTAATAAAGGAAAGGAATTGAACCTCCTAGCGTGTTTCGAAATTAACAAACTTTGAAAAAAACCTCGATTATCAAACACTCAACAATCAATGGAAATCATTCCCTATTACTTAATCTTCAATAATCTCACCTCTCCTAAGTCTAGCAGTAATATAAAAACAGAATCTGTTACGTAATATGAACACTTGAAAATGAAAAATTCAAAACTATTCGTGTACCTCAACAATAAATAGTGAGAATTTGATAAAATATAATGTATCATTTACCCATCTTCGAAATTTGATATTAGGTAAGTGTGACCTTGATAAAATCAGAAAACGGAATTGTATACACAAAATATAAAGTATAATGATCCAGATTTCTAGAAATAACCACGAAGTTACAGGGGTTGAAATGCCGCGAAATACTTCTAGAAAAAGTATTACGGCTGTACATTCTTCATTCAACTTGGCGTATGCACGAGAGTGCATACCTTCTGATAATGCGGACACTCATGAAGAAAAATTGGGAAATAAAAACTGTAAAAATCACACTTTTGTATGCATTCCTGTTTAAAACTGTCGATTTATTCGATTCGAAAAAATTTAATGTCCTGGAGAAAAACCTCCTAACTTCGACAGAACAGTAAAAAGGTTTTTATTATGTTGCAACCGGTTTTATTTGCCTTGAGACAGAAGGTGTACTAGCATTAGAAGTGCACATCTTTGTGACATCTGTGTGTCAATGCTGTATATCGTCGATCATATCAGACTGCCCTAAAACACCACTTGAATCATCCTGTTCACCCCGTTCTTCAACGAACAAAGAAATTGAACTGTACTCGATCGTGATAGATAAACAAAACAAATCATGAAACAACCCCTCCTGGCGGTCGGTGCTTATAATCATATCGGGGGTGACATACGGTCCTGGACCACATGCTACAAAATGTGCCCTCTTCTCTGTTATTGTGCTGTCGATTTTATTGGGGATGAATTATTCAAAACCTTATGTTTGAAGTTGTTCTACGGCAAGGTTGTGTTTCTGTTCTGTATGAATTTAGTTTATACGCTTGGGGAAGTATAAATGTTGGAACGAACACTTCTGAGTTGATAACTATTAATTGCAATTTATTGTACTGTCGAAAAAGAACCGTGAATTGATTGATTGAAAAATCTGCCTAGAACGATTGTCAAAATTCTTGTTGATGCTTAAATGGCACAACTGTTTGAGCGCGATCAGTCATTTAGTTTGATTGCAGCGCTCGATTTGACAGTTCTCAGAAATGTGTTTTGCGATTTTTGCAATGGATAAAAATATCAAACAGAGTATCTGTCTTAAATTTTGTATTGGAAATGGAATTTCGTTTGCCGAATCTCTGAAAATAAAAGAGAAGGCTTATGGTGAATCGACTTTATCGAAAACACGTACATATGAGTGGTTCAGTGTTTTTAACAGCGGACGAGATATGGTGGAAGATTTGCCTCGCTCTGGTCGGCCATCAACTGAAGTTTACATCTATAAAGTGAAGGAAATGGTAATTGAAAATCGTCATTTAAGTTTAAGAGAGATTGGCAATAAACTTTCTTTGTCTCGCAACCCATTCGTACCATTTTAAACGATTGGTTGGGCATAAAACATGTTGCCGCTCGACTAGTTCCAAAATATATGAATTTGAATCGTGTAAAAACCGTTGAAGACATGCTACAACAAGTTTATTCCGACCCACATTCATGAAACGCATTGTAACTGGTGATGAGACATGGTTCATGAGTTTGACATGTAAACCAGTCAACAAGCTTAAGAATGGCGCCTTACAAGTGAACCGAGACTGAAAAAACCTTATCAAAGTTGATCAAAAGTCAAAGTTGACTGTTTTTTTTTGATTATCACAGTATTGTGCACTGGGAATTCTTTCCAGAAGCTCAGACGGTGAATAAATATTACCTGAGCGTTATGCAGCGGTTGAGAGAACAAATCGTTTGTAGAAAGAAAAATCATGGTTTTGCACCATCTCACAAGGCTATCACTGTGAATGATTTTCTGACGAAAAACACAACATCGAACAACTACCGTATTCACCTGATATGGCTCTGGCTGATTTCTTTTTTTTCCAAAGCTCAAATTACCACACCGAGGTACCCGTTTTGAATCCATAGAAGACAAAAAAGAGAATTTGCGGCGAGAACAAAGGTCGAATCCGAAAGAAATTTTTTGACGTTTGGATTAGTTGTCGTAAATTTATTATTTCGGAAGTGGCCTACTTTGAAATCAATACAACAAATTTGGATGAAAAATAAATTTTTCGTGTTTCATTGACCAATTCCCTAAACTGACAGAATGTAGAAAATGTAGTTGTAGGTTTGTTTGATTATGAATAGAGAGACAGTAGTACAGTGCTTCTGTATTGTGATGATACCGAAGATGCTACATACAGATTCGCTTAAGCTGTCAAGTTTAAACTTTTCAAAATCACCTTGTAGGAAATTTAATCATTTAGGACGTAATTGGTGAATAAATTCATCCTGTTTGAAAATATTCAAGAAGTATACAGGGTGTTACATAAAAGTATGTCACAACTTGAGAGAATAAATCTACGTTCAATTTTAAGTAAAAAGGTTCATATAAACATAGGTCCGCAAAAGCTTCGTTACCGAGTTACAATGTGTTGAAATTTTCGGAAAAAATTGGTTTTTTTCTTCAAAACTCCTGCAGTTTTTGAAATATTCGGCCCAAATTTGGAATGAAAGCTATTTTTCAGCCTCCGTCATTACACGTCCTAAATTTCAACTAGAATCTACAAGGTGTTTTCTTTTCCGGAAACTTGTCTTCTTTTGCCCTTTTGATTTCGTCATCTTCGTTCAATTTAGAAACTTTTTTGACACTTGTGATTTTTTCGTATCTCCGACTGTTCTCGAGCTGAAATTATTAAACGATTGTATGCATTCGCTGAATTGAAAGCACTTCTAATTAAAAAAATGACTAATAGATAATGATTTTTTTCATTAATTTATTTATTTTGACAGTTGCTAATGTTGAACCGGTGTCTGCTCGAATTGTTTATTGAATTAACGATTCGTTTTAAGACTTTTGAAGTTATTGCTGTAAGAAATAATGGCTAATTTCACTGACGCCGAATTGGCTGATATCCATTACATGTACGGTCTGGCTGACGGAAACACAACAAAGCTAGATTACGTCAGGTGTGCTTTCCTCACTTCGAATATCCACAGAAGGTTGAGGGAAATTGGTACTTTTACTACAAATAATCATTTAGAAGGTGCAACTCAAACTATGAGAAATCCAGACATTAAGGTATTGATTTGAATCCTCATGTGAGTTCAAGAAAAATTGGAAATCAGTTGAATATTTCACCTGTTTTAGTTTGGAGGATTCTCCACGACTTTTTATTGTACCCGTTTCATATTCAACGCGTCCCTACTCTACTTTTTCGACATTTTCCTTCTTAGATAAAATCAGAGAAAATGCTCATTTTGATAGTGAAATAATGTTCACAGACGAAGCTAACTTTTCGAGAACTGCTATCACGAATTTTCACAATAATGATTATTGGGCTGAGGAAAACCCCCATTTGATTGAGGAATCTCATCATCAAGAACAATTCTCACTAAATATCTGGGACACAATAACAGTAAATTATTTTTTCGGCCTTTTTGCCTAACAGACTAAACTGTCCCGCTTATTGACTATCAATTGAGGAGGAGTTACTTTTATTGCTAGAGGATGTGCCACTGTTCATGAGAAACATAATGCTCATTCATGACGGGGCACCAGTACATTTTAGTAGAGAAGCTAAGGTATTCTTGAATAATAGAAGCAACAACCTATGGATAGGTCGAGGTGGGCCAGAACATTGGCCCCTGGTTCTCCAAACTTAAATAGTTTAGACTTTTTCTTATGGGGAAATCTCAAATGTTTAGTTTATACCACTCCAGTGAACACTGTAGAAGAATTGAGAAATCGAATAATAACCTCTTGTGACACGATATGAGATACCCCAGGAATATTTCAAAGAGTGCGTGATAATATGCGAAGAAGGACAGATGCCTGTATTCTTGGAGGTGGAGGACACTTCCAGCAATTTATTTAGTTTTTAATTGTTCTTTTTTTTAGTTTGATATTGAATAAGTATATGTTGAAACTCAGAAGATAAGCTATCAAAATAAAATGAAATTTTAGGCATACCTATCGAGTATTTCTATAAATAAGAGCTTTGCGGACCTATGTTTATATGAACTTTTTTTCTTAAAATTGCACGTAGATTTATCCCCTCCAGTTGTGACATACTATTATTCAACACCCTGTATATTAGAAAAGATAGACACTAATTTGGTGCATAGCTTAAAATAATTTCCAACTATTCTGCTGCCGAGATAGGGTCACACACGCGAAAAAAACGTCGATGTCTAACAAAAACACTTTCGTAAACCTGAAATGAAACACGTGGCTCACTGGTAGACAACCGCGGTGTAGCAATATGGCCGAAGCGTGAGTTGTCTGTAGAGTCGACTCGTGACAACGTGTGCTGCAGACGATCTACGGAGACGATGTGGCCTCGATGAGGTCGACGAAAGGAAAGAGATCGCCGAATCTCAGAAATGCAGGGATATTTAATCCTTCAGTCCAGGTAAGCACATAGTACGTTATGTGCTCAGCTTGGTCGGAGGGGTCTACTAGGCGATCTATGGCTAGAAAGCGTAGTGAACACGGTTATACCCCCCTCCTCTAAATATCGTGGTTACGCGCCTCCATATTGCCACACCGGGAGATTGAACCATGATGTATCTTTATTTGAGACATGTGAAAGAGAGAAAAAAAGTTTCATCTGGTTATCCTACTTAAATCTAAAACGATGCAGTGCGTCTGTGGCCGTCTTACTATCTTACAAACCATTTGGCAACAACGCGATGATGATAAGTGAAACTACAGAAAACCTTAATTTATGTAAGTGAGTCGTATAGTCTAGCTACTTACAAGGTGAGAGCGTGGTGCAAGGCTCTGTTTGAATCTACATATGCAATAACAAAACCTTAGGGGGGTGGGGTTGAGGGTTAGTGAAAGGCATCAACTTCGTATCTTCATTTGTCAGTTATATAAAACTAAATAGATTAAAGTTTCCTGAAAAAGAAAAGAAAAGTGCTGAAAGAAAAGAAAACAAATTACTAGCTTAAGACATATGATGAATTTGTCATGCGTTATAGAACTGCGACTACGAGTAAGTTCTAGGTTCACTAGCGCACTGATCGTCTTCAAACACTACACTCTCACACTCGTCGTTGGGATGCAAACGATACATGGATGTTTGTTCATAAACATCGATATCGAAACCTAAGACATCGATGTAACATCGTTCCTCATGAAAGATGTCACCCACACACGCAAACATATATAATATGGCCATTGCTATGGAAAAAAAGGCTCAGTATAGCAGAGAAATTTCAATCGCACTAAATAAGACCAAAACAGTCTGGAAAGTTATAAATAGACTCAATAACAATACTCGTGTTTCAAATGCGTTACCTTCCTGTGAAAATGGCGATCCTAAAATGTTGGCTAATCGCTTCAATAAATTCTTTGCTAACATTGCACCCTCGATACAAAATTCTTCAAATGGTAGACATAATAACACTGAGAAAGGATGTACCTTAAAAAATTTGATGTTGAAGAGGAAGAAATAATACACGCGTAAGGTCATTAAAAAATAAAAACGCTACAGCTTTCGATGAGGTCTCACTGAAGGTACTTGAAAAAAATATTGCCATGATTGCCTCACCCTTGGCACATATTATGAATTGAGCTTTTAAGGCAGGAATTTTTCCTGATGCCTTCAAATTGGCGGTGGTCAAGCCATTGTATAAAAAAGGGGATATTAATGAATTGGGAAACTATCGCCCTATAAGTTTGTTAACCTCATTCTCAAAACTATTTGAAAAGATCCTCGCCAGGCGAATTCAACAGTTCCTAAAAAAATTTAACATTTTAACTAAAAATCAGCATGACTTCATAAAGATGAAAACACCGATACAGCAACTTTTGAATCAACCCAAGCCATTGTTTTAGCATTAGAGAAGGGTGAATTCCCCTTTGGGACTTTTTTCTGATTGTGTGGTTCATAAATTGTTGTTGGTTAAACTGGAGAGGTGTGGCTTTAGAGACCATCAACAGAAACTGATTAAAAGTTATTTGAGTAATAGGACACAGAAAGTAACGATAAATGTAGATGGTACTTCCTACACATCTGAGGAAGAGCTACTCACTGTGGGAATCCCTCAAGGTAGCATTTTAGGGTCGCTTCTTTTTGTGATCTATATAAATGATTTTCCTGCTATAATTAAGAAAGAAACTGAGAGAATGATTATGTATGCCGACGACACTAACATCTTGGGTACAGATCCAAATTTAAATTCCTCGATAAACAAATCAGCCTCTACACTATTGAATGCTGACAGATGGTGTACTGAAAATGGTTTGATTTTGAACACAGCTTTTGTGTTGTTGTGTTGCTATATTTGAAAGATCTACCCTGGTTTTAATAAAAAAATTGAAGGAACAACAGGAAAAGAAGAATCTCGATATTTATCCCCTTGTGGATCTTTGCTCATTGGATATAATATGTGGTAAGTAAGGTCGATCAGGAGAAACAACTATTTTTGCATTCAATATTTATAGAAATATTTTAAACGCCAAAGCCCACGTGGGGTGTTGTGTGCTCCTATTTGGATTCAATCATAACGTGTACAGGGTGGGGCTTAATTGAAGAACGTTTTTGGAACGGGTAGTACACGTAACAGTGAGTAAGTGGGAGGTGATTCGACGAAGAGTTACCATTCAGTTCACAATGGTTATCTGGATAAGAGAGCACCGTGCATTCACAGTTAAGGAGTATTTAAAATCGGGATAGTCTGTCATTGTCGTGTGGCGGCGCTTAAGCCAGCGCTACACCATTGGTCGTAACGCTTCAGTTCCGAAACGTGACACAATCATCCGATGGGTACAGAATTTCAGAACGACTGCATCAGCAATAAATCCAAAACCTTAAGGTCGTCACCGAAGTGTAAGGTTACCAGCTTTCGTGGAAAGAGGGAGACAAGCTGTAATTCTCTCTGCTTTCTCAATATCTAGAGTTCTCTTAGTTTGAGTTGAACCTTTTACATGATTATTTGCAGTAAAAGTACCAGTTTCATTCTGTTGATATTCGAAAATGTTCGCATGTTACTCGATTTAGAAAGCGCACCTGATATAATCGCCCAGCTTCTGTTGTGTTTCCGTCAGCCAGACCGTATATCAGCCAATTCGGCGTAAGTAGAATAAGCCATTTTTCCTTACAGCAATAACTTCAAAAGTCCTAGAAGTAATCGTTAATTTAATAAACAATTCGAGCAGATGCTGGTTCAACTGTCAAAATAAATGAATAAATGAAAAAAATCAAAGCCTACTAGTCGTTTTAGAAATGCTTTCACTTCAGCGAATGCATACCATCGTTTAATAATTTTTTGCTCGAGAAATATTACAGGTGCCAAAAAAGCTTCTGAATTGAACGAAGATGACGAAAATTGATTGTACGCTGATCAGTGGCGTATCACAAAAAAGTTTGAGAGGGCAAAAGAAGACATGTCTCCAAAAAAGAAAGCACCTTGTTGATTTTAGTTGAAATTTAGGATGTGTAATGATGAAGGCTGTAAAAAATAGCTTGAATTCCAAATTTGGGCAGAATATCTCAAAAACTGCAGGAGTTTCGAAGAAAATAACAATTTTTTCCGTAAATTTCAACAGTCTGTAGCTACGTAACGAAGCTTTTGCGGATCTATGTTTATATGTACTTTTTTTCTTAAAATTGCACGTAGATTTACCCTTTCAAGTTGTGATATTCTATCGCAAAAGATATATGACAAAGTAGGTGTGTCTGAAGAACAACAGGGATTCCGACCAAATAGATCAACAACGGAATGCAATTTTTATATTGCGGCTGGTGGAGAAGTCCATACAGTTTGACAAACCGATGTTTATATGTTTTATAGATTTGGAAAAGGCATTCGACAGAATTCGAATGAACGATGTGATCACTATCCTTAGAAATAAAAACTTAAGCAATAAACACATAAACATAATCAAAGAACTAAATAACTCTAATAAGACGAAAGTAAAAACTACACAGGGACTTACAAGCGAGATCAAAATTAACGCAGGCATCAGACAAGGTGACAGCCTCAGCCCATGTCTATTTAATTTAATCATGGATGAAATAATAGCAGGTGTTAACCAAATGAACCAAGGCTATAAGATGGGTAACAAAACTATGAGAATACTGTGCTACGCAGATGATGCTTTACTAATAGCCGAGAATGAGGACGACCTACAACGCCTACTACAAAAGTTCAAAGTAACAGCAGAAAAATATAACATGGTAATATCTACACAGAAAACCCAATCGATGGTAATAGCGAAAGATCCAATTAGATGCAAACTAGTAGTGAACGACCATATAATAGAGCAAGTTTCACACTTTAAATACCTAGGAGTAGAAGTATCGAGCGATAGGCAACTATTACAAGAAGCAAAACAGCAGGCAATGAAAGCATCGAGAATATCTGGCTTCCTGAGAGATGTAATCTGGCGGAAAGTACATAAGCACAGAAAGCAAAGTCCGAATCTATAAAACCTGTGTGATACCCGTGATGACATATGCGGTTGAGACAAGAGCTGAGACAACAAAAACAAAACAACTAATGAGGACAACAGAGATGAGAACACTAAGAGCTATAAGAGGTATTACACGCAGAGATAGAATAAGGAATGAGGATACGCTAAGGGAGCTAGGTGTCCAGGATGTGGTGAGGTGGACAAGAGCACGTCGACGCCTATGGAGAGATCACGTAGACAGAATGGGCCCCGAACGTATGGCGAAGTGGGCAAAAACACAAAAACCCAACACTAGAAGACCCATAGGAAGGCCGAAAAAGCGATGGCATGAGTGCTGGAGCTCCGGTTCGCAGCAGGGGCTGTAACAGAAAAACAGGACATCGTCCGATTTAAAGAAGAAGAAGGAGAAGAAGTTGTGACATACTAATATGTAACCTCCTGTTTAGATATTGGAATTATCTTTCGTTTACAGTGACTAAATACTAGGTGTTCTATTCGAAATGATGAAAATAGTGTATACCTTTATCTAAAGTCATTTTGTTCTATCATTTGATCATAATCTTTGAAAAGCACGACTGAATGATTATCAGAAAGGACGTCAAATCCATCACTGGCCTGAGGATAGATTGGAGAATTCGATACTATCCAATTATAGTCCTCTTGCACACATTTACATTTAAATTTGTCACCCGATACACCCCAGCCGATAATACGCACAGTGAGTGGTAATATTTCGAATGTATTTGAATATATGATACAACAAAACGAATCAAGTTATCAGTTCTCGCAATATTGCAATATTTGATGCGAGTTCGGAGCTAACCAGATTGGTATACGTCGAGTTAAATTACATAATATCCCCATGATGATTTGGTTCATATTGTTACTTACTCTGGCTAACATAAATTAGAGTACAGAAAGAAATGTACGTGTAATAATCGATGCAACAATAAATGATTTAGAAAAAATTTGTTCTCAATTTGCTGATCTGGTTTCTTGGGTCCACATCGAAAAAAACTGACTTAAGGAATCAGTGCATGTAGAAAGCGCAAATAAGGAGCTTTTTATTCATTTATGATTTTAGCGATCAATCAGTGAATAGTTTTTCCCTTTTATACAGGGTATCCCAAGTTGAGAGACCTATTAGACCAGGGGTGCTTGAACTGTTGGATATCTTCCTCAATATTTTTAGACTACTTACGATCGACTCTGAAAGGCTGCAAGTATGTGTGTGTTGTCGTACATACACGATACACCCTTCCTACCTAACTACCTAGAAAGGGTGCACCGTAGCATATATAATAATAATAATAATAATAATAATAATAGGCCAATCACTTGCCTGCCAACACTCTACAAAATACTCACTTCATGCATATCCAATCGAATATACCAACACCTTGACGACAACAATATATTAGCAGAGGAGCAGAAAGGATGCAGAAAGAAACACCACGGGTGCAAGGAACAACTCATCATCGATTCTGTGATAATGAAACAGGCACACGTAGGGCATCGCAATGTTCATTCAGCTTTTCTCGATTATCTGAAAGCATTCGATAGTACCGCCCATTCTTGGCTTGTTGAAGTATTGCAGATATACAAAATTCACCCAGCCCTGGTAGAGTTCTTGAAGACAACAATGACACACTGGCGCACGTCTCTGCTGGTCAACATGAACAATAAATCAATTAAAACCGACGAGATACCCATACGTCGTGGAATTTTTCAAGGAGACTCTTTGAGTCCACTATGGTTCTGTTTGGCAATGAACCCATTGTCCTCAATGCTCAATAGAACTGGATACGGATTTAGGATAAAAGCAGAAAGGAATTATCTTACAATCTCCCACCTGCTGTATATGGATGACATCAAATTATATGCTTCGAACAAGAAGCAATTGGATGATTTGCTGAAAACTGTCAGTGAGTTCTCGGCAGATGTTCATATGAAATTCGGGATTGAAAATGTAAGACCCTGAACATTCAAAGAGGAAAGTCATAGATGGTGAAACACAACTTCCAAACGGTGACATTATACAGTGCATGAGAGATGGCGAAACATACAAATATCTGGGATACCAACAAGCCAGATTGTTAGACCAAAACAATCAAAGGAGAAGATTCGTTCAGAATACAGTCAGCGTCTGAAGTCTGTGCTGAAATCGATGTTGAACTCGGGGAATCTAGTCAAGGCAATTAACACCTACGCCATTCCAGTGTTGCTTTACTCATTTGGAATAATCAGATGGACTAAGACGGAGCTAGATGATATTCAAAGGCAGACCCGAACGATGCTGACAAAGTACAACAATCATCATCCAAAATCGTCTGTGATACGAACAACTTTGAAGCGGAAAGAAGGAGGACGCGGATTAATAGATGTTGTCAATTTACACACCGAACAGATAAGAAATCTCAGAGAATTCTTCTCAGCAAAAGCTCTTTCTTCTGACCTACATAGAGTGGTATCGTTGGCTGATAAGGGATATACACCTCTAAATCTTGCTACCAGAGATGACCTGCTGAATCTACCATTCCTATCAAATACTGAAAAACAAGAGCAATGGTCAAGAAAGGAATTGCATGGACGACATCACCATGAGATTAATCAACCACACATCGACAAAGAAGCCTCCAACAAATGGTTGATGAAAGGAGAATTATTCGCGGAAACAGAGGGATTCCTTATGGCCATCCAAGACCAAGTGATCGCTACAAACAACTACAAAAAATTTATTATGAAGGACGGAACATTACAAACAGATAGGTGCAGAAAATGCCATATAAGATCGGAGACGATACAGCATATTACGTCCGGATGCGAACAACTGGCCAATACAGACTATCTTCATAGGCATAATCAAGTGTGCAACATTATCCATCAGAAACTTGCACACAAGTACGGACTTCTGAATACATTCCAGCCATATTACAAGTATCAACCGGCGCCCGTATTGGAAAATGACTCTATCAGATTATACTACGATAGGCCTATTATCACTGACAGAATGGTGACGAATAATAGGCCGGACATAGTGGTGTATGATAAGAGAGCCAAGACAGCAATGCTGGTGGATGTCGCCATACCAAATAATAACAACGTGCTGAATAAGTTCCAGGAGAAAAGTCCAAATACACAGACCTTGCTATTGAGATCAAGCAGATGTGGCACCTCGACAAAATAGATATCGTTCCTGTCATCGTATCCTCGACTGGTTTAATACCCAAAACTTTGCATGATAGCCTTAAGAAATTAGAATTGCATAAGAATACCTATATAGAAATGCAAAAGCTGTAATTCTTAATACATGTAGGATAGTTAGGAAATTTCTGTCAAGTATATTGTAATCGAGCCTATTCCTTTGATTGCTAAATCTGGGAAAGGTAAATTATATCCAGCTACTAGCTGAGATAGTGCATAAGTCCGCGATAATAATATAGTTTATTCAGATTTGAAGAATGTATAACAAATAATATGAATTTCTTACCTAATAACTATTATAAGTCTGAATAAACGTTTAATCACAGAGACATTACATAATGTCTGTACGTGAATTGAACTTAAATAAACAATATATTTCTCCCATAAGTACAAAAAATAAAAATGTAAGCAAACAACAAAAACAAAAACAAAACCAACATTTCTAATTAGTACCATTGAAATTTCATAGTCACCACGAAGAAAGTTACTATCAATGTCCCTTGATATGTCGCTATCGTTGGGAAAGTCACCATCGGTGTGAAAGTCACTATCGGTGTGAAAAATCACTATATTAAGTCACTGTCGGTATAAAGGTCACGATCGGTATAAAAAGTCACTATCGGTATGAAGAGAGACTATCAGCATCAAAGTCACTAATTTGGTATTTTATTGTCACATATCTGATTAAGGCAGCTGATTTATAACATTAAAAAAGATTTGCCTGCCACTTCGTTGTATCCATCTTCTTATTTTTCTCTTGAAATTCTTATACATATAGGCTGTTCTTAATTCTTGAGGCAACATGGCATATATTCTTGGTGCCAAATAGGTAAAGGATCGTTGCCCAACTCTTTTCTCAGCTCTCGGGTTTCAAATCTATTTTTCTTGTTTCTGGTAGAATAAATATGTTCTATTGAATTCAATTGTATTTTTCCTTGAAATGTGTGAAACAAAATGTGAGCCGAGAACAGCTGATGAATGTCAGCTATTCCTGATAATCTATACAGTTCGTCTCCATCAGAGGTAAGTGGTCTCCCAAAAATAATCCTCAACAACCATTTTTGCATTGTTTCGATCTTTTTTAGTTGATTCTCGTAAGCACCCCCCCAACCTATAATACCATATGATAAGTGGGATTCCACGAGAGCAAAATAGATTATGCGTAGGTGCTTGACGTCAAGAATCTTCCTTAAATATCTGAATTTATAAAGCAGCCCTCTTAACTTCTTAACTATATTATCGACATGTTTATTCCATCTCATATGTCTGTCGAGGGTAATTCCTAAGTATTTTATACTCTCCGCTGCAGGTATGATGGTGGAATTGTCGACGTGTAGGGGACCCATTTGTGGCAGACCAGATGCATATGATACAAATGGTAAGTAAAATGTCTTTTCTAGATTGAGAGTCAGCTTATTACATTCGAACCACTTTTTAATTTGTAGAAAATCACATTCTGCATATTTTTTAACTCTTTCCAGGATTTACTTTCATAAAAATAGCAGCGTCATCTGCAAAACATATAATTAGTCCTTTTGTTTCCATTAACAGAAGATTGTTTATATATATTGTAAATAGGATCGGACCTAGTACTGTTCCTTGTGGTACTCCGTATGTTACTTCTTTCACACTGCTTCTATATTCTCCGATTTCCACCATTTGTTTGCGATCTGTTAAATAACTTTTCATCAAATCATATCCTTTTCCCTGAAGCCACACCGGTAAAGCTTATCTAATAGTTTCTTGTGAGATACAGTATCAAAGGCCTTAGCAAGATCTATAAATATGCAGAGGGCTGGGATTTTTCATTTAGACATTTGTATATCTTTTAGTTAGTTGTCCGATCGCATCTTGAGTTGATTTACCCGTCTAAAACCAAATTGATTTTCGGCAATAATTTGATATTTGTCCATAAACCCAATGATACGTTTTTTTATAATCTTTTCTATAATTTTATTTATATTCGACACTAGCGATATGGGCCTGTAATTTTGTAGTAAAGTTTTGTCACCAGATTTATAAATAGGTTTAATTACTCCAATTTTAAGTATATCAGGATAAACTCCAGTTTCGAAACAAAGGTTGGACATATGTGCAATAGGTTCTGATATATATTCCTTTATATTTTTCAACACCTCTGATCTAATGCCATCGTGTCCAGATGCCTTTTTGTCTTTAAGTTCTGTTATGATCTTTTTCACTTCTTCTGAATCTGTTGGGTAAAAAAATAAAGTTTTATTTAAAATGGCTCGACCTGTTCAAATCCTCCGGATCTTTTATTTTTTCCGCATATTTTTTCCTAGAGAATTAAAATATTCATTGAATTCATCAGCTATATTTTGTTTATCACTAATTAATTTATTTTCTGCATTTTTATTTGTTCTATTTTTAATTCATCTTTCTTTTTGTTACAGATCTCCCTACACAATCCCACAAAGCTTTCGATCTGGACTTGTTTTCTGTTATTTTATCTTGAAAGTATTGTTTTTTGATTTATTTATAAGTTTATGTAATAGATTTCTATAATTAATATATTCCTCTCTGAGTTCCAGATTATTTAAATTCTGTGAAACTCTTTTATATAGGTCATTCTTTCTGTTTATAGACTGAAGAAGGGCTGGCGTTATCCAGTCCTTTTATTGGATTTTTACTTTTTTATTTACTCTAGATGTATTAATTGCTATCTGCTCATTTAATATATTAATAAACCTTTCAGTAAAATTGTTTACGTCCTCTCCTGTATCCCTTTTGTACCAATTTACTGAATTTAGTGATGTTTTTAATCGGTCATAGTTTATGAATTTTTTTATTTTTAAGTTTGCCTGCAAAAGATTTGTTGGTGGTTTAATATCTTTAAGGCATAATATTATTGGATAATGATCTGTGATATGTTGCTGAACTATAAAGGCTGCCTGACTCTCCAGGGAGGTGTTTTCATCAGTTTTTAGGAAAATATGATCGAGACAACTATTACTAGAGGGTCTGGTGTAGCTATTAATGTAAGATTCGTATCCAAAAGAATTTAAAATATTTTTATATTCATCAACATATTCATCAACAGCTGATAAGTTTATATTCATATCCCCAATTATTATATGATACTTTGCTGTATTAGATTTTCTTATATAGTTATATAAATTTTCATGAAACAATTTTATATTAGAGCTTGGTGAGCGATAAATGCTTGTTATTTTCAATGTTTTATTCAATAATTTGATATTTACTTTTACTGCTGTGCTTTCACCTAGTGACACAACATCATACTTGAATTTCAGTTCTTTTGCTATATATACAAGAACTCCATCATTTCTGTTGTATTGCCCATTGCTATAAACACATGAGTATCCTTCGATATTGAATAATTCGATATTTCCTATTTGAAAAGTTTCTGAAAGTATAATTGCATGAAATTTTTGAGAGCTTCCTCTAAGAAAAAGCCTGAACTCATTTAAATTTTTTCCACACTCCTAATATTTATGTGTAAAATCTTTAGATGTTCGGATACACTGTAAAGTTGCAGTTCCGTTAAATTATCAATAAGTTTTGTTTT
Organism: Cryptolaemus montrouzieri; assembly: GCA_013387265.2. Taxonomy (NCBI): domain Eukaryota; kingdom Metazoa; phylum Arthropoda; class Insecta; order Coleoptera; family Coccinellidae; genus Cryptolaemus; species Cryptolaemus montrouzieri. The sequence continues at coordinate 7,405,866 of JABFTP020000124.1, forward strand.
GTAAGTATGAGTATTATAATCCCTTATATAAGAATCCATTTCCTTTTGAAGAATTATTTATTTATCATTTGTTTACTATTTTCATGCCGAATCTATTCTTCCTCTTTGAATTCCAGCTAATCTAGCGCTGGTCTTAATTGGTTGGTTTTTGACCTTGTGCTTTTCTCTATTGCTAGAAAGTTGACTCCAAATTTGTGATGCCGATGATTCTGTCTCCACCACACTCTCACCGATATTAGGTTCACCTCCAATCTCCCGTTCTAATTGTGCGATTTTCAGCTCTTTAATGGTGTACGACTTCTGGCCAATGTGTAATATATTTCCTTTAATAAACGACTTAGTAGAAGAGTGGGCTCTGGCTTCCATCAAGTGCTTTCTCAGAATTTTGTTATCTTCTCTTTGCCTAAATGTTAAATCTGGAGATATTGTAATGTTTGTTCCCTTCAAGAGACTTCCCTTAGATAGTATCAATTTCTTCTTAAAATAAGAGGTAAATTCAACTTTAATTGGAGAACCTGGGTAACCTCCAAGTGAATACAAATCGGATATGTCAGTGTCTTTAATTTCGACTTTAAGCAGACTTTTTAGAGTTTCTGAGATGGATCCCAAAGAAATATCACGAGGTTCTTCGTTCAGACCGAAAACTATCAAACTTTTTTTCTTCGAGTTCCTCTCTAATATTTCCAACTTTTCTTTAAGTCGACTATTTTCCTTCTCTACTTGTTCTAGTCTCTCCTGTAAGGCCCCAATCTTCAAAAGAATATTTGCCTCACTAGCCTTAATCGATTTTGTAATTTCTGGTTTAGACCTTATTATTTCATCGAATACGTCCTGTATAGACAAATTCTTCTCCTGTGGCATATTCAGGCAGGTACTGTAGTGTATGGTACTTTTAGAGACCGTACAGATGTCCCAGTTTGTTATTATTTATTTCAAGATAATGGTAACCCTGGCAAGTACTTGAATTGTAATAAAGTCTTATTATTAATGCCGGTTAAAGAACTAGTAGTACAGCATTAACTATAGTTGCAATTTATTTGTTAGTATTTTGTACAACTCACTGCGTGATCCTATAATTTTCGGTGAAACTTTTCCTAATTTAAATTGCTTATTACTTCGAACACTTAATTAAAATACTATTTGATACTAAAGGTCAACATTCATATATATATATATAGATATAAGCTTTCCGCACAATATACATTATGTCAAGGTTTGGGTAAGGTTTAGTTAGGTTCTTCTCTATAATATCAATGAAAATACTCATAGTTATTCAAAATTGCTAGTTTATTTGTTGTTACAAAACAAATATTACATATGGTGTTAAACTAAACTAAGCAGTGACTTTGAATGTTGAAGCGTGGCACTGCATGTTCCCAGCATACTTTTCATAAGATGGTACGTAACCACTGAGTGCTAATCACAAGCATGATGACATATGCTCGTTTGTAAGTCAATTGCGATATTTGACATAATTATCTTAATTTCAGAAAATGCAGACTCGTACAAGTAAGTCGACCCAAACATAGCCGTCAGTTGAAGGGCGATTTGCCTTAGATTCGGATATGTATCTTCAGATATGAAACACCAGAAATCTGTATCAGATGTTGTAGCTTTGTGATGTATCTTCTTCTGAGCGTGCCTATCCGTTCCGGATGTTGGCGATAAGCAAAGCAATTTGTACTTTGTTGACTGCTGTTCTAAACAGCCCTCTTGTAGACATAGAAAACCAAGTTCTGAGGTTTTTCATCCAGGAGATTCTGCGCCTTCCAGGCCCTCTCTTGCCTAAAACCTTTCCCTGTAGTATTAACTGGAGCAGACCATATCTTTTTTGATTCCTCATTATGTGTCCGAAATATTCTAATTTGCGTTGTTTAACGATGTTCATTATTTCGGTCTCTTTTTGTAGTGTTTCTAAGACTCTTTTGTTGGAAACACGATCCACCCAGGAAATTCTAAGAATTCGTCTGTATAGCCACATCTCAAAGGCTTCAAGTTTTTTTGTAGATGCTTCCGTCAGGGTCCAGGACTCGGCACCGTATAGAAGCACAGACCAGACATAACATTTGAGTAGTCTTAGTTTGGTATGTATATTAAGATCTCTACTCTTAAATAGGTTTCCCATTTTAACGAAAGTGGCTCTTGCTTTTTCTATGCGGCATTTTATTTCCACAGAGTGATCCCATTGCTCATTAATCGTAGTGCCCAAATATGTGTAATTAGTTACTCTTTCAATTTGTTGATTATTAATTACTAGTTGGTCAGGAGGTGTATTTTGTTTGCTAATTACCATGAATTTGGTCTTCTTGATGTTAAGAGACAATCCGTACTCAGAGCTAGCTTTAAAGACACGATTCATAAATTCTTGAAGACCTTCGAGAGAATCAGCGAACACAACAGTATCGTCAGCGTAACGTATATTGTTCAATCTCTGTCCATTAACCAACACTCCAGCATCCTCATTTTCCAGTGTGTTAAATATGTGTTCTGAGTACAGGTTGAACAAAGTGGGGATAAGACACAGCCCAGTCTAACACCGCGTCTTATATTTACATCTTCTGAGTAATCACCATCGACTCTAATATTTGCTGTTTGATGCCAATACAGATTTATTATAAGACGCAAATCTTTCTCGTCGATGCCGATTGTTCTTAAAACCTCTATCATTTTATTGTGCTGGACCCTATCGAAGGCTTTTGGTAATCTATAAGACAGACGTATACATCACAACCAACATCCCTGCATCGCTGGAATAGGACCTGAAGAGCAAATAAAGCCTCTCTAGTTCCTAGTGCATTTCTAAATCCGAATTGTGTGTCTGATATATGTTCCTCGCATTTATTATATATACGTTTGTGAATTATCTTCAGAAATAATTTGAGTAGGTGGCTCATGAGGCTGATTAGTCTATAGTCTTCGCATTGTTTTGCACTGGCTTTTTAGGTATTGGAATAAATGTGGACTTTAGCCAGTCTCGAGGAATATCTACGGTGTCGTAAATATGGTTAAATATATTTGTCAGCCATTTTATTCCGTCTCCGTCCAGCAATTTCAGGAACTCGGCATGAAGGTCATCCGGTCCTGGAGCCTTTCCATCCTTCATCTGTTCAATGGACTTGTGCACTTCGTCAGAGGTGATGGGTGGACCCGCGTCAGCGTTGATTACTGGTTCGTTATTTCTCTCATCTTGGAACAGAGTGCTGATATATTTCTTCCAGGTATTAATTGATGATGTATATCTGATATAATCTGGACCAACTCATTTTCAACAGAACATGAGTTCATATTAAACTGATTCGCTATTTCAGTAGCTAATTCCTCCATGTTTTTACATGAAAAAGAATAACTCATAAATGATGCAATATTTGCCAGTGTACTGCAATCATTAAAATGCATTTCGAATTGTACCAAAATATTTGATAATTCAGCCTCATCCGTTTTATATTTCAACTGAGGAATCGTTGCTTTCAAAGACGGAAAAGGTTTCAGATCCTTTCTTTTCAGTTGATCTATCATAAGTTGCAATTCACTTTTGAATTCGTTTACTGCGCTAATCATCTCAATAATAGTTTTTCCTTTACCTTGAAGCTCCAAGGTAATGGTGTTCAAGTGCATTGTGCTGTCAGTTAAAATGCCAAATCAGTCAGCCATTTTTCCTTTTTCAACATCTGGGTGTCATCACCTCTTCTGTCTAGAAAAGCTGTTATTTTGGGCAATTATACTTGAAACTTTTCTAGGAATTTTCCGCGACTCAACCACATGACGTCCCTGTAAAGAACTAAATCAGTTCAGCTGACTCCCTATCTTCCAACTGCAACTTAAAGAGCCGCCGTTGCAAGCTACGTGAACGGATGGAATTCAGAATTTTTGTTGCAATGTCCATAATTTCCTCCCTGTTTAAAACTTTTGAACACAAAACTTGTTGATGTATAATGCAATGGAATGAAAAAATGAAGGGAAATCTTCATTGGCTCGACAAAATGCCACAAAACCGTTTTTGTTTCCAGTCATTGCTGGTGCTATAGTTAGCTTGTAGTTTTGTACAAAATTGAACAAACCGTCATATATATCTTCCCCTTCAGAGGAATGATTATCAGAAATTCTTCCTCAGCCAACATGTCTTTGAATACAATCCGAATAAAAGCACACAGCTGGGCAGTGTCTGTCATATTGGTGGATTCGTGGAACTTCAAGGAAAAGTATGTACATTTCATGACATCATGTTTAAGTTTATCTGCCTTGTTCTAACTCATGACTACAATACGCCTTGTGACATTCGGACGAGGTAACTGAAGTTCTCTAATAGCAGACATGATTTCTGTTCTAGATTTGGAATCTCCACCCGCTTCAATAAATGCTTTCTTCACAACCGATCCATCTTCGAATGGTTTCTTGTGTATATATGAGATATTTTAAATGACGCGATCGTAGCAGCTTTTGATTGTTTGGCTGGTCTTGTGAACATGAATTGTTCTTTTTTCAAACAGAATATCAAATCACGTACTTTTCGTTTTCTTAATTCACTCTGTGGCGGAAAATCTTTTTCTTCGTTTTTATGAACGTTTTTATGATGCCTTTCTGAGTTACCATGCTTAGGTAAAAAAACTGACGCACGACAAATAAGGCTAAAGCACTTATCATTCACCATACAAAAGAAAAATTCTTCCAATCGTTAATAAAATGATACGTTTTAAATTTCTGCTCTGCACCCATTTTGTACTATTTGATAATAAACTTTGTATCGACGTATTAGTGCCTTCAAATTACAATTGAGAATTACTTCAATTCCTGCAGGCGGAACTGTGCAAATTTGAAAGAAAACTCTTCTCAATTGGAGACGTAACCCCCCTGCAATAAGGAATTTCTACTAAAAATTCGATAACCGCGACCGGAGAGCTATGTTTACTATAAATCCCGTAAGCGGCAAAAATAAATAAGAGATATTTGATCAACTAGAGTTTAAAGGAAAAATCAGAGAAATAGAAAACAAAAAATCCAACGAAAACCACTGTGTGACTTACCCCTGGATCCCTGCGTCTAAAGGTGAGAAGAGCCCTCTTTGAGTATGCTGACACTGGATATTCTGTGGATCACGATATGCGGCACTGTTTTAGATATTGTGCGAAAATATATTCTAGTTGAGCAAATTCGCGTTAGTCGGGCGAGAATCTCACCGATTTTTCCAAATAGCGAAAACCACGTGTTGGTTGAGATCCTAAACTCATCTGCCGGAGATGTGTGTGGCTTCCGGACTGTACGCGCATGTCGGTTCTTCTTGGGGTAGGTACTTAGATAGCGATACTCAATATAGTAGGGGAGCCCAGAGGGCTAAATGAGTTTTCACTCCAGCTCTTTGAAGACCTATTGGATTATAAAGATTAGATGTTAAACAGAAAATAAGTTTATATGATGTATACCTTTTTAGTGGTGGGGGAAATTTCTGTGAATTTGCAAAATGTAAAAAAGATAGTTATAAAAAAATCCTCAAGCGTGTCAGTGTTCGTTAACGTAAACGGTCTACGAACTCCTGTTTACAAAGAGATATTAGTCTGACAGATTTCTCGTTGAGGATAGCTGTATTAAACGATAGAAGTTAAGAAAAATATGTTTTTTCTCGGGCTCGTCAGAAATTCAAAAGAAACGTTAAATAAACTACAAAAGTATACTGTTATAAAGACTGACGATTTGGAGGTGACCAAAGGTTTATGGCCAATATTTAAAAGTGCAAAAAAATCGTGATATCGAAATACTCGAGCGCGTCAGAATTTCATACAGGTGGTCCAGCTCAATATTCTAGAGGTGTGAGCTCTTAATCTGATGAGTTTGTAAACGAATTTTTTAATCTGACAATTAAAAATAAAATTAATTTTTTTTAATTTTTATTGTAAATTTTTATATAAAGAATTGAAAGCAGAGAATATTAATAAATAAAAATATAATTATATTTTTATAATTAATTTTCATCGTCTGTTGAATCTTCGTCGAACTGGAAATTCAAGTCTGATTGATCATTTTCATCCATATCTTGCGTATCTGTAACAACAAATAGTTATGATCTTAACAATCTATTCTTTATTAAATAACATTATCACAGCAATATAAACTTACCAGATTCAGAAGTATTTCCTAAAATCTCAGGTGTGACGACAATATCCTCGTACGCTTCTGGCAGCTGATTCCCCGTAAACCACACCATCTCCAATTTCCCTTCTTCATTTTTCCAACCAAAGTCTGTCGGTGACATCTCACTAGCAATACGAAAATGTGCATTTCTCCACAAACATGCAATATATTTTGTTCTTAATAAGTGTTGTCGTAGCTCAGATTTTCGTGATTTTCTTTTAATTGGTTTGGCTCGACGATACTCCAAAACACTCAAAGATTTTTTTAAAGTTTCTGAAGTAAAATAAATAATTTTTTCAAGTGTCTCTTGTGCACAAAATACACATTTCTTTTTATCTTCATTATCACCACTCATTTTCGTAAAACACAATTAAATTCACTACATTTATTTCATAAAATACAATAAACAAACTAGATCGTTGTAAACAGATAAACACGGACGCGTTGTTGTGATCAGCTGTAACAGCAACATGGCGGCAAAGAGCAGTGTGGGGCAGTGCAAGAGAGTAAGACATAGAAAAAGAGTGAGAAAGGTTGAGAGGCGTGGAGCGGGAAATACACAACTCCCAGTAGTTGTACATATTATACTCTAATGATAATTTTAGGTATTTAGGCTCACGAAAATCGGCAGAATATGTCATGCCTATAATTTTTAAACAATTTTCTTTAAAATGAAAGAAACGAAATTTGCGCTCGAAAATTTTAAGGTAGCAATTTTTTTTGCAACTTTGTTACTGGCTCAATTTTTTATGTCACGCTCAAATTGTCAGATTTGTTCATTTTCTGCATGTAATTAACTTGGAACGTTTAAATCTGACGCGCTCGAGTTTATTTGAGGATCGATTTTTTTTTACTATTCTGATCGACTGCCCTAGACGCTCTCCACTATATTGAGAGACCATACTAGGTAGAAGTACTCAACAGAGTACGAAGATCCTCCCCTAATATTAAACTGCTAAGCTCAAGACACATACAAAATCCCCGCTTGGGCTCCCCTACTAATAGTAATGAAAATGAGTAATTTACTTATCTAAAGATAATCACACGCCTGAATATATAATTGCGGACATGAAATTTAAGGAATATATTATTTTAAAATGAAAATAAGTACTAAATATGCGTTTTAATACGCAACATCAATGACATCTTTCATTCATACTCAAAATCAATGACTTTATAGCTTTGTGATCCATTTCGTTCCAAACTTTGATCAGTCTGTTTTAAATCTCACTTACGGTAGCTGGAATGTTTTGCGGGCTTCTTGATCTTCTATTCAGACTCTTCCACACATATTCGATGGGATTGAGGTCAGGAATTCGTGAAGTCTACTCCATTGAAGTGATTTCGTGATCTTGAAGGTAGTTCACAACGATGTGAGTCTAGTGAAGTCTGGCGCTATCATGCATAAACAATTTTCACATACATTACCGAAATGGTACAATATGTTCTTCTATAATGTATATGACGTACTTCTGAGCATTCACAGCTATATTTGGCATTTGTTTATCTATGTTCATAAAGAAAATTCGTCGGTCAATCGTATCACCAAAGAAAAAGTGGACCATCCTGTATAACTTATGTCATCGAAGTTTTGACACATTCTGAAGAATGAAAATGTATCGCCGTTGTTGCTCGAGGTCGTCCTTGCTCATGACTACCAGTCGAATGGGACACACAGTGATTAGTAGCCTACAGATTTGATATATTGGAATTCTACGTTCATTTCATAGCACAATGTATATTGTATCAGTTTCCGAAGGTTCTTCTTGATTAAAACGGGCTCAGCGTTTCAAAACAACTCATATTTTTGCTCATTTGTGCACCTCATTTGCATCAATGTCAAATGTCGCGGCATGTCATTTTAATGATTCTCCATTGTGACAAAATTCTGGATTCCAATCTATTTTGCAGATCCTTCCATTATTTTTCCAATATCTCAGTGCCGTATTCAACGAAAACAAACGTGTAATTTTTCCTGAATACAAAGTTACTACGTATGATTCAAGGTATCATCATCACTCAAGGAATAATCAATAATATAACCTTCTCGATGCCACGAGAAATTACTAGCTCCTTTATGACATCATCTATATGACCTTTGAAGTTCTACAACCATCTGTCATCTAAGTTAACGAAGGGGGCAATAATAAGGACCCTCGATACGCATCAGGATATGGACTCTTACTTATACAATTTGCGACTCTATTAAGTCAGCCTGTCAATAAGCTCTTCTAATTTCAACGACCGTCCTATTTAATTTCGAATGAATCACCAAATAGTTACTGATCTTTGCATATTGAATGTTTAATGCGGTTCTTAAATATACATACAAATTAATTCACTGATAGATATGGTGAAAATATTGTCATTATTAGATTATATATAACCAGAAATGAGTTTGATTTAGCTACGATTTGATGATATTTGTCTTTGAAAACAAAAATGAGGCATTCAATATCCACTATTTGATTTTGGTATTGAAAATACGTGTTCCTATTCAAAAAATCGGCCTTGCCTTCTAATAACTCTGGTAAAAACCAAATTTAAAGAACGATGGATAGACTAGGAAAAAATTCAGAAACTTCTTCACTAGATATGTCTGGGGTACAGCAGGGATCTGTGCTGGGGCCGGTATTTTTTTCTTCTTTACACTGCAGATATTTTCAAGAAATTGATTCTTGTAAGGTTCGTACTTTTGCGGATGACATCCAGCTTTTTTACAGTTCTGACGCTCTGCGGAAATTATCAACGCCGATTTGTCTAAAATTTTTAGTACACGTGGCACATGGTCTTAAATTAAATACTAGTAAGTGTGATTTCATACTGTTTGGTACGAAATCTACTAGAAAGCTTATTGACTCGGACTTTGTTGTTGAGATCTCGGGGGAATCAATAGCTGTGAAGAGCTCTGTGAGGAACATCGGTGTTATTTTTGAATGCGGCTTTCGTTTTCAGGCTTATATTTGAATGTTATGCAGCCTTAAAGGCATTATACATGAATGCTAGAGTTCTTAATTTCAAATTCAGAAAAAAACTAGTTGACACATTAGTGCTACCTATTCTGAATTATGCTTTGGTTGTCGTATTTCTTTGCTTGGACAAGCTAACGCAAAATAGACTGCTGCGTGTTCAGAATGCATGCTGCCGATTCGTCTACCGTTTGCGGAAATATGATCATGTTTCTGCCCAAAGTCAAGACTTGAAGTGGCAGAATATTCATCACTTATTTCAATTAAGCCTTACTACATTAGTACAACGCATTTTACATTCGAGTGGACCTTCGTACCTACATAAGAAATTAATATATAGAAGTGATATGCTCAATACTAATCTGGGAAATCGTCTTACACTTTTTCTGCCTAGATTCCATTTGGTTTTTTTCAGAAAATCGTTCACATATAACTCTGTGAATATTTATAATCAGGTTTCAAATAGTTTCAAAAATCTTTCAACAATTTCAATGCGTACTCGCCTGAAACAACACCTAATCCATTTGCAACAGATTGGGCTTGATTAGTTTGGTAAATGTTTCTTTTCTTCTTTCTTTACAATTGATTTTGCTCGTTTTTGTTCTTGCTGACCTCCTTTATCTAGTTTCGCGGTTAACTTGTATGGCTTTTGCATTCTTCTTGTAAAACAATGGTATTTCATTTTTGTTCTTTTATTTCAATCTATAATTATATTATACAGGGTGTTTCCGAATACGATGTCATAAATGAAGGATGCGAATCCTGAATGATTTGAGCAAGAAAGTTCGAAGAACCAATGGTCAAAAATGCTTCGTTGCCGAGATACAGGGTGTTAAAGTTGAGAAAATTTTCGATTTTCTCTCGATAAAACCTAGACTTCTCAAGATTTCGGGCTCAAATTTTCCACATAAGTTACTGAACACAATCTGAATCACCAGGTGAGGCCAAATTTTGAAACAGTATACAGGGTGATACTTTTTCATGGGCCATGTTCCATTTTACCCTCGGAACTTTTTTTGGTACGCCACTGGCACTAACAAAAATAAAATCGAATAGATCATTCAATTTGAAATTTTTTGACTCCTCCATTTTGATCGTAACTATCACCGTTTCTAAGATATTAATTATTGAAAATAATCCAATAGTTTTCCCATATCGAAGCCATGGAGATATTATCTTAATAACTGATGCAATTTTTCAGGAATTGAGCTAAAATTTACATCAGATATCTCCTTATTGTATGTTTATAACAAATTGAGGCAGAAATTCCTGACATTATACAGGGTGTTATTTTTTCACGTGCATTTTCCTCTTTTGCCCCTGAACTTTTTGTGGTGCGCTACTGGTATATTCTGAAAACAGAATAAAACAGATTATTCAAAGTGAAAACTTTTCTGTGCCTTGTATTTTTCCGTATCTGCCACCATTTTCGAAAATTAATCAACAACGCCCGAACAGGCTACCCTTTGCCTCCGTATATTTTTTCGGTGCATAACTGACGTTTTTCGTAATCAGAAACAGATTTTTCATTCAATTCGGATAATTTTGAGCTCATCTTGATCCTCATGTCTTTCACCGTTTTGAATTTAAAATCATCAGAATTTATCGTGTCTTCCTCATATCAGAACACGTTGGTGATCTTCAAGCTTTCAATACGGAAGGACTATACGATTACTTTTCTTGATTAATATCTCGAAAATGGTGGCAGATACGGAAAAATACAAGGCACAGAAAAGTTTTCGCATTGAATAATCTGTTTGATTCTGTTTTCAGAATATACCAGTAGCGCACCACAAAAAGTTCAGGGGCAAAAGAGGAAAATGCACGTGAAAAATAACACCCTGTATACTGTCAGAATTTCTGCCTAATTTTGTTATAAACATACAATAAGGAGATATCTGATGTAAATTTTAGCTCAATTCCTGAAAAATTACATCAGTTATTAAGATAATATCTCCATGGCCTCGATATGGGAAAACTATTGATTATTTTCAATAATTAATATCTCAGAAACGGTGATAGTTACGATCAAAATGCAAGAGTCAAAAAAAATTTCAAATTGAATGATCTATTCGATTTTATTTTTTGTTAGTGCTAGTGGCGTACCAAAAAAAAGTTCCGAGGGTAAAAATGGAACATGGCCCATGAAAAAGTATCACCCTGTATACTGTTTCAAAATTTGGCCTCACCTGGTGATTCAGATTGTGTTTAATAGCTTATGTGGAAAATTTGAGCCCGAAATCTTGAGAAGTCTAGGTTTTATCGAGAGAAAATCGAAAATTTTCTCAACTTTAACACCCTGTATCTCGGCAACGAAGCATTTTGACCATTGGTTCTTCGAACTTTCTTGCTCAAATCATTCAGGGATTCGCATCCTTCATTTATGACATCTTATTCGGAAACACCCTGTATATTAAGGTTAAGTAGGAATTGCTCTGCTACACTTCATCTTAAGTGTTATTCTGTTAGCAAGATAAATTGCTCACAAATGAAGACCTTTTATTATTATTTATTATTATTATTAAATTTTTCCAAGAATTCACTCCTGGCTAATTATTCAACTGCTCCTATACTTTCTCAAGAAACTTCATGATGACAAAGTGATTTACTTGAAAGTTGCCATAAACGCAAATGTTTTCAGAAATGATGGAGTGTAAAAAAATTTCGTTGTATGTGCAAATCCCCAGCAAATGAAATACTGAGGCAAATCCATAATCTATTTTGCTTTAGGACTAATGAAGCTTTACTGTCTGACATCTTAAAAATAGGTGAACAGGTTTCTCCTGCAAGTTGTTAATGGCAACTTTATCGATATTGTTTCATTTGGTAATCAATACCTTACTTCTAGTAGATCTATAGTATGTACCTCGCAGCATTTTTAGATACATTTCGTGAGAAATTCTACCTTCTAGAGACGTGCTCTTGGTGATTCAGAGTTTTCTCCTCATATTCTACTATATCCACAAAGTAAGGTGACAATTCATTCAAAGTGCGTGAGCAAATGGACTTAGAAATAGGACTTAGTCTTTGATATCTGCACCAAGAACAACATCAAAATGTTTATTAGTGTGTAAGAAACGCTTCGTTTTGTAAGCTCCAAGAAGTGAATTTTTCGATTTTCATAATGTCTGCATTTCTTGAGCGAAGCATTTGTATTAAATTCTGTTTTCTGATTCAATTTTCTGCTGTTAATTCAGTGAGGATGATGTAAAAGCCCTTGGTGTTGAGGCTGTGTCGCAAAAACATGTTTTCCTGTGGTATGTTCCAAAATGATCGAGAACGTATAGAAGACGAAGAAGAAAAATTGGTTTTTCTTCAAAACTCCTGCAGTTTTTGAGATCTTCAGCCCAAATTTGGAATGCAAGCTTCTTTTTGCAGCCTCCATCATTACACGTCCTAGATTTTTCTGAAATTCACAAGGTATTTTCTTTTCAGAGGCCATGTCTCCTTTTGCCCTTTCAAACATTTTTGCAGTACGCCATTGATCAGCGTACAATCAATTTCCGTCATCTTCGTTCCATTTAGAAACTTTTTTGACAATCGAAATTTTTTCGTATCTCCAACCTTTTTGAGTGAAAAATTATTGAGTTTGAATTAATTGAACTGTATGTTATTAAACATAACAAATAATAGAAATACTCGATAGGTATGAACAAAATTTGATTTTATTCTGATAGCTCGTCTTCTGGGACTCAACTTATACTTATTCAATATCAAACTAAAAAAGAACAATTAAAAAAAACTAAATCAATTGCTAGAAGTGTACTCCAGCTCCAAGAATACAGACCATTGTCTTTCTTCGCATATTACCAAGCACTCTTTGAAATATTCCTGGGGTATTTCTTATCGTGTCACAAGGGGTTATAATTCGATTTCTCAATTCTTCTACAGTGTCCACTGAAGTGGTATGAACTGAACTTTTGAAATATCCCCATAAGAAAAAGTCCAAACTATTTAAGTCTGGGGACCTAGGAGGCCATGGTTCTGGACCACCCCGCCCTGCCCATCGGTTGTTGAATGTATTATTCAAGAATTCCTCAACTTCTTCACTGAAATGTGCTGGTGCTTCGTCATGCATGAACCACATTATGTTTCTCATCATAAGTGGTACATCCTCAAGCAATAAAGGTAACTCCTCTTCGAGAAATTGCCGATAAGCGAGACCGTTTAGTCTGTTATGCAAAAAAATGGCCCAATCAAATAATTTCCAATTATTCAGACCCAGACATTTAGTGCGAATTGTTCTTGATGATGAGATTCTTCAATCAAATGGGGGTTTTCCTCTTCCCAATAATGATTGTTGTGAAAATTTGTGAAAGCAGTTCTCGAATAGTTAGCTTCGTCTATGAACATTATTTCACTATCTAAATGAGCATTTTCTCTAATTTTATCTAAGAACCATAGGCAGAAATTCAGTCTTGAAGGAAAATCTCGAGTAAGTAGAGTTTGGACGCGTTGAATATGAAACGGGTACAATAAAAAGTCGTGGAGAATCCTCCAAACTAGAACATGGAAATATTCAACTGATTTCCAATGTTTCTTGTACTCACATGAGGGTTCAAATCAATACAATTCAAAACTGCTTCCTCATTATCTGGAGTTCTCATTCTCAAAAGTACCAGTTTTCCTCAACCTTCTGTGGATATTTGAAAATGTTCGCCTATCTGGTGTTACTCGGTTTGGAAAGCGCTCCTGATATAATTGCCTAGCTTCTGTTATGTTTCCGTCAGCCAGACCGTACATGTAATAGATATCAACCCATTTCGGAGTTAGTGAAATTAGCCATTTTTTCTTACAGCAATAAAGTCAAAAGCTTCAAAACTAATCGTTAGATTAATAAACAATTTGAGTAGACACTGGTTCAGTTCAAGCAACATATAAATAAACAAATGCATGAAAAAAATCAAAGCCTACTAGTCATTTTTTTTAATTAGAACTGCTTTCAATTCAGCGAATGCATACAATCGTTTAATATTTTTTTGCTCGAGAACGGTCGGAGATACGAAAAAATTACAAGCGTCAAAAAAGTTTTTAAATTGATTGAAGATGCCGAAAATTGATTGTACCCTGATCAGTGGCGTACTGCAAAAAAATTTGAAAGGGCAAAATAGGATATGGCTCCGGAAAAGAGGACATCTTGTAGATTCTTGTTAAAATTTACGACGTGTAATGATGGAGGCTGTAAAAAATAGCTTGCATTCCGAATTTGGGCCGAATATTTCAAAAACTGCAGGAGTTTTGAAGAAAAAAACAATATTTTCCGGAAATTTCAACACCCTGTAGCCTCGTAACGAAACATTTGCGGACCTTTGTTTATATGAACTTTTTTCTTAAAATTGCACGTAGATTCACCCTCTCAAGTTGTGACATACTATTATGTAACACCCTGTATAATTAACATTCAATAGTGTTCTATTCGATAATTAAAGTATTATGAAAAAAAATGACAATTTTAATAACTCCTCCTTTTTTTTTCCAAAAACTAGTAACAAAATAACAAAGAAGGTTATAAGTGGAAAAATCTTTGAAAAGAAGATCAGTGTTGAAATAAAATATACTTTTATTGGATCAAAAATAGTCTTAGATAGTTAAAAATAAAATTCATACATCATTCAACACTAGTTCTATTTGAATTCAATAGATTCATTTCCAAATTTTCTACACTACTCCCTTTTTCCATTGCATCATCCTCTTCGTCAATACCTTCAAACTTGAGATATAAATCGCAACAACAACAAGAGATATGGCAACATCTAGGTTTGTAGCACTTCATACCAATTTTTGGAGTTTCATTCCAACAAGATCTTTCGTTTTCTCTTGTTCTATTGCAACACCACATACTTTCCGCGTCTTCTCGTCTTTCGAAGGCAAGACAGGATTTCAGATAGGTAGAACATTCATTACAACTTATCGGAAAATATATTTGACGTAAAAGAATATAACGACCAAATACTATGAGAATAATGCATGCTATATATATTAAAATACCTATCAATATGTAATCAGATACGATTCTTTTAAAATCAACTTCAGTTGTCATTATTCTGTGTGTCAAAACTGGTTTCTCTTCTCTGGTTAAAACGTCAAGTCTGTGCCACTGAAATTAAGATTCTCGAATATTTTTCATTGTAGGCTATGAAATCTTTATTATTTTTATGAATATTTCCATTCAACTCAAAATTTAAATTACGTTCGTATTCAGTTATATAGCTTTTGACGCCATCTATAAAATATCCGTAATAGTAAGAGCGAACGGTCACATACCCACGCAGATCAATATTTTCTGTTGCCTCTTAGGTAGGGAACTGTACATGTTACAGAGACTCTTGTATTAGTATGAATACTACATAATAGGGTACGCCACTAGTTCGTAAATTCGTTGAAGTGCTCTATCGGAATAAATATATTTGTTCATAGATTGATGTTAATATTGAGGAACGTAGTGTTTATTCTTGAGACAGGTCACTTATTACTATTCTATATAACAATTATTTGAAGTTAAACCTAATTCGGCGGTAACTAAGCGGTAACTATTCTTCAATGTAAACAATAATATCGAAATTTATTCAGAAGAAAACACCGGATATTTCCATCCGTGGCTAGAATTACTGCATGACATAAACGATTCATAATCAAAATCAATGATTTAATAGCATTTTAATCCATCTCATTCCAAAATTCGATCAGTCTTACCGAACCTCATTCACGCTAGGTAGCTGGTTTTGCTGGCTTCTTAATCTTCAGTATGGAATATTGCGGACATGTTCTTTAGGATTGAGGACTGGACTTCGTGGAGGCCACTCAATTGAATTGATTTAATGATCTTGAAGGTAGTTTCTAACGATCTTGGTGAGGTCTGGCGTTATCATGGATAAACAAAAAGTTTCCACCCATGTTTGCCGCGAATAGTACGGCATGCTCTTCTAAAATGCCTATAACCTATGGCAGAGCATTTAGGTACCCTTATTTACAAATACCAGATCAGTGCGGGCGTTCAAAGAAATTCATCTCCACACTATTAATAAACTTCCACTAAAATTATAGGAAGGTAAAAACTTGCACTGGACATATCTCGACTCATCTATTAACAAAACTCCCTTATAGTCAGCTCTCAACCAATTAACATGTTCTCTGGGCTTGTAGATGTGCTACGCTTAGAGCTGGAACTCGAGCTGCGACACCAAATTGCCTCAGACGCTGTCGTAACGTTTCAGTGATAATTTGCATTCCACTTATTTGTAGGAACTTAATTTGAAGATTCCTAGCAGTAGTGAACTGATGTCTCAACGAGGAAATTCTCAAATAACGGTCATGGATAGCCGTTGTTACTCTAGGTCGTGCTTGCCCAGGTCCGCGTGTACCTGGGGATCGTTCTAGAAACAGTTGTATGTGACATAACAAGCCTTTTTCATCAAAAAATTATACGGTCTGATAAATATTACACCAGCAGCGCTGGGATTTTCAATATTCATAATAATAGGTATTGGTCACTGGAGATCCAACATGTAATTCACCTGAAATATCGACAAGGCAGATTCTATAACATTGTAGCTCACTTTATTTTAGGTGGTGATCTGAAGGAACCTTTACTGCAGAGTTCAGCCATAATTGAAGATATTTCGCCTGATATAATTACTGAAATCCTTTTTTTCTTTCATTATTACAAATTTGTTTGGATCAAATTATATCCACTTCAATAACAAATATTATACAAGTGAAGACGGCTTGGTTATGGGCAATCCGTTAAGTCCTTTGTTAGCAGAAATATTCATGAATAATTTAGAGAAATTAATTCATAATCATCCACTTAGTAAATATTTTCTATACTGGTATCGCTATATAGACAATATCATTATTTGCTTCACAGGAACAGATAGACACTTGAGCATTTCATAAAATTATATGAATTTATTATATCCAAAATTGAATTCCAAAGAAGAAAGCAATAATTCAATAAATTTCTTAGTCCTAACAATTTCGAATCAAAATGGATCACATGTTTTCGCAATCTACCATAAGCCGTCACATACAGATATTATAATACATAACTCGTCGTGTCATCCGTATCAACATGAAATGTCAGCATTCGACAGTTTCATTCATAGATTGATTAACATTCCTTTATCACCAGAAAATTTCAACAAAGAATTAAATTTAATCAAACAAATAGCTAAAATAATCCCAAAATAATAAACAATATTTAGAATATAAAACAAAATAAAATCGCATTGAATGAAGTTTACCCTGTCGATAAATTGAGACAAAAATTCAACACCTTAACCTACGTTGGCATTACAAGTGAAAAACTGAAATCATTCTTGAGTAGAAATAATTTCAACATAGCTTTCCAAACTAATAATAGCTTAGGCAAATATATGAAAAACAATAAAACCAAATCAAATAAAATAATAAATCAATTCTTTATGGATTGAATTGCAATGACTGTGATAATTTCTACATTGGTAGAACACATAGAATTTTCAATAATAGAATATAGGAACATAAACGCAGTTTTTCAAAAAAAAAAATTTGTATACAGATAATAAATTTTGGAAAGTAGATCCTTGGGAAGCTCTAGAAATCACTTAACACAAACACTCAGGTAGACTAATGAACAAGTCGATTTAAGCTCCTCACCCTATTGTATATCTTCAGGAAGCAATCTATTCCTTAATTTTATTGGATATACCTTTCATCAATAACCACTTACGAAGACGCAACTTAATCAGCTTTTAGTGCATTAAGAACATTTGTATTTATATTCTCAATTGTATCTATATATAGTTGTCATAATTTATGTACATTCATTCACCTGAAGAAGCTACGGTGTAGTGAAACGCGTTAGAAATCACAATTATTCAGTAAAATTCCTCAAAAATATTACTTGTTTTGTTATTGAAATCATTTTTTTGGCCGAATTTAATAGCATATATTTCCAAGAGGACGAGCCTACTGCATATAATTCCCTAATGGTGTCGCAATACCTGAATGAGCATTTTCCAGATCGATGGATGGACAAATACGATGACCACTAAGGTCGACAGTTCTTGATTTTTGTGTGCGGTAAGTAACAGGGCAAGATCTATCGAACCCATCATCTTACTATAGAAGATTTAATCAATGCGCTAAATACGATCCGAAATTTGTCGGCCGGAGCCATATCAGGTGAATACGGTGGTTGTTCGATCATATTTGTTGAGCTTTTGGTAAGAAATTCATTCATTATGATAGCCTTGTGAGATGGTTCATTATAGTAGTGCAAATCCTTCCATGAGTTTTCCTTCCACAAATCTGGCCTTTTTGACAGTCAACATAACCTTGGCTTTTGAAAGATGTTGACGTGGTTTTTTCGGTTTAGGTTCAGGTAGAAGCTTGTTGGCTGGTTTGCATGTCAAACACATAAACCTATGCTCATCACCAGTTACAATGCGTTTTAAGAATGTGGGGTCCGAATTGACTCGTTCTAGCGTGTCATCAGTGAAATTCTTATGATTTGAAGACAACTCAGGTCTTGCAAAACTAAGCGAGCGGCTTCGAGTTTCGTCCCATATCGTTTAAGATGCTACGAATTGATTCGCAAAATACAGAATGTTCATTACCTATCTCTCTCAAATTTAAATGATGATTTTCAATAACAATTTCGTTCACTTTATCGATGTTATCTTTAGTTGAATATGTTGATGGTCGACCAGAGCGAGGCAATCTTCCACCACATCTCGGCCGCTGTTGAGTGCTTTGTACTATTCATATGCACGTGTTTTCGATTCACCATAAGCCTTCTGTAACATTTCAACCGATTCGGCATAAGAAATTTCATTTGCAATTCAGAATTAGAGACGAATTCTTTGTTCGATATTTTTCCATTGTAATAATCGCCAACCATACTTATGAGAACTGTCAAATTTTTTTCTTGGTCTTCTTTGTCATAATGTATGTGACAATTAGGATTCAAATTGCTTAAACTGAAAACCCGGTCACTTTTTATACTTTTTTCACATGCAACTATTTTTATATTTCTTATTTTTAATTATTTCTGTTGTTTCTTGAATCTATTTCGAAGAAAATTCATTCGTTAAATTTCACCAATTATTTTTATATGCGCGCTTGCCAGGAATAGGCGAACCTGTTACACCACATGAGCGGGTGCCTGGGAGATGAGGTGTCTGTTTACTCGCTTCTTGAAGAGGACCAAATTGTAGGATGTTGGGAGATGTTAGACGGAAGCGAGTTCCAAGCTCACCGGTCCTGTAAACAAAGGAATTCTTATAGATCGAGGATCGAGGGTCGTCAAACGTACCGCCATATGATGAGAACTCCTTGCCAGCCTAGTGTTGCGGCAAAACATGACTTATCCTGGAACAAGGTCTTTCAGCTCCTCAGAGCATCTTCCGTGGAAGCATTTGTCAAACAGAGAAAGGTCAGCAACTTGTCTTCTGAGAGCCAGCGGTGGGAAATCGCGGGTTATCTCCGGGTGATCGATGAGGTGCACAACCCATTTCTGCACACTACCCAACATCCACAACGAATGTTTGGGCGCAGATCCCCATATATGGGAACAATATTCCAAAGACGGTCGAATCTGCGCCTTATATAGAAGCAACAGCTGAGAGGACGTGAAGTATCGCTTGGCTCTGAAAAGAAAACTAAGTTTAGCTGATGCCGACTTAGCTATTGCTGATACATGTTCATGCTAGCAAAACCCAGAGTTGAACGTTATTCCGAGAAGGTGCATCAAATCTTTGGATGCAATTTGTTGGCCTTGCATCATTAGAGGAGGTTCTCCAGAGGGAACCTTTCTAGAAAACGTAGTTGCTTGCATCTTGCTCGCGTTGAAGCTCACCAAGTTCAACTAACCCCACTCAGATATCCTCTGTAAGTCAGAGTTTAAGTCATTAATTTGTTGACATCTCTGATGCTGAGATTCCGCAGCAGTAATCAGCCGCAGACTACTGAAAGACGAAACCAGGGCACAATCGTCTGCAAAACCGAAGATCTTGTTCTCTGTAGATGTTAGAAGATCGTTCATCTGCAACAGAAACAAGGTTGGCGAAAGAATGGATCCCTGAGGTACTCCTGCTTGCAACTGAAAACAATGATGATGAGTCAATCTGCCCCAATGGCGAGGTAGATTGGCTCGAAAAGGAACAATGGCACCTGAGTTTTTTACCAAAATGGTTAGGTAAGTTAATATTACGAAACAATATTCTCACTACTTGTGCTCCGATGTTTAAGAAAGCTGTGTAATATGTTTTCAAGCCCCAATTTGAATTAGACTCGGAGTAAAAATATCTAATAAAGAAATTGCACCATCAAGCCTAGGCCTCCCCTAATGACCATCTGTACTGTGAACTAATTATTTATAAAAAATCGCTTAAAACAATTGACAAAATTTTTGTTGATGTTGGCACAACTGTTTTCTATACTGACGAGAAGTTTGAACGCGATCTGCTAATAAGTTTTTTTACAGTGCTATACACCTAAGAGAAAAAGCCAAGCGATGAATCACAGGAAACTATCAAAAGTGAAATAAAGAATGTGAACACTGAAGAATTTCCGAAATAGAAGATTATGAGATCGAAGAAGCTCTAAAAGGCTTAAAAAATAACAAAGCTCCAGTTCCCGACTTCATACTGTCGGAGATGCTACAAGAAGGAAGGGAAATTATACTACCCACCCACTGACGACATTATTCAGTGAATGCTTGCATAGCGGTAGGATTTCAGATGACTGGGCTGAAAGAGCTGTCGTTTTGCTATTTAAGAAAGGCGAAAAGAGTGACCTAAAAAACTATCGCCCCATATCCATACTGTCATACAAGCTATTCATGAAAATAATCACTAACCGATTGACGGCATGATGGACTCCTACCAACCAGTTGAACAGGCTGCTTTTCGAAAGGGGTATAGTACAGCTGATCACCTCCTTACTATGAGAACTTTGATAGAGAAAACAACTGACTCTATACATGTCGTTCGTGGACTATGAGAAGGCGTTTGATATGACTAAGATATGGGTCGCACAACAAGATATGAACAACAACAGAATTGATTCCAGGTATAGACAACTGATCCACATCATCTATCAACAATACTCAATGATAGTAAGACTAGAACACGAGACCAAACCTATAAAATTCCAGAGAGGTGTAAATCAGGGAGACGTTATATTGCCGAAGTTATTCAGTTTAACATTAGAAGATGTATTTAAATCATCGAATTGGGAAGGAAAGGGGATAAAAATAAATGGAAAAACACTGAATCATCTTAGGTACGCCTATGATATTGTCCTGATTTCCATCACTCTCGAAGAGTTGCAAGAAATGACTACAGAATTAGCTGAAGCATCGCAAAAAATTGGTTTGAAAATGAACATACAGAAGACGAAAACCATGACTAACACAGAAGATAACAGAAGGATAACAGTTTGCGTACACTCTATGGACATGGTGGATGAATATGTTGATCTAGGTCAAATACTCAAACTTAATAGAGAGAATCAAACAGCAGAAATTTCGAGAAGAGTTCGGCTTGCTTGGGGTGGATTTGGAAAATTAGAATGGTTCCTTCAAAGTCGTAAGATACCACAATACCTTAGAACTTAAGTCTACAATCAGTGTATTTTGCCTGTAATCACTTATGTCTGCCAAACATGGACACTAACTAGAGCCAAGATGGCCAAAATGTTCAAAACACAAAGAGCAATGGAAAGTTGGATGCTTGGAATAAGACTAACAGATAGGAAAACAAACACATGGATAAGGCAAGTCACTAAAGTTCGCTATGTCAGAAAAGAAATCGCCAGACTCAAATGGGGCTTCGCGGGTCATAATGCAAGACAAGGAGATGGCAGATGGAATGCCGAAATACAAAAATGGAGACCATATTTGGGCAAAAGAGGAAGAGGTCGCCCTCCAATAAGATGGGGAGATGAAACGCATAGGAGCACTATGTCCAGAGTTGGATGACAGATGGAAGAAGAAGAAGAAAACAGTGCTCGATTTTGTTCATTACAATGGAAAAAATGTCAAACAACGAATTTGTAATGAATAATGAAATAAAACAAGTTACTATGTTTTAACTAACACTAATTTATTGATGTAAAGAATGACAAAATTTTACATTGGTTGGACCGGTTTCGGACATACGTCCATTATCAACAACAAGCTAATGAAAACTGAATACTCATGTACAATACAGGAGTCACCATCAATAAAATGCTAGTAGAGGTCACATTTACTTGAATAATGGTGATTGGTACGTAATTAAGTCTACCTGGTCGTTAAGGAGCTTAACCCTTTCTACCCTAGATGCCTTGAAAATTTACATCGATTCAAAGAAATTGAGTTTATGAGATTTGTCACAGGAATGAAGAATTTTTAGCTGTTGAAGTTCTGGAAAATGATGACATTCATTCAGACAATGTGCAGCTAAAGCTGAATCATATTTCTGATGTAAGAATGACCGGAAATGTTCTTTGTATCTAGCCTTGAAAGAGCGTCCTGTTTGACCTATATAAAAGGAATTGCACTCAGAACATGTTAATTGGTATTGGAATGTAAAATTTTGTCATTCTTTAAATCAATAAATTAGTGATAGTTAAAACATAGTAACTTGTTTTATTTTATTATTCATTATGAATATCAACTATCACGTAGTTTAGGCTTCATCGATCAATTATTTGAACGAATTTGTCTCTAATTTTGTATTGCAAATGTAATTTCGTGAGCCGAAACGTTACAGAAGATTTATGGTGAATTGACTTCACAGAAACACGTGCATATGAGTTCTACAGTGCATTCAACAGCGGCTGAGATGTGGTGCCTCGCTGTGATCAACCATTAACATCTTCAATTGAAGTTAACTAGTGAAAGAAATGGTTATTGAAAATCGTCATTTAGGTTTGAGGGAGATAGGCGATGAACTTTCTATATCTCACGTATGAATTCGTGCCATTTCAAGCGATTGTTTAGGCATGAAACGCGTTGCAACTCGACTAGCCTCAAAAGACCTGAATTTTCTTAGAAATTCAATCGCGTAAAGGTCGCTGAAGAAATGTTAGAGCCAACATCCATGAAACGTATTGTAACTGATGATGAGACATGGGCTTATGAATTTAATATACAAATCAGACAACAAGCTTCGGAATGGCCCCTTCCAATTGAACCGAAACCGATATATCAAAGTCGATCAAAAGTCAAGGTAGAGTTGACTGTTTTCTTTGATTATTGCGGTGTTGTGCACGCGGAATTCAGACAGTAGATAAAGAATATTACCTGAGCGTTACGCGGCGTTTGAGAGAGTAAACTCGTCGAAAAATACCAGATTTGTGGAAATAAAACATTTTGGATTTTGCACCACCATAATGCACATCTCACAAGGCTATCAAAAACTCAAATATCATCGAACAACCACCTTATTCACCTGATATGGCTCCAGTCGGCTTTTTTCTTTTTCCAAATCTCGAATTACCACTTCGCTCACTTTGAAGGCGATACAATAAATTTGGATGAAAAATGAATATTTTGTGTTTCATCGACTAATTCCCGAAGCTTTCTTGACAGAATGTATACCAACAAATACATTACAATGTATGTGGGAGAAAGTTACAATTCTCGCATGTATTCCGTATTATTGGCCCTTAAAATAATGCATGTACACAGCTCCGAACTAAAATCAATTTAGTGACTTTTCCCCGTAACAACATATAAATCTACCGAAATTAAAAAGCTTGCAAGTGGATGGTCAGTAGATAAACCAGGCGGCGATCACCGTAATTGTAGGCCTTGCGTTGAAACAAAATAACCATCGGCAGACGCCTCTAAAAATATGAGCTTTATAAGCTTACAAACACTTACAATGCTTCGTCGCTTTAGCTGAGAGTTTAATACAGTTCGATAAGTTCTTCTACATGAAGTTAGCAGTGTGTTTTATCTCTACCGTCTAATAAAAGAAGAAATTGATTTGATTATAGAATCTATAAATTTGACGTTAAAGAAATACTAAACCTGAGTTTTCATTGTTTTGATGTTATTATATGATAGATTATTATGCAGTCAAGTTTACAGTAACAATGGTGATGCTCTCATCAACCAGAGCAAGGGTGCTTGAACTTGAACTGCTGGCGATCTACCTCTATATTTTTAGACTACTTACGATCGACTCAGAGGCTGCAAGTATGTGTGATGCAGGGTTGTCGTACATACACGATACACCCTTCCTACCTAGGTAGGGTGTACCGTAGCATACCATATATAAATATTTGCTTTCCGCAAAATATACATTATTTTAGTCAAGGCTTGAGTTAGTTTTAGTTAGGTTCTTCTCTATAATATCTATGAAAAAACTTATAGTTAATCAAAATTGCGAGTTCATTGATTGTTACGAAACAAAAGAGTTACATATTGTGTTAAACTTAACTAAGGAATGACTTTGCATGTGAAGAAAGTGAATCAAACATGGCCATCAGTTGAAAGGCGATTTGCCTCAGATTCGGATATAAATCTTCAGATATAGAACTCCAGAAATTAGTATCAGATGCTGTAGCTTTGATATGTATATCAGATATAATCTGCACCAACTTATTTTCAACGGAACATGAGTTCATATTAAACTGACCAGCTATTTCAGTAGCTAATTCCTAAATGTTTTAACATGTAAAAGGATAACTCATAAATGATGCTATATTTGCCAATTTACTGTAATCATAAAAACGCATTTCGAATTGTCCGAAAATTTTTGATACTTCAACCTCATACGTATCATAATTCAACTGAGGAATCCTTGCTTTCAAAGACGGAAAATGTTTCAGATCCTCTCTTTTCAGTTGATCTAGCATAAGTTTTAGTTTACTTTTGAATGCGTTCTGAGCTAATCATCTCAATAGTAGATTTTCCTTTATCTTGAAGCTCCGAGTTAATGGTGTTCAAGTGTATTGTGATGTCAGTCAAAAATGCCAAATCAGTCAGCCATTTTTCGTTTTTCAACATCTGAGTGTCATCACCTGATATTTGCGACTATGATTCTTGAAACCGTTCTAGGAAATTTCCGCGACTCAACCACCGGACGTCCGTGCGAAAAACTAAATGAGTGTGTTCAGCTGACTCCCTATCTTCCAACTGCAACTTAAAGAGCCGCCGTTCGAAGCTACGTGTACGGATGAAATTCACAATTTTTGTGGTAATGCCCATAATTTTCTCCGTGTTTAAAACTTTTTAACACAAAACTTGTTGATGAATAATGCAATAGGATGAAAATAATGAAGGGAAATCTTCATTAGCTCGACACAATGCTACAAAATCGTTTTTGCTTCCAGTCATTGCTGGTGCTCCATCGGTTGTAATGCACACTAATTTATATATTGGTAGCTTGTAGTTTTTTACAAAATTGAAGAATACGTCATATATATCTTCGCCACGGGTTTTCCCCTTCAGAGGAATTACTCACCCCTACTTAACTTGTTTAATTAGTTTTTATTACCTTTCATACTAACTGTACAATGGCTCGGTGTGGATTTTCCTGTTATTCATCCAACTTGTTCTACGATTTGTTTATAATACCATACTCTTCATTCTGTTTGTCATTCTTGATAAAGCTGCTGTGTCAGCGAAACGTCGTCGAATTTTTTCAAATAAAGTGTAGATTAAAGTTAAACCTTGTGTTTTTTATCTCATTTATTGCTTTCACTGTCCACTATTACTGATAAATTGTGGTTGCCGGTCTTTCTAAGACTAAGCCAGCAGCACATGAACGAAGTTAAGAAGAAATGCTGGATAGCCATTTAGCATCAAGTCTTGAGGCCGTCAAATTGAGTGACAGACCCAACTACACTACTCAAATAAAATCTGATTTAATTAGGTGAAAAGAAAGATAGAGGAAAAGTATTCGATTTTTATCTTTGATCCTGTACATAATCTTAAGAGTAACATATGCCTTAAAATTATAATGCACATTCTTTACTTTTATACAAAAAGCACTGCATAGATATCGAATTTGATTTTCACTGCAATATTATTGTTTTGATTTTTTACGGAATTACTTAATTACAGAAACGATGGGTTATCTATCAATTTATGTTATATAATGTGAAATAAGATGGTTCACCAAGCGGTACTGGCGAATTCTCGATCAAGGTTTTTGAACCCGCCACTGCGAAGAAGTGAAATTGGGGGAGCATCATATACATTTTAAACGGTTTATCGTCGGATAATTACTTTCAATTATAAAGCTTCTAAAACGCGCTTCATCTCCTTGTTTCAAGCTGGCCTGCATGATTGATTCAAGATAATGATATACAACGAGTTTAGTGCCTAAGTACCCATCGATATTGCTTTGGCAAATCATTAACCGATGTTGCGGATGTTTTATTGGAATTCTACGACATTGTTCACTCGCGCCTGGTAATTGTGTTTCTTGTGAAATTGATACTGATTGATAGTGAAGTTTATTAAATTCTCTTCGACAGGATTTATTATTAGCTGTGCTGAAATTTATGGAAAATGTGTTAGCTGACTCTTTTTGTATACCAAATCACTTAGGATAAACTTCATTGTTACGCACTAATGAACTGCAATGGGTTCTTCCTTGAATTGTATGGAAGACTATGAGTTCGAAGAAATCGTAGTTGAAAAATTAAAAGAAACCTGATTATTGATAGAAATTTCATTTCGTTTCACTTCTTACTTACTACTTACTACTAGCTTACTGAACACAGGAAAAAATTGTTTCATTTCTTCATAAAAATTCACAAAATGTAATACAGGCCACTTTCCCAATGGTAAATTACAACTGGTGCTGAGGGTAGGGGGTTGATTTCACAGGCTCCGAACCAATTCAGAAATTGGTACCCTATAATCAAAATTTAACGTGTGTCTGCTTTTTCTGCCAAAATCAGTGCATTTTCAGATAGAAAGGGGAACAAATGTCCGTGGGAACACACTTTATAAGGAACATCCTCTTTTATATTGTACTACTTAACTGATAAAACCATAGGGTAGTAAAACGCTTCATAAGTTTGTGAATCATTGTTTCATTCTATTGCAAAATGTGAATTAATTTTCATCTAGTAACCTCCTCAATCAAATTATTAAAAATTTTTTATGAATATAATAATTTTTCTGCGATATTGCCTGACTATTGAAAGTTAAACCCTTGAAATTTCTGCTTTAATTTCCCATAAGGGGTTCCCCATTGAGAATGAGGTTTAGCTTATTGTTCGAATGTTCGAATTAACAGAACGTAATATGGTTTTTTCGGTGGAAACAAAAAGCTTGTATTTCTCTACCATTCCTCTAGTTTATTTATTGATATCTGAAGTACTGATGATGCTATGTTGGTGTTCATTAATGTGATGAATCATCGACGTAAGGGGTTGCTTCGATTAGCTTTTTGATCTTTTTAAGTACGTCATTAATTGCTATCAGGAAGAAGAAATGCTCGAAATGGATACTTGAGGAATACACTATTCTGTGGAAAATTTCTGCAGAAGGCTAATGGATTTCCTTGTATTTCCCAGTTGTCAATGTTCGAATGATCGGATATGTTATGTCGAAGGCTTGGAAGGTACCGTCGTCAGTGCAAGGCTGTCGAAGGTTCTCGCCAGAGGCCCAGCGCTCCCCATCGAATCTGTGGAGGGTCCGGAGGGGCAATACACGGGCTCTGGAAATGAGACGTTAGAGATTCTTGCGAGAACACACTTCCCAAATTGTCGTTTTCTTGATATCAGTGAAAGCTGTGACACCGCCGCGAAGGGCCTTGTAGAAAGGCCTAAAAAGAACGATTGGAAGAACGCAAGAACGATTATCAAGCCTGGAGAAATCAGGTGTAATGTCCCGGCCAGCTGGCGAAGAGTCGGGTTGTTTACATCCCTAAGGTGGGTAAATTGAACTCACAACCGAAGTCGTTTAGACCAATTTGTCTTACGTCTTTTATTTTGAAACCCTGGAGAAGGTGTTAGATGGATACATCAGAACCGAGGCGTTATCGCTGAATCCTCAGAGTGAACATCAATACGCCTATCAAAAAGGTAAATCAACCGATCTGGCACTTAACAACTTAGTCGGGAGGATTACACAGTCTCTAGACCACAAGGAGACAGCAGCTGCAGCCTTCATGGACATTGAAGGTGCGTTTAATGCGGCCCCCACTGTGTCACTGTGTGGGGCTGTGAGAGCCAGAGGAGTACCAAATTTTATTGCGGAATGAATTAGTAACATGCTCAATGCCAGAGTGATCAACACTTCACTGAAAGGAGAAGTAGTCACTTTTGTGTCTGGCAGAGGCTGTCCACAGGGAGGATTACTATCCCCTCTGTTGTGGTCTCTGCTAGTTGATGACCTCCTGGCAATAATTGGCGCACTGGATGTTTATGTACAAGCATACGCTGATGATATAGTCATTCTGGCTGTCGGAGATGATAGCCATGTTTCCGACAGACTACAGGAGGCTATGTCCACAATTCAGGGATGGTGTGAAGGAGAGAAACTTAGCATAAACCCCTACAAAACCCTTATGGTACTGTTTACCAGGAAGAGCAGAATATTTGTCTCCCCCCCTTCAACCTTGGGCGGGGTGTTTATTCCGGTTTTGGAAAAGGCGAAATATCTGGGGATTACCCTGGATAGCAAACTCAAGTGGAATTCGCATCTGGAAAACACAATACACAAGGCTAGACATTCCCTGTGGGCTTGTTAAAAGACCTGTGGAAAAAAGTGGGGTCTTGCCCCAAAGCAACTCCAGTAGCTATATGTGATGGGGGTTAGACCACGTATTACGTACGGCTGCATTGCTTGGTGGAAGTGCACTCTCAAGAAGCAATGCCTGTTGCGTAACATACGAAAAGTCTGAAGAGTTGCTTTTAGACACTTTGTTGGTTGTTGAAAAATGATGTAGGAGTGAAAATCACCTTTTATATATATATATATATATATATATATATATATATATATATATATATATATATATATATATATATATATATATATATATATATATATATATATATATATATATATATATATATATATATATATATATATATATATATATATATATATATATATATAGTTTTACCTGACGAGTTGCCCATATATCTGTTCATGCAATCAAACTGATTTCATGAAAAATATAAATCCACCACCCGGTAATTAATACCATTGCCAGGCAATGATTATAATCAAAACATATCCTGGAATAATTATATATTAGGATAACGTTAAATGTTATGAGAATATATCAATCTACCAGAATATATACATACTATAGCATCATCAGACAATGATATCAATGTACCAACGAGTAGTGTCAGAGGCTTTCTCCCGGAAAAATCCAGTGTACGGACCTTAGTCAAGTAACACTGAATGTTACTCATTAATAGTTTCCTTTGTGTGAAGTGGTGAACGATCGAATAGAATACTGCTCTGAATATAAATATGACAAAATTGTCAGGTAATTATATTACATTTATATAAACAAATAAATAAAATATGAAATGAGATTCTGAGCAGTATAAACTAAAGAAAACCTATGACTCTACCTCATTATTATTTTCGGAAAGAAACCTACGAAGAATATTACAAGATTTGATGACTGTTATCTTTTGTAACTGTTCAAACAAATTTTCTTCAGACCCAAAATCTCAATACTTTTGTGAAGATTTCTAGGAATAACTCCTGTTGTAGAAATAATAATCGGTAGAATAAATATTTTCTTCATTTTCCACATTTTTTAATCTCGTCGCCAAGCATCATATATTTAGAAATTTTTTCATTGTATTTATTTTGTATATTATGTGTGTCGGGTATAGCAATATCAATTATATATGTTATTTGATTCTGTTAATCATTAAGAACGATATCTGGTCTATTGTGTTTTACAGCTCTGTTGCACAGAATTGTTTTATCAAAATAAAGTTTATATTTGTCATTTTCACAAATAATCTCAGGTTCATATTTTTGAAATTTTTTCTTTTTGGAATTAGGTCATGTTTAATTCCTAGATTGAAGTGAATAATATTAGCGACGGCATTATGTCTTTCTAAATAATCTGTTGAAGCAAGGACTGAGCAAGATGATAATATATGAAAAACTGTTTCTGAAGAACAGAAACATCTACGGCAAGAATCATCTATATTTTGTTTGATGATATGTTTTCTATAATTCCTTGTGAAAACAACCTGGTCCTGGATCGCAATTGCCAAGCCTTCTGTTTCAGCAAACAATTCTCCAGATACTAACCATTTATTCGATGCAATTTCATCAATATAATCATTTTCAATTCTTTAGGGTGTTTCCCGTGTAATTCCTTCTGCATCCAACTTTCTCTTTTAGAATTATCATCAAATATATCAAAATCTACCTTTTGCATTGTCAAGTTCAGAGGTGTAAGATTATAATCTAAAGCAACAACAATATCATGTAATTTAGACGTTCTCTGTTTATTATGAAAATGGGAACGTAGATGAAAAATCTGTTTACTATGAAGATTATTCAAATCAATTAATCCACGACCTCCAAGATGTCTAGGTAGTGTAACTCTCTGAACAGCTGACTTTGGGTGGTGCTTATGATATTTACAAAGCATTTTCCTCGTTTGACATTGTAACTCATTTAGATCAGTTTTAGACCATTTAATAATTCCAAAAGAAGATGTAAGAATAGGAACGGCATAGGAGTTGATAGCTCTGAAAAGGTTTTACTAGTTAAATAACTCTTGATGATAATTCTAAGTCTTTTGTAATATGAACTTCTAATATTTTCTTTAGTGCTGCTATGGTTTATTGTCTTCTCTTGACAAAATCCGAGATATTTATATGTATCTCCTTGATGCATTGGCTCGATTTCGATATTGGAAATCTTTATATAATCAGAGGTGATTTTTCCTTTTTCAATAGAAAGATTTTTACATTTTGGAAGCCCAAATTTCATATGAATATCATTGGAATAGTTATATATATATATATATATATATATATATATATATATATATATATATATATATATATATATATATATATATAAACACTGTTTTATTTACATATATATACAAACGTCCATCGTTGTTGACTGTATTGATGATAGTTGGTGAATGAATGATGAATTCTCTAGTTATCTCGGACCACAGTACCGTCCGAGGTGTATGGGTATCTACGATACTCATGAGTCACCGTATTTGTTATCCCTTGAGTGGAGATACCCAACATTCTCCCCCTTGTTGAAAGACTTATCTTTCAATGAAAAAAATTAATCCCAACAGTGCCAACTCAACTTCTCTAAATTACAGAGAACAGCCTGCCTGATGATTAAAGGAGCCTTTCGCTCTACACCCACTGCAGCCATGGAACTGATATTGGGCCTTGGCCCTCTTCATCTTGTGATAAGAGGAGTGGCTAGAATGGCTTTCTACAGATTCAATCATCTTTCCTGTAATGAAGCGGGTAACTTCGGCTTGTTGCCTGGCGCCCTACAGTTTGAAATTGAGGACCATGAAGTGCGGAGTATGAGGTTGGACTTAGCAACACCTGAAACCAACATGGAGAGGCTATTCCAGATCATTATTCCCGATAGAATGGAATGGATTAGCTCCAAGGACCGTCTACTTGAGGGTCCCTGTTGGTACAGGATGGCTCAAAACCTGTGACAGGTGTTGGAGCTGGTCTCTAAGGTCGAGATGCCGCCAAGGAACAGTCGATCTGTCTTGGTTGGCATGCGACTGTCTGTCAAGCAGAAATATTCGCCATTGAATACTGTTCTTACCACTCGCTTGCGGGGATTAACAAAAAGGTCAATTAAAATCCTCACCGATAGCCAAGTTGGACTGAAAGCATTGGCATTCGATACCTGTACTTCACTGATGGTGCAGGAATGTCTCTACCCTTGCTAAACTAGGAGAGCGGAGCAGGCTCCGTCTAATATCGATTCCACTCGGGCATTGAGGAAAATAAGAAGGCGGACTCAAGGAACACACCTGGAGTTCATAGGACAGGAGCCTAAGCTCGGAATTCCCTTGGAAACTTAAAGGATGGAAAACAACCGATGGCTGGACTCGAGGGTACGTGAGCATTGGATGAGCCTCCCAAGTCTCAGACACGTTCGACGTGCCATCAGTGAACCTTCCACTACAAAACCCATGGCCTGGCTTAAGATCTCTAGGTTGGGACTGAAAGTTTTAACTGCCATATTAACTGTCGCCTAAGGAAACACCTGAATAAATTAGAATTGGATCCTTCATGTAGGCTATGTGAAGAAGAGATATAATCAATGGGCAATGTTATGTGCGAGTGCCCAGCTGCGAACAGGGTCAGGATTGAAGAACTTGGATCTTACAAACCGAAGCGGACTGAGATTATTAAGCTCTCACCCACGAAACTCGTATCCTTTACGAGAAGGATGGAGCTCGTGGATGAAATTTAGGACAGAGTGTGCCACAATAGACCACTGGGTCGCAGTGGTGGCTGCTAGGCAGCCCTCACTCAAAAGATAATATCTATCTGATCTATCTATGTCGAAGGCTTTGATTATGTCTAAAATTAGTTCCGCGAGTCTATGATTGTTTTTGATTGCTACAAGGATGATTTTGGATTCCTAGGTTTTGAGATTTCCTATGCAATTCTAAAGCCATTTTGTTGTGGACTGAATAAATTTTGTTTTTTGGTTGGTTTAACCAATTTTATGTAACCATCAACAGGATAGCGCATCATGTCACCTAACGAAAGAATTCAATATAAATAATCAATATAGATTACCAATAGACCCACGTTTCAGTGACAACGTTTTGATTTGTATTACCAGAACAATTCCCCAGTTTATTTGTTAGCTAAGGTTCAAAGTGATTACTGTGTCACCAGTCTCATCTTATATCAACTATTATTCCCAATACAAAAAGTGCAGTTGAAATATAAAAATATGTAGGAATAAACAACATTCTTTTTCTTCGAAATCTTCTTCTATATTTATCATTATTCCTCAAATTGTTTATTTGATTTCCAGATTACTTCTCAACTCCTCATCTGACTATTGGATTAACATACGTTTCAAAAACTTCATTTCAAATCAATATTTCTGAATCACATGAAATCAGTCTATCAGTAATTTAATCAGGGGTTATATGTTTATAAAAAAAGAACACACTTTGGAAATCAAGATCGTCGGCAAGGAATATAGTAAAAATGGTGCCTTATTCCGGAAAAGCACGTTGAAGAATTTTAATTGAGAGGGACGATTCCGAGTTAATTTAAGGCTTTGGACCTAATAATAATTACCGGATTATATTTCATATTAATACGAAGGAATACCCACGTAATATAAGAGACGTGCTCTGTACATTTAATGTGGAAGTACGTGGAACAAACCAGGGGCGGCCAAGTTGTAGGACAGCAACGGCAACTGTGCTAGATTGAACAAAAATTAATATTTTAATTTTAAGTAACGACATTTCTTTCTTGCTTATGGATACGTAAGTATCTATTTAGCTATAATTTGCTGAACCCATCTGAAACTATATCATAATTCTCCTATAACACCAATAGTTCTATACAGTTTCAAAACTGAGATAAGCTTTAAGAATCAGTTTCTTGTTGAACGTAAATCGTTTATTTAAAACGTCAATCATTAAGGAGATGCAAAAATAGATAAAATATAATTTTTTTCGTCTTGAGAACGGAAAGTAGTAGAAAGTTAATTATTATTATAGTAGTATTACTATTATAAAACACACGATGCACATTTTTTCCTTATTCAGGTCCCCCGTGAGGGCAACTGGCGCTTGTGTGCAAGAAAGAATTTTGGTACCCCTTAAGGCATTTTGGATCATGTTTTTCTATTTTTTTTTGAAGGTAGGAATTAGGTAGGTAGGTAGGTGCTTGAAGTAAAGCAAAACAACTGAACTTTAGAAGTCATATTTATTTGTAGACTAAAATATCAAAATGAAACAAACAGAACAAAATCATAACAAAATAAATTCTTGTTCACACCCATTTAAAACATTTACTTAAGTAATGGGATACAGTCACGTTGACTCGTTGTTTATAAATACTGAAAAATAACCTAAAACTAAAAATCACATTTTTTAGGAACAAATAAGAGAAATATTGCCTAATGTCTACATATATATATATATATATATATATATATATATATATATATATATATATATATATATATATATATATATATATATATATATATATATATATATATATATATATATATATATATATATATATATATATATATATATGGAGTCTATATATGTAAATATTATTATTTAATTATTCAAAAATCCGTAGATCAATGAAGAATCCTCCTGACAAGAGCTAGTTTCCAAATCTACCTGCCATGCACCCTATGTAGCTTGGTAGGATCCTGAGAAGCGATATGCGACACTGATGAGCTCTTAATAAGGGCGAAACTGCAATCTGCCGCTTCGTTTCTCGGCATCTTTCTTCGTTGCACTATTGTGGCGCTTGGCGGGCAGATTTGGAAACTAGCTTTTGTCAGCAAGAATATTCATTGATCTACGGATTTTGAATAATTCGTCTTATCTCAAATTTATATATATATATATATATATATATATATATATATATATATATATATATATATATATATATATATATATATATATTACTACTCTCTACTTATACTTAGATATTTTAAAAATATGCAGATAGTTGCAATAGAAAAATAAAAGATAGCTATTGTAGTAGGGCTATTTACCGAGATGTTGCTGTTGCAAATTCATTGATTACATCGCTAAAATATATACCGTCAAAAATTTCTTGTTTTATTGCTAATATTATTAGTCCAGACAATCTTTCTTGAATCATTGTCGATCTTAAATAATTTTTAATAATTTTTAAATTTGAAAAGATCGCTCGCCAGAAGCTACAGATACAGGCAATGTCGAAAGAATTCTTAGTGAAATGCTTACTTTTGGAAAGGTGGAGATTAGAATGTTTTCAAATGTACATTGTAAAATACTTAAGGGGTTAGTATCATCAGGTAATGAAAACAACTTTAACGCTTTAATTTCGTTGAACAGATCATTGGAGTCTATATCCTTATTATCCTGATCTGTCAGTCGCTCTTCAAGAATAGAACAATGTTTTAAAAGATCGCTGTCACTTAATTTGAATATGTCGCTAAAAAATCCGAAAAAATTATCATACTAATTTAATAAGTCAAATCGGTTTTTTAGAGAGCTTATAGTTTGATCTATAATTTTTAAGAAAAAACTAATTTTAAAGGCGGTTTTTGGATCATCAGGGGTCTCATCTCGGTGTTCAAAGTCAAACAGTTTTGGTTTAGATTTCCTCCTAACCGTTGGTAATGGTGGAAAGCCTTCTTCAATTTCGAGAGAGGATGCTGTTTCTTTCGCTTGCACAAGAATTTCTTGAAATGATTGGTCAGATCTATACTGCTGAAAGAGATCAACTAAATTTTTTAGGTAGGTTGGCATACTTTAATATTAATTGCAGCACTTTGCATTTGTCTGCTGACAGTATTAATATGAAATAAAACATCATGCCAAATAATAATTCCACAAATAAATTGAAAATTTTTTTCAAGCGTTAGGAGGGAACTCGCTTTATGTCTTGCATCAATGTGAAAAGAATTATCTTCAGCCACTTCTATAAGACATTTGCAAACCTCAATTAAATGTACTTTAAGGGGCTTGATTGCGTCAATTCTGCTGGACCATCTTGTCTCACTTTGAGGCTTTAAACTTAACTCGGCGACATTTTTTCTCAAAACATATCACCTTTTTGTGGATGACGAAAATAAATCATATAACTCTTGCACAAGATTAAAAAAGTTTATTGTAGCACCTGACACCTTAGAAGCGCCATTTAATGTTATGTTCAAAGTATGAGCCACACAAGGTACAAAATGGCTTTCGGATTCGCATCAAGAATGCGTTTTTGAAGCCCAACATGTTTTCCTTTCATATTTGTCTCATTTTCATAACCTTGTCTCCTAATGTGTTCAACAAATGTATATATCCCTCCTCCTGTAGAGTCCAGTATTGGACTAAACGCAATAAAACTTGCCTTAACTTCAACCTTTTTTGAAGTTGTGTTAAGGACAACATACCTCAGAACAAGACTAATTTGCTCAGTATGACTAGTGTCTGGTGTACAATCAAATATTATTGAAGAATATTTTGAACCGCGAACCATTTCTAAAATATTATTTCTCACTTTGGACGACAATAATTCAATTATTTCATTCTGTGTTTGCACGCCTAAATAATGAGTCATTTTAACAGATTTTTTGGGGGTTATACACTCGGCTAACGTGCTGTCTCATCACTGAATCAAAAGAGGCAATCATCTCAACAGCATTTAGAAAATTTCCATGTTCGAAAAGCAATTGAGAAGAACCTTGAAATGCCAAGCATTGTGTAGATAAATACTTAACAATCGTAATAATTCTTTCCAACACGTCTCGCCAATATTATTTTCCTTTTCTAAAATCCGCAGATGATGAGCATAAACAGTCATTGATCAATGTTGTCAATCTACTGAGCCATTCAGCCAGAAGGTATCCCTTTTTTTTTAATTTACCCAAGTGTTTATATAACTGTTGGGTAAAATTGACGTTTCGTGTCTCTTAATTAGCAAAGACAAGTGTTGCCAATCAGACACTTCATTTGTATCACAAAAGCGTTAGGAGTTTTACATTTACAAAGAACTCACAACAAAAACAAAATATCGATTCGCCGTAAGACTATAACATTCTTACCGATTTGGCACCCGAAATTCTACTCTTTGTTCGATATTCTTTTTCATTGTTGTGATGTATCAAAGAATAAAGTCGCGGGTCCATTACTAATTATTATAAACTTATGATAAATTACAATTGTGAAAGTCGCAAAATATACTTGAGAACTGACAAAATTGAGCACTGTGAACAAATTTAATGACAGATTGCGTCCAAACTCCGCGTTAGTAGAGAAAACAGTTGACCAACTTAGCAACAACAGAAATTTTGAAAATCGTTTATTTCCATTCCTATTTGGGTGCTCGAAATCGATGAGTTGACAAGTAAACTACCTATAACATCAATTGTTACTTCTCATTCATCTACTACTTCATATTCTTATTTTTTTTATCGGCATCATAATTATTTCGAATATAACATTCAATCATATCAAATTTTTCGAAATTAAAACAGTATAAAGTAAATGTAGAGTTTGTATAAGTATCATATAATATATACATTATTTCCAATAGCTGCACTAATAAAAGTCCAAATCTAATCACACCGAATTGTAGTAAGTTATAAACTGTAAAGGTAGGGTTTGTCTGAGTGTCACATAATATTGACAACATTTTACATATCTCCAGTACTAAAACATCTGAGTATGTCCACTCTATGAAGTAAATGTAGAGTTTGTTTAAGTAATATTTCAGATAGCTGCAGTACTAAATCGAAATCTGTTCACCCTATAAGGTAAAGGTAGAGATTGTTCAAATGTCACATAATATCCATAATATTTCAAAAGTATCACTTATCACTTTTCCACTATTTATTCAATAATCACAACCGGTTTCGACCCTACGGTCATTTTCTAGTTAATAAGCAGGGTAGGGTCAAAACCGGTCGTGTGAAAAAGTGATGAAAGTGTCTCATTTCGTTTTACTTCAAAAATGAATTTCCATAAAATAAATAAATCATCAATACTATCGATCATAATATTTCACATAGAATTATATGCCTTAACTATATCTCATTTAAAAAGTCTACTTGAGATTACTTTGCACTATATCGAAATCGAGCCAATGCATCAAGGAGATACATATAAATATCTTGGATTTGTTCAAGAGAAGACAATTAACCATAGCAGCATTAAAGAAAATATTAGAAATTCATATTACAAAAGATATCATCAAGAGTCATTTAACTAGTAAAAACCTTTTCAGAGCTATCAACTCCTATGCAGTTCCTATTCTTGCATCTCCTTTTGGAATTATTAAATGGTCTAAAACTGATATAAATGAATTACAATGTCAAACGAGGAAAAGTGTCACATAATATTCACAATATTTCAGATAGCTGCAGTACTAAAATCGAAATCTGTTCACCCTGTAAGGTAAAGGTAGAGATTGTTCAAATGTCACATAATATCCATAATATTTCAAAAGTAAAACCAAATGAGACACTTTTATCACTTTTCCACAATTTATTCAATAATCACGACCGGTTTCGACCCTACGGTCATTTTCTAGTTAATAAGCAGGGTAGGGTCAAAACCGGTCGTGATTATTGAATAAATTGTGGAAAAGTGATGAAAGTGTCTCATTTCGTTTTACTTTAAAAATGAATTTCCATAAAATAAATAAATCATCAATACTATCGATCATAATATTTCACATAGCTGCAGTACTAAAACGTCGAAATCTGTCCACTTTATAAAGTAAATGAAGAGTTTGGTTAAGTGTCAGATAATATCAACAATATTTCACATAGCTGCAGTACTAAAACATCTAAATCTATCCACCTGTAAAGTGAAGGTAGAATTTGTTTAGGTGTCACATAATATTCACATACCCGCAGTACTAATACGTCGGAAACCGCCCACTTTGTTAAATAAAGGTAAAAATTGTTTAAGTATCACAAAAAAGTGAACTTGCCGTCATTGCCAAAGCAGTCGTCAACGACAATCTTCACATTCCATGGAGTACGGAAATATATTGTCATGACGTAATACTTTTCCATTTGTATTTGTTTATAATCCTACGTAAATTATTTTTTCACAGCAAAAACGGTAATACCGATCCAGTCCCAATAAACATAGATTCATAAACACATGCCAAAGAAGTATGTTTGATATTCGAAGAATGTTAAGACGCCAAGTTTAACACAGAAAATAAGGAAACGCCTCAGAAATTGATAAAATAATTCAATACGATAAATTAAGATAAAAGTGAAATGTTTAACTAATCGTCCCCGAGTTTCGCTCAGTTTTACTTGGATATTTGAAATGAATTACACAAGTCGGCGTTGTACCACCCATAAATAAAATAAGTTTGATAAGATTTATTCTCGTATGAGGAAAATTCTTGTTTATCTATTCTAACATTGTAGAATTTCTTTATGGTGACAGTGGCGCACATTTGGGCTGTAAGTTTAGAAAACATTTACTATCCACAATTCTCGAAAAGGAAGAAATTGTTGTAACAGGATACCGAGGGGGTCTGCGAAACTCGATAATTTGTTCACAAGATTAAAGATCTGGAATATCATTTTTTCTATCCAAAATTGTCCGAGCTTTCACTATCTCGTATACCTTTCGAGTTATAATATCTGCGACACAACAATATCAATTTCTTTCACAGGAAGTGAAATAACTGGTATATTTTTCAAATCAGATTTGAGATATATAAATATATAACTGATTATTGGTCTTCAATTTGGGCAGAGCCAAGGCAACAAGTTGGATTTTAAATGAAGGGTCTCGATTTTTTAAAATAGAATACATGCGATTTGAAAAATTTTCAAACGAAGATATAACATCAGTTATTAAACACACACAAAATCGGAAATCTCCAGGTGTTGATGGTATTCATAATTTTGGTTTAAAAAATTCTCTTGGGTTCATGAAAAATTGGCTGAATACTTTTCTTCTTCTTCTTCTTCCAACTTTATTTTAGGCGAAACCGCCTGTTTATTCTTCGGTCGTTTGTCTGTTACGGAACGTTCAAGTTGTCACTCCACCTTTTTCGTGGTCGTCCCACGCTTCTGCGCCCCAGTCGAGATCTATCACGGGCGATTTTCACTATTCTTCTGTCATCCATTCTGTTTATATGGTCATTCCACTCCTGTTTTCTGTTCAATACCCAGTTGTTAATGTTGTCCACCTTGCACATGTTTCTAATATTCTCACTCCTCTCTCTGTTGAGCAGTGTTTTCCCGGCTATCCTGCGAAGTACCTTCATTTCGGTTGTCTCCAGTAGTCGCCTGGTTTTCGTTGTTTCTGGTCTAGTTTCTGCAGTGTATGTCATAATGGGCCTTACAGTTGCTTTGTAGATTCGTGCCTTGGCTTCAATTCCGATATGCTTATTGCGCCATATTGTGTCATTCAGACATCCTGCTACTCTTGTTGCTTTTGTTGCTTGCTCCTTACCTCCGCCTCGACATCTCCGTAGCCCGAAATCTCTATGCCAAAATATTTAAATTTCATTTCCTGCTAGATAGATTTACCATCAACCTCAAGCTTGCATCTCAATGGTGTTTTCGATGTAGTCATGTATTTTGTTTTCCAGGCAGAAATTATCATATTAAACGATTTGGCTGTACGGTTGAACTGGTGTAGGAGGCGCTGTAAATCGTCTTCATTTTCTGCAATCAACACAGCGTCATCGGCGTAACACAGGATAGTTATCTCTTTGTCCCCCATTTTGTAGCCCCTATTTCCTCTTCCTTTTTGTCCATGATGATGTTGAACAGAAGGGGGCTTAACGAATCTCCTTG
The DNA here is from genome assembly GCA_013387265.2 of Cryptolaemus montrouzieri. NCBI lineage: Eukaryota > Metazoa > Arthropoda > Insecta > Coleoptera > Coccinellidae > Cryptolaemus > Cryptolaemus montrouzieri. The sequence goes on from JABFTP020000124.1 coordinate 7,446,426, forward strand.
ACGAATACCACTTCTCACTGGTATCTGTGTGGTAAGCTCCCCGTCTAATCTTGCCTGGATCTTGTTCGCAGTATATATATTTTCGATAGTCTTTATTATATTACGTGGGATTTGCCTATTGTAGAGCAGATGTATAATGTCTGATAATTGGACCCGGTCGAAAGCTTTGAGCAAGTCAACAAAACACATAAATGCTGGCTTATTATATTCTATCGACTTTTCTGTTACTTGTCTTATGACAAATACGGCGTCGGTGCAAGATCTTACAGATCTGAATCCTTGTTGTTCATCAGCGAAAGAGGTGAGGCTATTTATTTTGTTTGTTATACACTTCGTAGTACTTTTCATTCATGATAAAGAACCCCCTCAGCTACTCCTTTATTTTGCACACAAGGAAATACTTATTCAAAACCGAAAAGTGCTAATACTATTGATCCATCTCAATATAGACCAAATACTTGCCTTTCAACAATATATACAATTCTAACTGCATGTATTACCCAAAAAATTTATGCATGTTTGGAGAATTATAATATTCTTTCCGAACAACAAAAAAGAACACCCTGGTACTAAAGAGCAACTTGTAATTTATTCTGTTGCTTTGAATCAAGCTTAAACTAAGAAGAGAAATATTCATACAGCCTTTATTGATTACCAAAAGGCTTTTGATAGTTCTCCTCATTCATGGCTTCAAGAAATTTTAGAAATTTATAGAATTGAAAAGACACTTCGTTTTTTTCTTGAATAAGTAATGAAAAAATGGAGAACCAACCTTCATTTAAATATTTCAAAACAATCGTTAATATCCGAAGTAATTCCAATCAAAAGAGACATTTTTCAAGGTGATTCTTTAAGTGCTCTTTGGTTTTGTCTTTGCCTTAATCCATTATCTCATGAATTAAATGCTACTAGTTTCGGCTCCAAAATGAAGAGTCTATCAACTGAAATAAGTCACTTAATTTATTTAGATGATATTGAATTATATAACTATATCTCATTTGAAAAGTCTACTAGAGATTACTTTGAACTATTCATATAAAATTTGGGCTCCCAAAATGTAAACATTTATTCTATTGAAAAGGAAAAGAACACATCTGATTATATAAAGATTTCCAATATCGAAATCGAGCCAATGCATCAAGGAGATACATATAAATATCTTGAATTTGTTCAAGAGAAGACAATTATCCATAGCATCACTAAAGAAAATATTAGAAGTTTATATTACAACAGACTTAGAATTATCATCAAGAGTCATTTAACTAGTAAAAACCTTTTCAGAGCTATCAACTCCTATGCAGTTCCTATTCTTGCATCTCCTTTTGGAATTATTAAATGGTCTAAAACTGATATAAATGAATTACAATGTCAAACGAGGAAAATGCTTCGTAAATATCATAAGCACCACCCAAAGCCAGCTATTCAAAGAATTACACTACCTAGACATCTTGGAGGTTGTGAATTAACTGTTTTGAACAATCTTCATAGTAAACAGATTTTTCATCCATGTTCCAATTTTCATGATTAACTGAGAACTTCTAAATTACATGATATTGTTGTTGCTTCAGATTATAATCTTACACCTCTGCACTTGACAATGCAAAAGGTAGATTTTGATATACTTGATAATAATTCTAAAAGAGAAAGTTGGATGCAGAATGAATTACACGAAAAGCACCCTAAAGAATTGAAGAATGATTATATTGATGAAATCGCATCAAATCGATGGTTAGTATCTGGAGAATTGTTCGCTGAAACAGAAGGCTTGGCAATTGCGATCCAGGATCAGGTTGTTTGGACGAGGAATTATAGGAAACACATCATTAAGTAAAATATAGATGATTCTTGCCGTAGATATTTTTGTTTTTCAGAAACAGTTCTTCATATATTATCATCTTGCTCAGTCCTTGCCTCAACAGATTATTTAGAACGACATAATGCCGTCGCTAATATCATTCATTTTGATCTAGGAATTGAACATGACCTCATTCCCAAAAGAAAAAAATGTTACAAATATGAACCTGAGATTATTTGTGAAAACAAGAGATATAAACTCTATTTCGATAAGACAATTCTATGCAACAGAGCTGTGAAACACAATGGGCCAGATATCATTCTAACTGATGAACAGAATCGAATAACATATATAATTGATATTGCTATACCTGACACACATATTATACAAAATAAATACTATGAAAATTTTAAATATAATATGCTTGCCGAATAGTAAAAAATTTGGAAAATAAAAAATATTTATTCTACCGATCATTACTTCTACAACAGGTGTTATTCCTAGGAATCTTCACAAAAATATCGAGATTTTAGGACTGAAGAAAATTTATTTGAGCAGTTACAGAAGATAACAGTCATCAAATTTTGTAATATTCTTCGTAGGTTCTTTCCGAAAAAATAATGAGGTAGAGTCATAAGTTTTCTCTTTAGTTTATACTGCTCAGAATCTCGTTTCTGATATTTCATTCTCATCGTTCATCGTTCATCGTTTATCTTTTATCGTTTATCGTTAATCATTAATCGTTTATCGTTTATCGTTTATCCTTTATCGTTCACCATTTATCGTTTATCGTTTATCGTTTATCGTTCATCGTTTATCGGTTATCGTTTTTGCTTATCGTTTATCGTTTATCGTTTATCGTTTATCGTTTATCGTTTATCGTTCATCGTTCATCGTTCATCGTTCATCGTTTATCGTTTATCGTTTATCGTTTATCGTTCATCGTTCATCGTTCATCGTTCATCGTTCATCGTTCATCGTTCATCTTTTATCGTTTATCGTTTATCGTTTATCGTTTATCGTTTATCGTTTATCGTTTATCGTTTATCGTTTATCGTTTATCGTTTATCGTTTATCGTTTATCGTTTATCGTTTATCGTTTATCGTTTATCGTTTATCGTTTATCGTTTATCGTTTATCGTTTATCGTTTATCGTTTATCGTTTATCGTTTATCGTTTATCGTTTATCGTTTATCGTTTATCGTTTATCGTTTATCGTTTATCGTTTATCGTTTATCGTTTATCGTTTATCGTTTATCGTTTATCGTTTATCGTTTATCGTTTATCGTTTATCGTTTATCGTTTATCGTTTATCGTTTATCGTTTATCGTTTATCGTTTATCGTTTATCGTTTATCGTTTATCGTTTATCGTTTATCGTTTATCGTTTATCGTTTATCGTTTATCGTTTATCGTTTATCGTTTATCGTTTATCGTTTATCGTTTATCGTTTATCGTTTATCGTTTATCGTTTATCGTTTATCGTTTATCGTTTATCGTTTATCGTTTATCGTTTATCGTTTATCGTTTATCGTTTATCGTTTATCGTTTATCGTTTATCGTTTATCGTTTATCGTTTATCGTTTATCGTTTATCGTTTATCGTTTATCGTTTATCGTTTATCGTTTATCGTTTATCGTTTATCGTTTATCGTTTATCGTTTATCGTTTATCGTTTATCGTTTATCGTTTATCGTTTATCGTTTATCGTTTATCGTTTATCGTTTATCGTTTATCGTTTATCGTTTATCGTTTATCGTTTATCGTTTATGGTTTATTGTTTATTGTTTATTGTTTATTGTTTATTGTTTATTGTTTATTGTTTATTGTTTATTGTTTATTGTTTATTGTTTATTGTTTATTGTTTATTGTTTATTGTTTATTGTTTATTGTTTATTGTTTATTGTTTCCTCCAGTGAAAGTTAGTAGAGTTGAAGAATATATTTTCCAGAACAGTTGGTGCACTAACCTCCCCAGCCAATACCTTCTGAAGAGTAAGAAAGTCATTCATCTTTCTTCTGTCCTCAAGTGAAACCAAGTGAAATTGTTTTCTTGCTTCTGCATAGAAGTAACCCCCTCCGCCCCGCCGTGAAATTACACAAATAAGCCAGATACTTTAAAAGTTTATTCTATGCTGTTCAGGCATAATTTGAAATTTGATGACAGAAAAAATATATTTGTAGATCAATTATTCAAACAGTTTGGCGAACATACATAACTTGCTAATGGGCCCGTAATTTTCGACATTGCTTTTGTCTCCACCTTTAAAAATAGGTGTCACACTCACGCATTTCCAACGTTCAGGAAAAGCCCCGTCATTGGGTGATGCATTAAATAAAAGAGAAAGAGGTGTACATAATTCATGGCGAGACTTTACAAAAAAGGAAGCTATTTCATCAGGTCCAGCTCCTTTTTTTTTGTTCAAGAGCTCTTATTGATTTCTCAATGTCTTATGGAGTTAACGAAATGAATGAAAGATAAGCAGGGGGTTCCGAACCTGGATCAACGCGAGGAGTTGCTGCTACTGTTGGCGGCACAAATACCGAGCGGAAGAAATTAGCGAACAATTCACAGATTTCCGTGGCTCCATTAGCGGTTTCGTTGTTATAGTGCATTGACGACGGCAAGCTACTACCGAGTCGCTTAGGGAAAAAGATACTGAATATTCTTTTTGGATTCCTTTCGACATCTTTTTCGATATTTGAAATCAAATTATTATAATCTGCCAAAATCCGCGCTTCACTTTCCCTTCTCAAATGTTTGAAACTTAGGAAGTCATCGTAGTTTTGATAAATTTTCCATTTCTTGTGAATTTTGTTCTTTCAATTGATAATTCTTATAGTGTTTCTTGAGAAGTAACTCGGAGTATTACATTATCTAATGTTATTGAATGTTTTACATGTTCACATGTTGTAGATTCATTATCAGAGGATATGTGTTCTTTAAATAAGGTTTAGAAATTTCTACTAGTCTGTCCAACATAAGCTACTGTACACTCATTGAAAGTGATTTTGTCAACTACTGTTGTGTTATTTGATTTTTTTTACGTTGGATAATTTTCTCAATGAAAACCAGAGGAATTTTGTTATTGTAAGCAATTTTTCTGATAGTATTATTTCATTTTCGATGTTCGACGGTGGCAGCGAAATGGAAAAAACCCTATGGCTATACTTTAGGTAACCGAAAGAGAGACCACGTCAAAACAAATACAGCAGACGCTAGAAGATTTAGTAGCTCTGTAATTGGCCGAATCATGTTTAAAAGGTGGGATCTGAATGTTAGCAGTCTGTACAGGAACGGTCTCGGTCCATCGGATAGAAAATTAAATTTTCATTATTGTTTTGGAAGTATTATTGATCGAGTGTTGAAAAGTGAAAATATTTCATGTATAATGTCATCTACAGATATTACAGATGAAAGTACTGTTGAAAATTATTCTCCGAAAAAGCGGCATAAGAAAGGTCATTTCACTTTGAATGAAAAACAGATCATTTTTAACGTCTATAATAGACAAATGCAAATAGATTCTGCACCTATCAACGAAATCGTCGAACAAGTGGCAAATATTGTGGGAGTTAGTAAAACTAGTGTTTACAGATTCATAAAGGAGGACAAGGAGAATCATTCTTTTTCACAACCGAGGACGTACCCGAAAAGGGTGAAAATTGCGGATAGTGTAACTGATTTCGACAAAAATCTGATTAGTAGGAAAGTGCATCAGTCTTTTCATAGAAATGAATTACCTACAATAGATAAAATATTGAATGAAGTGAACAGTGATGTTGATCTGCCAAATTTCAAAAGAACAACATTCCGTAAAATATTAAAAAAAATGGACTTCAGATTCCAGAAGAGGGGGAGGAATGGTTTACTATTGGAGAAAGAGGAAATAGTCTTGTGGAGGAAAGACTATTTTAAACAAATTAACAACTACTGCGAAGAGAATAGAAAAATCTATTACCTGGATGAAACGTGGGTGAATGAATGAATGAAGTGTTTGGGTAGATGCATCGGTCAAAACAGCCAGATAGGCTTTCCAAGAAGGTTTACCGACTGGATTGAAGAATCCCACAGGTGAGTGGTAGTTATATTATGCATGAATAATTCATGTATAATATGATATAATATTCATGATTTTCAAATGATACACAAGTTCTCTTGGTTCGTTTTTGATTGAAATCGCTAATTTCTTGATGAACTTATTTGATTTTTATTCTAATTCAAATCTTGATTTGAATCATGCTTACTCTGTATCAACAATAGGCACGTCATCAGGTATTTCATCATATTTTAGAAACCATAACTTTTACCTAAAACTAACTGCAGAATGAAGGTTTTGAATACCTTTTATGAAAATATTCCTGTTATTCCTTGCAAATTGTGCTATAGGGTAAAACCCATACATACTGTTCATTATCCAGTACCTGTTACCACAACAATCCTGTTTCGAATTGTTAGCATGCCGCTTTCTGTATCATGTTTTCAATCTATATTTACAACAGCAATAGGATAAATCAATTTAGACGAATAGATGGGATCTTATTAAGGGTCTGTTGCTACTTCTGGGTTTTCTTTATCTCTATTGCTACTGTAAATTAACTTAAGTAGGCTGTGTACCACCTACGTGTCGTCGAAAGGTTTATCGGTGATTTAACTCAATTCTCTAATTATCAAAATTAAGTATTTTCTTGAATTATGAAATTCCACATGATTAAGTTAGATGAAAATAGACACATGCAACCATTAATAGAAATCATTTTTATGTCTTTGCAGCTAAAGGCAAGAGACTCATCGTTTGGAATATTGGAAGTGATACTGAATTCGTTCCCGACGCACTGTGGCCATTCGAATCGAAGAAATCTGGTGACTACCACGAAGAAATGGATAGACCCAACTTCGAAGAATGGTTTGAAAATATTTTACCGACATTGGTAGACGGATGTGTCATCGTTTTGGATAATGCGTCTTATCATTCTAGACGCACAGAAAAACTCCCGACATCTGCCAGTAGAAAAGCCACTATTCAAGAATGGCTACGTTCAAAAAATATTGCTTTCGGGGATGATTTGATTAAAGCAGAGCTTCTTCGAATAGTCAAAACCCACAGCGTATAATAAATATGTAGTAGATGAAATAGCTCGAAACCAAAATAAAATCGTATTGCGACTCCCGCCCTATGATTGCGAGCTCAATCCCATCGAACTGGTTTGGGCTGAGATGAAGAATTATGTGGTATCTAAGAACACATCATTCAAATTCCAAGACATGAAGAAGCTTTTCGCCGAATCCATTGAAAGGATTGATGCTGTCAAGTGGCAAAACTGCATTAAGCATGTCGTTGAGAAGGTCGAACACAACATGGAGCTCCAAGATTTCTGTTATTTACCGATGGGCATTAAGTGATCCATTGCCAATAATCTCCAGTTCTGTTCGTACTCCCAAGCATATGCCACCCCATATCATAACTGACCCTCCACCGTATTGCTCAGTTCCTGCGAAGTTCGCTTGATTGTACCGTTTCCCTCGATGCCACCATATTCTATCTCTACCATCCACGAAATTCACACAATATCGGCTCTCATCACTAAATAAAACTCGTCTCCACTGATTGATTGTCCATGCTACATGCTCCCTAGCAAACGCCAATCTTGCTACCCGATGGGCTCTATCTAGTCTTGGTGCTCTTGCTTGCGCGTATTATCTCAGACCAACTTCATTTAATCGTCTTCTGACTGTCCTCACACTGACGTTAATGTTATCCACTGCTTGTAAAAGGTTACGTGCCTGAACAGCAGTAAGACGAGGATTTCTTATAGTTTGATTGACGATGAAACGGTCATGTATAGCGCGGGTTGGCCGATTTCTTCCTTGTCCTCGCCTCCTCACGTACAATCCAGTTTCCCTGTAACGTCGGTAGATTCGATGGATAACCGACGTCGAGACACCCAACATGGTACCGACTGAGCGGTAGGTGCGCCCTTCCTCGATCAATGTAACTGCCCTTGCTACTGAGGTTGGTGGTAAATCTCTCATTCTGAATGAAAAATACCGTTTCGAATCGTAAACAGTAAAAGAATCACAAAACACCACAACCGATCGAATTTGTATCAAATCAAAGAATGGAAAACTCTCATTCTTTAAACAAGTGCAAATGTGGTCATATACAAAAAAACGTGTGTTGTATGTCATATTTGATAAAAAAAGGTGTGCACATGTGTAAATGAAAAGTTTTATCAATAGTCCCAGAATTCGGTTGTGTATTTGAATACCTACCGACTATTATCTCCTATGAATTCCTAATTTTCACCAAATTAACCAAATTGTTATCAATAATTAATGCAATTCGAAAATAAAAATCGCAAACGACAATTTCGACACGCCTGAGTGATAATAAGAAAATTCCAAATTGATAGACGAATTTTAATAACAATTTCTTGATTCAATGGAATTTCTCCAAAATGGTGATTTTCCACTTGAAATTAAATATATTTTGCAAAAATAGAGATAAACGCATGAAACAAGAAGGGCGTTACTGTAGGAAGATGTGTCTTGTGTCTTGACAGACCATGATATTGTACGTTTCAACTCGGACCACGAAATTCCACAGGGTGTTACGAATTTTTGACAAAAAAAACACTTTTAGTTTTGCCCCCGTATAATTTTTATTCAATTTTTTTTGTTTTCTCTTATAATTTCTACAAAGCAGAAGAGTTGATCTATAACTTGCCGAACAAATCATCTAAATCGGTTGGGAATTAGGAAAAATATCGAACTTCGAATTTGGTTAAACTTTCGAGTGTTCCGCTAATTTTGCCTCCGAGTGTAGATCACATAATAGACGAACAACTGGATCCTATTATTGTCAATTTCGAGAATGATTCAAGTTCATCGTCTGAATCTGATAATGACGATGATAATCCTTGATGTCCTTTTTTATGTAACTCTTGTAATATATACGTTTTAATAATGTTCTACTACCAGAAAATATACCTACAACATCATTTGCGTATTACATTGCCTGTTTTTTATGATAATTCAATCAGTCATATCCGAAACTATTGCGTGAATACTTTATTTTAGAATGAAATTCTACATCATTGATGTCCTATACTTATTTCAGAGCTCAATTTCGTGATCAAATGGAAGCCAGTCCCTGGATTCAACCCTGCGTGATATCACGTTCATTCCTTGTGCGTTTGTTTTGTTTACACTCTCTCTTTTCGTTGTATCAAGTATAGTTTCAACTACGCCGTTTTTCTCTTCAATACCTTGAGCAAATATTTTTCCAAATTCAAAATAACCACCTCTTTCTCAAGTGGTCCGAATTTGAGCAAATTTTTATGTCAACTTCTGCTTTAACTGAAATTCACAAAGAGATGAAAAAAAAATTTAAACTGTAGTTTGTTAAAACCAAATCTAAGAAAATTTCAGGAAATTTCTCAACCCTTTTCTCTATAATCTTCTAAGAGATCTTCAATCTTGGGTACCTTTTTTTAATTAATTCCAGCAATTCAAAATTGGTGAAACAACATTCATTTTTAATATGCTAAATTATTTCAATATCTACGCTACTGGGAAATTCACTTCAATATTAAGAACAATGCAGAGCTTTCCGGCGACGTGTATTTCGAAAGTAACGTCTGTCGTATGTCCGTGTGTGTGTATGTGTATGTTATCTCGCATGATAAACAAGTCATTAAATCACGTACGCACAAGCGTAGGTACTGTTACAAACGAGCCAACATGTATTCAGTGCAGAACTTTGAAACAAATGGACTATAAATATTATATATAGTGGATTGGATATCATTCCCTATAATATTACACAAATCGTGTAACTCGAATTTTTGCCGGGCGATATTCCCTATAAATCTGGCACGGAGAAGACATTTATTCGTTCGGAGTGGCGACGTCCAGTAAATTTGGGACAGATATTTATTTACCCTGTTATGATGGGATACGACTCGAGATGATTGATAATTTTCATCATTTAGCTGTTCTGTGGAAGGAGATAATGATATCCAATATTTGTTTCAAGAACTATATCGAAAATGTACTTCAATTTATTATCGTTTCAATTGAAAACAGTTTTATTCATGGATCTTTCTGCAACATATGATACAGTGTGGAAATTCTCACAGAAAGACTGGAAATCCTCGAGAAACAGTGTAAGAAGAAAAATCTACTTGTTTTTGGATTGGAAATACCTCAGGGTAGTGATCTCATCTCGTTTGCATTATCTACTCTAATCAGAGCGGATCAAATAAGTAATATTTACCAGGTGAAGAACGATAACTTTGAATTCGTAAAACTTTAGTTAATCTCTCAAGTTTCTGAGGACAACATATTCAGGAACGCGCGCGAGTTGAAAAATCCAGGTATAGCAATAGCCCATGATCTAACGTTCAATGAAAGATCTGATTATAAAATTCTAAAAAAGTACGCAGAAGCCTATCAGAGTGATCCTAAGACGAAGTGCTTTATCTGAGAAAGATTCCTTCATTTGAATGGCACTAAGTACAGCGCAGAAGAGCTCAGAGATCCAGAATCCAAGGGAGAAACTGATAGAATAAAAGTTGGGAATAACAATCTGGATTCGGAACAAGGCAGACTGATCAATTCAGATGAACGACCGGCTGCAAATGTCCTCCGTGAAGTGAACAGTGCTACACAGCCTGTGAGCAATGTTGTCAATCTACTGAGCCATTCATCCAGAAGGTATCCCATTTTTTTTTTTAAATATACCCAAGTGTTTATATAACTGTTGTGTAAACTTGACGTTTCGTGTCTCTCAATTAGCAAAGACAAGTGTTGCCAATCAGATACTCCATTTGTATAACAAAATGCGTTAGGAGTTTTACATTCACAAAACAACTTACAACAAAAACAAAATACAGAATCTTTAGAATAAATAAGCCAAGCCCTTTCGACTTTTCCTCCATTTGCTAGATTTCTTTCAAAGTATTTGTACGAAAACTTTCTCTTATCTTTATTACTAGGAAAGCTAAAACTGATGTCTATCAAGGGTGGACCACGTTTAACCAATATTCTAACCATCTCATTGGTGATTCTTTCGGGCCACAAACCGGGGTCGGACGGAATTATATCGATACTAGCCTCTTTACAGCCTTCATCAAAAGTGTCACTTGCAGCAGGTATTTCGGTAGCTGACATTACCGAACTTTTTACACAAGCTGAATTACCTGAAGTGGATTGTTCAAGTGCTGTGTAGATGGCAATGGTCTCATCGCTTTATCGGGCTCTGCATCAGTAAAAGCTGTTTTGCTGCTACAACCGCTGCCACTTGTTGCAGGTGTTAAGGACAACATACCTCAGAACAAGACTAATTTGCTCAGTATGACTAGTGTCTGGTGTACAATCTAATATTATTGAAAAATATTTTGAACTGCGAACTATTTCTAAAATATCATTTCTTACTTTGGACGACAATAATTCGATTATTTCAATCTGTATTTGCACGCATAAATAATTAGTCATTTTAACAGATTTTTTTTGGGAGTTATACACTCGGCTAACGAGCTGTCTCATCACTGAATCAAAAGAGGCAATCATCTTAACAGCTTTTAGAAAATTTCCATTATCATGTTCGAAAAGCAATTGAGAAGAACCTTGAAATGCCAAGCATTGGGTAGATAAATACTTAACAATCGCAATAATTCTTTCCAACACGTCTCGCCAATATTATTTTCCCTTTCTAAAATCCGCTGATGATGAGTATTAACAGTCATAGATGTCTACAACATTTTTTTTTTAATTTACCCAAGTGTTTATATAACTGTTGTGTAAAATTGACGTTTCGTGCCTCTTAATTAGCAGCAAGACAAGTGTTGCCAATCAGATACTCCATTTGTATCACAAAAAGCGTTAGGAGTTTTACATTTACAAAACAACTTATAACAAAAACCAAACACAGAATCTTTAGAAATAGAGTAAATAAGCCAAGCCCTTTCGACTTTTCCTCCATTTGCTAGATTTTTTTCAAAGTATTTGCACGAAAATTTTCTCTTATCTTTATTACTAGGAAAGCTAAAACTGATGTCTATCAAGGGCGGACCACGTTTAACCAATATTCTAGCCATCTCATTGGTGATTCTTTCGAGCCACAAACCGGGGTCGGACGGAATTATATCGATACTAGCCTCATTACAGCCTTCATCAAAAGTGTCACTTGCAGCAGGTATTTCGGTAGCTGACATTACCGAACTTTTTACTTAAGCTGAATTACCTGAAGTGGATTGTTCAAGTGCTGTAGACGAGGATGGTGTCATCGCTTCATCGGGCTCTGCATCAGTAGAAGCTGTTTTGCTACTACAACCGCTGCCACTTGTTGCAGGGCCTGATGTTACTGTTGAAATTTCAGATGGTCCACTCACGGTTATTGATATTACGGATTTCGAATCTTGAGATTCGGACGATTCGGTCGCACCAACATCGATAGTCTCCGTCGAATCTCGATTGTTTTGCAAGAAATGCCTTGAAGATCCAACCATTTTTCCCCTTTCTTGCAGTCTCAGTTTCTTTTGCTCGCGAAACTTCGCACCTGAAGGTCTCTTTCTTTTATCCTGAAAAAACAAATGAATAATTAGTACTCATGGGAATTAGGAATTAATTTCTGAATTAACCACAATAATGAGCACCATGTGGGTAGGGTAGGAAATATTCTTAAAAAGTTAACTGAGTAGCCAATAGTTTATAGGGTAGATTATTATTAAGTAAGATACGGTCGATTAAAGATCGCATATTTGAGTAAAAAGCAATTTGTTCGAGCCCTTTCAGCTTAAATATTTTCAAAAATAAAAGCAAAAAGATATTAAACTAATTTGATCTTATAGCCCTCGAAAAAACCTACAAAATGGTTTTTAAAAAGATCAATAGCATAAAGACTAAGCTTAGTTATGAATAAAACCAGTTATTTCTTCAAACTCGTATATGACAGTTCAATTAATAAAAAGATATTTGGCTAAAAAAATTAATTATAACCAGTATCCTATGAAGAGTTAATGTTGATAGTATAAAGTAGGGAACACTTACCATATTGTAAAAATCAAGCCGTTGAAATTGCAGTCAGCAGGTATTCGGCACTTAATTAAAAAAAAAAGTAGTAAACAAAATATTACACAACACAACACCACACTTGACAAAATGAAAATAACATAATATGTAGAAATTAATAGGAGAACTTGTTTTTATTCACTTGTTGCACGGTCCAGTGAACTAACTGATTCAAAAACGCCTATGGTGATGCATCGCTTTTATAGCGCTCCAGGAGTTATTCATGTCTGAAGAGGAAAAATCAAGAAACTGCCGCCTGACATGTTCTCGCAATAGAGGAATGGGTAGTAACTGGATGATATACTAATAAAATTTCGTGTGTATTTATACCTCATCCCATTTAATTTCTCAATTTTCATTTTAATATTTTTTTTGGACCCTGGGTTTTGGCGCCAATAAAAGAAGGCGCCCGTGTTCATTGCACACTTTGCACATATGGTTGCGGGGCCTCTAAGAATATCACAAAAATAGGTGAAAATATCTATATAACGAACGTGATAGCTTTTTCGATATTGCTATCATCATCAGACGTTTATAAATTGTGAGTTAAAACTAAGATACAATTGTACGGTTTGCCTCAAAGATAGAACAAATTTCTACTATTGGAATACAGATAGGTATTCACCACTGGCGCGGTGCTCTGTAGCTCGTACACTCTTGAAGATTTCATTTTTATTCGAACGGTATTGTATTCAGAAAGTAAGAATCTACTTCAGCAATTTATTTTGCAGTAAATATGGTGTCCCAATTTCCTATAAAAAATCTGGGTGGTTTTTTCAGATTGGAAGACCACTTTTTTGTCCAAGATTCAAGAGCGGCATTAACTCTGTTATAATGTCTTTAAGTTATAAATTTTTTTGGTGAATAATTTCATCACAATATTTTTTTTCCGTAAAGATTCATGAAAATAGGCTCTCACATCATCACATGCTCCTTCGGCCAGAGACGATGAATACTATTTTCCTTTCGTTATCTTATTGCCCAAGGATAGCTTCATTGATGAATTGAAATAGATTATCCTCACTTCATACAGGAGTGACTCAAAAAAAGTATTGAATTTTGTAATTTTAAAAATATCATATCTTGATTTTTTCAAATGGAACATCCTGTATTTCATTATTCATGTCAACGCATAAAATATTCTGCTATATTTTTGCATAAGTAACCTCATCATCAAGTAGTAAAAATGAAACCTAAGGAAGAATATTCTTTTAAGGAATGATAAAATGAAGATGATTAAAACGTAAATCGAGGTATGTGTTGACATTTTTTTTTTATTTGTGCCTTCTCTCCGGACATATCATATTCTGCATTTTACATGGTGAACTTATCAGTGTTTCGTTATTAAACAATGTTAAAGTGAGGTTTGAACCCAATTTTCTCAATTGACTGCCATGAAGTTCCCCAAAGAAGAAATGGTTGATATAATTTTTATTCTGGGTGAGTGTGATAGAAATTCTCTGTTGGCAAGTAGAGTTTATGCACAAGGGTTTCCTGATAAGAGGCATTCTAATGCAAGATGCTTCGAAGAACTTCTAATCAGATTTATCGGAAAGGGAAAGATCGTTTACATAAAACATGAAAAACCAAAAACTGCTACAGCTGAAGACAACCAGTTATCAGTTATGTTTACAGTGACAGAGGACCGATATAAAAGCCAAAGAGAGCTTTCTCAGTTAACAGAAAAGAGTCAGACTTGCGTCCAGAGATTCTTGAAAGTGAATAAATTTCATGCATATCATGTACAGTTGAACCAGGAAGTCAACAATCAAGTCTATGAAAATCGAATCAATTTTTGCAATTGGGCAAGTGACAAAGTAGCGGAAAATCCAAATATGTTCAGCAGAGTTCTTTTCTTGGACGAGGCAACTTTCCACAAGAACGGACTTGGTAACAGGCACAACTTTCTTCATTTCGCCACGGAAAATCCACACCTCATGAAACAAACAGATCACCAGCATCATTGGTTCTTCAATGAATGGGCCGCTATAGTAGATGGATATCTAAATGGGCCGCACTTTTTCGACGGGCACCTAAATAGTTACATGTATTAAGATTTTCTGCAAAATTATCTACCAATGATTGGAAGATGATGATGCCCTCAATATACCAATTTTGCAAGAACTAACAGAGAATGCTTTGAAATATTTGAATCAAGTAGCTGAACTGGCTACGCTCACCTGACAGGTGCCTAAAATTAATGTACTTGTCACTTCGTTCATTCGAATTTGATATTTCAACAAGAATTGTCCTTATTTCAGATTGAAAATATCCAAAAAATACAACACATTTGGAATAAAACCACTGGTTATTGAAACGAAAATATATTTAATCTTTTTTAATTCATCTTAGAATGTCAAAAAGTAATGGGTAGAAATTGCAGGCAATTTAATAACCAATTTCCTAATTTACCGTCTATAAGTAAAATAAAATTTCGAAGCATTAGAAGCAATTTTCTACAATTCGGATGAATAAAAATTGAAGGAACTAAGCGAAACCAATCATCAAAATAATTACATTAATACGAATAAATGATAGCAAACATCATAGGAGAAAACTACTTTACGATCTGAATAAATGTTCAATATGGGCCCCATTTTGCTCGATACACTTGACAGCTCGTATACGAACATGATGAGTTCCCCTCCTAGTTTTCTCAGGATCAATATTACGAAGAGTATTATGAATGCGCTCTAGTAACTCTTTTTTACTTCTCACAGGAATAAGATACACTTCACTCTTGATTTTACTCCATAAATAAAAATCAAGGGGCGTCAGGTTCGGAGAACACGGAGGCCATAAATTTGGTCCTTGATTACCCCACCATCTATCCTCGAACATTTCTGTTAGTTGCCGATCTACTGCTCGTATTTTATATGGTGGTGCACCATCCATTTGGTAATAGCAATCCCTCAGAATGTTGAGGGGTAATCCATCTAAAAAATTTTCTAATGTTCCTCTCAAAATTTCCAGGTATCTTTGTCCATTAATATTTCTCCATAAATGTGATAAGCCAACAAATCATTCATTGAAATTGTAAAAACGTTCACGCTGAATTGGAAATCAATAACCTCACTGAAATGTGGATTTTCTGTGGCCGAAAAATGTCGATTTCTCCTGTTGGTTATTCCACTTTCATTGAAATTGGCTTCATCAGACCATATAATTTTTTGCAGATTTGTCTCATCTTCTCGAAGCCGAATTAATAAATTTTCACAGAAATTTAGCCGCTTGGGAAGGTCAGTTGGTTTTAATTTTTGTAGTCTGATAAAAGAATACAGGTGCATGTTATGTTTCTTAAGGATCCTTTGAATGGAAGTATAACTCAATCCAATATCCATTTATGCTGACTTAGTAGACGCATGTGGATTGGCACGAAAATACGCTAACGTATTAATTTGATTCTCGTCGTCCTCGAGAATAGGTTTTCATGTATTTTGTTCCTCCAAATTGCAGAAAATTGCTTCTAATCATTCGAAATTTTGTTCTATCCACCACTTTCTGACATTCTCCATGAATTAAAAAGAGATTAAACATATCCTCGTTTGAATAATCAGCCATTTTATTATCGATCCGGGGTTTTCAAAAATTTTCTTCTCAAATTACCAACAATTCTTGTTGAAATATCAAATTCGAATGAACGAAGTGACGAGTACATTAATTTTAGGCACTTCTCAGGTGAGCGTAGCCAGTTCAGCTACTTGTTTCAAATATTTCAAAGCATTCTCTGTTGGATCTTGCAAAATCATCAAAATTCATTATATTCCCAAATTATTTCGGAACTATAAGAGATGGGTATGGTACATGGATAATTCCATCTGAAATTTGAGGCTTCATCTGATGGCGATATAAAAAATGGCACAAGTCATTTGAAATATTGAGTTATTGTTGTTTGAAAAAGGCCAAATTGAAAAAATCATACAAAACAACGCAATAAACATTTGATATGTGTAGACTGCTTAAAAAATTCCTTGATCCTTCTTCTATCCACCCAAGCAAAAATTGTGTCTGTAGTGCAAAAGATCTACGAGCTACAATTTTTGTAAATATTCCTCTAAAATCGAGTTTATAACAAAAATAATTAAATCTGTCAAAAGCTTTGAAAGATAATTGCCAACAACTTGGGTATTTTATGCCTTGCTCAAATGTCGGTTCTAGATGTATAATAAAAATGGTAGATTGCCATTTGAAATAACAAAGTGATGACCCACTTCCAGTATAACCGGAAATGGTATCACTTCGAAAATATCTCACTCCAATTGGAAATCGCTAGTTATGGCCGCGTATAAAATTTCAGCTTGATATTGTAATTGGAACGCAAAAAGTTTTTATCGGACGGTCCCTGTATAAATATTTTCCAGCTTGTGATATTTTTTACAAAGTAAACCAAAATCAAAATCAGCGTATAATGATCAAATATCACCTAGTAACGACCGACTCAATATCAATTTTACTTGTTTTGAAAGCTAATATTTTACCATTAACACCATTCGCAACAATTTCTACAGAATTGAAAACTGAAAAGAATTTTCATTTCATGGGCAGTAATTTCAACTAGCTATACCACAGAGATAAATCTCTGCAATAAAAAATATAAGAAACATTTTGAATCAATGACAAATTGATGTGATATTTTTGCTGCTAAGTGCGCTATAAAAAATCTTCTCCTCAACACTTTGCGTCCCATCAATATTATTAATGTATATGAAAATCTGTTGAAATTCAATACAGGAAGCTATTTTCGGAAATTTACTATACATAAAACTTCTTCAATAGCCTCTATCTATTTTTGTCCATCACACTAACTACTCACTTTTTCAAGAACAAACAAATATAAATCTGCCTTACGTGTCGTAGATGTCGCAATGCAGTTGGATGAAATAACATTTCGTCTACCGTTTAGGATTCGGTTTACTGTTCTTAATTGCGTTGCTTTCCCATGAACCTGAAGAACCACGAGTAAAGTACTTAACGTGTACTACAAAAAACATTATTAAGGAAACGTGAAATATATACTACATTTTCTCTGTTATAAATTGAGTATTTAATGTTACAATTATTTTCAGGGTTGAGCTTTCGATTGAATAGTATAATATTTTATACACAGGGTGGTCCAACGAAAACTTAACACCTCGATTTTCCGGTTTTAAAATGAAAATATGGAGAACGATAGGTCCTGTCGATTCCTGATTCGAGAGAAACAGCTTTTCCGATTTCTTCATCCCCGAAGCTTCAATCCCTTAACAGGGGTGAGCACAACCCCCTGATTTATAGGAATGAGGAGTGTTGCGATACCTCATTTTGAAGATCTTTTCGAGTACTATCTGACCCTAATTTTTCGCTTCAGAATTTTCATCGTTATAAATAGAAGCTAAAAAAGTGGAAGACTATTTACTTTTATGATTAGTTTATTAAGTGCTGAAAATGGGCACCATTCATTTCCATGCAGTAAAATAAGTTTTGCTCAAATCGTTCACGTACATTACTCAACATCTTTGGTTCAATTTGACGGCATTCATTGTTGATCCGAATTCTCAAATCATCCATTGACTCAGGTTGGGTACCGTAAACCTTAGATTTCAGGTGACAACATAGAAAAAAGTCCAGTGGGGATCGGTGATCTTTTCAAGAGAAAACACCACATGTTTGAGGTTCAATTGCTTCAGTAACTGGGAACGTTATTGTCTTCTTTTCCCACAATATTCAGTTGCAAAGATTTTCGATAATGCAATTTCACATTCTGTATTACATGTTGATCTATTGGTTGTAATAATGGAGTACAATTACGAGGTAGAAACATGACATGAATATTTCGGTCCTCTCTTCTCTTGGATGTCCAGGAGAATTATCTGATCAGAGCAGTGGCAATTTCAGCTCCTTCATTTTATTTTTAACATTAGGAATAAATTGTTTGTGGAACCATTCATTCAAAAGTTTTCTAATTACCCACACTTTTCATTGACCTTTACAATGAACAGGTAAATTGGAGCAGTTCTCGAATGCTCGGGGTTTGTTGGCTTTTCCGATGACATACAATTACATTTTATGAGATACTGAAGCATTAGAGCATGACATAAATGCAATACGGTCCTTACTCATCTTCCGACCTAGAGCTGAATTTTCAGCAGCATGGGCTAGTGTTTTGTTTGGAAGAATTCGCCAAAATAACCCACTTTCATCTGCGTTGTAAACTTGATCTGGCACTGGATCCATCTCCCGTATTTTTGAAGAAATTCATTTTCAAATGGTTCTACCGCACTAACGCTAGAGAACAATTTCTCTCCTGATATGGTAAGTTGTCGAATTCCATGTCTTTTTTTGAACATCCTTGACTTGCCTTGAAATCATCTCTACCTGTTATACTGGTGTCAAAAATATCTTGCTTTCTCACATGTGAGATCACCAGATGAAGGTGTATGTCGAGATCATTCTTGTAAGAACCAAGTGTATAGAGCATTTTCAACATTCGGATTTTCACTAGTTCTGAGCGTACGCCGTTTCCCATGACCAGAATCAGGAGAAGATATAAAATTCCCAATTGATTTCCTTTTTTTCTTCATATCGAATACTGTAGATTTTCCATTTGGGTGTATTCTGGTCAATTCAAAAACACTTTTTCCATTATCTAATTCTTTCTTTTATGTCGGCGCGACATGATTAGTACGGATATCAGGCCCTGAATATGAGAAGAGAATCTAATATGCACAAGTGAAGCGGGTATTCAGACAAGATATTGCAAATTCGGACACTTTCAATCGATGAAATTATTGACGGCGTTCGGATTATAGAGGTAAAAAATAAATTGTGCGGATTATAGAGGTCGTACTGTATACCCTAGATGCCTTGAAAATTTCCATCGATTCAAAGAAATTGAGTTCATAAGATTTATCACAGGAATGAAGAATTTTTAGCTGTTGAAGTTCTGAAGAAGGATGACATTCATTCAGACATTGTGCAGCTAAAGCTGAATCATATTTCTGATGTAGGAATGACCGGAAATGTTCTTTGTATCTTGCCTTGAAAGAGCGTCCTGTTTGACCTATATAAAATAAATATTATTATATAAAATAATATTGGTATACCAATTAACATGTTCTGAGTGCAATTCCTTTTATATAGGTCAAACAGGACGATCCTTCAAGGCTAGATACAAAGAACATTCCTGTGATAAATCTTATAAACTCAATTTCTTTGAATCGATGGAAATTTTCAAGGCATCTAGGGTAGAAAAGGTTAAGCTCCTTAACGACCAGGTAGACTTAATTACCTACCAATCACCATTATTCAAGTTACTGTGACCTCTACTAGCATTTTATTGATGGTAATTCCTGTATTATACATGAATATTCAGTTTTCATTAGCTTGTTGTTGATAATGGACGTATGTCCGAAACCGGTCCAAACAATGTAAAAATTTTGCCTTTCTTTACATCAATGAATTAGTGATAGTTAAAACATAGTAACTTGTTTTATTTTATTATTCATTATGAATATCAACTATCACGTAGTTCAGGCTTCATCGATCAATTATTAATGTATTTTATATACAACCACCATTTACAATCTTGAAATATTCTATAAGAATGATATCTTATTCATTCAGCAAAAGTAAAAACAGATTATCAATAAAAAATAATAGTCCTGAAGGACTTTCTCACTAGACCAAACTGACAAGTCTAACGACCGATTAAAATACCTAAATTGGGTGTTAATGCGACAGCGACCGACCCGACGGTCTGTACGTCTGTCGGTAACCAGAGAAGCCATAGTTCGTGCTCAGAGTCGAACTGTAACTAATCGTTATTGTTTTGTTTTATATTTTTACTCGGCAACGTGATCCGAATGCACCGCCACGATCCCGTCGACCATTCATGATAAATCAAAAAGTTAATGCAGGAAAGAATAGATAGATGCATTGTTAACACTCGATAACTACCACTACCCTCGATTTGTACACGGATATAAGTGGAATGTTTCACCATTTATTACTGTTATTTATACTATCGACTGCCCGATCCCACACGGCGTCTGCATTAGATATTAGAGACTGACAGTGGCGTCACTTGATCACTTGAGGAATTCGTAACAGGTACAAGACATACGATTAAAAAAAAACATGGCTTTCAACGACTGTTGGAAGAAGGGGGCTGAAAGATGGGATTATTTGGTGCGATGCTATTGATCGTTCCCAACTGACTAACAAACACGAAAATACTCACCACGATTGTGATTCAGATCCCTATTTTCAGTTTTTTTGTTTCTCCTTTCAGAAAATTCAATTGTTACAACAGGAAATTTTCTACTTTTCAATAAATATATTTGATATAACATCAACAAAATTGGTCTGCAATCATCTACTAAGGTAGAATTTCCTTTTTGAGCAGCAATATCACACGAGCTATCTTCAAGACTTTACGGAAAACGCTCGAAATTATCAATAAATGTAAGAGTTCGGTGAGCATAGGTATTAAAATGATGAAGCCTCTCTAACAGCGTCCACCGTTATATCATCAACATCACTCGAATTATACTCTTTAAGACAATATAAATTCTGTCAAAAACGTACCGGGAACTGACTATTAGAAAAATCTGCTTCCAACGATTGTCAAAATTTTTATTTTCTATACTAATGCGGAGTTTGAACGCGATCTGTCATTTAATTTGTTTACAGTGCTAGATTTTGTCAGTTCACCCATGTATGTTTTGCGATTTTTATAATAGATTACAAAAGGTTTACAGTGAATCGACCTTATCAACAACACGTGCATATGAATGGTACAATACATTCAACGATGGCCCTGATGTGGTGAAAGACTTGCTTTAACTGAAGTTAATATCAATAAAGTGATGGAAATAGCGATTGAGATTCGTCATTTAAGCTTGAGAGAGATAGGCAATGAGCTTTCCATGTCTCACGAATTAATTAGAACACGATTGTTTGGTAATGAAACGCGTTGCCGCTGGACTGAAATTATCAATTTTGCTCTTTAAAAAACATGATATATCTCGAGAACGGCATGAGCTACCAAAATAATGAAAGGTATTTTGCAAACAAGAAACCATGCGGGACATAACTTATATCCGACTGAATCTCAGTCAGAATAGAAAGTGCCCTGTAATGGTTTTGTTTCAAGAACATCTAAAATTGGAGAAGTATTACAATTCTATCTGAAATAAGAATGTTAAATAATGAAGTTGAATGACATTGAATTATAGCAAGTCTAGTTGAAATGAAATTACAATTAAAACTACCTATAAATTACCTATGCCTAACTAGATCAGAGTCCCTTTTTGTGTGTGAGATCTTCGTCTAGAACATACGTCCTAGATATAGCCTTAGGAATAATACTCATCACTTCATTCAACTAGCTTTATTACAGAATAATTATCGAAATCTCATTAACTGACTAATAAATTACTAACTATAATCAAGGTAACTAATGAAAAGAAAAACTTAACTACAAAGTTTAACCAATTACAATAAAGGAGTCTCAGATGAGATGAATTCAAACTACATAAGTACTAATTTTCAATTTAGAACAATATGAGTTTTTCAACGAAATATATATATATATATATATATATATATATATATTTTTTAAACACTGTTACGGGTAGGTCACAAGTCTGCCAGGCGACTACTCGCCAAGGCAGCTCTGTTTGTGGTTTATTTTATGAGCCCTGAAGGATCTTTCGGACTAGGGTGGTACCTAGTATGGCTTCATTCTGTGCGCTGGATACAATTTCTGGTCTCAGTTTCAACAATTTGGTATTTTCCTGCATATGCGCTTCTACCAGGCCATTAGTCGATATTATAAGTGGCATTACCAGTTCAGTATATATATATATATATATATATATATATATATATATATATATATATATATATATATATATATATATATATATATATATATATATATATATATATATATATATATATATATATATATATATATATATATATATATTATTTGAAAACAGAGGATTTACAAAAATGAATAATTGTATTTACAATAAATGCTTATAGCTAACCTTCACACTTTTCAATTTATGAACTTCCTTCAGTTCAGAAGCCAAATCCTGGTACTTAGTTTTTATTTCATTATATATATATATATATATATATATATATATATATTATTTTGAAAAGAGAGGAATTACAAAATGAATAATTGTATTTACAATAAATAAATGCTTATAGCTATAATTTTGGTGTGTGTCAGAAAAAACACAGTCGTAAAAAACAGGCGAAGAAAAAGAATACCAGCAGAAAATTCAGACCATGTCCGTTCCTTAATCAGGCATCTAAACTCGCATCATGCCTCCTACGATTGCCCCTAAAGTGTGAGCACAGGAAATGTAACAGGGGAACCATACTATATTGCGTATGATTCAGTAAACGAGTGAAAAACCTGTGGAATGAAGTCATTTCTGTCGCTATTGCATTAGCAAAGCTTGTCTGTTTATTGTGTTAGTCTCATTGTCAGCAATAGCTTGTCAATGGGAAAAGAAAAACAGCAGGAAAATATTTCATCAAAACGAACGTAACTCTTATGTGTCTAAACTCACTTGAATCTAAGAACTCAACTAATGCTCCTCTGTTTTTCAACAGGAAACATCTTATACACCTTTTGTGATTGAAGCCCTACATGGGTGTAGCCCTTGCCTTATCAACATACACCATCACTGAAACGGAATGAATTTCTTGAAAACCACCCGTAAAATTTTAAATAGGACTATCGAGGACAAAATGTCTTATTGTTTCTTCAGCTGCGCCACATTCACATGCCGGTTTTTCTACAGTATTCCATTTGAACAACATACTATTATTACGACCATGTCGTGTCTTGAGACGGTTTAATGTACACAAATTTTTCCTACTTATATCGAAACCTGCAACCCTTTTGGAAGGATCCTCTATGAGAACTTTATTAAAAACATCAACTTCCTGCCATGCAGTTTTCCAAAGATCAACAGCTTTCATCCGTAAACGCAAAAAGTCAATCGACCAAATAGGTTTCCTATGTTTCAATATCAGGTTAGGTGGATTTTGAAGATCATGTATTATCGAAAAAACTTCTGTAAATGAGTGATACTTATTCCAAGACGATTCAAGAGCTAATTTCCTGCGAATATGGGAAGGAACTATATTACAAATAACCGGAAGACATGGGGTAGCAGTTGAACTGATACATCCACTTATAACTCTCATAGAACAGTTCAACTGAGAATCAATCTTATTGACATGAGCACTACTCAACCACACCTGACAGCAATATTCTGCTGCTGAAAATACTAAAGCTAAAGCAATACTTCGCATAGTAGAGACTCCGGCGCCCCAATCAGATCCAGCTAGTTTATATAGTATATTGTTTCTTGTTTTCAACTTCTGACATAATTTATTAATATGAAATTCGAAAGTCAAAGAACGATCAAGCTTTACACCAAGATATGTTGGAGTGAAATTATGAGTTAATAGTAATTGATTAAAGAATACTCTTAGTAGGAAATTTTCTGCAAATGTAATTAAAACAATTTCCGTCTTTGTTCAACGCTTTTACAAATTGCTTAATCATACCTAACTTAATATGTAATGGTGGAAGTATGATTTTGTCTCTGCTCACCAGCGGCTCCCTTGTTACGTTGGCTTTACCGACAGTTAAAGAATTTCTTACAGGCCAAACATCTTGTTCCCAATGAAGTTGCTTTGCTCTACTATCCCACATACAAATAAAGCAAGGGTATTTTGTATATTCACTTTGTTGGCCAAGTAAAAAATTAACCATTTTTAAATCCACACAGATCGGCCATTGATGCTCAGAGTTTTCAATTTTCTCTAAAACTAATTTTACATTTTCATATTCTTCTTTGAGTTTCGTTGAATGGGCAATTGGAATTAATGCAAATTTATTTCCATTGTGCAATAAGACGCATTTTAAACTTCTTTTGCAACTATCAATAAAAAGGCGCCATTCAGTAGATTTGTACTCTTTTAAACCCATGTCTATAAGCAGCTTCGCGATATCATTACAATACACTAATCCTTCATTTTCACTAAAAATTGTAATAACTCTTTTCGCGCGTTCTGTATGTTGTAATTGTTACTGTTGGTGGCAATAAATTTTTTTCTTTCAATCTTGAGGCTAACAGTTCTGATCCTTGTTTTGATGAATTGAGATCACGTATTAAATCACTGAGTTCATTTTGAGAAAATAACTTTGGCGTAGATGTTTCACCTTCCCATTCACTTCCACTAGTAGATGGTACCGAATTCTGTGAATTGTTTCTGAGGGCATGCGAATTACTTTTGAAATGTATATGGGCCGAGGGAGATTTTCACTGTGTAGAACCGGACATTTCGTAGACTGTAAGTCTGGGTATCTCCACGTTTGATTTCGATTAAATCCTTTAACATCTACTACGCAAAAGTAACAATCATCTAAATGATTCGTAGGCTCCATCCAGATCATAGGAATACCAAAGTCTAATCCAGAACGTTCACCTTTTTTCCACAACCGTAAAGACTCAACACAGGACTTACAAACTTTATTAGGAACCCATGGTTTACCTAATTTGTCCATTTTGAAACCAAAATATTCAACATAAGTCTCCTTGACAAAGTCTGTGATATTTCTTTTTGTTTTTTGGTATATAAACACCGCAAATATAACAAAATAAATCACTACAATATTTACACTTTCTTCGTGACGAACTCATATTTTAGACTAGAAGACAAATATATAAGAATGGACATTCAGTAATTGAAACAAAATATTAATCCATGACACTTTATCCAGATTTACGTGTATATGTACTTCAATATTGTCAAATAACTGAGATCTCAGCTGTTCTGTGGAGCACATTGAGAACTTTCACGAATATATTCGTAATCTGGGCACTTGAAAACATAAAAATTTGCGATGATATCCAGGGCAACAATAAAAGAAATTTTTTTTGTAGAGCTGTGTTATTGACCAATCCATTCTCGATTTGTTGGTAGTGCTAGTGAAACAAATCCTAAAATTGACTATAAAATTTGCTGAAAATGAGCATCGAAGAAGATAATCAAATTTGCCGCTTCCCATAATTTTTACCTCGATTATATCTCGAGCGAACTCCCCGTAAAATTTTAATATAACATCTAAACCAGAGGGCATTGACGTCCACGGATTCCACATTAGATCGAGTCCAACAAATCCTATAAAAGGATAAAGGAATTCCTGTTCGTTTAAAAATAGTTTAATTAGTATTTCGGGTGATAAATATTGAACCTTCGGCTATTATTTTTATCTAGATCTTGGTGTGAGAATTCGTGTTCCAGATATCTTATTAGGCACAAATTGGAAATTAATTCGTAACATGGCTTGTAATTCTTCCGCAAGAGGAATCATGGGGCATTCTCGATCTGATTTCGATGGTACTGGCGCTAGTACATTCACGATTTAGAAATAATGACATCTTATATACGCTTTGCATCACATAAGGAGAGAGAAAGTATGAGGCTGTAAATTCATTTGAATTAATAATTAGTTGCCTCCTAATTGGCCAGTTAACTCATATTGAAATTTAGGAAAATAATGTTTATTTCAAATGGTATTCGAAATAAGAACTCAATACAGGAGGATGTCTCAACGTCCAGTCGGCAATGAAAAAAGGTTGATGAAAATTGATATACATTTTTTAATTAAATGAAACAATGATGTTCAAATTTTCACTATATATTTTCACCATACTGTGCCTTCTTCCGATAAGTAGTACATTTAAAATTAAGTGTCTTATATGGGGTGTATTATGAACAAATGCGAAAGATTTCACGAGGTGATTCCTTAAGCTATTATACAGGAATCTATCTTTTTTATTATACATCTAGAATCGACATTTGAGCAAGGCATAAAATACCCAAGTTGGTGACACTTATCTGTCAAAACTTTTGACAGATTTAATTATTTTGTTATAAACTAGATTTTTGAAGAATACTTAAAAAATTGTAGCTCGTAGATCTTTTGCACTACAGACACAATTTTTGCTTGGGTGGATAGAAGAAGAATCAAGGAATTTTTCAAGCAATCTACACATGTCAAATGTTTATTGCGTTGTTTTGTATGATTTTTTCAATTTGGCCATTTTCAAACAGCAATAACTCAATTTTTCCAAATTGCACGTGGCAATTTTTATATCGCCATCAGATGAAGCGTCAAATTTTAGATGGAATGGTTCAAGCATGTACTATACCTATCTCTTATAGTTCCGAAATGATTTGGGAATATATTGAATTTTGATGATTTTGCGAGGACTAACAAAGAATGCTTTGAAATATTTGAATCAAGTAGCTGAACTGGCTACGCCCACCTAACAGGTGTCTAAAATTAATGTACTTGTCTCTTCGTTCATTCGATTTAGATATTTCTATAAGAATTGTCGTTATTTCAGAATGAAAATATCCAAAACATACAACACATTTGGAATAAAACCACTGGTTATTCAAACGAAAATATATTTAATCTTTTTTAATTCATTTTAGAATGTCATAGAGTAGTGAGTACAAATTGCAGGCAATTCAATAACCAATTTCAAAATTTACCGTCTATGAGTAAAATAAAATTTCGAAGCATTCTACAATTCGGATGAGTAAAAATTGTAGAAAATAAGCGAAAACCAATCATCGAAGATAATTACATTAATACGAATAAATGGTAGCAAACATTATAGGAGAAAACTTATTTACGATCTGAATAAATGTTCAAAACGGGCCCCATTTTGCTCGATACACTTGACAGCTCGTATACGAATATGATGAGTTGCCCTCCTAGTTTCCTCAGGATGAATATTACGAAAAGCATTATTAATGCGCTCTAGTAACTCTTCTTTACTTCTTACAGAAATAAGATACACTTCACTCTTGATTTTGCCCAATAAATAAAAATCAAGTGGCGTCAAGTTAGGAGAACGCGAGGCCATAAATTTGGTCCTTGATTACCCCACCATCTATCCTCGAACATTTCTGTTAGCTGCCGATCTACAGCTCGTGTTTTATGTGGTGGTGCACCATCCATTTGGTAATAGCAATCCTTCAGAATGTTAAGGGGTAATCCATCTAAAAAATTTGCTAATGTTCCTCTCAAAATTTCCAGGTACCTTTGTCTATTAAGATTTTCCTCATGAAAACAACAAATTATCCATTAAAATTGCAATAACGTTCACGCTGAATTTATTTTGGAAATCAATAACTTCAATGAAATGTGGATTTTCTGTGGCCCAAAAATGTCGATTTCTCCTGTTGGTTATTCCACTTTCATTGAACTTGGCTTCATCAGACCATATAATTTTTTGCAGAATTGTCTCATCTTCTTGAAGCCGAATTAATAAATTTTCACAGAAATTAGCCGCTTGGGAAGGTCAGTTGGTTCAAATATTTGTAGTCTGATAAAAGAATACTGGTGCATGTTATGTTTCTTAAGGATCCTTTGAATTGTCTCATCTTCTTGAAGCCGAATTAATAAATTTTCACAGCCGAAGTTCCCGGAGCCCCTCCGAAAACTTTGTACCCGTTGGCCCATTGATTGGAGAAAACTTCATTTATATGCATGATAAAGCTTGGCTCCATGCAGCTATAGTACAGAATTTTTGAAAAATGCCGAAATTGATATTTTAAAATGGGCAGCAAGAAGTCCCGACTTGAATTCCATAGAACATGTTTGGGACAATATGGGGTGGCAAGTTCAGCAACATAAGATGCCTTGTAGATCACTCCAACAACTAGAAAATCTGCTTCCTGAAATTTGGAACTCAGTGACTCAAGAGAACATCCAAAATTTGTTTGAGGGGCTTCCGAGAAGTATACTGGCAGTAATTAGGGCCCGGGGAGGAACATTCTATTTTGAAAATGATTAGTAACAATTCGATGCTAGTTGATTGGTCTCTTCGGGAATGTGTGAAGATGGTAGAATTTTTTGATTTTTCATTAACTCGAAAATTGTTGATATTTTCCATCATAAACTCATC
Source organism: Cryptolaemus montrouzieri (assembly GCA_013387265.2). Classification (NCBI taxonomy): domain Eukaryota; kingdom Metazoa; phylum Arthropoda; class Insecta; order Coleoptera; family Coccinellidae; genus Cryptolaemus; species Cryptolaemus montrouzieri. Next base: position 7,475,296 of record JABFTP020000124.1, read on the forward strand.
TGTTTTGAATTATATCTTCTGAAAGTTACCAAGCTACTCTAGATGACCAACCTAATAGTTTATGTAGTATTGTCGGAAAGTAGGGTGATGCGACAATTTTTGTGGGGAGTCCATTTCAAAAACTGAAGAACTCTTAACATCCGGAAATCATATAACATCAACTATGGATCCTACCGCTAAATTTCAAAAAGAAGTTGAAAACGTAATTTCGACAGCAAAATCAGTAATTGCAGACCAGGAAAATTATAAATTCATTAACTCCAATCCACAATCCCCGAATTATATTCGTTGATAAAACTTCATAAACATAATTACCCTATTAGGCCAGTGGTTTCTTATGTAACGGCACCTTCTTTCAAACTTTCAAAATTCCTTAACGACTTGCTAATAAAACATTGCAATTTTAAATCTGAATTTTCGGTCAAGAATACATACGAATTAGTTGCCAATATCAAAGATACCATTATACCTAATTCCAAACTCATTTCTTTTGACGTTAAAAATTTATTTCCTAACATTCCTCCGAAAGATACGTACTACTTAGTTAAACATTTATTAGAAAAGAATCATGTCAATACGATCATTAAATCAGATATTCCTTCATCATTACAAATTTGTTTAGATCACAATTATTTCCACTTCAATAATAGATATTATACTAGTGAAGACGGCTTGATTATGGACAATCCGTTAAGTCCTTTATTAGCAGAAATATTCATGCATAATTCAGAGAAATTAATTCATAGTCATATACTTAGTGAATATTGTTTATACGGGTATCGCTATGTACACTATATCATTATTTGCTTTACAGGAACAGATAGACAGTTGAAAATTTTCGAAAATTATATAGATTCATTACATCCAAAAATTGAATTTACAATCGAAATAGAAAATGCAATCTACCATAAACCGTCACATACAGATATTATAATCATAACTCGTCGTGTCATCCGTATCAACACAAAATGTCAGCATTCAACAGGTTGATTCATAGATTGATTAACATTCCGTTATCAGAAAATTTCAACAAAGAATTAAATTTAATTAATCGAATTAAAATAATGGTTATAAACCCAAAATAATAAATAATATGAAAACAAATGAAAATCAAAATAGAATCACATTGAAGGAAGTTTACCCTGACGATATATTGAAACAAAAATTCAACACCTTAACTTATGTTGGCATTACAAGTGAAAAACTGAAATTATTCTTGAGTAGAAATATTTTCAACATAGCTTTCCAAACTAATAATAGTTTAGGCAAATATATGAAAAACAATAAAACCAAATCAGATAAAAATAATAAATCAGTTGTTTATAGATTGAATCAGAATGACATAATCGCAGTTTTTCAAATAAAAATCAGATTCAAATTACGCGAATCATCTCCTGGAAAATAATCACTCTTTCGATCCATGTTTGAAAAATTTTGCATACAGATAATAAATATTGGAAAGAAGATCTTTGGGAAATCAACAAACACAAACACTCAGTCGATTTAAGCCCTTCACCTCTATTGAATCTCTTCAGGGAGCAATCTATTCCTTAATTCTATTGGATATACCTGTCATCAAGAACCATTTAAGAAGAAGCAACTCAATAAGCTTTCAATTACTCAAGAACATTTGTATTTATATTCTCAATTGCATCTATACATACTTGTCAATTTCTGTACATTCATTCGTCTGAAGAAGCTAGGGTGAAGTGACGCGTTACGAATCACAATTATTCATGTAAAAAAATATTACTTGTTTTTTGTTATTAACTTAATAATTGCTCAAAAGAAGGCTCGTCTGGTTTCATGCAAAAAGTGTTGAAAAAATTCGACCACAGTACTTCAAAAGACGTTGACAAAATCGTTACAGTTACAGGGCAATTGGCGTGGCCAAACCGTTTCGAAAATTGGTTTAAGTGCATGCAAAAGTGTACCGAAAACCAATAAAAAATATTATGCATTCAATCAACAGGAACAAGAGATTGGGTTTATTAGAATTCATAGAAATTTCAGCTTACCAACATAATCTTTTCATAACTAGCCAACTTCATTCTCGTTTGTTCCCACTTTTCTCATCTGTTTTTCTGGTATAAAACATTGTAATTTTTCAATTTTCATTAAATGTACAAAAGAATTTGAATATTTTTATTCATTATAATACATTTTCTGAAACTCAAGCTCAGTGTTTTTTCTTCAATTGTTCAATCATTGAATATATAAATACCTTAAAAGTTGAGGAATGGTCTATAAGAAATAACAATATTAAGCAGCACTTACTTTGAATGACGCACCCGATATAGTTAGAAATATACTCATTATCTGCACCTCCTACTTTTGAACAATTTTAGCATTCAAGATTTCTTATTTTTGTGTATATTAAAACATATATGGAGGAAATAGACATAAGTGAAACACCTGGTATAAATCCAATACAAATTCTCTTCAGTTTAAAGCATCCTTCCGTTCATTCACTCTAACGTTTGATCCACATATCGAGTATCCAATCCATCAATTCTTTACAAGAGCTACAGGGCCAACTCCATGCTGTTCCTACGATCTATCATCAATAAATACATTAGCCTACCTGCCTCCAATTAGTCGGACTGTTATCGATAGGAAAACTATGAGAACAACCACTGAAAACACCAGGTTGTATTTCATATTATATCTCGTACGTGTAATATATAAATTATTCCACTTTTTGTCGGGCTCGATAAACGGAAAAGAGAATTCGATTGGAAGATTCGATGCTTGAAATTAATGAACCATCTATTTTTTTCTCACGATTGATCAAGTTCGAATTTTGAGATAGTGACTCGATGTTTTCTTCATGCTCGTTGCTTTGTGATAATCTGAAACTTGACTGGTGAATGTCAAAAACCTATGATTCAGTACTTATAAGTACATAGTTCGGATAGATTTAAGTTTGAAACAAGAAAGAAATTTTCAGATTTCATACATTCTGTGAAAAAAGTACCGAAATTGATTATTCAAAAAATCTGCTTAAAACGATTGTCAGCCTTTTTGATGTGGCTAAGTTGTCACAACTGTTTTCTGTACTGACGCAAAATTTGAACACGATCTGTCTCTTAGTTTATTCACAGTGCACGATTTTGTCAGTTCTAACGAATGTGTTTCGCGTTTTTCACAATGGATAAAAATATCGAGCAAAGAATATGTCTTAAATTTTGTATTGCAAATAGAATTTCGTGTGCGAATCGCTGAAAATGTTACAGAAGGTTTACAGTGAACCGACTTTAACAAAAAGACGTGCATATGAGTGGTACAAAGCATTCAACTGCGTCTGAGATGTGCTGGTAAATTTTCCTCACTTTGGTCGGCCTCCAACATCTTCCACTGAAGGTAACATCAATAAAATGAAGGAAATAGTAATTGAAAATAGTCATTTTAGTTTGAGAGAGGTATGATAAGAAATTTCTGTGTCTCACGAAACATTTTGTACCATTTTAAATGATTGCTTAGGCATGCAACGCGTTGGTGCTCAACTATTTCCAAAAGAACTGAATTTTCTTCAAAGATTAAATCGCGCAGAGGTCGCTAAAGACATGATAGAACGTGCCAATTCTGACACCTTATTCATAAAACGCATTGTAACTGGTGATGAGACATGAGTTTATGAGTTTGACATGCAAATCAGTCAACAAGCTTCGGAACTCAACCAAAACTGAAGAAACCTCTTCAAGGACGATCAAAAGTCAAGGATGTTGACTGATTTCATGGATTATTGCGGTGTTGTGCCCTCGCAATTCTTGTCAGAAGGTTAAGCAGTAAATAAAAAATATTAGGTGAGCCGTATGCGGCGTTTGAGAGAGCAAATTTGACCAGAATTGTGGAAAGAAATTTATGGGTTTAGCACCACGATCTTACAAGGCTGTCATTGTGTATGAATTTCGGACCGAAATCTCAACAAATACCATCGACCAACAACCTTTTTCCTGATATGGCTCCAGTCGACTTTTTTTCTGAAAAATCTTTTGATGATTGGATAAGTCATTGGTGTAAAACAGGGGTGCTCAAACGGTCGACCACGAGTACATTTTGAGTAGATCTCTCACTAAACTACAAAAAATTATTACGTAATAAAATAACACTCTCCTAGCGGTAAAATGCCGCGTTTTGTAGTCTTGTCGCTTTTCTAGGAATTTCGGGCGGTGCGTTTGACGGAAAAATTCGAGACTTTCGTTCACGCCGATATAAATGTTGCACCTGCAGGAATTGGAGTCATTCTGAATTGTAACTTGAAGGTAATACTACGTCAATACAAAGTTTATTAAGCGAAGAAATCTAAAACGTATCGTTTTAATAACGATTGGGAGGAAGAATTTTTCTTTTGCATGGTGAAGGATAAGTGCATTTGTCTCATTTGTCGTGCGTCAGTTGCAATACCTTAGCATGGTAACTCCTAAAACGGTTCATAAAAACTATGAAAAGGATTTTCCGCCACAGAGTGAATTAAAAAAACGAAAAGTACGTGTTTTGATATCTCGTTTGAAAAAAGAACAAACCATGTTTACAAGACCGGCCAAACATTCAAAAGCTGCTACGATCGCGTCATTTAAAATATCTCATATATTGGCAAAACACAAGAAATCATTCGAAGATGGATCGGTTGTGAAGTAAACATTTATTGGGTGAGACTTTTTTTGGAGATTTTAAAATAAAACAGAAATCATGTCTGCTATTAGAGAACTTCAGTTATCTCGTCCGACTGTCACAATGCGTATTGAAGTCATGAGTCAGGACATGGCAGATAAACTGAAATATGATATCATGAAATACATATATACTCTTCTTTACAGTTCAACGAATCCACCAATATGACAGACACTGCCCAGCTGTGTATTTTTATTCAGATGGTATTTAATGACATGTTGACTAAGGAACAATTTTTGACAATTATGACGTACAATCTAGGTTACCAACAAGCCAGAGTCAGTCAAAGGACAGTCAAAGGAGAAGATTGGTTCAGAGTACAGTCAGCGTCTGAAGACTGTGCTGAAGTCAATGCTGAACGCGGGGAATCTAGTCAAAGCAGTTAACACCTACGCCATTCCAGTGTTGCTTTACTCATTTGGAATAATCAGATGGACTAAGACAGAGCTGGATGATGACAAAGTACAACAATCACCACCGAAAATTGTCTGTGATAAGAACAACAAGAAGCGGAAAGAAGGAGAACGCAGATTGATGGATGTTGTCAACTAACATACCGAACCGATAAAAATTCTCAGAGAATTCTTCTCTGAAAAAGCTCGCACTTCAGATCTTCTCAGAGTGGTATTGTTTGCTGATAAGGAATACAAACCTCTGAATCTGGCTACCACTGATGACCTGCTGAATCTACTGTTCCTATCAGATACTGTAAAACAAGAGTAATGGTCATGAAAGGATTTGCATGATTGACATCACCATGAGATTAATCAACCACATATCAACAAAGAAGCTTCTAACAAATGGTTGATGGAAGGAGAACTATTCGCGGAAACGGAAGGATTCCTCATGGGTATTCAAGACAGAGTCACTACAAACAATTACCCAAAAAAAATTTACAACTAAGGACTGAATATTACAAACGGATAAGTGCAGATAATACCATATAAGATCGGAGACTTTATGGCGTATTACGTCCGGCTGCTAACAATTTGCATATACACACTATCTTCACAGACATAATCGATTGTGCAACATTATCCATCATAAACTTGCGCACAAGTACGTATTGGAAAATGGCTCTATCAGTTTACACTACGATAGGCCTGTTATCACTGACAGGATGGTGAAGAATAATATATCGGACAAAGTGGTGTATAACAAGAGAGCCAGAACAGCAATGCTGGTAGATTCATTATACCGAATAATAACAACCTGCTGAACAAATTCCAGGAGAAAAAGTCCAAACACACAGACCTTGCTATTGAGATCAAGCAGATGTGGCACCTCGATAAAATAGATATCGTTCCTGTCATCATTGCTTCTACTGGGTTAATGCCCAAAAGTTTGCATAATAGCCTTAAGAAATTAGAATTGCGTAAGTATACCTATATCTAAATTCAAAAAGGTGTAATTCTCAATACATGTACGATAGTGAGAAAATATATGTCAAGTATGACTGCTAAATCTGGGAAAGGTAAATTATATCCAGCTAAAAGCTGAGATAGTGCACAAGTCCACGATAATAAATCGTAATAATAATAATTTGTTTCTGCTAAATATGAAGGGGAATCCGCAGTTTTTCCAAGAACTAATTCAGACTGATGAAGTTAACATCAGTAGTGATGGAATATTCAATTGGCAAACTGAAAATTGGTGAACATATGGCCACATGTCCATATTAATGTTCAACATCAAGCCGATATGAGTTCATAACTATTATAGGATGCGCCAGAGAAAACCGGACAATTTTTTGTTCGTTATAACTTCAGCAATTTTAGAGCTAGATCATTTGTTTTTGTTTCATTGGAAAGCCAAAGGACAAGATTTTTCTGCAATTGTATCGTAATATCACTTCTGGTGAAATTCAATATGGCTGACTCATTCGAAGATGAGCAGTATTTCAAGATCGCTGGAACGGTTTTTTTCACTAAAAAAATCTAATGGGGCATTCAGTCGATAGCTCAGTCTTTCCTGAACAATTTGACATATTGATCTTAAAAATATTCCAAGAATTGGTAAAAGAGTAGAATCTTTTTCATTCTGATTTTTAGCTGGAATCGAAATATTTTATCACCTCATGGTGTTGGCACTCCTGAAGTTGTTGTGTTTTTCACGGATGTTCCAAGAGGACAAAGAACCATATTTTACAACCAACCAAAAATTTGATTTCCGTTCGAATTCAAAATGGCCGACTTCCTTAAATAGTAACGATTTTCTCCGCGCCTTAAAAAAGTTTTCGCGTTCGTAATGAATAAACTGCGTAATCCAATCACTAGATTGAAACTTTCCCATCATTTTGAGGGGTCGAACTCGAATATTGATTCAGAATTGTGCCAATTGTCGTCAGTAATGTTTCTTTTCTTCACCGTCATATGCACCACCCGTTGTAAAACCTCTGAACATAGACAGCATGCATTAACTCTATGATAAACCAAAAATAATGAAATGTCATCGAGTTTTAGACGACATCTGGTTTGAACTCGAATTTAATCTTGGTGTTGCTTGATTTTGACGTTTGAATTGTTAACAATGGTTTTAACAAATGAGGATAAGCTTTTCATTGTGCGTAGCTATACTGCTGGGTGAGTATTGCGCCAATTTCCAGACTCTAATTACAAAAGAAGTATAATCTATGACCTTGAGGAAAAATTTCGGATAACAGGGTCATTAGGAAGAAAACCATGTACTGGTGTAGCTAGAACTGTTAGAATACAGGTACTCGCCTTTTTCATAATCTGTTTCAAGCATCAACTCTACATTTTTGTATTAAAACTCAATTATAAAAAAAAGTACTGTTTTTTAAGAATTTTACTTAATTTATTTGTTTGTCATTTTATTATTTTTTTTGTTATGATAGCGATGTTAATCAAGATATGAATAACATCCCGCTATCACCAGAAAATTTCAACAAAGAACTAAATTTGATTAAACAAATAGCCAAAAATAATGGTTACAATCCCACACTAATAAATAATATTTCAAATAAAAACAAAGTAGAATCGCATTGAATGAAGTTTACCCTGTCGATAAATTGAAACAAAAATTCAACACCTTAACCTACGTTGGCATTATAAGTGAGAAACTGAAATCATTCTTTAGTAGCAATAATTTCAACATAGCTTTCCAAACTAATAATAATTTAGGCAAATATATAAAAATAATAAAACCAAACCAGGTAAAAACAATAAATCAGGTGTTTATAGATTGAATTGCAATGACTGTGATAATTTTACATTGGTAGAACACATAGAAATTTTAATATTAGAATATCGGAACATAAACGCAGTTTTTCAAATAAAAATCAGATTCAAATTACGCGAATCATCTCTTAGAAAATAATCATTCTTTCGACCCACAGTTTGAAATTTTGCATACAGATAATAAATATTGGAAGGTAGATCTTGGGAAACTTTAGAAATAAATAAATACAAACACTCAGGTAGACTCATCAATGAACAAGTCGATTTAAGCCCTTCACCTCTATTGAATCTTTTCGGGGAGCAATCTATTCCTTAATTTTATTGGATATACCTGTCATAAATAACCACTTAGGAGGAGGCGACCAATAAGCTTTTAATTACTCAAGAACATTTATAGTTATATTCTCATTTACATTTTTCTGCATAATCATTCGTCTGAAGAAGCTACGGTGTAGTGAAACGCGTTACGAATCGCAATTATTAAGTAAAATTCCTTAAAACACAGTACTTGTTTTTTATTATTGATAATGGAATTTTACCAAGTAAAAGCCTCCCAAATTCAAATGACAAACTCAATTGACAATTTCACGATAACATTCAGCGAATTCCTGCATTAGCAGTCAGCCCTATCAGAACACTAGGGTTCAGCTTGACTGTTTCCCAAATATCTCAGAGATGCAAATCTCAAAAGCCTCTGTGAGAAGAATAATAAGACACGATTTGAGTCTTAAGTATTTTCAGAGGCACTATAATTTTCAATTGACTCAAGCTGTCAAAATGATGGGAAAGATTCAATCTAGTGATTGAATTACGCAGTTGATTTATTACGACCGCAAAATTTTTTAAATGCGCGGAGAAAATCGTTAATATTTGAGTAAGTCGGCCATTTTTAATTCGAACGGAAATCAAATTTTAGGTTGATTTTAGTAAAATATGGTTCTTTGTCTTCTGAGAACATCCATGAAAAACACAACAACTTCAGGAGTGCCAACGCCATGAGGTGAAAAACATATTTCGATTTCAGCTGAAAATCAGAATGAAAAAATTCTTCACGCTATATTTTCACCAATTTTGGGATATTTTTAGGATCAATATGTCAAATTGTTCAGAAAAGAGTGAATTATTGACTGAATGCCCCATTTGAATTTTTTAGTGGAAAAAAAAACGTTCCAGCGATCTTGAAATATTGCTCATTTTCGAATGAGGCAGCCATATTGGATTTCACCGGAAGTGAAATTTTGATACAATTTCTAAATAACCTAGTCCTTTGGCTTTCCTATGAAACAAGAATAAATGATTTAGCTCAAAAATTGCGAAAGTTATGAAAAAATTGTTCTGTTCTTTCTGGCGCAACCTATATATTCAAAAAATTGTTGTAAGTTGATGACTAAACTTAAATAATTTATCTCATTTGTCATTGACAGAATTAATTGTCAAACTATCATAATGAGAGTACAAAAAATAAAGATGTTCATTAGTTCTTTGATGGAACTCTTTCATTAGATAAGTATATATGACAAAATTGTTGAATAGGTGTTGCGTAGATCTAACATGATTTTACATGAAACTTTTCACAGTGGAACGATTGCTTTTCGAGGAATGTTTTCACATTTTAAGGTTATGATGAAATGAAGTCCACATGATAATATTCAATAGATCCCATCTCTGGACAATAGCCAACATTCCAGAAAATGTTACACGAGATTAAATAAATATTGCAGCACGAATATGGGCACCACCGTTTTGTTGCAACTATCACACCCGATGTTCTAATCAGTTCTGCAGGCACGGTATTATGTAAAGCCTCCGTTACGGCCTATTATCTGTCCACTTTGAACATGTTTAGCCTTTGGAGGTGTTAAATTACACGGCGCGTAACGTCGAATTTGATCGATTTCTATCCTAGTTGCCATCCATCAGAATTTAAAAAAGGTGCCGAAACATTGAACATTCCGCTAAAATATAAGCTGTTCACTTTAGGAAACTACTTTATTATTATTCATGTATGCGGATATTATCAGCATCTTCATCATTATTTACAGGTAACTGGGACTTGAGAATGGTTGGGTGTTGGTAATGTTATGAGAATAACAGTAATGGAAATGATTTTTTGACATGTACAGGGTGGTCAGACTTAGAAGTTAGGTCATAATTCATTGATGCAAACACATTCAAGGTTTCAATGCTAAGTTGCTTTTTCTCAAATATGAATCATTGATAAATGGGTGAATAATAAATTATATTCCATCAAATTTTGACTATGTTTGTATTTTTATGGTCCAAAGATGGCTGCCTCAACGAAACCTGGTTTTTCCTGGTTGACAAGATTTCTCGACTCTGGAACCTCGGAGAGTAACTTCTCCAAGTTTCAGATTGATCAGCTACTGTATTGTGGAATAGGTTTGAGATAATTTTTTTGAAACTGTGTAAAAAGGAAGGAAAAAGAATCTTTACTCAATCAGCGATGGCAACTCCATACATGGGCTGCATCTGCAGACCAAGACCAACCCCAGGTGGCGCTGTCATTTTCAACCACATCCGCTCATTGTCTTCTACCAGTAACCCTGCTTTGATTGTTGGAGATTTCAACTATCCCGACATCAAATGATCTTTGTCGCCCACAAAGCTACCATGCGCGAATTCTCAATCATACGCCTTGTGCACAATGATACTTAATTCGTCCATATCATAGCTGGTAGACAAGCCTACTCGTTATCGTCACCGTCAAACTTTATCACTAGTGGATCTTTTTCTGGTCAATAACTCGAATCTTTTAGCAAATATTGCCTACTTTCCTCCTTTTGGCCTATCGGATCACCTTATTCTGAAATCCAGTTTACAACTATCAATGAATGACACTCCGTCCAAGAAGAGGATAACGAAGAAAGTCACCAACTTGGAAGAGTTGAACGAGGAACTCCATTGTGTTGACTGGGAAACACTTTTGTTGGGCCGATCTGTCGAAGACATATATAATGAGTTCTCTATACTCAATTCCCCTCACTGAAAAACATACAGATACTAAGACTTTCATTGAGTACCCATCAAAACAGTGGATCGACAATGAGGTCCAAAGAATGATTCGACACAAGAAGACATTATGGCAGCGTTAAACTCGACGTAAACGCATACAGGACTACCAAAATCACAGGAATCTCTCAAATATCCTGAGCTCCACGATTTCTTCAGAAAAGCAAATATACCAGGAGAAGCTACTCAATCCATCGAATCGAAAGAAGTTCTTCAAATTTGTGTGCTCTACTCTTAATTCTAAGCTCACCATACTATCTGTTTGAGCTTCACAAGGGACACTATGTGATGATCATAGGCAATCCGCTGAGGTATACGTTAGTGCTTTTGCTTCTTCCTTCAGCGTTGAATTAGACGGACCGCTGCCACGTATGACTTCTCCTAGATCCCCTGTAGAACTGAGCACAATTTCATTTTCTGCTGATCGAGAAGCACTAAAGCATAGTTAAAAACTTCCTCTGCTCCTGGTCCAGACGGACTCACGGCCTTCATCCTCAAGAATTGCTCTTCGTCTCTATCGTCACCTTTAAGTGTGATATTCAACGAGTCTTTCATATCAAGTTTGCTGCCGACACAGTGGTTGCGTGCCCCAGTTACTCAAGAAAGGCACTAGAACTTCTCCTCTTAACTACAGACCCATAAGTTTAATATCGATTATCTCGAAAATCTGTGAGAGAATGATTATATCTGAGATACTTAAATTCACAATCGGTAACAATATCAAACCCGCAAACCAGCATCTCTTCCTACCGAGTCGGTCTGTGACGTCTTCTCGCGAAACTAGAACACTTCGATATTCGCGGTGGTGTCCTTTCCTGGATTGCCTCGTTTCTCTCTAACCGTGAGTTTTATGTGCGCGTTGGTAACTCTCTTTCTGCTCCTAAACCAGTTTTTAGCGGAGTCCTACAAGGATCCGTGTTGGGACCTTTGCTATTTTTGTTTCATACGGCTGATTTACCTAGTATACTCACCTCTCCATCTTCCATATACGCAGATGACACAAAGATTTACGCTGATCCAATACAAAACCATCATACTTTACAACAAGATCTCACAATTATCCAGGGTTGATGTGAGGCATGGCTGATACCTCCTAATCCCGAGAAATGTGTCATCCTACATATCGGTAGGAAAAATCCCAGACTTTGCTACAGCATCAACGGAACGACTATCGCGTCATGCAAAAACCATATCGACTTGGGAGTTACAATATCTCAGGATCTCAGCTGGTCTGACCATATCCATTCCGTATGCACAAGAGCTTCCAGAACGTCGTATCTTATAGAGAAGGTATTTGGGAAATGCAGCATCAATACCTGTTGCGTCCTTTTCACCACCTCTATCGGACCAATTTTGAAATTCGCCGAATCTGTCTCGGATTCTCATCTGCTTGGCAATATACACTCTATCTATTCAACATATAGTTTCGAGAATGCCCTTCCGAGTTGTTCGCCCTTCGTCTTCTGAATCTCCCACTGTTTGCAGATCGACGACTTCAGTGCCATATATGTTACTTCATAGTCACATATAGGGCAACAATCTGTTTGGAATAGATCTTTCAACCATGTTTCGTCTGAATAGTAGAGGTACACGTCTTCGAGGTCATGACTCCAAGTTATACAGAGAAAACTTTCATTGCACCACCAGAGAGCACTTATTATCGAACCGAATATTTCACTCAGAATAAGCTGCCCGATGAAGTAGTTAACAGTTCAAGTGTTAATAGGTTAAAAAGTACCTTCGATCGATGGTCTACGCGGGACAATACATAGACTTCCTCGTGGTTAATTGTGATTGAATTTTATCATTCTTTTTTCTCTCTTCCTTCACTCACTCATATATTGCAATCAATTGTATTTTTGTAAGTTGAGCCATATAGGTTTACCTTGGCTTTTGTTAATGTTTAATAATAACAATAATAATAATTCCTTCTTGTTCTTCAAGAAACTCATTTTTATATGCCTTAAACATCACGAATGAAAAAGAACGCCTCAATATCTGACATATGGACTTCGATGGAGTAACGGAGGAAGAAATCACAATAGTAGTTCGAGCGACCAACAATTGGAAGGCCACAGGTATAGATAATATCCACAACTACTGGTACAAGAAGTTTGATGAGCTCCATGGAGCCCTAGCGAAACAGCTCACGTATGTTCTTCAACATCCCAAGAAAACACCCACTTTCCTAACGCAAGGCTTAACATATATGCTACCTAAGAGCGATAGAACACAGGATCCGTCTCAATATAGGCCAATCACTTGCCTGCCAACACTCTACAAAATACTCACCTCATGCATATCCAATCGAATATACCAATACCTAGACGACAACAATATATAAGCAGAGGAGCAGAAAGGATGCAGAAAGAAACACCACGGGTGCAAGGAACAACTCATCATCGATTCTGTGATAATGAAACAGGCACACGTAGGGCACCGGAATGTTCATTCAGCTTTTCTCGATTATCTGAAGGCATTCGATAGGACCGCCCATTCTTGGCTTGTTGAAGTATTGCAGATATATCAAATTCACCCAGCCCTGGTAGAGTTCTTGAAGACAACAATGACACACTGGCGCACGCCTCTGCAGGTCAACATGAACAATACATCAATTAAAACCGACGAGATACACATACGTCGTGGAATTTTTCAAGGAGACTCTTTGAGTCCTCTATGGTTCTGTTTAGCTATGAACCCATTGTCCTCAATGCTCAATAGAACAGGATACGGATTTAGGATAAAAGCAGAAAGGAATTATCATACAATCTCCCACCTGCTGTATATGGATGACATCAAATTATATGCTTCGAACAAGAAGCAATTGGATGATTTGCTGAAAACTGTCAGTGAGTTCTCGGCAGATGTTCATATGAAATTCGGGATTGAAAAATGTAAGACCCTGAACATTCAAAGAGGGAAAGTCATAGATGGTGAAACACAACTTCCAAACGGTGATATAATACAGTGCATGAGAGATGGCGAAACATACAAATATCTGGGAAACCAACAAGCCAGATTGCTAGACCAAAAACAATCAAAGGAGAAGATTCGTTCAGAATACACTCAGAGTCTGAAGTCTGTGCTGAAATCGATGTTGAACTCGGGGAATCTAGTCAAGGCAATTAACACCTACTCCATTCCAGTGTTGCTTTACTCATTTGGAGTAATCAGATGGACTAAGACAGAACTTGATGATATCCAAAATCGTCTGTGATACGAACAACTTTGAAGCGGAAAGAAGGAGGACGCGGATTAATAGATATTGTCAATTTACACACCGAACAGATAAAGAATCTCAGAGAATTCTTCTCAGCAAAAGCTCTCACTTCTGACCTCCATAGAGTGGTATCGTTGGCTGATAAGGGATATACACCTCCAAATCTTGCTACCAGAGATGACCTTCTGAATCAAGCCTTCCTATCAGATACTGAAAAACAAGAGCAATGGTCAAGAAAGGAATTGCATGGACGACATCACCATGAGATTAATCAACCACACATCGACAAAGAAGCCTCCAACAAATAGTTGATGAAAGGAGAATTATTCGCAGAAACAGAAGGATTCCTTATGGCCATCCAAGACCAAATGATCGCTACAAACAATTATAAAAAATTTATTATGAAGGACGGAACATTACAAACAGATAAGTGCAGAAAATGTCATATAAGATCGGAGACTATCCAGCATATTACGTCCGGATGCGAACAACTGGCCAATACGCAGCATCTTCACAGGCATAATCAAGTGTGCAACATTATCCACCAGAAACTTGCACATAAGTACGGACTTCTGAACACCTTCCAGCCATATTACAAGTATCAACCGGAACCCGTATTGGAAAATGACTCTATCAGATTATACTACGATAGGCCTGTTATCACTGACAGAATGGTGACGAATAATAGGCCGGACATAGTGGTGTATGATAAGAGAACCAGAACAGCAATGCTGGTGGATGTCGCCATACCGAATAATAACAACGTGCTGAATCAGTTCCAGGAGAAAAAGTCCAAATACACTGACATTGCTATTGAGATCAAGCAGATGTAGAACCTCGAGAAAATAGATATTGTTCCTGTCATCATATCCTCGACTGAGTTAATACCCAAAACTTTGCATGATAGTCTTAAGAAATTAGAATTGCATAAGAATACCTATATAGAAATGCAAAAAGCTGTAATTCTTAATACATGTAGGATAGTTAGGAAATTTATGTCAAGTATATTGTAATCGAGCCTATTCCCTTTGATTGCTGAATCTGGGAAAGGTAAATTATATCCAGCTAACAGCTGAGATAGTGCATAAGTCCACGATAATAAATTCCTTCCTGTTCTTCAAGGAACTCATTTTTATATGCCTTAACCTGCGTACGCTCCAGTCGGCAAATATACTGAAGATGCCCCCTTGAGTAAGGTTATGAAGCGTCGTTATTGCTCAAGGTGGTCCTTGTCCAGGTATCCTTTCAAGATTACCAGTCTCGATGTACCTCGACATCTCAAACCGTTTACCTATTCATGCATAAGTCCAACATAGGTCACTTTACACTTATTCATGCATAAGTCCAACATAGGTCACTTTACACTAGATGAGAAGGTGGTAATGTGGCCACGTACTTTGGTTTTTAGACCTCAGGTAAAAAATACAAGACTAAGAAGTATGAGAAACACTTTAAAGTCGCACCTATTAACTTACATATACATGTCTTTCAATAAAATGAATCAAATTGAAACAGAAAAATAAAAAACATGTATTATAAAAATAATCAAATTTGGCAATTCGAGATCAGGTGTGGGTTATAGGCACCCTGGGGGCCATATTAAATGTATGAGCGTAATCACAACATAATGGCAAGAATCATAGATATAATATTCGCCTTCAGGACCTGCATATGCTGTATGAGCCCATAAATTGCAACTCTGGCACTGTATCCACTCTTCCCCACCTCTGTCGTTAGAATTACTAGTTTCACAAAACATGCAGTTGGTATCTGCGCTTTCCAGGGTCCTATCTGGATATTGACTGTCGTCATTCTTCGAATCTGTTTCTACGACTACTTCACATTCAGAGCTACTATTGGATGATGACTGAATGACTCTCTGGCGCTGACAGCTTGTTCCAGCTTGGCTACATTCAATACCGCACCCACGCCCACGTTCACGTATTCGGCCACGAGTTTCTTACACGATTAGAAGTTCGAATCTTATCTCCGGGGATGGGCTGTATGTCCTCCGGCAGAACTAAACGAGCTTGCAACTTTTGTGCTGCAGCATAAACACCTGACACGTCTTGATCAGCAACAGGACTTGTATGGTGATTAGCTGGGTTTTGTTGGGGGCAAGATTGTTGTTCATTATTTGATGTTTTCATCAGAAAATCGACTTCCGTAAAAACTTGCAGATTGAATGGGTAAATGCCCGTCACACGAAAACCATTTACAGCATTTTCTCCTTTTGTGCTGCAGCATACACACCTGACGCATCTTGATCAGCAACAGGACTTATATGGTGATTAGCTGGGTTTTTTGGGGCAAGATTGTTGTTCATCATTTGATGTTTCTGATAATCGACTTCCGTAAAACTTGCAGATTGAATGGGTAAATGCCCGTCACACGAAAACCATTGCCTGACCTAAAAGCTTAACAATATCGTAAGCATTCAGCGTTTTTCAGATTTCAGAAGAAACTTACGAATCTCCTCACTGTTGTGACTCTTAAGAGCGCCCATAAAAGTATTATCTAACGGCTGTAGCTTAAGAGCCGCTTAAGGTGGAAGACTGATGATAGTGACGTGATTTTCTCGCGCCAGATCTATTAATTCTAAGTTGCAAGTGTGACTATAATTCCATCAAAAATGAGCAATACGGGAGGAGCCTCGCTGGGTTTTCTCAATAAAATGTCTAAGCCAGTCAGCGAACAAATTGGATTGGATCCAACCAGATGAATGCGTTTTTCCAGTGGACCCAGGTGAAGCACCTTTCATCAAAATATCAGTTAAGTTTTTTCTAGGAAATATCATCATTGATGGCACAAACATACCAGAAGCACTTATGCAGCAAACAAGAGTACATAGCGACCCGCGTACTGCAGCAATCAAGGCTCCAATCTGTTTCTTCCCTTTTTTACCTATATTTGTGGTATTTTAGATTGCACAATTGTCAACCCAGTCTCGTCTACGTTGAAAATCTTGTCAGGGGATGATTCTTATTTTTCTTTTCAGTTTCCAATATATCGAAAAATTCTTTGACTGTTTCACAGTTAAAACCTTGATCACGAGCATACGAAGTCCCCATTGGTCTGCGTGATGATAAAGACTTCTTATGACGCTTCAAAAAGTGATCCCACCAAGCACGCCTAGCTACTGCTTTTCTGAAATAATTTTCGATGTTGCTTCTTAAAGCTAACTAATAAGCCATTCGTCTTACATCCATTCTTGTCAGTCCATAATATTTCAACTCCATGAACAAAATATATTCTAGCTCAGGTGGTAGTATAGGTTTTCTTTCGACAGGTTTGTGCACAAGCAACTCTAACGATTCTTGAGAATTCTTCACTTACCTTTTCAGTGTAGATCTTGGTACACAAAATATTTTTATATCCTTTTTATATCCCATCGTTTTCGTCCTCACATCTTCAATTGACTTTTTCATTTGGTCAGGATCCCAAGTTTTTCTTTTCTTCACAGATGGAGATATCAAAGTTTGTCGGGGCATCTGTAACAAAAGATTAGAAAAAATGATATGATATATTTATGTCATACATCATATATGGCCCTCCAAGTCCATAATACAAACAATGTAAGGGGGCCAATTTGCATGTATCAAATAATATATAAACAAACCATATTTTAGGTATTAATAAGAAGTTTTTTATAGTTACCTTCTAAATCCGACAGGAAAACGTTCACCGAACACAATGTACAAATCACAAGAGCTAAGGTTCAGTATTTCCGGAAAAAATGAATGAAATGCACATTTAGAAGTTTGGCAGCTGCGTGTTTCGATCGAATGAAAAAGTACTTAACGCCCTCGTCTGAAATTTTGGATACTAATTGACACATACACAAGAGCTACGCTTTTGCACAAAAATTGACTAGATGGCGTGCTTCTAAATTATAAATATCGAAGGGGGCCAATATACCTGCATGGGCCACATCACCACCTTCTCCTGTAGTTCTTCCGAATATTTTGTCGGAATCAAATTTCATGATTTGCGTTGCATTATTACAGAACATGTTCAAAAAGAAGAAACGTTACTCGCAAAAATTGATCGATAACTACTGTTATATGTGGTGATTTCTTGCAAATCATTTCATTTCTCATTAGAGGTACATGTATGCTAAGAAAAGTATCGAATTTTGTTGACATGTCCGAATATATCTGGAAAAGAAAATATAAATGAGATAAAAAACACAAGGTTTAACTTTAATCTACACTTTATTTGACAAAATTCGACGACGTTTCGCTGACACAGCAGCTTTATCAAGATGCTAAAAGTGGACTCAAAGGATTTCCCATGATCAAACCATTTTCACTACTGTAATAGATGTTGTTGAAAGAAAAATAATTTTGTTCAATGCAAACGTCCAACAGATTCAATATTTCTGATTTAATTATGTGGTTAACATGATTCGAATTCAACATGTTTTCGATTAATATTTTGACATCACCTGGAGGAACACTTGGGTATAAATTCTCAACATCAAACGAAATAAGTTTTGCGTTAGGTGGTAGGTTAACGTTTTTTATGTTATTTATCAATTCGAAAGAATTTTTCATAGAAAATTTTGATTTGAACGAACAATAATTTTTAATGATATCTATAAGGTAGTGCGACAATTTCACGGCTGGGGCTGTAACGTAAGATACGACTGGTCTAACGGGGTTATTTACTTTATGCAATTTAATGAGTGAATACAGTTGAGGTGGTTGAGGGTTTGGTAAAATTAATTTGTATTTATCTATTGCTTTAATTGAAGATTTTGCGTCATTTATTGCAATTTTAATATTTTTCTGGAATTTAATAGTTGGATCTTTGTTTAAAATTGTATAGTTTCCGGACGAAATGAAATTTAGAGTTTTGAATAGGTAGTCATTTTATTTAACTCAATAACAGTATTACGCTTATCTGCTTTTGTAAAAATAACTTCATTTAGTTGAGATTTTTGTTTGATGGCCTTTAAAATATTTTGTTCTTTACTCGGTTTAAAGTCAGCTAATGATTCATTTTTATAATGTTAGATGCTAAATATTTAAGGTGAGTGTTATTAGGACTATTTTTCAGAGAAATTTCAGTATCTATACCAAGTTCCTCTAAATCAGATTTTATCTTGTTTGATTTAATATTGTGTTTGAAACCTTTCTCCAAGAGATTTGTTTCATCAGTTGTGAAATTAGTATCAGAAAGGTTAACGAATCTATCAAAAAATTGATGGTCAGAAAATTTAGTTTCACGTGGAGTAGGTTTCGGTTTTTGTGAACAAGAAACTTTAATTTGCGGTATTGGATGGTATATTTGTTATGTATTATTGATCTAATTTTGAATCTATTATTGTAATCTAATGAATCGAATTCAAGTGGATGAAGTCTGTACAATAACTCGGTATGAATTACCTTGAGATAAATGTTGTAGATGTCTCGTTTGTGGAACAAAATCTTGCATTCTGATTTGATCCATATCTTCTGTCCAGAGATAACTGCTCTTCGAGCTGCATAACTGTTGTTGTTGGTCTTGAGTTTGATGTATTCAGGACACACTTCACTCTTCAAACACGTGGTTAAAAACCACAGGTTTTGGGATGTTATAGCCTTTTTAAGTAACAACTTAAACTACCAAAGGGCCAAAAAGCTTGTATTCGCTTTCTTCAACATTTGAATTGTTGTGTTAGTTATCTCATTTATATCATGGATCTACATCAAGTAACGGCCTCCACAATTCAAAAAGAAAATATGTTTATAATCAGATGCCTACCAAAAAAGAAATTTACAATATTGAAATTGTCTGTTAATATCTCGACGCAATGTTTTCGAAAATATAACTCTTATCGATTTCAACCATTTCCAGCAAACTGTTTATCCACATCAACTATATTGGGTGGTCAGTTTTTTATCCACTCTGTTCGACTAATCGTAAGCCAATATCAAGCATAATTTATGCCCATCTCTTCAATGAATGTAATTTAGTCCCTCTGATGGGTAACCACGATCTTACTGTGACGGCGTTAATCAGACCAATAAATAATTCACGTTCGAGGTAATATACACGACTACTCATAATTTATAGCGGTGAAGTGTGAATTGAATGGTACGATTTTATTAATAGTCTCCAAATATATGGTATGTGAAAGGTATATTACTAAGGAAGAAAGTTCATAGAAAAGCGGTAAAGGTGATTGAATAAATTTTGATTTACGTGACCTTTCTGACAGGTTATCTGCGAAGATATGATTAAATGTTCATTTGGCACATTTAGTGGAATCAAAAGTAATTTTTCTTTAACGGCGTGACGCTATCCTGTCGGTGTCTCAGTGTTATACGCCCTTATCTTTCAAGGTTGCCTACTGAGCGGAATTCTTGTATTTTACAGGGTGTGAGGGGGTATTTCTTCGTGCAATTTTAAGAATAAAGGTTTATTAACAAAGGTCCGCAAAAGCTTAATTACGGAGCTACAGGGTGTTGAAATTTCCGGAAAAAATTGGTTTTTTCTTCTAAACTCTAGCAGTTTTAGAGATATTCAGCCCAATTTTAGAATTCAAGCTATTTTTTACAGCTTCCATCGTTACACGTCCTAGATTTTAACTGAAATTCACAAGGTGTTTCCTTTTCCGAGGCCTTGTCCCCTTTTGCCCTTTCAAACTCTTTTTGCAGTACGCCACTGATCAGCATAAAATCAATTTTCGTTATCTTCGTTCGATTCAGAAACTTTTTTGACACTTGTAATTTTTTCGTATCTCCAACCGTTTTCGAGTGAAAAATTATTTTGAAATATTTGAATTGTATGTTATTCGCTAAATATAAAAGTAATGGAAATACTCGAAAGGTATGCCCAAAATTTGCTTTTATTTTAATAGATCGTTTTCTGAGACTGAACTTATACTTATTCAATATGAAACTGAAAGAAAAACAATTAAAAACTGAATAAATTACTGGAAGTGTCCTCCAGCTGCAAGAATACAGGTCTCTGTCCTTCGCATATTATCACGCACTCTTTAAAATATTCCTGGGATATTTATTATCGTGTCACAAGAGGTTATTATTCGATTTCACAATTCTTCTACAGTGTTCACTGGACTGGTATAAACTAAACTTTTGAGATATCCCCATAAGAAAAAGTCTAAAATATTTACGTCTAGTGACCTAGGAGGCCATGGTTTTGGCCCTCCCTGACCTACACATCAGTTGTTGAATGTATTATTCAAGAATTCCCTTGCTTCTCCACTAAAATGTGCTAGTGTCCTGTCATACATGAACCACATTATGTTGTCTTACATCCTCGAGGAATAAAGGTAACTCCTCCTCAAGAAATTGCCGATGAAAAAAGGCTAAGAAAATGGCCCAATCAAATAATTTCCAATTATTCCGAACCAGACATTTAGTGAGAATTGTTCTTGGTGATGAGATTCTTCAATCAAATGGGGGTTTTCCTCAGCCCAATGAAGATTATTGTGATAATTTGTGATAGCAGTTCTCGAAATATTAACTTCGTCTGTGAACATTATTTCACTATCAAAACGAGCATTTTATCTCATTTTCAGCATCAGCAGAAATTCAGTCTTGAAGGAAAATCTCGAGGAAGTAGAGTTTGGACGCGTTGAATATGAAACGGGTACAATAAAAAGTCGTGGGGAATCCCCCAAACTACAACATATGAAATATTCAACTGATTTCCAATCTTGTACTCGCACAATGATTCAGATCAATACAATTCAAAAACGGCCTTCTCAATATCTGGAGTTCTCATAGTTTGAGTTGAACCTTTTGAATGATTGTTTGCAGTAAAAGTTTCCCTCAACCTTTTGTGGATATTTGAAAATATTCGCCTGTCTGGTATTACTCGATTTGGAAAGCGCACCTGATTTAATCGCCTAGCTTCTGTTGTGTTTCCGTCAGCCAGACCTTACATGTAATGGATATCAGCCTATACGGCGTTAGTAAAATTAGCCATTTTTTCTTACAGCAATAACTTCAAAAGTCTCAAAACTAATCGTCAATTTAATCAACAATTCGAGCAGACACTGGTTCACCTTTAGCAACTGTCAAAATAAATAAATAAATGAAAAAAATCGAAGCCTACTAGAAATTTTTTTAATTAGAGGTGCTTTCAATTCAGCGAATGCATACAAATTCTTGATAATTTTTTGCTCCAGAACGGTTGGAGATGCGAAAAAATCACCAGTGTCGAAAAGGTTTCTAAATTGAAAGATGACGAAAATTGATGGCGTACAGCAAAAAAGTTTGAAAGGGCAAAAGAAGACATGGCTCTGAAAAAAAAACACCTTGTAGATTCTAGTTGAAATTTAGGACACGTAATGATGGAGGCTGTAAAAAATAGCTTGCATTTCAAATTTGGGCTGAATATCTCAAAAACTGCAAGAGTTTTGAAGAAAAAAAATCAATTTTTTCCGGAAATTTCAACACTCTGTAGCTCCGTAACGAAGCTTTTGCGGACCAATGTTTATATAAACTTTTTTTCATAGAATTGTATGTAGATTTACCCTCTCAAATCTTATACTTGTGAGAACTGACGAAATCGATCACTGTACACTCGCGTTCAAACTCCGCATCAGAAGGAAAACAACAAGAAAATTTTTGTTTCAAGCAGATTTCTTTAAATAATCAATTTTCGGCACGTTTCTAACAGAATGTAAGTGGAAAGTTTGATGAATACAAGCTCTTGCTAAAGACATACATTTTTTTATAGTTCAGTCTGTCAGGATGCCTACGCTACTGCCTAAATCTATTCGAATCTAACAAGGCGTTGATAACAGGGCACTTCGAACTTGGTCGTTCATTAAAATATCGAATATGCAATTACGAAGTAGAAGGCCCGACCGCATCGAGAATGCCTAGAAATCGAGTGCCCACTTCTGATTCACCACCTTAAGATGATGATGACACGGTTATTACTGTAATCTTATGTTATTAGTTGATACTGTCTATATGTATGTGGGGTCTAGTCATGAAAGGGTAAGGGTTTACCTTCGGTGCCAAGGTATTCTTCGATAATAATTGACCAGATGATTGTCATATATCTATGTTGGTTGCCTTTTGAATTCTGCGCATTTGGCACTTTTAGTGATTACAGATCGGTCAGACTCTCGTTGAATACACATCTTCTTTCAAGATGTTCGACGGTGACAAGCAAAAGTCAAACAATAATGCTGTGAAACAAAGATCATGTCCAATATGCAACAGAAATGCATTAACGAATACAATGTTCAGTTTGTGATAATATTGTTCATCAAAGCTTGCTGCAAAAGTGTGAAATCGCAATTCCTAGTAATGGTGCAGTTATCGTTTGTTGCAGTAATATGAGTCAACTCGATCATACTGTTAACTATGTATGTATTCTATAGCTGCGAGTGAAATTTCGCACTAACGCCCTAGTTGACAAAAATAATATCATTAATGATAAGATTTGAATTTGCGAGGCTTTTACTTGGTAAAATTCCATTATCAATAATAAAAAACAAGTACTGTGTTTTAAGGAATTTTACTTAATAATTGCGATTCGTAACGCGTTTCACTACACCGTAGCTTCTTCAGACGAATGAATATACAGAAAAATATAAATGGGAATATAACTATAAATGTTCCTGAGTAATTAAAAGCTTATTGGGTTGCTTCTTCTTGAGTGATTATTTATGACAGGTATATCCAATAAAATTAAGGAATAGATTGCTCCCCGAAAAGATTCAATAGAGGTGAAGGGCTTAAATCGACTTGTTCATTGATGAGTCTACCTGAGTGTTTGTATTTATTGATTTCTAAAGTTTCCCAAAGATCTACCTTCCAATCTGAATTGGTATTATCTATATGCAAAATTTCAAACTGTGGGTCGAAAGAATGATTATTTTCTAGGAGATGATTCGCGTAATTTGAATCTGATTTTTATTTGAAAAACTGCGTTTATGTTCCGATATTCTAATATTAAAATTTCTATGTGTTCTACCAATGTAGAAATTATCACAGTCATTGCAATTCAATCGATAAACACCTGATTTATTGTTTTTACCTGGTTTGGTTTTATTATTTTTATATATTTGCCTAAATTATTATTAGTTTGGAAAGCTATGTTGAAATTATTGCTATCGACAGGGTGAACTTCATTCAATGCGATTCGACTTTGTTTTTATTTAAAATATTATTTATTAGTTTGGGATTGTAACCATTATTTTTGGCTATTTGTTTAATCAAATTTAGTTCTTTCTTGAAATTTTCTGGTGATAGCGGGATGTTAATCAATCTATGAATAAAACTATTGAATGCTGACATTTTATGTTGATGTTAAGAATCTATTTCCCAACATTCCTCCGAAAGATACGTATTATTTAGTTGAAGAATTATTAGAAAAGAATCATGTCAATACTATCATTAAATCAGATATTCTTTCATTATTACAAATTTGTTTAGATCAAAATTATTTCCATTTCAATAACAAATATTATACTATTGTGGAAGGCTTGATTATGGGCAATCCGTTAAGTCCTAATCAGCCACTCAGTAAATATTGTTTATACTGGTATCGCTATGTAGACGATATCATTATTTGCTTCACAGGAACAGATAGATAGTTGAAAATTTTCGAAAATCATATAAATTCGTTACATCCAAAAATTGGATTCACAACCGAAATAGAAAGCAATAATTCGATAAATTTCTTAGATGTAACAATTTCGAATGAAAATGGAAAACATGTTTTCGCAATTTACTATAAGCCGTCACATACAGATATTATAATACATAACTCGTCGTGTCATCCATATCAACATAAAATGTCAGCATTCAATAGTTTTATTCATAGATTGATTAACATCCCGTTATCACCAGAAAATTTCAAGAAAAACTAAATTTGATAAAACAAATAGCCAAAAATAATGGTTACAATCCCAAACTAATAAATAATGTTTTAAATAAAAACAAAGTCGAATCGCATTGAATGAAGTTTACCCTGTCGATAAATTGAAACAAAAATTCAACACCTTAACCTACGTTGGCATTACAAGTGAGAAACTGAAATCATTCTTAAGTAGCAATAATTTCAACATAGCTTTCCAAACTAATAATAATTTAGGCAAATATATAAAAATAATAAAACCAAACCAGGTAAAAACAATAAATCAAATAA
This sequence comes from Cryptolaemus montrouzieri, assembly GCA_013387265.2. NCBI lineage: Eukaryota > Metazoa > Arthropoda > Insecta > Coleoptera > Coccinellidae > Cryptolaemus > Cryptolaemus montrouzieri. Next base: position 7,500,544 of record JABFTP020000124.1, read on the forward strand.
TTATGGATTGAATTGCAATGACTGTGATAATTTCTACATTGGTAGAACACATAGAAATTTTATTATTAAAATATCGGAACATAAACGCAGTTTTCAAATAAAAATCAGATTCAAATTACGCGAATCATCTCCCAGAAAATAATCATTCTTTCGACCCACAGTTTGAAATTTAGCATTCAGATAATAAATATTAGAAGGTAGATCTTTGGGAAACTTTAGAAATCAATAAATACAAACACTCAGGTAGACTCATCAATGAACAAGTCGATTTAAGCCCTTCACCTCTATTGAATCTCTTCGGGGAGCAATCTATTCCTTAATTTTATTGGATATACCTGTCATAAATAACCACTTAAGAAGAAGCAACCCAATACGCTTTTAATTACTCAGGAACATTTATAGTTATATTCTCATTTATATTTTTCTGTATATTCATTCGTCTGAAGAAGATACGGTGTAGTGAAACGCGTTACGAATCGCAATTATTAAGTAAAATTCCTTAAAACACAGTACTTGTTTTTTATTATTAATGATAAGTGCAAGATTATTACTGATAAAGAAGAAATAGTTGACACCAATAAATCAATCGCAACTAAAACGATCACAAAAAAGTAAACACCTGTTGTGAACCTCAGTGTTAACAATGTTGTGCCTCCTAAGATATCTCTCTCGCAATCAACTCGAGATGGCTTTACATCCAACCATGGTATTACTGTCCATAAAGTATCGGATTCACTCGACTCTGTGACGGACGACAATATCACGGAATGGAATACTGTCAGCCTTTGGGGTAAGAAGAATTCAACTAATAACAAAAATGGTTCGAAGAAGGTTGCCCAAGGTAATCAGAATACAGTTGAATCTACTCCTATTCAACAACATGACCGCAGCTCGCATACAAATAGAGTAAACAATAAAAATAATAAAAGCAAAGGCTGGTCAATAACTAGTGTTTCCAAAACGTTAACTGTTAAAGCTAAATGCAAGAAAGCTTTTCTATTTGTCTCACGAATTGAACCAGAAACAACCATTGAAAATTTTACTTCTATGGTCAGGAATAAGTTCGAAATTTCCGGGATCATACTGTTCATTTAAAATGACTATAAATGATAGTAATTTGGAAAAGGCAAAAAACACTGACAACTGGCCGGACAGTGCGCTAGTTACAAGGTTTTTTCACAGATCCAGTCTCAACACTACAAACCTGAATGATGCTGTTGACCAGGTGAGTCATCCTTTCTCACTCCTCCATGTAAACATACAAAGCATTAAAAATAAGTGCTGTGATATTGAGGCATTTACTCGGGCCCAAAATGAAGATTATGATGTGATGTCCTTCAGTGAACATTGGTTCAATCAGTCTGAGTGTTCGCTATTTGTTATGCTGGGCTGGATCACTGGCTCTATTCATGCTAGGTCTAACACTGCTCATGGTGGATCCATGGTACTAGTTAAAGATCCCAATCATATTTGTCTTCCTAATATTAATAATATGACACTCAAAGGCCACTGTGAGGTGTCTGCTGTTAATTTGAGCGATACTGATTTAACTGTTATTTGTTTTTACAGACCCCTCAGGGTACCTTTGATTTCTTCTTCTTCTTCTTCACCGTGTAGAAGGCGTAGCGCCTGTTCAGTTCCGGTTTCCCTGCAGCAGTTCTTGTGAAGTTGATTGCCAACTGTCCCGCCATCGTTTTGGTGGTCGTCCAACGGGTCTTCTTCCGTGTGGTATGTTGTTATATACGATTTTGGCTATTCTATCTGTGGTCATTCTGTTTACATGCTGGTTCCATTCTCTTCTTCTTTTTCTTACCCATCTTACAATATCGTCTGTCTCACATTTTTCCCTTATGTCGGTATTTCTTTGCCTGTCATTCAATGTGTAACCGGTTATAGTTCTTAGCGTTTTCATTTCTGTTGTTCTTAGTATCCTCTTTGTTACCGACGTTTCCGTTCTTGTTTCTGCCTCGTATGTCATAATTGGTCGCACACATGTTTTGTAGATTCTGGATTTGCATGGTATACTGAGGTGTTTATTTCTCCAAATTGGTTATTTAAGGTGTTCCGATACTGCAGCTGCTTTGTTCACTTGTCTCCTAACTTCATCTTCAAGGTATCCTGTGCTTGTTATTTTGCACCCTAAGTATTCGAATGACATGACTTGGTCTATAGTGGCGTTGTCTATTGTTAACTTGCAGCGCAGAGGTTCCTTAGCTATGGACATGCATTTTGTCTTACTTGTTGAGATTTCCATATTGAAATTTTTTGCGCGTTTGCTAAAGGCGTAGAACATTCTTTGTAGGTCGTCTTCTGATTCTGCAATGAGTACGGCGTCATCGGCATAGCATAAGATGTTAATTTTGTAGGTTCCCATGCGGTATCCTAGTCCCAAGTTTTAAACGGTCTCTACAAGTTGGTCCATAACAGTATTAAATAGTAGAGGGCTAAGACTATCACCTTGGCGGATGCCCGACGTTGTTCTGAAATGCTGCGTTAGGGTGTGGTTTGTTCGTATTTGCGTTGTTGTACTAGTGTTCAGATCTTTTATGAGTCTTATATATTTTTTGGGTACCTCTTTGTTTTCCAGTATCTTGATTACATCCTTCAGTTGGACTCTGTCGAAGGCCTTCGTTAAGTCTATGAAACAAAGATATGCTGGTGTGTTATATTCAAGAGACTTTTCTACTAATTGCCTTGTTATAAATAGTGCATCGACCGTGGACCGGTTTTTTCGAAAGCCTTGTTGCTCTTCGCTGATTGGCATTGTTGACGTTATGTCATCGGCAAGAATCTTTGTAAGCAGTTTCAAAGAGGTGCTTAATAAGGTTATTCCGCGATAGTTGGCAGGATTTGTTTTGTCTCCTTTTTTAAAGATAGGCACTGTTACACTTCTTTTCCATTCTTCTGGTATTTTTCCGTGTTGAATTATGATGTTAAACAGTTTTGTGTACTCTTCTCTCATGGCTTCTCCGCCATATTTGACCATCTCATTTGTTATCTTATCTTCATTTGGAACTTTCCTATTTTTAAGTTTACTTATTGCCATAGCTACTTGCTCTTTCGTGATTGTTACCGGTTCATTTATAATGTCGTTTTCTAAGTCTTCTTCTGGGGTTCTTCTTCATATTCTGATTCAGTGTAAAGATTTTGTATTTTCCCATGTTTCGTTTGTGATTGTTTTCAGTTGTATAGTTTCATTGGTGTCTTTTTTCAATAATAATTTCCAAATTCGTTTTTGCGCTCCGTATATATCCGCTTCCATTTCAGCACTGAATCTCTGCCAGTATTCTTCTTTAATTTCCCGAACTCTGTTATTCACCCTATTTCTTATTTCTGTGTATCTATTTCGGTTCTCTGTTGTCGGATGGTTCTTATATTCTAGATATATTTGTTTTTTTCCTTCGTAATGTTTTTGACTTCAGTGGTGAACCAGGGTTTATTATTAGGTTTGCCGTTCTGTGATACCGTGCGGGTTCCCAAGGCCTCTGTGGCACCTTTGTGTATGTTTTCTTTTAGTTTGAGCCATGCTATGTCGGGGTTATCTTGCTGCAATATTGTATTACGAGTTGTATACTGTTTGCAACGGTTTGAATAAAGTTGTTTTGTGCTCTCATTGTTGAACGATTCTACGTTAAATTTTTCAGTTTTTACAGATGGTGTTTTCTTTTTAATTGAGTTGTCATCTTCAGTTTCTAGAACGAGCTTGTGGTCTGTTCTAATGTTAGCTGATGACAAAACTCTTACATCTAAGATTTGTTGGGGTAGATACATTCGGTTAGTGATAATGTAATCAATTATGGATTTGTTGTTTCGGTTATCGTAGAAAGTATATTTGTGTTGTTCTTTGTGAGGGAAAAAGTGTTATTAATTCGCAACTCGTTCTGTGCACAAAATTCCGTCAACATTTCGCCGTTTCTGTTAATTACGTCTTCGTTATATTTTTGTTTTACCCGTTTACTACTTCGTTACCTACTCTAGCGTTAAGGTCTCCTAATATGATTATCTTTTCTTTAGTTGGTATTTTATCTAGTTGTGATTGAAGACTTTCATAAAATCTACCGCCGCTTCCTCTCGTTTGCTTATGTCAGGTGCGTATACTGATAGGATATGTAGCGGACGGTCGAACGACATTGTGACTTTCAGGATTCTATCGTTAACATATTCTACGTTTACCATATTTTCTTCGTATTTTTCATGTACTAGTAGTCCTACTCCCGATGTTGCTCTTTGGTTTTTTTCTACTCCAGAGCATACTAAGATGTAATTGTTTAATTTTGATAATCCTCTTCCTTCTTTATGGTTTCGGCAAGTGCACATATATCTATTTTGTGTTCGTTCATTTCAGGGATTATTTCGTGGTCTTAGTGTTTTTATGTTCTAGCAGGCTATTCTTACTTGATGCTTCTTCCTGTAGAGTTTGTTCCCATTTCGCGCGCGGGTCGTATTTCGTGTTTTCTGTCCTTGTTCCGAGGCTGCATCTCCGATGCTTTGAGCAATGAATTGTTTTACCCTAGGCAGGTTGCCAACCTTTCCTAGGAACCCTCCTCCTTGATCCGGGCTCGGGACCGGCATTAGCACTTGCTGGACTACTCAATCCATCCAGCTTGTACAAAAGGCGGAGTTTAACTTAACTTTGATTTAATCCTTGAAATATTTGAATGTATTTTGAATGAGCTCTCTACCAATCGTTATGATAGTATTGTTATGTGTAGTGATTTTAATGTTAAGTTTAATGTTTTTGACTAAAGGGCTTTTGCCTTGTGTGATTCATCAAGTTCTTTTGGATTTTTCAGCAAGATTTATCATCCAACGAGGGGTTATAACTGCCTCGATAATATTTTTCTAAAATTTCGTCCACTGAAGGAGATGGAAAGGGTAGTCAGAGTTGAGTTTTTCTGACCATGACGCATAGGAAGTAGACATGAATCTTTCTGCAAGGGCGGCGAAAAATAAGTGTCTCAAAACTAGGCCACTCACGCTTGGTGGATTTGTTACTATGCATGATGACCTTGCTGGCTCGGATTGGGATTTTGTTGATGATGACTTGGAAGTAATGGGGCATTCGAAATGTTTCATCGTTAGTTTGTGCAGTCATTTCTTACATCTTTCCCTGAGAGAGTTGTTTGCGATCGAACTATTCAATCTGGGGGTGAGTGGTTCACGAATGAGCTAGCAGAAATGAGAGAGCAGCTAAATTTCGTCCGCGAACTATATGACCAATTCAGAACTGATTGAAATATCTTTATAGCTTGGAAATCGGAAAGGCCAAAATTTCGCATAATGATAACCTAATCAATAAGTCTTCACACAAGTCTCGAATATCTTGGAAGATCGTGAATAGCATGGAGGGTAAAAATAGCATTAAACCTGGTGGGTCTTTGGATGCTAATAAGTGCAATGAGTACTTTACTGCTGTAACAGATATTATTTCATCCACTATACCTAGGTTTGAACAGATCTGAATGAAACAATCAAGAAACAAGTTCCTTCCGATGCAACGTTCTGTTTTTCAGAAGTAGGCCACAATACTATTCGTGACGCAGCGGGGTCCCTGGAAAATACCAGGTCAACTGATTTTTATGATTCGTCAAGCACTATCGTTAAGAGTTTGTTCCTTTCACGTTTTAAATTGATCATACATTTAGCCCTCACCATTCTGTGGTCTGTGAAAGGAACAAACTCGTAATGACAGGAGGGGTTAAAAATAACAAATGGGCACAGGTATCTGACGAAGCGGCATTTCGTGAAACTTTGAGTGAGAAGCTTTTGTGTAATGAAAACATGAATATCGATCAGCACAACGACAACATTACAACATCAATAAAACAAGCTATGGACAAACATTGTAGCACTTTGAACACGAAACAGGAAAGAATCAGTGAGACAACGAAACGCATGATGAAGACCAGAAGAGAACTATTAAGCAAGGACACAGCAGACAAGAAAGAACTGAAAATACTTAACAGCGAGATATCTCGCCAACTTAGGAAGGACTCTCGACAGCACAATAAAAGCTTGGCAGTTCAAACTATAGAACAAAATAAAAGCATGAAGGTACTACGACGGACGACTTGATTGGAAAAACGTAACATTCACAAACTAATGGATCCATATGGTTCAATTATAACAAATAGAGCCGAAATAGTGAAGGTTGTCGAGGACTTTTACTCCAATTTGTATCGAAGCCTGAATCGCGAGAACGAGGAAGACAATCGCATACCTCATGTTATGAATCTGGGTTCGAAGGACCTCCCAGAAATAACAGCTGATGAGGTCCGAAAGGTACTATCAGATATGAAAAACAACAAAGCTCCAGGGGAAGATGGAGTAGTTGCGGAGGCTTTGAAGATAGGCGGTGAAAATCTGATTCGTGAAATAACGAAACTTTTCACTAAATGTTTAGCTGAAGCAAAAGTACCAGAGTCTTGGCATAATGCTATAATAATAATTATGTACAAGAAAGGAGACCCGACAAATCTCTCGAACTATAGACCTATAAGCCTTCTATCGCACTTATACAAACTCTTCACCAAAATAATAACAAAGCGCCTCACAAACAAATTGGACACCTACCAACCTCGAGAGCAGGCCGGATTTCGGGCAACATTTGGTGTTAATGATCATCTCCAAACTCTCAAGACTTTGATTAAAAAGAGCATAGAATACAACTTGCCTCTGGTTCTCATATTCGTGGATTACGAGAAAGCCTTCGATACCGTGATACAGGCGATTATGCTTAAAGCGTTGGCTGACTGTAGAATAGATCATAGATACACTGCCATCATTGAATATATATATGAGCATGCCACTTCACAAGTGTGCCTTCACAATTCTACAGAAAAATTCAGGATCGGAAGTGGAGTAAGACAGGGTGATACTATTTCCCCGAAGTTGTTCACAAACCTATTGCAATATATGTTCAAGCAATTCGAATGGGAACAGAGGGGACTAAATGTGGATGGTGAGCGATTAAGTCATCTTCGTTTCGCCGACGACATCGTCATTATAGCAAACAGATTAGATGATGCAAATGAGATGCTCTTGCAGTTGTCTAAGGAATCTAGTAAAATCGGATTGAAGATAAATATGTCGAAAACTAAGATGATGACCAATTTAGTACCAAGCCAACCAGTTTCCATCGATGGTGAAATTGTTGAACAAGTAACGTCATACAAATATCTGGGGCATGAGATAACTATAGGCAGGGACAACCAAACAACAGAAATAGGAAGGCGAATGAGGCTGACATGGGCTGCATTTGGAAAACTGAGAGATCTGTTCAAATCAGAGATACCGATTTGTTTGAAACGTAAAGTATACAATCAATGTGTTTTACCAGTTTTGACGTACGGACAGAAACCCTGACCCTAACAAAGAAATCAGCTAATGAAATATGTGTTGCTCAGCGTAAGATGGAGAGAGCTATGTTAGGCATAACACTACGGGACAGAATTCCCAACCATATCATACGCCAACGAACTAGAGTCCAGGATGCTCTCGAGAGAGTTGCTAATTTAAAGTGGAACTGGGCCGGTGATCTAGCAAGAACCACGGACGGTAGATGGACAAAGCGTCTTTTGGAGTGGCGTCCCAGAGATGAAGCCCACAGAAGTAGAGGACGTCCACCAGCTCGTTGGAAAGACGATATCAAGCGAGTGTGTACGAACTGGATAAATCCGGCCCAAAATCGTGAGGAATGGAGATCGTTGAGGAAGACCTATGTTCAGCAGTGGACTAGGATGGTTGACATATGATGATGATGATCGTTAAGAGAAATATTGATTCCATTATTCATCCACTCACGAAATTGATGAATAAATGCATAAGATCTGACATATTTCCCGACTGACTCAAAATATCGAAAACTGTACCTGTGTTCAAGAAGGGGGATGTTGAGGACGTTGAAAACTATCGCCCTATCTCCTTGGTACCGGTTTTCTCGAAGATAATCGAAAAGGCTCTCTGCAGAAAAATATTTATTGATTTCTTTGAGAGTAAATTCTTGTTTTCGGTATGGTATGGATTAAGACGGGGTAGGAGTACAGCTGATGCGGTTCTTTCTTTTATCGGTCGTAAGATGAAGTGTTTTGAGTTGAGTCTTCTCTCTCTTTCTGTTTTTGTGGATCTGACCAAAGCATTCGGTTGCGTGTCACGAGACAAGCTTTTGGCTAAACTTCACAAATAAGTCAGTATAGCCATTAGAGACTCTTTCTGTCCAGAATAAGTCAGCATGTTTTCGTTAACGACGAATACCCAAGAAATATGCCGATCAGTAACGGGGTCCCCCAGGGGTCTATTATGGGTCCGGTATTGTTTTTGCTATTAATTAATGATTTTCCTTGTTTTATTGATGAAGCTAACACAACGTTATTTACAGACGATGCGACTATATCTGTTCGGAATCAGAATATTTTTTTCTGCAAATCGGACCTAGACCTTGAAAATTACAAAAGTTTCATCTGGACTTCAACACCCTATATCTCGAAAACGAAAATTTTTGATATATAATTATGGGCATTTTTTCATGTTTCAAATAAGGAATCTCATGTAGAAAATACTGTATTGTAAAAACCTATAAGAAATGGTTTTATATACCAATAAGGAATATATTGCGATATACAGCACTGTGTATATTTTCACATTGAAAACTTTATTGAACCAGCAATGTTCAATCATTGGAAGAACGATCATCGTTAACAAAGGCCACAATAGAAGTGGGACAACTCACTCGGATGTCATGAATTGGAGCAACAGAGTGCAGTTTTCGTTATCGTTCAAACTCATCAGTGTTAAACACCTATTCACAATATGAAGCTGGATTGCAACTTTGTATGTATTCTATATCAGAACTAGCTTCTAACAATACACGTGGCACCCCCAACAAACCGACACAGAAGCTAAATCCAAAAAAAATAAGTCAAGTCTGTTACGCCACTGTTTATTGTCATCAATTCACTACATAAATCTTCAATGATATTTTTGTATCAAACTAAGAGTACATGTGCATTCCATATATTGATCTATGCAAATATTTGTATAAAAGTAGGCTTGTTAATTGATAGTTCATCGTGACACCCAATAATCAATATTCATGTGAAAAAACCATTCAGATATTAACTGTAGCTTTAAAAGTTGTTTTCCTTCTCAATTGTTTGTTTTAAGTCTACGCGTGAATCTTATTAGGTACAAAGTGCAAAAATTAAATGAGTGTGCAATATGCACAGGTACTTGTAAATGAATATTTTTAATAAAATCTTCAAAGTCATGTTGATTCTAATAATTTTGGAGATGAAGGAAAGTCAAATAGTTTGGCTGTATAGTTTATTCAAGTTTACGATGGAATTACGTCGTGATAGACGGTTACAACGTTGCCATACCATCAGCTTCTTCTATATTCGAAGAATATAGTTTCAATCAAACATTTTACTTCAAACTGACAAATTCGATAAGAAGAAAAACTTCTAATTTCTGGAATGCCTTATAAGCTGTTTATTTTCGGGGTATATCCTTGAATAAGGAATGGTGATTTATACGGGATACGTTTCTAGGTAACAAAATAAATAATCAATGTAATTGAAGTTTTTGAACTTATTGATTGATTATAATCATCGGGTTTAGGTAACGGTTTAAAGAACTTTAACAAATGCATATTTTATTCCTTTTCATATTCTCATTCAGGAGAGAGAGCGCTATATTTTTGATGTTGGTAGTGCCGAAATTATGTTGGTGAAACTCAAAATTGATAACTGTTTCCTTTTCACTGTTCTCATTCAGAAGATAAAGAACACTACATTCTACTTGTTGGTAAAATTGACTTCTAGAATACTAACTCCGAGGATAATCACAAACTGTGCCAGCGACATCAACTTTATCACGTTTACTAGGCATATTGCCGTCCGAGCTTGAATAGCGATCATAGGGGCATTCTTCTGTGTTTCCGGTCTTCTTCTCAAAGATCTAGGTCTCAAAAATCGCCCCAAATTGAAGATGTTTCTTTGTCGACCCCATCGCGAGATGCGTAGGATTCGACACCCGAAAGCTTTCTCCCGTTAACACCGTATAAGTAGAACGGATGGAAGATAAACCCTTATTTTCACAGCTCGACGTTCGTTAATTTCTGGTTGTCAGAGATTCTCGGAATGAGGAAAATAGAGCGAAATTTTGTGACAGTCTGCTGATAAACTTTCATTGGATCGGAGAATTTCCCATTTTCCCAGGGTTTAACGGGGTCCAAAATATGGTGGTGCAACATGCGGAACTCGAGGCTTCGTTCTCGTCCGGTTTCGAAACGGTCGAACGCGATAGCAAGTGTATAGTCATAGAAGTTCGGTGAGATGATCCCATACAGATGCGGAAAATCGACTACCTTTTTATTCACGCTTTTTGGGGCTTTTTCTCGGAATTTTTGATTGATAGGTCATTCCGATCGCCTCAAAAAGACCGGATCCTCTGATTTCGAAAAATCCTTATGGCTCCGTTGTTCGAGCTGGGAGCTCCGAATTTGACACGGACCTTTCTCTACCAGAAAGAATACTCCCGCTCGTCCGGTTCAAACTACTGTTATTCCCTAGGATCATTCCAGAAAAGAGCCTTACGACGAAATATGGAACAAACAACCACATATTGATAACGAAAGTTGTTGATCAATTTCCGGGAGTAATGCTTGTTCTTTTTAATAATAAAAAACAAGTACTGTGTTTTAAGGAATTTTACTTAATAATTGCGATTCGTAACGCGTTTCACTACACCGTAGCTTCTTCAGACGAATGATTATGCAGAAAAATGTAAATGAGAATATAACTATAAATGTTCTTGAGTAATTAAAAGCTTATTGGTTGCTTCTTCTTAAGTGGTTATTTATGACAGGTATATCCAATAAAATTAAGGAATAGATTGCTCCCGAAAAGATTCAATAGAGGTGAAGGCTTAAATCGACTTGTTCATTGATGAGGCTACCTGAGTGTTTGTATTTATTTATTTCTAAAGTTTCCCAAAGATCTACCTTCCAATATTTATTATCTGTATGCAAAATTTCAAACTGTGGGTCGAAAGAATGATTATTTTCTAAGAGATGATTCGCGTAATTTGAATCTGATTTTATGTATTTGAAAAACTGCGTTTATGTTCCAATCTATAAACACCTGATATTCCTATTATATATATTTCTATGTGAAATTCTAATTAAGAATTTAAGGTGTTGAAAATTATCACAATTATTGCTATTCAAATCTATAAACACCTGATTTATTGACATTTTTGTTGACCTGGTAATGTTTTCCGTTTTATCGAATTATTGCTATTTTCGCACATACAGATATTATAATACATAACTCGTCGTGTCATCCATATCAACATAAAATGTCAGCATTCAATAGTTTTATTCATAGATTGATTAACATCCCGCTATCACCAGAAAATTTCAACAAAGAACTAAATTTGATTAAACAAATAGCCAAAAATAATGGTTACAATCCCAAACTAATAAATAATATTTTGAATAAAAACAAAGTAGAATCGCATTGAATGAAGTTTACCCTGTCGATAAATTGAAACAAAAATTCAACACCTTAACCTACGTTATTATTATAAGTGAGAAACTGAAATCATTCTAAGTAGCAATAATTTCAACATAGCTTTCCAAACTTATAATAATTTAGGCAAATATATAAAAATAATGAAACCAAACCAGGTAAAAACAATAAATCAGGTGTTTATAGATTGAATTGCAATGACTATGATAATTTCTACATTGGTAGAACACATAGAAATTTTAATATTAGAATATCGGAACATAAACGCAGTTTTTCAAATAAAAATCAGATTCAAATTACGCGAATCATCTCTTAGAAAATAATCATTCTTTCGACCCACAGTTTGAAATTTTGCATACAGATAATAAATATTGAAGGTAGATCTTTGGGAAACTTTAGAAATAAATAAATACAAACACTCAGGTAGACTCATCAATGAACAAGTCGATTTAAGCCCTTCACCTCTATTGAATCTTTTCGGGGAGCAATCTTCCCTAATTTTATTGATATACCTGTCATAAATAACCACTTAAGAAGAAGCAACCAATAAGCTTTTAAATACTCAAGAACATTTATAGTTATATTCTCATTTACATTTTTCTGCATAATCATTCGTCTGAAGAAGCTACGGTGTAGTGAAACGCGTTACGAATCGCAATTATTAAGTAAAATTCCTTAAAACACAGTACTTGTTTTTCATTATTGATAATGGAATTTTACCAAGTAAAAGCCTCCCAAATTCAAATCTTGTTCTTTTTAATTTTAATTTTTGCTAATAATGCAATGTGAACAACAAAGTTTGAACCCGGAATGTGCTGAAGCTCTGGTGTTAGATGAACTGAGTGGGACTTGTACAAGTATTGGTTTAAAGCTTCGGATGTCCCAATTCAACTTTTTCTAGAATTATCTGCGAGGTGAGTGATAGTCATGAAAGGGGACGTAGGAAAAAACCAATTCTAGCAACAACGGTGATTGGGATGCACTAAGCGCAGCAGAGACGATGATTGAATCTGCATCTGATTCAGCTTGATTGAAGAGACAACCTACTTCTGCGAGAGCAATATTGAGTAAATCTATAAAGTTTGATTTGTTATTTTCATCACCAAGGGATTTCTCTTGAGATATTGTTGGTACGGTACCCTTATCAAACGTAATTTCTGCAGATCATCTAAACGTCTTCGTTCAACGCAGACGTTCCCAATACTTCGTTTCGGAATATCTGGATCTTCGGAGTAACCATCAAATATTATAGTTTGAAATAGACCCGTGTGCGGTAATCCAGGCTTGAACATGAAATGTTGTTATGGCACTTATTCTACGTTCCAACTTCATGAAAGATAAACGTGGTATGAGGAGCGTCCATACAGAAGCAAACATGTCGATCACATGTAACTTTTCAGCAGAGCGTAAAAACTTTTCTGAAGTGATCTAGAAAAGATAACTGTACGGTCAAATTTTTTTGTTTACCTAATCGGATCATCCGAATCAGAAACCATTTAAAAACATGTTTTTTTTTTCGAATAGACCCTATGTGGAGCTGTTTACTTTTGATTGAACCTATAATATGTTGGGGTTGCTTTTCAGGTTCTATTCAAATACACTGATTGATATAACACAAATTGGCTGAGGTTGTTATACGAAAACACGCTCATTGTCCATTACCAAAGTATATTATATTATAAACACAATAAAGTTATATCTGCAAATCACAGTCGTCTTCGGGCACTTGCATTTCTGCTGTTCAAAATCTTCTTTTAATGCTGCTGAAAGTGCATCAGTTGGTGATGATGGTCCATCCACCAATTCAATATACCACATTGGTCCAGGGAAGTTCTGATCAGATCAAGTAATCTAAATCTGTCAGTTTTGCCTTAGCGTGCTCCTAAGGTAAAACCTCACTAGCAAACTTTGAGGCTATTAAACGTTTAACAGCTCTCTTGAGAAGAATCACACGAATATTTGGGTCTTCAAATCGATGAAACTGTTGGCTGACCACTGAAACGTTGACCTTGCTTTGGACATCTTGGAAAATTTCAATTTTTTGTCTCTTCCATTTCTTCGAGAGTTTTGTACACTGGTGAGAGCGGTTGCTGTTCTTAAGTGCCCAGTCTTTTACGAAACTTCTGAAAGTTCCTAAGTCCTTCGTCACATCCACATAATCTTCTTTTGTTTGGATTGTAGAAAGCTTCTTCAGTCGCTTCTCGATTAGTCCGAAAACTCTTTCAGCGGGTAGGAGCTTTGGCCATGTACTGGCAAATACCACGCGATGTTTTGACTGAACACGCTGGATGGGTGTGCAGAACGTTCATTAAGGCAAGGGTTACAATGTTGTTCTTGTTCTAGCCACCACAGTAATCACAAAACAAACGAACGTGCGTCACTTCTTTGTTGTTCATTTCTTTCGTAATTATGTATTTCTCGAAGCAGTCCAAACAAGCAGAAGAAATTTCCACAGATCGTCGTCCAGCTAGATCTTCAGTCCAGATATAAAGAAAAGGTTATGCCGATTTCTGATCCACAATGCATAAATTGCCTTGAATAGAACGCTTGCTGAATCGGCGTTTTCGGAAGTGGCAATATATGTTGCAGATCGTCGGGAAAATATCAGTAGTTCGTAAAAGCTTTAGCCCCCCTTTACGTTTGTCTTGGAACAGAATGTGCTCACATCAGAGGCAGGAGACTTGAACCCTATGTTGAATTCCGAAAAAACTTTCAGGAACATCATCATTGATACAACAAGGTCTTCATTGCAAATACTTCTCAATTTACTTTGGGACATATCACAATGTAAATGAATACAAGTTGATTCTATCCGGTTGTGATTCACTGCCTTTCGAATTTCAGAGAAACTCGCGAAGCTTTTCTTTTTTCTCAGCCGGTCTATAACTTTTTCGGTCACCCCTTCTACTCTCTTTAATGGGCTCTCCTGTCGGTTAGGTTTTATGCAGAAAATATTCTTGCAGAGTTTGCGACAAGCATGTACTGCTTTTCCAGTTTTATTTAGGACATAGTAAATAGTACAAGGAAATCGAGGTTTAGTTTTTCCCGCTTCTTGTTTCCGAAGTTGACTCGCTTTGACATCTTTAACGCTGACCCATCCTGCAATTATATTTTCTTGGAAAACCTTGATTTGTTTTGTCAAAAACAGATTGCGAATAAAGAACGTATCGGCAGGTCGAAAGCGCTTGGTGTCGTAAGCATCCCTTGAAATACTCTTCATCCAGAAGGTGTGCAGTACCTTACCTTCCTTTTTCTTTTCTTGAGATTTCACTTACCGTTTTTCCTGCTGTCTTCTTGCAATGCCCTCTTGACGACTCACTGATACTGACTAGTAGTTTGAACTCACAATTTGTAAACGTCTGATGATAGAAATATCGAAAAAGCTATCACGTTTGTTAATTAAATAACTCAATAGTCCTTCCTAAGAATCATTGGAATTTGGGAGCCTTTTACTTGGCAAAATTCCATTATCAATAATAAAAACAAACAAGTACTGTATCTTAAGGAATTTTACTTAATAATTGCGATTCGTAACGCGTTTCACTACACCGTAACTTCTTCAGACGAATGAATGTACAGAAAATAAATGAGAATATAAATATAAATGTAAGTAAAATTTCTTAAGGTAAGTAAAATTCTTTAAAACACAGTACTTGTTTGTTTTTATTATTGATAATGGAATTTTACCAAGTAAAAGCCTCCCAAATTCAAATGTTAAAGAAAGCTGATACCGGCTTTTTGGCTTTGTGGTATTTCAAAATACTACTAAGATGTGCAGTTCATACTCAGAATATATGGTTCTACTCAATGTACTTGAAAAACAGATTGACTCCCAATTACATACGGTTGAAGACATATAACAACAGTGGACCAGCAAGAAGAGCAATCGAGAAAGGCCAACGCATATGGCTCAAAGAGGATATGAAGATCCAGTACAACAGGAGGACGTTGCCAACATATATTTGAAGGTAATCCATACGGAATTATTATTTAGATTGCACCCTGTTCAGTTTGATATTTTAGACTCGAATCCAGATACGATGTTAAAATTTTAATTCATAAAAACTTTCAACAACAACAGAAAAGTTGAATTCACTTGAATTCAAAACTTCTCCACCCAAACCTTCAACTGATAAATTTTCAGACCATAAATTCTTTGACAGATTCACTAATTTAACTGATACCGATTATACACAACCACAAAAGGATCTATTAGAAAAAGGATTTAAACATAATTTACATCCAAAACATAATAGAACTAATTTTGAACAGTTAGGCATAGACTACGAAATCATTCTCGAAAACTCCAAAGATAATATTTTAGCCAAACATCAAACAGCAAAAATCATCAAAGAAGACTTTTCGAAATTATCACCTCATTGCAATTCCGATTATAAGATAATAAAAACAATTCGTGAAAAAAGTACCAAGAACGATTTAGTATTCACTAGAGCAGATAAAGGTAACACCGTCATCGCGATTAGTAAAACCCATTATATTTCTAAAACTGAAGAATTCTACCGCAAAATTTCAGAAAGTGGTTAAAAACATAATTTCGACAGCAAAATCATTAATTACAGACCACGAAAAATATAAATTCATTAACTCCACTCCACAATCCCCCGAATTATATTCGTTGATAAAATTTCATAAACCTAATTACCCTATTAGACCTTTTGTTTCTTATGTAACGGCACCTTCTTTCAAACTTTCAAAATTCCTCAACGACTTGCTAATAAAACATTGCAATTTTAAATCTAAATTTTAGGTCAAAAATTCATACGAACTAATTGCCAATATCAAAGATACCATTATACCACCTAATTCCAAACTCATTTCTTTCGATGTTAAGAATCTATTTCCCAACATTCCTCCGAAAGATACGTATTACTTAGTGGAAGAATTATTAGAAAAGGATCATGTCAATACTATCATTAAATCAGGTATTCTTTTATTACTACAAATTTGTTTAGATCAAAATTATTTCCATTTCAATAACAAATATTATACTATTGAAGACGGCTTGATTATGGGCAATCCGTTAAGTCCTTTGTTAACGGAAATATTCATGAATAATTTAGAGAAATTAATTCGGAATCATCCACTCAGTAAATATTGTTTATACTGGTATCGCTATGTAGACGATATCATTATTTGCTTCACAGGAACAGATAGACAGTTAAAAATTTTCGAGAATCATATAAATTCATTACATTCAAAAATTGGATTCACAACCGAAATAGAAAGCAATAATTCGATAAATTTCCTAGACGTAACAATTTCGAACGAAAATGGAAAACATGTCTTCGCAATTTACCATAAGCCGTCACATACAGATATTATAATACATAACTCGTCGTGTCATCCGTATCAACATACAATGTCAGCATTCAACAGTTTTATTCATAGATTGATTAACATCCCGTTATCGCCAGAAAATTTCAACAAAGAATTAAATTTGACTAAACAAATAACCAAAAATAATGGTTACAATCCCAAACCAATAAATAATATTTTAAATAAAAAACAAAGTAGAATCGCATTGAATGAAGTTTACCCTGTCGACAAATTGAAACAAAAATTCAACACCTTAACCTACGTTGACATTACAAGTGAGAAACTGAAATCATTCTTGAGTAGCAATAATTTCAACATAGCTTTCCAAACTAATAATAATTTAGGCAAATATATAAAAAATAATAAAACCAAACCAGGTAAAAACAATAAATCAGGTGTTTATAGATTGAATTGCAATGACTGTGATAATTTCTACATTGGTAGAACGCATAGAAATTCTAATATTAGAATATCGGAACATAAACGCAGTTTTTCAAATAAAAATCAGATTCAAATTACGCGAATCATCTCTTAGAAAATAATCATTCTTTCGACTCACAGTTTGAAATTTTGCATACAGATAATAAATATTGGAAGGTAGATCTTTGGTAACTTTAGAAATAAATAAATACAAATACTCAGGTAAACTCATCAATGAACAAGTCGATTTGAGCCCTTCACCTCTATTGAATCTTTTCGGGAGCAATCTATTCCTTAATTTTATTGGATATACCTGTCATAAATAACCACTTAAGAAGAAACAACCCAATTAGTAATTACTCGAGAACATTTATATTTATATTCTCATTCTTATTTTCTGTACATTCATTCGTCTGAAGAAGCTACGGTGTAGTGAAACGCGTTACGAATCGCAATTATTAAGTAAAATTCCTTAAAATACAGTACTTGTTTGTTTTTTATTATTCCTCAGAATCATTCATCACGAAATTTAATGCTGACTGAACAACAACTAACTCCCTTGTAGAAATATACAAAAACTCATAAGAGCTTTGTTGATTATGAGAAGAGCAAAGTCCTCTTCTCCTCCCGATGACACCCTGTCATGTGACATAATCACAAGATTGGACATGTTTGCTTTCGTTCAGACCCCGAATTTTCTACCTACATTTAATCTAGGAAAGGATTGTCTTCCAGATGTCCATGGCCCCAGATGCCCATGGCCCCCAATTCTCATCATCCATATCAAACTGGAAAATGGTTTTGTTTGCTTTTGGCCGGACGCTACCAATATTAATATAGTTGTATGACTTCGTCAATCAATTATTTGAGTGATTGAATAATAAGTAAAAAGTTGATAGAAATTTGGTGAAAGCAAGTTCAAATTACAATAACTACGTATATAAAAATTTTCTGTGTTGACATTGTCAAAAGCACTCATTTTTTATCTAAGGAATGTTAGACCTCATTAGTAATCCCGTAAAACTTAGAAGTACATAATTGGTTGAATTCCCAAGCAATTTTTACCTAAATTTCCGTATTTCAAGAGTACGTGAGATTATCATGTTGATAATTCAGCCTCTTGTACGGATAGTGGATGACAAAACGCGAGACAATCTATCCGGCCGGGATGTTTGTATACAAAAGTGCATTTGGCTTCCACGGAAATAAAGCTCGTGTATTTACAAAGAATTGCATTGTTACAAAAACGGTTTCTTAGATACTGATCTAGTTATTATATTCTATATTTTTCTGTGAAAGTTTCTAAAATTTGAAACATATAAACAGATTAGATGGAAACTGTCATAATAGTAATCGCTTAACACACACAACTGAAAGAAATAATACAAATACTCAGCTATGATTTAATCACAAAAAATTTCTTACTATATTTTCACCACCAACAAATTGATTGAAATAACAGATATATTAGATAGATAATATATGTTACTACGGTTTTTCTATTCTCGTTCATTGTCGAACTCGGGATAAAAGCATGCTTGAGGGTGTCCAGCGCCGTGCTACACGTATGACTTTTGGGGTCGTTCGTCCTTCATATAATGAAAGATTGGCTAGAGCTGGTCTCATAACCTTCGAGCAGCGAAGACATCGCGGAGATCTAATCTTGTGCTATCGTATAATTAAACACAATTACGCCAACCTGAGATGTTTGTTTAGTTTGGGTGCTGATACTCGTTTGCGTGGTCATTATCTGAAGCTGAAAAAGAAAAATTTTCGTCGAGACAAAGACAGTATTTTCTTGTGAATGGGGTGTTCGATGATTGAAACAGGTTTTCTAGTGATGTGGTGGACTCAAATTCGGTTAATGAATTCAAAAATAAGTTGGACTTTCTTTTGTTTAATTAGATTTCGTTTTTGACATAAGTGGATTTAGTTATTATATATGTGTACATATTTAATTATGGCTAAGCTGTGCTTGCAATACTATAGAATTTTTTTATTAGGCCTTTATAGGACTTGTCCTCAGCCTTAAATAACTTCAATAATAATAATAATAATAATAACTCAGTAAAAAGTGACAAAATGCATACAACTAAATTTATATGGAATCACTCGGTATTTCACATTATTGATTTTTTAATCATGGATCTTTGACTACTTGTGAAGAATGAAGTTTTTCGTTGTACAAAAACTGAGTAGTATGATAAGAAATGTTGAATTATCACCACATGTTCGGGATTTTGTACTCGTTTGATTCGATTCAGACCATAGTAATTAACTGCGATCTTAGAGTTCGACAATCAACTCTACTCTTCATAAATCGAATTACAGATGACCACTAATTTGTTTGAAATTCGAATCTTATCAACCCGAGGAGTCTACGTAACATATGAGTCCATGCATGTTGCTTTGGTTATATACTATTAGAATGATTAGAAAGTTATGCGAGTAAAAAAATATATTATTATGGAAAACAAGACCTATGGCATTAAAATTTTCTCAAACGAAAACCAAAAACACATACGAAAATCTTTAACAGAAACAAAAAGTCCTAACGATACGAATGGGGTAAACTACACTCGGAGGCAAAATTAGCGGAACACTCGAACATTTAACCAAATTCGAAGTCCAATATTTTTCCTAATTCTCAACCGCCTTAGATGATTTTTTCGGCAAGTTATAGATAAACTCTTCTGCTTTGTAGAAATTATAAGAGAAAACAAAAAAAAATTCGAAAAAAATTTTACACGGGGAAAAACTAAAAGCGTTTCTCTTGTCAAAAATGGTGGAATTTCGTGGTCCGAGTTGAAACGTACAATATCATGGTCTGTCAAGACACATCTTCTTACAGTAACGCCCTTCTTGTTTTATGCATTTATCTCTATTTTTACAAGAGATATCCAATTTGAAGCGAAAAGTCACAAATTTCAAGAATTTATTTTTAATCTTGCGTAGGTGCATAACATCGGAGGTTAGCCAAAAAATAAAATCAAAATTAGAGAAGCGGAAATCTAACGAAATGAAAATTTCTGAAATTCACTGGCCAATTTCACAATCCGGGAGAACTCGAAGTACACTGGAAAAATCGTTGATTTTGCAAATTTATTTTTGAATTTTTTTGTGTGACACTCTATAATAATTATCATTCCTGTCCAAAATTGAGAGCAGGTGTGTATCCTGGCGATACACTCGTGAAATGAAATGAACATGTTGAGAAAAATGTTCATGATGACCCACAAAAAAACATTTGATTTTAGTAGCGAGTACGACCCCCCCGAGCTCTTATTACAGCGCGCATACGATTTCGCATACTCCCAATGATGTTGTCTATCATCTGTTGAGGTATGTTGTCCCACTCTTCCACCAAAGCCAATGTCAGCTCTTCAACGTTGCCTGGATTCCGTTGTCGAACCCTTCTTCCAAGAATGTCCCAAACGTGTTCGATCGGGTTTAAATCCGGTGACCGCGACGGCCAGTCCATTGGTGTGATCCCAACTTCATTGAGATATTCTATCACTATGCGCGCAGTATGAGGGCGCGCGTTATCGTGCATAAAAAGGAAATTTTCCCCTATGTAAGGAGCAAAAGGCACAACATGGGGCTTCAAGATTTCTGTTATATACCGATGGGCATTAAGTGATCCATTGCCAATAATTTCCAGTTCTGTTCGTACTCTCAAGCATATGCCACCCCACATCATAACTGACCCTTCACCGTATTGCTCATTCCCTGCGAAGTTCGCTTGATTGTAGCATTCCCCTCGATGCCTCCATATTCTATCTCTACCATCCACGAAATTCATACAATATCGGCTCTCATCACTAAATAAAACTCGTCTCCACTGATTGATTGTCCATGCTACTTGCTCCCTAGCAAACGCCAATCTTGCTACCCGATGGGCTCTATCGAGTCTTGGAGCTCTTGCTTGCGCGTATGATCTCAGACCAACTTCATTTAATCGTCTTCTGACTGTCCTCACACTGACGTTAATGTTATCCACTGCTTGTAAAAGGTTATGTGCCTGAACAGCAATAAGAAGAGGATTTCTTATGGTTTGATTGCCGATGAAACGGTCATGTATAGCGAGGGTTGCCTGATTTCTTCCTTGTCCTCGCCTCCTCACGTACAATCCAGTTTCCTGTAACGTCGGTAGATTCGATGGATAACCGACGTCGAGACACCCAACATGGTACCGACTGAGCGGTGGGTGCGCCCTTCGTCGATCAATGTAACTGCCCTTGCTACTGAGGCTGGTGGTAAATCTCTCATTCTGAATGAAAAATACCGTTTCGAATCGTAAACAGTAAAAGAATCACAAAACACCGCAACCGATCGAATTTGTAACAAATCAAAGAATGGAAAACTCTCATTCTTTAAACAAGTGCAAATGTGGTCATATACAAAAAACGTGTGTTGTATTTCATATTTGATAAAAAAGGTGTGTACATGTGTAAATGAAAAGTTTTATCAATAGTCCCAGAATTCGGTTGTGTATTTTAATACCTACCGACTGTTATCTCCTATGAATTCTAATTTTCACCAAATTAAGCAAATTGTCATCAATAACTAATGCAATTCGAACATAAAAATCGCAAACGACAATTTCGACACGCCTGAGTGATAATAAGAAAATTCCAAATTGATAGAAGAATTTTAATGACAATTTCTTGATTCAATGGAATTTCTCCAAAATGGTGATTTTCCACTTGAAATTAAATATATTTTGCAAAAATAGAAATAAACGCATGAAACAAAAAGGGCGTTACTGTAGGAAGATGTGTCTTGACAGACCATGATATTGTACGTTTCAACTCGGACCACGAAATTCCACAGGGTGTTACGAATTTTTGACGAAAAAACACTTTTAGTTTTGCCCCCGTATAAATTTTTTTTCAAATTTTTTTTGTTTTCTCTTATAATTTCTACAAAGCAGAAGAGTTGATCCATAACTTGCCGAACAAATCATCTAAATCGGTTGAGAATTAGGAAAAATATCGAACTTCGAATTTGGTTAAATTTTCGAGTGTTTCGCTAATTTTGCCTCCGAGTGTACTTCATTGCAATTATTCAAAATTGTTGCCATTGTTTTCAATGCATATATTACATCGCCGAGAATTACTACGGCAGGCAGTGTAAATATGAATATTGCTAACAGAAGCAGGGCATTCCTTGAAATTCTTGTCTTAACTCTTCTAAATTGTTACTGTTCAACTTGTAGAGTCAATCCTCAACGTTACCCCAAAGAAAAATATCTAGTGGTGTCCAGTGTCCAGATTGGATGCCAATCCAAGTTTCCAACCCTCCAGCACCCCCAGATCTCATGAAATTAATGTTTTGCCGATGCAAAGGAAATAGTGGCAGCATGTGCAGAAAAGCTGGTCTCAAATGATCGACAGTATGCCTCGATTGCTATGGCGAAACATGTACCAATTTAATAGAAATTTCAAAATTAGTCGAAGAAAATGAATTGATAGATGATGAACTTCCAATAATTACTCCAATTTTAATACCCGTCATTCCCCAAACCTTCTCATTTGACAATCAATTACGTAATGAGCAACAGCCTAGACCATAAAAAAAAGGAGAATAGAGTAGGGCAGCCGATAACCGATCGAAAGTATAATTATGTGGAGGATTACATCACGATCAAGGTTTTTGTGGAGTATGCCTACTGAGGATACCACGTTGAAAAACACTCTAAAAGACTCTACCTCATAGGTGGCCGAGAAAAGAGTTATAAGTAAATAAGTTGAGTTGTAGGTATTGATGTAAAAAAAGTTATTAGTAAATAGGGATTATAAAAAAAATGATCAAACGAAAAGATTCATTTCGTTTTGATCGGATTCTCGTGAGAATTGACGAACCCGGTCAACTTTGGAGCCGTGTAAAAGTGTTAAAAATAAATGATTTTGAAGAAAAAGATTTGTGAAATTGTTCCTCAAAAGACCATCTACAAGGTTGGTCTAGGATAATTCTTAGATGATAAAAGATAAAAAGTTATTGTTCAAGAAAGAATTTGTCCACTTTTTTGCTTATAACTTTTGAAATTTCTCATTTACGATTAAAAGTGATATAGACTTATTTGTAGATAAAGCGATTTGCTACAAATTATGTCTTTTTATTGTTTTTAATGTATACTCAATTTACTTTTCGACATCTTCATTTCTGCCATATGTCTAATTTAATCAAAAACCTCGATAATTTTTAAGAACTGTAGATATCCATTTGTCGTAACACTACACTTTAATTGTGGAACGTAGAAAGCAAGATGAATAATTCAAGAAGAGAATAGCAATAAATAAAACAAAATGCCAATTACTCATGGATAAACATCCACACTCAACAAATTGGATATGCGGGCATTTTTATTGAATCAGATAAGTCGAATATTTTCCGACTTGAAAGTACGTCCTATTTTGTTTATCAAAGACACACCTCGGTGCGTTTGTGATATTCATTTCAATTAATTACTTATCGTCAGTTTCTATAGGAAATCGAAGTTGGCCAGGATGATATAAAGTGGCGCCACTCGACGGACGCTTACGGAGAATAATTCGCCTACGATTTACCCAGTTAGGACATATTTGATGAGTAAGTTTTCAAGGATGTCTTGAAATGCTACAATTTATTTGTTTTATTCAAGAGTTCTTCCGATATCCTTTTTCGAGTTTTTCTGACAATTGATACCCAAGGTGATATACAGGGTGTTTTGAAGTACACGTGACTACTGAGTGACATGAAACGATTGTCAAATACCTTTTTTATATTGTCCTTCAGACCAGAATTACTTTGATGAAGATTTTGAGATGGGTCTCGCATTGAGAGATCGAAATGCATTACACTGGTCTACAATGGTTTTGTTGCCCTAGATATGAAAATGATTTTTGGTCTATTTATGCACACAATTCGTGAAACTATCAATGATTTTGTAGGATTTGCTCTGATTTCTTTTTAAATCTTTATTTTCATTTCACATAACAAAAATCGTAAAACAAGAAACAAAATAACAGATATATTTATAATGTCAGTTATGTTTTGAGAAATTCGGATACTTCGAAGTAAATAAAGAGGAAAATGTCGAAAATATATTTCATATTTCCATAAAACGCCTTTTATGAGCTTTTCTTCTATAATTTTTCAGGGGACAATCTCTTTTCAAAGACCAGCAGTAATCTGCCATCATGTGACAATCCCATCGACCTTGATACCTTTCTTCCATCACTTTTAGATCTTGATGAAACCGCTCTCCCTGTTCCTCACTATAATTTCCTAAATTATCCGGAAATTTATCTAGATGATTGCGGAGATAGTGTAACTTAATACTCATATTTGCTCCTAAAGTCTGAAAGTTTGTCAGCATATTTTGCACAATTTCTTCATAATTTGCTGCTTTATGGTTACCTAGGAAATTTTCGACAACCAACACAAAACGTTTCCAAGCTTTACTTTCCGGAACAGTCATAACTTTGATAAAATCTGAGTCTTTAATCAATTGCCGTATTTGAGGACCATCAAATATTCCACCTTTCAATTTTTCCATACTAAGCTTCGGAAATTTTCTGCAAATGTAATTAAAACAATTTCCGTCTTTGTTCAACGCTTTTACAAATTGCTTAATCATACCTAACTTAATATGTAATGGTGGAAGTATGATTTTGTCTCTGCTCACCAGCGGCTCCCTTATTACGTTGGCTTTACCGACAGTTAAAGAATTTCTTACAGGCCAAACATCTTGTTCCCAATGAAGTTGCTTTGCTCTACTATCCCACATACAAATAAAGGAAGGGTATTTTGTATGTCCACTTTGTTGGCCAAGTAAAAAATTAACCATTTTTAAATCCACACAGATCGGCCATTGATGCTCAGAGTATTTAATTTTCTCTAAAACTAATTTTATATTTTCATATTCTTCTTTGAGTTTCGTTGAATGGGCAATTGAATTGATGCGAATTTATTTCCATTGTGCAATAAGACGTATTTTAAACTTCTTCTGCAACTATCAATAAAAAGGCGCCATTCAGTAGATTTGTACTCTTTTAAACCCATGTCTATAGGCAGCTTCACGATACCATTACAATACACTAATCCTTCATTTTCACTAAAAATTGTAATAACTCTTTTTCTCGCGTTCTGTATGTTGTAATTGTTACTGTTGGTGCCAATAAATTTTTTTCTTTCAATCTTGAGACTAATAGTTCTGATCCTTGTTTTGATAAATTGAGATCACGTATTAAATCACTGAGTTCATTTTGAGAAAATGACTTTGGCGTAGATGATTCACCTTCCCATTCACTTCCACTAGTAGATGGTCCCGATTTCTGTGAATTTGGTAACATCATTGTTTCTGAGGGCATGCGAATTATTTTTGAAATTTATATGGGCCGAGGAGATTTTCACTGTGTAGAACCGGACATTTCGTAGGTTGTAAGTCTGGGTATCTCCACGTTTGATTTCGATTAAAACCTTTAACATCTACTACGCAAAAGTAACAATCATCTAAATGATTCGTAGGCTCCATCCAGATCATAGGAATACCAAAGTCTAATCCAGAACGTTCACCTTTTTTCCACAACCGTAAAGACTCAACACAGGACTTACAAACTTTATTAGGAACCCATGGTTTACCTAATTTGTCCATTTTGAAACAAAAATATTCAACATAAGTCTCCTTGGCAAAGTCTGTGATATTTCTTTTTTGTTTTTTTGGTATATAAACACCGCAAATATAACAAAATAAATCACTACAATATTTACACTTTCTTCGTGATGAACTCATATTTTAGACTAGAAGACAAATATATAAGAATGGACATTCAGTAATTGAAACAAAATATTGATCCATGACACTTTATCCAGATTTACGTGTATATATACTTCAATATTGTCAAATAACTGAGATCTCAGCTGTTCTGTAGAGCAAGGGGTCTGAGAGTGGGGATCAGGTGATGTTTGTATGCGCGAAAAAGTTGCGCAGAAGCCTAATCATGACTGGAAAATCAAATTTTATTTCTAACAAGCTTATAATTGTTCAAAATATAAGAAATGCAAAAATCATGAAAATACGAGCATATTGAGAACTTTCATGAATATATTCGTAATCTGGGCACTTGAAAACATAAAAATTTGCGATGATATCCAGGGCAACAATAAAAAATTTTTTTTGTAGAGCTGTGTTATTTGAAAGATATCCGGACATATACAGTAGAAACTCGTTTATCCGGCCCTCAGTTATACGGATTCGCGATTATCCGGACTACCAACCGCGACCAATTTATATACAAGTCGAATTTATTCGAGCATGAACGTGTAGGAACTTACATATCCTGCGCGTTTCGTTATTGTTAGTTATTTTAACATGTCAAAGCGTAAGAGAGTGGTGTTATCGCTCAAAGACAAAATAAATATTATTGATCCATTAAAAAAGGATAAACCAGCCGTAAATAAGCTTATAAATATGTTGGTACGTCCACGATAAGTGATATTAAGAAGAATACCGATTCAATTTTGTTGTACACCTGCAAATTAGATAGTGAAGACGGGAGTTAAAATCGAAAAATGATGAAGTGACCGAAAAATGAACTCTAAGAAGAAGTTTTGTATTGTTGGTTATTACAAAAACAATCAACTGTATCTAATTGGTTTCCCTTATGAATTAATTCATATGATGGTGACCGAAATATGGCTCCATTGCTTCATCTAAGGAAAAATTTTCTCCCAACGGTACAGCCAAAGTCTGAGAAATATGGTTCAGTTGATCTATCAGGGGTTGAACCTTATACAGTTTGTTATTTTGATCTATTGTGTTGTTGTCATTGAAGTGTAAGTGACGATGTATAGCTTCAAATCGGTCTCGTGATATGCT
The DNA here is from genome assembly GCA_013387265.2 of Cryptolaemus montrouzieri. Classification (NCBI taxonomy): domain Eukaryota; kingdom Metazoa; phylum Arthropoda; class Insecta; order Coleoptera; family Coccinellidae; genus Cryptolaemus; species Cryptolaemus montrouzieri. Next base: position 7,527,694 of record JABFTP020000124.1, read on the forward strand.
GTTACTCACTAGGGAATTGAAAGTATCAGACTTTGTTTGCCAATCCAATCTCCTATACGGCAACTTGCAATAACCAGATAAAATCAATATTCCCAAATAGATATGCATTTTGAATTTGAGAGGCTTTTACTTGGTAAAATTCCATTATCAATAATAAAAACAAGTACTGTGTTTAAGAATTTTACTTAATTTGCGATTCGTAACGCGTTTCACTACACGTAGCTTCTTCAGACGAATTCGTCTGAAGAAGCTACGGTGTAGTGAAACGCGTTACGAATCGCAATTATTAAGTAAAATTCTTAAAACACAGTACTTGTTTTTATTATAGATATGCATTTCTCGAGTGGTAACACAAAACGAATGATTGCTTTTGAAGATCGCATACCTTTGTGTTTCGTCGCAATTTTTTTTGAACAAATGTTTCAGAAAAAACATTTTGAATGAATCAAGTGGTATTAAATTTTGATCACTTATAAAAACTATGTTGGGCGCCGGAGAGAGAAGTTCTCTCTTCGCGTTCGTTCAAAATGTAATTATGCCAGTTCCTCTTCCTCTATTCTTTATTGTACGTTCACCCTGACGTCGTTCGTTTGGTGGGTGCTCGTTTGTATTCGTACTCTTTTGAATTTCTTTGCTAACTCTGTCACAGGTAAGTAATCATCATCACTATCATCACTATTCTGAGGAACATTCAACTCGAACATTCCAGTACCATTATCATCACTATTCTGAGGAATATTCAACTCAACCATTTCAGTACCATTATCCCCACCAACGGCGTATATTTCCATCGTTTGTCTCAGAACTCCTTCGCTAATATTCTTTAGTCCAAAATCTCCTTCTTCGTCGCTTGGACCGTCATCTCTATCGCTGTCTTGTACATCTTCAGGTGGAAATAGCACAAAGTCGAGATAATCACAACAATTTTTTACATTTGAATAATCTTCATCCACTTCGCTCAATTCGAAAATATAATTCATCAGCTCCTTGGTATCTTGAGGATCCTCTGGGTTATACTTGCGTTTCCTGCAATAGAACGAACCCATTACTTCCTATGATATGATATATCATGTGCTACAATTGCGAGCTCCTAGCTCATACATATATCCAAAAATGAACTTTCTGAGCTCGTAATCTGATAAAATGAACCTTCATTGTTAAAATTCCAGAATGGAAATAAAACGAGATCAATTTTCGTAGGTAAAAATGAATCAAATCTCACCTTAGCGGCATCGTTGAAGCGAAATAAAATTTCTCCTCACTTCCTTCGTGTGTAGAAACTTTTTTTTACGCACTATACTTCCCCGTCCCGCACCGAATCGAAGTCAGACTTGTACTAATGCTAATTCGTTACACGAATATCGAACACAACGAATGGTTCAGACAAGTCGTCACCTGTAAAGCGGTCGTCCCTGGGATATGATATATCATATCATAGGTATTAAAGGGTTAAAAGCAGAAATCTTCACGGATAACAGAAAAAACTATTCATAAACACCCGCTTTGTAAACATTTCCTATATTGGTATCGATATGTCGATGACATGATTGTGTGTTTCACAAGACAGTTCACTGTATTCGAAAATTTCATCAACAACCTGCACTCAAAAATAAAATTCACTTTCAATGTATCATAAACCTTCTTATACAGATATCACAATTCTTTATACATCGGCACATGCTTACCAACATAAAGTTGCAGCATTTAATAGCTACATACATATACTCTTGAACACACCGATGTCTAATGATAATTATTTCAAAGAATTTAATTGCATAAGAAAAAACGAAAATTAGTTTTATAACATATATATCCAATCGGTGAACACCAAGACAAGAAATTCAATAGTTCAACATATATAGGCAATATTAGCAATAATGTGAAATCCTTCTTGAATTTTAAAATTTAAATATAGCTTTCAAAACATCAACAAATTCAGGTTCATTTATCAGGAATTATAAATCTCCAATTAATAAAGGAAATAAATCAGGAGTTTATAGATTGGATTTTGCAGATTGCAATTTCATTTATATAGGTAGAACCGGAAGAAATTTTAACTTTAGAATCTCTGAACATAAACGCAGTTTCATCAATGAAAAAACCGATTCAAATCATTCGAATCATCTTGGGGTCATTCTTTCAATTCAGAATTTAGAATCCTACATTCTGAGAAGAGAGGTACAAAACTCAACCTTCTGGAAGTACTTGAAATTAACAGATTTAGATATTCACCGGACATTCTTAATGATGAGGTAGACAAAATAACTCATCCTTATTAAATTTATTTCCTAAACATTAGTTCAAGTACGGATAGCTCAGAGAGGATTGCCTCTTTAGTATAAACACCTCAACAAAGTCTAGGAACACTTACCAATATCTTTAAAATATGAATTTGATGATTCGAATTTATAAAAATCTTTCGGTTTTGTTAGGATGTATTGTATATAATGTATTCTCAAGAAAACAAAATGATATATTTGACTTCTCAAAAGCATCTATTATAAAAAAAATTGAAATTTGAAAATGAGGAAATTTGGTAAAACACAAAAAAATCCTGAATTAATATTTTCGAAACGATATGAAAGCACTTATATTTTTCAGTACCCAGATTATCTAACCTAACCTCTTTTATTGATGACACTTTGGCATTGTCGCGGCATGCTCAATATTAAATTGTCTATTACATTTTGGCCTAAGTCATTGCAGCCCCTGAACTGCTTATCGAAGCTCCTGATGATTGAAGATAAGAGATTTCTTTTTAAGGTGTCCCACACATGCTCGATGGGATTCAGATCTGGGCAGCAGGATGGCCACGGTAGAAGATCGATATCATTCAAGAACGTTCAAGACAATTCTTGCACGATGAGGAGGGGCATAATCTTATTGGAACAGCGGATTTTGACCCATTGTTTTGAGATACGGTACCACTACAGGTAAAACTATCTCATTTGCGTAAGAATTTTCCGCGAGGTTGTTTTGTATGAAAACTAGGTCAGTTCTTCCACCAAAGCGTATACCTCCCCATAACATCACTGATCCGCTTCCATGTCAAACAACTTCTCGAGCATCTGGAGACGGTTTTGCTTTCCAGGTTCCCTCCATATTCGAATTCTTCCCGAATCGGGATAATAACTAAATTCAGATTCATCACTGAAGAGAACTGTGGCTATCTCTCTTGATCCCAGTTTAAGTGTTCTTGGCACCAAGCTAAACGAGCAGCGCGATTTCCATGGGTCAGTTGTGGAACTCTTAAAGGACGTATGGAGTGGAGTTGACCTTCGTGCAGTCGATTTCTCACAGTTTGGTCGGAAATTTGTACATTATGAACTCGTGATAGCTCTTGAGCTAATTGAGAATCTATGGTAGTACGATCTCTTCTGGCTTGTAAAACCAAAATTCGGTCTTGGGCGACTGTAGTAATCCTGAAACGACCTGTATGGCGTTCTTCTACGCTACCTGTTTCATTGAAACGCGACCATAAACGGTTTATGACACTTGGGCTACTTCCCAGAACCCTGGAGCATGGAGCATGCCAACGGCTCGTAACATCTCTTCTCTAGTCAAATGTCGTCTTTCCATGGTCGAGTCACAAAACTTGAATCTTTTATTTGTGCTTACAACAGGAACAAAGTGCCAACTAACTGATTTCAAGAACTGAATACATGAAATCATTATAAAGCAGCGTCGCATCTGCTGCATTTTTAGTTTTTTATAAAAAAAAACTGAAATCTGTTGCGGCAATCTACAAAATTTGGTGAGAAATTGATGCTGCTGTTCATTTCCTAAGAAAAATCATCCATATTGATCGTTCTGGATACGATATATCGATATTCAGAAGTGTTTCCTAGGCTTTTTTGAGGTGTTTATATGAAAATTTGTTAGTAAGATATATTTGTAGTATTCATTCGCTCTTGACAAAGATACTGTGTATCGAAACGCGTCGAGCATTTAATAATATATTTTAGTAGAAATCATCGTTTACTTGTATTTGCGAAAAAGGATTTCTATTACGTAAAAACCTCGTCAATTGAATTTTTAAAATTATTATTGTTTGTATATCAGCCGGCGTCGCCGTGACCGGATAATTGAGGTGAAATTCTCAGTGTCCGAATGAGTCACGTACCCGACTTACTGGAGTGCCCGATATAGTCCCTTCTCGAGTGCACACCCTGTATTCATATCTATTCTCACAATAATCCTATGACCCATTCTCCATAAACGTTTAATGAGTCATGCACCATGGATCATCACCCTGTAGATTAGATTGCAGTAACAATGTATTGAATTCAATGACGGATGCCTCCAAAGTAGATACACCTGACACTCCCTCAAAACTTGTACCTTTACACAAAAAAAACCATAACAGCCTTAATGTGGGAATGGAAAAATCAACACAGTAAATGATCATAATAAATTCATGATGTTGCTGATTTCCATTCCGACTAATTAACAAAACGAGTGTTTTCAACGCCCACCCATAGAAATCTTGCAAAGCAGGCGCCAGTATTATTTACCCGAGATCTCTCTAACCTTGTCGGTTCTTCGAATTATCATCGCGATTTCATTTTTTCTGCTGTTTATATTCTTACACCAATGGCGACAACACGTTAACATAACCATCCCGACTGGTCCAAAGCAAGAATAAATTAACGTTATTACCTTGTATACCTTCATTGGTATATGTTACCAACAATTATTTCTAATTACCTGTAAATAATGAAGGTGATGAATCATTGGAACGACTTTTTCCTTTTGGCTTCGTGGTAGATCACAGTCGAGATGATGGGAAATGAAATCAACTGGAGGACTTCTGTTTCAGTAGCAGAAGATTACGTTTATTGCTGTGGACGTTCATATCATTTATTTCAATCTGCTGATAAATTTTTATTTTTGCGCTGAGAAATCAACGTACAACTTCCATATTTTCAATTTATTTTATGGTAGGCAACTACACTCGGAGGCAAAATTAGCGGAACACTCGAAAATTTAACCAAATTCGAAGTTCGATATTTTTCCTAATTCTCAACCGATTTAGATGATTTGTTCGGAAAGTTATAGATCAACTCTTCTGCTTTGTAGAAATTATAAGAGAAAACAAAAAAAATTTGAAAAAAAATTTATACGGGGGCAAAACTAAAAGTGTTTTTTTGTCAAAAATTCGTAACACCCTGTGGAATTTCGTGGTCCGAGTTGAAACGTACAATATCATGGTCTGTCAAGACACATCTTCCTACAGTAACGCCCTTCTTGTTTCATGCGTTTATCTCTATTTTTGCAAAATATATTTAATTTCAAGTGGAAAATCACCATTTTGGAGAAATTCCATTGAATCAAGAAATTGTCATTAAAATTCGTCTATCTATTTGGAATTTTATTATTATCACTCAGGCATGTCGAAATTGTCGTTTGCGATTTTATGTTCGAATTGCATTAGTTATTGATGACAATTTGGTTAATTTGGTGAAAATTAGGAATTCATAGGAGATAACAGTCGGTAGGTATTAAAATACACAACCGAATTCTGGGACCATTGATGAAACTTTTCATTTACACATGTGCACACCTTTTTTATCAAATATGAAATACAACACACGTTTTTTTGTATATGACCACATTTGCACTTGTTTAAAGAATGAGAGTTTTCCATTCTTTGATTTGATACAAATTCGATCGGTTGCGGTGTTTTGTGATTCTTTTACTGTTTACGATTCGAAACGATATTTCTCATTCAGAATGAGAGATTTACCTCCAACCTCAGTAGCAAGGGCAGTTACATTGATCGAGGAAGGGCGCACCTACCGCTCAGTCGGTACCATGTTGGGTGTCTCGACGTCGGTTATCCATCGAATCTACCGACGTTACAGGAAACTGGATTGTACGTGAGGAGGCGAGGACAAGGAAGAAATCGGGCAACCCGCGCTATACATGACCGTTTCATCGTCAATCAAACCATAAGAAATCCTCGTCTTACTGCTGTTCAGTCACCTTTACAAGCAGTGGATAACATTAACGTCAGTGTGAGGACAGTCAGAAGACGATTAAATGAAGTTGGTCTGAGATCATACGCGCAAGCAAGAGCACCAAGACTCGATAGAGCCTATCGGGTAGCAAGATTGGCGTTTGCTAGGGAGCATGTAGCATCGACAATCAATCAGTGGAGACGAGTTTTATTTAGTGATGAGAGCCGATATTGTGTGAATTTCGTGGATGGTAGAGATAGAATATGGAGACATCGAGGGGAACGGTACAATCAAGCGAACTTCGCAGGAACTGAGCAATACGGTGGAAGGTCAGTTATGATATGGGGTGGCATATGCTTGGAAGTACGAACAGAACATACTCGCTACTAAATCAAATGTTTTTTTTTGTGAGTCATCATGAACATTTTTCTCATCATGTTCATTTCATTTCACGATAGTGTATCGCCAGGATACACACCTGCTCTCAATTTTGGACAGGAATGATAATTATTATAGTGTCACACAAAAATATTCGAAAATAAATGTGCAAAATCAACGATTTTTCCAGTATACTTCGAGTTCTCCCGGAGTGTGAAATTGGCCAGTGAATTTCAAAAATTTTCATTTCGTTAGATTTCCGCTTCTCTAATTTTGATTTAATTTTTTGGCTAACCTCAGATGTTATGCACCTACGCAAGATTGAAAATAAATTCTCAAAATTTGTGACTTTTCGCTCAAAATTGGATATCTCGTGTAAAAATAGAGATAAATGCATAAAACAAGAAGGGCGTTACTGTAGGAAGATGTGTCTTGACAGACCATGATATTGTACGTTTCAACTCGGACCACGAAATTCCACAGGGTGTTACGAATTTTCGACAAAAAAAACACTTTTATTTTTTTCCCCCGTATAAAATTGTTTTCAAATTTTTTTTGTTTTCTCTTATAATTTCTACAAAGCAGAAGAGTTTATCTATAACTTGCCGAAAAAATCATCTAGATCGGTTGAGAATTAGGAAAAATATCGGACTTGGAATTTGGTTAAATTTTCGAGTGTTCCGCTAATTTTGCCGCCGAGTGTAGTTGATAACTCATGTTTTTTTCGGATGTGTCAGTCAAACTTTCTGTCAAAAAGTACAGGCAATTGGTCAATGAAACACAAAATATTTATTTTTCATCCAAATTCATTGTATCGCCGAAATAATACATTTATGCCAACGATCAATCCAATTGATTGAAACATTATTTAAAGGCTTTTTCCGGAATCGACTTCAGTTTGTTTTTCAGACGAGAAACACGTCTTCACCAAACACTCAAAATGAACAATTAACTTCGAAAATCGAAAAAACAGAAAATACTCTCAATGAAATTTAATCAACTAAGAAATGAAAAATGCTCGAAATCAAGGTGGATAGGTTGAGCAGAGAAAACCGAACAATTTTTTCCGTCATAACTTTCGCAATTTAAGAGCTGGATCATTATTTCGCGCTTCATTAGAAAGTCAAAGGTCTGGGTTTTCCAGAAATCGTATAGAAATATCAATTCCGGTGAAATCCAATATGGCTGACTCATTCGAAAACGAGCAATATTTCAAGATTGCTGAAAAGATTCAGTCGATAATTCAATCCTTTCTGAACAATTTGACATATTGATCTTGAAATATTCCAAGAATTGGTACAAAAGTAGCGTGAAGAATCTTTTTCATTCTGATTTTCAGCTGAAATCAAAATATTTTTTTCACCTCATGACGTTGGCACTCCTGAAATTGTTCTGTTTGTCATGGATGTTCTAGGAGGACAAAAAACCATTTCTTACTAAAACCAAACTAAAATTTGATTTCCGTTCGAATTCAAAATGGCCGACTTCGTCAAATATTAAAAATATTCCCCGCACATTAAAAAAGTTTTCGCGGTCCTGATGAATCAACTGTGTAATTCAATCACTAGATTGAACCTTTCCGATTATTTTGAGGGGTCGAACTCGAATATTGATTTAGAATTGTGCCAATTGTCGTCAATAATGTTCCTCTTCTTCACCATCATATGCACCTTCCGTTGTGAAACCTCTGAACATAGACTGCATGCATTAACTCTATGACAATCAAAAAATAAAGAAATGTCATCGAGTTTTAGACGACATCTGATTTGAACTGGAATTTCATCTTGGTGTTGCTTGTTTCTGACGTTTCACATTGTTAACAATGGTTTTGGCAAATGAGGATTAGCGTTTCATTGAATGTTTATTTGTGCGTGGCTATACTGCTAGTCTAATTTCCAGTCCCTAATAACAACAAAATAATACAATCTATGATGAATTTGATGAATTTTTTGCCTCACCTCGTCACAATTATTGAAAATACTACCATTTTTATACACCATTTCTTCCAAATGACTCCACACGGATTAAGATCGGGACTATTTGGGGGCCATTGATCTGGTTCGATCATATTGTCTACGCGTTGTCTTAAACAATCCGTAGTATATTGATCGGTATGACATCTGGCTCCATCCTAAAATTAATTGAAATAGATTTCATTTAGATACATCTAATTTGGGACACCCTGTACACTGACGACCAGTTGAGAGTACGTAGCGTTTTTTTGTGATAAAGTTCATTTTTGTTTGTGATTGTTCATTTGTTTGCCAAACGTTGTCTAAAGAATATGGAAAAAATCGTAGAATTCCAAAGAATATTAAAATAATAAAAATCATCTAAAAAGCTACTCAATTTCACAACCGTTCAATTTCAGCTATTGGCAACTGTACTTATTCATTTCATACATGAAACAGCAATCATTCACCTCCATCAAAGTGAACTGAGGAGTTGACGCCTCAATAGTTGGTAACATATAACCGATAATTATGTGACAATAATTTTCCGAATCTAATCTTATGGCTTGTTCTATAAAAATGATATTTGATTTAAAGTTCCTCGAAATACCGGCAGAGACCATCACATGCCTGAAAAATTCTTGTTTTTCCCTCAGCAAACGAATTAAAGGCACATTCCTCTTGATTTAATTCGTCGGAATACAAATTCATTCTGGCTGTTTTTCGGTGGGGCAACACAATTTTTTCATCTGTGAACCAGATATTTTCAATTTGTCTACGTGTTCTGAATTTATTTAATAAATTTCTTCATCGGTCGAATCTGCGCTCTCTGACAGCTTGAGTCAATTAAGAATTATAGTGTCTCCGAAAATACTGAAGACCCAAATCGTCTCTTATTATTCTTCTTACAGAGGTTTTTGAGATTTGGCATCTCTGGGACATTTGGGAAACAGTCAAGCTGATTCCTAGAGTTCGGATAGGGCTGACAGCTAATGCAGAAATTCGTTGAATGTTATCCTGAAATTGTCAATTGAGTCATTGAGAGATAATTTTATTCAACTGTATATTTTCTGCAATTAGATGTAGGATTTGAATTGAACAGCATGGCTTTATGTCGAATAGGTCTAGCATAAGTGATTTAGTCGTTTTCTCTCAGCATTTCATTGAGGTTTTGGATCATGCCGGGCTGGTTGACGATATTTATACGGAATTTCGGAAAGCATTTGATGAAGTAAATCATCGAATACTGCTACATAAGCTAAAAACCAGATTCGGACTCTCGGATGCCTTAATCGCTCTCTTGCAGTCTTATCTTGTCGGTCGTCGACAATTCGTTCAATTTGAAGGTTTCCACTCTTGCGAATTTGAGGCTACTTTCGGTGTTCCGCAGGGTTCGGATCTGGGCCCTTTGTTGTTGATTGTGTTCATAGATGATCTCCTGGATGTGATAGATATTCCGGCGCTAATGTATGCTGATGATTTGAAGATCTTTCTAGAAATGAAAACGCAACGTGACTGTGAGAGATTGCAGGAGGTTGTTATTTTTGTATCTGACTGGTGTCGGAACGTTTGTCTTGACATAAATATGTCTAAGTGTAGTGTTGTGAGTTTCACTCGAAAGAAAATGATTCAACTATTCAATTATGAAATATATGAAACTATTTTAAGGCCATCAAATGAAGCTAAAGATCTAGGTATCATTTTCGATCAAAAATTCACTTTTTCAATGCACATCAGCTACCTATTTTCATCTGCTTCCAGACTATATGGATTCATAATTCGTAATGGTAAAAATTTCATGAACTCTTCAACTTTGATTCGTCTTTTCAAAAGCCTTGTCAGAAGCAAACTTGAATACGTCTCAATTATTTGGAATCCAATTTATTTATGTCATATGTATCACTTAGAGGCCATTCAGAGGAAATTAAAGTATCTTGCCTGGAGGGAGGATGGTGTTTATCCAATAAGGGGATCTGATCATGCTCCCTTCTTGACAAGATTCGAAATGACGTCCCTTGAAATCAGAAGGGGCCTTCTGGCCCTGAGGTTTTTATTTAGTCTCCTAAGAAATAGGCTAGATTGCCCGCCCATAGTGGCTCTGTTGAATTTTGCAATACTGAGGTTATCCTCGAGGAATGAACAAATGTTTGCTCTTAGTATCCCTAGCATGAATATATTCATGCAATCTCCAATTTCATTTATGTGTAGAACCTATAATTCCATTTCGGCTTTATGTGATATAAACTTTGATTCATTTGCCTCTTTGAGTTGGGTGTATTCGAACAGTTCACTCTAAAATTCTGCAATTTACTTCTTAGTTTTTTCATTTTATGATTTAGCTTTCTTCTTGCTGCGCTTGAAATCGGTTTTTTGATTTTATGTTGATTTTCATAATTTTGCCAATATGTATTGTATTTCCTATAATTGGGTTTTACCTGTTGGAAATAGATAACTTATTATTATTATTATCGTGGACTTATGCACTATCTCAGCTGTTAGCTGAATATAATTTACCTTTCCCAGATTCAGCAATCAAAGGGAATAGGCTCGATTACAATTTGGCCCAATGCAATATCGCACAAGGAATGCACAAGTATCTTCACTTGCTCTTTCAGTTATTTCTAATTTCCTCATTCTGTATTACAAACCCTGATAGAGAACGTTTATTGAGTCATAAATCAATAAAATACTTGGCCCGTCTCAATTAAGATTGTCAAATTATTTTATATATGGGGTTGCCAATTACCCATAAGTGGTCCTAAAGAGGGTAATTGTCGAAATGCACCCCACACGAAACAATAAATCGTCTGACGAAATTTAAACTTAGGGTAAAATTTAATTGCTACGAAATTCGGTATTTTTAGGGGAATTTGCTGTTGTGTCTGCAAGGCAGTGGCGTAACGCATTCTTCTTATGGACGAAGAAAAAATTTTCGACCAAAATAACAAAAATTTGTAATCAAAATGAGATGCAATTTTATGATGGTTCATGCAAATCACTTTTCATTGTTATTTTAACCTATTATATATATCATATAAGTATTTTCATGGATATTTCTTCCGCACATCCACATCACCTTAAAATAGATGCTTATACAATATAATACATAGACTCACCAAGATTCCATAGTCGAAAAGCTATTTCTTGAAAGAGCTTGATATCATAAAACAAATATTGGGTGCGCCACAGAAAACCGGACAATTTTTTTTCCGTTATAACTTTCGCAATTTCAGAGCTAGATCATTCATTTTTACTTCATTAAAAAGCCAAAGGACTAGGTTTTTCAGAAATTGTATCGAAATTCACTTCCAGTGAAATCCATTATGGCTGACTCATTCCAAAATTAGCAATATTTCAAGATCGCTGGAAGGTTTTTTTTTCACTGAAAAATTCGACTTGGACATTCAGTCGACAATTCAGTCTATTCTGAAAAATTTGACATATTGATCTTGAAAATATTCCAAGAATTGGTGAAAATAGTTTTTTCACCTCATAGCGCTGACACTCCTGAAGTTGTTGTGTTTTTCATGGATGTTCTAGGAAGACAAAGAACCATTTTTTATTGAAACCAATATAAAATTTTATTTTCGTTCGAATTTTTTTCCACGCGCCTTAGAAAAATTTTCGTGGTCGTAATGAATCAACTGCGCAATTCAATCACTAGATTGAACGTTTTCCATCATTTTGAGGGGTCGAATATTGATTCAGAATTGTGCCAATTGTCGTCAGTAATGTTTTTCTTTCCACCATCATATGCACCTCCTGTTATGAAACCTCTGAACATAGACTGAAAAAATATCAAAATGAATCAAAGATTTAGAAGAATCAAAGAAACCATGAATCTACTGGCTATATTTGTATTATAAATATATATTTATTATCGATGTTAACTTCAGTGATGATGGCAGTATATGGCAACCAAGCTCAAGATCACAGGTACGAAGATAACACTCTGTAGGAGATGAGAAAGATTCACTCGTCACACTATCAACAGCCACCTGAATCGATGTATTGAAGAGAAAGCTACTATTACAATTTTTCGGGAAGTCCATCGTCGATTAGTCATCACGGCTATGTGCCAAATCCATTTTTTTTGTTGGGAGGAAAATCTGCATATAGATACCACTGGTTGTTGTGTGGTTATGTGGGGATGGCTATTACTGATCAACTAAAAAACTCCCCTTCGTCTCCCCTCAGAAACGGTCTTTAGGCAAATCTTACCTTCGGTGCAGTTCTGGATTTTCACTTCTACTTCTTACATCTCATCCAGGCCTCACACCTCTATTTGCGTTGATTCATACAGCCTGTCCTCCGTCTCCCTCAATTCCATGATTCCTGCCAGTATCTACAATCCTGAAGTGACAAGTACATTAATTTTAGGCACCTGTCAGGTGAGCGTAGCCAGTTCAGCTGCTTTCTCTGTTAGTTCTTGCAAAATCATCAAAATTCAATATTTTCCCAAATTATTTTGGAACTATAAGAGATGGGTATAGTACATGCTGATACAATTCCATCTGAAATTTGACGCTTCATCTGATGGCGATATGAAAATTGGCACGTGCCATTTGAAAAAAATTGAGTTATTGCTGTTTGAAAAAGGCCAAATTGAAAAACTCATACAAAACAACGCAATGATCATTTGGCATGTGTAGATTCCTTAAAAAATTCCTTGATCCATCGTCTATCCACCCAAGCAAAATTGTGTCTGTAGTGCAAATGATCTACGAGCCACAATTTTTTTGAGTGTTCCTTAAAAATCGAGTTTATAACTAAAAAAATTAAATCTCTCAAAAGTTTTGACAGTTAAGTGCCAACAACTTGGTTATTTCATGCCTTGCTCAAATGTCGGTTCTAGATGTATAATAAAAAAGGTAGATTGCCATTTGAAATAACAAAGTGATGACCCACTTCCGGTATAACCGGAAATGGTATCACTTCGAAAATATTTCACTTCAATTGGAACTCGCTAGTTATGGCCGCGTATAAAATTTCAGCTTGATATTGTAATTGGAACTCAAAACGTTTTCAATGGACGGTCCCGGTGGATATCCTGTATATATATATATATATATATATATATATATATATATATATATATATATATATATATATATATATAAACTAACTGCTGGAATGATAACGACTTCTAAAATTTCAATTTATTGATAACGGGTTAGTCTTGGAATAAAGGAATACTCTTTTTCATGGCAAGCTTTCGGAAATATATATTGTTTCCATCTTCAGGCCTCTACAACGAACAAACATCAATGAAACTAAATCATATAAACAAAAATAATCACTTGGAAACCATAAGAATGGCAACTTACAGAAAGTTGTGGTTAATTATCCAAAAATTAGTATGTGATGAAAACCGAAGTCATGAACTCAAAGAACACAAGACACATCGACAAAGTGCACAATAAAACTCATATAAAACATCATCAGGTACAAAATTGAGAAAATTGCCAGTTTAAAAACAACAACAAATCACGTAAAATTCATTTCATTCTAAGGCATGAAACGGCGCAGGAGCGGCCTTGTATAGGTTCTCAAAATGTAATAGACAGAGAATGTCAAACGTTTGTACTTTCAAGAATCAAGAAAGTATGCAAATTATGAAACCATGTCATTCTACAACAATCATTAAACATTTTAAATTAAAAAAGAACAAAGTGTATTAAATGATTGATCAATTATGCGAATTGAGAAGTGGAGAACGAAAACTGAAAGACTATAAAATTATTAAATTAACAAGAAATGGATCAATTGGAGGATTTTTTATCTAAGTCTAATAAATGAATATAAATTGAGCTTAAATTATTCAAATCTGTTTTTTATTGATATATATATATATATATATATATATATATATATATATATATATATATATATATATATATATATATATATATATATATATATATATATACCCCAGAAAAGTGGATCTTATACGTCTGATAAAGAAAGAGAATATAGCATCCAACAAAACTGAAATCGCCTTCAAATGGAATTAAAAAAATCATGGCTGCATTATAACTCCGAAAGTGATGATCAGAAAAGTTTCCTTTCACACGATTTAGAATGTTCCTCTAAAATTTTAAACTATTTTGATGTAGCTCTGATAAATATCAAGATATCCGTGAATGATAATATACACAAATTTCAAGAAAATACTTTTGAACGGAGAGAATAGCGGAAAAACTTTTTCTACACTTAACTGATCCCTGAAGAAGTTAGAGGAGAGTATGATACCACCTAGTTGCGCGAAACATCGAAATTTACCTGACTTTATAGTTCCCCGAAGTCAACGATTTTTCAGGTAAAATTGAAATTTCAACATTCGAAATTGACTAATTTTCCAATAATGCTGAAAATATCGGTCGGTCTCACTCAATTACAGAACAACCTCAAATTGCTTGGTAATAAATTCGTCAAATCCTCAAACCACATAATTGCGCCATTTAAATCCCGAAACTCGGGAGTCCAGTGCAATGTGATTGATGTATTATAAGTGACCGAAACGCCAATAACAGGGCTCAATATATAATTGGTTACCCAGTGGAATCAAGCACCAAACGTTCATGCTGTGGGGGGTCGCGCCTCCGGCCAACATATTCGATATAGATGTAACAGCCATCGAAATTTATTGGACGACTTTGAAGCTTCATCAACTAAAGGGTATCAATTTTAATTGGGATAAAATTCCTGGTGTCATCTAATCTGATTTGATGAAGTATTTGAAATCGTATGGAGAGATAAGAGGGAGTTCAATGATTTCAGAACGAATTGATCGATTCTTGTTTTTTAAGACAAAGAGGATAGGATAGAACAACACAGTTCAAATAGAACAATCTCTATAAATAAATGTGAAAGTTTCTAAGCCACAACACGGAAATAATTGAAAATTCTCATTCCTGAGGGTGATTATACAAATACCTTCATTCGCGAAATTAACAGTAGTATTATACGTAAAGCCGTGTTTACACGAAGCGCACCCACTCGCACACCTACTCAGCTAACGGTACCTCGCACTGTGTAGACAGGCACCCTCTCCGTGAGTTCCCTCACCCCGAGGAAACTCCGGATAAGCCGCCCTCCGTCGGTTTTTAGTCGCGCTTCAAACGAAACTCACAGTGTTCCCCTGCGTCATTTGAACGAGAAACTGAAGGTGTAGCCATGTTGAACTCCCGAACTAAACTGATTACTGACTCGCTGGTCCTGCGGCTTATTCTTTCAGGTGAGAAAATGCGCGTCGAGTGAACAGTGGGACGAGGATGAGTTTGATGCGCTAGTGAGTGCAGAGGTTTTATGCGCGAGTGGGTGCGTTTCGTCTGAACCCACCTTGAGATAATCGAACACATAGCAACAAACACTAGCTCGTTGTTAATGATTATGTATCATCTTCGAAGTTCAGAAGTATTGTTGACTGTTATTTTAAAATAGCCCATTACAGCAAATGAACTTACTTGTCGTAAGACCTTTTTCGGGAATAATCCGAGGGGATAACTGTAGTTTGAACTGGGCGGGAAGATGCGACCGGAGAGGTTTTTTTCCGGAGGGGAAGGGCCTGAGGAAGATCTATGACAAATTTGGAGCCCCTAGCTCGAACGCCGGAGCCCTCAGGATTTTTCGAAAAATTTCGGCGAAACGTCGCCGAGAGCGAACAGAAAGTCGAGTAGGCGAGATTTCTTCGAAATCGGAAACTTCGATCTTTCGGAAGGCGATCGCAACGATCGATCGAGCGAAAATTCAGAAAGAAAGCCCCGAAAAAGCGAAAACGAAAAAGGTCTCCGATTTTTCACGACTGGAGGGGATAATTTCGTCGGACTTTTATGTCTATACAAATTTTTTCATCGCGTTCGATCGTTTGAAAACTTGGACAAAGAGCAAGCCTCGAGTTTCGCATGTTGCGCCGCAATAGTTTCACTACCGTTAAACGACGGGAAAACTGGAAAATCTTCGATTCAACGAAGCGCTATCGGCGGACTTTTGCAAAATTTCGCTCATTCCGAATATCTCTGACGGCCATAAATTAACGAACGTCGAGCTGTCAATATCAGTGGTTTTCTTTCATCCTTCCTACTTATACGGGGTTACCGGGAGAATGGATTCGGGTGTCGAACGATTCCTACATATCGATCGGATCCGCGAAGAGAAATCGTTACCCAACGACTTAATTTTCGAATTTGCGACAATTTTTGAGATCTAGAATTTCTAGAAAAAGAACGGAAACACGGGGGCGGAGCCAGTCACTCTCCTACCGCCCCTTAGACCGTTATTCAATGTCGGAAGTAAGCTTCACCAACGTGTTAAATGTAATGCTCTCTCTCTTTTGAATGAAAACATTGGGAATAGTTAGTAACTTTCATCTTCACCAACATAATTTCGGTACTATCCATATCTAGAATAAAGTGCTCTCTCTCTTCTGAGTGACAATTGATATAACCTTATTTCAATTAGTCTTATATTCGTTCTGTCAAAATAAGTAATTCCGAATTTTATTTGAATGAAAAGTTTGACGAAACTTGAACTGAACTTTTAGAGGAAGTGAACATAGTTTGATGTTTCCTTTATCCATTTTATGCATGTTTTGTTTAAGGAATGAAATGACAAACTATCAAAATTCATAAACTTAACAGTTTGTGGTTATTCTAACCTAAGCAATGTGAATCAAACGGAATGTTATAATAAAAAGGAGTTAAGGAAACTTACAATAATGTTTGAAAGGTAAGTGAATGTAACTTGAGGTTTATTTATTTCCTACATATCTCAAAATCGAATCCGCGAAGAGAAATCGTTACTCCACGACTTAATTTTCGAATTTGGGACAATTTTTGAGATCTAGAATCGGAAACACGGGGGCGGAGCCAGTCACTCTCCTACCGACCCTTAGATCGTTATTCAATGTCAGAAGTGAGCTTCACCAACGTGAAAAATGTAATGCTCTCTCTCTTTTAAATGATAACATTGGAAATAGTTAGTAACTTTCATCTTCACCAACATAATTTCGGTACTATCCATATCTAGAATATAGTGCTCTCTCTCTTCTGAGTGACAATTGAATCTAAGCTTATTTCAATTGCTTGCTTGCTTGCATCTTTTAACAATGTGTTCGGGAACTTAGCCCAATTACACAGCTGGACCTCAAGTTTATAGTGGATTCCGAACCACTCTCCTAGACCGTGCAATGATAACTGCCACCACAAGGATTACAAGTTATCTGGTCGTCGGAAGTTTATGCCCTCTTTGGGCGACTCTTTCAAATTCAGCACTTTTTTGTTCAAGGACAACATCCATAACCTGACCCCGGATTCGAACCAGGAGCCTCGACTTAGCAGTTCCAATATGCTTGCGCACTAACCGTGAAGCTACCTAGGCTGTTCTTATTTCAATTAGTCTTATATTCGTTCTGTCAAAATAAGTAATTCCGAATTTCAACTACGCTAGTCCTACCTCCAATAACATGAGAAACCATTTTTTTGAATTTAAAATAACCACCTCTCAAGTGATCTGAACTTGAGTAAATCATTATTCTATGCTAAACAAAACACAGACGAATTAAAAAAATCAAGAGTTTACAAAATTGCCGGCAATTAGTGTAAGGAAGGTTATGTTGGGTAGGAATTTCGGTATCAGATCCCAAGAACATTCATCTTCCGATAAGAATTCTCCAATATGTCAAATTATAAAACCACAGAATATACAATAACATTAGATAAATACAAGTAATCGATGATTTCTACTAAAATATATATTTTAGTAGAAATAAAATAAACAGTGAATCAGGTTCATTTACCTCGGAAACATTAGTTTGAAATTATAAAATAAAAATAAACCAGATCATACTGTGATATTTGCAGACGAATGTCTCTGAAACCAAACTAACTTTCGTCAGATTCGGACCGTTTAGTAGTCGTAGGGTTCTTTTCACGAATCTATTATTGAGATATGTACGAATTTTTGGGTACCCGAATTAAACCTCCCGGTAACCACATATAAGTAGGACGGATGAAAAAAAACCCGCAATTTTGGCAGCTCGACTATTGTTGATCTCATCAATTTCTTGGCGTGAAAGTTTGACGAAACTGAGCAGCGGGGGTAAGTTTGAACCGAGATCGATTTCTGGAGGAGATTACTTTGAACGTTTATTTATCGATTAAAACATGGATTGAGGAAAGACACACGTAGAATTTCTAATAGGGAATATATCGAAATATATCTCGAAGAAGGATTTTGCGAGAAATTTGATCTGAAAATACGTTTTTGAAAGGCTCGAAACGCCTATTTTTCAGAGCGATAGTTCTTACCGTCACGGCACGTGAAAATGACTTGACACTCGAAACCGGTCGTGTTCGCATAAATAAAATTGTGAAAAGTATAAAATATATTTTACTTCAGCTTCGTTCGAATATCCTTATCCATTCTTTATACAAAAGCATTTCCGTGAATGACCCTGTAGATTCAAAGAGAAAGAATGGGGAAGTACACACGACTTTCGTAATCTAACTAAAAACAATGAAATTACAGGTTTCTAACTGACACACAAACAATTCACATTCTTATCTCACGAAAACTTATATCCTTATGTCAATAATATAAAATTTTATTTTTATTCCAACCGAAACTGTGTATGCCCAATTATAATTATAAAGTAAACTTGATACCTAGAAACGTTATGTGTAGGTTATAATTAATTTTGTATTCTACTCTGGTATTTTACATGACCTGAGGTATTTGACAAATATGCAATCATCTTTGTTGTTTCATTGATAAAATCTTTCATTGTAGGTCAATAGTGATGTATTATCTTTATAGATGTTTATGTACTGAAATTTGGGTTTCTACTGATAACTGTACCTATAACACAGCGTTCAGTAACATTTGAACCATTGATTTGTTCGGAATTCATACTTTTTCCATTTGAAATCAATTCTTTATCAACAAATACAGATATTTTCTATATCAAAGAATCGCACAAAAAATGTATGGAATAAGCTTGTTTGGCAGGTTCAGGATTTTTGGGAAAATGGAAAGTATTGAATATTCTCAACATTAGTCCAGTGTGGTACCCGGAACGTTAAAAGAATCAAGGCAACGGACTGTTCCTCCTGTCGTAAAAGGCGATTAACTGGAACACAGCACCCTGGTTGTCTAATAATTCTAGATCGTCCCAGAAAGTAGTCTATGCGCATACTAACCCTTAGCACAGATGAAAAATGAAAGAGTTGCAGCAGGCCTTGAGTTGGCAGCACCATCATCAAATCACTCGATTAAGGAAACCTCAAATGAAATTCATTCACGGACTATTTTACTGGAAAATGAACTTTGGACCAATCACGAATTGGGCAATGGAATGTTCTGTGGTGTAAACGAAATTGTCATTGGTGGCACACTATTTCCACAAAAGAAATGCCACAAACCAACGTGGATCTCGCTCGTAGATACACTGAAAACCAGATTCACCACATCTAAATCTGCAAGAAATGGAGGAGTTCACTATTGAATACCAGAAACCAAAGAGAAGCTGACTGCGGCGGCGACCATCATCTTGTCACAGCCGATATTAGACTTGAAATAGCTAAAATACATTCGCACCAAAACAGAAAAGAAAGATTTTACGATGAAGAAAAGCTTAAAACAAAACCACAGCAAAAGACTTCACCTTAGAACTTAATAATAATAATAATAATTTTATTTCTCATCAAGCATACATGAGACGTCACAACTCATTGATATAATATATCTCAATTTATCACAGATCATTCTTCGATCGAATAACAAACATTCGCCATTTATATTTTACAAAAAAAACCCCGACAGTTGTGCTGTTCATCAACGCCGGCTATGGTTGTAATGGCTTTCTTTTGCTTTAGGAAAATTTCCGGAGCATAGGTCGCTGCACCCCAAAGAAGAAGCCAATAGGTGGCTACACTATGAAATTTAGCATTGTAGGTGAGTATTGCTGCTTTTTCCCCACTATTTGATCCATTCTCCGTATAGCATACACCGCAGACGACAACTTCCTCTTCAAATTTGCAATATGACAGACCCACGACAGTGTACCGTCAAGATGAAATACGAGAAGTTTTATCGGTTCGTGTACTTTGCCAAGTCTTCTATTTGTGACAGTCGGTTCCTGTGTCTTTTCCATGTTCAGACATAATTTATTTGCTTCAAACCACTTTTGAGCTATTTTCATCAAAATTTCAGATTTGACATTGAGGTGTTTTCTATCTAGAACTTTATCTATAAGGGTCGTATCGTCCGCGATAGACTTTTTGGAGCTTGCATTTAAATATAATCATTCATGTATAAAAGAAACAGAATAGGTCCCAGAATCGAACCCTGGGGCACTCCAGTACTGACCTCCTCCCGAGGGCTTAAGCAGTTTTCTATCTCGACAGATTGAAACCTTTCCTCTAGATACGATCTGAGAATAGCACCGACAACACCTCTGAACCCATATTTCTCGATTTTGAGAGGATGAATATTACGATTCATGCAGTCAAATGCCTTTCCCAGATCACAGCATTTAACGCTTGCTTCCTCTTTTCCTTCCAAAACCTCCATCAGAAAGTCAATTATATCTATTAATGCCGTAGAGGTGGAACTTTTTCTTCCAAAACCGTGATGAGAGTCGTTTACTACTTCGTTTTTTCCATAAATTTTATCATTTGATTCTTCAGTAGTGTTTCAAAAATCTTAGAAAAGGTGGGTAAAATAGATTCAGGCCGGTAATTTCCGAAGTCTTATTATTTCCTTTCTTGTGGATGTGAATTACTTTTGCCACTTTCAAGCAATGTGGAAAAACACCTTGAGTGAAACATAAATTTATGAGGCCACTTAGAGGTTTAGGTAGTATATGTACTATCTTTTTGGGGAGGTTTACGTTCATTCCATAAATATCGCATGTGAACTTATTTTTCATACTTGCGACCGCATTAATTACCTCTTCTGGAGAAGTTGCGCAAGGAAACGTTGAATTTGTAATCGACAACCGAGTCCCCTCCACTGCATCACTCTTACGATCTACACCATCATCGAGCGCCGACGGTCACGAAGTATCGATTCATCATTGTCGCATCTAGAGTAATTATTTCTCTTTTTGAATGCGATCCCTTGATATTTTCATTTATTCCCTTCCAGATTGCTCTGTGACTATTTGTCGAACCTGCAATGAATTCAAAATTTTCTTTTTTAATTTGAGTCTCAATTTCACATCGATATCTCTTTTACATTTCTTTATAAACCTGAAAGGACCAGTCATCTCTATGGACTTCAAAAATTATGTGTGCTGTTTCGACTTTATTTTTCATTTCTCTGATTATTGCATTATTTTCTACTTTGGTCTTTTGAAAAGTAACCATTCTCTGTTTTTCAGGTATCGAGAAGTTCAGAATATCGATGACAGTTCGATGGAAAACATCGAAACAGACATTAGCATTTTTGACAATGCAAAATTGTTCCAGTCCACTTTTTCACGATTACGAATGAATTTGTTTATATATATATATATATATATATATATATATATATATATATATATATATATATATATATATATATATATATTCTACCGGTATGCGCGATGGGATACATAATTTTTGAGCTTTGTGGTCAGATATGTGGATCTATGGTTTCCTTAAAACAAGCACCAAATTTGAAGTTAGCAAAAATATTATCGACACACCTAGATGAAGTGGCTGTGATTCTGCGGCAACTACCCGACGGGGCATGCGACCCATAGAGCCCAGGACATGATCCATCCTGGAAACGAAAATGTCGATATCCCCGCAGGCGGCCGATAGACAGAAAGTGCCATCATGTCAAGTTTAGGCATTTTGATTTAAGTGTTTCAATGTTTCAAATTCAAACATGAGAGCTACGCCATGTATATGATGAAAAGGAACTAGCTACAGATCATGAAAAGGAACTAGCTACAGTGTAATCGGAAATACAGGTACATCAATTCCTCGTCTTTCACGAGCCTATGTTCGGTCAGAAAGGCCACGTCACAATTTTGATCATCTGAAAACAGATTTATTTCGTCGATCTTATTCCGCAAGGACTGTGTGCTGAAATTTATCAAAGTTAATTTTCTGTCAATCATCAATTTTTCGACTGACGAAGCTTTTTTCTGAACCTCTGTTTCGAAAAAACTGAAAACGCCTAATTGTAATATTCTTGGGCCAGCTTTCTCCCTTATACAATTTGATACGGATTCGAAAACCTAGACACTGAAACTAATGAAACTGTAGAATAGAATTGGATGAAAGTGAAGAACATCATGAAGGAAACAACACTAGGGTACTAAATGAAAACGGAAAAACAAATGAAACCAAGATCAAAATAGATGAAAGAAGAAAACTGAAGAAGATCCGAGATGAATCCAGAAAGCGGGAACGAAAACTAAGGATTATAACGACAAAAACAAAGAACTGAAGAGATTTATCAGAAGTGACAAAAGAAGATGGGCAGAAAAACTAGCAGAAGAAACTCAAAATGTAGGAAACCTTTGAAAGATGAAAGAACTGTATAACCCAACTAGACTGATAGCCAATAAGCAATTCAGATCTAAGTAGCCTATCAAGGATAAACATGGAAATCTCTTAGTCAATGCAATTGATCAACTTCGTAGATGGCAGAAATATTTCCGAGAGCTTTTCGGAAATGAAATTCTGAATGGAGTAGACCAACCAACGGATTAGGAGGACAAAGACGTGGCTGAAAACAGTATGATAAGTTTCAATACACCAACCAAATCAGAAATAATACAAGCAATTAGGGAGGTAAAAAAATGTTAAATCGTCAGGTCTTCATATGAAACTGCTGAAGAAATGAAATTTATCTGAATGGCGAAAAGAGGGGCATCACACTTCCATCAATCCCAAGTATAGTGCTAACTAGAATAGTACTTCAGAATGAAGACGCCTCTAGACACCAAACGGCTTCAGAGCACAACGGTTTTGTATCTTTCAGAATAATTGTGGAACAAAGTGTAACTTCTGCTATCTAAAATCATTGCCCATGCAGCTTTTTTTAATGAGCATAAACAAAAATAAATCGCAAGATGCCAAATCGGGACTATAGGACCTAGGAAATTGACAGTTACAAGAAACAGTGAAACTGATATATAGTTAATATCATAGTATTGTATATGAGGGTTTATAATGTAATTGACAAATTTGTGGATCTCATTCCTGCTTTCCACAAGACAGTCGTTTCGGACTTCAATTCAGAAGATGTTTGTTCTTTCTGGTAAGACGTGATTAAAGATAGTATGATAAGTTCCAATCCACCAACCAAATCAGCAATAATGTATTAGTGAGGTAAAAACAAATCGTTAGGAGTAGATTGTGTGGGGCATCACTAATTTTAAACTGCTAACTAGATCAATTTTGTATTTCAGAATTTATTCTGAACGTGCTTTTGGCTCTGTATCCCGGAAGCTATCTGGAAGGCTTCGAAATCGTTTGGAGTTCCTGATAAGACAAAATAGTTACATATCTAGGTCTAGGAACACTTACCAATATCATTAAAATATGAATTTGATGATTCGAATTTATGGAAATCTTTCGGTTTTTGTTAGGATGTATGGTATATAATGTATTCTCAAGAAAACAAAATAATATTTGACTTCGCCAAAACACCTATTATAAAAAAATTTTAAATTTGAAAATGACAAAATTTGGTAAAACACAAAAAAATCCTGAACTAATATTTTCGAAACGATCACTTATGTTTTTCAGTACCCAGAAGGTCCACCTCTGTTATTAATGACACTTTGGCATCGTCGCGGCATGCTCAATATTAAATTGTCCATTACATTTTGGCCTAAGTCATTCCAAGCCCCCTGAACTGTTAATCGAAGCTCCTGTTCATGATGGAAGACGTTTTGACGCAGGAGATTTATTTTTAGGGTGTCCCACACATGCTCGATGGGATTCAGATTTGGGGAGCAGGATGGCCACGGCAGAAGATCGATATAATTCTCTTCAAGAACGTTCAAGGCAACTCTTGCACGATGAGGATGGCCATTATCTTGTTGGAACAGTAGATTTTGACCCATTGTTTGGAGATACGGTACCACTACAGGTAAAACTATCTCATTTGCGTAAGAATTTCCCGTGAGGTTGCTCTGTATGAAAACGAGGTCAGTTTTTCCACCAAGGCGTATACCTCCCCAAAACATCACTGATCCGCCTCCCTGTCTAACAACTTCTCGAGCATGCTGGAGACGGTTTTGCTTTCCAGGTTCCCTCCATATTCGAATTCTTCCTGAATCAGGATAATAACTAAATCTAGATTCATCACTGAAGAGAACTGTGGCATCCCAGTTTACGTGTTCTCGTCTGGAGTGAAGTTGACCTTCGTGCAGTCGAATTCTCACAGTTTGGTCGGAAATGTGTACATTATGAACTCGTGATAGCTGTGGTAGTACGATATGCTGTGGTAGTACGATCTCTTCTGGCTTGTAAAACCAAAAATCGGTCTTGACTGTAGTAATCCTGAAACGACCTGTATGGCGTTCTTCTACGCTATTTTCATTGAAACGCGACCATGAACGGTTTATGACACTTGGGCTACTTTCCAGAACCCTGGATACTTGAGCTCCCAGCTTGGAGCATGCCAACGGCTCGTAACATCTGTTCTCTAGTCAAATGTCGTCTTTTCATGGTCGAATCACAAAACTTGAATCATTTGTGCTTAGAAACAAAGTGCCAACTAACTGATTTCAAACACTAAATACATAAAATGATTGCAGCGTCGCATCTGCTGCATTTTTAGTTTTTAAAAAAAACTTCATGAAAATCTGTATTCGATTCTTATCTGATCTAATACGAATCAGAACTATTGAGTAAAATTAGTAGAAAACAGCTTTGAAACTATAGATCTGCTTATATTGATCTTTCTGAAGTATCGTATATTTAATACTTGAACCGATCATTTTGAAAATTTGAATATTACTTCTTCATATAAATAAACAGGTAATCAGGGCGTGTTTTTATTTTATTTCTTTTTATTTTTCTATTTATTAATGACAAATTAACCACGAACTAAAGCTCTTCCTGATTAATTTGGATGTAGATCCATGATATATTGTGAATTAATATTAGAGTTGATGATGATTGAATTTCTATGCCTAAAGGGTGATTGAACAGTTCGTTTTTATGAATCAATGTTGAAATGTTTTTAATTTCATCTGATAGAACTAACGGAGTTACAGCGAAAACAACCGGCCGTGATACCTGGTTTTATGCGTACCTGATAACCACTCTTGAGTTTATAGATTCTGATTTACTTGATTTTTTAACACGAGATTTATTATTTTCAATATGTTTACCTAAGTTATTAGAAGTTTTGAAAGTTATATTAAGATTTTGTTTGACGAGTAGCTCAATTGGCGAAAGTTGAGATTTTCAAATTTAATGTATCCAATTGCGGTTTGAATTGGGATAGTAGTGATAGTGTTGAAATTTGTGTGTTTAAAATTAGATTAATGATATCCATAAAACAATACTGGAAGCTGCGTTAACCTAAGGATGACTGAGGTAATATATGAGAGATTTCCATGTAACATAAAGAACTATTGAGTAAATATATGAATAATGAAGTGAAAATAATAAGGCGTTCAGTATAGATAGAGTTGGATATAAAAAGGCGTTCAGTATATTGGCTATTTAGATATAAAAGGCAATCTTAATGGGCTCACTAGTCTCTTGTACTAATTCCCCTGAATATGCATCTTTCATTGCATTCATAGCTAACTATTCAAGGAAATATCAGTGACACTCTTGCCCCCATATATCAGACCAATCTGTTATCACCTCCATTCTCTATACGTATTCTGAATTATTGATATTATAACTACCTCTGAAATATGTTCCAAAATGAACATTGACCCAAAAGATGAATATCGATGATATGAATAGAAATTAGTCCCGGTTAGAGCGGATCAATGTTCAGTGTGAAGCAGATGGCCTGAATCCTTGAAAGGGACTGATCCTTCATTCGGACAGAATCGCATTGTTGCGAAAATGGATGTGGCACGGGTGCGACTGAGGTGTCAATAAAACCGTGGAAAATCAACTTAGTTGGACATCATACTCAGGACACACCAGGGATGGACTCAATATATTTTACATAAGTAGAGAATCGATTAATAAGGTTACTTTAGTATATTTGATTGCATTCCCTTCACTACAGAGTTTTGATGAGTCCAGCCGATAAATGAAACTTAATATGCACCTGTCTGTCCAAATTATACGTTGGTTGCCTTTTAAATTTTGCGTCTGATAAAAAAAACAAGTAACTTCTGCCATCTAAAATCTTTGCCCATGCAGTTTTTCTTAATGTGCACAAACAAAAAGAAGTCGCAAGCTGCCAAATCGGGACTATAAGGTGGATGGCCCAATAATTTACTAAAACAATTGCGTTATCTGAAATATCATAAACATTATTCGATTATTATACAGGGTGTTACATAATAGGATGTCACAACTCGAGGAGGTAAATCTACGTGCAATTTTAAGAAAAAAAGATCATATAAACATAGGTCCGCAAAAGCTTCGATACGGAGCTACAGGGTGTTGAAAATTCCGGAAAAAGTTGGTTTTTTCTTCAAAACTCCTGCAGTTTTCGAAATATTCAACCCATTTGGAATGCAAGAAATTTTGACAGCCTCCATAATTACACGTCCTGAATTTTAACTAGAATCTACAAGGTGTTTCCTTTTCCGGAGCCATGTCTCATTTTGCCCTTCCAAACTTTTTTGCAGGACGCCATTTATCAGCATACAATTTTCGTCATCTTCGTTCAAATTAGAATTTTTTTTGACACCAGTAATTTTTTCGTATCTCCAACCGTTCTCGTGCAAAAATTATTAAACAATTGTATGCATTCCCTGAATTGAAAGCACGTTTAATTAAAAAAATTACCAATTGGCTTTGATTTTTTTCATTAATTTATTTTAACAGTTGAACCAGTGTCTGCTCGAATTGTTTATTAAATTAACGATCAGTTTTAATCCTCATGTGAGTACAAGAAAAATTGGAAATCAGTTGAATATTTCACATGTTCTTGTTTGGAGTCCAAACTCTACTTCCTCGAGATTTTTCCTTCAAGACTGAATTTCTGCTGATGGTTCTTAGATGCGATTAGAGAAAATGCTCATTTTGATAGTGAAATAATGTTCACAGACGAAGCTTACTTTTCGAGAACTGCTATCACAAATTTTCACAATAATCATTATTGGGCTGAGGAAACCCCCATTTGATTGAAGAATCTCATCACCAAGAACAATTCTCACTAAATGTCTGGTTCGGAATAATTGGAAATTATTTGATTGAACCATTTTTTAGCCTTTTTTCGGCAATTTCGGCAATTCCTCGTGTGCCACTTTTGGTGAGAAACATAATGTGGTTCATGCATAACGGGACACCAGCACATTTCAGTGGAGAAGCTAGGGAATTCTAGAATAATACATTCAACAACCGATGGATAGGTCGGGGTGGGCCAGAACCAAGGCCTCCTAGGTCCGCAGACTTAAATAATTTAGACTTTTTCTTATGGGGATATCTCAAAAGTTTAGTTTATACCACTCCACTGAACACTGTAGAAGAATTGAGAAATCGAATAATAACCTCTTATGACACGATAAGAGATACCCCAAGAATATTTCAAAGAGTGCGTGATAATATACATATATATATATATATATATATATATATATATATATATATATATATATATATAATAAAGACAGAGGCCTGTATTCTTGCAGGTGAAGGACACTTTCAGCACTTTATTTAGTATTTAATTCTTCCCTCTTTTAGTTTGATATTGAATAAGTATAAGTTGAGTCTCAGAAGACAAGCTATCAAATAAAAAATTTTGGGCATACTTATCGAGTATTTCTATTATTTTTTTATTTTGCGAATAACATACAATTCAAATAATTCAAATTCAATGCGTATTTTTCACACGAAAACAGTTGGGGGTACGAAAAAATTACTGTTGTCAAAAAAGTTTCTAAATTGAACGAAGATGACGAAAATTGATTGTATGCTGATCAGTGGCGTACTGTAAAAAAGTTTGAAAGGGCAAAAGGAGACATGGACTCGGAAAATTGAACACCTTTTGAATTTCAGGTAAAATCTAAAACGTGTAATGATGGAAGTAGTAAAAATAGCTTGTGTTCCAAATTTGGACTGAATATCTCAAAAACTGCAGGAGTTTTGAAGAAATAACGAGAACAGCAATATTCGCAACAAAAAAGACAGAAAAGATCGTAGCCAGGTGGGGTTTTCCTAGAGATTTGTACGAGGTTTTCTATCAAAGATAGAAATTGGTGACAGTTACAAGAAAAAATCATAGAAACTACATTTATTCTTGAATTTGCCAACCACATTTCTAAGAAATTTGCATACTTAATGAGCTTTCAATACTCTTCGTCTTTACCAAATAGACTATAACTTACTCTAATTAAATATCAACGATTACAACTGAATTGAAGTTCTTCAACATGTATATTCTAAAAGAACTAATACGTCCCTGTTTCCACCTTCCGCATTTGCCAAAACCCCGGTAGTGTAATGAATTGAAAAATTGAAATTCTAAAGCAAAGCCCACAATATCTCCCACATTTCAATCTCTATTTTGTCCCCTGTGATTTTGAGGCTCCCTCCTGCTTTAATGTCTCTATCATTGTCCTTAGTCTTTGACTTCAACCCAATAAATATCAATAAAAAAGCCATAATGCATTCAATAGAAGAACCGTAGTGTGAAATCTAACGATACCAGATTCTTTTCATGGCCGACGGGATTTGAATATATTAGTTGCGTTCACGCAGGGCAAGCTGTAATATCTTCCAGACTTATGCATTAATATTCGAATCTAAGGCAGATATCGAATTGTCTAGGTGTTCAAAAGAAGAGAGAAAAACCTCAGACGAACTCAAATAGATGTTGAAAACGGAACGTTTTTTCTAGATTTTTAATAAATTTGCGAAGAAGAAAATTTCTAGATTTTTAAGTACATTTGCGAAGAAGAAAACACTGAAATTTAAGATGAAAATCCTATTCCAAACTTCCTATAATTCATTACCTGAAGACAATTTTCGTTTTCATAATCGAGCTTAATAAGAATGTTCTTCCACAGTACAAAGATAAAGTAATAAATAAATAAATATTCATTGATATCATCTGATATATATATATATATATATATATATATATATATATATATATATATATATATATATATATATATATATATATATATATATATATATACCGATTATTATTTATAACTGACAATTTTGTCATATTTATATTCACAGCAGTATTCTATTCGATCGTTCACCACTTCACACACAGGAAACTATTAATGAGTAACATTCAGTGTACGTGACACTGGATTTTTCCGGGAGAAAACCTCTGACACTACTCGTTGGTACATTACGGTAGTAATTACCGGGTGGTGGATTTATATTTTTCATGAAATCAGTTTGATTGCATGAACAGATATATGGGCAACTCGTCGGGGTAAAACCCCTATATATATATATATATATATATATATATATATATATATATATATATATATATATATATATATATATATATATATATATATATATATACAATAAATGCTTATATCTATAATTTTGGTGTGTCTTAGAAAAACACAATCGTAAAAACAAGCGAATGAATAAACACCTCAAAAAGTCTAGGAACACTTTCCAATATCTTTGAAATATGAATTTGATGAATCGAATTCATAGAAATCTTTCGGTTTTAGTTAGGATGTATTGTATATAATGTATTCTCAAGAAAACAAAAGAATATTTGACTTCTCCAAAGTACCTATTATAAAAAATATTTGAAATTTGAAAATGACGAAATTTGGTAAAACACAAAAAAAATCCTGAACTAATATTTTCGAAACGATATGGAAGCACTTATATTTTTCAGTACCCGGAAGGTCCACCTCTGTTATTAATGACACTTTGGCATCGTCGCGGCATGCTCAATATTAAATTGTCTATTACATTTTGGCCTAAGTCATTCCAAGCCCCCTGAACTGTTAATCGAAGCTCCTGTTCATGATGGAAGACGTTTTGACGCAGGAGATTTCTTTTTAGGGTGTCCCACACATGCTCGATGGGATTCAGATCTGGGGAACAGAATGGCCACGCTAGAAGATCGATATCATTCTCTTCAAGAACGTTCAAGATAACTCTTGCACGATGAGGAGGGGCATTATCTTGTTGGAAGAGTGGATTTTGACCCATTGTTTGGAGATACGGTACCACTACAGGTAAAACAATCTCATTTGCTCAAGAATTTCCCGTGAGGTTGTTCTGTATGAAAACGAGGCCAGTTCTTCCACCAAGGCGTATACCTCCCCAAAACATCACTGATCCGCCTCCCTGTCTAACATTTTCTCGAGAATGCTGGAGACGGTTTTGCTTAACAGGTTCCCTCCATATTCGAATTCTTCCCGAATTGGGATAATAGCTTAATCTAGATTCATCACTGAAAATAACCTGTGGCCCACCTCTCTTGATCCCAGTTTACGTGTTCTTGGCACCAAGCTAAACGAGCAGCGACTGTAGTAATGCTGAGACGACCTGTATGGCGTTCTTCTACGCTACCTGTTTCATTGAAACGCGACCATCAACGACACTTGGGCTACTTTCCTGAACCCTGGATACTTCCCGTTGTGAGCTCCCAGCGTGGAGCATGCCAACGGCTCGTAACATCTCTTCTCTAGTCAAATGTCGTCTTTCCATGGTCGAATCACAAAACTTGAATCTTTCATTTGTGCTTACAACAGAAACAAAATGCCAACTAACTGATTTCAAACACTGAATACATGAAATGATTATGAAGCAGCGTCGCATCTGCTGCATTTTTAGTTTTTTATAAAAAAAAACTGAAACCTGTTGCGGCACTCTACATAATTTGGTGAGAAATTGATGCAGGTGTTCATTTCTTAAAAAAAAATCATCCATATTGATCGTTCTGGATACGATATATCGATATTCAGAAGTGTTCCCTAGACTTTTTTGAGGTGTTTAGAATACCGTTCCTTAATCAGGCATCTAAACTCGCATCATGCCTCCTACGATTGCCCTTAAAGTGTGAGCTCAGGAAATGTAACAGGGAAAAATACTATCTTGCGTATGATTCAATAAACGAGTGAAAAAACCTGAAGAAACAACTCGTTTCTCTATTGCACTAGCAATAGCTTGTCGAGAGAACGAGCGTTTATAAACAGAACTGTTATACTTTGACAATGCCAATACGTGCCTATTCTTGACGTTGATGTTATGGACATCAGACCGAAACCTCACTTTTCGATACAGATATGAGGGCTAATTTTCTTGCAATACCTTATAGACAGGCAGACCATACGCAAGCCTCTTCTATTCCTCATAGTGAGCAAGCCTAACTCCTTAAGATTATGAGATACTCTAACGAAGCGACTTAATCCAACTACAACCCTTACACAATAATTTTGAATTCTTTGCACCCTTAACTCGTTAAGTTTCGTCAAACACCTTCCATATACAACATCATTATAATTGAGATGTGACAACACCATAACCTCAAACAGCAATTTACGCTGTCTGATATCAAGGAATTATTTGCAAGTTTTATATTTGGGAAAGTTCTCTTACAAAGCAAGTTGACGTGAGAAATGAATATCAAGTCGGTATCGATTATAAATCCCAGGTTTCTTGACTCATCGGACAACGGAATCTCAGTGTCCCCCAAAAGTATATGTACAGATTATTTACATTGTTCTCTCATTTGATTTCTTCCAAACAACATTGCGACTGTCTTATTTGGATTCAAATTGAGACACATATTTTCAGAGACACTTGAGAGTCTTTCGATATCCAGATTTAACTTGATCAGAGCTTCATCAAACGATTCCCTGGGAAAAGAGTAATACAATTGGGCATCGTCAGCATATGAGTGATCATGGCAATAAGATAAGCATTTGAGCATCTGAAAGGTGTACAATGAGAAGAAAATTGGCCCAAGGATTGAGCCCTGTGGCACTCCACAGGAAACCTGAATATCACTTGATTTGTGCCCATCATATACAATGATCTACTTCCGATCACGCAAGTATCCACTGAATAAAAAACTGTCTCCTTGAAAAATCCAATGAAATGAAGTATTCCTTAAAACAGGTCGTGGTTAATGTTATCGAAAGCTTTAGAATAATCAGCAAGATCTAAATGATCAGTTCTTAATTCTCTATAGACTGAATTATATCGAGAACTTTAGCCAACGCAGCAACAATTTTTTCGAAAATTTTGGACAACACATTCAGTATGCTTATTGGCCGCAAGTCTTTGAGTTCTTTTGGGGATTGTACCTTTGGTATTGGAATTACATGTGCCATCTTCCATGAAGAAGAAAACACGGATTTCTTTATACAGAAGTTGACTATATGACAAATATACTTCAAAAAGACAGGGGTACATTGAACCAGCATTTTTACACTGATCCCACTGCGTTGACTTGATTGAATTCAAAGCTTCACGCACCTGTTTCTCAGACACCATCGAAATCCCTCTGTGTCACCCCTTCGTCAACGAGAGCAATTATTCGACCCCTCTGCACTTCAGACAAACCAACGTAAGGCATTTTCAATTATGATTAAAGGCTTTTTAAATTGTGAAATTCACAGTTTCAAATATCGGTGACGACTGAGTACATCTCGAAGATGTGGTGATAATTCAACATTTCTTATCCTACTATCCAGTTTTTTTACAACAAAAACCTGCATTCTTCACAAGTAGTCAAAGATCCATGGTTAAAAACAATCAATAATGTGAAATATCGAGTGATTCCATACAAATTTGGTTGTGTGTATGTGGCATTAGTTTTAGATATCCTGAACAAAGAGTTTTCAGATAATCACTCTGTATACCTATGATTGAAGTTAACCTCATCAGCTTCTTAAGTTTCATCAACCATATCGAATCTGTCTACATCGAATTGTAAAAGTCTTATCTTTGCAATTAGTTCGTACGATAAGTAAATCAAGATGATATAACAGGTACTTTGTCCAGAGCGCCACTGAAATTGTTTAGTAATATTGATACATGACGGAGGTGAATGACATCGCTGAACAAAGACGTAGAACCTACAATATTGCCCTGTTTGTCGTATACTTCGATTGAATTTCTTCTGAATGATTTATTTCTTAAAACAAGTAATAGTAACGTGGAAGTCGGAATGTTAAAATCGATTAAAAATATCGTGAACGTTTTATTCGTCTGCAGTAGTTTACCTCCTTGTTTCGGTATTTTTTGCAGATATTCTGTAAAATATTTAAACGGTAATCGATCATCATTTCAACCACAACCTGAACATATTCTTCATATGTCTCGAACAGAGCGGAAGTTATTTTGGACATTTATTATACTTCAATTCCATGAGAATTTTTGCTAAGAACGCATTGTTCTTTTCGACAAAAGTGTATGAAAAACTCTGTAATTTTCAGCTTATAAACTTTTATCTACTTGGACAATGTAATCGAATTTGCAATTACTATATTGCGCCATGAAATTAACGAGCAATTGGAATATTTCAAATTTGTTTGCTAGAAAACTAGTAATAAACACAATAAACACATTCTTTTTTCTGGCTGGTCTCGGATATATGTGTTACGTTCCAAGTGCACTTTACATGTTGCTTCTATTGTTCTTCGATTGCTACCTTTCATTTTCTTTGCTCCGATGAAACCATAGCGTGATCTCATATTTGACACCGCTGTCTTTTCCATCTCCATTATTTCCTAGTATTCTTTGTTCCTGTATCCCTTCCATTTTCCAATGATTCTACCAATTTAACCCGACGTTGGTGTGGTGAACTCATGTTACATGTTTGGTGCTGTGGGGTTAAATTCACCCCATTTGGTTTTTCGTGTAAAAAAAATAATTTTCACAATTTGTTTCGGGAATTTGATAATTGACTGCATTAACAGACACCATATTCTTTCAGAAAAAAAAATGATTCACCCACCTACGGAATATAATAGAAAACAAATTTTCAAGACATAATTTTAGTGAAGAAAAAACATACATTTCTTCGGTTCAGAATATAAAAAAAATGTATTCAGTCAGTATAATCTGAATATCAAATAAATGAACAAAATTATATGATTCAATCAAAGAGAAAAAAGCGAACTGAAAATATTAAAAGATAAAAATTTTACAGTGTGCTCTATTGATAAAAATTTTGACATAGAATAAGACTGTGCTCCAGACACAAAAAACTCCACATTTGGCACACTTTTTTTGGCACTTCCTATCTTTACCCCTGGGGCACATTCCACATTTTCCAATACTTTTCTGGCGTTTTCGCTCTCTTTCATTCGGTTCTAAATCTGTCCCATTCAATGAAGATTTGATTGAATTTTTCAATTGCTTAAGTAATCTCTCATTATCTTTACGAGACAGAAGATGCTTGTGCACTAGCTGCACGTCCAAATCTAACAGGAATTCTCTTCTCTTTTGTATCTTCTTAGTGTTGCTTTGATATATTATTCTAGCATTGATAGCCCCGACGTTCATCATTGAAAAAAAAATGATTAGTGGCCATCTTCTACTGTTACGTGATAAGTCATAATTTCCGCATAGTTCATCGACCACATCTACTCCGCATTTGGTGAAATTATAAAAATCTATTATCTCAAGTTTTTTCGCTTCTCCAGTTCTTTCAGCTATTTTATCGTAGTGGTGAAGCGTGGAGGCAACCAGTACTACTTTTTTCTTCTTCGGTATATAAGATAGTGTCCTTTTGAAAACTAAATTTGGTAGAAAAGACTTCTCGATTTCTAGTATCTACAAACGCAGGTGGAAGCTCAGCTTTATTGTTTCTTATGGTGCCAACGGAAGTAAGTTTGTGATTTTTCAACAGATGGGTCATCAGCGGAAAACTGGTATACCAGTTGTTGAAAGTCACATTTTGGTTGGTTTGACTGATGGGTGCCACTAATCTGTCAAGAACATCGAACGGTGAATGGGATACTTCGAATTGGCCATCTTGTTGTTGACCGGCATATGGTTCCATATTCACCACGTTATATGATTTTGCATCAATTAAAGCGAATATTTTCAATCCGTACTTTGAAAGTATATTTGGCATATATACTCGAAAAGCACATTGACCACGAAATTCAGGCAGCCTCCATCTCTGGTGACGTACTCGCTAGGAGAAGAAGCGCCTTGACAGTTTTCAACAAACTCAGTGAACAATGCTCTAATGTGGGTGAATTTATCAAATTGTATCCTAATTTGTCTGTTTTCAGAGTTATCAAAACGCAAGCATCTGAGTAGTAATTGAAATTTTTGCAGAGACATAACTCTTCTGAATATATCAATACCCAAACCATTAGTTTTCCATAGGTCTTCTAGATTCAAACGATTCGTTTTGTACACCCTAGATAAGAAAAGGAGACCCAAAAACAATTTAGAAAAATTTTTCAAAAGTCTGAAACCAGAAAAAAATGAGAAATGAGCAATATATATATATATATATATATATATATATATATATATATATATTTTATATGGAATCACTCGGTATTTCACATTATTGATTGTTTTTAACCATGGAACTTTGACTATTTGTGAAGTATGGAGTTTTTTGGCGTACAAAAACTGGATAATATGCTAAGAAATGTTGAATTATCACCACATGTTCGCGATATTGTACTCAGTCGTCATTGAGATTTGAAACTGTGAATTTCAAAATTTAAAAGAGCCTATAATCATAATTGAAAATGCCTTCCGTTTGATTGTCCGATGCGCAGAGGGGTCGAATAGTTGCTCTCATTGAAGAAGGAGTGACACAGAGGGATATAGAGGCCACAATGGGGGTATCACATGGGGTGATTTCAAAAGCTACGCCTGATACGTGGAGCTACAATCTATGCAAAATAGGCCTAGAAGAAGTCGTAGAAAGATCACTTCTGAAGTTTGAGATCGCTTTTTGTGCCAAATTGCAAGGAGAGACCCTAGTGCATCGCCCCCATACTCCAAAGGCAATTTCCGGAAGCAAGAGTCATCAGTGTATCAGTCGAAACGATTTGTCAAAGACTTCGTTCAAGGGGTGCTTATACAGTACAAGGCTTTAGAGAGTTCCAGAGCTAACCAGACAACAAAAGATTAACAGACTAAATTGGTGTATCGATCACCAAAATTGGAATATTGAGAATTGGCAAAATGTTCATTTTTCGGATGACACCAGACTTGGTGTTCAATCACCGACACGTTTGCTGCATGTGTAACGGCTAGAAATTACGTGTACCTAGTGCTGAAGCCCATAGTGAGACTCTGGCGAGGTGCCCACGGTGAGAATTTCACTTTTATGCAAAATAATGCTCCTCGCACACCAGCAACCTCGCGCGACACTATCTTGAAACAGAGGGAATCGCTATTTTGGACTGGCCAGATTGCTCTCCAGACCTAAATCCTATTGAACATTTGTGGGATAATCTCAAAAGGAATTTTAGATCGGCCCAGGATAACCCAACAACCCCACAACAGCTCATCCAAGCCGCCACAGAAGAGTGGCAGAATATCACCCCATAGGATGTCGAAAACCTAATCCAAAGCATGCCTAGACGGATTCAGGCTTGCATCAGGACAAGGTGAGGTAATACAAGCTACTAAGGTCGAGAAAAAAAAAACCCACTCCATGAGAAAACAGTTTTAAATTTTTTAATACTAGCGGAAAGTCTTTTATTCTCTTTTATTTGTTTCTTTCTTAAAATAAACCTTAATTCATTTCTCTTTTCAATTTAAATATCTCAAAAGGATCAACTCTAATAATCCTTCGAAATTTCCAAAATCCCTGAGGTAATATCCAAAATATCGGGTGATTCCATATAAATTTGGTTGTGTATATACTAGGTGTTTCACCAGTGGCGCGGTGCTCTGTAGCTCATACACTCTTGAAGATTTCACTTTTTTTCGAACGGTATTGTATTTAAAAAGTAATAATCTACTTCAGCAATTTATTTTGTAGTAAACAGGGTGTTCCAATTTTCTATGAAAAAACCTAGGGTAGTTTT
The DNA here is from genome assembly GCA_013387265.2 of Cryptolaemus montrouzieri. Classification (NCBI taxonomy): domain Eukaryota; kingdom Metazoa; phylum Arthropoda; class Insecta; order Coleoptera; family Coccinellidae; genus Cryptolaemus; species Cryptolaemus montrouzieri. The sequence continues at coordinate 7,565,091 of JABFTP020000124.1, forward strand.
TTCAGATTGGAAGACCACTTTTTGTTCAAGATTCAGGAGCGGCCTAAACTATGCTATAACGTCTTTAAGTAATAAGTTTGTTTCGTAACAAAATTTTTTCCTGTAAAAATTCATGAAAAAATACTCTCACATCATCGCATGCTCCTTCGGCCTGAGAGGATGAATACTTTTTTCTTTTTCCTTTCGTTTTCTTATTGCTGAATTGAAATATATTATCCTCATTTTGTACAGGAGTGACTCAAAAAATTATTGAATATAGTAATTTTAAAAATATCATATCTTGATTTTTTCAAATGGAACACTCTGTGTTTTATTATTCATGTCAACGCTTGAAATATTGTGCAATATTTTTGCAGAAGTAACCTTATCTTCATCTTCGATCATTTTCGAATTATTCGATTATTTGTAAAAATTTCTGATGAAACTTCTACAACATGCATCATTATTCGCACAGGAGTTTTTTTCTGTAATGATTCAAGTAGTAAAAAATCAAACCTGAACAAGATAATTGCTTTAACGAATGATAAAATCATGATTGAAATGTAAATCGAGGTATGTGTTGACATTTTCTTTTATTTGTGCCTCCTGTCAGGTGTCGTTATTAAACATTGTTAAAGTGAGGTTCGAACCCAATTTTCTCAATTGACTGCCATGAAGTTCTCCAAAGAAGAAATGGTTGATATGATTTTAATTCTGGGTGAGTGTGATAGAAATTCTCTGTTGGCAAGTAGAGTTTATGCCCAAAGGTTTCCTGATAAGAGACATCCTTGAGGCTTTGGAAACCTTCTAATTAGATTTATTGAAACTGGTAATATCACTTACAAAAAACATGAAAAACCAAAAACTGCTACAGCTGAAGCCAACAAGTTATCAGTTTTGTTGACAGTGACAGAAAACCCATATAAAACACTAGGAGAGATTTCTCAGTTAACAGATATAAGTCCAACTTCCGTCCAGAGAATCTTGAAAGTGAATAAATTTCATGCATATTATGTACAGCTGTACCAGGAACTGAACAATCAATACTATGAAAATCGAATCAATTTTTGCAATTGCGCAAGTGACAAAGTAGCGGAAAATCCAAATATGTTTAACAGAATTCTTTTCTCGGACGAGGCAACTTTCTACAAGAATGGGCTTGTTAACAGGCACAACTTTCATTATTACACCACGGAAAATCCACATCTCATGAGACAAATGGATCACCAGTATCGTTGGTCCTTGAATGTATGGGCCGCTATAGTAGATGCATATCTAATTGGGCCGCACTTTTTCGACGGGCACCTCAATAGTGAAATGTATTTAGATTTTCTGAAAAATCATCTACCAATGTTACTTGCCGATGTACCAGAGCATATAACACAAGATTTCTCCAATTCTTGTTGGTTTCTAACACCTCATTTTTCAAATGGCCCCACTGGAAGAAATCTAGTGGACTCAAATCTGGCGATCTAGCTGGCCATCTTAAGGGACCATTTGTACCTATCCATTTTTCGGAAAATTTTGTCGAGATACAGCGAGACCTCTCTTGTGTTGTGAGGAGGTGCACCATCTTGTTGAAAATATAATTCATTCAAAACAGCTAATGGCAACTCATCCAAGCCGGCACAGAAAAGTGGCAGAATATCACCCCACAGGATGTCGAAAACCTAATCCAAAGCATGCCTAGACGAATTGAGGCTTGCATCAGGGCAAGAGGAGGTAATACAAGCTACTGAGGTCGAGAAAAAAAAACAGTTACTCCATGAGAAAACAGTTTTCAATTTTTTACTACATGCGGAAAGAAAGAGTCTCTTATTTTCTTTTATTTGTTTCTTTCTTAAAATAAACCTTGATTTATTTTTCTTTTCAATTTAAATATCACAAAAAAGATCAATTCTAATAATCCTTAGAAATTTCCAAAATCCCTGAGGTAATATCCAAAATATCGGGTGATTCCATATAAATTTGGTTGTGTATATACTGGGTGATTCACCAGTGGCGCGGTGCTCTGTAGCTCGTACCTCTCTTGTGTTGTGAGGAGCTGCACCATCTTGTTGAAAATATAATTCATTCAAAACAGCTAATGGGAACTCATCCAATTCATCTTGTATTTGGGTCCTCAAAAATTCCTGATATCTCTCCCCTGTCAATGAACCCTATTAAATATCTTCTCCTGATTCCAACCCTAACATTGAACCCAAAACGTTCTTCTAAGTTTTCATCTTGATATCGGTGGTCATTTTGTTGTACCTGGTATTTTGACAATTAAACATCCGATCGTTTGTGAAAAGTAATTCGTCACTGAATAAAATTTTTGTGGGATATTGTTGATCCCCCCATTTTCCTCAGGTACTCTTTACCGTACTGGAGTCGCCTAACACTATCGTTAACATACAGGTGTTGGTGCAGTTGATATTTAAATGAGAGGTACTTATGTTTTTAAAATTCTTCATACTTTAGTGGCTAATTTTAAGCTCCTCGATAGTTTCCTTTGTTAATGTGGTTGGATTTATATCAACAAATGTCAATAAGTCTATTTAAGTATATTCGTCGATAACAAAATGCTCCTCTGCAGCAGGTTGTACCTCACGAAATTTTCGTTCAGCTTTAGAGAAATAAGTTCTATTTCGATGAAGTCTTTTCGAATAGCTCTCTCTGTATAATTGTTCATCTTGAACGCTTTTTTGCCTACACTCTCTATAAATAAGGAGCATATCAACTTTTTCACTTTGGGTGTATTGATTCATACACAAAACTAAATTTACTAATTAGCAATGTCGATAATTAACAACAATGGAACTTTCACATCTCACACTGATATTTTTAAGATCACAAAATATTATTCGTATGAACAAAAATTTTGCATCACCAACGAAGTTATTGTTATTAGCGAATGGGAAAACTCTGCAAAAATTGCCTAGAACTAGAACTCCGGAACCAATAGTAATAGAATGGCGTGAGTGGTATAAAAAAAAAGATGAAACATTACTGCTTCTGTAATACCGGATGGACCGATATGGTTGTCTCAGAAGAAAACCTACTTTTTGAGGCGAAACTAAAATTTGAAATTTTGACACCCTGTAAAAAATGATACAATCTTGTATTTTCGAGATAGGAGATGTTGAGCTAAGCCAATTGTCACTGTACATGGCCTTCTAGAACGAAAGATGAAAATTGCGAAAAAAAGATTGTGTGTTGTTTTTCTTTCGAAAATATGTAGAAAGGTCGTAGAATGAAATGAACAATTAGAAGTAGCGAAAAAATATAGGGTGTGCCATTTGAAAATCGAAAATGGGTATCATTTCCGGCATAACCGGAAACGGAATGTCAAACATATTAGTGTTATTATATTCAGAATGTGGTCTTCTATCTGGTTCTGGAATTTCATCAAAATATTCTAAATAGAAAAAAAGTTACAGGGGTGGCCCTAGTTTTAGTTACACCCGGTATATTTTTGTGTAATTTACCGTCGTGTTAGAATAAAAGAACATATTTCTTTAGGCTAGATAATAATGTTTTTGATATAGAAATTAGTTGCGATGTCATACAAGAACAATTATCAATGTATTCAAATGAAACTACAACCAAAGTTACTTTCCTGTCAGTTATCTTGCACATTTCACTTCGTTGCTTAGAGGACAGAAATATCTTGACATAAAAGAAGAAAAGTAGCCGTAAGTGGGATAACAACCCAAATGTCACATAATTCACGGTCCGTTTTGAGATCATTGTTTCGCTTTTCGGACTTCCGCACCGAAGTCTAGAAAAGGTAAAATAGAAATGCAAAAAGTTTCACAAAGGGATCTCGGATTCACAGTCAACTAGGCGAATGATTTATACAAGGGTCTACACGCATAAACTGTTAGACTTGACTCTGCTTTGTCCATGATACATGTCGGGTTCAACGTTATTGAAATATCTATTCGTAGAATAATTTGGATGTCTTTATTGCCTAAGAAATTTATATTTTCAATGAAATAAAACTGAAGTATTTAGATTTTAACTATATTAACTATAATTAAAAGTTCTATAATAACTATAATTGAAAGTTCAGACACAAAATACAACAGCTCAACTTATATTGGTAATCCTAGTCTAAAATTAAAATCATTCCTCCCGCATTATAATTCCAACATAGCATTCCGAACTGATAAGTCTTTAGGCCGACATATCAAAAACTGCAAATCTAAAATTGATAAAAGTAATAAATCCGGTGTTTATAAACTGTCTTGCGGGGATTGTAATGAAATTTATAGTGATAGAACTTTCAGAAATTTCAAAGTTAGATTATCCGAGCACAAACGTAGTTTTAATTATCATAAATCAGATTCCCATTATTCTAATCACAATCACAACAAAGAATAGTATTCGAATAGGTTACATAATAGTCAATTAGATCTGAATCCTTCTCCTTTACTCAATCTTTTCAATTCATAAAGTAAGCAACTCCGATGGGTTTTCCAACATACCTCTTGTACCTATTGTAATATTAAGTAGAAAATAAGACTAATATATAGGAATAACTCTGTTCATTAGTTTGTATCTATCTGATGAAGCCACAGTGTGGTGAAACCGGTCATAGTTTTGTTAATATATTGAAAATCTAAATACTTTAGTTTTATTTAATTGAAAATATGTATATCGATTTTCATCAAGTAACGACCTCCTCAATCAAATTATTGAAAGAAGCTGAGACAAGCTTTTTGGTCATTTGGTATTTCAAGCTAATTCTAAGATGTGCGACCAACACACAGAATATCTGGTTCCTATCCAATTGTTTGAAGAACGAAGTATTTCCGAAATATATAAAACTGAAGACCCATAATATCAGCCCCGCAGCCCAAAATGGAGTACTACAAGGCAAAAAGAAATGGTTGAAGTTAGACATCAAGTTTCAATACAGCCAACGAGACAACTACATCTTTTTAAAGGTAATCCATTCTGAGTTGCTTCATAGCTTGCATTCAGTAGAATTTGACATTTTAGATTCCGGAACAAGATCCAAAGTTAATTCATTAATTCACAGAAAGTATAAGATTCAGTTGCGAAAATTGAATAAATTATTGAGTAATAGACCTGAAACTTCAAAAAACAAGTCCAAATTTTCCGATCACCAATTTTATGATAGGTTCAGTAATCTTTCAGATGCTAAATTTTCCAAAGATGAAGTTTCACTTCTAGAAAAGGGTTTTAAACACAATTTAGAGTCAAATAACGCTCGTCTTCATTTCGATCTGCTAGGAATTGAAACCGAAATAGCCCTAAATTATTCACCACAAGCCAAACACCTAAAACGCTCCTCAGCGTTACTACTTCAAAAAGAGTTCAATAGTTTTCAACCTAAGAAATTTGAAAATACAACTTTAAAGTCCTTTAAATCTAAGTCCGCATCTGAAGATATCATATTCACCAAAGCAGACAAAGGTCATACAGTCATAGCCTTAAATAAAGCAGATCATTTATTGAAAACCCAAAATTTCATTGAATCAGGTTGTTATGAAGAAATTGATAAAGATCCAACTAATGAATTTCAATCCATAGTAGAAAACGCTTTAGAGTATGCCAAGTCTATAATACCTAACAACCAAAAATATAAACTTTTCATTGACAACCCGCAATCACCAAAACTTTACTCTCTCGTCAAACTCCATAAAATAGGGTATCCCATTAGACCAGTAGTTTCATATTTTCAAGCTCCAGTTGCAAAACTTTAACGCTTTCTCATAGACATCATTCGACAGTACGCTAATTTTGAACCTAAATTCTCAATAAAAAACACTTCAGTCCTAATAAATAAAATTCAGCACACGATACTACTACCGAACGCTAAACTTATGTCATGGGATGTAGTAAATCTCTTCCCTAGTGTTCCACCTAGTGATACAGTGAAACTCATCAAGAACGCCCTTCAAATTAATAAAGTCAATCCGATAATTCAATCAGAAATTTTACACCTTTTAGAAATTTGTTTAGAACAAAATTATTTTAACTTCAATGGAGTATTATATAATAGTAAAAAGGTTCAATCCTCTGAGCCCTCTGCTCGCTGAAATTTTTTCACTGGCACAAACAGACAATTAGAGTCATTCAAAACATTCATTAACAAAATTCACGATAATATTAAATTCACGTTAGAGATAGAAACAGAAAACTCCATTAACTTTCTGGATTTAACTATTACTAAAATTAACGGCAAACATGATTTTTCTATTTTTCATAAGCCATCGCATACAGATATTACTATTCACAGCTCATCTACACATCCTTATCCACATAAATTAGCAGCTTACAATAGTATGGTACATAGACTCATTAATATCCCAATGTCATAAAATAATTTCATAAAAGAGCTAAAACATTTCAAATAGCAATCCAGGAAGTATTTCCAAACATAAAAAGCTTAACTTATATTGGTAATCCTAGTCTAAAATTAAAATCATTCTTCTCGCATTATGATTTCAATATAGCATTTCGAACTGATAATTCTTTAGGCCGACATATCAAAAACTGTAAATGTAAAATTGATAAAGGTAATAAATCCGGTGTTTATGAACTGTCTTGCGGGGATTGTGATAAAATTTATTTTGGTAGAACTTTCAGAAATTTCAAAGTTAGATTATCCGAGCACAATCGTAGTTTTAATTATCATAAATCAGATTCCCATTATTCTAATCACTTACTCGAAAAAACCATAACTTTAATGATAATTTCAGAAAGCTTATTGCAACTTTCACACCTTTTTGCGAAACGTCGATGTCTTGGTCTAGTTTCGGCCACCGAAAATGGCTACGAGCTATATTTTTCATTTCAACAATGCCTAAGTGACTTGAATGTAATTGTTTGAAAAATTAACTACGTAACTTTTGTGGAATAAGTATTCTGTGGTTCCAAAATATACAATTATCTGACAATGCGAACTCAAATCGTCCCGAAAAGTAAGGTTTTCAATCATTACTGTCGGTGAAATTTGGTCATTTGGTCATCCATTCAACATAAAATTTTCAATTTGACATAGAATTTCTTTTCGTGTTTTTTTCTGAACTGTGTTTATATTGATTTCATCGCTTCTTGAAAGGAAATTACAATAAGGAAATTCAACATCATCTTTGAATTTGGGAACAGAACAGTCATCATTGGAAAGTCTCGATAACCCATCTGCATATTTTCACCCGATTTTACATACTCTATTTCATACTGATAATTTGACAGAATAACTGCCCTGCGTTTTAATATATTAGCTGAAAACTGAGGAATTGGTTTCTTATGGCCAAGAATAGTTAAAAGTGCTCTATTATCAGTAATTAATTTGAATTTTCGAACATAAAGATTTTGATTGAATTTCAATACTCCGAAAATTTTCTACTTTCACTCTCAGTTAACGATCTGGAAGCATATGCTTTGGGTCTATCAACCCCTGAAGGAAATGCATGACTCACAACAGCACCGATATCCTGGGGGCTTGCAAGTACAAGTTTGGATGAAAATGCACTAGAACATCAGCAGATATAAGCAAATCTTTTACTCTATTCGTCGCATTCTTTTGGCCAAAACCATTTGGTTTCTTTTTTTAAAAGTTGATGCAACGGAAATACCGTAGGTGAGAGATTCCTTATGAATTTAGCATAGTAGTAAACAATATCGAGAAAAGATCTTAACTCAGTTACACTTTTAGGAATTTTAACGTTTTCGATAGCAGCAGTTTTTGATTCATTTGGGTGCATTTCCACTTTATCAGCCAAGTACTTTTTACTATCTTGAAAGAATTTACATTTTTGAATGCTCAATTTCAATCCCGAATTTCTCAATATTTCTGAAACATTTCTTAACCTCTGAATATGTTCGTTTTGATTTCTACCCGTAATCAATATGTCATCTAGAAAGACAATCACCCCATCTATACTACTCAGCAACGACTCAATGAGCTTTTGAAATTTAGCCGGAGCTGAAGCTATACCATATGCTAATCTATTATACCTGAAAAGCCCTTTGTGTGTGACAATAGTGGTTACTTCTTTCGATTTTTCATACAACCTAATTTGTTAGTAAGCTTCAAACAGGTGTAACATAGAGAACTGCCCCCCTTCTTGCAGAAAACTGAAGAGATCCTCTATCCTTGGAAGAGGGTGTTGATCTACCTCAATGTAAAGGTTGATGGTGGCCTTGTTGTTACCACACAACCGAATAGCATCGTTCTTTTTCATTACTGGAACAACTAGAGTACCCCAATTCGAGTAGTCCACCGGTGACAAAATTCCTGAAAATATAAGCCTATTTATTTTTGCTTCAACTTGATCTTTTATGGCATAAGGGATAGGACGATCTCTAAAAACTTTTGCGGTAGTAAAAAACTGATGAACAGAGTTATTCCTTATATAATATTCTTATTTCCTACTTAATATTACATTAGGTACAAGTACAAGTATAAAGGGTATGGTGACAACCCGCAATCACCAAAACTCTACTTCCTCGTCAAACTCCATAAAATAAGGTATCCTATTAGACCAGTAGTTTCATATTTTGAACCTCCAGATACAAAAATTTCACGCTTTCTCATAGACATCATTCAAAAGTACGCTAAATTTGAACCTAAATTCCCAATAAAAACTCTTCAGTCCTAATAAACAAAATTCAGCACACGATACTACCACCGATCGCTAAACTAATTTTATGGGATGAAGTAAATCTCTTCCCTAGTGTTCCACCTAGTGATTCAGTGAAAACCATCAACAACGCTCTTCAAATTAACAAAGTCAATCCGGTAATTCAATCAGAAATCTTACACCTCTTAGAAATTTGTTTAAAACAAAATTATTTTAATTTCAATGAAGTAATATATATTAGTAAAAATGTTAAATCATGGGTAATACTCTGAGCCCTCTACTAGCTGAAATTTTCATGGATAATATTGAAAAACTATCCAAGAACATCCGTTATTCAAATACTTCATTTATTGGTTTAGATATGTCGACGATATCATTTGTTGTTGCACTGGCACAAACAGACAATTAGAGTAATTCAAAACATTCTTCAACAAAATTCACGATAATATTAAATTCACGTTAGAAACAGAAAACTCCATTAACTTTCTGCATTTAACTATTACTAAAATTAACGAAAACATGATTTCTTTATTTTTCATAAACCATCGCATACAGAAATAACTATTCACAGCTCATCTACACATCCTTTTCTACATAAATTAGCTGCTTACATAGTATGGTACATAGACTCATTAATATCCCAATGTCACAAAATAATTTTATAAAAGAGCAATATATAATTAAACAAATAGCAGTCAATAACGGTTACAGTCCTAGTATGATTGAGAACTTGATTTCACACAAAAAATTCCAAAAAGCTTAACTTATATTGGTAATCCTAGTATGAAATTAAAATCATTCCTCTCATATCATAATTCAAATATAGCATTTCGAACTGATAATTCTTTAGGCCGACATATCAAAAACTGCAAATCTAAAATTAATAAAGGTAATGAATCTGGTGTTTATAAACTGCCTTGTGGAGATTGTAATAAAATTTATATTGGTAGAACTTTCAGAAATTTCAAAGTTAGATTATCCGACCACAAACGTAGTTTTAATTATCCTAAATCAGATTCCTATTATTCTAATCAGTTACTCGAAGAAAAACATAACTTCAATGATAATTTAAAAATTTTAAACAATGAAAATAATAGACAAAAACTCAATCTATGGGAAATTTTAGAGATTAAGAAAGAAAGGAATTCAGGTAGGTTACTCAATAGGCAATTAGATCTAAATCTTCTCTATTACTCAAACTTCTCAATTCATGAAGTAAGCAACTCCGATGGGGTTTCCACCATACCCTTTATACTTGTACCTAATGTAATATTAAGTAGGAAATAAGAATATTATATAAGGAATAACTCTGATCATTAGTTTGTATCTATCTGATGAAGCCACAGTTTGGTGAAACCGGTCATAGTTCTGTAAATATAGTGAAAATCTAAATAACATAGTTTTATTTCTTTGAAAATAGATTGTTTAGTCTAAAAAACGGACTTTTGTCCGTACTAAGATTCGTCACATGCTTTGGAAGCAGCCTGCTTACCGTGAAGCCTTTAAATGTATTGAATTCTGGTGAATGAACCTCTTTACTCATAATTACTATAATCGATAATGAATGATCTTTAGTATTTTTATGATGCCTTTTAAGGGACTACCAAAAATCGGAAAATTGCCATTGAAACATTCATATCTTCCTTTCGATTGATTTCAGGTGGCAATGATATGAGAAAAAATGTTCAGAATTTAATTTTCTACAGTACAAAAAATAGAAACATATATTATACCATTTAAAATAAAAAGATGGTGTCGGTATTACCGATATAGTGAAGATATATCGGAACTTACTTCGAATAACATTCAAGAGAACAATAAAAAATGTCTCTAATCGGTAATTTCTTTCTCCATATACTTTTAATGTCTCGCGGAGACACCTGGTATATGATTCACCACGATTCATTGAAGTTTATCATTTTCAAAGGCAATATTGTAACAAGAATAGATCTCTGATCTATTACTCGAAAGTTAATGATTTATTTCAATTTATTCAATAACAAGTATACATACAGTTTCTCCTTTTTCAGGATAAAACTCTTAACAAAAGAGGAAAGAGTTCAGGCACGCACAGCTGTCTTCATAATAAATTTCATCGAAACCCACTTGACTGCATGTGTACTTTTATTCATTTTCGACTGTGAGCAAGTATAAAATTTGTATTCCATTGTTGTGAGCACACAAACACATAGTAAATCATTTCCCAAGATACTTGATATTCTTTACCGTTCATCAAACATGCGCCTAGGTTCGTTAGTACACTCCTCACAAATATTTACTCGATCTACAAAGATTTTCTTAGCATGCTCGAGTATGGAGGATTTTATGTCTGATATGAGGTAGAAGGCTTTAAAACTTGGAGATTCTTCACGAATATACAGGGATATCAACCGGGACCGTCCGTTAAAAATTTTTTGAGTTCCAATTACAATATCTAGCTGAAATTTTATAAGCGGCCATAACTAGCGATTTCCAATTCAAGTGAAATATTTTCGAAGTGATACCATTTCACTTTGTTATTTCAAATGGCAATCTACCTTTTTTATTATACATCTAGAACCGAAATTTGAGCAAGGCATAAAATACTCAAGTTGATGGCACTTATCTGTCAAAACTTTTGACAGATTTGATTATTTTTGTTATAAACTCGATTTTTGAGGAACATTTAAAAAAAATTGTAGCTCGTAGATCTTTTGCACTACAGACACAACTTTTGATTGGGTGGATAGAAGAAAGATCAAGGAATTTTTTAAACAATCTACACATGTCAAATGTTTGTTGCGTTGTTTTGTATGATTTTTTCAATTTGGCCTTTTTCAAACAACAACATCCAAAGTCACTCCTTAGTTAAGTTTAACAGCATATATTACTATTTTTATAACAACCAATTATGAGTTTTTCCATTGATATTATAGAGAAGAACCTAACTAAACCTAATCCAAACGCTGGCTAAAATAATGTATATTGTGCGGAAAGCTAATATCTATATATGCTACGGTACACCCTACCTAGGTAGGGTGTATCGTGTATGTGCGACAACCCTGCATCACACATATTTGCAGCCTCTCAGAGTCGATCGTGTGTGGTCTAAAAATATTGAGGCAGATCTCCAGCAGTTCAAAATTAAGCACCCCTGAGCTAAAGGATAGATCAACACTTTCTAGTACCTCTGTGTTCATGAAGAAGTGAACTTATCTTACTCCAGCCTATCAACCTTTCTTGCCCCATAGAATTTAATTTAAGTTATGCTCTCAAAGATCCAATTCATTAAGTAATCTTACTTTTTCAATTCATTCTCTTTTCTTATTCGTCAATTTATACAAGATTATGTAAGTAAGCTTATGTGATGGTGATGGTGAGACCACGTATCTCAACTCTCTCAACTCTCAACAAATAGTAATTTTAAAAGATTTTTTTCAAAAGACTGATTCTTCTTCAGGATTTATTCTGTAACCAGCAATTTTAATTGCAAGGAACACCAAAAATATCACGAAAATAATTTAATTACTTTCCGGAAATGTCCAGATGAAGAAGATATTTCGACCCTTGATTTTATCAGACACATCTACCTAACTTGTGCCCCAGCCAGCTCCAACTTAATTGAAGCAAAATCAGTAGACTGTGATGTTTATCTCACAATTATCGACTTTAAGGGCAATAAAAGTTTCGAATAACTTTATTACATAACAGTTGAAACCACTGAAGAAGCACCATAGTAGTAAAAACTGTTTTTACGAGGTTAAACAAAGCGTTATTTTCATCAGATGACCCTTAGTATAGTTATTTCGGGCATAATTCTAATTTAACGGCCTTTTAATTTAGTGAGAGGCATTTTGTGCGCCAAAATTACACCCTTCGGTGTGCAGGTATTTAGAATGTTTCCTGAACGTTGAAATTGTTGTAGGTGGTTTTGGTTGCAAATTTTATGGATTCCTGGAATTCATTCAGTCGAATGGTTCCCACTTTGTGGTGAAGGAATGTTTCAGAAAAGATGTTGATAATATTAAAATATTCCTTTTACAGTAATATTTATCTTTCCATTGTTGTTTTGTATGATTTTTGATCATGATGAAGATCCATATTGTCTATGAATACGGCGATATTGTACAAGGTGTCGTTTCTTCGATCTTCCCTGTGGTAGTAGTCAATTTCTGGTTCATTTTGACTTGAGGTTTGCTAAGATCTCTTGGATTTCTTTTTCTCTAATGTTTTTATCTTTGAAATACATGTACTTGTTTTATTCGTTTAAGTCGACTTTCTACACGTTGAATTTTTGTATCTAATGCAGAGAGTTTCTGTAAATAGATTCGCTATTCTTCATCTTCATGGACGTCTTTTCATTTGTGCCATAGGTAGGTACTGCTTTTTTTTATTACCTTTATATCAGTGCATTTGCCTTAAAGAATTATACTCTGTTGTTAATTGCCTCAATTTCTTTTAACATTGTTCTTTGCACATTTCACAGATTGCAACATAGAACTTGTGAGAAAGTGTTTTCTCGTGATCTATGAGAAGGGTTCACCTATAGTGCACCTTGGCTTCTTTTTCCCTACAGAATCTCTTCAATTATTGTTTGTTTGTTTTCGGCCTTAATTTTTGTTGTTGTTTAATCTATCGCCTCGTTGATTCTCCTTTTTAGTTACTAAGTTGTGTCTTCTAGCCGTTTTTTGTCATCTTATGTTTTCATTTATCCTATGAATTTTCACTAGTTTATTGTATATCTTCTCTCCATTTTTTCCTTTGGTACTATTCCAAGCGACAGTGATCAGATGGTAAATTGGTTTGCAACTCTGTTTTATATTTTCATTGACATCTTCTGAAATGATCTGGCATAGCCTGACAACAATTTCATCGTTGCATGAGTCTTGCTTCGATCGTGCACGATGAAGTTGTGGAAAATGGATCAAAGATACCGATTCCGAGATCCAAAACTGACTGCAACATTTCCCATCCAAACGAAAGAACAGAAATGGATATTTGGTTGAAACAAATGAAATTGGTAACTTGGAAATCAACATCAGAAATCCATCTAAAATATTCAGTTAAGATCATCCCCTGCTAAGTAGAAGAAACATCGGAATTGTTTATCTTCTTACAGAATATATCACTTCCGTTACCGATGGTGTTTTCTGAATGAAGGTAGGGTAAACCTCCGAATCGTGAGGGTAACTCGCCCAAAGTGAAGAAGGGTAGCGTGAAGGAGACCCGAGTGGCACCATGGCAGCCAGTAGAGCAAATCCAGCACAAGGGGGTGGCCCTTTCGGTTCTAAAAATACCCAGACTACATCTCCTGAAGAAAGGCACGAATGCAGTGGTTCCTGTCAGCGGTCAGCCTGTGCCACAGAAGGGGGCCAAGAATGTACCTCCAGGCAACACTCTTTTGACATAAAAATGATGGAGAAGGGGATTAGATGCCGTCAGGATAACATTCAGCATTCCAAAACAGATTCCTACCTCTTTGATAAATACATCCTGGTTTTTCTTTCATTCAGGAACTATGGATGGCCAACCGAGGATCAGTTTGCTCAGAATGACTCAAAAATCTACAAGGCTAGATACTGTTCTACTGTCCTGAGAACAACCAAGTTGGACGGTATAGGGACTCTGGAAGAGATGCGTTGGGAATTCTTGCCAGAACACACTCCCAATATTGTTGGTTTCTTGATGTGATAGATGTGACGCCATCGCCCTGAAGGTTTTGCTAGAAGTCCAAACAAAACGATTGGAAGAACGCAAGAGCGATTATCGAGTCCATAGCGATTAGGTGAGCTCATTCAAGCTATTGATGGCTCATAGAGAGAATGATATATGTTTGCGTTACTACAGCAAGAAGTGGACATATCTCATTAGGCTCCTCTGGTCGAGTCTGGAGTGGAATGTTGTCCCGACCAGCAGGCGAAAGGTAAGGCTTGCATCTATCCTTGAAGTGGGTAAATCGAGCTTAGCCTGAATCGTTTAGACCGAGAAGTCTAATGTCTTTCTTTCTTAAAACCCTGGGGAAGTTGTTAAATGAATTCATCAGGACCAAGGTGTTTCCGCTGAAGCCTCTAAGTGAACATTAATACGCCCTTTCAGATAGGTAAATCAACTGATCTGGCAGATAATAACCACTCGGGTCTCTCAGTCTCTGGACCGCAAGGAGACTGGAGATGCAGCCTTCATGGACAACGAGAGTACATGTAATGGAAACCCCATTAGTTTACTATGCGGGGCTGCGAGAGCGAGAGGAATACCAAATATTATCGAGGAATGGATAAGCAACATTCTAAATGCTATAGTGATTAGCATTCCACTGTGAGGGAAAATAGTCAGTTTTGTGGCTGGTATGGGCTCCCCTCGATGAGGAGTATTATCTCATCTATTGTAGTCCCTGCTCGTTGATGACATTCTGGCAGAAATAGGCGCTGACGATATAGTCATTCTAGCTATCGGAGATGACGACGATTCCTCTGACAGAATTCAGCAGGCTATTTCAGCTATCTAGAGATGGTGTGAGGGTAAGAAACTTAGCTTGGATCCCCATAAAACCTATATGGTAACACGCACCAGGAAAAGGGGGATATTTGTTTCTCCCCCGTTCATAGATGGGTTATTTATTATTGCGGGGGAAGCAAAATATCTGTTGTGACCTTGGATAGTAAACTCACGTGAAATTCGCACCTGGAAAACATAATACACAAGAGTAGACATTTCTCATGGGCATGTTAAATGATCTATGGAAGACACGGGGTCTTACCACAAAACAAAAGTGGAACAGTGGCTATATGTGATGAAGGCGAGACCACGTTTCACATACGGCTGCATTGTTGAGTAGGGGTGCAGCCATGAAAGGCAATCCAAATTCAAGGTCTTTAAATTGCAGAGAACAGGCTGCATGATGAATACTGGAGCTTTTCGCTCTACACCTACAGCCGCCATGGAACTAATACTGGGGCTTGTCCCTTTTCACCTCTTGATTTGGGGAGCAGCTAGAATGGTTACCTACGGATTTTATCACCTTCCTGGAATGGAACAAGTAGGTTAGACCTGCGTGCATAGGAATGGACCAACTACAAGGAGTGTCTACTTGTTGGTACACAGACGACTCCGAATTTGTGAAAGGTGTTAGAGGTGGTTTATCTGGTCGAGGAACTGCCAAGGAACTATCAATCGGTCTTGGCGGGCTTGTGACTACTTTTCAAGTAAAAATATTCGCCAGTCATTTTTCGATGCTAAGATGGCAGATTATCTGAGAGTCATGTCTTCATAAAAATAAACTACCCTATGTTGTTGTTGGAAATTTCAATTGTCGTGATATAGCTTGGCCAATCACTTTATCCAACATGCCTTCCATGCAGTCGACTTATACTATTGATTCGATTTTGTTAGATTCAAACTTAACTCAAATTGTTGATAAATCTACTCGCTTTGGTCCTGGCCATAAACCTTCTCTACTGGTCTTGATTCTGGTGAATTACGTAAATCTCTTATCACCTGTGAGCTATTTACCCCCACTTGGAAAATCAAATAACGTCGTTGTGAAATCTAGTATTCCAGTGCCTTCATCTTCGGGTATACAATCTTATAAAGTTATATCTACTAATCTAACCTAATTGTCCTTTATCACCCATTCAATCCAATCGATCTTCTTTGAATCTATCACACGTAACCTTCAGCCTCTGGTGCGGATGGTCTATCCTCTACTCTCTTGAGGAAATGTGCATCTACATTGGCAGCACCGCTGTCTATCATCTTCACCATATCTTTCGAAACAGGTGCTCTTCCGGATGATTGGTTGGTAGCAACAGTTACCCCAATCTACAAAAAGGAGATGAATTCTCAGCAGATAATTAAAGACCTATCAGTCTTGTATCGATTGCTTCGAAGATATGTGAAAGAATAATTCACCTCCAAATGCTCGATTATATCCTTTCCAATAAATTGATTCCTGAAAATCAGCATGGTTTTCTTCCCAGTTGGTTAGTGGTTACAAATCTGCTTCTATGTATCAACGATTGGACAAAGGCTGTAGACCACGGGATTCCAATTGATGTAGTTTATTCAGATTTTTCGAGAGCGTTTGATAGAGTGCCACATCGACGACTGCTGTATAAGTTGAACACCTTGGCATAAGAGGTCAGCTTCTAGAATGGATTAGAGCATTTCTACTTGGGAGAAGCTTTCGCGTTAAGGTTTCGAATGAAAAGTCTTCACTCAAGCCGGTGTTGAGTGGTGTTGAGTGGTGTGTACTGTATACTGCTGAACTTCCTGCTATACTTTCTTTCACCTGCTCTCTCTATGATGAGGATACAAGATTATATAATAATCCATTTTCTTACTTCCACACTCTTCAACAAGATCTCGATCATCTGTCCAGGTGGTGCACCAACTGGCGTTTACCCTTAAATTTGGAGAAGTGCAAGGTCCTGCACCTTGGCAAAAACAACCCCCATTGGATGTACAAGATATCTGGAACTGCTCTGATCGAAGCAAGTTGATCTTGGAGTTACCGTCTCTAATGACTTAACGTGGACTGATCATATTCAAAGTATTTGTAACAAAGCTTCTAGAATTTCGTTTCTTCTTCAGAGATCTTTCAAAGGTTGTCAGCCCAAAACTTGTAGTCTCTTATATAAAATTTATATTCGTCCGTTAATGAAATTGGCAGGTCCTGTGTGGTTTCCTATTTACAATTACGAGACGAATTCTCCCGAATCTATTCAGCCGCAGGATAACAAGAATTCCACACGGGCGTCGATGGCCAAGTTATTCCGAACGAAAATATTCGATCTTCAACCTTTCATAATAGAAGGCTTCGAGGTGATCTTATTATTCAATGCAGATTTATCTCCACTTTTTACGATTGATCACAACATACGTCTACGAGGTCACAGTCTGAAATTATATCGAGAAAACTTCAAATCCACCCTAAAACAGAATTTCCTTTCCAATCGTGTCTTATCGGCATGGAATGATCTACCACCATATGTCATCTTTCTACTTCTCTCAATGCTTTCAAGAACGCCTATGATTCATGGATATTATCTGACGCAGGTAACTGAAGATTTCTAAGTACCTACAACATGTTTTTGTTAAGCAATTATTGTATTTCATTTTAGTTTTCTGTGGGTAGGTTAAATGCTTGAACTACCTGCTTTTGAGAATCTTTTATTTTGTTTTCATCAGATTAGGATAGCCTAGCCTATTTTTTAAATCATCTTGTATTACTTTATTTTCACTGCTTTGCAACCTGTTAGACATTATGTATATTATGATTTTTGAGTTACATAGGCATCATGCCTCAACTCCAATTTATATTAAATAACAATAATAATAATTGGCCACTGTGATAACCTCTTGCTTTCGGAGGGATTAACAAGTAGGTTAATAAAAATCATCACTGATAGTTAAGCTGCACTGAAGGCAGTGGCATCTGACACGTGCACATCACTTATGTTGCAAAAATGTCGCAAAAGAAAGAGAAAGGAATAGGCTTCGTCTGATGCGGATACCCGGATACTTGGGCATTGAGGGCAATAAGACAGCTAACGACAGAATTAGGCTGGAAGAACTTGGATCTAACAAACGGAAGCTGACTGAGCCTATTAAGCTCTCACCCACAAAGCTCATATCCTTTACAACAAGGATGGAGCTTGTGGGAAAAATTCAAAACAGAGTGTCCCATAATAGACTACTAGGCCGCAGTGACCGGGCTGTTAGGCAGCCCTGCTCATGAAATAGAAAACCAGTAAGAAGAAAAACATCAGGGGAGAATACATAGTCACTATCCGACTGATGGAGCTGTCAGCTATCACTTAGTGGAAAACGTTCGACATTATATAGATCTTAGACCTTAAATTATAAGATTATTGGAAATCGCTAATGGACAATCTACTAACTGTAGATTGACCTATACTAGTTATTTTGTCTATAACATATGGAATCATCTAATAAATAAAACATAAGCAACGTAAACTAATTTATATTTCTTATTTCAGAAAGAAATCCTGAATGGCATAGCATCCAATAGGGCAGAGTACCTTTTACAACTGAAAAAATACCCATATTTTCACTCCGTGCGTGACAATGTAAATTAGGAGCACTTAAACTTTTATAGTCCATTAAAAATATATTCATTCAGTCCTACACATAATAAATTCAATTCAAATTCTATGCCACATTCTGTGTTTACATTCCCGTGCATTAGTATTAATTACGGATATAAATAACCATCGTTGCAACGAATTCCTTGTGTTTTCTATGGGCGTGATTGTGAAATTCAATGGTGCCATAAAAATTTATAAGAACACCGTTGTATCATATTTTTTACGAGAAGAGTTATGAATAGATTGGACGAGCAAAAGTGTTATAAAATTATGATAGATATCAAATGTCAGGTCGTTAAAGTATATTTAAGTATAGAAAATATTTCTTCATTAGTATCTTCCTTTACAGAAAAAAAAAACAGTTGAAAGGACTTGAGAAGCGAACTTGAAGCAAGTGTGAAAAATGGGAAAACTCATTTAACATTCAAATATTAGCCTGGTGATCCCAAGATTGTTTCTAATTTTCGCCAATAAACTTCAATCTAAAGTCAACTTACCCTTTCTCTACACTAATCTCGGTTCTCCCAAATCCAATTTCGATGAATTTTTATCTGTCGTCAACCAGCTAAAACCCTTTATACTCTTCATTTCTGAAACTTGGCTCAAGCCTATTGATTCAGGTTATATTGTCTCAATCAAGGGTTATAGCCTATATAGATCCGGCAGACCAGCTCGTAGGGGAGATGGGGTCTGCATCTTCTTACTTAATGAACTTACTGAAGACTACAATGTCGAAATCAGCACTTTCAATATATTTCTCATTTATTTATTCAACTACTTCATACATTTCTTTGTAAAGAATATTTGTAGAGTAGATAATTTATACGGAATACCCCCATTTAAAAAAAACACCTTGCAATATTCTCATACACTTAAATAATTATAGTACAATAGATTCCGAATGTAAAACAGAAAAGACACAACAAATAAGGACATACTATTTCAAAACAGAAAATTGAGAATTACAACTTCCTAACATTCTCCAAGCTGTAGAGCAATAGATGTCCTAAAATTAGCCAATGACTTGGAAGAAAAATTGACGCTGTCACATACTGAATTTGCGACTGACAATGTGCGATCGACAAGCATAATTTGTTTTACTAGTAGTGACTCTGAATGAGGGAGGTTTTCTTGTTAGTCTACCAAGCAGGTTAAAGGGAAAAATGCACTGCAGATCAGGACAGTCAACTGTAGAAGATCAGGGCAGTCCACAAGGCCGTTTATTAGTTTAAAAAGGAAACATAAATCCGCAATCCTCCTACGCGACTGCAATGATCCAGTACAAAGCTCTGCACCTATCGCACTTATTAACTGCCCTGTAATTGGCGAAGGTGAACTTCGCCTATATAACAAGTATTTGAGAAACTTGCGTTGTATCTTCTCCAATACATTGGAGTCGACATTGTAACAGGGTGACCAGACCGGGGAGGCATATTCCATTACAAAACGAACTAATGCACAGTAAATCCTCTTCAGGGTAGACTCTGAAGATCAAAAATCCATCCTTTGTAGGCTTTTCGGGATATATCTACAACATGCTCCTTAAAAGTTAGTTTTTCGTCCAAGAGAACACCAAGGTCTCTAACATTCTCTACCCTTCCAAGGAATTCAGTGCCATTACGATAGTCGAATAAAATATCGTCTTTTTTTCAAGAAAATGTGATTATACTGTATTTCCGGAGGTTTAGATACAACAAATTTTTCTCGACCCACGCCTGAAACTGTGAAATCTGCTGTTGTAACCGTTCACTATCGTCCAATGATTCAAGTCGTGAAAAAACCTCTACGTCATCTGCAAATATAAAATAATTTATAGAATGGGACCCAAGTGTGACCCTTGAGGAACACCAGATGTTACCGGTATATGACTCGAGAAATAGTTCTTATATTTTGCAATTTGTATTCGACAACAAAGAAAACTGCGCAACCACGCCAGCAGTGGACCAGATACTCCCAAAACCGAGAGTTAAGCCAGCAGTTAGTTATGATTCACGCGATCGAACGCCTTACTGAAGTCTGTATACACAGCATCTATCTGGTGTTCCGACTCAAAACATTTAATCACTGCATCAACATATTAAAGTAAATTAGAAACAGTGGACTTGCCCCTCCCCCTTTCCAGTAGTCTGGAAAGTAACCGGCTTTCAAAGAGTTATAAACATTTCAGTTGAAGGTTTCGCCAGAGTTGTAGAACAATTTTTTTAAACGTACGAGGGAACCCCGTCCGGGCCCGCAGAACTATTCACCGTAGACTTTTCGGGATATATCTAGAACATACTCCTTAAAAGTTAGTTTTTCGTCCAAGAGAACATCAAGGTCTCTAACATTCTCTACCCTTCCAAGGAATTCAGTGCCATTACGATAGTCGAATAAAATATCGTCTATTTTTATAGAAAATGTGGTTAGACTGTATTTCCGGAGGTTTATATACAACAAATTTTTCTTGGCCCACGCCTGAAACTGTGAAATCTGCTGTTGTAACGTTCACAATCGTCCACTGATTCAATTCGTGAAAAAAAATCTTTACATCATCAGCAAATAAAAATAATTTGTCGAAATAACGGAAGCTATGTCGTTAACGAAAATATTGAATAGAATGGGACCCAAGTGTGACCCTTGAGGAACACCAGATGTTACTGGTATAGTACTCGAGAAATAGTTCTTATATTTTGCAATTTTTATTCGACCACAAAGAAAACTGCGCAACCACGCTAGTAGTGGACCAGATACTCCCAAAGCCATGTTCATTAAAGCTATTATATATTTCAGCGCTACTGATGTGGACTTCATCTGTCCATATGACTTCTAAAAAGATACCAAATATGCAGAAATTAAGTTGGCGAAGGGTCTTGAAATTCCTGTTTCTGCTTCTATTTGTCTACTCGAAATTGAAGATTTGGCCGTTACAGCACCTATCAGCCTAATATATTTATTTGCCTGGTGCCTTCCAGGATGCCGATTGAAATATATTTCGGCCATTGCTGCTGAATCATACCCACTAGGAATATAATTCCATTATGTCGAACGTTTTATAATTTTCATAGTTATGATTTCTATTCTGCATCTTGAAAAGTGTCAAACTCTAAGACAAGTTAATTACTATGGTCTAAATCGAATCAAACCATAGAAATCACCATGATCTTAGATAGGATCTTTAAAATCTATGGTTTCCAGTCATAGAACAATATGCATCGTTGATGGGCATGGACCTAATGAATGGAATTGTGGCAATTTCAGATTTTTCCCTGAGAAAAGGTTTTGAATGCACTAATTGACTACAAGTGTATTATATTTTTGAACAGGAAATAAATTACTGCATCAAGTAGAGGTAGAATTTCCTATGGTTCGCATTTAAAAAAAATCATGTTTGCATTATAACACTAAAACCGCTGAGCTAAGAACAATTTTTACACAGCACTTTATTTTACTCGAAAAAGTGCCTGTAGAATGTCAAACCCATTTTTATGAAACTTTGATGAGGATCGCGATATCCGCGATGGACGACTTTCAGAACGGAAAGAGATATTAGCAAAATTTTGGCAATACTAAACTAGTCCCTGAAAATAAGATCTAGAGAGGGGGGTTCATTTTTCCTTATCTGCAATATTTCATATAGCTGCCGTACAAATACATCGAAATTTGCCCACCCTGTACACAATTGATTCTGATTTTATTTCTCATATACTCAAAAAAAAAGGAAAGAGATTTTGTTCTAAGCAAAAGCGGAAAAAATACTTAGAATTATATGAAAACACAATATTGATGAATCACTGCAGAAACTTCGTACAGAAAGCATATTTCAATACACACACCACAAAATTTGTCGCATCACCTGGTATTCTGAATTCCAAAATTGATATTTTAAGATGGCCAGCCAGAAGTCCCGACTTGAATCCCATAGAACATGTTTGGGACAACATGGGATGGCAAATTCAGCAACGTAAGATGCCTTGTAGAACTCTCCAACAACTAGAAAATCTGCTTCCTGAAATTTGGAACTCAGTGACTCAAGAGTACATCCAAAATTTGTTTGAGGGGCTTCCGAGACGTATACTGGCAGTAATTAGGGCCAGGGGAGGAAACACTCTATTTTTATAATGATTAGTAACCATTGGATGCTAGTTGATTGGTCTCTTCGCGAATGTTTGAAGATGGTAGAATTTCTTAATTTTTCATTAACTCAGAAATTGTTGAATGACCAACCTAAAAGTTTATATAGTATTGTCGAGTGTATTATTGAAAACTACTTACCATCGAAAAAAATGTGGGTACCAGGGCATTCAGCAATGTTCATGTTCGAAGAATTGGACTCAGATTTACGAAACAAATATTCTGAAATTTGTCTCGATACAACATTGATTTCAAATTTTGAAAGATTTCGCCAAGAGAACCATTCGAATAAAAAACCTGAACTTCTAATGAAATTGTTTATACTTACCGCTCGTTAAGTTAAGGCATTTGAGATTTGATTCATGAAATCTATTTGGAATTATCGATATTGTTGCAAACTCATTCGTTTAAAATTGGCTATTTTTACTGTAATCTTTCCGAGAACTTTCTAGAGAATAAACAAAGAAATATTTGAAAATTCTCATTCCTATGTTTAGTAAAATTGATAAGTGAAGAATTTTATCTCAATTATGTACATTGTTCCGAATATTTGAGATTAAATTATTCATTCTTCACACATAGAGTTTTACCTATTTGTGCGGTAATACATAAACAATGTGAACTATGCATTGAAGTGTATATGGATTAAATTAGATTTGTTCCATTTTAATAGTGATTTATCAAGTAGAGATTTTATCTATCCGGAATGATAGACAAAATTGAATAACAACAGTTTCCTCGTTTTTGAAATATTTAACGAGATAAATGAAGTATTCAATTTGATGAAATACAGTGTGGCAGGTTTGATTTTTCTACACACATTGATCTTCAAATTTAGGATACACCAAATCTATTGCCTTGTGTTCATTTTTTGTTACGAAATTCAGTTATGATATTTGGATTGTAAACATTATTTGTTGAAATTTACATTCTATCAAATAAGTACCAGTAATAGGTCAATGAAACACAAAATATGTATTTTCCATCCAAATTTATTATATCCCCTTTAAAATAGGCCCCTTACGAAATGGTACATTTATGCCAAGGAGTAATTCTGTCATCAAAACATTCTTCAAACGCTTTTTCCGGAATACTCTTCAGTTCTCGCCACAAATTCTCTTTTATGTCTTCTATCGATTCAAACGGGTACCTCGAAGTTATAATTCAAGTTTTGGAAAAAGAAAACATCGACCGGAGTAATATCAGGTGAATACGGTGGTTGTTCGATGGTATTTTTGGAGTTTCTGGTCAGGAATTCATTCACAATGATACACAATCACAAATCTGGCCTCTTTCGACAAATGTTCTTTCAAACACTGCATAACGTTCAGGTAATATTTTTATTCCACATTCTGCCAAGAATTCCGAGTGCACAAATTCGCGATAATGAAAGAAAACAATCGACATTACCTGACTTTTGATCGACTTTGACTTATTTATTTCAACTTCGGTTCAGTTGGAAGTCGCATTCCGAAGCTTGTTAACTGATTTACATCTCAAACTCATCAACGTGTGTCTCATCGCCGGTTACAATGCGTTTCATTAATGTGAGGTCAAAATTGACTTGTTTCAGCACGTCTTCAGCGACCTTTACACGATTCAATTTTTGATGAAAATTCAGGTCTGTTAGAACTAGTCGAGGGGCAACGCGTTTCATGGCCAAACAATCGTTTAAAATGGTCCGAATTGATTCGTAACGCAGAAAGTTTATTGCTTATCTCTCTCAAACTTAAATGATGATTTTCAGTTGTTACTATTTCCTCCATTTTCTCGATCTTAACTTTAGTTGAAGATGTTAATGACCGACCAGAGCGAGGCAAATCTACTACCACATCCCTGCCTGTTGGATGCACTGTACCAATCATATGCACGTGTTTTTGATGATGGCGATTTACCGTGAGACTTCTGTAACATTTGCAGCGATTTGGCACTCGAAATTCCATTTGCAATACGAAATTTAAGACAAATTTTTTTCTATATTTTTACCGTTATGAAAATCGCAAAACACACTTGTGTGAGCTGATAACGAAATTTTGACAATCGTTTTAGGAAGATTTTCTGAATAATCAATTCTCGGTACTTTTTGGACAGAATGTACAAAATTTTAGACCGATATTATCTAAAGAACATAATCTGTAGGTCATGCAGTGGGAAACAGCCATTTAATGTTGAACAGGATAAAGCGAGAACTTAGATTTACATGATCGTAGGTTACATTTTTTCAAATTCATCAAAATATGACAATGATTCATTTGTGCTAGAGACTACGTTAAAATTGAAATCAAAAAAGATATTCTAAAAACACCGACCGTAAAAAACACCAAGTTCGAAGTTATTTTCTGCCAGTAAAAAACGATTCGGTAAATTTATTACAGCATGAAATTAAAAAGTCTCGCAGAAAAAATAAGCCCAAGTTCTTGATTTTACAATCACTTCAGGAGAAAGAGCAGCCAATTTTCGCGAACGCCATCTTTCGAAAATCTAAACAATTATTTTGTAAATTTGGCAGAAAAACATTATTTCTCTCATCACCACCTGTGTTTCTGTTAAATTCCAAATGGACTTAATTAAGTCTGATGAAGATGAAGCAAAAATTAAAAAATACGCCTTTGTAACGTGCTAAAATCACTTCACAATTTGAATTAAAACACCTGATTTCAGTCAACCATCCATCTGTGTCACACCACTGGCTAACAGTCTGATGCGCATATTCAGGTTATCGGATGGTATGCTTACCGGCTTCAGAATCTCCGTTCTGCATTCTTTTCTTTGCAGTACTTCAAGCTAATTAGTTGAACTTGTAAATCCTCTTAAATTGTAGTTAAAATAATTAAATTATATTAAAATTCATATCTTTATCTTGTAAACTGTGTAGTGACCTATATCAAAATATAGGGTAAGTCGAAAGTTCATTCAGCAAAATGCCGCACTTTACCTTGAAAATCTGATTCATAATTTTTCCTTACAGCATTTTTTTATTAATTGCTTGAATGCCTTATAGTAGCTATTAAAATTCACATTCTGCTCTACAGAATTTGTCTTTTTCTCATGATGGATTTCATAATCGTATTCCTTTAATGTCTACAATTTTTTTATAATGATCTTGATAGATTTCCCATCAAGAAACTCGATCAAAATAATTCTTCTAAGTAGAAAACGACAAAAGTAACTCGAACTCCAATAGTCAATCATTATTTCTTTCATTTTCAAGTAATTTTCGGGAAATTATCATGTAAATCATGAATTTTTTTAAATTTTCAAAATGGTTGCCAAACATCTGTAGTTTTTTGTAGATGCTTCCTCGCTTTTAATAGAACTCATCTTTTAATTCTATGGCCTACCTGAACAGCTAGGACGAGTTTACTTTTCTAGAATCTCTGTAACTTTTCCTATTAATTTTTGTCTTTACATAATATTAGATCCATGTTATTTTGTTACTTTAAATTCCCTGGTGTAGCTGGCTGTTACGTTAGAGCATAGAATATCTTGGTGATACATGTCTAATTCGTGCAATTCAGTCCTAGGTGGAGAGCCCTAGACAGAGATTCCTTGGTGGAGAGTCCTAGACAGAGATTCTTAGTTAGAGACTCATACGTGGAGCTCAGAGATATAATAACTTTTATCTGGAGACAGAAATCCTCATCCGAAGCTGAAAAGAGGTTTTTCATCATATGCAGCAGTAAGAACAAGAACGTTTTGGAATCATTTCACCAAGAATATTGACTGTATATAAGAAACAAATAAGCATTTGTGACATTATGTATCATAATTATAATTTATGTAATTAAATATCTCAGCTAAACTTCATTGACTATTCTTCCAAGATTTCAGTGACAATTATTGAATCATTGCTCATATTTCTGTGGACTTAACCAATATAAAAGTTTATTTTATCACACTTTTGTCGATTTTTGATATATCTAGATAGGTTACATATCGATCGAGATTTAAAACGACTGAATCAAAAGTGTCCTTAATACTTCCAACTTTTTATTCAATTTTCTCTGATCTGAAGTTATATTAGGTCCGAAACAAAGTTCTCGTTTTTTTTTTATGAAAATACAACTTTATTGTGAAAAATGATTACAAATGAATTATTCAAAATATTGCCCATCCTAGCTACAACTTTTTCCATCTTTCTGGCAGTGATGTAAACGGAACAAGTAATAATCGGATGGTGCAATATCTGGGGAATATGGCGGGTGGCGTAGGACTTTCCATCTGAGCGTTTCCAAGTAGGTTTTAACGGGTTTGGCAACGTTAAGCCGAGCGTTGTCATGCTATAGAATTACTTTTTCGTGTCTCTGCTCGTATTGTGGCATATTCGCTCAGTGCTTCACTCAATCGCATCAATTGAGTTCGATACCATTTCCCAGTGGTTTCGTTCGGTTTCAACAGCTCATAATGAATAACACCGACTAGGTCCAAACAAATACACAGCACAACTTTCGCAGCGTGAATATTCAGCCGAGATGATGACGTAGAAGCAGGAAATCCCCAAGTTTTTTCTTTGGATTGCTGTAATGAATCAATTTTTCATCACCCGTGACGATGTGATGGAGCAAACCCTTTCTTTTTTGCTGCTGGAGCAGTTGTTCACAAGAGAAAAAACCACGCTCAACGTCTCTTGGGTTTAAATAATAAGGAACCCAAATTCCTTGCTCCTGAATCATTCCCAACGCATGCAATCGTTTGGAAATGGCCTGGGTAACTCCTAAGGCTGAAGCAAACTCTTCTTGCGTTTGGCACGGAGCCTCATCGAGCAAAGCTTCCAATTCAGCGCCTTCCAAAATGTTTAGCCTTCCTCCACGGATGGTCGTCCACATCGAAATCACCGTTTTTGAAGCGACGAAACCAATCCCGGCAAGTTGTTTCACTCAGAACAGCATCTTCGTAAACTTCTTGGAGTCCTATATGAGCTCCAGCCGCCATTTTCTTCGAATGAAAAAGAAAATCAACACTTTCTGCAAATTACGATTATTTGGCACAAAATCAGACATTTTCTCACAACTAAAAGTATATGACGCAAAAACAAAATCACTAATGTGTCACAGTGGTTTGTTTACCATATGTCTAAGCTTTGTTCAATACGTTCTTGATATGTAAATCAACCAGCACTAACCGCTGGAGCCATCTATTGACGAACAGCGGTAACTTAGTTGCGCACCAAATACTTTTCGTTTTATTAACAAAAAACTATTTTTGAGAATTTTTTTCGGCAATTTCGAAAATTAGTCTCGAGTTGGATGAAACAAGAACTCATATCATTAATGTTAATTTCTTCTAAATGAATATTTTTCGGATAGGAATCTTAGTATGAATTGGTTCCTACTGACTGGACTACTTGTGTGAAGTATTCTTAGATATCGTGAAAAGAAATACCGGCGCATTCGCCAAAATGCACAAAATCCAAAACATCTACCATTATATCTGATGAAACGTGTAAATCATCTTTCTTTCAATAACTGATCCACGATGATGTTATGATATTATAGAAGCTGATTCAGATTTCAACATAACTAATTGATATCAGTTTTCGATATGGATTACACTGAACTTTATGTTTCTTTGAAATCAGAGTTAAGCTTACTGTCCTTCTATTTTCATTGTAGTTGATTCGATCGGAGATTATTTCTAGCTTTTCATATATTTCCTTCAAAATAAAGTTATGCAGAGACCTTGAAAATATCTAGCTCATTGAAGAAGAACGGTGCGACAGGTAAAATTTCAATCTGTAAGATTGTAGAAGTTATGGAAAAATAAATCATTATATTTGAAACTATCTGATCCGACGAGTTTCCACTATATTTCTCACATTTTTTCTTTTGAATTTCCATAACAAAAACTGAATAGAACAAAAACTAAAAATAATAGGTCGCACATAATTTGAATTCGCGAAACTTTACTTATCTGATATTTTTTCTGCTTATCCGAATTTTTTCAACTTCCCATTGTAACTTACATCAATTTTCTTCTCCTTAAACTTCAATGTCGACAGGTGTTCACGTTCGGAAGTTACTGCTGTCTCAGAAGCGCTCTTATTGGTACCTTTTACAGGATCGTGTCATACCTTGATTTATAAGGATATATAGTTAAAATGAAACAATAAATCGATTTGTATCGAATATTTATTGAAAATCGTCATATAACTTACGGAATGTAGTGAGTAAGTACTCGCCGCTACAATGGCACAGATCTTGATACAATCGGTTCTGAGGCTATTTTTCATTCCAATTAGCTTACAAGCACATATTAACATTTTTCATTATTCAATTTTACTATTATTATTTGGTAATACATCAGCAGAAGAGAATGACAGTGTAGTCTATAACAATTATGTTTTCTTGTGATGTACAATTTTCTTGTTTGGTATTGCATAGAATGATTGTCGATTTTCTTTCTCTTTTACACTGTCATATACTTCGAGTAACTGGACTATAAAATATATAAATTGTTATTCTTTCTTCCTAGCTTCAGTTTCCAATAACTTTTTGCGTTTTCTAGAAAATAATTAAATTATGCATTTAATATGTGATAATTTCGTTTTGTTCAATAATTAAGTTTCCTGAATAATTTCTATCTATTATCAGTACGGATCACAGGTTATTTCTTAGATTGATAGGATGCATATAAATTGGCATTCAAGATGTAAGTATATGTTACTGTCTGATACGAGGGTCGAGTAAACGACAAATCAAGTCGCTTATCACGCAAAGGTTAATACGTGTTAGTTCCTAAGAAGCAGACTGTAATGATCTACTATGATTCATAGGCTTCTTCGCATGGTGGCCACCTTTATCGTTTTCCATCCTGAACATATATAGTTTGTCCATTCAATAAGTAACGATTCACTTTAAACTTCAGACAATTTGTAGACAATTCAAGCAACATAATCATGGTTAGTTAATCAAATTTTTTGTTATCAGAAGTCATAAGCACTAACATAAAATTCCTTCTTTCTCTTCTCTTACTCATTTTGAAAGTATACCAAAACAGAATTTGGAAATATAAATAAATAAATATATATATATATATATATATATATATATATATATATATATATATATATATATATATATATATATATATATATATATATATATATATATATATATTGGAAAGATTCAAACAGTATGGTTGATCATTATCTTTGTCGACTACTGTAGATGATTCAATGTTTCAAAAAGCTTTTAATGTAAATATTCCAACATCATCATATTCAAGACTTAAAGAACGAAGCTGAAGATATACAGTAGTATAGTTGCATTAGTTTCTATTGTCAAATCATGTCAGATATTTATTCATTCTTCCAATCGTACAGCCACGTTTACTCCGTTTATTTATTTCCAATTCTCTTGAAATATGAAAAAAGAAAATATTACATTTCAAAGAATATTGAGCATGCCAGAAAAATTCAAATAATAAATTTCATTCAATTTCGACTGATTTTTCTACTACAATTGTTAATATTGAAAATTTTCTTGAAATATCTCAATTTCGAAAGATGAAATTGAAAATAAAATACTCGACAATGAAAATAGTTCAAGAAAAATTTTCATTTTAGAATCTAGTTGATTATCTTACTATCTTTTCTGCAATGTATGACAAATTCATAGGTTTTTAGCAAATGAATTTATTGTTTAGTATAAAATTACTTTCATGTTTGTTAAATATCAAAATACTGTTTTTTTCCTTCGAACTTCAAACGAATATACTCAATATATAAAGCACTTTCAGTTCCTCATTTCATATGAGAAACCTGATCTATTCTTATTTTAATATTGATGAATCTAAAGAAACGTTGGAAATTCAGTATGAAAAATGAAAACATAAGTGAAAAAACTCGACAATGAACAAAATTGACACAGAAACATTTTCATTTTACAATATCGTAGATTATTTAAGCATATTTTTTGCTTCTGATGACCTATAGTAAGATCTTTAGGCGATAGAAGTCACTGATCAAAAATTCACTTTCGTAGTTAAAAAATCAAAAACATGTCCTTCTTTCATCGGACTTCAAGCAAATGTGCAGAATATATAAAGCGCTTTTAGTTGCACTGAAAGCGAATAAGAAACATCATTTATCCTTTGTCATATCCTGAATGATTCATCTTAAGAACCGACAGAAATTGAGAGCTTCAAACTGAACTGTGGTTGATTACAAATTTCATCATGCCAATATTTTTTAAAGTGGAAAATTTTCTGATTTTCCAACAGAAAATCTTGAAAATTAAATTTTACCAGTCAAATTATATCTCATAACAATTTGATGCTGAAATTCTCATCAACAATTCAAATGAATCAGAATTTATTCTGTCCAGAATGCAGTAATTTCTACCTAGATCAAAGTGATTGCTCTTTCAAAATTAGATATAAGAAACATCAAACTGCATTTGTTGAAAATAAACAAGATTAAACATTGACTATCCACTCTACCTAAAATGGCCAAACTGATTTATGTAAATCACAAGTCTTCTATGTATTCAAATGATAACTCTCTTCCAATAGTAGATACTATACCTACTTCCTAAATTCAAGGACTGACTCCTAAAACCATGGCACTTTACACATAGTTTTATGCTGTCCGATGAATAACAAGAGTTTAAAACCATACTAATAGTGATCTATTATTTCATTTGTTGGTAGTGAAATCATAGTGAAAATTCCATACGTGTTTTAACCATGCTTCACTACTAATTAGTAAATGCTTATTCCATTGGGATTCCTAAGAATATGTGATACAAACTGCAAAACTCCAATCATTATCATTTGGATATTATGAAATGAAAAAACCAGAAAATGTTCGAATGACTCTTTTGTACCATTCAAGTATAGTTAATTTCAAGGAAATTGAATTGTGAATTATTTTAAATTAGCATTTCAGACGTATATAGCGTTAGGACATTAATATATTCGCAATTAATTTTTGTTTTAAATAATTATTGGAAACCCACAGCTTTGTTTAAAATTTCTAATTTGATGAACAGAAAAATCCTGTGCTTTGGTGAAATGAAAGCGAACAATAACATAGACCAAAATTGTTATTTCTCCCAGTTATTACCTATATAAGTAGTTATAGCTTCATATTTTTATAGTCCAGTCAATAATACATAAATAAAATGAGCCTCAATTTTATCTGGTAGTATTATGCAATCATATTGCTATAATATTAGCCATTAAAACATGTATAGCTTTATATAGGCACGATAATTTTCACTTTAGCGCAGAATGCTATTGAACATGATGAAATCCAGAAGAGAAAAATTGCAGCCAATATAAAATACTGGTGAAGGTACGAGATAAAACTGATATTGCATCGATGTCATCAAAATTCCATAATGTAATCTAAAATAATAAAAACATGGTACATCGAATTTTTCTGATAATTTTAATTCGAAAAATAAATCGAATAATTTCAGACTCATCGGTGTTTAGATAACAGAACAGCAATCCTTGAAGGTACAGCAATCGAAGGTTAATCGAACTTCTGCTTTTCAGGTGAAGAAAATTCGAAAATAAACTCAACAATGACAGAAGATACGAAGGTATGTTACCACATATCATCCTGATTAGAATTATTTCATAACCAGAATTTACTCTTTGAAGGTCGTTGCAAGGTCAGCTGAACCTTGAAAATGAACTAGAAAGTAACGGTTGAATTTTCGAATCCATTCTACTTTGACACATAGGGTTCCATAGAATGTTACGAATTTTCTCGCAGAAAAATTAAATTAACCTTGAAGTAACCCCCAAAATTGACGTTTGGATAATCTTTAAACTGTCTATGACCCTTCGGACCCTTGTAACTGTGAAAATTCTATTTTCAAATTCAGTTCTCCTGTAGCTGATGATAACCTTCAAGGTCAGGTTATAAAAAATGGGTTTCTGAAATTGAAATTGACGTTGAATAATCTTTAAATTGAATGGTACCCCCCGTGAAAATAATCGAAATGCCCTTTTTTCCTTGATAAGATCATTGGGATGATGAAAATAAAAGCTTTCATCGTAATTTAGCGCCTCTTTCCGTTACCCCTCCTTCAACATCAGAAAACGTGGTTTTTCACAATTTATTTTGTCCTCAGATTTTGGCCGTTTCGAAAATTTGAAAAACTCATGAACGTTCTTAATCGCGTCACAAAACCTCAGAGGCCTCAAATAAATTTGACTGTCTTCGCTTATACATAACCTCTATTTGTCCAATCTGTCTGCGTGCATATGAGCTCATATGAGCAAACAACACGAAATTAGTTACTTAGTTGAATATTCTATTTTTCTTTCATGAAAAATTAAATTTCACCAGAAGTAAGTACTCTGAATGATAATCTCAACTTCAGGAAGCAAAAATTTGGCGGAAAAGTAAGATGAATGGCAAAAATACCTAAAACTCGTTACTACTAAAAATATTTTTGGAGTTAAATAATCGTCAGTTGGCTTTTATGTTTGCAGGATAATATAGTGTTCAATTATTTTCATTTTCCTGTAAGCGCAGTAGCGGGAAAGTTGAGTTTTTTGCACTAAAAGTGGCTAAAAGGTAAGATTAATGACAAGAATATCTAGAAATCGTCACTAGATTTTTTTTTAAAAAGAAAAATCTGTAGTTGGATATTACAATTGTAGAATATTATAATATCAAACTATTTCTAATGTTTCCCGCACGCAAAGACTTGGGGAAAATTGAATTTTCCATATTGAAGGCGAAAAACGGTTTTCGCGTTTTCGGAGGTGGTGCCCATCAAGAAAAATTTGAAAAAATTCATAGAAGTGCTTTTTAAAAACAGAAACCAAACGACATACAAACTAAATCTGCCCAATATTCATTAGGCGAAAGGAGAATATTTTCGAAGAAAAAAATTTTTTGGGGACCTCTTAGGGCTCAATATTCATGAAAACATTCTGCTTGTTTTTGGGGTGATTTACAGCGATTTGAAATTTTTCAGATATTTAAAGCGATCAGAATCCTAGAAAAAATATGTGAGAAACACGTATTTTGATGTTGGGGGAGCCTCCAATGACGCCATCAAGGATTAAGAGCATTTCAATTATTTTAACGGAAGGTACCATTCGAATCTTTCCTTCCCAAAAGCCAAAAAACGAAAAATTTCACAATCGCGAAAATTTATTTGGCAATAAACAATCAAACGAAAAACATCTATCTACAACATGAGATACAATATCAGTTCCATCCTGAAGAATAAATATAAAATATTTACACATTTATAAAAAATATTAAATAGTACCCCATAGGGGTAAACAAAACTGTACACTATCATTATTAATGACTTCGTTAATATACAAAGAAAAAAATTATACAAAAGCTAAAATACAACGTTCGCTGATCTAATAATAAATTATACAATACACAACCAAGAAAGAATTTTAATGAAATTCTGGAATTGGACAACGTCGATTAATGTTCTATGAACAATAAAATTTATTAAGTACTACAGTATTTCTACAATTAATTGTGTCAAATTTCTTTTTATTTGAACAAATCTACTTATTTCAGGAAAAATTACAATTTTGAGTTTGTGAAAGAGAGAGAAAATATAATTCCACTTTTTATTTTATTTGTCGATTTTTAATATCTCTTTTCGTTTGTGTACTTTTCAAAATTGAAAAATCTTGAGTTATATTTAATATTCTCTGATGCTATAGAAAAAGTCGTTCACTTCTTCTCGTCTTCGTCTTTTTTTGGAAAATGTCGAAGAATTATTCTGAATTTTGACTAGTAACGAAATACTTTCTGGTTCATATATTTCTTTCACATCTACAGAACCTAAAGAATAATTCCATCGTATTCTATACAGCAAATTGTCATTATTCTTTCGTGTAGAATAACAGTTAGTCGAGTATTTACTAACAATCTGTACCTTTAAAAGTGATAAATGCAACAATTAATGAATCCATAAATTTTAACACCTACAACCATATAATCCATGTTATTTATCTACGACCTTCAGTTTTATTTATTTGAGTAAAATCATCTTTTTCCATTTTACGTTTTTTTTGGGTTTTGCAGAACACATATTTTATACGTCCATATTTTTGGTTTCTGTTTAGATTATTGGGGACCTCCTGAATCTATTCGATTACCTCTATCTCCTCTCTTTCACATCTAACAAAATCCGCAATATTTCTAAATATGACGTCTAGAATGATTCCCTATAAACTTTCAATTATTTATTTATCAGAGTACAATAGTCTGGCGTTAATGTGAACTTGCGTAACTGTGAATTCAATAACGTGAACACAGAATCTTTTGCATTATCACTCTGTAGTTTGAACAATCGGCACCTTCATGTGAACAGGAATTAACTTGTTCAGACCTCCAGTGAATGAAAGGAGATCTACCACTCTATCAAATACACATATACTGATTTTATGTTTGTTGGAGTTTATAGACATATAATTTCGCTAAAAAAATAATGAGTGAAACAACAAAAATGTTTTCGGCTCTTCAAGAGAAAAAATACTTATAGGATAAAACTTTCTTGAAAAATTAAAATCTTCCTTTCAAAGTCATCTTGTTAGTTGAAGTTCCATCCCATTCAGCAGCAGTGGAGTTAAAAACACCTGCCGGTGATACTTTTATCAAATTTATGCCACCTAATGTCACACCCCTCATTCAACCTGTGAATTCGAATGCCTTGAGACTTACAACTTTATTACAGAAAAAGGTTATAGACTAGCAGATGCTCTTAAGACAATACCATTGAAAGATGTTTCTCAGTTTCGGAACAACTGAAAAGGGCAACGATAGTGAAGTATTGATATATATTTCATAAAAAAATGAAGACAATGGAGATTTACCTTTATCTAGGTTAAAACCTAACCTAAAAATACAAAGGAAAAGACATCAAAGCACTGAGAATTCAAGTGGTCCATCTCTCATCAACAGTTGAGGATAAATGGACCACCAGATGGCAGGAGAGATGGACCAAGTATTCAGGAGTTTCAATGTTCTTTTCAGATATGCCTACAATTTATAAACGAAAAAAATGCGCCTGCTAGACGTAAATGAGATGTCGAGAACTTGATAGATGCTCTCAACGCTATCAATCAAGATGGAACCAAGTGAAGCAGTTAGGCGTTTCAGAATTCCGAAAACAACTCTTTTGCGTATATTGAAAACGAATAATGTCTCGAAAAAACGTTTGGACCCTGAGTCCTCGAAAAAGAAGTTGGTAAAACATTTAATAAAGTTACAACTTTTGGTTGGTGGTTTTGCTCCTACTAGAGACGAAGTTTGCATCATCGCTCATACCTTGGCAGAAAATATGAAAATCAAACACAATTTTAACAGGAGTAAAGAAATCTTGACGTTTCGGAAATTTTGTGATGCTCATAATACATATATTCTAGAAAAAGCAGAATATTCACGACTTTCGTCTTTTTGAGGAAACAAACCAAGTTCAATAAGAAAAACACAAAATGTATTGGTTGCTCGTTCTATGGCTATATCGAAAGATGCTGTTACCAAATATATCGAATTTCTTGAAAATGTTCTAACCCAAAACAATTTACATGACAAGCCAGGAAGTATCTCTAATATGGATGAAACTGGCTTGGAATTGAATACAAGGCCATATTCATTATTAGCCAGAGAAGGATCAAAGAGCGTTCCACCTATAAGCCCGGGGAGAAGGGGAGAAAGGGGAAAATATTAATGTTAGCACGTGTTGTTATGGAGAAGGTATCTGCTGTTATCGTTTAACATGCTTGAAAGGGAAAAATAAAAAGAATAACTGCTAGATGGTATACTCCCAGGTTGTGCAATTTAAATGTTACAAAAATCACAATACGTGAATACAGATTTTTTGTTCGACTGGTTGAAGAATCTCCTTTTTCCCAGATATATGCCTGCACAAAAGTGAATTTTACTTCTGTGCTTACCTCATCACGCAACGCTTTTCCTTTTGCCTCTGGATACGGCCTATTTCAAGTCGCTAAAAACATTTCACTATGAGAACGAACACGGATCGTTCTAAAAAAAGTTTGCGATTCAGAAAGCTGGAAAATAGCAGCATCAGTAGAAAATGCGACATCAGTATTCAAATCCACAGAGATATTTCCATATAACCTATTATTCCTGAATATGCCTTCATTGATATCAATTAACAGCGTCCGAATCAAAGCCTAGAACTTCGAACAGAAAAACCAAACTCACCAGGTGCAGAGGTAGACCAAGTGACCTTTTAACATGTGGTACCTTCCGAAAAATCTCTAGAAAAAGACGATGAAACACCGTGAAAAAAATCTTGAAAACGTAAGCGCTATACCCTCAACCTCCACGGAATCTGTACGGAAGCGAGGGGGAGATAGGTACTCTTCTAACGTCGAAAGAAAACCTACAACGTCCCAGGAATTCAATAGAAAGAAAACTCAAACCCTTGAAACAGAGACTATAAAAACCGCTCAAACCGAAGACGAACTCGTTCCTCATCAAACAGTTCCGAGGAACGCATTCTGAATGACTCCTCAGATCTAGAACATGCGGAAGATTATGAAGAAGAATATGACGGACGTATGGAGGCTTACAGAAAGACTAAAATGCGCAAAGATTGGATGCACGAAGAACTAAGTCAATTTGCTATTTCGGTGCTAAACATGCAGCACAGAAAAAGATTTGAATAATTTTGGAGAAAAAACTGTAATAGATATTGTTAATTGATTGCGTTTGTTTGTATTCTGAAAAAGTGTTCTATAACTTCTATAATTTTATGAGACAGTTATATCCATTTTGACTTATTGCATGCTGTTGAATCTTCTGAATATATAATGCAAGATGTTAAAAAATAGAGTTAAGACATTTCAAATAATGAGACTAACGTGAGAGTAGATGAGGGAGTCATATATGTGCAGATTCGATTATATAACAACAAAAATTTTCCACTACGAATCAACTGCAGTTATCGAAATTGTCTCACATTGCGAATACAAAGAAAATGTTGGTGTCAAAGATATGATGACTTTAAAACGAATTCGGAATTACTGAATGAACAATATATGAATGTGCTTTTTCATTTGATTCATACATTCATTGCTGTGAACATGTCGAATTTTTCAAGTTCACATTATTGAGAGTCTACTGTATTCTATGAGTTCATAACAAAATCGTACGCTGTCCAACTCCGATAATAAACAGAGGCGCAATCATTTTCTACATTTCGCTAGCAATATCTTTGTACATTAAATTTGAGAACATCTCATGCTTTATAGCTTTCATATAATACTTTGCTGTCGCTACGCTGTAGAGCTGTTTAATATACATAAAAATATATAAAATAGTTCGCAAAACACACTCGCGTATTTATACTCTCACACACAGTACTTACATAGTTCCATCTTCTCCTACTAAGCAGCTAATCCAAGCGATCGGGTAAATCTCAAGTATTCTCACAATGTTTCGCCTTGAGATCGTGTAAGACGCCCTTTCCCTTTCGTATTGTTTTGATGACGTCGCAGAATCTTCTTCTTCCGTCGGAACAACCGGACAGAAGGAACTCGCCGGATCCTGTGCAGCTTTTCTTCATTTTGTTTATTCTCCGTTTCTTTTCACACGTTCGGACTTCTTGCTTACCAGCGTATAAACCTCTAGGACCCATTTTGATCATGAGATGTTTATTGTTGTAATCGCTTACGTAATTTCTTAATGTCAGAGGCATCGATTTTGATGCTTCTTCTCGAAAACTGCATAGTTTTATTTTGTCTTTCGTAGGATTTCTCTGAAAAAAATATATAAAAGGTTGGTTGAACAAAGCTTTCTGAATTATAGAGTGAATAGCAGTTAGTTTGCTAAAATGACCTGCCGAAAGGACAATTATACATTGCAGTTTGACGTGAAAATCAAATTTTTTGGTGCCTATCTACAGGGTGTCTCAGGAAAGTTTCCAGTAAAAATATTCCATGTCATGTTTATAATTTTTATGAAAATTTGTCTACGGTTTCAAAGCAATCGAAATAAAAATGATAGAATTGAAATAAAACTGAAAATGAAAAATATAAAAATCGAAGTCCCCAAAAATCAACACCGAGTATTTAAAGAATTACTGCAAGACATATACGATTCATACTCGAAATCAAAGACCTTAGAGCATTATAATCTGACTGGCTGGTTTTGATGGCTTCTTTATCTTCTATTGAGAATTTTCCAGACATGTTTCATAGGATTGGTGTGGACTTTATGCAGACTTCTTCATTGAAATAATTTCGTGATCTAGCGTTATTATTCCTAAACAAAAATTATTCACCCATATTTGACGCAAACGGTACAGCATGTTGCTCTAAAATGTCTGTAATGAACCTCTAAGAATTCAGGCTTGAATGCTCAGAGACATAATGAAGAATTTTATTCTAGGTAAAATATTCAACCTTACGTAGAATGTTAAACATCCTTCCTTGAAAGAGCTGATCCACCCTTCATAATCACCATCAACCAGGGCCATATAGTAGTGGCACAGCTCGGTCGGATGTCATGAATAGGAGCAATAGAGTGCAGTATCTGTCTTATTTAACCTCGTCAGTATTGCATACCCGTTCACCTTATTAGGCCAGTCAGCCACCTACTCATATCAAGAAAACCTCAAGAAGTCACACTAGTTCGAGTGTTTACCGCAACGCTACACACAGTGTCTGCAAGAAAGCGATCTGCGAAAAACTAACGCTCCTTATACATGTCTGGTTGTCAACCAGATATACTCCACATCTCATCAATGATAACAGCTGCATTGAATTGATTCATCCGAAAGAGTTTTTAATTTCCGAGTAACTTGAATCGGGGCTGCAAACTTTCAATTTTTTCAGTAGCGATCTGGTAAAATATTTGTAAAAAGTTTCTGCATCACTGCGGGAGAATTTTTTTATTTCATAACATTTTCCTCGAGAAGCAGAGAGAACTACCACTTTTGTTTTTGTCGAAATGGTCAATTTTTCGGACAGACCAAAAATCGATCAATTTTTTTCTTCATGAATACTTGAAACATATTAATACGAACATTTTGGAACAAATAATATTCAATCCTTTCTATTTTTACGAGTTCAATCGACCATCGTCTACTAAGATTTCATGTTTTTTCGCGAAATTTCACTTATCACTAAAAGTATTTATGAAAATATGAAAATGTCTCACCTTAGCTACTAATTTTGTTCTTTTTGGATTCCAACATATAAAATACATAGCTCTGGGATCGTACAGCAATAAGTTCAATGATTCATCCCTAATGAATAGTAGTGAGTCTGAAACAAAATAAATATATGTTACTTTTCTGGTATTCAATGGAAATTATCTTACAAAATACAATCAATAACTGTAAAAGCTCTGTATTAATAGAAAATAAAAATATATTTCTTTATTCTTTATTTTTCATTTCAAATATGTGGTGAAATGCAGTTGTTTTGTAAATTTTGGTACATGTTTATTCTTCAAAGAAATTCAATGTTTGGTTTTCATTTTGATTGATAGTGAAGTTTCGAGATTAGTAATTCGTCATCTACTGTGCTCAACGGTGTATCACGTGGACTGAAAAGTCCGTAAGTTAATATACAGATGGCGTTACTAGGATCAAATCTACATGATTTTCAGTTAGTACTAATCATAACTAGTTTGTGTGTTCATCTTTTAACAATGTCCTCGGGAGCTTAGCCCATTCACACAGATGGACCTACAGCAATGTTAACTGCCACCACAAGGGTTTCAAGTTTATGCCCTCTTTAGGCAACTCTTTTTATGTAGCACTTTTTGTTCATGAACAACATCCATAACTTGAACCCGGATTCGAACCAGTCACCTGGGCTTAGCATATCCTACATACTTGCTCACTAATCGTGCAGCTGACCAGGCGGTTAACTTTAACTAAGCACGAGTAAAAATGTTTCAGCTATTCAATCTTTGGTTCGCGAGATATGGAATTTAAAGTCAATTTTATTGTTGGAAACATGGATGAAGAGAATTACGTGCGTTTATGTAATATTGCTTTATGATAAAGTAAAATACAGTTGAAGCCAAAACATGGATTGATAAACATTATTCCAAGAAAACCAACAGTGGAAAAGTGCTCTGCAAAGTTTAACTAAGATGACATGAGCATTCAAGACGATGAACGCAGTGGACGGCCGAAAGAGACTATCATGGTTGAAAACATTAAAAAAGTACACAAACTTGTTTTGAATAATTAAAAATTAAATTGATTCATATAGCTGAAACCCTGAAGGTATCGAGGAAATATGTTGGTTTTATTTTGAGGGAATAATTGGACATGCCAAAGATGTGGGCGAAATGGATACAGCGCTTATTGACTCTTGATCAGAAAGAACAACGAGTAGATAATTCTGAGCACTGTTTTGAGATAAGTAACCGTGATAAAGCCGAGGTTTTCGTCGATACATCATAATGGATGATACATGGATTCATTACTACACTCCAGAAGGCAACCGAATGGACTGAATGAGGTGAACTACATCCAAAGCTTTCAAGAACGTCGCTTCCAGCTAACAAGGTTATGGCAACTCCTTTCTGCAATGCGCAGGGTATGATATTCATCGACAACCTCAAAAACGGCCATACTATAAACAGCGACCACCACATTGAACTATTGGATCAATTCAAGGACCAAATCACGAAGAAACTTCCCCATTGGAAAAAAAGGAAGTGCTGTATCATCAAGACAATGCACATTGCCACAAATCAATTAAAACAATGGCAAAATTGTATGAATTAAGCTTCTTATGACTTCCCTATCCACCTTATTCTCCAGACATTGTCCCCAGCGAATTTTTTCTGTTTTCAGACTTGAAAAGAATGTTCGCTGGAAAAAAATTCGAGACTAATGAACAGGTAATCACCAAAATTGAAGCCTATTTTGAAAGAAGAAGAAATTTTATTAAAATTATTGATCGCTATAACCTCTGTAAATCTGAATGAAAAAATTGAATTTCATCAAAAAATGTGTTTTACTATGTTAACCTGGTATTTATCAAGATGAAAAAATAAACTCTACATATTCTGGAGTTTCACAATAAACATGAAGACCACCTAACTACACGGGTCTATAGTTTTTCCATACTATACAGAGTGTTACATATATGTATGTCACAACATGAGTGCAATTCTAAGGAAAAAAAGTTCATGTGAACATAGGTCCGCAAAAGCTTCGTTACGAAGGGTGTTTAAATTTTCGGTAAAAATTAATTTTTTCTTCAAAACAGTTTTCGAGGTATTCAGCCAAAATTTGGAATGCAATCTATTTTTTACAGCCTTCATCATTACACGTCTTAGATTTTAACTGAAATTCACAAGGTGTTTTCTTTTCCGAGGCCATGTCTACTCTTGCCCTTTCAAACCTTTTTGAAGTACGCCACAGATCAGCGTGCAATCAATTTTCGTCATCTTCGTTTAATTTAGAAATACTCGATAGGTATGCCCAAAACTTGCTTTTATTTTAATAGCCCGTCTTCTGAGACTCAACTTATACTTATTCAATATCAAACTAAAAAAAGAACAATTAAAAAGTAAATAAATTGCTAGAATAGTCCTTCACCTGCAAGAATACAGGCCTCTGTCCTTCTTTACATATTATCACGTTCTCTGTGAAATAATCCTGGCGTATTTCTCATCGTGTCATAAGAGGTTATTATTCGATTTCTCAATTCTTCTACAGTGTTCACTGCAGTGGTATAAACTAAACTTCTGAGATATCTCTAAAGAAAAAGTTCAAACTATTAAAGTGTGGGGACCTAGGAGGCCATGGTTCTGGCCCACCCGGACCTATCCATCGGTTGTTGAATGTATTATTCAAGAATTCCTCAACTTCTCCAATGATATGTGCTGGTGCCCTGTCAAGCCTGAACCACATTATGTTTGTCACCAAAAGTGGCACATCCTCGAGCAATAAAGGGTACTCCTCCTCAAGAAATTGCCCATAAGTGAGACCGTTTAGTCTGTTAGGCAAAAAAATTGGCCCAATCAAATAATCGCCAATTATTCCGACCCAGACATTTAGTGAAAATTGTTCTTGATGGTGAGATTCTTCAATCAAATAGGGGTATTCCTCAGCCCAATAATGATAATTTCAATGAAATAAAACTAAAGTATTTAAATTTTCACTATATTAATAAAATGAAAATCTAAATACTTCAGTTTTATTCCATTGAAAATATGTATATCGATTTTCATCAAGTAACGACCTCCTCAATCAAATCATTAATGATTATTGTGAAAATTTGTGATAGCAGTTCTTGAAAAGTTTGCTTCGTCTGTGATCATTATTTCACTATCAAAATGAGCATTTCTCTAAGAACCATCGGCAGAAATTCAGTTTTGAAGGAAAATCTAGAGGAAGTAAAGTTTGGACGCGTAGAATATGAAACGGGTACAATAAAAGTCATGGAGAATCCTCCAAACTAGAACATATTCAGCTGATTTCCAATTTTTCTTGTACTCACATGAGGATTCGAATCAATACAATTCAAAACTGCTTCCTCAATATCTGGAGTTCTCATAGTTTGAGTTGCACCTTTTAATTTATTATTTGCAGTAAAAGTACCGATTTCCCTCAACCTTCTGTGGATATTTGAAAATGTTCGCCTGTCTGGTGTTACTCGATTTGGAAAGCGCACCTGATATAATAACCAAGCTTCTGTTGTGTTTCCGTCAGCCAGACCTTACATGTAATGGATCTCAGCCAATTCGGCATTAGTAAAATTAGCCATTTTTTCTTACAGTTCTTGAAACTAATTGTTAATTTAATAAACAATTCGAGCAGATAACTGTCAAAATAAATAAATAAATGAAGAAAATCGAAGCCTACTAGTATTTTTTTCAATTAGAAGTGCTTTCAATTCAGCGAATGCATACAATCGTTCAATAATTTTTTGCTCAAAAACGGTAGGAGATACGAAAAAATTGCAAGTGTCAAAAAAGTTTCTGAATTTAACGAAGATTACGAAAATTGATTTTGAGCTGATCAGTGGTGTATTGGAAAAAAGTTTGAAAGGGCAAAAGAAGTCATGGCTCCGAAAAAGAAAACAGCTTGTAGATTCTAGTTAAAATTTAGGACGTCTAATGATGGAGGCTGTAAGAAATAGCCTGCATTCCGAATTTGGGCTCAATTTCTCAAAATCTGTAGGAGTTTTGAAAAAAAAACAATTTTTTCCGGAAATTTCAACACCTTGTAGCTCCGTAACGAAACTTTTGCGGACCTATGTTTATATGAACTTTGTTTCTTAAAATTGCACGTTGATTTACCCCCTCAAGTTGTGACATACTATTATGTAACACCCTGTATAGTCTTATTTCCCATTGCCTGAAACGATTCACAAAGAGAAACAAGAATATCTTCCCGATCTATGAATTCAATCATTCTCCAATGTGAAACATATTCCGATATTTAGATATTTAGCCTGAAGAAATTGTAAATCAACATTATACTACTGAAATTACAGACTGTTCAGTAGGTGAAACCACGTCCAAAATGATTTATTTATCTCCTTTACTTATCTTATTACTTTATACACTGAACCATAAATTACCAATGAAACCACCGGCACAGTCGAGAATTGCACCAGTTCTTGGTGTTGAGCATAATGATATTCAACTAACTAATTGGTTTCTGCCAATTGGAAAACACATCCTCAGGCGCATTGTTATAAATTGTACGTTTCAATTACCAAACAATCAGTACCCGGGAAACTAATTATAATCTGTGGATCACGCAGACGTTTCCTGAATTACCTCGACTGATTACGTGGTGTAAACTACTTCCTGGTTAAATTGGGGAAAATATTGATTTTACGTGTCTGGTTGCAGAAGCTTTTCTGCTGGGAGAATCGAATTTTAACGCTCTCAGCAGCGTCTTATAAGCATAATGTTTCACACTTAATGAGTGACCAAAGAGACAATATCATTCAAGATACAGTGATGTCTTCTTATAACGAACTTCAAGGAACCAGTGAAGCGGGTTCACTTCAAGCGAAGTTCGCTATAAGTGAAAAGAAATTCAAGCAGTTTTAATTGCAATATCTACTACTCAGAAAAGCACAAATTTTTATGCCATGAAATATAATACAGTGTGTTCCAACGAAAATTTGACCCCCCCTCTAACTCCGAAATGAGTAACATTAGCGAAAAGTTTTGACCAAGACACGTCGATTTTTTTGTTTCTGAGG
Organism: Cryptolaemus montrouzieri; assembly: GCA_013387265.2. Classification (NCBI taxonomy): domain Eukaryota; kingdom Metazoa; phylum Arthropoda; class Insecta; order Coleoptera; family Coccinellidae; genus Cryptolaemus; species Cryptolaemus montrouzieri. The sequence continues at coordinate 7,610,032 of JABFTP020000124.1, forward strand.
GGGAGCATTTTCGAAATAATTCGAAACTTCTCAGATCAACCCCCACCCCAGCAACCCTAACTTTGAAATTCATCATAGGGAATAAGGGTCGAGTGGCACCTTACTGAAAAGGTCTGTCAATTCTCCACCTTGATTTGTCATTTTAGAATTTTAAATTAACATACAGGGTGTCCCAACCAAGGGTGAAGTTGAATTCCTGGAAATCCCAAATACTAAATGAAATAGATTTATTTTGGCATAATGCAAGCGCAGGTTTATGCTCGGTCTAGAAAAACGACCTACACTTGTGAATTTGGAGTTGGTGCAATCAACCCCTATTTCCAGCATCCCCAACTCAAAAATCATTCGATCGATAATAGGTCAAGTGGCACCTCGTTGGAAAGGTACTGCAATTTCTCTTCGAATTTGGTATTTTCGAAATTCAGAATCATCATACAGGGTGTCCCGAAGCAGGAACATTGAAAATCCAAATAACTTTTGAAACTGGTTCATTTCGGTATACGAGAACATGTTTGATCCGAGAATAGGACTTTCTTGTGTGGTTATAGAATTTTTGCAATCAACCCTTCCATTCAGCATCCCCAACTTGAAAATCATACAAATAATTCAAGTGGCATATCTTCAGAAAGGTTTTTGAATTCCAGAATGATTAAAGCATTTCATTCAGTTCGGCTCTCCATACAGGATGTCGCTTTCGAAAAATTCAATATCGTCATTTGAAATTATCAACTAAAATTAATTCGAAACTGTTAAAAGTATTGGGGTACGATGTGTTGAGCATCAATTACGAAGAAATAAAGCTGATTTCTGCATTGAAAATGTTCACATTTTTTCATTTCCATCTGGCGTGCAGTCATCTGTTATTTCTCATTTTGCAATGAAATATTATTATTATTCAGATCAGTTCCTCATTATTGTTGTTGTTCGTCAGTTGAAATTAATCTGAAAATGGTTTATTCCACTGAGGAAAGGGTCGAAATTGTATCGACGTATTTTCGAAATAACAGTTGTGCCAAAGAAACGGCAAGGATATTCGATAGGAACCATCCTGAAAGAGAAAGGAGTCAGTCACCAGTACGTTAAATATTTGGTTGACAAATTCCTAGCTACGGGTTCGGTGGCAAACAAAAACATGAAGTGGCATGTCCTGTCAGAAATGAGGCAACGGAAGTGGCAGTAGTGGGTCATCTACAAATGGAGAATACAACTTCGATCAGAAAACTATCTCGTCTGACTGGTGTATCAGCTACAACTGTCCATAGAATCGTGAAACATCACAAATTTCACCCCTACAAGGTAAAATTAGTGCATGAAATAAACGAAGATGATCCAGATCGTCGTTTACAGTTTTGTGAAAATCTAAGTTTACGATTCGAAACGGTATTTTTCATTCAGAATGAGAAATTTGCCACCAACCTAAGTAGCAAGGGCAGTTACATTGATCGAGGAAGGGCGCACCTACCGCTCAGTCGGTACCATGTTGGGTGTCTCGACATCGGTTATCCATCGAATCTACCGACGTTACAGGGAAACTGGATTGTACGTGAGGAGGCGAGGACAAGGAAGAAATCGGACAACTCGCGCTATATATGACCGTTTCATGGTCAATCAAACCATAAGACATCCTCGTCTTACTGCTGTTCAGGCACGTAACCTTTTACAAGCAGTGGATAACATTAACGTCAGTGTGAGGACAGTCAGAAGACGATTAAATGAAGTTGGTCTGAAATCATACGCGCAAGCAAGAGCACCAAGACTCGATAGAGCCCATCGGGTAGCAAGATTGGCGTTTGCTAGGGAACATGTAGCATGGACAATCAATCAGTGGAGACGAGTTTTATTTAGTGATGAGAGCCGATATTGTGTGAATTTCGAGGATGGTAGAGATTGAATATGGAGGCATCGAGGGGAACGGTACAATCAAGCGAACTTCGCAGGAACTGAGCAATACGGTGGAGGGTCAGTTATGATCTGGGGTGGCATATGCTTGGGAGTACGAACAGAACTGGAGATTATTGGCAATGGATCACTTAATGCCCATCGGTATATAACAGAAATCTTGGAGCCCCATGTTGTGCCTTTTGCTCCTTACATAGGGGAAAATTTCCTTTTTATGCACGATAACGCGCGCCCTCATACTGCGCGCATAGTGATAGAATATCTCAATGAAGTTGGGATCACACGAATGGACTGGCCGTCGCGGTCACCGGATTTAAACCCGATCGAACACGTTTGAGACATTCTTGGAAGAAGGGTTCGACAACGGAATCCAGGCAACGTTGAAGAGCTGACATTGGCTTTGGTGGAAGAGTGGGACAACATACCTCAACAGATGATAGACAACATCATTGGGAATATGCGAAATCGTATGCGCGCTGTAATAAGAGCTCGGGGGGGTCATACTCGCTCCTAAAATCAAATGTTTTTTTTGTGGGTCATCATGAACATTTTTCTCAACATGTTCATTTCATTTCACGAGTGTATCGCCAGGATACACACCTGCTCTCAATTTTGGACAGGAATGATAATTATTATAGAGTGTCACACATAAAATTTCAAAAATAAATGTGCAAAATCAACGATTTTTCCAGTGTACTTCGAGTTCTCCCGGAGCGTAAAATTGGCCAGTGAATTTCAAAAATTTTCATTTCGTTAGATTCCGCTTCTCTTATTTTGATTTTATTTTTTGGCTAACCTCCGATGTTATGCACCTACGCAAGATTAAAAATAAATTCTTGAAATTTGTGACTTTTCGCTTCAAATTGGATATCTCTTGTAAAAATAGAGATAAATGCATAAAACAAGGAGGGCGTTACTGTAGGAAGATGTGTCTTGACAGACCATGATATTGTACGTTTTAACTCGGACCACGAGTTTCCACAGGGTGTTACGAATTTTTGACAAAAAAAAACACTTTTAGTTTTGCCCCCGTATAAAATTTTTTTTCAATTTTTTTTTTGTTTTCTCTTATAATTTCTACAAAGCAGAAGAACTGATCTATAACTTGCCGAAAAAATCATCTAAATCGGTTGAGAAAAATATATTGAGGAAAAATATCGGACTTCGAATTTGGTTAAATTTTCGAGTGTTTCGCTAATTTTGCCTCCGAGTGTAGTTAATTTTGTGTGTGTAGTTATACTACACACTAAATCTGATTACCTAACCGTTGAAACATTCAACTTTTAATAATAAATTGATTTTTTCAAACATTTTATCAACGGAGAAAATTCGATTTTGAGTACCTTCTTTTCACGAGTTCTGCATTTTTTTAGTATGTATATTATTGGTTAGTTCATCAGAATAAGATCTACACAATAATAATTTCTTTGACATTTTAATTTCATATAACTACTGAAGGCTGTGTACGTACCCGAAAAAGCTCAACATTCTTTTGAGGACTCTACTTTGATACCAAATATTGTTAATGAATTAATGTAAAATTAAGTAAACAATTTTTTGTAAATTTCAAAGTATTGAAATAAACATGTAAGTTACGAAACGATTGCCTATTATTTTCTTGTTGAAAAACATACGAAAAAATGTCTAAATTTCGGCCGTCAGACCGGTCTATTACCTTATGGAACTTCAATTCGTACTTCAGATTCAAGTTCGTTTTGACCGAAAGTTAATAGCTTCTTCTCCTGGGATGTCAGGTTTAAGACTGAGAACGAACGAACTATTTTGTCCTCAAAATGCACCTGTTTAAAGGATGTTGAGCATTTACAATGAAAAATTTCCTTGATATTTTTACACTAAAGAGCAGTTTAGTTTTTTCCTATATACTCAATAATATAATATATATTATAATAATCATTATAAGAGAGAACTGGATGATATTCAAAGGCAGACCCGAACGATGCTGACAAAGTACAACAACCATCATCCAAAATCGTCTGTGATACGAACAACTTTGAAGCGGAAAGAAGGAGGACGCGGATTAATAGATATTGTCAGTTTACACACTGAACAGATAAAAAATCTCAGAGAATTCTTCTCAGCAAAAGCTCTCACTTCTGACCTCCATAGAGTGGTATCGTTGGCTGATAAGGGATACACCTCTAAATCTTGCTACCAGAGATGACCTTCTGAATCTACCATTCCTGAAAAACAAGAGCAATGGTTAAGAAAGAAATTGCATGGACGACATCACCATGAGATTAATCAACCACACATCGACAAAGAAGCCTCCAACAAATGGTTGGTGAAAAGAGAATTATTCGCAGAAACAGAAGGATTCCTTATGGCCATCCAAGACCAAGTGATCGCTACAAACAATTACAAAAAATTTATTATGAAGGACGGAACATTACAAACAGATAAGTGCAGAAAATGCCATATAAGATCGGAGACTATACAGCATATTACGTCCGGATGCGAACAACTGGCCAATACGGAGTATTTTCACAGGCATAATCAAGTGTGCAACATTATCCACCAGAAACTTGCACACAAGTACGGACTTCTGAACACCTTCCAGCCATATTACAAGTATCAACCGGCACCCGTATTGGAAAATGACTCTATCAGATTATACTACAATAGGCCTGTTATCACTGACAGAATGGTGACGAATAATAGGCCGGACATAGTGGTGTATGATAAGAGAGCCAGAACAGCAATGCTGGTGGATGTCGCCATACCGAATAATAACAACGTGCTGAATAAGTTCCAGGAGAAAAAGTCCAAATACACCTTGCTATTGAGATCAAGCAGATGTGGCACCTCGAGAAAATAGATATTGTTCCTGTCATCGTATCCTCGACTGGGTTAATACCCAAAACTTTGCATGATAGCCTTAAGAAATTAGAATTGCATAAGAATACCTATATAGAAATGCAAAAAGCTGTAATTCTTAATACATGTAGGATAGTTAGGAAATTTATGTCAAGTATATTGTAATCGAGCCTATTCCCTTTGATTGCTGAATCTGGGAAAGGTGAATTATATCCAGCTGAGATAGTGCATAATCATTAAATTCTGTTTCTCTATTTTCGCACGATGAAAAATACTCAAATCTACTGTGTTTGGGCTACACACAACCAAATTTATTTGGAATCACCCGATATTTTGTATATTACCTCAATAAATTAAGGTTTATTTTAAGCATGAACTAAATAGAAGAAAATGAGAAACACTTTCCGCGTGTAGTTAAAAGATGGAAAATTGTTTTCTCACGGAGTAGGTGTTGTTTTCTCGACCTCAGTAGCTTATATCACCTCTTTTCGCCCTGATACAAGCCTGAATCCGTCTGGATATGCTTTCATTTCCTCTGGAGTGATATTCTGCCACTCTTCTGTGGCGGTTTGGATGAGATGTTCTTGAATTATCCTGGCACGATCTCATTTTCCTTTTGAGATTATCCTATAAATGTTCAATAGGATTTAGGTCTGGAGAACAAGCCGGCCAGTCCAAAATACCGATCCCCTCTGTTTCAAGATAATGTCGCGAGAGGTGGCTGGTATACGGAGAAGCATTATCTTGCATGAAAGTGAAATTCTCACCGTGGGCACCTCGCCACTGTCTCACTGTCTCAGAATTTGTCTTGCTGCTCAGAGTCTAGCTTGTCATCCACGACCCCTTAAAACCCGAATCCGGCGGTCATCTGATCGAACACCAATTCTGGTCTCATCCGAAAAAAGAACATTTCGCCAATTCCCAATATTTCAATTTTGGTGCTCGATACGCCAATTAAGTCAATTTTTTGTTGTCTGGTTAGCTGTGGAACTCTTTAGGGCCTTCTGTTGTATAAACTCCGCGAACGAAGTATTTGACGTATCGTTTCCACTGATACACTGATGCCTGTTGCTTTCAGAAATTGCCTTTGGAGTATGGAGTGCGACGCACTAGGGTCTCTTCTTGAAATTTGTCACAAAAAGCGGTCTTGTTCTTCAGAAGTGATCTTCCTACGACTTCTTCTAGGCCTATTTTGCAGAGATTGCAGCTTCACGTATCGAGCGTAGGTTTCTGAAATCACCAACTGTGATACCCCCATTGTGGCCGCTATATCCCTCTGCGTAATCCCTTCTTCAACGAGACCAATTATTTGACTCCTCCGCACGTTAGACAATCCAACGTAAGGCATTTTCAATTTTGATTATAGGCTTTTTAAATTTTGAAATTCACAGTTTCAAATCTCAATGACGACTGAGTACAATATCCCGATGATAATTCAACATTTCTTATCATACTATCCAGATTTTTACAACTAAAATCTTCATTCTTCACAAGTAGTCAAAGATCCATGAGAAACAATCAATGATGTGAAATACCGAGTGATTCCATATAAATTTGGTTGTGTGTATGTAATGAATTTTGTTTGATTTTCCTTATTCATTTCAATAATAATGTTGGATATAATTTAGAGTTGAATAAAGAGTTATTTTACCTGATTTGACTTCCTATCCAGTGATTTTTTTAAATTCTTTCTCCGGCTAGAGTAATTGCCCTGGCATTAGGCTTTGAACCTTTGAAAGTTTGGGTTCAGAAGTAGGTTCTTGCTACTATAAAATACAAGAATGCCACTCGGTAGGCAAACTTGGAAGATAAGGGCATATAATACTAAAACACCGACAAAATAGCGTCAGGTCGTTTAAGGAAAATTACTTTTGATTCCACTAAATGTATGAAATGAACAGTTAATCATATCTTCGCCGATAACCTATTTGGAGACTATTGCCTATTTGGATGTCTATCTCTCAATTAAACAGATTAATTGAATCTTATTTACATAACAATTCGCGAAATAGTTCTTCTTTTTTATATTAAGACATTGTCTTATTTTCTGTTTACTTAGTTTGTAAGGGATAACAACTTCCAATAGTTTCGCCATTCTTATCCTGCATCCGAATATTTATTCTTCATAAAAAAAATTGTGTGTATTTACTCTTGAATCCAGCTTATGTTCGTAACTTAAAAACTGCTTCTTAAAACAAAAAAATACTTACATTCGTCCCTCTCTGGCATATTGGCAACTACTCTTCTGTTCTCAATTCTTAGAGGGAACGACGACGTATACAAAGTCAGAGTGGCCGATCTGATATCAACTCGTGGACAGAAAGCCGACACGACGACAAAGTTGGTTACCTGAAAGAATAAATACAGTATAAGCTCCTTATTCGAGGTGTATATGTTCCGTAAATAAACCGCAAATACAGAAACCGTGAATATGCAATGGTAACTTATTTGACACCAAAAACATTCTGTAAAAATCTAGCCAAGTCTAAGGTTCTTTACTGTGATTTCTTCATCATTATAGTTAATGTTGTGTGACTTGGCCGTTGAACAATCTTTATACGTTAGTTGGTAGGTATTGGTTATTAGACGTAAGTGTCTTATTTTAGGCTGTTGTTGATTGTGCAACACATGCATTCAGCATTGACAATGCTGACTTCTGCTCCCTTCTATTTGAAGCGTCAAATCGGCCATCGATCCAACATAAAATAGATTAGAAGTCCGTCTTTATTGGAAATATTTTTTTACACTGTTCGTTTCAGGCTCGCCTATACATAAGTATTATTGAAATACACAGTTTTATCAAGCCTACAATCAACTGATTATTCAATCAACGTTTTTCAAATGGCGATTTTCCATTGTCAATAGGAAGCGGTTTTGGGGACAGACTGGTGCAATGGCGTCATGGAGTACCTAATTTTGTACCTTTCAACGGCCACGACTTCGTCTAGATTTCATTATTTTTTAGAGATAAACAAGCAGCTCCATCGAGACTTGGCTAGTTGTTTACAGAATGTTTTTAGTGGGATTTCACTTTTTTTGTAGAGACGTGGGCAACAATTTTTTTTTCTTCTAAGGAGTAGTTTTTTTAATATTACAAATCTTTCTTTTCTTTTTTCGGTCCTGATTCTTGTACATTAGCAACAGTTTTTCGTATTATCCATTCTTCTCGTAAACTTGTAAATAAGTATAAAAGCCAGTCTAGTCTCATCCATACCCAATTTATCGATGAGCCGATAAGATACAATATAACCGATTTTTCCAATACTCTCGATGTCTTGTTTCAGATCAGGTCTCAGCACCCTTAGGCAACTCCGACCACAACCCTTTTTTCTGTAATAGTGATCCAACGCCTTTCAAGAAGAAACGGCGTTACAACGGAGCCAGCTGGAAGGAGCTGAGTTTTTATCGTCTATTCTCTTGAATAACAGCTGTTTCTCGATTCCTGACATCAATGAATGCACTGAATCTGTATCTCTACATTCTAAACTCCACGAGGAAAACATCCGCACAAAAGCCTATGTTTACTAAGAATTTCCAAAAAGCTGTCACAGTTAAAAACAGAGCTTATAAGAATGAAAGAAACTCCAAAAGATGACACTTAGGCTGAATATGTGCGTTTCTGGAATATTTTTAACCCAACAATTGATAAAGCGAAAACCTACTTCAATGAAAGAATAAAGAATAGACTCATTGAGCAGATCAGTGGAGCTCGTCAGTTCTGGTCTATAGCGAAGGCATTCAGCAACAACTTCCTACCTTCGATTAGAGTAATGGTTTATCACATCATCGCCTGAAGCGAAGGCAGATCTCTTTGCAAAAACGTTTTCGCAAAATTCTATCTAAGATACATCAAACGCAGTGCCATCAAGCATTCCACATGTTCAATCGAATATGTCTGAAGTAAAATTCAGAGTTCGTAAGGTAAGGCGCCCATCTTACAACTGAATTGTAAGAAAGTATGGGCCTTGATGGAATGCTAACAAACGTTTTGAAAAAATGTGCTCTAGCACCTGTTCTTAATCGTCGTTTTCAGATTTCATATGAGAGCCATACATATCCGAAGTGTTGGAAGGTTGCGAGAGCACAACCGATTCCAAACAAAAGGAGAAAATACCTAACCCAAAATTATCGTCCAATCGCATTGTTGCCCATTAAGTCGAAAGTCATGGAAAAAGTGATAATCGATCAGTTCATAAGATATCTCGAGTTACAGGGTATCATTAGTGATCAACAATATCTCCTTGCAGACGTTATGCATTTTTAGACATCAACAACTCAAAGGCATTCGATGGTCTTGGGTACACAGCCTTGATGAATAAACTAATCGTTTATGGACTTTCCAAACAACTTCCTGGATGGATTAGTAGCTTTCTCCACTATAGATCGATTCGGGTGGTAGTTGATGGCGCAACGAGTGAATCGTTTCAGCCTAATGCAAGAGTACCCCAGGGCTCCATACTCTTGCAAACTTTTTACTGTTACAGATCAATCTCCACTCCACCGGAAACAGTTTTGCTTCAATTTTATTTAAATGCATATTAAAAGTAGAAAAGGGGGCGTTCGCCCAACAGTGACTGTGGGACACTATAGGCTAGATTAAATTAGAAGATGTGTTCCACTACGCTGGATTTTGCAATGACAGTCGATTTTTTTTAGCTGAGACCAGCTGAGAGTTCTTCATCAGATACTTCAGACTTTCGATTTTTGACATCAAATGAAGCGGCGCGCCAAGTTGAATATTTTTTGTAAAGGCGGTATGTCGATCTCTAATAGTTTGCTTGGGCTTTCATGTTTTCTAATCAGGGTCACCATGTACTCCAGATCTCCGGTTATACTAGTTTTTATAGTTTTTCCCTTATGTTGACATTAAACCCTAACTCTGTACCAAATTACAACTATCAGAGTTTATGGGAAGTACTAGTTCTATTCTGATGATCATGAGTGAGTGAATGTCATAAGTACGAAATTTTGTTGTCGCTTAACTTCGGAACTAAATGACCTATAGACTTGAAATTTCGGATTTTGATTATGTGATTATAGCTTACTGGATGACGAAAATTTCTGCGGTCTGGTCTTATCCAGAGTAAAGAATGGTAGGGTAGTATTTGCTTCGCGCTCGACTTGGCAAGAGTACTGCCGTGCCCCCTAATGGAATCAAAGGCGTTTTAAGGTGACAAAATCAAAAATAAATATATAAAAAAGTCAATTTAATTGAAGTTCTTGACTATATTGCTCAATCATCATCTCTAGGCTTAGGCAATAGTTTAAAGAATTTGTTAATTTTTTTTTCTGGTATTCAGCAGTGATATTAGCAATTTGCCTCTCAAAAACAAGTCTTCGTTCCATAGACAGATCATTTTTCACCAAGAAATCACAAAGCTCATTTGCCCTTCTTAAGTCTTCACTAAGATTTTTCGAATTACATTTCTCGCTTCCAGTGGTTGTCGATTCAATAGGCTGTGAATTCAACATTTCCTCCAAGTCAGTTTCAGTCAAATCTTTATCTTGCGATTCAAGCGAATCCTGATTCTATCTGTTGGAATCCATATCGTCCTGTTACAACCAGGTAAATCCGAATCATTCGTCCTTATGATAGCGCAATACGATTGTACCGTTTTCTTTTTTATGTCATTAAATCTATATAAACATAAATCGAAGTGTCACAAAGATACTAGGTACTTATGGAAAACATAGTTACTAATCCTTTGCCTCAAATCCAAACCTTCAATTACTATATTTCATCCTATTGTTCAGATTCCAGGGTATTCTTGAAAATTTGAATTATAGAAAGAAAACAATAGTACTCATTATGAAGGTTCAGTCAGAAAACCCCCTGCCTCGAAAATTTTCTGTAGTCCAACTGATGATGAGTCTTTGACTCACTTCTTGTTAAAAGAAATTGAAATGATCGAGTACCTTGAAATGCCATATGCCTAAGAGGAATAATTTTCTCACAAAGCCCTAATAGCTACTTGATATTTCATTGCAGAACGTATTTGATTGTTCTTCGTGCATCTTATAAGAATTTCAACCGCACAGATTTTCTTGTATGTTCTTTCAGAAATTGAAAAGGAAATTTCTAAGATTTCGTACCTCAAAAAAAAACTCTTATAGAATCACTTTGTTTTCCATTTGTTAGTCATAATCGAAGAACGTACAGAATAGAGGTAGGTATACACCAAGGATATTCACCCACGTCAAGAAAAATGAGTATAGACAAACAGAATTACCCTGCAATCTTGTAACTGAAACTAAGTAATACCAGTAATTCCAAAACAATAAAAGACAATAACAATATTCTAAATACTTCTACGTTCCTAGTTGTTAATTTCAATGTTGGGGTACATAAAATATACTTTCATATCTGCAATAAGCACGCAAGAACTTTAATTGACGTCATTTGAAACGCTCGCTTGCCTCCAAAACATTTCTAATATTGCAATTGTACACACACATAACCATCCTCAAATTATCTGTTTGACTTGAAAATATCATGCTTAAGTGATAATTATAAACAATAAAAATTATCGTACGGTAATAAATACAAAACTGGCTGACGTCTTCGTTTTTAGAAGAATTCAATTTAGCAACCAATGAACAAACGCGTAGGCTCTGAAGGTATAATGCATATAATTCTTACTGACTGAGTGTATTATCTGATGTTCGACTTATAAGGTACTAAATATAAAAGATACCATGGCATCAGGGCCGTCTGGATGCTCATTTTCGAGAAAAGTCTGTTTTTAAATTGACGAAAAATTGTGCTACATGTACAACAGATACATTTCCTATATTTCACACCTATCAACTTTCATCATGAGTTCACAAGTTTAAGTGATGATAACTTTGAATTTTTAAATACAACTGTTGTTTGTTTATAATGATTTGTATTATGGCTGAGGCAAGGTAAGAACTTAATAAGTTATTAGAATTCAGCTTCATGGTAACTGAAGAAGTAGTTAAAAATCATCAATGAGGTAATGATCAGTTGACCTTCTTACCTAGATCATGCTACTTGTAAATGTGAATTATATTCCGTGATGGTTGATCAATCAAATATATATATATATATATATATATATATATATATATATATATATATATATATATATATATATATATATATATATATATATATATATATATATTGATTGCTCGTGAAATTGCACCACCTAGATTCTTGATTTTGGGGTGAATCACTCCCCTTCTTCCGGTTTCAGATTCTTTCTGTAATTTCCTTTAATATTTTCCTGTCTAAAGACTTTTCTTCCTATCCTCTGATTCCTGCCCTACTGATATCACCCTATGTAGCCACCTCAACCTTGGTCTACCGCCTCTTCTTCTTCATCTTGGTTCCCATTCTATTGAAGAAAATATTATTGAACCTGCATTCACTCTCCACACAGGTCCCAACATTTCGCTCTTTGTTGTTCGATTTTCTTTACCACATAATCATCACCCAGTTTTTCATTAATCTCATCATTCATTCTCATTCTGAATTCGTTGTGCCCAATTTTAATAGGACCTAATATATTCCTCAGTATTTTTCTCTCTGCAATTTTAAGCCCTTCTTCTTCCTTTTTCATCATAGAGATAGTTTCTGCCGCGTACATCATACTAGGCCTATCGTTATCTTATATATATTCATCAGTGTTTTCTTCTTTAAAATCATATTTTTCAGTAGTTTTTTATTTGCGTACATAGCTCTATTAGCCGCTATGATTATCTCCTTTATTTTTGTTGTTGTTTTTCCGTCATTTGTTATCGTTACGCCTAGATATTTTATACTTGTCACTTCTTCGAATTCATACCATGTGATCTTCAGGTTTGCTGATCCAATTCTTCTCCCCATTCCCATAATTCCTACTCTTTTCCCTTCATCGATTATCTTGTTCATCATTTCTCTCTCCAGTTCTACATTCTTGGCTATTAAAACAATGTCATATGCATAGGCTATTATCTGTTTTCCTCCAGTTCTCAGTTTACCTCTACCAGTTTTTCTCACAACGTATTCGAGTACAATGTTGAATAGAGTCACTGATAGAGCATATCCTTGTTTGAGTCCTTTATTGAACGTAGATTCATCTGTTTCTCCTTTCTCAGTTTTTATTCTTGTTTTAGTTTCTTTCAGTGTCATCCATATCAATCTCTTCATTTTCGCCACTACTCCTGTTCCTTCTAAGATGTGCTTGAACTTGTTCCTTCTAATTGACTCGAATGCTTGCATGAAATCAACGAAAAGCACATATATGTCTATTTCGTACGTGTGCGCCTTTCCAATTTGTTTGACTGTATGAATAGCATCTACTGTAGATCATCCTTTAGTGAAACCACACTGTTATTGCCGTATGATTTTCTTTCAACAATGTGATTCCACTATAATTTTGGCATATTTGCTGATCTCCTTTCTTATGAGTTATTATTATCTGCCCCATATTCCACTCCAACGGCATACATTCGTCTCTCCAGATCCTCCCCACTAACAAGAATATACTCCTTTTCAATTTGTGGCCACCATATTTCATCACATCCATATTTAAATTGTCACTTCCTATCGCTTTTTCGTATCGACCCCTTTCAGTTCCTCCCACGATGGTTCTTTTATATCGTCATCTCCTATGTTTTCAATCAAATAAGGAACAAAAAAAAGAGTATGGTTCTAGACATTCTGTGGCTTTTAAAAGAGTTTGATTATGATATGTATAAGTTCACACATGCTCACACCCAAGGCATAATAGATATTCCATTATGGAACCGTCGTCCTACAGTTAACAGCTGAGCAGACATACAACATTAAAGCACAAGTCAGAAAGTAGTTTGTCCAACTACATCCCAAGCTACGCGTACAAAAGCCACTAAAGCAATGGAGATGATTTGGTGTTTGCTGCCATTCTACTTCCAGAGGAGGTGGCTTCAGAAACGACCTAGCGCTTGCAAACTGTGGATAATCTATCGGATGCGTGCAGGGGCAAGTGAAAGGATGTCTATGATACAATTCTTATACGTCAAGTAGGAACTAACATCAGACAACAACCCGTTTGACATACGATGAAAATAAGACCACTTTGACGATACTATCAAAATTCGCATAGACGATTCAAATAACAGACTAGGAGCAAAAAATAAGGTTTATTTGAAATCCACAACCTACAAAAAGCATTGACAGACGTGGCAGTGTCTTCCATACAGATCTGGCCAGTCTCACCATGGTCGCAGTATAAATAACAAAATCACTAGTGTTTACACTGAGAATAGAAAATATCTTTGAGGAGATGTCTAATATGAGAACGTCGTCTAACAATAACATTGCTCGCTTCCACAACAACATTTTTGTGTGTTGGCTAAAAGGAAACAAACAGGATACAAAACCTCGAAGACCATTCTCGATAAGCTAACCTGGGAATTTCTTGAGATTCTTAACATAAAAACCCCATATAGCAATGTTAATGACAGGTATATTACCTAAATCACTCAGGAAACTTCTATATGCAGTAGGAAAAATCGTCAGCACTACCGCATATACGATGAAGATGAATGTGCTTTCAATTCCCTCTCCTTTAAGGAGTTGGGATGGCTAAAATCTTTCATTCTGCAAGAAGGAAATGAGGCACAAGAGGCCCATTGAGACCCAGGTGCAGCAGCTTAAGGCAAGCTTCTACAGTTATACATACTACGATAATATTTCATACTCCAAAGTATCTTACAATATTTATTAACGCAGACACAAAATAAGACCAAAATGAATCGTTCTCAATGTATATAAAATCAAAATTGAGATAGCTTCTTCTTCAAAAAGCACAAGATATTATATATCGAGCTTTGACGAGCTCATTCAGATCAAGAAGATCCCCTTAGGCAGATAACCGAACGAAAACTGTGAAACTCACTACACTTGACAGCTATCTACTACCAAGTGGACCAAACAGTAGCAATAAACCACTAGACATCATAAGAGATGATCACATCAGACACTGACATGACATCACATGATGTCATGTCAGTTTACCCCTGCTTTTACTCAGAGAGTATCTGGAGAAATTTCAACTGAACTTTACATTAAACAAGAAACTTCTACAAAAACACCTTGTAGAACTTCTTGAAAATACCAACTATATTTGCTGGTTTTCTGCACTTAAAGTTAACAATTTCATGGCTCATAACATAGTGATATTAAAGAAGGAACTTTATTCTAGACATTACGCTACTTGCAACTGAATAAACAAATTATACCAGGGAAAAATATTTGGAAATTACAATGAGCCAACAACTCAAGAGAGATCATTTCTGCGAACAGTACGATTGAGGTTTATTTCATTACGAATACAGATCAACTACGTCTCAACCTGGTGTATGTTGCCCAGAAGGAGTATTGCCTTCATTGATGTGGAGATTCTCCAATTGTTTATAGGCTAATAATGGATCAACCGTTACTCAACCTCCTCAGTGATGGTTATCTTTATATGAAAGCAGAGCACGCCACCGTTATGGTGATTATCTCGTTCATCATTGAGATAGCCACTCACGATTTACGAAATGCTCCATAAAACCATGTAGTATAATGAGAAGGTTAAATTTCCGATTGTTCATTTATATGTAAAGCTCCATATGAATATAACCAAAGTCATGCTATTGGCTAGGCACGAACACAGCAACTTCCCTTCGTATTTCTCAGATAATCTAACTATTTACTCTCCTACTTGGGAGGAAATGATGCTTGTGATGCCTTAGCTGTAGAAAGAGGTACTTGGCGTTGCCAGGTGGACCGTCAGCTGATGAGAGTATTCCACGAGCCTGGATTTTGTTTCTTTCCGCCTTCTAGTTCTTCAGAGTTTTCACTAGAGTATTTGTAAAAAAGAGAGAGATCAGTAACCAGCATTCTATGAGCGAGAGGTTCGGGATTACGTGTGATCTCTTAGGAGACGCTTTCCAGTCGATGTAATGAATGTTTATGTGCAGCCGTTACACATGGGAACAGAATTCCAGACCAAGTCGCACTTGTGCTTTGTGAAATAGCATCAGCTTAATCCTGAAAAGATAACTGAGGTTAGGAGAAGCAGATTTGGCAATGGCTGATACATGGTTATGCCAGCAAACTCCAGTGTTGACTCTATGTGTTCATTTCTGAGGAAATTCGATGTCTCCATCGGATTTCATTGCACAAGATCGTAACAAATATATTCAAACGTTTGATGAAAGCCGAGTTCCAATCTTTTATTTAGTTCAATTCAAAATCTTGATCTTGTTCTCTCTTCATAAATTTTCTCGGAAGATAGTAACGTCATATTAGTGTCTGCTTGCATTTTTCTTTCCCGACAAATCATGGTAATTCAGTTTCGGCAGCATGTAAGTCTTCATCGTTTCACATGTAAGTCTTCAAAAAAATTATTTCAGTACGTCTCTGCCATCTAGATGCTAAATGTAGACGCCATACGACTTTATAGAGTTGAAATAACGCTACCGCGGCAAGAACTGCAAATTGCAAACTGGTGTGTTTGTTGATCTGATTATTGGTATTATTGTTGGTATTTCCTAATTGAAGCCATGTTTGGTACCTGCCACTTCGGCCCGCGTATTATTGTTGCTCAATAAAATGCTTTGTGCGTGCGATAAGCACTGACACTTTGATTGGCTGAGACTATATGCAAGCCAATTAATAGTACACGTCTAACGGCCTTGAGAGTAAAGCTGTTTGTTTAAAATGGAATGGAAGCTTTTCAGAAATTAAGAGGAAGTTGTGATGCAATTTTATATAATAAGTTGACTGACCTGTATCGATTCTGAAGAAGATTGCTTCATTTATCTATAGATAACTGCTAAATTATTATATAAAATGATTTAGTTAACTCATTCAATTCAACTTTTTTCGTTGTGTGTGGCCATTTTTCACAATTTGTAAATTCAGATAACCTCTTTGTTGTCCTTACCAGTCTGATGAATCTCTTGATGATGTCGAGGGATTTCTTTATTTTTGATCTCTTTATCTAACGGGCATGACGCGGAAAACCTTATGAGCGCCTAAGTGGCTTTGATACTCAAACATATTCTGCTGTTTCATCTTTCATGTCACATCATCGCCATAGCTATCGAGGCTGTTCTATATAGCCAAGGTGGGGTTAGGCCCTTTTGAAAGATCAACAGAAGTGAACTGCTCTACTTATAAGGCTTTATACCGTATAATTTCACGCTTTCGATTTCAGACAGCGGTTGCTAAGTTTGAAGTTTCTTCTTGATCAACCATTTTATACCTTTGTGCAAACGCTTCCAATAGAAATTCCTTAAGTTGATTATGATCCTACTAGCGATGTCTCAGGGTTATCCTCAGCTATATGATTCAAATAATCAGGTATCTATGTAACAGTAACATTGATGCCCTGAGGTTACCTTTGTAGGCAGTACTTATACTCCTGGAATAATTTAAAAGTCGCCTGGTATGATTCCTGTTCTTTACCTGCAGCTTGACTGTCCGAGAGTATAAAAAATAACTTGCTATGGCATTCTAGATTTATAGTGTCGTATTGAGTAATGGTACCTAGTTCAGCTTGGTGGACAATGCAGTGTCTTCCTTATACTTATGGATTTCTCAGGAATTATGCTTTAAATCTCAGCATCAGTACCTTGTTTTGTTTTAGAGTCATGTGTATAGCACAGTTGTCTCCAAATGGAATCAGAAGGGCTTCTCAGTGCACCATTCTGAACTTAGTTCGGGACTGAAACCTTTGGCGTTGAATAACACTGAAAAACACTGTACACCGCTACACTGAAACTTTATTTCGAATTATCGACGCGCATATCGCCATCTAAGTTGGCATCATCAGGAGATGATAGTACACTATTTCTACCTTCACTAAACCCGTTCCGTTCAGCGTACTCTACAGTTTTTTAGATTAGACACGCCCCCTAATAGCGCGTTCAACCAATCAGGATGCTCGATTTGTCAAACGCGTCTAGTGGCAGGGATAGATTAAGTAAAATTATAAAGCCATGTATAAATAGATTTAGTGTACTATCATCTTCTGATGATGCCTATTAGTTGGTGAAACGCGCGTCGAGTATTCGAAATAAAGTTTTGGTGTAGCGGTGTACAGTGTTTTTCAGTGTTATTCAACGCCAGAGGTTCCAGTCCCCAACTAAGTTCAGAAGCGAAAAATTTTGATGTAGTGGTGTACAGTGTTTTTAAGTGTCATCCTTCTCAGTTTAGTATAAGCATGCAGTTCTCTATAACAGAGCTAATGCTGGAGTCATATCTCTGGAAATTCTTCCAGTATCTTAGCACTAGCAATTTGTATGCACATATCCTGGTTTGTTCTGCAATAAATTCATTGAAAGCTGGCAAGTCGAATAGTGTATCGAAACTTTGCTAAGATACTGGAAGAACTCTCTACAGACTACCATACTGCAATTTACAACAAGATTTCATCTTCAACTATCTGTTCAATCCTTCCAATTCTCATCAGAATATAACACCTTTATTTGCGCATATTGCAATCAATTCAACTAACTATGTTTGACTTGAATGTAAATAACTCAACTCTTCGCTTATGATCAAGAGTTAACAAATGCGATACCCACTTAAAATACAACTTATCTGCATAAACAACAGTGTAAACATCTATAAATTGTCGATTACTTGAATCCTAGTACGATCTTTCAAACTCTTGTTCTCTCCAACAGTATTTTTTCTACTCAAACTTCATTATTGAACAACGAAATATGCAACCTTGTTGTTCAAAATTGGATACTTTCAAAAAGAAATCTTAGTCACATGCTAAATAGTCAAAGTGTCAAAACATCTGAAGCAATAAACGTAATACTTTTTGCTAACCTAGTTTCAACAACCAAAATATTCGTGAAAAAAGATGTAATTTCACCAAATTCACATAATGGAATACGTATATTTTATTATATTCCGCATGGGCCTTACGTTTATCCGAATGTTTAGAAGTGAACTGTTGAATATACTTACCGTTATTATTATTATCAGAGTCTTTAGTTGAAGCAGTATTTTCGATTTCCTGAAAAAGAAAAGAAACTGTTTTAATTCAATGAAACATTTTGAATAACACGATTCTTGCTGAAAATTATGATTTCTAATAAGTCATTATTAGAAATAAAGATTGCGAATATTACTACGTAAAGAATATCACTGTTTGACATGGAAAAGTTTATTCAACGTTAAAACTATTTCGAGGTTTCGATCATCATCGGACCAGTATAAGTTTAAAAATACAAAGTTGGCAATTTTCTTATATACGAGGTATGTCCATTAAGTTCGCGGAAGTTGGCAATTCTGCCGCGGTTGATAACTCTGCAGTGTTCATTCGAAACAGAATTCATTTCGGCGTCAGCCTGTGCAAGTTTCGTGTTGTTCAGTTCTTTGTCTTCCTAGAACATCCATGCAAAACACAACAACTTCAGGAGTGCCAACGCCATGTGGTGAAAAACATATTTCGATTGCAGCTGAAAATGAGAATGAAAAAATTCTTCACGCTACTTTTTTACCAACTCTTGGAATATTTCTAAGATCAATATGTCAAATTGTTCGGAAAAGACTGAATTATCGTTTGAATGCCCCATTCGAAACGAAAACGTTCCAACGATCATCAAATATTGCTCATTTTCGAATGAGTCAGACATATTGGATTCCACCAGAAGCGAAATTCTGATACAATTTCTGAAAAACCTACTCCTTTGGCTTTTCAATGAAGCAAGAACGAATGAACTAGCTCTGAAATTGCGAAAGTTATAACGGAAAAAATTGTCCGGTATTCTCTGGCGCACCCAATATAAGAAAATTGCTAACGTCATATTATAACTTTAAATTCATACTGCTCTGATGATGAGCAAAAGCTGAAATATCGATAACGTTGAATGAACTATTTCATCTGAAACGGTGACCTCATAATATCAATTACATATCACATACTAACGGCAGAATCTTTCATTTCTAATAAGTCTGAAAATATTGATATAAAATAAATTTTCATATGTTCACTTTAACTTACTAAAATCTCAGAATATTTTTGGATTCAGGGTACCCGTTGAGAGATTCAAAATCACTATGAGCCTTTATACTTTCACCAGATTGAAAATAAATTATTCATTTTACTGTTGTTCATTATTTCATTATGATTTGACAAATCTTCTTATTAGTTGACGAATCAGCACCTACAGAAGGTCTTAGACAACAACCTGTATATAAAATTGAATGTTTTTATGAATATAGCTGTGCTAAACGTCTTTATCATTCATCTGATGATCCTAAATTTTATTTTTTCATGGAGAAAGTTTTCGCACTTTGTTTTGCTGCAACTTGCGCCTAGAACTACAGCACATCAACATGTATACCATTTGATCGTTTACACTTATAATTATCGATACGATTTTGTTCACTTTTCAGAATATTAAATACAAAAATCGCTCAGGAATAATCTCAGACTCAGATTGCATACAACAAATATCATAAAACCAAAAAAAATCATATTTTATTCATACACATCCATATAATTGCTGTTTAAAACGATTTTACGTTGGGTATCGATTCCGTCGGAACTATCGAAAGTAAACTTCAAATCATTCCAATAAATTACATTTTTACAGTGTGGTCGTTACATTTTGATATGCAATTCAAAATAAAATCCATTATTAGTTTTTCGAATTGTTGTTTCTATTGGAAAATGGCCGCAATGAGTTATTTATAATGATTGCTTTTTTATCGCAATTTTAACTAGATGCACATAATAATTTATCTTTTAATACGAGACCTTGAGGTTTATTGGTAAGTATTGAATGAAAAACAGCAGCAAGGTGAGATATTATAGTTAGAGAAAACTGACCCCCCTCTCTCGATCTCTTTTTCAGGGAACAGTTTAGTGGAGCAAAAAAAGGGCTATTCAAGTCAGGGGATCTAGATGGTTATGGCTTAGATGTACCTTCTCCTATTCACTCATTTTGATAATTATGCCACATTCAAATAGATAGAAAAGTGACCACTTTCGATATCTACGCATAAGAGGTGAAAAAACAACTAGTGCCTATATAAATCGTGTAAATAATAAAAAACAAGTACTGTGTTTTAAGGAATTTTACTTAATAATTGCGATTCGTAACGCGTTTCACTACACCGTAGCTTCTTCAGACGAATGATTATGCAGAAAAATGTAAATGAGAATATAACTATAAATGTTCTTGAGTAATTAAAAGCTTATTGGTTGCTTCTTCTTAAGTGGTTATTTATGACAGGTATATCCAATAAAATTAAGGAATAGATTGCTCCCCGAAAAGATTCAATAGAGGTGAAGGGCTTAAATCGACTTGTTCATTGATGAGTCTACCTGAGTGTTTGTATTTATTTATTTCTAAAGTTTCCCAAAGATCTACCTTCCAATATTTATTATCTGTATGCAAAATTTCAAACTGTGGGTCGAAAGAATGATTATTTTCTAAGAGATGATTCGCGTAATTTGAATCTGATTTTTTATTTGAAAAACTGCGTTTATGTTCCGATATTCTAATATTAAAATTTCTATGTGTTCTACCAATGTAGAAATTATCACAGTCATTGCAATTCAATCTATAAACACCTGATTTATTGTTTTTACCTGGTTTGGTTTTATTATTTTTATATATTTGCCTAAATTATTATTAGTTTGGAAAGCTATGTTGAAATTATTGCTACTTAAGAATGATTTCAGTTTCTCACTTGAAATGCCAACGTAGGTTAAGGTGTTGAATTTTTGTTTCAATTTATCGACAGGGTAAACTTCATTCAATGCGATTCTACTTTGTTTTTATTTAAAATATTATTTATTAGTTTGGGATTGTAACCATTATTTTGGGCTATTTGTTTAATCAAATTTAGTTCTTTGTTGAAATTTTCTGTAATCATTTTTTCGACCCACAGTTTGAAATTTTGCATACAGATAATAAATATTGGAAGGTAGATCTTTGGGAAACTTTAGAAATAAATAAATACAAACACTCAGGTAGACTCATCAATGAACAAGTCGATTTAAGCCCTTCACCTCTATTGAATCTTTTCGGGGAGCAATCTATTCCTTAATTTTATTGGATATACCTGTCATAAATAACCACTTAAGAAGAAGCAACCAATAAGCTTTCAATTACTCAAGAACATTTATAGTTATATTCTCATTTACATTTTTCTGCATAATCATTCGTCTGAAGAAGCTACGGTGTAGTGAAACGCGTTACGAATCGCAATTATTAAGTAAAATTCCTTAAAACACAGTACTTGTTTTTTATTATTGATAATGGAATTTTACCAAGTAAAAGCCTCCCAAATTCAAATAAATCGTGTAAAATATGTAGAAGGAATGATGAGTTCAAAGTTGGGATTTGCTACAAGCCTCTCAAGATACCACATGCAGAAATTAATCCTTGAAGAAATATTCCGGAAAAAGAAGTACCTGCTCCCTTTGAATTAGATCAATTATAGAAATGATTCACGTGGAATGCGCCAACAATTATTATTCAGTATCAATAATACGGAAATTTTTCTAGTACTAGACTCTGAATGTTCTTCTATTTCATTTAGAATAGTTTTTACGAGATGTGGAGTTCGAAGAGTACGGGCTTTACCTGTACCATTGCTGTTCACATTTCTACAAGCCGAATACTCCATAATATTCGATGATCAAGTATCATTCTTATAGTACAGGAAATAAACACAAATTTCTTCTTTGATAGGCAAATAATTATTTATACCTATTTCTGTTTCATATATGTCCCGACATAGGCCAACAAAATTCGATGGTTTTTCCGCCACAAAAGTTCCTCTCATGGGAAACAAATTGAGATTTTGCAAGAAATCATCACATAATGATAACAGCAGTTGTTGGTCAATTTTTGCGAATAAAGTTTCTTCTTCATGAAAATTTACAACGCTAATCACGAAATTATACCTCGGCAAAATGTGCTGAAGCAGTCGTGTTAGCTGATCTAGGTAGGACTTGTACAAGTATAAACCAAAGGCATGGGGTGTCCCATTAAACTGTTTCCAGAATGATATAAGAATAAATGGATACTTATTTAGAGTTTCCAATTGTTTTCAGAATGGTACCACTTCCGGTTATACCAGGAATTCACTACCACTTTGCTTTTTTAAACGACATGGTGTACTTTTTATTAAATGACATTTTTTTCACGCATATTTTGTTCAACTTGTTCTTTATGAAATTAACTAGCCTTGAGCTATGATTTTTTTGTCAAAATTTTCGGAATGATAGTGTATGCTAATTTATATAAAGGGTGCCCAAAAATCATTTGTCAATTCATTAAAATTACATTGTCAAAAACGATTCTTTCAAAAATTAGATTGGGAAGGTCGTTACTTGATGAAAATCGTTATACATAATTTCAATGAAATAAAACTATGGTATTTAGATTTTCAATATATTAACAAAACTATGACCGGTTTCATCACACTGTGGCTTCATAAAATAGATACAAAATAATGAAGAGAGTTATTCTTTATATACTAGTCTTATTTCCTACTTAATATTACAATAGGCACAAGTAGAAGGGTATGTTGGAAAACCCATCAGAGTTGCTTATTTTATGAATTGAAAAGATTGAGTAAAGGAGAAGAGATTTAGATCTAATTGACTATTAAGTAACCTACCTGAATTCTTTTCTTTGTTAACCTTTAAATTTCCCATATTGAAATCGAGTTTTTGTCTATTATTTTCATTGCGTAAAATTTTGAAATTATCATTGAAGTTATGGTTTTCTTCGAGTAAGTGATTAGAATATTGGGAATCTGATTTATGATAATTAAAACTACGTTTGTGCTGATGATCTAACTTTGAAATTTCTGAAAGTTCCCCAATATAAATTTTATTACAATTCCCGCAAGACAGTTCATATATACCGGATTTATTACCTTTATCAATTTTAGATTTGCAGTTTTTGATATGTCGGCTTAAAGAATTATCAGTACGGAATGCTATATTGAAATTATAATGCCAGAGGAATGGTTTTAATTTTCGACTAGGATTACCAATATAAGTTAAGCTGTTGTATTTTGTGTTAGAACTTTTTATACTTGATAATACTTCCTGGATTGCTTTTTGAAATTTTTAGCGTGAAATCATGTTCTCAATCGTACTAGGACTGTAACAGTTATTTGTTTAATTATATCTTGCTCTTTTATATAATTATTTTGTGACATCAATTAGTCTATGTAGCATACTATTGTAAGCAGCTAAATTATGTGGATAAGGATGTGTAGATGAGCTGTGAATAGTAATATCTGTTTGCGATAGCTTATGAAATATGGAAGAATCATGTTTGCCGTTAATTTTAGTATAGTTAAATCCAGAAAGTTAATGGAGTTTTCTGTTTCTATCTCTAACGTAAATTTTATATTATCGTGAATTTTGTTAATAAATGTTTTGAATGACTCTAATTGTCTGTTTGTGCAAGTGAAACAACAAATGATCGTCGACATATCTTAACCAATAAACAAAGTATTTGAATAACGGATGTTCTTAGATAGTTTTTTCAATATTATTCATGAAAAATTCAGCTAGTAAAGGGTTCAGAGAATTACCCATGATTCAACAATTTTTACTTTTATATAATACTCCATTGAAGGTTAAATAATTTTATTCTAAACAAATTTGTAGGTGTAAGATTTGTGATTGAATAACCGGATTGATTTTATTAATTTGAAGAGCGTTGAGTTTCACTGTGTCACTAGGTGGAACAATAGGGATTCTTTCAAATACTAGTACCACCTTTTTGTTTCTAGTACAACCGTATTTTGAATTAATATTGAGTGGTATTGAGCTTCCCATTCGTTTTCATTCTTTTCGCGATTATAACAAGAACCAGCAGTTCCTTCGAAAAATCATATATTTTGGCTGTGGAACATGGAAAGAGTGTATTCATTTCCATACCAGTTTCTATGTTTCATAACGTTCTATAAATTTGGGCCTCAGTTTGACATTTGGAAATTATTTAAAAATACAATAATACTAATCCTGTTTGTGTATAGTTTTTTCAATATGAAATGACAAATAAATACTCAAAAGGCATATTATGAATTCATTTATCATTCATGGTCAATGTCAAAAATAATGAGTGGTCTTTGCAGAACATTCAACGAAAAGTACCCGAATTTACGACCAACTTAAAGAATACAATTTAAAAATTGCAATCTTACTCTGTCAGTTGCTCTGTTCAACGGCGTAATGATCTAATTGGAGGTTTTTGATGAAATCGTGAATAGAATTAAAAGGAGGAATAGGTGAATATAGGAACCTAATAACGAAGATAAGTAAAATATAGTTTATACTATGGGCTGTGGGATATTTTGTCAGCCAAGATGAAGTAGAATATATTCTATACTTTCCACAATCTTATTTTTACGAACGACTGGTTTCGTTCTGTAGCTTATTTAGGCTATTTAAATTGTGATTTTATGTCTAGCTATAAAGTGTGATTTCACTTCTATTAAGTTTGATAATTTCCAAACATTCCAACAGATTCATTTTCTCGCCTTTGTCGCAATTATGAAAAGTTTTGATATTATCTAATGTTATTAAGTGTGTTGTGGTTTTCATATATTCACATATTAGAGAATTATTGTCAGAGTATAAATGATCAAATATTATAATTTATAATATTGAAATTCTTCATAATTGCGACAAAAGAAAAAAATTAAATTGAATGTTAAAATCAATAATCTTTTTAAAAACCCTAGTGAAGTAACCCCAAATAGCCAGCTAGATATCAAAACCTCTCCACTACCTAATATGAAAATGATGTGACAGTCGAAACCGGTAGTGTTTGTAAAAATAAAATTGTGGAAAGTATAAAACATATTTTACACAGTTTTTGTTGAAAATGAATTTCCATAAAATACATAAATTATTACGGGAACGTAATAACAATCTATACTAACTTAATACAGGGTGCTTCAACGAATACTAAACACAGGCTATATCTACCAAGATATTCATTTCTGATCAAAACGCAGAAACAGGTCAATTTTTGTTTCAACGGGGACATCTTTTGGGGTAGAATACTTGCCCCCTAAGCGAGGGTTGCAATCCTTGAATATTTTGAATAGGTAAGATGGATCAGTGATGACTCAAAAGAAAGGTGGTATCTTTGTCTACATTGCCTTGAACGAATTTCCATTTTTAATTGAAAACTGTAAGAGATACAGGGTGAGCAACTGAAAGATAAGGAAGTTTATTTCCCTGAGACTATTCAAGTTTCAATGAGGTAAAATGGAACAGATCCATGTTGATCAATGGCAGTCATCATCAAGTACCATCCTCATCTCGAATTTCAACTCCTGGAGCAGGGGTGACAACCCTTGAAAATTTGGAAGAGGGTAGATGGGTCGAGTGATAACTCGAAAGAAAGGTATCATCTTTGTCTGCATTATCGTAAAAAGAATTTTCATTTTGATTGAAAACTGTAGAAGATACAGAGTGAGCCACTGAAAAATAGAAGACTATCGCCCCAAGACTATTGGAGTATTAGTGCGAAAAACTGGAATAGATTCATTTAGATCAAAGATGACTGCCATTGATCTGGGATGGATCTGTTCCATTTTACCTCACTGAAACTTGAATAGTCTCAGGGAAATAGTCTTCCTATCTTTCAGTTGCTCACCCTGTATCTTTTACAGTTTTCAATTGAAAATGGAAATTCGTTCAAGACAATGTAGACAAAGATACCTCCTTTTTTGAGTCATCACTCGACCCATCTTCCTTATTCAAAATGTTCAAGGATTGCAACTCCCGCTTAGGGGGTTGATATTTCAGGCAAGTTTTGTACCCCAAAATATGTCCCCCTTGAAACAAAAATTGACCTGTTTTTGCGTTTTGATCAGACATTAATATCTTGGTAGATATAGCCTCTGTTTAGTTTTCGTTGAAGCACCCTGTATATGATTCTAATGAAGTAACAAATCATAGGTACTGGTATAAAGTGAATAATTTTCAATAATTTAATTTATTGATTTAGCAAGCGATTTTTGAGCATCTGTATTCAAAATAGCTTCTGAAAGTACAGTTTTCTTGTTTAATTAAAAAGAAAATTATAATTTTTTCACTTGTGAGTCAAGTTTTTTTGGAAAAGAAGATAAAACTTTAATTTCGAAAATTGTGATAAAATGTTGCTTAATTTTACTTAGGACAAATCTTGACACAAGATGCTTGAAAAGGATGTCGTAAAAAAAATTAAAAAGTACACTTCTTCTTCTTCTTCTTTTTCAGCCCTTCTCTGTCCACTCCTGAACATAGGCCTCCCCTTCTAGCTTCCATCTCTCTCTGTCCTGTGCTATATTATACCATCCTCTTCCTACTTTTTCCTTTATGTCATCCAGCCACCTTCTCTGGGGGCGCCCCACTCCCCTTTTGTATAAGCGTGGTCTCCATTGAGTTATTCGCTTAGTCCATTTTACATCCTGTTGTCTTGCTACATGTCCAACCCATCTCCACTTCAATGCAGCTATTCTCGTGATTACGTCCTCTACGCCTGTTCTCGTTCTTATTTCTTCATTACGTATGTGATCCTGCAGGCTCACTCCAAGCATAGTTCTTTCAATTGCGCGTTGTGTGGTTCTAAGTTTGTTAGCAGATCTTATTGTGAGAGTCATGGTTTCCATGCCAGACGTTAACACTGGGAGAACGCACATATTAAAAACTTTTCTTTTGAGGTTAATGGGGATTTGTTTGTTTTTCAAGACAAATCCTAGTTTTTCAACAGCAGCCCAAGTCATTCTTATTCTTCTTGACAATTCTGCAGTTTGATTATCTTTACCTATCTTTATAGTGTGTCCAAGGTATAGATATTCATTCACTTTCTCTATAACATTGCCGTCGACTTCCAATATTGCGTCCTCCGTTGTCATTATTTTAGTTTTTGTCAGATTCATTTCCAATCCTACTTCTTCCGATGTTCTTTTGAGTTCTAGCATCATTTCGTGGAGTTGTTCTAGGTTATCGCTTATTAGAACTATATCATCTGCAAACCGGAGATGGTTCAGGAATTTTCCATCCACATTTATACCTTTTCTATCCCATTCCAACTTCTTAAACACGTCCTCCATTGCAAGTGTGAACAATTTTGGCGATATCGCATCGCCTTGTCTCACGCCCCTATTTATCGGGATTTTTTTGGTTTGTACACTATGTCTTTTAAAATAGCTAACTTGTAGTCGATATCCCGAAATTTGAAATAAATCAATAAAGCCAATCCCAGATAATTTAAAAAGGGTCTTTAGCGCAGACAACTTATATGAGTAATCAATTTAGAAACAACCTGTATTTAATCTATTCGTCGACATTTTGCATTACGTCTGAAAATCCCATTAGGATAATTGAGATTACAATCCAAGGAATTACAACACATTATTTTGCTTTTCTCTGACATATGTCTATTGGAATCTGAACAATATGACGCCATGACGTCACGGCTTCCCAGAAAACGATCAAAATGACGGAATATAAAAAGATACTGATACCAATATGCCACACATATTTTTACCTCACAGGGAGCGATAAATTTTTTTATGACTCGTTTGTATATATGATTTGCAATACGCCATTGTTAGTTCCATGATTAAAATGGTTATGTAGCGACATTCCTGAAATATTTCGATTTATGATCGACTTAATAAAAAGTTGTTCTATTGTTTAGCGAGATTATTATTTGTAACGAGGATTTTTAGTGAACATGATATTACGTGTGTTCTATTTTTTTGTTAAACGCATTCCATTGTGACTAAACTGCAAATAATTCATATAACAATTCAAACAACGGATACGGAAAGTTTAGAATGGGAGAACAAATAATTTGATTTTTTTTTCGTATACCTTAATTGTTTCGAATCAAGCAGGCTTATGGTTTCATAAATCCTGCAATTTTCAAGATATGTACCTCAAATTTTGTAGCAATATGAGGTACATTTATGCTAAACTGTTAACATTTTGTCCCGATTTCACATCACATTCTGAACTTTTTGCGGTGGTAAAAAATGTTCCTCCATTTTATCTACAAAGTTTTTCCTATATTTCAATTTTATTCTCGGTAGGCAAGTAGGTGTTTTCTCAGAAACGTTCGGACATACACTCTGTCATAAAAGTATTGGTATTGATTATTTAAAAATTCTGCATGAAACCATTGTCAAAATTTCTGTTGTTGCTAAGTTGCCACAACTGTTTTCTATACTGAGGTGAAGCTTAAACGCGATCTGTCATCTAGTTTGTTTGCAGTGCTCAAGTTCATTGCGTATCTCTCTCAAACTTGAATAACGATTCTCAATTTCCAATTCCCTCACTTAGCTGATGTTAACTTCAGTTGAAGATGTTGACAGCCGATCAGAGCGAGGTAAATCATCCACCACATCTCGGCACACATTTCAATGATACGGCACACAAAATTCCATTTGCAGCACAAAATTTAAGACGAATTCTTTGTTCGATATTTTTATGCATTGCAAAAATCGTTAATCACACTTGTGAGAACCGACAAAGTCGAGCACTGTAAACAGACTAAATGACAGATCGAGTTCAAACTCTGCGTCAGTATACAAAACAGTTGTGCCAATTTAGCAACAACGAAAAATTTACAATGGTTTTGAGAAGATTTTTTATACTGGGTGATTCACCAGTGCCGCGGTGCTCTGTAGCTCGTACACTTTTGAAGATTTCATTTTTGTTCGAAAGGTATTGTATTTAGAAAGAAAGAATCTACTTCAGCAATTTATTTTGCAGTAAACAGGGTGTCCCAATTTTCTATAAAAAATCTTGGATGGTTTTTTCAGATTGGAAGACCACTTTTTTGTTCAAAATTCAGGAGCGGTCTAAACTCTGCTATAATGTCTTTAAGTCATAAGTTTTATTGGTGAGTAGTTTCGTAAAAACTCATGGAAATAGGCTCTCACATCATCGAATGCTCCTTCGGCCAGAGAGGATGTATACTTTTTTCCTTTCGTTTTCTTATTGCCCTAGGATCACTTCATTGATGAATTGAAATAGATTATCCTCTTTTTATACAGGAGTGACTCAAAAAACTATTGAATATTGTAATTTTAAGAATATCACATCTGGATTTTTTCAAATGGAACATCCTGTATTTCATTATTCATGTCAACGCATAAAATATTGTGCTATATTTTTGCAGAAGTAACCTTATTTATATCTTCGATCATTTTCGAAATATTCAATTATTTGTAAAAATTTTTGATGAAAATTTTACAAACCGTATCAAACTCATCAACATGCATCATTATTCGCACAGAATTATTTTTTTTCTGTAATGATTCAAGTAGTAAAAAATGAAATCTAAGCAAGATAATTGTTTTAACGAATGATAAAATCAAGATGATTAAAACGTTAATCGAGGTATGTGTTGACATTTTCCTTTATTTGTGCCTTCTGTCAGGTGTCCGGACATATCATATTCAGCATTTTACATGGTGAACTATCAGTGTTTCGTTATTAAACATTGTTAAAGTGAGGTTTGAATCCAATTTTCTCAATTGACTGCCATGAAGTTCTCCAGAGAAGAAATGGTTGATATGATTTTCATTCTGGGTAAGTATGATAGAAATTCTTTGTTGGCAAGTAGAGTTTATGCACAAATGTTTCCTGAAAAGAGGCATCCTGATGCAACATGCTTTGAAAAACTTCTAATAAGATTTACCGAAACGGGTAATATCGCATACAAAAAACATGAAAAACCAAACACTGCTACAGCTGAAGACAACCAGTTATTAGTTTTGTTGACAGTGACAGAGGACCCATTTAAAATTCAAAGAGATATTTTTCATTTAACAGATATAAGTCAATCTTTCGTCCAGAGAATCTTGAAAGTGAATAAATTTCATGCATATCATGTACAGCTGCACCAGGAACTCGACAATCAAGACTATGAAAATCGAATCAATTTTTGCTGTTGGGCAAGTGACAAAGTAGCGGAAAATCCAAATATGTTTAGCAGAGTTCTTTTCTCGGACGAGGCAACTTTCCACAAGAATGGGCTTGTTAACAGGCACAACTTTCATTATTACGTCACGGAAAATCCACACCTCATGAGACAAATAGATCACCAGCATCGTTGGTCCTTGAATGTATGGGCCGTTATAGTAGATGGATATCTAATTGGGCCGCTTATTTTCGACGGCCCCCTCAATAGTGAAATGTATCTAGATTTTCTGCAAAATCATCTACCAATCTTACTTGTCGATGTACCACAGCATACAAGACAAGATTTGTGGTTTCAACACGATGGAGCACCGGCACATTACTCACATCAGGTTAGGGAGCATTTGAATCATGTATTTTCAAACAAATGGATAGGACATGGTAGTCCTGTTAGATGGCCAGCTAGGTCTCCGGACCCTACAAGTCTAGATTTTTCCTTGTGGGGTTATATTAAGGGCATCGTTTACCAGATTCCTTCTACAACACAGTTGGATATGAGACAGAGAATATTCGACGCCTTTCAGTCAGTTAATCCGCAAATGTTGTCGAGAGTTCAACGGTCTTTTCTCAAAAGGATTGAGTTGTGTCTACAAAGAAACATTTCGAACACTTATGGAAATAGTTCAACACCTTGTAGATCATCTCACCAAAAACCAATCTAATACGTATTTCATAGACCACTACCTTAAAATAGCTACATTTCTCTGATCAAGTATAATGATATGTACTAATAAACTCTTCTTTCGCAACCTCTGATTTTATTATTTTAGTTTATTTCTCTTAAGTTCGAAAATGGTCGAAGACAAAGATAAGGTTACTTCTGCAAAAATATGGCACAATATCTTATGCGTTGACATGAATAATAAAATACAGGATGTTCCATTTGAAAAATCAAGATATTTTTGAAATTACAATATTCAATAATTTTTTTGAGTCACTCCTGTATAAACTGAGGATAATATATTTAAATTCATCAATAAAGCTATCCTTGGGCAATGAGAAAACGAAAGGAAAAACGTATTCATCCTCTCTGGCCGAAGGAGCATGCGATGATGTGGGAGCCTATTTTCATGAATTTTTACGGAAAAAAAATATTGTGACGAAATTACTCACCAAAAAAACTTAATACTTAAAGACATTATAGCAGAGTTTAGGACGCTCTTGAATCTTCAACAAAAAAGTGGTTTTCCAGTCTGAAAAAACCTCCCAAGAATTTTTTATAGAAAATTGGGACACCCTGTTCACTTCAAAATAAATTGCTGATGTAGATTTCTACTTTCTAAATACAATACCATTCAAACAAAAATGAAATCTTCAAAAATTCAACGAAATGAATAAGATTAGTTTCAATGGATCTGCACTTATGAAATACATGTTGTTTGGGAATAATATGCGACCTAATGGTATAAAAAAGGATAAATGACACTTCAAACTTTTTTTCAGCATCAGTTAGTTTACTAATAAAGCGATAGTTTCAAATCAGATTCATGTTATCACCCTTGACTATACTATACTGGTAGGAACAATGCATGGCAGCTTTCAACAGTCTAGAAACATACCGTATTTTAGCCCTTTTTCATAAATGCTAGGAAGTGATATACAGATATTTATCTAATTGCAGTTATAAGTTTATGCATGGACCAGAATCAAGAGTAAACTTCCGAAAAACAGGAAAATTGATATTGAAAATTCAATTTTGTAGAATGAAATAAAATATTTGGAATAACCAGTAATACTTTTTTTAAGATGGCGCAATTAGGAATTATGTTAACCAGACGTTTGACTGTTTCTCCTTCAGTTAACTGATTTATTTGTCGATATAAACCACTTTGAATATCAAATTAATTTCTGAAAACTCACATAGACATTCCACGACATCAAGATCTGGAAACAGAACACAATTTGTCCCCTCTAGACCTCGACACGAGCCACTCATTCATCGATCTCAAACTCTCGAACATTTCAAACACACTGTGTACTCTAGCGATGTTCAAAATTCAAGAGTGAATAATCAACTAATTCAATACAAACAACTAGGTACTCTAGATTCATTTTCATTGCGGCATTCATTTATAAAATGGGATAATCTGGAAATATGCGATATGGAGACGCCATGCGACAAAAAAGCTAATTCACATTTGGAGACAGTGAAGACGGGACATTGTAGGGATTAGCCAGGATCGAATTGGCGGAAAAATTATTTATGTTTCAGTAACATCGATTCGTGAGTTTGAAAAGTTATTCGCTGTAATTTTATTCAAAAAGTTTGTTAGAAATTTTTGAAGAATTCGTCTTAAAAAGTACTACATTCTATTTTCGATGTTTAAGTCCGACAGCTATGTGAAATACTGCAAATAGAGAAAAATGTACCTCAATTTCTGACCATGATTTTCGAGGAAAATTAATTGGTGAAAACAGATCGCAGCTAATTTATTTTGTTTTCGAGTTACCTCGGATTTTTCGGCATATACCAATATCCCGGTTGCTATGAAAGTAAACTACACACCACAAAAATTGTCGCATCACCTGGTATTCTGAATTCCACAATCGATTAAGCAGCTCAATCGCAGTTTCTTTGTCAACATATGTTTTTTGACATATGAGGGGAAGAAAACTTATCTATGTAGTAACATTTGTTTCCATATGATCTCAAACACGTCTGAAACAAAAATGAGTTTATTTGACTATCAGTATTCATTCAATTTCTCTTCAGTTTTCACGCTAAATTAATGCAAGTTTTCTATGTTTCTTGTTGATTTTCGAATCATTGAATTTATTGTAATGGCTGCTGAACGCCCTGGACGCTATTTGAGTGATCATGAAGTGGTAAGAATTGTAACACTTCTAGAAGAGGGGCGAAGCCAACGTTACGTGGCTAACTTGTTGAATGTTAACCAAAGCACTATTTCAAAAGCAATTAATCGGTACCACGAAACAGGGGAATATGGAAGAAGGGAAGAAATCGGATAACAACACCAGTTGATGTTCGTTGGCTTCGTTTAACTGCACTAACAGTTCGGCACTGTACGGCTAGAATGCTTAAAAATGAACTTGCACTTTCGAGAAATGTGCATATTTCATTGCAAACTGTGAGGAAAGGCTCAGAGAAGACGATATCAGACCAAAGGTGGCTTCTACCGGCCCGCGTCTCACCAGAGAGCATCAAGTTGCAAGAGTTCAGTTTGCGGGGGAACATGCAAATTGGGGTATTCCAGAATGGTCGAATGCTCTCTTTTCCGACGAGTCCAGGTTCTGTCTAGTATCAAATGATAGACGCATGCCGGTATACAGAGGACCTGGGGAACGGTATCAGCAATACAATATCCGGCAAACCGAAAACTTCGGAGGGGGCTCAGTAATTGTGTGGGGAGGCATTTCTTTCTAAGGTCGAACTGAGTTAGTCCTAGTTAATAATGGAAGAATGACAGCGACCAGATACATCTCAGATATCCTTGAACCCCATGTTAATGCTCGGCCTCATGCAGCTAGAGTAGTTACAAAATTTCTGCAAAATGCCGAAATTGATATTTTAAGATGGCCAGCCAGAAGTCCCGACTTGAATCCCATAGAACATGTTTGGGACAACATGGGGTGGTAAATTCAGCAACGTAGGATGCCTTGTAGAACATTCCAACAACTAGAAAATCTGCTTCCTGAAATTAGGAACTCAGACTGACATCCAAAATTTGTTTGAGGGGCTTCCGAGACGTATACTGGCCGTAATCCTAATTACTCCCTGGGCCCTAGCCCGGGGTGGAAACACTCGATTTTGAAAATGATTAGTAACCATTCGATGCTAGTTGATAGTTGATTGGTCTCTTCGCGAATGTTTGAAGATGGTAGAATTTTTAATTTTTCATTAACTCGTAGTCTTAATTGTTGATATTTTCCACCATAAACTTATCTCTTTCGGTCGCATTTGACCTCGTCAGCATTGCATACCAATTCACAACATAAGTCCACACCTACTCATCTCTCGTGAAAAGGTATGCAATGCTGACGAGGTCAAATGAGACCTAAACTGCAGTCCATTGCTCCTATTCATGACATCTGATCGTGCTGTACCACCGTTGTGTGGCCCCGGTTGACGGTGTTTATGAAGGGTGAATCGGAAATCCAGCCCCTCAAGTTGGTTGAATATTGTTCCTTGAAAAAAATTCTTCAAATGTGTCTACACATTGCGATAATCTCAAAACTGGTAATTTTTAGAGATTTTTACCTAAGATAGGATTTATTCATTACCATGAGTAATAAAATGCTTTTATTTGTTCTTATTATAAGTTGGCTTCATTCAAGAATTCCTGAAAATCGAAAAATTCGGAATAACTTCAAACGAAAGAAAGTAGCTGCGATCTATTTTCACCAATGTATTTTCCCCAAAAGAACAGAGTGGAGATGGGGTAATTTCTTTTATTTATAGTATCTCATATAGTTTCTGTATTGAAACATCGAAAATTCATTTTGAAAAAGTGACAGAAATTTCTACTTTTTTACTATTAATTTTTTCTATACCTCCGAAATTCTGTGCATCAGAGGAAATTGGTTTTTTAAAGTAATCGAGCAATCCAACCATCTTCGTACCTGTTCATATTTTCTTTTGGCAACAAATACATTCTGTCAAGAAAGTACCGAGAATTGATTATTTATAAAATCTGCTTTGAACGATTATCAAAATTTTCGTTTTTGATAAGTTGGCAAAACTTTTTTCTATACTGACGGGGAGATTTTATCAGTTCTCAAAAGTGTCTTTTACGATTTTTACAATGGATTAAAATATCGAACAATGAGTTTATTTTAAATTTTGTATTGCATATGTCGAATTGCTAAAAATATTACAGAAGGCTTACGATGTATCGACTTTATCAAATACATATGCATATGTCTGGTACAGGGCATTCAACACCGGCCGAGATGTGGTGGAAGTTTTGCCTCGCTCTGGTCGGCCATCAACATCTTCAACTGAAGTTAACACCAATGAAGGGAAGGAAATGGTAATTGAAAATCGTCATTCAAGTTTGAGAGAGTCAGGCTACGAACTCTCTACCACAGGGCTCTCTCCTGGGCCCCCTCCTCTTTCTCCTGTATATAAATGACCTAACACGGAGCAATAGAGAAAACAGTTTCATTCTGTTTGCGGATGATAACGACGTAACTAATGAACTGAGCAACTTGGACAGTTTGCGGGGAGAAGGTTAGCAGGGTGTGCGTGGTAAGGTGACCGACTGGTTTGCTGCAAACAGCTTGTGCTCAACCTATCCAAAGCTAGGGATTTAGGGGTTTTTAATGCCTCAGAAAGTATCAGATTCCTAGGTGTCCAAATGGACTAAAATCTAACCTGGTCTTATCAAAGTGATGGGGTGGTTAAAAGGGTGGCGCGAGCTACTTATGTACTAAGTAATATCTCCAACAGTGTATCGGCAGAGATACTCAGAATAGTCTACTTTTCAAATATTCATTCCATATTGAGTTATGCTATCGTTTACTGAGGTCACTCCTCACACATGTACAGAGTTTTTTTCAATGCAAAGGGGGGTCATAAGAATTTAAGATGGATTAATATATAGCGATGATTGCAGTGGCAGTTTCATAAAATTTCCAATTTTGACATTGACTTGCATCTCAATGTGGGAATGCTTCCAATTGAAATTACATACTACATGTAGGTGAGAGATGTACATGTCATAAGACCCATTGTCACATTGCATCGTTCGTATGGTGGACGAAAACATCAGAAATAACTACGCAAAACAAGCTGCAAAAACAGCAGTGCTTAGCGTGCGTGGGTATAACAGGGGTTATGAGAAGCACCCCGACTACTGCCCTGGAGGAAATCCTAAATCTCCCTCCTCTTCATAGAAAATTGAAATAGGAGGCGTTGATGGCGGCATTACAGCTCCAAGACACAAAAACTAACCTGGTGATCTGAAGGGACACCTGGGGATTCTGAGTTATACAGCGCCAGAAATCTTATCACAACCATCAGGTTTAATGCCGCTTAAGTTTGATTTTCACACACCCTTCGAAGTGGCCATATAAGACCGCACCCTCGTAAAGCGAAAAATAAATCAATTGGACCTAAAATCCTGCATTTGGTACACGGACGGATCAAAAACGATTGATGGAACAAGAGCAGGCATATATGGACCGAAGTACTCGTCATCAGTCCCTCTGGGCTCTACTCCCAGAATCATGCAAACAGAAAGACTTGCTGTAAACCTGTGCTGCCAGGAGGGACTACGGAGAAAACTCAAAAGTGCACAGATTTACATCTTAACGGACAGTCAGGCTGTGATTAAAGCCCTAAACTCTTACAGTTATCGGAGCATCTCTGTCTGGGAATGTCGTCAATCCTTGAAGCAACTTGCTGAGGGCACCAAACTTTTCCTGTGATGGGTGCCTCGCCACGAAGGCATACAAGGAAATGAAGCCGCTGACGAACTAGCCAGATCAGCTGCTGGAATACCACAAATCGGACCCAAACCGTTCTACGGTTTAAGCGAGCCGCGCAAACGACAGGAACTGGAACGGTGGGAAGAATCTAGCAAAAGAGAATACTGGAGGGAAACTCCAGGCCAA
This sequence comes from Cryptolaemus montrouzieri, assembly GCA_013387265.2. Lineage (NCBI taxonomy): Eukaryota > Metazoa > Arthropoda > Insecta > Coleoptera > Coccinellidae > Cryptolaemus > Cryptolaemus montrouzieri. The sequence continues at coordinate 7,647,309 of JABFTP020000124.1, forward strand.
AGGCAAGCGAAAAAGTTCATTGACTATTCGCCAAAAAGGACAAAACAGCTTCTCGATCTCTCTAGGGTCGAGCTGAGGACTATAACAGGCCTCCTTACCTGGCACTGCCCATTAAATACCATATCAGTAACATGGCAAATTGGAAACGGCAACATGAATGTGTAAAGAGGGCGATGAAACTTCCGAACATATTCTTTGCAGTTGCATCGTAACTACCCGTCAAAGACATATACCCTTCGGTAGCGACAAGCTAGAGCCGCACGAAGTAAAAGCGAAAGCTCCCAGGGAGACTCTTAATTTTGTAAGGGAACTAGATCTAAAGAGAAATGAATAAAGAAGGGTTATGATATATATCTATAATAAGCTATCATCTGGGCTTAGAGCCAGAAGAACAGAACACATATTGAAGACTCTCGAAGAGTTTTCATTCAAAGAGCATTTTACAGTATAAAAAGCATTTTGAATGATGACCTTTCCAGTTTGAATTAGGTTTTTGACGTGACAACGTCTTATATTTCGATGAAGCCGGCTGCACGCACGAAAAAACATGACCCATGCGGCGTTACCTCGCTATGAGGCGTTCCATTTAAGGCTTGAAGTGCAAACGAGAGCGCGGAACGAGCGACAAAGAGGCACAATCGGCCTCCGCGTTTAGCAGCGTTTGACATCTGTCTCTCTCGACGCGATGCGTCAGCGTGGACAGCTGCTATACAATAATACATTTACATGTTTCGTCAAGTATGAAGTGCAGTGAAAAGTGAATGTGGTGTCAATTGTTTAAAGCGACGATAATTGCGGTAAAGATAATGATTCTTTCGATATTAAATATATTTTCAGTGATATATTGTCATGCTTTCATCATGAAAATAAATAGCATCGGTCCGCTAGTACAGCGATTGTAGGTTATGTTATAATTAACAAAACTATAACAATAACATACAAAATATCTATCAAACAAATAAAATTAAAATTTACTTTTGTAAAATGGAACCATTCCATCAGTATTTTCTTATGTCACGTTCAACTATTGTCAGTAAATGGACTTAACAGACAACCGATTTCTTTTGTGTAGTTTCATTGATTACGTTTTAGTGAATGTAGTTCTGTTTTGTGTTTTATAGATCCTACTGTATTTTTATCTTGCCATTGTCTAGTTCATATTTAATCTTTTCTAAATGTGATTTTTATGATTGACTTTCTTTATTGACTCGTATAAACCTTAGGGCACATTAAAAATGATTTGTTTTGATCTCTGTATCATATCAACATCTGCACATCTTTGCAGGGACAGCACACTCTATCAAATCATATTCAACTATGTAGATTTGTATGAAAATCGATACAAGCCGATCCTGTATTATCAAGGTGGGTACATCCACACAGACGCGAATTGTACGAGCGATATCTAAAGACATCATATTCTAGACGGCAAAAGTTATTCCATCAAGTGCCGTGTCACTTAGTAGTCTCCTATGACAGACTCAGATGGTTTGATTTATGCGTAGACTTTTATTAATCGCCGCGACTTTAACGGCTCTGAGGTGGCGACGTTTCTTGAAACGCGTTGAAGATGATATGGCTCTTCTGTTTGTTGACGGCGCCGTCCTGTCACGGTGGTTCTAAGCGATCGGATTTCAGTCTGCACAATGCAGTTCACGGGTCACTTGATCGATCATGTGGAGCAAATAATTGTGGAGTGAAAGATGACGTTGACTCAAATCACGTTGTGCTGAGCGTGTAACAATCGAATTTGAATGACACGCTGTCAGAATTATTTATTTTCAGATTTGCAACACTATAAAAAAGAACTTATTTCTTTCGGAGTTAATGTTATTTAAACTGATATAAATTAATCATTCAAGTTCAGTGAGACGTCTGGAAATATCTTTCATGAAAGAAGATGTGTCCATTTTTGTTTTAAGTTTGTTTTGTTTTGCATGTTATTTCATTCGTATGCGGATTAACGTTAATATTCGTATCATCTGCGCTAGTTTGAATATAGAGGAAAATATCATCAATGAATTTGTTGAAAAGTTTAAGTTCCAGAATAGACCCTTGTGGAACTCCTCTTGCAACATTTCCCTCAGAGAAAAATTCTGACTGACGCCTATGCCTACTATATACGCTTCACGGGGGATGTCTTTTATATTCTGCATACTGGGACATAGAAGACACCATTAATCAACTGTTAGTACTAAAAATTAATCTGTATAAGTTTGTTCTCGTTACTTCACTTTCTGCATCTACGGTGTAGTGTATGTAGATTGATTGTGAAGAATTATTCAAACTGTAGAGGGCGCCGCAGGTAGTCAAGGTGATGTTGACTGTTTTCCTTGATTATCGCGGTTATGTGCACTTAGAATTCTTGCCAGAAGGTCAGACGGTAAATATAGAATATTACCTGTGCGTTATGCGGTATTTGGGAAAGCAAATTCATTGAAAAGGCCAGATTTGTGGAAAGAAAACTCGTGGATTTTACACCACAATAATACACCATCCCACAAAGCTTCTTGTGAATGGATTTTTGACCAAAATGAAATTGTATTTTCTTGCTTATATTAATTGTTCATCTCATCCTACGACCTTTTGATATACAGTAGGGCCTTGGTAATCCGGACACCCGCTTGTTCGGCCGGGCAATGAGATTCGCGGGGGAGGTCGGGTGGGGTGTAGGTGCGGGATATCATGAGCCAATGCGCCGTCAGTCTTTTGTGTATCGCCTTTCGTGTAATACGTAGTGTCAATTAAGCGCGCTCGCTAACATCATGGCGCCGCCACGTAAACATTCGACATTGACAGTAAAAGACAAATTGCGGATTATAGAAATGTTAGATAAGGGTGACAGCTACCCTGTCATTGCTCGGAAGTTTGATATAGCAGGCGACATAAAGAAAAACAAAGATAAACCCTTGATGTTTGTTAGCGTAACCGAACGTGGTCCCAGTGTACGAAAAACACTGAAGAAACCAGGAAATGTTTTTAAAAGATGCTTTGTTAACGTGATTTTTGCAACAGAGGCTATTGCATGTTCCTGTAAGTGGTGATATGATTTGTGAGAAAGCTCGAATTTTTCATCGCCAGATTACAAACTCCAATATCGGATTTAATGCAAGTCGGGGATGGTTAGGCAAATTTAAAAAACGCCACGGAATAAGACGTTTAAAAACGGCCGATGAAAAACTGTCAAATGATGAAGCTGTTATCGGACCATTCCAACTAGAGTTACAGAAAGCTATTAGAGAAGAAAAATTAACAGCGGAACAGGTTTACAATGCTGACGAATCCGGTTTGTGCTGGCGATTTTTGCCAGATCATACATTAGCCTCTGGCAATGAGCAGTCGGCTTCCGGAAGGAAAATGATGAAGATGAGAGTGACATTCATACCTTGTGCAAATGCGGCTGGAACTCATAAACTTCAATTGCTTGTTGTCGGAAAATCAAAAAACCCACGGGCATTTGAATCAACACGTCTTCCTGTTTGTTATCTTGCACAAAAAAAAGCTTGGGTTACGAAAGACTTGTTTCTTGAGTGGTTTGAAATGGAATTCGTTCTCGCGGTCCGACGCCATCTTTTGTCTGTTAATTTGCCTCCTCAGGCACTGTTATTGTTGGATAGTTGTCCTGGGCATCCATCAGCATATGAACTTGTCTCTGAAGACATTTTTGCAATGTTCCTGCCACCTAACACCACGGCGTGTATACAACCAATGGATCAGAACGTTATTCAAAATGTGAAGTTAAATTACCGCGAATCACTTTTGGTTGACTGTCTTGCATTAGGTTCTGAAAACCTCATGGACTCATTAAAATCGATAACTTTAAAGGATACAGTTTTTCTTTTAGCTAATTGCTGGGCCAATGTTAAGACATCGCTAATTAACAAATCATGGAAGAATTACACCCTGAATTTCTCACTGATAATGACGAACCAGAAGATGATGTTCCTTTAGCACAGCTTTTTAACAGGTTGAGGGGATCCAATGATCCTCAAATGAGTGAGGTAGAAGCTCAAGAATGGGCTGCTGGTGGTGCCGAAAGCGAGTTACAAAGATATGAAGTGTTAACTGATGAGGAGATTGTGCGAGCTTCTATGTGTGAGGACGATGAGCAAGATGCGTTGAAATTCTAGAAATCACAAACTTTGGTAATTCAGAGGCAGTAGGAGCTTCAAACACTGTTTTAAAATGTGCTGAAGATGACGAATTTGATAGCCACGAAGTTATGTTTCTCCGTCGACTTTGAGACAGGGCTTTTGAAATGAATTGAGAAAATTATAAACAGAAGAGTATTACAGACTTTTTCAGGAAGAATTAACTAATGTTTTATTTTAACTTACTGATCTCCTTACATGGTTGTAATTTTGAACATGTACATTTTGTCTTTATGCTTAAATTTAAAAATTGATTAAAGAAACTAAGGTTGAATATGTGTTTTATTAACATTAAATATCGTATACTATAATCCGGACGCCTCGATAATCCGAAAAGGGTTTTGTTTTTGCCTTTCCGGAAAATATTTTGAACGAAGAACAAAACAAATATTTTTTTTGCAATTTTCATCTTTCATTCTAGAAGGCCATGAACAGTAACAATTGGCTTAGCTCAACATCTCTTATAACGAAAATATAAGATTGTATCTAAAACTTCAATTGCTCATTTTTACGGGGTGTCAAATTTAATAACAAAAAAGCGAACAGCGAAAACGAAATGATCATAATACATGGCTAAAAATACCACTATTCTAATGAACACAACATCGCCAGCAAATGGGGAAACTCTGCAAGAATTGTCTACGTATTTTGCACTATAACTCCGGAACCGTTAAGAATAGAGTGACGTGAGTGGTATTAAAAAGATAAAATACTACTTCTGTGATAGCAGGTGGACCGATATGGTTATCTCAGAAGAAAACCTACTTTTGAGGAAAAACTTAAATTTAAAACTTTGACACTCCGTAAAAAATGAGCACATAAATTTTTAGATACAATGTTGTATTTCGTGATAAGATGTAGAGCTTAGCCTTCTAGAACAAAAGATGAAAATTGAAAAACAAAGGATTGTGTTTTGTTTTTCCTTCAACAATATGTCAAAAGTTCGTAGGATGAGATGAACAATTAAAATAAGCAAAAAATACAGGGTGTCCCATATGACAATCGAGAGTTGGTATCGTTTCCGGCATAACCAGAAATGTCATTCATATTAATGTTCTAATTCAAAATGTTGTCTTCTATCAGATTTCCTAATTTCATCAAGATATTCCAAATAGTAAAAAAAGTTACTGGGTGTCCCTAGTTTCAGTTACCTTCACAATCCGTACAGGACAACTTGTAAACTGCAGTATTGTCAAATCTATCAGTTTTCTCTTTACTTTTGAAAATTTCTTGGAAGACATTTGTGTTACTACTGTAATATATTTATTGAAATGTCTTTATCTGTATTAGTTGATACTTTTTCTCGCACGGAGTCGAGTCAGTTACACTCGAAATGAAAAATAAAAATTCTTGTGGTAAAAAAAGCCATTTTTCCTCGGATCGCCGATCCTTTAGTGGAGATTTTCAGCCGGTCTGTTTTGAAGGCCAAGTTTACGGAATTACTCAAGGTTACTCTAATTGTGCCTATTCATAAAACGAGCAGTCCTCTATCGTCTTATTTCACTCCTCAACAATATATCCAAAATTTTCGAACGATTAATGGTCAATAGACTCTCCACATACTTAGAAAAGTACAAATTATTGTGTGAATGCCAACACGATTTCAGGGTTGGTGGGTCAACTGAGGGGGCAGTATTGGTTATGTGTCAAGGAAAATGGATAAGGATGAGCCTGTTGCGGCTCTCTTTTTCGATCTGCCTCGTGCTTTCGACTCCCTAATTTGGACTTTATGGAGAGAAAGCTCTGTGCTTTCGGTTTTAGGGAATGCAAGCTTGAATGGTTGATGTTATATCTGAGAGCTAGGCGTTTCAAGGTAAGAGTGAGTAGTGTTATATCGACTGAGAGGGATAGTGACATTGGTGTGCCTCAGGGATCGGTGCTGGGACCGTTGTTGTTCATCCATGTAAACGATCTGAAACCGAGCATATAGCTGAATATAGCTGAATCTGAACTTGTACAATTTGCAGATGATTCATCAATTGCGGGGGTTGTGTCACGTACCTCTGATGCATTCGCTGGGTGGTGTTTCCGTAATGACCTGATATTGAACATTACGAAGACGACTATTCTGCATTTGGGGGACGGACTTCCTTCTGGTTCAGTGTTTGCTTCAGACGGTTCGGAGACTTTAGCTTTTCCTACGGTCAGATATTTGGTGGTAGAGGTTGATTCTACAATGTCGTGGCAGGTTGATTTTGGAGCCGTCTGTAAGAAGGTGAACTATACTGCTTTTGCTGTGCGCAAACTTAGATCGTCGCTGGATGAAAAATGACTGGTAAGAGTGTATTATTCGCTGGCATACTGTCATCTGTTCTATACTGTCACCTGGTGGGGTAATTGTGCTAACTCCTAAAGGGTTTTTCGTGCACAAAAAAAGGTAATCAAGGATATTTTCAGATTAGGTAGGAGAACTTCATGCAGAGATACTTTTGTTCGGAACAGTATACTTTCCTTTCCATGCATCTATATATACAGACTACTGGTGGGTACCAGGAAGCGCTGTCAGAGTCTTATCAGAAATTGCCATTGCCATTGCCATGAATATTCCACACGTCACGGAGAAAACTTCCAGCTTCCCCGACAACTGCAAAATTCGTGTGTGTTATTTTTATGAGTGATTATTAGGTCTAAGAAGTGAACCTGATTATCAACTCCTCTCCTTATTTTGAATTTAATTTCGGTATGAATGCTACTGATGTAAAATAAAATAGATCAATTTTAAACTTACATCAAGAGGAGTTGATAATCAGATTCACTTTTCAAACCTAAAAGTCACTCATAAATATAACACACTAAGTTGTGATATATATCTAAAACTCACCTTTACTAATATTTGAATTGCTTATGACACAACACACAATTCAATTATTCATAATGTTTCTGTCTGTCAGCTTTCAAAACGTAAGGTAGAAAAGGGTAATAGGAGTCACTTAAGCAAGTTTTCAAATAAAAGCTTATTTCAAAATTAAATATTTATTGCTAATGTTTTGTAACAAAAAACACTTATTTGTCTAATAATTGAAATCAGTTTTAATCATCTTGTACATCAACTTGTGTGTGCCCACAATCCACATGTGGTACAGCGGTATCACATCTCGTTGTTTCGTCCAAATTCACTGCATATTAAACATCTATTTCCTGGGTCTTCTGCATCATCATTCTCATCATCCTGGCATAAGTCGTTAGTGTTAGTTATTGAGACTAATGTATCGTTTGAATCCTGAAGAACCTGTCTCTTTGCGCTTTTGGGACCATCACCGTTCTGCACCTTAGTCTTCTTTCCCTGACCCTTACCTTTCGATTTCTTTTTTCTTTCACTTGCTCTTTCTGCACTTCTTTTATCCTTTTATTTTCCTTTTCTATCAAATCTTTTTTCAGTGGAGTTGAGGTTAATACAGTAGCATGCTGCTTCTTTCGGCGTTGTTTCTCTTTAGCCACAATTGTTTTCTTTGGTAATTTTATAAAATCGGATAGTTGAACATTTGACGGAGGATCAGACGACTCTTTGGCCTTTGATGTCGGGGATGAGATAACTATTTGCTCTGATTCACTTACAGCTGATAAATCTAATTGTTTTGATGTGCTGGAAATGACATTTGAATCTTGTTCTATGTCACAAGTAGAAATGGTAATAGATTCATTGCAAACGACTATAGAGTCAGATTGGAGAATCTAAACAGCCATAAAATCTCCTTCAGAAAATACTTGGGGATTTATTGGAAAAATACCTGTTGCCCTAAATCCCGATCCCGCTTTGTTAATAGACGCAACTGTAATACATGCTTTCCTCACCAATGATGCTACATCATAAGGAGTTATGTGTTCCAGACGATTACTTTTCATATATGAATCACATTCCTTTTTGTATGTAGTTTTAAGAGGTCCAAAGATTTACACGTCTAAAGGCTGCATTCTGTGGGATGTAAAATCAAGAGAACAGGTTCGTCCATAGAAGGTTTAGCATGTTTTTTAAAATGTGCGAGCCACTCAAGAAAGAGACTTTCATTTATCCAACCATTGTCGGAGCATTTATAAAGTTCTCCTTATAGACCATCCTTCTCAAGTAGAGGAGTCATTCTCTTGCGGGGATAAATAAACATAGATGGGATGAAGCCACCTGCAGCGCTCATCGTAAACATCAAAGTTATATTTTTGCCTCTCTCCCAACTGGTGATAGATCCCACTCTGTTCTGTCCTTTTGTTGCTAGTATTTTCCCTGGATTCAGTACAGTTGCCATTCCAGTTTCGTCGCAATTGTATATATTTTTGGAAAGAAATTTGTGTTTCTCCATAATTCCCTCCAACAGCTTAAAAAATAACTGCACCTCCTCTTTATTGAACGCTGTTATTCGATTTATGCTGGTTGCCTCTAGTTTCCTCACAGATATATTATTTCTAGCCATAAAAGCTTTCAACCAATCTCGACCAGCCATTTTTGTAACTTTATTAAAGTTATGATTTAAACTCCTACTTTCCGCATAATCAAATGCCACTTTCCTTATTTGAGTTGCAGTACAACCATAAAATATATTAGCCATCTTTTTTATCACATCAGCTAATTTTTCTTCTACTTCAGGCGTAAATACTGTACATCTTCCAAGTCGTGGTTCTTGTCTTCTTTTTGAATCTTTTTTGTAAGCTCGAAAATGGGATACCAGTAGATTTACTAGCTTTTCTTATATCTCTTGTTCAATAAGAAGTATGGCTTTTTGGAGAGACTCAAATGACCAATTGGCCTTTTCGGTTGTCCTTACTCGTACTTTTGGCATCTAGAAGCAAAAATATTAATATTAGTCTTTTGCGGGTAATGGTAATCACCTGCGGACAATGGGGGTCACTTGACTCTCATTAGCCGCTACTATACTGCCAAAGAAATAATAATAAAACAAAAAAATCTAAGTTTGAACTGTAATATAAGACGCTAATCACAATTTTAAACATACAGACTACCTTTCTACAATAAACAAAATATGGTACACTTAAAAAAACGACACTCACCTCTAATGATATTTTTGCGTAAATTTACAATGACGACGCGCAAAAACAAAACACTATAACTGGCTCAAGGCGTTCGCGACGAGGCCGGCGGGTGTACAGGGGGGTGTAAAGACCCTCAGGTTTCGGGTGCGTAGTTTTGTAGATATGCGTGTGATTCCGATTGCCCCCTGACTCCAATTACCCGCCCTTCCCCTACATGAAACTCTATCTTCTTCACATTTCAATTCCGCAATCTGATGCTACAAAAATATAATAGTAGCCAATAGAATATTCTTCATTTCAACTTATTATCCAACCAAATTTACCAAGACAAGAAATCTCCTTTACAAGTCAGAAAGGAGCCTCTATTACACGATATAAAACGGCAATAACCATATACTTTCCGTTTAGTTGTTTTCATGATTATAATATATCCATTTTACGGCTATTAATATTCAAATTTGTTCACGTTTAATGTCGACCACAGTAACCTATCTCCCTACTTCCCCATCTCAAACAATACATTAGTTAAGAGAAGATCCCTCGTTTATACGTTGAATTTCACCGTTTTAATATCCCATCCGAATCATAATATAATACAAATAAGGCAAACCAATAACATGGTCGAGGCGCCAGACGCTGTTTTGCGGTATTATAACCATCAATTCATTATTTAAGGTGATATTTTACCTACAAGATCGTGTATATGCATATTTTCGAACGGTGCAGCTAATTGATTTTTTACACCTTTCTTCCTATTGATTACTTTCAGGAATACCAGGAATAATCATTCTCCTTGAGTTTTGATGGTTTTATTCTGAAGAATTACGCTTTGTTTCGCTGACAAATGAACATTTATGTTTGTAATAATTCACATTTGACACAGAACACTTATTTGCTCGAATGTAAAACGTCAGATTTCTTGACGATGCTCATCCCAACGAATTCAACAATATACTTAATCAAGCAGAATTATCGAAAAATGTTAGAATTATCATATCCATGAGGAACCTCTTCCCAGGTCTACCAACGAAAGAAGTTGAAGAATGCAAATGAAGAAGAGTAATAGCACTTTATTTAACCATTGAGTAATGATGATTCACTCAGTCTCTGGACTGAAAGGAATCTGCAACCGCAGTCTTCATGGACATTGAGGATACATTTGATGTGACCATCACTAGTTCACTATGCAGAGCTGCGAGAGCGAGAGTACCAAAAATTATTGATGACCTTGTGGTCCCTAATGGCACTGTATGAGCTACTGACGATATAGTCATTCTGGCAGCCGAAAATGACGATGATATCTCCGACAGACTTCCGGAGGCTATATCAGCTATCCAGGAGTAGTATGAGGATGAGAAAATTAGCATAAGCCCCACAACACCCTAATGGTATCATTTACTAAGGAAAGGAGGATATTTGTTTCTCCTCTGATCCTCTTTGGAGTGTTCATTCCAGTCGTGAAGGAAGAAAAATATCTGGAGGTTACCTTGGAAAGCGAGCTCACGTGTAATTAAAATCTGGAAATATAATACGCATGGCTAGACATTCATTATAGGTAGTATTGATATTTTATTTATGTATGAGATCTACAGAATTAGAGATAGTGTATTGCGCTTGAAAATTCGGGAGGTCTAGAAATTTTTGATTCAAGAATTTTGCTAGTTTACCTGAAGGTGTGTTGTTATATATGACACTACAGGTCTTGCATATTTTTCTTCCTTGTGTAGTTTAATCAATCCATACATTTTTGGAGCTTTAACATTCATTGGAATCAGTTTCCTCTTCTCCCATTCTTCTAGGTTGAAAAATGACTGATGGTTGAACCTTCAGGTCTCCCCAGACAAATTCCTTTCCATACCATTATGGAACCTCCATCAAAACTGTAGGTACAGCGAGACTGGTAGTCACGAAAAGAGACCAAGACGATTTTGAGCAACAACAGCGATCCACGTAATTTCAGAATTTTGTTTGTTTTTTTTTAGTGTTGAAGCGAACCCAGTAATATCTGTTAGAAAATTTTCAGCAGAAGCCGGGATGTCGTTTGTTTTTTGATATATTTAATTATTTCCCAACATAGTCTCCTAGTAACTCTACACAATTTTTCCTGCCATGTTCCTATCTGTGTAACACGTCCAAATAGTACTTGGCGTTTTTCTCTGCCAAAAAGTGGTTCTGGATCTTTATTTGGTGAAAATCTCTGTCCTTCGAGCGCAATTTTTAGATGAAGGCACAAAAAGAAGTCACTTGGAACTAATCATTAGGGCCCTTTTTTGTAATTAATTTTGAAAGAATTTGTAAGACTGATTGCTACTGATTAGCCGTCCTATAAACATAAACGTATTAAGGTATTGCTTGATTTACTTATAAACTTTATCTTAATTGTTATATGCGTTTATATGTTATTTAATTTTAATTTTTAGATCTTCAATGATTAAGAAACCAAAGCAAAATGATATAAGGTATCACCAAAGGAGTAAAAGATGTCATACATTATCGTAAGAAGTATAAATTAAGCCGACTTGGTGGCGTATGGGATATGATGCTCGTCTTCTACGCAGAGTTACCTGGGTTCAATCCCCACAAAGTCGGTGCGATTTTTCGGATTCAGGAAATCGCTTGAGTGTCCATCTTTCGGAGGAGATGTAAAACTGTCGGTCCTGTCTAACAGAGATGTGTTGGACATTGAAGATCCCTTCCTCGACACGAGAGGGGTTCGGCAAAATTCCCGGGTTAGTGAGGTGATACAACTCCCCGGCGTGTCATTGGCCGAAAGGCAGAAATAGATCACGTTAAAGGAAAAACAAAGAAACAAGTATAAATTAATACAAGAAAACTCTTAAAAATGTCGTCTTTTCCTTTTTGTTGTTCCACATTTCGCTGGATTAGAAAGAATCCTGCTGGATTTTCTTCCGAAAATTTTCGAAAATTCATTTTTCTTGGAAAATACATCGTTTTCAGTGACAGTATTTTAGCAGAAGGTACTAAAAATTGAAGGTGTAATCAAAAGAACTACGAAGATGCAGGGGATTGACTAGTTGACGAATGCAGATTATTACTACAACATCTTAGTATGAGAAACAAACATTACTCGGTCCCAGCCTACTCGAGCATGAGGGGGAGTTAGAAAGTTGACAGTCTTGCCAAAATGACAACAACTGTTAGGCAACCTGTTTCGGCCAACCCATGGACTCATATGCCCTCTTTTTTCCTAGATTGCAACAATGATCAGTCGACACGGGATTGGGATAGTCAAATAGGCTGATACATAAAGAAGCCAGAATAAAAGAACATCTATTATGACAGTTGTTGGCCTACTGATGGGACACAAACTTAATAAACATCTACATATCATGAACTGTCGATAGAACAGAATATACACTCATATTGTATTTCGTTCACAAGGCACCCAGACTGGGTATATTAGACACTGAATCTATCTAGTGCCGCATGATCCAAGAGGCCTTCTACTACAGTCTCGCAAATTTTCTCAAGAAGTTGTTTCTGCAAGACTAAAATACTAAACATAACATCATCATCATCATCATCAAGCAGCTCGTTCTGTCCACTGCTGGACATAAGCCTCCCGTAAACTATGCCACATCCTTCTGTTCTGTGCCGTCTGTATCCAATTCGTCTGTATGCGTTTTATATCGTCAGACCACCTTGTTGGGGGACGTCCTATACTTCTTTTTGCTTCGTGTCTTGGTCGCCATTCTAGAATTTTCTTGGTCCATCTTCCGTCGGTGGTTCTTGCCAGATGTCCGGCCCATTTCCACTTAAGTGTGGCGATCCTACTAATAGCATCCTCAACCCCACTTCTTTGCCTGATTATGTCATTTGATATTCGGTCTCTAAGGTATAATCCCAGCATGCATCTCTCCATGGCACGCTGGGCCACTTGAACTTTATTGGTCGATTTCTTGGTCAGAGTTAAAGTTTCCGCTCCGTAAGTCATGACAAGCAACACACACTGGTTGTAAACTTTTCGTTTCAAACAAATTGGGATATATGATTTTAAGATATTGCTCAGTTTACCAAACGCTGCCCAAGTAAGGCCAATTCTTCTAAAGATTTCACAGGTTTGGTTGTCTCGACTTATTTTGATTTCATGTCCAAGATATTTGTAGGCTTGGACTTGTTCAATTTCAGCATCACCTATCTGAATATTTCCACTTGTAACGAGATTGGTCATATATTGTGTTTTAGACGCGTTCAGCTTTAGTCCAACCTTTTCAGAAGCTTGTTTGAGCCTTTCAAGCATTTCTTTTGCATCTCCTATGTTGTCGGATATGAGGACGATGTCGTCGGCAAACCTAAGGTGGTTCAAGTATTCCCCATTAATATTTATACCCATATTTTCCCAGTCTATCCTTTTGCACATATACTCGAGTAGGGTTATAAAGAGTTTTGGCGAAATCGGATCTCCCTGTCGCACGCCCCTCTGTATTTCGAATGTTTCTGTTTTTGCGTGAAGTTTCACACAAGCTGTGGCATGATCATATATGTACTTTATCTGTGTCATGTATCGATGGTCTATGCGACATTCAGCTAGAGCCTCTAACATTTTACGTTGGTTTATGGTATCGAATGCCTTTTCATAATCTACAAAGATGAGAACCAGGGGTTTATTGTATTCGAGGCATTTTTCTATTAAGGTTTTAATAGTTTGTAGATGATCATTCGTACATAACAGGAAGAAGAAAAATACATTAACTTGATTGAAAAGTTTTCAAAGCGCCCCTATAGATTAATATAATATTTCTTCCCAAATTCAAATTGATTACGATGTGTAAAATGTACAATCCAGATACAGAAATTCATGATTTGAATTATGATACATTTTTATTGTAGAATGTTAGAACGGAACAGAGAGGAATTCTAAATATGTTGTCACATGTAGGAGTTAATGAAATATTCATCTCCAAACAATATTCGTCATTGATTAAATAGCGGAAGAAACGAACACAACACTAAGTCCTCATAACAAAGTATGCTCTTGACGGATTTGGCATTTTATTTTCTGTGGCGCCTGAACCAGGTCCCATAAATAAAAATCAGAGAGCATATGGTAAAATATTTTATTATCTCATATTCTTACAGCATATTATACGGATACATGTAAATCACCGTGTTTTTATGAACTTTGGAAACTAGTATAAAAATCTTTTGAGTGTTTCGGTGGCTTTAGTAACATTTTTATTTATGATTCATGGTTTACTGTTTAGTAGCAATAAATAATTTACACGGTTCGACTAGGTGGGGAATGAATATCTTATGTATTCATTAATCAATGTTGTAAAGTTAAGGACATCACGCTTGTATATTTACAGGGTGGAACGAAAAGAAGTTAGATAACCAAATGGTTAATCGATTCCGATTATCATGTGATAGTTAATAATGATGATAATAAGAAATTAAACTATGTATTATACTATTAAGACAGATTTATTATAGAAAATCAGGATTACAATTTCAATATTTCGACCATCTTCAGCTGACAATAAGTATTGAACTAAAGTTGAAAATACATACATGAAGAACAGAAGATACAGATTTAATAAAGGTACAAAAACGATTTGAATTTGGGGGTTTTACTTGGTAGAATTCCATTATCAATAACAAAAACAAATAATATTTTTGAGGAATTTTACTAAATAATTGTGATTCGTAACGCGTTTCCCTACACCGTAGCTTCTTCAGAGAAATTAATGTACAGAAATTATGACAACTATATATAGATACAATTGAGAATATAAATACAAATGTTCTTGAGTAATTGAAAGGTTATTGAGTTGCTTCTTCTAAAGTGTTTCGGCTATCATAGCCAATATAGATCTAAGAACTTCTGTGGTTCGTTCGCTTACTCCTTCAATTTTGAGTACCTAACCATTTAAGAAGAAGCAACTCAATAAGCTTCTAACTACTTAAGAAAATAATTTCTGTACATTCATTCTTCTGAAGAAGCTACGGTGTAGTGAAACGAGTTAATCACAATTATGCAGTAGGATTCCTCAAAAAATATGACTTGTTTTTACTATTGTACAAACCAGTGGTAAATAAAATAATAAAAGCAGGTAGTATTTGAAGATATTAAATATGGACGAATAAGCTGGGCCATACTGGTCGTTCAGGAGATTATCTCTGTCCTTGAATCTTCCAGATAACCACAGCGTTTTGGCTATCATAGCCAATATAGATCTAAGAACTTCTGTGGTTCGTTCGCTTACTCCTTCAATTTTAAGTACCTGCTGCTGAAAAATATCTCTTGAAACGCTGTATTTTCTGAAAACGAAATTATCGAATAATTTCTGAACAAATTTCATCGATGTAATACTTAAAGTTGGCTGTAGAACTCAGGATTTGGCTAGAATTCGGAGAGCTTCACAAATTCGTATTGGCGTCATATGATACTAGATAGATCATATATATATATATATATATATATATATATATATATATATATATATATATATATATATATATATATATATATATATATATATATATATATATATATATATATATCTGCTACCTACTACTAAAATTCTATCGCAAAAGATACCTACAAAGTAGGTGTGTCTGAAGAACAACAGGATTCCGACCAAATAGATCAACAACGGATGCAATTTTTATATTGCGGCAACTGGTGGAGAAGTCCATAGAGTTTGACAAACCGATGTTTATATGTTTTATAGATTTGGAAAAGGCATTCGACAGAATTCGAATGAACTATGTGATCACTATCCTTAGAAATAAAAACTTAAGCAATAAATACATAAACATAATCAAAGAACTAAATAACTCTAATAAGACGAAAGTAAAAACTACACAGGGACTTACAAGCGAGATCAAAATTAACGCAGGCATTAGACAAGGTGACAGCCTCAGCCCATGTCTATTTAATTTAATCATGGATGAAATAATAGCAGGTGTTAACCAAATGAACCAAGGCTATAGGATGGGTAACAAAACTATGAGAATACTGTGCTACGCAGATGATGCTTTACTAATAGCCGAGAATGAGGATGACCTACAACGCCTACTACAAAAGTTCAAAGTAACAGCAGAAAAATATAACATGGTAATATCAACACTGAAAACCCAATCGATGGTAATAGCGAAAGATCCAATTAGATGCAAACTAGTAGTGAACGACCATATAATAGAGCAAGTTTCACACTTTAAATACCTAGGAGTAGAAGTATCGAGCGATAGGCAACTATTACAAGAAGCAAAACAGCAGACAATGAAAGCATCGAGAATACCTGGCTTCCTGAGAGATGTAATCTGGCGGAATAAGTACATAAGCACAGAAAGCAAAGTCCGAATCTATAAAACCTGTGTGAGACCCGTGATGACATATGCGGTTGAGACAAGAGCTGAGACAACAAAAATAAAACAACTAATGAGGACAACAGAGATGAGAACACTAAGAGCTATAAGAGGTATTACACGCAGAGATAGAATAAGGAATGAGGATACGCTAAGGGAGCTAGGTGTCCAGGATGTGGTGAGGTGGACAAGAGCACGTCGACGCCTATGGAGAGATCACGTAGACAGAATGGGCCCCGAACGTATGGCGAAGTGGGCAAAAACACAAAAACCCAACACTAGAAGACCCATAGGAAGGCCGAAAAAGCGATGGCATGAGTGCTGGAGCTCCGGTTCGCAGCAGGGGCTGTAACAGAAAAACAGGACATCGTCATATTTAAAGAAGAAGAAGAAGAAGATATCTGCTACCCAGGATTGGACCCTGAAGCTGCGATTGGATATGGCAAGTTGAGCTGTAATTCTGTTAAAAGGATCAACCTTCCCGTTTGTATATGAAACGGGTAAGATATATTCTTAAACTAAATATTCTATTAACACTGATTCTACTGAATTCAAGATTTATTGAATTTTATCTTGTTCAATTTCACCAGCTATTAGTACACATATATTCATTGACTGTGAATTCAAACAGGGGGTCTCTTGTGATCACAATTTGACTAGCTGGTTGAGTCTTAAGGCTCCTTTCTACAAATATTTTATTAGATATTAGTGATTAACCTTTCAGTATTTAACACATATCGATCTGTTAGCATTAAATAGGTTACCTTAGTGACGTGGTGGACTTGTGTTGTTGTAGAAAAATGCATTTCTTTTGAGTCAACGGCTTTAAGTGTTTCAATTGTAGCTTAAAAGACAACGTTTATCAAACGTGATGGCGCCGAAGAACTTTGAGCTGAGCTGGTTAGTCCACGCCTTCTCCACATGAGCATATCTGGAGGCAAAACGTCATTCAGTAGAAAAGCTCATTGAAGCCAAGTTGGGACTCTAATTTTTTCAATAATTTTGACGCCCAATTCAATTGTTTCATTCTTACCCTTACTGCGCTAATTATTCATCATATTGAATTAATTTTTTCATCAGTGAAATTTTTTAACCTCTGTCATAACACAGTCATTTAAAAATATTGCAAAGTTCAGCGTTCCCGAGAGATTCGTAACAGGTAGATGAATTCGGAATGGCCAGCCAATTGGGATCGTTCCGACAATAAGAAAAATGCCTGGCTATTCATTTGTGTGGTGAAATGTAGTAATTAAAACCCCTCAAATTTACGACCGTACAAATAAATGGGCGGTAGGTCTATATAATGATGCTGAATTAGAAAAGTCGAGTGTAAAAGAAGTTATTTTTCTTTCACTTTAGGGCCAGTCCGACAAGGCATGATTAAAGATAAATATTTAATTATCATGAGTGTCTGGGTAGTATTTTTTTGTGTATTGATAACAACGATGACGCATACATTCTGATTTCAGTTTTGATTATCTTATTCTAATTAAATGAGAATTTTGTTTATGTACGCATCAACGAAAAGCACAAGCAAAGAGGATAAACAACATTTTTACGAAAAAATTGAAGAGGAAATAGAAAAAATACCAAAACGAGACGTTTGCATAATGATGGGAGATTTTAATGCTCAAATTAAAAAGTGAGTACTTGTAAACTAATTTGTCAGAAACATTGTAATTAGACAGAACGGGTGCATTTAGGGCATTTAGAGAAAGAATACTTTTCACTCATCAACTTAATAATTCTAGGTTAGACCTAAACGTTTAGAAGTAATAATGACAACAACAACCCTCAGCAACCTGAAGGCAATAGTTGAATTTTGTTAAAGGGTTTTAGGACAAAAACGTCGCCTTTGCTTCTCCCCCTGGAGCGTATTAGAAAAGTGTTTTCACTGTTTAAATTTTAACTGAGTATTCAGAGATTCTTCTTCTTAGGGTGCCTTATCCTTAAGGACGTTGGCGATTACATTTGCCCATCTTATTTTATTTGTTGCAGCTCTGAACAATTCTATAGAGCTCATATTAGTCCATTGACGTAAGTTCTTAAGCCAGGAGTTGCGTCTTCTTCCCGGTCCCCTTTTGCCATTGATTTTTCCTTCGATGATAAGTTGAAGCAGTTCGTACTTTTGGTTTCTCATAATGTGACCGAAATATTGCGTCTTTCTTTCTTTTATTATCTGCACAAGTTCTCGATCCTTTCTCATCCTCTGCATAAGTTCTACGTTTGTCGTATGACTCATGTAAGATATTCTGAGCATTCTACGGTAGCACCAAAGTTCGAACGATTCTATTCTTTTTTGTGTTGTTTCCGTCATTGTCCATGCTTCAACGCCATATAGCACGGTGGAGAAAACGTAGCATTTCAGTATTCGAACTCTTAATGAGATATTTAGTTGGCAGTTGCATAGTAATTTTTGCATTTTATAAAATATAGCTCGTGCTTTTTCCAGGCGTGTTTTTATCTCTAGTGAGTGATCCCAAGTTTCATCAAGGCTACTTCCTAGGTATGTTATTTTTGTTACTTGTTCTAATTCTGTTCCGTTGACCCTAATTCCGACCTTTCTGTTTTGGTGTTTGCTGATAGCCATCGTTTTTGTTTTCTTTGTATTTAGTTTCATTCCAAATTCTTTACATGTTATCATCACTCGGTTCATTAGGCGTTGTAGTGCTTCAGCGCTATCTGCTAGAATAACCGTGTCATCTGCGTATCGCAAGTTGTTAATGCATTGTCCATTTATTATTATGCCATCCGAGGTATCCTCTAGTGCCTTCCTAAATAACTCTTCCGAAAAAACGTTAAACAACAACGGGGAAAGAACACATCCTTGCTTTACTCCTTTCTCGATGTTAATGTCTTCAGATGTCTCTCCATTGATTCTAATTTTAGCCTTTTGGTCTTGGTAAAGGTTTGATATGATTCTCAAGTCTTTGTCGTCTATGTTACAAGACTTGAGAATTTCTATTAGTTTATCGTGTTTCACCAGGTCGAAAGCCTTTTGAAAGTCTATGAAACACAGATATACATCAGAGGCTACATCCCTACATCTTTCAACAAGCACACGTATTGAAAAAAGTGCCTCTCTTGTTCCAAAGCCATTCTTGAAGCCAAATTGTGTTAGTACCGTGTGTTCGTCCAATTTGTTATAAATTCTATTGTGTATTATTCGGAGGAACAATTTCAGTATATGATTCATTAGACTAATGATCCTATATTCTTCACATTTCCTGGAGTTCTTCTTTGGTATAAACACCGATGTCAGCCAGTCTTTTGGTATCATTCCAGTTTCGTATATTTTATTAAATAAGTTCTCCATAACATAGATGTGTTCGTCTGAAATTATCCTTATAATTTCAATTAGGATATTATCTTCTCCAACAGCTTTTTTGTTTTTTAATTGTTTTGTTGCTTTAATAATTTCCTCCTTTGTGATGTAGGGTCCAGACGCTTTTCCATTGATCAAACTGCGTTTATGTTCAGAGATTCTAACATTGAATTTCAACATTAAAATTTAATGTTAGAATCTCTGAACATAAACGCAGTTTCATCAATGGAAAAACCGATTCGAATTATTCAAATCATCTTAGAGAAAATGGTCATTCCTTCAATTCAGAATTTAAAATCCTACATTCTGCGAATAGAGGTATAAAACTCAACCTTCTGGAAGCACTTGAAATTAACAGATTTAGGTATTCACCGGAAATTCATAATGATCAGGTAGACATAAATAACTCACCCTTATTAAATTTATTTCCTAAACATTAGTTCAAGTACGGATAGCTCTGAGTGGATAGCCTCTTTAGTATATATAAAAATTTGTTAGTAAGATATATTTGTAGCATTCATTCGCTCTTGATAAAGATACTGTGTATCGAAACGCGTCGAGCATTTAATAATATATTTTAGTAGAAATCATCGTTTACTTGTATTTGCTTCATTCTTTTCTAGTACGTTTTCAATTTTCAATTTGCCGAACACAATTTTGCCAATTTCACATCCTACATTTTCGCATTCATTTTTAAATTGAATATATCTGGCTTTCAAGGAACATGATCTATGGAATGTAGGTAAATATGAAACAATACCTTGAAATATGGTTCTTTGTTCAAATATATAATTTACATATACTCCGCTCTGTACTCACAACTTTGAGCTCTAGGCACTTGAAAATGACGTAACTGTCAAAACCGGTTGTGTGTATTGAAAATAATCATTCTGGAAATCAAGAAAATTGTTTCATTTTATTTATATTAAATTTTGAATAACTCCAAAACTCTAGATATTGGAAAAATTGTTCCCTGAGAAATAGATCGAGAGATTTTCTCTAACCGAGCTCTGCCATACTAAAACATTTTTCCGACCCTGTACGTCTCGAATCAGAGTCAATAAAATTTGGCGTTGAGGTATCTGTCATGGCACACACTCGGAAACAGTGAGATATCAGACTGCATTCGTGCCTCCGGCTGCTGTTAAATGCCTATTGTGTACAAAAATAGGATAGAGAATGGTCATTCCACGATAATAACAATAATAAGATCTAAACGTCCAGAACTGGAGAGCAGCTGACTGCAGAGTCATTCTATGAAAGGTTTCGGATAAATCTTCAACCAAGTAATCTTATTATCCGGATTGGGTGGCCGTTTAACAATTGCCGCCTTTCAATGCTTGTCACTGTATTGGCGTTTCAATAGGGGGCGCCTAATTTGTGGAATGGGATTATTCTCACTTTTATTTATTGTTGACATAGCGCCCGAAAGGGATCAGCTAAACAATTCTTGAAAATACTAATAGGATTGTATATACAGCCTGTAGAGAAAGATGGAATCATATCTCATTATTTAGAATGGTCTACAAGAAACCGGAATTGCTTTCATAACCTACAACTTCCACAATTATTAAGTTGGAGCTTTTATTCAGATTTTTTGGAATGCCGAAGTTACACTGTAATTCGCTGGAATTTTTTTTCATAGAATATTGAATATGATATACCATATCAATTTCAATTCTTTTTGATTATTATAGCGGATTAAACATGGAAATCCATTAAGAATTGATGAAACTTTGAAGCGAAGAAAATTCCAGTTTTGCATACGAAACACAAAATGGAATTTTGGTTTCACCTTATAACTTCCAAGATCCTAGAGTGATCGTTTCTCTTTCAGACTCAATCTGAAGTAGAATAGTTAAAACAAAATATCGTCCTAAAATTGTTTTTTCATTGAATTTAACATGGCCACCCGACCACGAAAGGAAAAAATTCGGCTAATTGAAAGGATATTGTACCTTTGAACCTGTTAGCTATTTTGAATTGTACCGAAGTTGAAATTTGAATCCTTTCCATCATTTTGTGGCGTTCCAAAGAAACTAAAATGGAAGCTCTCGCGTAATAATTGTTAAAGGTTATCAGGGCCCCCGCAACCATATGTGCAAAGTGTGGAATGCACACGGGCGCCATACTTTAGGGGCGCCAGAACCCAGGGTCCAAAAAAATATTGAAATGAAAGTTGAGAAATTAAATAAGATTAGGTATAAATACACACGAAATTTTATTAGTATATCATCTAGTTACTGCCGATTCCTATATAGCGAGAACATGTCAGGCGGCAGTTTCTTGATTTTTCCTGTTTAGACATGAATAACGCCTGGAGCGCTATAAAAGCGATGCATCGCCACAGGCGTTTTTAAATGAGTTAGTTCACTGGACCGTGCAACAAGTGAATAAAAACGAGTAATCCTATTAATTTTTACATATAAAGTTATTGTGTGGTGTTGTGTAGTGTAATATTTTGTTTACTACTTTTGTTTTTTAATGAAGTACCGAATACCTGCTGACTGCAATTTTAACGGCTTGATTTTTTATAGAATGGTAAGTGTTCCTACTTTATACTATCAACATTAACCCTTTATAGGATACTGTTTATAATTAATTTTTTAAATATGAAATGTCATGTACGAGTTTAAAAAGTACCTGGTTTTATCCATAACTCGCGTAGTTTTCATGCTATTGATCTTTTTGAAAAACCATTTTGTAGGGTTTTTAGGGCTATAAGATCAAATTAGTTTAATATATTTTTGTCTTTATTTTTGAAATGATTTAAACTGAAAGGGCTCGAACAAGTTGCTTTTTACTCAAATATGCAAACTTTAATCGGCCATATCTTAATAATAATCTGCCCTATAAAAGGTTAAAAACTATTGGCTACTTAGTTAACTTTTCAAGAATATTTCCTACCCTACCCACATGGTGCACATTATTGTGGTTACTTCAGAAATTAATTCCTAATTCCCATGAGTACTAATTATTTATTTGTTTTTTCAGGATAAAAGAAAGAGACCTTCACGTGCAAATACAATTTACTACTTTGAGGTACCCGTTTTGAATCGACAGAATACAGAAAAGAGAATTCGCGACGAGAGCTGAAGCAGATTCCGGTAAAAGCGTCTGAAAATGTTTATTATTCCAGTAGGGGCCTACTTTGAAGGCGATACAATAAATTTGGATGAGAATAAATATTTTGTGCTTCATCGACCAATTTTTGGTTCTTTTTTGACAGAATGTACGTTTGAATACGAAATTTTTTGAGTACAATACAAATGATTAAGTGAATCAAAATTAGTTATTCATATTATTGCTTTGATTTAGACGTGATATAATATAAGTGTTCACATCAATACTTCTGTAAATTAAATTGGAAGACGTTGTCACCCCATAAAGTAATTCTGCGTATTCATTACTCTTATACATGCACAAATTAAAAAGTAAATAAGAACTAAGTATATCATTAAGTATAATGTTTCAAAAATCGAATTAACACGCATAGTTTTTTCAGTTTAATAATTGAAAGTATCAAATTTGCTTACGTCTATCTTCTTCTGATTATGACTAGGTCTTATTTATTTTAATTTTTCTTACACGTTATATTGTTGATACCTGCATATTAAAATTTAGATTTCGAGTATCATAAATTTTCACCGAAAGAGATATGAATAGTATAATTATTACTGTTGCATTTAATAGATATTATCAGTTTGTTACATTAACATAATCCTTCACTAGTTTATATTAGGGCCTTTAGGCTAGAAAGCCTTGATGATACGATGATACGAAGTGGAGAAAGATATCTTTTAGTATCTACTTTGTTAACACCGAAATTTAAATATTGATTGAAATTTAGTTTGAAAGTAAACATTTGGTTGACAACAGTTTCGGCAATTTTGTGAATACAGGGTGATACGTTTGATCATACATAGCTTAACTGTACTTAGAGTACACCAATCGGCACTTAGAACACAAGGTAACGGTATTCGTTCTCGATAATACATGCTGATTATATTATTTTTTTTCATAATCGGCATCACAATCACAAATGATATCATCGGCAGAAAACTTATTGAAGTTCAATTTATTCAAACCTTTTTTCTCGAATTATTAATAATGTGGAAAAGTATGGACTAACCCTAAGAATTAGGGTGTTCAAAATTTATGGAAAAAGCTTGATTGCGATTTTCTTGCTCTTTGCTGCATATTATAGAAGAAGAAACTGTTGTTTATATTTAAATTTCCCGTTGTTCAATTCTTTTAAGTTTTAGAATGTTTTTGTTGAGGGTTTTTTCCGTAATTTAAGGCATACATCATCTGCAAACAAGCCTCAAAAGGGGCTTCGCAGATTATCTTACTTTGATTTTGCGTGGATTATATACTTATTATGTTAATGTCAAAAGGAGTTGAGATTATTTGTATGAATATTTGTTATTTCTCACATTGAAGCAATATTATTATTATCATGAAGCAAAATAACTTTGTGTTGCATTTTTATATATTCTGGTCGTTTTTCACTTAGAGCTCAATTCCAATCGATCATTTGTTGTTCTTAGCGTTCAGTAATCGATTTCGCCAGATTTCAGTAGCTCTTAATAGATCACACCCTTCTAATCCCACCAAACACAGAGCATTGTCTCCTTCCATAGCGAGTTGGTCTTGCAGTGGATGTTGCTGGCTCGCCTGGAGTTACCCATGATCTTTTATCTTTGGAATTCTCGAAATATTTCCACTTTTCATCCACAGTCACAATTTGATGGAGAACTGACTTTCTTCTGTACCTGGCGAGCAGCATTTCGCAAATGGTTTACCGATTTTCCTGCTATCTTTCATTCAGTTCACGTGGAACCCATTTTCCTCAATTCCGGATCTTTCCCATGGCTATCAAACGTAGACGGCTTCTCGTGTCATATTTCATTGATCCGCTAGTTGTTTTTGAGATTGAGCATCATCTTCATGACATTTGTCATATTTTTGAAATGACTGTCAAAATTTTTTCGCAAATTTTTCTTTAAATTATACAAGAACCAAGAAGAAATAATATATGGGAGATGTCAACCCAAATTATTGGGTCCATAATGACTCTAGAACATCTATAGATCATAATCGGCATCACTTAGAAGACTGAACCTGGCCATCGGGGCTCTCTCGGTCAAACAGAGAGGGAATTGTTTTGTTGACTTTAAATATTGAAGGGTTTTTTTGCGATTATACTTCATAATTGGCAAACAAGAACAAGGTAGTGATTATGTTTCAGGAAACTCACACTGCGAAGGGAGAACATCTCCGCGAAAGAGGAAATATCGCAGGTTATGTACTTTTTGATTATCTCCTTAGTCCTTTTTATGGCCTTGCTTGCTATGTAAAATATTTTCTTAAATTCAAGTGTGTCTAGACATATAAGAGTCGGGTATGATCGTTGAAATATTTTTCTGCTGGTTTTCTTTTCCCATTGTTACAGGTTCCTGTCCTGAACCTTCCTCACCCTTGTCTTCATCTGGAAATCTTGGAGTGCAAGAGAGAATGAAGCGGCTAAGCAGAAACATCTTTGGTACTCTTTATGTACACACGACACTAACACAACATAAACAGACAGGCTATTGCTAGTGCAATAGCGACAGGAAAACGAATTTTTTCCTCAGGTTTTTTCACTCGTTCATTGAATCATACGCAAGATAGTATGGTTCCCCTGTTACATTTCCTGAGCTCACACTTGTGTTTTCTCTGACACACACCAAAATTATAGATATAAGCATTCATTGTAAATACAATTATTCAAATTTTTGTAATTTTTCAAAAGAATATATATATATATATATATATATATATATATATATATATATATATATATATATATATATATATATATATATATATATATATATATATATATATATTTGGATCGAATTTTCTAAGCGCAATAACTCTTGAATGCATAGACCAATTCTCTTGATATTTTGTACAACAACTGTGGCTTATGTTAATAATAATGTTTGTAGACGAAAATCAAATTCCAGAGCCGGACTGAAAAATTGAGTTTTTTCCTCGAAATAACTAAAGAGATACTCTATACATCACTTTTCGTGAACTCTTGTACACGGTCTTAATCAACAAAAAATGCTCTAAAAATTAATCTACTGCAAAAACTGTCGCTTTTCACACAACTTTTTGTTCAGGTATGGTTATGAAGATAACTCTTTTTTATTCGTTTTGGAAAACCTTCGCGATCACCAAATATAACTTACCTTTATACTAATGATTCAACAATGAGTATTTTGCGTTTTTGGCCTGGTAATACTACAAGCCAATCTAACCTAATCTTCTCTCCCAAAATGAAGAATTACAGGGGGGTATTCCGAGAGTTATACTTCAATTTTTTTATTGAGAAAATACAGGGTGTTACATAATAGTATGTCACACCTTGAGGGGGTAAACCTAAAACCACACAATCCTTTTTTCCCTAAGTTACTTGTTTCTTTTTGTCAGGCGAAACATTTGAAAGGCAACCTACATAGCAACTCTCGAAAACAAAATTTTCCTGAAAGACGACATGGACGCACACTGTACAGGGTGTTACATAATAGTATGTCACAACTTGAGGGATGAATCTTCGTGCGATTTTAAGAAAAAAAGTTCAGATAAACATAGGTCCGCAAAAGCTTCGTTACGGAGCTACAGAGTGTTGAAATTTCCGGAAAAAACTGCTTTTTTTCTTCAAAACTCCTGCAGTTTTTGAGATATTCAGCTCAAATTTGGATTTCAAGCTATTTTTCACAGCCTTCATCATTACACGTCCTAGATTTTAACTGAAATTCACATGGTGTTTCCTTTTCCGAAGGTATAACTCCTTTTGCCCTTTCAAACTTTTTTGCAGTACGCCACTGATCAGCGTACAATCAATTTTAGTCATCTTCGTTCAATTTAGAAACTTTTTTACACTTGTAAATTTTTCGTATCTCCAACCGTTTTCTAGTGAAAAATTATTGAATTTGAATCATTTGAATTGTATGTTATTCGCTAAATAAAAAAAAATAATAGAAATACTCTATAAGTATGCCCAAAATTTGCTTTTATTTTGATAGCTCGTCTTCTGAGAATCAACATATACTTACTCAATATCAAGCTTAAAAAAGAACAATTAAAAACTGAATAAATTGCTGGAAGTGTCCTCCACCTACAAGAATACAGGCATCTGTCCTTCGCATATTATTACGCACTCTTTGAAATATATCTCCGAATAAGATACCTTCAATGCATGGCTTAGGAAGGCTTCCATTGCCGTTTCGGCCATCGAAAATCGTTGCCCCCTCTGTTGTTTCTTGAAGAGTGCAGAAGAGCAAAATTTAAAAGGCAACCTTCGTATCAACTAACCCAGTGCCTGACCACACAAACAACCCCTGAGTTTTTCGTCGATTCGTCACAATGGATGAAACATGGATTGATTACTACACTCTAAAAAGCAATCGACAGTCACGAGGTAAACTACATCCAAAACGTGCAAAAACGAGGCAGTCAGCTGGCAAGGTTATGGCATCTGTTTTCTGGGATGCGCAGGGTGTTACATCTATCGATAACCTAAAGAAGGGCAAGACGATGAACAACGACTACTATATTTAGTTATTGTTGTTGTTGTATATCACGAAGAAACGGTCCCATTTGAAAAAACGAGTGCTATTTCATCTAGACAATGCACTTTCCAACAAGTCAATCAAAACAATGGCCAAATTGTTCGAATTAGACGTCGAATTACTTCTCCGTGCACCTTATTCGCCAGATCTTGCACCCAGCGGCTTTTTTCTTTTTCCAAACTTGAAAAGAATGCTCGCTGGCAAAAAATTCGAGACTTATGAATGGGTAATCACCGAAACTGAAGCCTATTTTAAAGTTGAAGAAAAATCTAATCATAAAAATTATTGATCGCTACAATCGCTGTATCTCCCTCGAAAGAGACTATATTGAATTAAAAACTTGAATTTTACGAAAAAATGTGTTTTACCATTTTAGCCTACGAATTTCTTAGCCCACCTGGTGAATAATTGGTATCCATTGTCCCTGTCTTTTAAGAGATTGAATTTCAGTTCCACTGTTGGCATTGAGGCCAAAAGTATCACTAATGGAACGCATATGAAGAAACATATAAGAAAATATTGACTTAACCACCTCAGGTAACTTAAGTACTGCATTATATTTTCGAACTAACCTCGTATACTTTTCGTTTATTAGATCTTATTATACAACAAGATCCGTCTGAATAAATGTTACGCCCAAATGTGTTAAATTAGGCAACATTATTGACTATATCTGAAGAAATGATCTTTCGAATAATTTACCATTCATTCTGAGCTAAATGAAGATATATTCAGGTTATAAATTTGAAATTACCACATCTAAATGACGTGTAACATTAGACGTAGACCTCGTTTGGAAAAAGTAATAGACCATTTGACAACATTGGAAATATATCTTTTACAAATTGCGGTTATTTATAGCTTAGACAAATATTATTTCAAACTGAAAAATGTATATTAGTTGCCAAATACCGTAAAGAATATGATGATTTTTCGAAATTTCATCTAAAACGAAAATGCTCTCTGGTGACGTCACAAGCAAGTACACAGGGATGTTTGGGCTAAATGTAGTTCGCGTTCTCTTGGATATTATATATATTCCATCCTAAGCTGCTTCTGATAATTTTTGTTAAATTTTATATTTAGTTGCACAATTATTCTTCTGGTATCTTTGGCGACGAGCTGATAACAATGATGAGCGTCAACGAAAGCATGAGGATTTTCTTCCGCCCTTATGTGATTGTTGTCGTTATTAAAAATGGCATATCTCGAGAAACATGCTTCGTTCATGAATAAAATATGCTTCAGAAATTCAGGTTGTTGTCTAATTAACGAAACTGCAAGACGTGTAACGTGTTAAAATCTCGTCACAGCTATTTGAATTCAAAACGCCTAAATTAAATCAACCCTCCATCTATGCCCAACCGTTACGCCACTGGCTAACAGTCTAGTGCGCATAGTCGACTTTCAGATGTTATATTCCATCGACTTTAGAATCTTCACTTTCCTTCTTTCTTCTGTCAACTTTCCAACTAATGAGTTCAACTTGAAAATCCTCTTTGATTGTATTTGAAATAATTAAATTATATAAAAGTTCTCTAATTTGATTGAGGAGGTCGTTACTTGATGAAAATCTATATACATATTTTCAATGAAATAAAACTAAACTATATAGATTTTCCAATGTAAAAAGTTCAAACACAAAATACAACAGCTTAACTTATATTGGTAATCCTAGTCTAAAATTAAAATCATTCCTCTGGCATTATAATTTCAATATAGCATTCCGAACTGATAATTCTTTAGGCCGACATATAAAAAACTGCAAATCTAAAATTGATAAAGGTAATAAATCCGGTATTTATAAACTGTCTTGGGGGATTGTAATAAAATTTATATTGGTAGAACTTTCAGAAATTTCAAAGTTAGATTATCCGAGCACAAACGTAGTTTTAATTATCATAAATCAGATTCCCATTATTCTAATCACTTACTCGAAGAAAACCATAACTTTAATGATAATTTCAAAATTTTACACAATGAAAATAACAGACAAAAACTCAATCTATTGGAAATTTCAGAGATCAACAAAGAAAAGAACTCAGGTTAGGTTACTTAATAATCAATTAGATCTAAATCCTTCTCCTTTACTCAATCTTTTCAATTCATTAGGTAAGCAACTCCGATGGGTTTTCCAACATACCTCTTTACCTATTGTAATATTAAGTTGGAAATAAGACTTATATATAAGGAATAACTCTGTTCATTAGATTGTATCTATCTGATGAAGCCACAGTGTGGTGAAACCGGTCATAGTTTTGTTAATATAGTGAAAATCTAAATACTTTAGTTTTATTTCATTGAAAATATAAAAGTACTCTAGTGAAAATTAGAGATATATCTATATCTCAAATATTGTATAGTGACCTATATCAAAAATATAGGATAAGTTGAAAGTTCATCTAGCAAAATGCCGCACAATAAATGATTATATCTATATGAAAAAACCTGAGGGAAAAAACTCGTTTTCCTGTCGCTATTGCACTAGCAATAGCTTATCTGTATATGTTGTATTAGTGTCGTGTGTACATAAACAGTACCAAAGATTTTTCTGTTTAGCCGCTTCATTCTCTCTTACGTTCCATGATTTGGGGTTTTGGACAGGAATCTGTAAGCATGGAAAAAGAAAACCAGCAGAAAAATATTTCAACAACCAAAACAAAACTAAGAAAAGATTTTACATAGCAAGCAAGGTCATGAAAAGGACTAACTAAGGAGATAATCTTCCGTCGCAGTGAGTCTCCTGAAACAAAATCACTTCCTTGTTCTTGCTTGCCAATTTACAAGTATAATCGCAAAAACCTTCAATATTCAAACTCAACAAAACAATTCCCTCTCTGTTTGACCGAGAGAGCCCCGATGGCCAGGTTCAGTCTTCCAAGTGATGCCGATTATTTTTATTTTCTTTTTCTTTTTTTCTTTCTTTTTTTTTTTTTTTTTTTATGATCTATAGATGTTTAAGAATCATTACGGACCAAATTATTTGGGTTGATATCACCCATATATTATTTCTTCGTGGATCTTGCTTAATTTAAAAAAAATTTGGGAAAAATTCAAATTCGACAGTCGTTCGAAAAATATGACAAATGTCCTATTAACTGCTTGAATGCCTTATAGTATCTATTAGAAAATCAAATTCTTCTCTACAGAACTTGTATTTTCTCACGTATGTTTTCATAGTCGTATTTCTTCAGTACATTCTTCGAAAATTCTGGAAGCGTGTGTTCCAAAAAGTGGCGGTATATATCCCCCGTAAGTCACCCTGGTAGAAAACTGGTCCAATAACATGTCACTCATAATGCCGATCTAAACGTTCAAGGAGAACTGATGTTGAAATCGATCTTCATATGTTTGTTACACATTAGATATGATTATTATGAAAATTCCCTATGGAATTTCCTGAAAACTTTGCTTCATCAGTGAACAGGATCAGCATAAGAATTTGAGGAACTTGAATCAACTAATACGCAATACAGGCAGGAAAATAGGTAAGAATGAGTGCTTGTACGAGTTATAGTTGGAATGGATACAACAAATTTTCATGACGGATTTGCCAAAAATTTCTATTGCCGACACCTAAGGCGGCAGCAATTTTTCAAGTGGAGGTACCGGAATCGTCTTAAAGAACCTCATTTTCCAGCTGTACCGTTCTTACTTCTCTTAGCCTTCCTGCTCCTTCATATCGTCTTGATGTGCATAAAGGCGTCCATGAATGCTTTTCAAAAGTCAAAAGAGCAATACGATCTTTCAATGTACAACCGCCGAGCTTCTAATGCATTTCTTTCAGCACGTCCATGCATGAACTGCATGTCGGTCATCTCAGCATTCGTATAACGATTGAAATTCAAACTCAATAGATTCAAAACTATTGAAAAACAGAAACACTACAATGACACTGATGTTAATCATTTTTAACACATCTATAACTGAGCATAGAATAGATATTATCAATGGAATCGCAAGGATTCCTAGAAAATTTTTCAAAATTTTTTTACTCAAAAACTGGACATCGTACAAAAAATTTGACTAGAGTTTTTTCTTAAAAAATAATTAATTGGAAAATACACAGATATTCTTATTTTCAAAAATAATCAGATGCGTCCTAGTTTTTCATTTCAGAATAACCTGCAATGTGCCCATAGGCACGCCATTGGTGAGTAGGAAATATTTTTCGTATTGAAAATAATGCTTCTTTGAAAGTTTTTGACATCCCAAAATTTCACCCCACTATCTGAAGCAGTTTGTGGAAAATTAAAAGTTGAATGCATCTTTCCTTTAAACTTTAACACTTTGTGAATCGGTAACGAAGTACACTCGGAGGCAAAATTAGCGTAACACTCGAAAATTTAACCAAATTCGAAGTCCGATATTTTTCCTAATTCTCAACCGATTTAGATGATTTTTTCGGCAAGTTATAGATCAACTCTTCTGTTTTGTAGAAATTATAAGAGAAAAAAAAATTTGAAAAAATTTTATACGGGGGCAGAACTAAAAGTGTTTTTTTTGTCAAAAATTCGTAACACTCTGTGGAATGTCGTGGTCCGAATTGAAACGTAAAATATCATGGTCTGTCAAGACACATCTTCCTGCAGTAACGCCCTTCTTGTTTCATGCGTTTATCTCTATTTCTGCAAAATATATTCAATTTCAAGTGGAAAATCACCATTTTGGAGAAATTCCATTGAATCAAGAAATTGTCATTAAAATTCGTCTATCAATTTGGAATTTTCTCATTATCACTCAGGCGTGTCGAAATTGTCGTTTGCGATTTTTATATTGGAATTGCATTAGTTATTGATGACAATTTGGTTAATTTGGTTAAAATTAGGAATTCATAGGAGATAACAGTCGGTAGGTATTAAAATACACAACCGAATTCTGGGACCATTGATTGAACTTTTCATTTACACATGTGCACACCTTTTTTTATCAAATATGAAATACAACACACGTTTTTTTGTATATGAACACATTTGCACTTGTTTAAACAATGAGAGTTTTCCATTCTTTGATTTGATACAAATTCGATCGGTTGCGGTGTTTTGTGATTCTTTTACTGTTTACGATTCGAATCGGTATTTTTCATTCAGAATGAGAGATTTACCACCAACCTCAGTAGCAAGGGCAGTTACATTGATCGAGGAAGGGCGCACCTACCGCTCAGTCGGTACCATGTTGGGTGTCTCGACGTCGGTTATCCATCGAATCTACCGACGTTACAGGGAAGCTGGATTGTACGTGAGGAGGCGAGGACAAGGAAGAAATCGGGCAACCCGCGCTATACATGACCGTTTCATCGTCAATCAAACCATAAGAAATCCTCGTCTTACTGCTGTCAGTGTGAGGACAGTCAGAAGACGATTAAATGAAGTTGGTCTGAGATCATACGCGCAAGCATGAGCACCAAGACTCGATAGAGCCCATCGGGTAGCAAGATTGGCGTTTGCTAGGGAGCATGTAGCATGGACAATCAATCAGTGGAGACGAGTTTTATTTAGTGATGAGAGCCGATATTGTGTGAATTTCGTGGATGGTAGAGATAGAATATGGAGGCATCGAGGGGAACGGTACAATCAAGCGAACTGAGCAATACGGTGGAGGGTCAGTTATGATATGGGGTGGCATATGCTTGGGAGTACGAACAGAACTGGAGATTATTGGCAATGGATCACTTAATGCCCATCGGTATATAACAGAAATCTTGGAGCCCCATGTTGTGCCTTTTGCTCCTTACATAGGGAAAATTTCCTTTTTATGCACGATAACGCGCGCCCTCATACTGCGCGCATAGTGATAGAATATCTCAATGAAGTTGGGATCACACGAATGGACTGGCCGTCGCGGTCACCGGATTTAAACCCGATCGAACACGTTTGGGACATTCTTGGAAGAAGGGTTCGACAACGGAATCCAGGCAACGTTGAAGAGCTGACATTGGCTTTGGTGGAAGAGTGGGACAACATACCTCAACAGTTGATAGACAACATCATTGGGAGTATGCTAAATCGTATGCACGCTGTAATAAGAGCTCGGGGGGTCATACTCGCTACTTAAATCAAATGTTTTTTTTTGTGGGTCATCATGAACATTTTTCTCAACATGTTCATTTCATTTCACGAGTGTATCGCCAGGATACACACCTGCTCTCAATTTTGGACAGGAATGATAATTATTATAGAGTGTCACACAAAAAAATTCAAAAATAAATGTGCAAAATCAACGATTTTTCCAGTGTACTTCGAGTTCTCCCGGAGCATGAAATTGGCCAGTGAATTTCAAAAATTTTCATTTCGTTAGATTTCCGCTTCTCTAATTTTGATTTTATTTTTTGGCTAACCTCCGATGTTATGCACCTACGCAAGATTAAAAATAAATTCTTGAAATTTGTGACTTTTCGCCTCAAATTGGATATCTCTTGTAAAAATAGAGATAAAGGCATAATACAAGAAGGGCGTTACTGTAGGAAGATGTGTCTTGACAGACCATGATATTGTACGTTTCAACTCGGACCACGAAATTCCACAGGGTGTTACGAATTTTTGACAAAAAAAACACTTTTAGTTCTGCCCCCGTACAAAATTTTTTTCAAATATTTTTCGTTTTCGCTTATAATTTCTACAAAGCAGAAGAGTTGATGTATAACTTGCCGAAAAAATCATCTAAATCGGTTGAGAATTAGGAAAAATATCGGACTTCGAATTTGGTTAAATTTTCGAGTGTTCCGCTAATTTTGCCTCCGAGTGTATTTGCGGACCTATGTTTATTTGAATTTTTTTCATGAAATGACTTCAGCAATCACCTTCTGAAAATATTTATTTACTCAAATTCTTTATTTAAATTTTCAATTATGAGAGATCATCACTTGGAATGAAATTAAAAAAACAGAACATCTGTCAATCAGAATTCCTTATTCGCAAATTGAACCATTAAAATTAATTAAAATAAATAATCGATATTTTCTGCATACTGGTTATTATGTCTGCAAGGAAATCTTGAAAGCATTTTCTGTTCCATTAAGTATGTCCTACATTGAGAGTTTCTTAACCGACTAGTTACACGTGGCAAACCCATGTTATCTTAAAAACTAATAACTGTTACATCAATGCAGAGCATTTTCTTGATAAATTGTATCGAGTTAGGACGATGGATACTGTAATTACTGATGCATTTAGATGTTATCTGTATATGATATGATCATAATATACCAAATACGTTTAACTATTTACCCTCTGGCGGTACACCATTCTAGTTATAAGATTGGCTCTGCTACATTTTACAGACGATTGACAAACTTTATGTTCGAAATTAATTCTGGGGGTCTATCAACTCTATTGAAAATTCGCGAAAGATTTCTTGTGTGGTACAGTTTGACAAGGACAAAGAAACCTACCAGTGTAGCTTGACAACATTTCAGAAATAATAGAAATTTTATGATAATAAAAAATTGAACTATGTACGAGGTATGTCAATCAAGTTCGCGGAAGTTGGCAATACTGTGGCGGTTGGTAAGTCTGCAGGGTTCGCATTGGTTTCATTCGAGACAGAATTCATTTCTGCGTTAGCGTGTGGATCAGTTGTATACTCCTTTTTTATTGTCCTTTGAACATCGACCTGTTTCGACCCACCGTCGTGAGATGAGTGATAAAATAACTGAGCAAAGAACAGTGATTAAACTTTTGGTGGAACGCGGCGAAACTTCCGTGGAAATTATGAAACAGTTAACCGACGTGTATGAGAAGATTGTCTGAAAAAATCAGTTATCTACACTTGCGCAAAGCGGTTCAGAAGCGGCAGAGATATAGTTAACGAACTATATCAGCGCAAACATTGCAAATGTCATTTCAAAATGGCATAAAAAAGTAGCTTTCAAGATCCACATGAAACTCCCAAGGAATTTTTCAGTAGTAAAGATGAAACTGATAAATTTGACAATACTGGAGTTCACAAGTCCTGTATGGATTGTTAAGGCATATATATTGGTCAGACTTGTCGTTTATCCAAAACTAGATACAAATAGTATCAATCAAATAACAATAACTAGAGAACCCACGAATCTACTTTCGCTTCACATGGTACCGAAAATGGGCATCATTTTCCACCCATACATCAACTTCAAATCCTTCACAGAATACCTAAGGGACGAAAGTTACATTTCTTGAAATCCTCCAAAATTTTCAAACTGCAACAAACCCCCACAGAGATAATTTTCTGAACGACGAGTATGTCCCGGCAAATTGGTTCTCAGTTGATATCTTTGAATAATATCTGCTTTTATCATATTTAGTTCATTATCTCTTGTTAGCATCCTTAATAATTTCGTGTCTACCTGTTTATGTATGTATGTATGTTTTTTCAACTTCAGTTCAATACTTTTTGACAGCTGAAGATGGTCGAGTGACCGAATTTGCAATCCTAATTTTCAATGAACCTCTTGCGATAGTATATAGTATAGTTTAATTTCTTATTATCATCATGATAAACTATCACATAGTTACAGCGGAATCGATTAACTAATAAAAATTTGTCTGCGGTACAATTCGTACAAATGGTTATTTGTTAGGAAGAAACTTATTCGGAAAAACTGGATCAATTTCTGATGCTAACCACACTGTCCATCCAATAACAAGTTGTTCAAATCTTATTATGAAGAGCATGAGAATATTGGTGAGAATTGAAGAATATGTCGGCGCTCTGGACGAAATTGCTCATTTGGAAAACTTTATATTGACTGTTGACTACAAGTCGACATCTTCAGACTTGTAAAGATCGATAGCTTTGAGAACTCAAGCACAACTACAACACATTGGTAACTTCATATATCCACTCCTTCCAGGAAGATATGGCATTACTACCAAAGGCTTTCCTTTCAATGATATCTGTTTTTCAGATCCTGAGATCAATGCCTGCACTGAGTCCCTCACTGAAGTTATGGACCATTTTATTCCACACTATAGGAAGAAGACCACACAAAAGCCTTGGTTCACTGAAGCTTAATATGTGAGTTTCAGGAACATTTATAACTCAAGAATTGATAGCGAAAAGCAGTTCAATGAAAGTATGAAGAATAGACTCTTGGGGCGAATCAGTGGAACTCGTCGTAGATTGATTTAGGTGGTAGTTGATGCCGTGACGAGTGAATCTGTTCAGGTTAATGCAAAAGTAGCCCATACTGTCGCCAACTCTTTTTCTGTTACAGATTTAAGATTTGGCGTTACAATTAAGACAGTTGGAAAGAGCTGCACAGGTTCCTTTTGATGATATATGGTTTTCAGATCCAGACATCAATGTTTTCACTGAGTCCATCACTGAAGTTATTCTTGCAGGCATGGACCTCTACATTCCACAAAAGCACAAAAGCCTTGGTTCACTAAAAGGTGTCAGAAAGCTGCCGCTCTGAAAACAGAGCTTATAAGAACTAGAAAAAAATCCAACAGGTGAAACTGAAGCTAAATATGAGCGTTTCAGGAAAATTTGTAACTCAACAATTGATAAAGCGAAAAGCAGTTCAACGAAAGAGTGAAGAATAGACTCTTGGGGCAGACCAATGGAACTAATCAATTCTGGTCTATGTCGAGGGCACTCAACAACAATTTTAGCGAGTCATCCTTCCCGCCTTTGATTAGGGATGACGTGTAAAGGCACGAAACGAAAATTTGACAAGAAATGTTACGGAAACTGCCGAAATATTCGGTAATTTTTTTACTACAGACGTTTTCTAGAAATTGAAAGAATTGAATACTACCTCTACTGTGGCTCCGAGTGGTCTCTCGCCATACATTCTCAAGAATTGCGCCTCCTCTCTGTCCCTTCCTTGTCCCTAATCATGCAAAATATTTCGACGAAGAAACATAACCGGCTGCATGGAGAGTGGTTGATGTCATTGCGGCGTATAAAAAGGGCGATAAAAGTCTCAAAGAAAATTATAGACAAATCAGTCCAACTTGCTCCGAGGTGAAAATAATGGAAAGAATTATTTCTGATAACTTGATACCATATTTGATGCAGAACAACATAATTTCACCTCAGCAGCATGGATTTCTCCCTGGCAGATCTGTTACCTCTAACTTGTTACAGTGCCTGGATGAGTGGATCAAATCTATCGATCTCGGCTTTCCTATTGATGTCATCTATCTCGATTTCCAGAAGGCATTCGACAAAGTCCCACACAATTGGGGTTAGGGGAGCTTTACTCAGATGGATTGAGCAGTTTCTGAGCGATAGAAGTTTTCGGGTTAAAGTAGGTAAGGTCTATTCAAATAAGCATCCGGTGCTAAGTGGAGTCTCCCAAGGATCAATCCTTGGTCCTATACTCTTCCTTATATATACTTCTGACCTCCCAGGCTTTCATCTACGTGTTCGATGTATGCCAAGTTATACTCTAACCCCCTCATTGCTCGGCGGGAGCTTCAGATGGACCTTGACAGAGTTATAGAGTGGAGCAAAAAATGGCTTATTCCATTAAATGCATCAAAATGTGTGATGATGCATATCGGTAAAAATAATCCCCAACACACATACTATATCAATGGAATGCCCCTCTCAACTATCGAAAAGCATAATGATCTGCGAGTAATAGTAACTAAGGATCGGGCATGGATAGCCCATATAGAAAACATCTGTAATAATGCCAGGAAAAAATTGTTTCTGTTTTCTAAACCTTCCCTAGATACAGCGGCGTGTTTGTATAAAACTTATATAAGACCACAGAGAGTTTTGCTCCTCGGTTTGGACGCCTGTTCTTGTTCCAGACATAAATACCATATGGAATTCATCGACTATCTTATGAAGATAGAATGCTGATGACAAAAATGATGTCCCAGATTGACCGACTGGAGAGAGGATGCCTGGTGAACCCTTACCGAATTTTACATGCATCATTCTCTGTTGGTCTCGCAGATATTTTCCAACTGGCTCAGAATTCCAATTTGAGAGGTCACAATTTGAAGCTGACACATGAGGGGTATCGCACCACCTTTAGAAGAGCATTCCTTCCAAATAAAGTGTTTAACACTTGGAACTCTCTTCCTGAGGATGTAGTGAATGCCCCTTCGATAAACTGCTTCAATAATAGACTGGATAGATACTTGTTGAGTTAGTTGTATTATGCTAGGCTGCTTTATTTAGTTTAGTTTATCCTTATGAAATTTTGATTCTTAAGTTTAAATTACTTGATTGAATTAGTTGATTTTGTTTTGAGTTTTATAGGTCTTAAAGACCTCACTCTTATTGTATTCATAATAATTATAGTCAACACCGGAGTTTGGTGGATGACTATGTTTCATCCACTGTCGAGTCTGCTTCTGATGAACTCAGTTTTCTTTTCTGGGCCTTTCTGTGGAGGTCCGAATCCACACATTCCTTAGATCTATTGGATAGCGTTCACGAGAGGGCAATACCATCAACCACCCGTAAATCTCGCGTGATCTCCAGTCTATTGCTCAAAGGCGGCAAGTTTCAGATCTTCTCTCTTTTACAGATACTTGCATAGCACATTCTCGGAAGAACTGGGGCCGGAAAGAATGCAGTTCTGAAGAAAAACCAGTTTTGCGGAAAAATCTCATCAGCACCCGGTCCAACCAGCATCGCCACTTATTTCCCCTTTAAATTTTTTTTGTTTACAAGTCTAGCGTGCTTCCAACGACCTTCTTTCTGATAGCTTACAATTTGGCAAGTGAACACACAATCATCTTGGGTGGCCACATGACATCGCCACTACCAGGAGTTGAGGTTTCTTTTTTTTTATGCGCGCTTTCCAGGAATAGCCGAACCTGTTCACCACATGAGTGGGGGCCTGGAAAGAGTTTAGGTGTCTGTTTACTTGCTTCTTGAAGAGGGCCAACTTGTAGGATGTTGGACGGAAGCGAGTTCCTGGCCCTGTAAACGAAGGAATTCTTATAGAGAAAGATTTGAGGGGTCGTTAAATGTACCGCCATATGGTGAGAACTCCTTGCCAGTCTAGTGTTGTCTAGTGTTGCGGCAAAACAGCTGAGTTTTCCGTGAAACAAGGTCTTTCTAGCTCCTATATAACGAATAGAAGTAATCTCCTTATATAGAAGTAGTGAAAACAATGTTGCTTTTTCAGCTTCATCTTCAAGTGGTGATAACTTTCATAACCTTCAAAACTCTTCAGTTTGCAGATTAAGCAATTTTTGCGTAGTTTCTGGGTAGAATTGAAATGTAATTTTTAAAAACAAATTTTTGTTCATTCCGTACACCCTTATTCAAAAATCATAGCTGTCTTACAAGTTACATTAACGAACCTAATTCGAAATTTGTAATTAATTAAAAGCAAATTAACCAACCAAATTGATCGACGTGATAGATTACATACAAGGCAATTCACCGAAATATTTTCAGATCGTTGGTATACACCACGATTAATAACCAACATCAAATCACATACATGGTCTGGGAATATAATCTCGACTTGTTGGTTATGGTATGGTACCATCCATCGCCGGCGCTATTTTATGTAGAACCATTAATGCTCAAACGAGTATAAATCAAAGCCCTTTATGTAATAACAGACCGCTATGTACCTACACAAATATATCCTTATAATAATAAACCAATACAATCATAATATCTAATGAACATCGTATAGAAATATGTTCTCTACAGGGGGTTTATGCGTGATGCAGTTTTCAGCTTTTGCAAGCCGCCCCTGCCATAAAACAGAGACGGACTGAATATGAATGTGCACTGGCGCAATTTTCAATAATTTTATGCTTTTTGACATCATAACACAAAATTGTACTTTTCGTCCGATGAATGATTTATGTCACTAATGTTTGCTGATTTGACGTTGCTCATTATAAATATACCCTCATTTGTTTTCTAACAGCTCTTATTTACGAGTTATAGCTTTTATTAAAGAAACACTTAATTACCCTAATACTTCGCTGTTAATTAAAAAATTCTAATAAGCTTCCTATAATTTTATAAGACATCATCAATACGAGTTTGTGAGAATTATTCATATCATGTTTGTTTCATTTGCGGATAGTATATATTCGAAAATACCGTTTAAATGTGAGTTCGTTAAGTGAAGCTTACAAAAATCACTTGGAGCATCCGCTGGAAGCTGAAAGGACAAATAAGAAAAGACAGACTTTCCGGCACGAAACTATGATCTGGAAAAATCCCCCTAACAACCATGATGACTGCTATATTTGTTTGAAGAACATAAATGGCATTAACCGAAAAAATCGACCCAAATGGTATATCTTTCCATACAATCGGAACATAGCCAAATTCTGAACAGTAGAATTTTCCCTGTACCTTAAGCTAATGTTTCACAGCAGAAATGAGTTGACATTGGGACAAAAAAAGTAATAGTGATAGTGACTTTGAATGTGACCGGAAATTGCCGAAATTATTTAATCAAGATGATTTAATCTAATCAGAGATCTGGGACTGTCAAAGTCTGTTTCAGAAATACTGGATTCTTGACTGAAAGAAAGGAACTTAGTAATAAAAGGAACTAAAATTTCTTATTACCGCACCAGAATATGATTCCTGATAATCATGGGGATCTTAGTGAAGAACAAAGCGAGCGATTCCACCGGGACCATCAGACTATTGTGGTTTATTGTGAAATGAGCCATATAACATATTTTCTGAACTAGAGCTGATACAGAAGTTTTAATCGCGGATTTGAAAGTGTCACTCAAAATCAGACTCATATCATGTGCCATAACTCAAACATTAGAATAGTTGTGCGGTGTAATCATAATCATTATGACCATAATTGATTTCTAACTTTTTCTACGTAAATGCAGTGTCGATCTTTACAAAGAATAAGTCAACTAAAGGGTTGAAAGGTTTCATTTTTTCACATAGTTCTTGTAAAAAGGCAAGAAGAAAATTCTCCGAAATCGATTGGTATAGTTATAAGTGTGTTTATATTATGTAAATCTGGAAATCTAACCAAACATTAAAACTAAATCTCCCTTGGTCTTGAAAACATTCACTTTTCAATTGGAATCGATGTTGGAGCAGTAATGTTCGTTATTGCGATTGAATAATCCATCACTGGTC
Source organism: Cryptolaemus montrouzieri (assembly GCA_013387265.2). Lineage (NCBI taxonomy): Eukaryota > Metazoa > Arthropoda > Insecta > Coleoptera > Coccinellidae > Cryptolaemus > Cryptolaemus montrouzieri. The sequence continues at coordinate 7,688,759 of JABFTP020000124.1, forward strand.
ACCCTCACTTCATCAGTTCATATGGTATACTGTTAAAATTCGGGATTTTTACTTGAAGTTTCCTGATATCAGCAACAAAATTCTAGCCGTAGCTCATAATCCCTTGGCTGTAAAAACTCGTAAGGTTGAAACTCTGTTCGTTTGCCTTAGAATTTGGTATCACACTCCCTCTCTCAAAACTTGCATTGTAACTTCTACATTATCATGTTTATTGTGTCGTTTTTCTTTGAGTACTTTGAAAAAATTAATGTCTTTGAGATTCTGTTTTAATCTTCAGAATAAAGACTTGTGAGTTTCTAAAATTCAGGAATATTTTTCAAATTTTTGACTAATTATTTGTTTTCCGACTATGTGAGTCGAATAATGGATTTATTGTGACATTTAGTGTTATCAGCATAGAATTGAAAACATTTGGGATGCTGGTGTCAATTATAACCAGCATACTAGATGAAACCGCAGTATGTTCAAAGAATTTTCAATTCTGGAAATATTCACATTTCTGAGGAAATTTGTCAGGCACGCTGTATTTATTAGGAAAAAGAAAATACTCTCATTTCATCTCAATTCACCTATAGTTTACATTTAAAAATTAATATTATTGATATTATAATTCGAAAACTTTTCTACAAAAAAATTGAGTACTTCCCTGCATTCTACTCTACTTCATAGGGGTTGCGAGTTTTCATTCCATTGAATATTTTGCTAGATGTGGTGTTCTGCAGGAATCAGATTTCGGCCCTTTGCTGTTCATGATGTTTCCTAATGACCTCTTGCAAATAATTGATATTCCTGAACTACTGTATCATAAACTGTATGTTTATGATCTGAAATTTATTTGAGAATAACGCCTGAACGCTATTGTGAAAACTTGCAGATAGTTATGAATTCTGTGTTCATATCATACGCGATTAATCGTCTGGACTTAAATATGTCTAATTTCAGTGTTGTGAGGTACACTTGACAAAAAAACGCCATATTCTTTGATTAGGCCATAAATAAGAGTGACTTGAAAAATTACTCTGAAATCTGAGGAGGAACTGGGTCTTATATTTAATCGAAAGTTCGCCTCAAAATCATAGCGATTTATAAACCGCATTGGAAAGTATTTTGACAGATGCTTCTCTTTGATTTTTTTGTAAGAGGCAGGTTAGAATATGCTTCAATATTATGGCATCACTTATCACTTTGGGTCGATTCAAAGAAAGTGTTTAAAGTATCTTGTCTGGAGACAGGACGGTGTTTACCGTATCAGGGGGTATGATCATGTTGAGCTCTTGAATAGATGCGGAACTAGAAAATGAATAGAGGTCTGAAATTCTTATTCACACTTCTAGATAAATAATCAACTGGAATGCCCTTCTATTCTAGCTCAATATTATTTATGTGATCTACCTACAATTCCACCTCGACACTATGTGACATTAATTTTGACTTTTTCAACTATTAGTGGTGTATATGTGAATTGTCCTTTCTGAATCGCTCTCAAGGTAGTATTATTTTTATTTGTAGTTTTAGTGTTGCTTTATGTAGTTTTTCACGTAGTATATTTCTCAATTTACTTAACAAATTCTCAAACACATTTGTTTCATCCTTTTTCTTAATTTTTTTTCTGTAATTGGGTTTTTTACCTGTAGCAAATGAAGGACTTATTTTTATTATTATTATTATTATTATAAAAATGTATTCGTAGAATGTCAAAATAGTTTCGCCTCATGCTAACTGTGATATTGCAAAAAGAAAATTAAGAACGAGAGAAGATAGCTGCGATCTGTTTTCACCAATGAATTTTCCTAGAAAATCAAGAAAGGAGATACGGGGTGGTTATTTCATGCATTTCAAAAGTTACCAAAAATTGAATGATTTAACTTGTAGTTTCTGTATTAAGTACGGTTCTGACTATTCGGCATTGCCGTTTTAGAAAATAATAGTCTGTAATAAAATAATGATTTTGTGGGACCCCACTGCGTTGGTATCGCCTTCAGTTTTCCGAAACCACTCAATTTGCACGCGATTACACGACCCATTCGACGCTACACGAAACTCTGGCGCCATAACTCCAACAGAGTGTGGCTTCAACACCCAAAAATTGTTACTTATGTTTTATTGTTTTGATGCTACATTGAATTTGTAGGAAGCCAAATAACATTTTGAAAGATTGAATTGAGTCACGAGACTATCTGTGAAGTTTACAATTTTAATGAGCTCTTTTAAAGGAAAAAGGTTATAATAAGAAAGAAAATGAATTTTTGCTGTTTTAACAATCATCAAATAAATTAAATTAATGGATCACTGTTATCACGATTTCGAAATCTTATTCATCGTCGGACAGTATAAAAACTAAGTTGAAAGTAACATGAAATATATACGAATCAATTGTTATTTAGATTTGGAAAAACCAGATATAATATATGCAGTTAACAACTATCGAAAATGAAACTATTATTTGAATATATCGAAAATTTGGGATTTACATAGATCATTCTGTTCGTTCATTTCCTGTAAGTTATCATTGAAAAGTGAATAAGTCGGTCCATTCTGGTCGTTCAGAAGATTATCTCTATAGGGTGTTGGAGTTTAAAAATTTCGAATTCTAAGAAATCTAACTTTCGATTTTTAGGTGTTATGTGAATAGTCTGAAGTTGATTAAGTCGTCGGTTATCTGGTTATTGAAATCTGATTGATGCTCTTTGTATCTAGTTTTGAATAAACGACCACTCTGACCTCTGACAATCCATACTGGACAACTTGTACCAGTTATGTTTATATGAAACCGAAATATGCGCATAGATGACCCTAGCTGTCGATGTGGTTACCACAACCGCGTTATGTGAACTATTTTATTGTTTTGACACCAGTACACGGTTCATACAATAGCATAGTGTGTAAAAGCGTCATAAATGTCGAATTTTGTGCCTGGAAACTACGATTTGCGGAGAGCATTGGCTGTCTGTTAACATTTGAAGAAAACTGCTGCAGATTCGCATCAAATGCTTGTTTACACTTACAGTAGACATGCTCTCTGTAAATCACAGTGCTTTGAGTGGTTTAAAAAATTCAAAAATGACGATTTTGACGTGAGAAACGAACAACGAGGAAAAACACCAAAAAATTTTGAAGATAAAGAATTGCAAGCATTATTGGATGAGGATATATATTCTTTTGAACAAGAGAGGATTTACAAAAATTCGAATAATTGTATTCACAATAAATGCTTATATCTATACTTCTGGTGTGTCAGAAAAACAATGTGAGCTCAGGAAAATGTAACAGGGGAACCATACTATGTTGCGTATGGTTCAATAAACGAGTGAAAAAACCTGAGGAAAAAACTCGTTTCCCTGTCGCTATTGCACTAACATTAGCTTGTCTGTTTATGTTGTGTTAGTGTCGTGTGTACATTAAGAGTACCAAAGATTTTTCTGCTTAGCAGCTTCAATTCTCATTTTGCACTCCATGATTTCCAGACGAAGACAAGGGTGAAAGGAAGGGGGTTTGGGACAGGTATCTGTAACAATGGAAAAAGAAACCCAGCAGAAAAATATTTCAACAATCATACCTGACTCTTATACATCCAAACACACTTGAATTTAAGAAAAGATTTTACATAGGAAGCAAGGCTATAAAAAGGACTAAGGAGATAATCAAAAAGTACATAACCTGCGATATATCCTCTTTCGCGGAGATGTTCTTTCGTCGTAGTGTGAGTCTCCTGAAACATAATCACTTCCGCGTTTTTGCTTGCCAATTTTGAAGTATAATCGCAAAATCCCTCCAATATTCAAACTCAACAAAACAATTCCCTCTCTGTTTGACCTTAGAGCCCCGATGGCCAGGCTCGGTCTACTAAATGATGTCAATTATGATCTATAGATGTTCTAGAAACATTATGAACCCAATAATTTGGGTTGACATCTCCCATATATTCTTCTTCGTGGATCTTGTTTAATTGAAAGAAAAATTTGCGAAAAACTCTGACAGTCGTTAAAAATATGACAAATAATAATAAGAATGAGAATTTAGATATACATTAAAAGCTTATTGGGATGCTTATTCTTAAGTGGTTATTGACGACAGGTATATCCAATGAAGTTAAGGAATAGATTGCTCCCTGAAGAGATTCAATAGAGGTGAAGGGCTTAACTCGACTTTTTCATTGATGAAAGTGCCTGAGCCTCTCCCTTGGAATGCCAACAATATATATTGCAATCACTGTAATGATTTCTACATTAGTAGAACACACAAAAATTTCAATATTAGAATATCGGAACATAAACGCAATTTTTCAAATAAAAAATCAGATTTAAATTACGCGAAACCTATCCTAGAATAGTCTCTTTCGACCCACAGTTTGAAATTTTGCATACTGATAATAACTATTGGAAGGTAGATCTTTGGGAAACTAGAAATCAACAAACAAAAACACTCAGTTGGACTCATTAATGAACAAGTCGATTTAAGCCCTTCACCTCTATTGAATCTCTTCAGGGAGCAATCAATTCCTTAATTTTATTGGATATACCTGTCATCAATAGCAACTTAAGAATGAGCAACCCAATAAGCTTTTACATACTCAAGAACATTTGTATTTATATTCTCATTCTTATCTATATATAGTAGTCATAATTTCTGTACATTTATTCGTCTGAAGGAGCTACGGTGTAGTTAAACGCGTTACGAATCACAATTATTAAGTAAAATTCCTAAAAACACAGCCTTGATGGGCAAAACCAAAAATAAACTGACTATGATTTCTACTCAAATATATTATTAAATGCTCGACGCGTTTAGATACACAGTATCTTTATCAAGAGCGAATGAATACTACAAATATATCTTACTAACAAATTTTTATATATAATATTTATGTCTTCCTGATCATTGAGAATTTCGGGTGAATCCTAAATCTGTTAATTTCAAGTACTTCCAGAAGGTTGAGTTTATACCTCTATTCCCAGAATGTAGGATTTGAAATTCTGAATTGAAAGAGTAACCATTTTCCCTAAGATGATTTGAATAATTTGAATCGGATTGTCCATTGTTGAAACTGCGTTTATGTACAGAGAATCTATCATTAAAATTTCTTCCTGTTCTACCAATATAAAAACAATTGCAATCTGCACGATCCAATCTGATTTATTTTCTTTATTAATTGGAGATTTATAATTCCTGATAAATAAACCTAAATTTGTTGATGTTTTGAACGCTATATTTAAATTTGAATTTTAAGAAGGATTTCACATTATTGCTAATATTGCCTATATATGTTAAACTATTGAATTTCTTGTCTTGGTGTTCACTGATTGGATATATGTGTTGTAAAGCTAATTTCTGTTTTCTCTTATGTAATATGCTGCTAACTAAATTTGCATCATAACCATTATTTATTGCGATCTGTTTTATCAAATTCAATTCTTTGAAATAATTATCATTAGACATCGGTGGGATCAAGAGTCTATGTATATAACTATTAAATGCTGCAACTTTATGTTGGTAAGGATGTGCCGATGTATAATGAATTGTGATATCTGTATGAGAAGGCTTATGATAAATTGAAAGTTGGAGTTTATTATTTGATCTTGTTATTGTTAGATCTAGGAAATTGATCGAATTGTTCTGTTCTATTTCAGAAGTGAGTTTTATTTTTGAGTGCTCAACCTTCTGGAAGTACTTGAAATTAACAGATTTCATAGTCATTTCAAGACATAAATAACTCACCCTTATTAAATTTATTTCCTAAACATTAGTTCAAGAGTGGATAGCCTCTTTAGTATATATAAAATTTGTTAGTAAGATATATTTGTAGTATTCATTCGCTCTTGATAAAGATACTGTGTATCGAAACACGTCGAGCATTTAATAATATATTTTAGTAGAAATCATCGTTTACTTGTATTTGTGAAAATGGATTTCTATCACGTAAAAGCCTAGTCAATTGAATGAACTGACTTTTTGAACAAACTCCGTATTAATACAATCAAGTTTCAATAAAACATCAACTATCATCTCAAATTTTTTAATAACCAACAAAATAAACGAAGAAACACCGACAACCTTGCCTTTTACACCACAAAATGTGATATCTCAATTTACTTTACTGTAAACTTATTATTTAAAATCCATTAGCTTGAAATTGCGAGATCTTTTCGAAAATTATACGACGCATTTTTTCAGCGCCGCACACGAAGCGTGAAAAGTACGTTCGAATGAGCGTTAATAAGTTTTTAATGTTTCTGTGGTAGTAATGAAGTTTTCTTGTGTGAAACGAGTTGAGATTACTTCATTATTTGCCGAGACAAGAGATATGTATACACGAAATTGAGTTTGCAAATTATTTCGGGCAACTGTTCTGTTAAAATTCAATTTATTGCTGTTAATTAAAGGAGAAGCTTAAACGAATTACTTTGGGCATACCTTGGAAGTTTTTGATGGGCCTTAGGTTCCTCGAAAGGTTTGCAATACGTGCATAGAGTTTCTACGTTTGTGGACAAATAAGAAAGAAAAAACTTTCCGGTACGAAACTACTATGATCTAGAAAGAACCTGTTTACCACCGTGATGACAGCAAATTTTGTTTGATGAACATTACTGAAATCAAACGAAAAAATCAAGCACATAGACGAATTTTCAGACCTAGAACTTCCCCTGCATCTCAAGGTAATATTTCAGGAGTTAAATTTTTCAATCTAGATGAGTTAACGAACCTAAACGGAGATCTGTCAACTGTCAAGGTCTGCATCAGAAATTCTGGCTTCTAGGTTGAAATAAAAGAACTTATTATCGCACCACAAGAGCACAGAATTTCCTAAAATATTTGGATAAAGAAAATGAGCCTCGCACAAAAGTCGCGCAAAGCTGGAAACATAACGTAAGATTTTGATGTATTATTTGAAGACAATTATTTCATAAAATTCATAAAAATGGTAGCTCCATCTCATAGTCATCCAACGAACTTATAGCTTGATGTATGACTAATTCTAAAACATACTTGAAATCGAAGATTTCTCCTTCACAAACAGTATTAAATCGATACCAGTTAGGTTTCACCCATAAAACTTCAAGGTATAAATATCGAATTCCCAATTTGTTCTACATTTCCAACGAGAAAACTCAATGTTACTTACATTATTCAGTATCATATTCTCAAGCATTAGCACTAATTCCGGAAACGAAAACCGAATAAATTCAAATCGAGTAAGTCGATATTCACTTACGAAAACCGCAGTGATTCAGATCTGGACAAGTGAGATAATTTAATATCTGGATATATAAAATGATGTACCTCCTTCAGTTTTCGTTTCCTCCGTTTTCGTGACATTACTAATACAAGTCTATAAATATTTATCGTGGTATTGTCTGACATTAAGCCCGTGTTTATTGTTATCGAGATAAAGTAGTTTCTAAATTTCCAGACATGTTGACTCACAAACATACCACCTTGATGAGTTAATTTTTGAAACGACCACAGTGTGGCGCTATGCGTTATGTTCTTTGGTAAAGAACTCTGGTTTATCACGATCCGTAAATCGTTCCCGATAGAGTCGAAATTCATTCTCAATGAAGATATGTTTTATACTTTCCAACTTTTATTTTTACATGCATGGCCGGTTTCGAGTGTCAACTACAGGAAATGGATTTACTGATATAGTTACTAGACCAATTCAATATTGTAGTAGTGCAGAGGTATTAATATCTAGCTGGCTATTAAAGGTGATTTCACTTGAGATCTTACAAGCTTTATTGACTTCCAAACATTTCAACAGATTCATTTTCTTTCCTTTGTCGCAATTATGAAGAATTTTGATATTATCTTACGTTATTGTATCTTTTGTGGTTTTTGTATATTCACCAATTGAAAAATTATTGTTTGAGGTTAAATGTTCTTTGAATCTGGTTTCGAAATTCCTACATGCTTGCCCATAACATAAGCCACCGTCCACTAATTGCAAGCAATTTTGTGAACTCCTGATTGTATGAGTTTGTTTGTTTTTTTAGCAATGAAAAATAACTTGCTCAGGTTCAGACCACTTCTGAAATGGTGGTTATTTTAAATTTAGTAAAATAGTTGCTCATGTTATTGGAAAGAGGACCAGCGAAGTTGAAATTAGCGTTTGAATTTGGGAGGCTTTTACTTGGTAAAATTCCATTATCAATAATAAAAAACAAGTACTGTGTTTTAAGGAATTTTACTTGATAATTGCGATTCGTAACGCGTTTCACTACACCGTAGCTTCTTCAGACGAATGAATATACAGAAAAATATAAATGAGAATATAACTATAAATGTTCTTGAGTAATTAAAAGCTTATTGGGTTGCTTCTTCTTAAGTGGTTATTTATGACAGGTATATCCAATAAAATTAAGGAATAGATTGCTCCCCGAAAAGATTCAATAGAGGTGAAGGGCTTAAATCGACTTGTTCATTGATGAGTCTACCTGAGTGTTTGTATTTATTGATTTCTAAAGTTTCCCAAAGATCTACCAATATTCATTATCTGTATGCAAAATTTCAAACTGTGGGTCGAAAGAATGATTATTTTCTAAGAGATGATTCACGTAATTTGAATCTGATTTTTATTTGAAAAACTGGGTTTATGTTCCGATATTCTAATATTAAAATTTCTATGTGTTCTACCAATGTAGAAATTATCACAGTCATTGCAATTCAATCTGTAAACACCTAATTTATATTTTTCTGTATATTCATTCGTCTGTAGAAGCTACGGTGTAGTGAAACGCGTTACGAATCGCAATTATTAAGTAAAATTCCGTAAAACACAGTACTTGTTTTTTATTATTGAAATTAGCGTATTTTTCAAGGAAGTATCTCTTATGAAATATAATATTGGCACTATTTGATGATTTTCTTTACGTTTGATAAATTTGTCTATCGAAACCAAATTTTGTTATTTAAGGCAATTTTTCTGATAGTATTTTTTCAATTTCAAGTCTGTCGGTGTGGGTGGAATGGGAAAGGCCCTACGGATCATTGATCATTGTCAGGTCTAAAAATTTTATTGAGTTCTTAATTTCTATTTCTGCTGTAAACTTAATATTGATATAAAAATTCAGAAATTGCACAATTTTATCAATTTCCCTGTCTGAGCCCTGGAAACACACCAAAATTTCATCTACATATCGGTACCAAACTACTAACAGGGTATCCAAGCAAGATTTGATATTAAATAAAAGACAGGCAGTCGGGTAGTGAATTTATGAAAAAGAAGCAGGCCCAAGATGCTGCCCTGTGGAACTCCAGATGTGATAGTTATTTCCTCAGAGAGACATTCACCCACCTTAACTACCTGTTTCCTATTTGTTAGGTAAAATCTATTAAATTCGAAAGCCCTCTTTGTAAAACCAGCTTCACTGAGCTAACTTCGTTGTTGATTGTGATCCACCTTATCAAAGGCTTTCTCACCATCAGTATAGAGGTCATCTAGCTGCTTTTTTGGTTCAAATGCCCTAGCCACATATTCAGAAAAAATGCATAAGTTTGTAGTGGTTCACTTATCAATGAGAAACCCATGTTGAAAGCAGATATTTTTTGCCATAATATTTATCAGACTTATCGGTCTGTTTTTCGAAATTTTATTTTTCTTTCCTTTTTTATATACTGGAGTTACAACAGCAGTCTTGAATCTGGTTGGATTCTCCAGATTTAGAAACAGAAAAAAGTCGCAGCTAAATCTGGAGATTCTGCTGGATGGAGTAACAGTTCGTATCCCAACTCGTGGATTTTGGCCATCGTGACTAGATAAGTGTGCACACATGCATTGTCTTGATGGAACAGCACTTTCTTCTTTGCCAAATACGGGCATTTTTGCTTCAAATCAACGTCGAATCTATTCAAAAGCTTTGAATAATATTCGGCGGTGATCGTTTCACCTTTCTCGAGGTAATCGATGTGACAAACTCTGTTCTTTGGTCCAGTTTCGGTTGTTCCTTGGTCTCTGTCGTATTATGATGGTTCCATGTTTCGTCCACAGTAACAAAACTGCGCAAATACTCGTTCGGATTACGACTGAACATCGCCCAACACTGTTTTGAAGTGGTCACACGATTGCGCTTATGGTCGAGTGTGACTAATCGCGGCACCCATCTCGTGGAGAGTTTTTTCATGTCCAAATATTCGTGTAAATATGATGTACCTGTTCAGCTGTGATACCAACAGCGTAAGCCAACTGACGCACTTTCATTCTCCGATCGTGCAATATCATTTCATGGATTTTATCGACGATTTCCGGCGTGATCATTTCTTTAAGCGACCTGAACGTTCGGCGTCACCATTGCTGCTACGACCACAACGGATTTCTGTAAGCCACTCGTTAACCATTGAAATTGATGGTGCCGAGTCCCCGTATTATTCATCAAGCCTTTCTTTAGTTTCAGTGACGGATTTTTTACGTAAAAGTAGCACACCAAATTCAGTTTTTTTCATTTTCATGAAAATTCACCAATCGCACGACGTAGCTTGCTCGAAATTAGAAAGTTGGCCACTGATAGTTTACAGTTGATGGCAGTTATATTGCATTAGACGTAACTGCGCGGGAAATTCAAAAAGTCACTGACTTATTAAACCACCCTCGTATCCTTCGACAAAGAGTTTTGTCCAAAAAAATTTTTAATATGACCCTCAACTTGAAGTTATCAAAATATTCGGTACGAAAGTCCTAATTGCATTTAGATAGTTGTAATGGTTTATGTTTTTAGAATATCTAAAATTGAAGACATATTTAAATTCTACTGGAACTAAGAAATTTAAATAAAGAAGTTTCATGAGATTCAATTAAAGAAAGGCTAGTTGAAAGAAAATTACAATTAACACTACCTATTAATACCTATGCCTAGCTAGATCAGAGTCCCTTAATCTCAGTGTGTGAAATCTTCGCCTAGAACCTAGGTCCTAGATATAGCCTTAGAAATAATACTCATCACTTCAATCAACTAGCTTTATTACAAGATAAATATCAGAATCACAGTAACTGGTTAATGAATTACTTACTATGATTAAGGTAGCTAATACAAAAAGAACTTAACTAAAAAGTTCAACCAATTACAATAAAAGGAGTCTCAGACAAGATGAATTCAAATTACATAGTACAAATTCTCAATTTAAAACAATCTGAGCTTTTCAACAAATCGAAACTCAATGATAGAGCTCAGTCAACAATTAGCGAAGATAAAAGAGAAGAATGTGATCACTAAGAGAAACACTTAGCGTTTTAGGAATGAGATTAATTTCCTCAATGATTGGATTTGGTGTTTTACATCAGTTTTCTGATATTCCTGTACCTTACAGCTTACAGATTACTTGACTGGCTGAATATCGTTCGCAAGGTGACTGCCCTAGGTGGCAAGACTAGTTCCCTTAAGACGAGGTTACCTCAGTCGTAAGATATCAAGGTTTGGCATAAAGATGAAAACTCAAATATCTTGACCGTGAAAAATCTATAACAACACCATATCTCCCGAATATATATTTATAAAATGAACAGAATGAAGTTGACTTGACCTTAGAATAACAGATATCGATCTAGGTTAATATAACAAAAAAATTCGAAATCTCTCCACTCTCTGATGGAATTGGTTGTCGAGGAAATCCGGCAAAATTACCGACTACTTATACGCCTCAGACGATTGGAATTTATCCAGAAAATCAACGAATACTTGATTTCTATTACTGAAAATTATTCACTCCAATCGCTACAACACAGGTACAACAAACGATTCCGAAGATTTCTAAATCGAAAGAGAGAATCTAATGAATTCCAAACTTATATAGACTCGATTCTATAAAAACACTATCGATTTTCAAAAAAAACTAATAAAAAGCGAAATTATTCTCTTCACAACAATAAAGTGGAAACGAAACATAGAATGAGTACTGCTTTCTGTTCTCCCACAGAAACGAGAAAATGATCTCTTTCCAGTACACAATTAACCGGTGAACAATCTAGATCAATAGCAGCGACACCTTACGGTCTCAGCCCATGTCTATTTAATTTAATCATGGATGAAATAATAGCAGGTGTTAACCAAATGAACCAAGGCTATAGGATGGGTAACAAAACTATGAGAATACTGTGCTACGCAGATTATGCTTTACTAATAGCCGAGAATGAGGACGACCTACAACACCTACTACAAAAGTTCAAAGTAACAGCAGAAAAATATAACATGGTAATATCAACACAGAAAACCCAATCGATGGTAATAGCGAAAGATCCAATTAGATGTAAACTAGTAGTGAACGACCATATAATAGAGCAAGTTTCACACTTTAAATACCTAGGAGTAGAAGTAACGAGCGATAGGCAACTATTACAAGAAGCAAAACAGCAGACAATGAAAGCATCGAGAATATCTGGCTTCCTGAGAGATGTAATCTGGCGGAATAAGTACATAAGCAGAGAAAGCAAAGTCCGAATCTATAAAACCTGTGTGAGACCCGTGATGACATATGCGGTTGAGACAAGAGCTGAGACAACAAAAACAAAACAACTAATGAGGACAACAGAGATGAGAACACGAAGAGCTATAAGAGGTATTACACGCAGAGATAGAATAAGGAATGAGGATACGCTAAGGGAGCTAGGTGTCCAGGATGTGGTGAGGTGAACAATCTAGATCAATAGCAGCGACACCTTACGGATATAACTATAATTTTCATTGGGTATCATTATCTTTAGATTTCTGATTCGAATTTCAAACTGTTTGAATATTTAACTTGATGAAATGAGATTGAATTATTAATAAAATTATGAAAACTGATTTTAAAAGATATAAATGATTAATTCGAGAAAATCGGACTGTTATATAGATTCTAGTATAATTTGTTCACACTATTATTATTTGTCCACGAATTAATGAGTTAGTTTTCATTTCATTAAATTCATTAATTTAGTATCGATATTTTGATTGTCCACATTTTATGTTTTATTAAATTTGGTTCACGAATTTAATAGCAACCCTAGTTTTAGGTCAAACAATTAACAAAGTTGCCATGTTATAAGCTATCGTCCAGAAGCACACATGGTCTTGAAGTATTTCATTCGGACAATTTTAGGATCACTTAGGACAGATTATATAAAATTCATATAATTTTGTGTTGCCTCTTCAGTAGTCTTTTATCGGTTGCGACAACAAACCAAAATATTCGTTGTCAGCCTACATGTCTATTGTTTCATGTATCACCTACTATTCTCTGTTGTGACTCATAATAGATCAACTTGTTCTGTAAAAATAACCAAACAAAAGGTAAGGTGTGAGCGATCAGAAGTTGTTTAATGTAGGTTTTGTCACAGTCAAAGTTTCTACTTATATTAATAAGATAATGGGAGGAAACACAGGCTAAAGTCTCAATTATTATTCGAAATATTAGAATGAGTTTTCATGACGCATAATTTAATAAGACATTCTGTCAGAAAAATACCGGAAATTGGTCAATGGAACACAAAATATTCATTTCTCATCCAAATTGATTGTATCGCCTTCAAAGTGGCACCGAAATAATACATCTACGTCAACGAATAAAACATTTTTCGAAAGCTTTCTTCAGAATCGACTTCATTTCTCTTCTATTGGTTTAAAACGAAGTGGTGATTTGAAATTTTCATCTGATTTCCAATTTATCTCATACTCACATGAGGATTCAAATCAATACAATTCAAAACTGCGTCCTCATTATCTGGAGTTCCATAGTTTAAGTTGCACCTTTTATATGATTATTTGCAGTAAAAGTACCAGTTTCCCTCAACCTTCTGAGGATATTTGAAATTGTTCGCCTGTCTGGTGTAACTCGATTTGGAAAACGCAACTGATATAATCGCCTAGCCTCTGTGGTGTTTTCGTCAGCCAGACCGTACATGTAATGGATATCCGTACATGTAATGGATATCAGCCAATTCGGCGTTAGTAAAATTAGCCATTTTTTCTTACAGCAATAACTTCAGTCTTGAAATTAATCGTTAATTTAATGAACAATTCGGGCAGACAAAGTTCAACTTTAGCAACTGTCAAAATAAATAAATAAATGAAAAAATCAAAGCCTACTAGTCATCATTTAAATCAGAAGTGCTTTCAATTCAGCGAATGCATACAATCGTTCAATAATTTCTTGCTCGAGAACGGCCGAGTTTCTAAATTGAACGAAGATGACGAAAATTGATTGAACGCTGATCAGTGATGTACTGCAAAAAAGTTTGAAAGGGCAAAAGAAGATATGGTTCCGGAAAAGAAAACACCTTGTAGATTCTAGTTGAAATTTAGGACGTGTAATGATGAAGGCTGTAAAAAATACCTTGCTTTCCAAATTTGGGCTGAATATCTCAAAAACTGCAGGAGTTTTGAAGAAAAAAGCAATTTTTCCGGAAATTTCAACGCTGTAGCTCCGTAACGAAACTTTTGCGGACCTATGTTTATATGAACTTAAAATTGCACTTGATTTACCCTTCCAAGTTGTGAAATACTATTATGTATGCAAGTATCCCAAGCCGAAGGAAAAATCAGCCTAATCAAAAGTAACCACAGATGTCACTAAAGAATTCGCAAACATAGGAAATAAAAACAATACATTTGTTTAAACCTAAAAGTTATATAGCGAAAAGTATGTACTATAGAAGATTCTATTGACGTAAATACTTTAAAACATACATTTGAAACATTCAATCATTAAACACCGAATGAATAATTTCAAGAATTTAAAATTCAAATGATGCCTAGCCGAATTTATTGTTCAAATTCAAGGTGACTGTTTATCAAAGCATCAAAATAAATTGAGAAACCAAACTCAGCAATTACCCAAATCGAGCAATGCGGAATTGGATGACTGACGACATCATTCGTGGTCGGTAATCCACGTGTACGTGATACGATGATTTTACTCTTCTTAATCTCTATAAAACTTATCAATTCAAATTGATAATTTCAACCCGGGGAACGTGATACAAATACATTATGTCAAAAATTGAAATCTGCTTGACAAGATTGTCACAATTTTTGTTGTTGTTAAGTTGGCATAACTGTTTGCTATACTGACGCGGAGATTGAACGCGATTGTTTACAGTGCTCATTTTTATCAGTTTTCACAAGTGTGTTTTGCGAATTCGACAATGCTTAAAACAAACAATTTGTCTCAAAGTTTATATGACAATCATAATTTCGAGTAATTAATGGTTGAAAATATTATATATACCGGGTGTAACCGGAAACAGGCTCGCCCTATAACTTTTTTCCTGTCCAATATTTTTCAATGAAATTTTCTGAATTTTAAAATTTATTTCAACTTGAATGGCACTGACAGTTTATCTGAAACGTTTCCGAAGGAAATTAGCCATTTCAATTTTCAAATGGCTCACCCTGTATATTTTTCGAGAAATCGAATCAAACTCTCTTCGTCTATACATTCAGCATATTTTAAGACGAATTTGCCGAATTTAAAATTTTTTTGATAAATTTGTTTTCAAGTCAAGGTGGCTATGACGACAAAAAAATCTGTAGAATTCCTTCTGTTATTGGCTTCGTAACATTCCAAACATTGTTTCTTTAAAAAATCTTATTTCCGCAAGGTATAATAGAAGCTCAGTAGCACTATAATACGCAGAATATTTTCACGAATATTTTTATACCAAATTTATAATTTTTGTTGGAAATTTCCATTCGTAATCCTGGACATAGTATAATACTCGTTTTTCAACTCATTATCTGAAGTGCTTTGGAAATGCATTGAAATCCAATAACAGATCATAGAATTTTCTGTATTCAATTTTAAAAGTAATAAGATAAGATTGTGTTGCATCTGAATCGGTGAGTTGGTATAAATTGTTCAGAGTTTTTGAATTTTGACTGCAGAAAAACAGACGAAATGCTGAACACACAGAATGAAGAAATAGATATGCTACTCATTTATGGCGAATGCCGAAAAACTCTACAGCATCAGCAATGTTATACGCTGAACGCTATCCAGAACGGCAACATCCTTCAAGGCACTATTTTCCAAAACTGGAAGTGAAGTTTCGTCAGCAACCGGTTGTTGCAGATAATCAAAATTTCATAGTAAGCGAAAATTCTGAAATTGATGTATTAGCGTACATTAATTTGAATTGTACGGCATCTACCAGAGAAATCGTACAAGAAATAGGATAAATCATCAGAATGTTTGGAGAATTCTTAAGAAGCATAAATTTCGCTCGTTCAAATACAATATTCATCAACACTTTTATGAAAATGATAATGGCCGAAGATTACAATATTGCAACCAGTTTCTTCAAAAGATAGAAATGGATCCAAGGTATCCTTATAAAATTTTATATTCAGATGAATCCTGATTTACTAACAATGGAATGTTCAAAAGAAACAATACGCGCTATTGGGCCCACGAAAACGAGCATTTAGTACGTGAGGGTAATTTCCAGGAGCGATTTGGGTTTAATATATGAATGGCAATGGTAGGGAGACATCTCATAGGTCATCATTTTTGATGGACCATTAACAGGGGAAAGATATTTAGGATTTTTACAAAACGAAATAAGCGATCTGATTAATGGTTTACCACTGGCTGTTGCTGATAACTTAATTTTCCAACAAGATGGAGCACCAGCGCACAGCTGCAGGGAAGTTGTTCAATACCTAAATAATAATTTAAATGAAAGGTGGATAGGCACCAACGGCCCGACAAGATGGCCAGCTCGACCGCCGGACTTGTCCCCATTAGATCTTTTTTTGTGGGCCCATGTGAAAAATCGTGTTTATAGAACTGCTTCAGAAAATCGAGAGGATTTAGAGAATAGAGTTCGGGGAGCAATAAATGAAATTTTTCCAAATAAAATGGATAATGTAGTACGGGCTACCATTCGCCGCAATAGGCTGTGTCAGGCACAGAATGGGGGTCTCTTCGAAAACCTGTTGTGAAGTTATGCTCAATTGATTTGATGACATTTCATCTATGGTCCATCTGTGTATTTTGCGTTATTTATGTATTTTGTTAAATTTTTATTCATCTGGAATGTACGATGATGAGTATGTGCGCCATGCCAAAATAAAGCTAAGGTTTTGCGTCTCTGCTTTGTATGCATTACAATTTTAGAACCAGCTGAGTCGTCATAGCCACCTAGACTTGAAAACAAATTTATCAAGAATGTCAGAGTCAGAGTTTCAGTCAATTTCCCAAAAAATATACAGGGTGAGCGATTTAAAAATTGAAACTTTGGCTCATTTCCGGTGAAACCGGAAACGTTTCAGATAAACTGTCAGTTTCGGCATGAAATTTATTTCTCTAACCAAACCGGTAAACAAGCTTCGGCATGGCGCATTTCAAATGAACCGAAACCAAAAACACCACGTCAAAGTCGATCAAAACTCAAGGTATCAGAACAGAACAGAATTAGGTATCAATGAAATACCCAAACCATTTGGGTTTGCATCAAGAACGTTACGAAGGTGATACGCTACTAAAACAAAACTAAGTGGACTCTGGGAAATCATTCTGTCCTGGGTTTTGAATGTACCCATGTGCCCATGTATCACTTAAATCATAAGCTCTCCGCCAAGAATTCTATGGTCCAAAGAATTTTTACTACCACCTCTGAATTCAAGATTACGAAGTTGAAATAAATACTCTGTAAAATAGTCTTCTACAACAACAATATACCAGCCTCTTTTATATATGAAATCATTGGACGCCAAGAACACAATCGAACATCAAAATTATTATATTGCATCCAAGAAAAACCCGAAAAAGATTGCTAGTATCAATTGTGTCGGCCGACTAAATAAAATATTATTTCACAAAATTCAAAATAACCACCTAATTCTCAAGCGTTCCAAATATTAGGAAATTACTTTTGATTGCAAAATAGAAAAAAATAAACTCGAATAATATCGTATTTACAGAATCGAATGTAACCAAGTCTAGCTTATGTAGATCAAACAGGTAGAAATTTTGAATGAAGATTCAAAGAACATATATCATCAGACAAGAATCCATACAATCCGAACTAATTCAATCAACAAACCACACAATAGTTTTAGACAACCTCAAAATTAATGAATAAGAAAGAACAAACTCAGAAAACCTCACACTATACTATCCTCAATAGCCATCTTGATAACAGTAACTCCATCTTACTTAACATTCAAGGAAGTAATACATCTTGTAGGGTCGACATCAGTGGTGTATTAACAAATACATGTGGAAAACTGACAAAAATATTTTCATACTTTACATATGGCTCACCCATTACTCATTTCCGTATGCTTACACTTTAGAATTATTAGAATTAGAGTTAGAATTATTTATTCATTCATACTTATACCAAGATATTTTGCATTCGTCAAACAAATTATAATGACAAAAAGAATCAAACGCCATGAATCATGAGTACGTACTCCCAAAAATATATGAATATAAAAAGAAACAATTTGACAGAAACTACAAACTTACATTAGTAGACAAAAATCACTTATAGAGTAAAAGATTTCTCCACCAGAAATTTATATACCTGTGTTTTGAAGATTTGTATGTCAAAGCACGACAATCTAGATGTAGTTTATTAAAAATTGCAATGCCATATTGAGGGGCTTCTATAATCTACAAAGGTCAGGACGGATGTCTCTTCTACACTTTGTATTATACATGTGAATATTCTCGCATGAAGGGCAGTTATAATTTTCTTTGTGTGTATATAATAAACATTCAAAGATATTTGCAATCGAAATATCCTTTCAGTCTCGCGTACCGCACCGTTACCCCACATAATAATACCATATTTAAGGTGACTTTGAAAAAGAGCATGATAAACAGAGATCAACACTCTAGGAGAGAGGTTATTTGAAAAGCATCGTAATAAAAACATGTTCCTACTCAATTTTTGAGCCAGCTGGTCCACATGAACGCCCCATCGAAGCTTGGGATCCAGTTGGAGACCCAAGGACTTGACAAATTCGGCGAAGCCCATCCCACCATCTCCCTTGAGGGAGAAGAGCATTGCAGACAATCGTTCCGAATCATCCAACGCAACCAGATCAGGCAGTTCAGCTCCCCCGGAATCAATTCAGCGGAATCCAAGAAACTAAGGAAATCATTCATGAATATCAGAAAAAGAACCGACCCCAAAATAGACCCCTGAGGTACTCCACATTTGATTAAACTCTTTTGGGAAACCTATCTTTCACAAAAGATCATCTGGTAACGATTTGACAAGTATGATTTCATGAGTTTTGCACTTTCACTATCGAAATGGTACCTTCCCAGCTTCTCCAGCAGCTACGAATGCACAACACAATCGAATGCTTTTGTGAGGTCTATGAAAACTGACAGGGAGAGCGACCAATCCTCAAAACATACATACCGCATTAATCGTACTCTTTTTACGCCGGAAACCATATTGTCGACAGTCGAATAGACTGTTGTCTTCAAAAAATCTACAATTGATGACTCATACCTTTGGTAGAAAGCAGGCAACAGTGAAATGGGTCTGAAATTCGAAGGAACATCTTTATCACCCCTCTTGAACAGAGGAACAACTTTGGCAATTTTAGACAGACGGAAATATGTTCTCGGTTGATTAGAGTTGTCAGGGATCAATATTTGTGTTGACATTCTCTTCAACAATACCGTAAATATCATTCGACCTTCTGTTTTTCAAGGACCTCATCACATCCCTCACAATAATTGAACTAACTTCTCTGAATGAAAAGTACGGCTTTTCTTCAGTCAACTGTTCCATAAGATTTATGGGGTCTTCCATTAATTCATTAGAGATTGATGCTGCAACACCCTCAGGCACAGAATCGAAATAATTGAGGAATGCACCTGCATCTAGTTCGGAATTTTGAAAACTATCACTACTAACCAATTTCCAGCTTGAATAATCGAAATTACGTAAACTCAAAATGTGATTGTCGTTTGCTTTTATTTTATCCTGCCTGATTGCCATTCTGTACCTGATCCTGAAGGCATTTCTTTTCTTCAACCGGTCGCCTCCTTGCCCCGAATAAAGAAAATCTAAAAGCTAAAGATGAGATTGCATTTCCGCAAGCTCACTCGTATACCCGTTGAGTCTATGCCAGAACTCCCAGCCTCGGGAAAAGAGACCAAATAGGTACTCAAAAAACCCTGTTGGAAATAATCGAAAACTTCATCTACCGACTTACTCTGGTCACCCACAAAATTCCAGTCACAATTTTCTAAGATAAAATGCATTTTATTAAAACCAACCTGTGTGAGTGGTCTACGTTTGTCACTCACAATGCTCCTCTCCTTTCACGAAGGAACGCTCACCCGAACCATCTGACCTTTATGATCTGAAAAACCTACATCTATAAGGGTTCTGTCAAAAATTCACAATAACATTATCTATACAATTTTTACCTCTGATAGGGGTATCAATAGTCTCATTCAAAACAAATGTATTCAGCCGCCTCGGTGGCGTAGAGGATATGATGCTCGTCCCCTGCGCAGAGTTACCTGGGTTCAATCCCCACAAAGTCGGTGCGATTTTTCGGATTCAGGGAATCGCTTGAGTATCCATCTTTCGGAGGATGTTAAGCCGTCGGTCCTGTCTAAGAGAGATGTGTTGCACATTAAAGATACCTTCCTTCGACACGAGAGAGGTTCGGCAAAATTCCCGGTTAGTGAGGTGACAGAATTCCCTGGCGTGTCATTGGCCGAAGGGTGGAAATGGTTAAAGGAATAACAAACAAACAACAACAAATGTATTCAATGATTCAATCAGCACAAAGCATAATTTTTGAACCAGCGTCAATCTGATTCAAAATTTCAACAACAATATTCAAAAAACTTTCAAAATCACCTATTGGAGATCTGTAAGTTTCAATAAGAACTAGATTTGTGTTTGAAATAATACATCTGCAACTTCACAGGTTCCTTCAATGGATTTGTCACTGATGTCACAAAGGTTAGTATAATATTTGTGTTTAGAAAACAAAATTACACCACCGTTCGTAGATCTTATTCGAGAAAATGACGCATCTGTCTTCCCCTGTAAAGCGATAGAAGATGCCTCGTTACTTGTTAACCAGCTTTCACTTATGGCAAGCAAATCAACTTTAGAATACCATGCCTCTAATTCGGTTTTCTTGTTTCTTGAAGCCTGAATGTTCAGATGAAAAAGTATAAAAGATTTTACCTTGTCACCAGCTTCTCTATAGTTTGTCACTGATCTCGGCTATGTGCCTTGAGGCTTTGAAAAATTGCCTAACGCAAAGCCCCTCAGGCCAAGGACGACATCAAAATTTGATATTAAGGAATACATATTTGTTCGATATGTAGTTTTCTGCTTTTTCATTCAAATAATTAAATGTATACCAAGTCCCTTTCATTCATCGTTTCAGATGGATTTGCATCCACAATTTTTTCAATATGAGATTCATTAACACTTTCCTTTTTAGCATTCCTTTATCTCATTCTCTCACACATGAAGATATTAACATCATATTTTGAGAAAGCATACGCATATGAAAATAAAGCTAGTTAGTCAATAGTTCCATTTTCTATTTGACTATGGTTTCAATACTTATAAATAAAAACATCAGAGATAGACAAAAATTCGATTTAACTTGAGCTATTTTATGTCCGTACCTAGTTTCGGCTACAACAATGAATGATTTGATGTGAAAATGTAGGCAGAACATTTGATTGATTCAACAATTCTAAAACATTGTTATGCCAATATCGATGCAGCTACCGTAGCCTGCATGTAGTACTTGCTACTTAATTCTTGATGGTGTTGTCGAACTTATGAAGAAATACCTGGAGCATTCATTTACCATCGAATACTGAAAATGCATGATGAATGTGCCGTTAAACAATCAGATTCCTCGGAGTTACACCGCACAATGGTCAATAATATACCATAACATCGTCAGTCTAGAGAACATAAAATCCTTGCGAACCAACTTCCAAACACGTATTATTTCCAACTCTTCGACTAACGATAATGCAACGATAATCTTAACGTAATATTTATACTTTGAAACATTCTATTCCACTTGGATTACCTTTTTTTTCGATAATTTCTAACTAGTAGGGTTTTGTTTCTTCTTTCGCATTACTATTCTTTAAACATATTTTTATCAGTATATCGACAATTGAGTGAGATATGATCCTCTATTTATGGTGTATTGGGAACCATATTCAATCAAAAACAGATCTACATTCTCTCGAAAAAGTACCGCGAATTAGTCAATGAAACACAAAATATTTATTTTTCATCCAAATTCATTCTATCGCCTTCAAAGTAGGTAATACATTTACGTCTACGAAGAATCCAGGGGTGCTCAAAAGGTCGATCGCGAGTACTTTTTGAGTAGATCTCGAGAAGAAAAACCTTTTTCATAAGTAGGTAACTAAACTACAAAAATTTATTACGTAATGAAATAACACTCTGATAGCGGCAAAAGGCGGCTTTATCAAAGGAACGCCCAGTACTTGTCAAAGAAAGCCGCGTTTTGTATTCTTGCCGATTTTCTAGAAATTTCGGGCGGGGCGTTTGACGGGAACATTCGAGACTTTCGTTCACGCCGATATAAATGTTGCGCCTGCAGAAATTGGAGTCATTCTGAATTGTAACTTGAAGGCAATAGTACGTCGATACAAAGTTTATTATTAAATAGTACAAAATGAGTGCAGCGAAGAAATCTGAAACGTATCATTTTAATAAAGATTGGGAGGAAGAATTTTTCGTTTGTATGGTGAAGGATAACTGCATTTGTCTTATTTGTCGTGCGTCAGTTGCAATACCTAAGCGTGGTAACTACGAAAACGAAAAGTACGTGATTTGATATGTTGTTTGAAAAAAGAACAAACGATCGCGTCATTTAAAATATCTCATATATTGGCCATTTGAAGATGGATCGGTTGTGAAGGAAGCATTTATTGAAGCGGATGAGACTTTTTTTGGAGATTTCAAAAATGAAACAGAAATCATGTCTGCTATTAGAGAACTTCAGTAATCTCGTCCGACTGTCACAAGGCGTATTGAAGTCATGATTCAGAACATGGCAGATAAACAAAATATGATATCATGAAAGGTACATACTTTTCTTTTGAGTTCGACGAATCCACCGATATGACAGACACTGCCCAGCTGTGTATTTTTATTCGGATGGTATTCAATGACATGTTGGATAAGGAAGAATTTCTGAAGCTATCAATATATAAATTAGTGTGCATTACAACTGATGGAGCATCAGAAATGTCTGGAAACAAAAACGGTTTTGTGGCATTGTACGAGCTAATGAAACTTCCCTTCATTGTTTTTTATTCCATTGCATTATACATCAACAAGTTTTGAGTTCAAAAGTTTTACACACGGAGGAAATAATGTGCACCATCCGTGCACGTAGCTTGCAACGGCGGCTCTTTAAGTTGAAGTTGGAAGATAGGGAGTCAACTAAACACACTGATTTTGTTCACGGACGTCAGGTGGTTGAGTCGCGGAAAATTCCTAGAAAGCTTTCAAGAATTATTGCTCGAAATCACAGCTTTTCTAGACGAAAGAGGTGATGACACTCAGATGTTGAAAAACGAAAACTGGCTGAGTGATTTGGCGTTTTTGACTGACATCACAATGCACTTAAACACAATTAACTTGGAGCTTCAAGGTAAAAGAAAAACTATTATTGAGATAATTAGCGCAGTAAACGCATTCAAAAGTAAATTGCAACTTATGATAGATCAACTGAAAAGAAAGGATCTGAAACATTTTCCTTCTTTCAAAGCGAAGATTCCTCAGTTGAATTATGATACGTATGAGGCTGAATGATCAAATATTTTGGGACAATTCGGAATGCGTTTTTATGATTGCAGTAAATTGGCAAATATAGCACCATTCATGAGTTATCCTTTCTCATGTAAAACATTGAGGAATTAGCTACTGAAATAGCAAGTCAGTTTCATATGAACTCATGTTTTATTGAAAATGAGTTGGTCAATCAAAATGAAAATTCGTTCACGGGGATGCAGACAAAGATAATACCTTTCTTTCGAGGTATCACTCGACCCATCTACCCTCTTCCAAATTTTCAAGGGTGGTCACCCCTGTTCTAGAGGTTGAAATTCGAGATGAGGATGGTACTTGACGATGACTGCCATTGATCAGCATGGATCTGTTCCATTTTACCTCACTGAAACTCCCCTATCTTTCAGTTGCTCACCCTGTATCTTTTACAGTTCTCAATTAAAAATGGAAATTCGTTAAAGCCAATGTAGTGAAAGATACCACCTTTCTTTTGAGTTATCACTCGATCCATCTTCCCTATTCAAAATGTTCAAGGATTGCAACCCTCACTGAGGGGGATGATATTTCGGGCAAGTTTTGTACACCAAAAGATGTCCCCCTTGAAACAAAAATTAACTTGTTTTTGCGTTTTATTCAAAAATGAATATCTTGGTAGATATAGCCTCTGTTTAGTTTTCGTTGAAGCACCCTATATATATTTATATAATAGAAATTATTGTGCATCCAAATAATAACATACGTAAAATTATATTAAGAAGAGAAAGGTTCGAACAATCTCCTCTACGTTTTTCTCAGAACGATATTTCATGAGATCTTTCACAACAATTCTCGAAATTATTTCAATAAACGGAGAGATTGAATCAGTCCTCGAATTTTGCGAAACCTAAATTTCCGAGACATTAAGCACGCATTGAACCTACCTCTACTGCTAATTTTAATCGGCTTAACGTATAATAAATTACTGGATTTTTTTCCCGATTAATATTGAATTCATGATTCAATCATTTATTCAATAAAACTTGTACGTTTCATGAATATCTTAGATAAAGAATTCAATGAAGTAACATTTCGCGAAGGATACCTAGTATTCAAATCTGAAGATAATACTATAATTTGTCGATAACCATTAAGAGAAATATTTATTACAATATGAGATAGTAATTTCTTTTCAATACGCAAATCGAATAGGTTATTATTCATTTTATTGTAATATTCAATTAGTAGAATTTATAGATTAACCTAAAACTAAGGTAAACTTACTTTTCGAAAGATGATGATTTTCGAAAGTTTACCAGATATTTGTTTTTCACTGGTTAAATATAAAGTATTCCCAAAACTCTACGACAAACTTTGGTAGGCGGTTCCTAAAGAAATTCTAAGATAAATTAATCAGGACAGCATGGTCCAAATCTTTTTGAATTCAAAGATATTCAACTTCAAAAAAAAAATCGAAAATTGTTTTCTCACGAAGTAGGTGTTTCTTCTCGACCTCAGTAGCTTGTAGAACCTCCTCTTGCCCTGATACAAGCCTGAATCCGTCTAGGCATGCTTTGGTTTAGGTTTTCGACCTACTCTGGGGTGATATTCTGCCACTCTTCTGTGGCGGCTTGGATGAACTGTTGTGGGGTTCTTGGATTATCCTGGCGCGATCTAATTTCCTTTTGACATTATCCCATAAATTTTCAATAGGATTTAGGTATGGAGAGCAAGCTGGCCGCGCGAGGTTGCTTGTATGCGGAGTAGTATCATCTTGCATTAAAGTGAAATTCTCACCGTGGGCACCTCGCCAGAGTTTCACTATGTTCTCCAGCACTAGGTCCACGTAATTTCTAGCCGTCATACTCGGAAACCAGGATAAACAAAGGACCTCAGAAAAATTCAAGGGATCACAGGTTCGCAGGAAACGGAATCAAATCTGTTTTGCTTACCAGCATAATACCACCTCAAAACAGTACACTGCCCCCTTGGTATTTCGGAATTTGTCTTACTTTCACGACCCCTTAAAACCCGAATCTGGCGGTCATCTGATCGAACACCAATTCTGATCTCATCAGAAAAAAGAACATTTCGCCAATTCTCAATATTCTAATTTTGGTGCTCGATACACCAATTAAGTCTGTTAATTTTTTGTTATCTGGTTAGCTCTGGAACTTGTGCTGCATAAACCCCTTAAACGAAGTCTTTGACGTATCGTTTCGACTGATACACTGATGCCTGGTGCTTCCAGAAATTGCCTTTGAACTATGGGGTGCGACACACTAGGTCCTGTTCTTGCAATTTGGCACAAAACACGGTTTTGTTCTTCAGAAGTGATCTTCCTACGAGTTCTTCTAGGCCTATTTTGCTACATTGCAGCTTCACCTATCGGGTGTAGGTTTTTGAAATCACCCCCTGTGATACCCCCAGTATCTCTTCAATGAGAGCAATTATTCGACCCCTCTGTACATCGGGCAATCCAACTCAAGGCATTTTCAATTATGATTATAGGCTTTTCTAAATTTTGAAATTCACAGTTTCAAATCTCAGTGACGACATTTCTTATCATACTATAATACTCAATAACCTGCTAGACATTGATACCTCTCCACTACTTCATATATAACTAGGCTAGTATCTTTATAAGTAAGTTCATTTCCTGTAGTTAACCACTTGAGAATGAACTGACGATCGAAACCGATGTTAAAATGAAATTGTGGAAAGTTTTACTTCATCTTCGCTGACAAAATATCACGGACCCACAGACGGAGAGGAGAAATAATCCAACATTTTCAACAAAGATCACTGAAAATAATAAATTTCATTCAAGTACTTAAAACAACAATATCCTGACGGTTTTAGAGTGATTCAGACAAATAAAAATAGATTAAGCTCGACTCAAATCACTGGCTTGGGAAAACCAGTTAATCTTGAAAATGCAGAAATCAAGGAACAATCCCTAATAATACTGTGAAAACTAGACGTAACTAGTACTGCATGGTTCTCCCCCAATATCCGGTCTAACTTCTTTCAATATAAATAAATATTCAAAATCCCAAACAGTATAATATACGATGGCGTACAGAACGACCTTGATAAACAGATATATCACACAGTGGCATACTCTCGTGATGTGAAGCCACAAATCATCGATCAAACACAGAGGTTAATAAAAACGCCGTGAAATCGACAGTATGCCAACGTTTCGTTTACGTCAATTTGTTAATACATCCACACGATATCAGAGCGAAGCATGACCAGGAGATTTGAATCCGATTTCGAATAAATATGTCACGGTGCGCGCCTATTATGGAACTTATTGATTGGGTGTCGTGCTGGGTTTTATTAATTCCGTTAATTATTGTAAAACAGAGAATATCTTCGCTATTCAGGGACGGATTATGAAAAAAACTAAAAAATTTACGGGGTTGCATCGATGAATGTTTGAACACTAATTAATAGAAGTTATCTGCAGGAACCCAGCGTTCAGGGTGGACTTTCAGTGCTACAGCAATGTGAAATATTGTGAATAGAACAAAATAAACCGCGATCTCTGTTTTTTTTTGCGTGACGAATTCATTGGTGCAATTTCACAGATTTTCCTAAGATATATTCTACGTCAATTCTGAATGCATTAAGTGAGGATTATATATTATATTCTTCTGAAAAGAGAGGATTTACAAAAATTTGAATAATTGTATTTACAATAAATGCTTATATCTATAATTTAGGTGTGTTTCAGAAAAAACACAAGTGTGAGCTCAGGAAATGTAACAGGGGAACCATACTATCTTGCATATGATTCAATAAACGAGTGAAAAAACCTGAGGAAAAAACTCGTTTCCCTGTCGCTATTGCACTAGCAATAGTTTGTCTGTTTATGTTGTGTTAGTGTCGTGTGTACATAAAGAGTACCAAAGATTTTCCTGCTTAGCCGCTTCATTCTCTCTTGCATTCCATGATTTCCAAACGAAGACGAGGGGTAAAAGGAAGAGGGTTTGGGACAGGAATCTGTAACAATGGAAAAAGAAAACCAGCAGAAAGATATTTCAACAATCATACCTCTCATATGCCTAAACAAAACTAAGAAGAGATTTTACATAGCGAGCAAGGTCATAAAAAGGGCCAAGGAAATAATCAAAAAGTACATAACCTGCGATATTTGAAAATCAGTTATTAAACTCCGAACACATCAATCTGCACTGAAATTATGTAATATTCATTTTGACATTTATGATCATATACTAACATTTATTTTGTAACTTAGCCAAATTTCGAATGTACCCAAAAGTATTTTATATTGATTTGTCAGCTGATCTCCTAACTTGGCAAATCTTTTGATGTATACTCAAATTACCCAATATTGATTATTAATTTGTTCTCCTCACTTGGAACATTGTTCAAATACAAGGAACTACTGTATATTTATCCCAATAACATGATAACTATTTGAAATATAATGAAGTTTCATATTGAAATTTTACAGTACTTCGAAAATTGATCAAATTGAAATTTACGAACTATTTTATATCAATTCAAATCTTTTATTTTTAATATAATAAATGATATATTTCAACGTGAGGAACATTCAAAATTGATTCATATCTTTGCTTCTATGAATGGGCCAATTAACTGCTTAAAATATTAAAGAAAAACCAGCAGAAAGATATTTCAACAATCATACCTCTCATATGCCTAAACAAAACTAAGAAGAGATTTTACATAGCAAGCAAGGTCATAAAAAGAACTAAGGAGATAATCAAAAGTACATAACCTACGATATTTGAAAATCACTTATTAAACTCCGAACTATTTTAACACATTAATCTGCACTGAAATTATGTAATATTCATTTTGACATTTATGATCATATACTAACATTTATTTTGTAACTTAGCCAAATTTTGAATGTACCCAAAAGTATTTTATATTGATTTCTCAGCTGATCTCCTAACTTGGCAAATCTTTTGATGTATACTCAAATTACCCAATATTGATTATTAATTTGTTCTCCTTACTTGGAACATTGTTGAAATACAATGAAACTACTGTATATTGATCCCAATAACATGATAACTATTTGAAATATAAAGTTTCATATTGAAATTTTACAGTACTTCGAAAATTGATCTAATTGAAATTTACTAACTATTTTATATCAATTCAAAGCTTTTATTTTTAAATATAATAAATGATATATTTCAACGTGAGGAACATTCAAAATTGATTCTTATCTTTGCTTCTATAAATGGGCCAATTAACTGCTTGAAATATTATAATTCATTTATTAAGTATTTACATTTATCTCATTTTTATAACTTAGCCGAAAATTTATTCAAATTGTAACGAAGATATTAATAATTATTCATTGTAATTGAGTCGTGGACTGTCCAACTGTGGGGAAGGATCTTACTCAAAAATATTGATTTGATGTCCGATACCGTAAAGTGGGGTTACTTTGCACCCTAAGGTGTTACTCTACGTGATTGGCGAAAAAAGTTTCAGTTAACTCTCTCACTCTCACTCATTAGGCTTAGACAACAGAAATGTTTGTCGCGATTTCAAAGGTTGACTATTACTCTTCCTAAAGAGAACCATCGTTTGAATCTACCCCCCACTTGCAATCCATGCGCAGGCGTCCATGTGGACGAAATTCCAGACGATTTGGCGTTTTGAAATATTTCGGAGTTTGGAAGATCAGAAATATCAGCGGTTTGAAAGTGAGTTCTGTACCAGTTGCCTCCCAAATTTCTTGTGCACAGAGAATTCCATTGTAAAATTCATTATTCGGTATTGAAACTGTGTTTCTCGTTTTGAAGGAATGGCGAGAAGGTAGAAGGAGTTAGAAAATATGCAGACTACTCCAGAGATACATTAGAAGCTTGTTTGAGTGAAATTCGAAGAGTTCTCCCAGGCGAACCATTTTTATTCAACTGCAGAGAAAACACCCGACCGCACAGCAGCCCGTATTCACGCGCGAAGAGGAAAATCTTTTCGTCGTTTGTATTATCTCTATTGGAAATTTCCGTTTTCCGGTGAATATCAGAGAATTGAAACATATCATAAAAAGTACCTCAGTAGTTTTGGAAGGAACTTTAAAATTTTCAAAGATAATTTGCCTGGTTGTGACTGGGTGAAGGTTTCACACAGAAGCATAGTGAGTTATCCCAGCAAATCGCGGAAAACGTAGAACACACTCGTGCAGCAGTCGATGAGTCAATATTTTAGGAAGCTTTTTCGAGAATTTGGCTGCTGAAGAGTTGAAAGAGATTCCTTCAACCAATATATGGAATTGTGATGAGACCAATTTCACTGAGGATCTAGGAAAAAAAATGTTTTCGTGAAAAGGGAGTACAAATGTTCAGAAGAAGAAATTGGAAGTTGAAACAATTTTTTTTCTTTATATCCATATTGAAATTTTCAAGAACTGTTTTTTCTCCCATCAACGTAACTTATTCTCGAAAAAATTCAGGAAGGAACAAGGAGTTTGTGAATTTTCCGAAACTCGGTCACGAGAGGTACAACTAATTTAGCAGAACTCGGACAATAACGGATTAAAGATTACTATGAAAAAAATTTGAGATGAATGTTGTTAGGATTAGGAAGACATTGTTACCGAATCTGTTTTTGATTTTCATATTTTCTTACCTATGATATAAGCGACGGAGAATTGGTCGAATCACATCAAACCTCACATAAAAGAACTTGAACAGGTTACTACAAATACACAACACAACTGTTCATTTCACCTATCTCAGTTGCAATTAATGTGGGCAAGAAAATATTGATAGTACAAAATAAGATAATTCAGGTATTTGCATCGTATTTTATAGACTGGGGTATGGATTGATTCATTACACTTTTTCTAGATGAAGAGGATTAAAACCTGTTTATTTTCACTGTTAACTTGTTAACTGAGGTATAAAAACTTATATCATAATTGTTTGCTCTCTTTTATTCCTAGAAAGAAATTGTAGAAGAAGATATTGCTCGTTTTACTCCTCAGCAAAGTCTAAACATAATCACTGATATCACTATTGTCAAGATTAATGCATTGCAATAAATTTCATACACGCAAACTGTATTTGAGTATGGCAAACCTTAAGCCATTGAAACAAAATAATACTAAAACTAATATCAGTAAAATGAGTTTATAGCAACCAAATTAACAAATAATGACTCATAAAGTGTTCACATAAATAATTTAAAGACATTTTCGACAAACAATAAGACTTGAAAATTCTATTGCCACAGTCCATTTTAAGAATCGTTTTCTCGAAATGAG
This sequence comes from Cryptolaemus montrouzieri, assembly GCA_013387265.2. Lineage (NCBI taxonomy): Eukaryota > Metazoa > Arthropoda > Insecta > Coleoptera > Coccinellidae > Cryptolaemus > Cryptolaemus montrouzieri. The sequence continues at coordinate 7,719,778 of JABFTP020000124.1, forward strand.
TTTTCTTTTTAAGTCATGGATTATTCCTCCGTTGAAAAATGAATGCTATGCAATTCAATTGAACTGTTTCTTGACCTGGGTTAAGCGCAATTTATTTATATAGACATTGTTTTCATTCAATTTGATAATCATACAACACTGCTCAAGTTGCAATTCGTAATCAGGCAGCGATATGTGGAATGATTACTTAGCAAATACTTGGTCTGTTTATATGAAACCAAAATTTTTTTCAACAGAATTCACACGTCTATTGATCAGTCGTCAAGCTAGAACCTCAATTGCATTTTGTCGGGTTAAATTTGCGAATATAGAAACCGTGAAAACGGAATGGTGATTTATATGGGATTAGAGGGGATACGAAAACTAACCTAGGTGACAAAAAAATTAATATATAAAAAAATCAATTTAATTTAAGTTTTGAACATATTGATTGATTACACTGCGCTAGTTCAAAATTCTAACACGCGGGAGACATACCTATTAAACCTATATCGGGTACGCTAAATCCAGTGGTAACCAGTGGTTTTTGAAAGTTAGTTCTTGTTTAGGAGATATTCGCCTTTGAAGTCAGCTGATTTTAGTAGGGTTCGTCACTTATGACTTCAGTACATGATATGCTTGTAATTCCCAAACCGTTCGGAATATCGCTTTACTATCTTCGGCAAAGTTTTAGCTAATGTCATGGCCAACAACTTTTCTGAATATACCAACAAAGGAAAACCTCATTCAAACTCCGTTTCTCAACAAAATGTCCAAAAAACTCCATTTCTTTGCCATTTTTTCGTTAATTTTCGTCTAAATAATAGAGAAATCAAGGGAATTTCGCTTTAAAATCTCAAAATAAGAAAAGAAAACACATTTTCCATAGTTAAATCAAAAAATTTAAACGCACAATCATGGTTTTAACTCAAATTATCATTCCAATTCCAACAATTTTCAACAAATAAACAAATAAATTCATGTTCATTCTTCTTCTTCTCCATCTTCATCTGTGAATTCCAGCAAATGTCTCCTAATAGAGAATCAAGTTTTTTCCACTATACCAGTGCTCAAGCCTAGCCGTCACCTGATGAAACCGTTCACCATGCTCATCTGATTCACATGGTGATTGTTCGGCAAACTTGTCTGCATGGTAATGTAAAAAATGAATTTTCAGAGACATTTTACACCGATGTTACGGAAAGCAACAAGCATATTTTCAACGTGTAAGCGCCAGTTTTCATCACGATGAATTCCAAGTACATTTTCGATGACTCCTTTGACGCAATCCCAAGCAACGAGCTTCAAATTCGACAAACTGTTTTTAAATTGTTGATCTCCCATCAAGCGTCGAATATCAGGTCCATTGAGTATGCCTGTAATAAAATAATTCGAAAAAATATGTGTTAAATATTGAGTAAGTTAGGTTGATTGGTACGTATATAGTTTCACACAAACCTTCTTTTATTTTCATTCCACTCAATCTTGGGGAAATTCGCTTCAACTCATTGAATGCATTGCCTTCAGGATCTAGGGCCTTGATGACATTTTTAACAATCCCAAGCTTGATATGCAGAGGTGGAAATAACACTTTTTCGATTGGCACAAGTGGAATTTCAACGACGTTTTCTCGACGCAATCTGAACCCTTGTCTCATAGGCCAGCTATTATTTGCATATTGGTCGCCGGCATATCGAGTATCCCATAAACATATAAAACAGATGTTTTTCGTATATCCCATCTGCATTCCTCTCAAAAGAGTTATCACCTTCAAATCTGCACAAATCTTCCAACGATGATCTTCATATTTCACCAAATCAAGGATTTTTTTCAATGATTCGTAATTTTCTTTCGTTTTTTGCTGATGGCAATCCGGACACTGTTTTTTAGTTTGTGACATGAAGCAAAACCGCCTTGAGACTACTTTTGGACGAATCGATGAAAAGACGCCAGTCTTCTGGTTTATACTCATGATGCATTTTCAATACCAATTCCTTGATATCAGTGCACTACGCGAATTAATCGTATTCGAGGGATTTGAATAAAGCAGTGAACTGTCTATGACGACCGATTGCTCCATATACTTTCACATCAGGTGCTAAAACATTCTTTTTTTTCAATTCCTGAGTCAAAATAATGGACTGACGCTGCGATAATTCAATCGACGAATAATTTTATCCAGATCTTTTTGAGAAAATTCGGCATGATTACATTGGAGATACATTTGATGGTACATAAACCGATGCAGACGTTTCGCCAATAGTATCAAAAGTAGATGGAATGTACTCTTCTGTCGAACTGGGTCTTTTCGGTATTGGAATGGATTCCGAATGTAGTAACGGCAACTAAACAAACCGAGTTCCTCTCAGTTCAACTTTACGTTTTTTAGCTTTGTTCAATCCGACAATTTCATTAACACAAGCAAAACAGTCATCTGGATTATGTTCTTGAGGATTTGTCCAAATTACTGCAATGCCAAAAGGCATAGATTGGAATTCACCAGTAATAAAAACAGCTTCAATTGATATAATTTTGAAATAAATGTTAATCATTTCATTTTACCCTTTTCCATCCACTCAATCTCATGACACAACCAGTACAAACGATTTTTGGAGCCCAGATCACATCTTTGATTACAGTTTGGTTGAAATATTGTGTGTACGATTCAGCAATTTCTTCAGAAATTGAACGCTTGCCTGTCATTATAGTAAACTTTCCACAAATGTAGCAAAATTTATTAAATTTACTGCACGAATTCATTTTTGATATTTTTACCACATATATAACTTGTGTAAACAAAGATACTTCAACAAGAAATGTCAAATTAGGAAATATCAGAACTAAGACTATGAAAATGGCACACAAATACATAGCAAAATACGTAGTAACATCAATGACAATACTATTAAATACGTATTAACAGTGACATCTGTGAGAAATTTGAGTTAAAATAATGATTGTGCGTTCAAATTTTTGATTTAACTATAGGAAATGTGTTTTCTTTTCTTATTTTAAGATTTTAAAGCGAAATTCCTTTGATTTTTCTATTATTTAGACGAAAATTAACGAAAAAATGGCAAAGAAATGGAGTTTTTTGCACATTTTGTGAAGAAACAGTGTTTGAATGGGGTTTTTTATGTTGATATATTCAGAAAAGTTGTTGGCCATGACAATAGCTAAAACTTTGCCGAAGATAGTAAAGCGATATTCCGAACGGTTTGGGAATTACAAGCATATAATGTACTGAAGTCATAAGCAACAACCCGTCCTAAAATCAGCTAACTTCAAAGGCGAATATCTCCTAAACAAGAACTAACTTTCAAAAACGGTGGTTACCACTAGATTCAGCGTACCCGATATAGGTTTAATAGGTATGTCCCCCGCGTGTTAGGTTAGGTTTTCACGCACTGTGTTATTATTTTCAGGCTTAAACAATGGCTTAAAGAATTTTGTAATTTTTTCTTGATTGGCAGTTTTTAAAAGCTGGTTCAGCAGTTGAAAATAAGACTTTGTTCCACAAACGGATCGATTTCCATAAAGAAATAACAAAGCTCATTTGCTATTCTCAAATCCTAAGATTTTTCAAATTGAATGCCACGTTTTCAGTGCCTCGTCTTCAATAAGCTGCGAACTCAACATTTCCTCCAAGTCGGTTTCAGTCCAATCTACACCTTACAATTCAAACAACTTCTGAATGTCACTTGTTTTTATCAGTTCTGTCCTATTTCATTCGCAATTTCGGCAATGTTTCCAGTCAGAACTGGCCACAGTTTTTCCAGCATGATTCCAATGTGTATGGGTTTAGTTCTTCCATTGATTCTTTTATGTTTAAGGTACATTTTGCTATCTCAAATTTCTCCCAGCATTTTATAACAATGCCCGAAACTAAAACATCTTCAAATTCTCTCTTTCTCTCTTTTCACCATCTGAAATAAAACAATTGTGGAACCAGTCACAAAAAATACCGCTTTAATGACACAATCTCCAGATGCATTAAAACAGCACCAGTGTAACTACTGTGCTGCCCGAAATCCAGAGGCAGACTTTTCGATTTTTGAAATGAATATTTTATTTGGCATTCTCTTCTAAAATAGTACAGTTTCGTCTGTATTAAATACTTGCTCAGGATTCTATCCTCCATCAGATACAAGGTTCGCAAAGTTTTCTGGATATCTTCTTGCTGCAGCAGTGTCTGCTGATGCAGCTTCTTCAATGATTTTGATGGTATGCACCCTGAATTCATTGAACCAACCTTGATACTTGAAATCCTCCTCTACCACCAGTTCTTGAAAATGTACGTAAAGAGCTTTTTGATTGCTGTCTTCGATCCAAAATGACAACGTCACTTCCGTTTTTTCTTTTGCTAGATCATGAACAATTTACACTGCCAGTGAAGTTGAAACTAGAGAAGGTTTTTTCGTCCATCGTACAGTTGATTTTTAACATTGAGTGAGCGTGATATAGATGCAAACGATTTCTCTTTTTACTTCATTTCTCTTTTTACTTCAAGCGGTAATACTGATACGGTTATTTTGGTTTACTTTGTAAAGAATATCACAAAGTTAGGTAAAAAATATTCAATAACAAACGTCATAGCTATTTCGTTACTTTTATCATTATCATACTTTTACAAACTGTAAGTTCAAAGTTTCTACTATAAGAATAAAGCTGGAATCAGACTCCAAGGTTCAGTAGAACAAATAGTTGGAATATGTCTTGGGCATCAGTAGATGAGGTGGCCACAATCTGGAACTAGCACTGCTGGAGAGTGCACCGTATACTATTCCGGAGAGAATAGTCTACAGCACCGAAATGGTGTGGCGATCATTGTCGATAGACAAGAAGCGAGATCCGTTTTGAACTTCATCCCAGTTTCAGATCGTATTATGGCCTTGAAAATTCAGGCTTCTCCAATTAATATAACATTCATTCAAGTTTACGCACCAACTTTAAAGTGCGATGAAGACACTATTGAGAGTTTTTATGATGATCAGAATCAACTCTTGCAACAACTGAAAAGTAGTGAAATTACATTTATAATGGGTGATCTAAACGCGGAAACCCAGAACATTGGCAGATTCGGTTCTGGTGAGAAAAACTCTCGGAGAGAAATGCTCATCAATTTCTGCAAAACTGAGGATCTCTATTGTATGAACTCTTCTTTCAAAAACCGGAAACGCGAAGATGGACTTGGAAAGGTCCTGATGGAAAAGTAAAAAATGAAATCGATTTCATCATAATAAACAAGAGAGAAATATGTTATGTCCTGAATAAATTCGACACAAATAGCGACGATCGGCTCGTTAGAGCTACAGTCCATATCGACACCAAATTTAAACGAACCAAAACGATACTGAAGAAACAGAAGTATCCCACTTTAGAGGTTCTCACTAGAAATAGAGAAAAGTTCGAAAAAGCTGTCACGACAAACTACAACACTCAGACTATTTGAGAGATAAAGAAATTGATGATCTTATTGAGAAGATAACAACTTGTTTACAAGTGGCAACAAAGAAGACATGCAGTATTCAGAAAAACACAAGGAAAGTCGGTCAAATCACCAGACATCTAATTGAAAAAAAGAGAAAAATAAGTCGGAAGGATGACAGCTATAAAACATTGAATAGGGAAATAAACAGAAATATTCGAAAATACCTGAGAGATTGGAAAACACAGCTAGTTAAAGAAACTATTAAAAACAACAAAAACATGAAAGTCCACAGATCGAAACTATCAAATGGAAGAACTAAAATGACGAAAATAAAGAACTCTGAAGATATCTTGGTCAGCAAGAGGGAAGAGATCCGATATAGAACATCTAAATACTTCATATTTCAATCTTATTAGTAAATTCAAAATGAAAACGCGCAGAGTGTTATAAGTTTTTGAATCAATGTTTTCGTTGTTGTTTTAGGTGCAAGGCAGAGTGGGGCGCTTGAGCGTTTATAACAAGTTAGTTCTGGGTGCACGGTGTTTTGCGTCATCTGAATATTCGAGCGCAAGATAGTTCTGGACGTTTGAAGGCGTAATATTGTTCAGGGAGTTTATGCGGGAGGTAGATCTGCCCGCCTAGTCGTTTGATATACAAGGTAGCTCTGCCCGCCTAGGCGTTTGATATACAAGGTGAATCTGCCCGCCTAGGCGTTTGATATACAAGGTAGATCTGCCCACCTAGGCGTTTTGGGTGCAAGGTAGATCTGCCCGCCTAGGCGTTTGATATACAAGGTAGATCTGCCCGCCTAGGCGTTTGATAAACAAGGTAGATCTGCCTGCCTACTAGTTGTCGATAATCTCTGAAGACCGCTGCTTAATATTCAGTTGATTTCATGCACTCGTCCCGTCCTGTAGCGGTGAAATGTAAGGTTCGTTCGTTCAAATACTTATTTGTAATGGTGACACGAAAAACTAAACGATTATGTAGGTAACTCACAACTCTGAAATTCTTTTATTCAACCCATAAATAATGTAGTTTTCAATTTCAATCTTTAAAAATTTTTATCTATTTTCATTAATACATTAATGGTTGCATATGTCATTTCTGTTCTGTCAGTCCTTAAATAGTTCTATATATTTTCTCATTTTAACTTATAATATTTTATCCATACATTAGATGTATGTCTGTGGCTTTATTACACTAAGTTCTTATTGATTTTAGCTTAACTTTTTTTGAAAATAATTTCACAAATTTCGAAAGATCTGTCTAATATATATATGTATATATGTGTATTTTTCCCGTTCTTCTAGAGCCCTAAAGAAGATATAAAATATAAATCGAAACTGTTGGCCTTTCAATCAAACTGTTTTTTTTTAATTGGACCTTCAAACCATCAATAATTGAAAAATCATTTTTGGTACCACTGGTTTTTTTCGTATCGAAACTCGTATGTTTTTTATGCGACATTTTAAATTAGGAAGACAACGGTAGAGACAAATTAATCGATCACAATTTTTGTAACGAATAGAGAAAAAATGAAACAATCAAAAACACAAAGCGGTTTTCATGAAAGGACGGAACGTATTATAAGTGACATTTAACAATATACTTTATGCATTGATTGATTGGGTCGCTTTACTTAAACATTTCGTTCGTTTATTTTTTCAAAATTACCGACGGCGGCGAAGACGGCTTATGTCAAAGGAAAAGCCGAACCAATGCAGCGGCAATATAATTTAAGAGAATACTTTAGGCGTAGTAATAATGAGATGTATTTTACTTTTTTATTAGCCCATTTGATGTTGCGTTGACAAAGGATATCGAATCCTAATTATTAATATATACAGGGTGCTTCAACGAAAACTAAACAGAGGATATATCTACCAAGATATTCATTTCTGATCAAAACGCAAAAACAGGTCAATTTTTGTTTCAAGGGGGACATCTTTTGGGGTACAATACTTGCCTGAAATATCAACCCCCTAAGCGGGGGTTGCAATCCTTGAACATTTTGAATAGGGAAGATGGGTCGACTGATGACTCAAAAGAAAGGTGGTATCTTTGTCTACATTGCCTTGAACGAATTTCTGTTTTTAATTGAAAACTGTAAAAGATACAGGGTGAGCAACTGAAAGATAGGGAAGACTATTTCCCTGAGACTATTCAAGTTTCAGTGAAGTAAAATGGAACAGATCCATGCTGATCAATGGCAGTCATCTTCAAGTACCATCCTCATTTCGAATGTCAACCCCTGGAGCAGGGGTGACAACCCTTGAAAATTTGGAAGAGTGTAGAAGGGTCGAGTGATACCTCGAAAGAAAAGTATTATCTTTGTCTGCATCAACGTGAAAGAATTTTCATTTTTGATTGAAAACTGTAGAAGATACAGAGTGAGCCACTGAAGAATAGAGAAGACTATCGCCCCAAGACTATTGGAGTATTAATGTGTTACAATGTTCGGAAATCAATAAACATTTTGAAAACCCAAGTGAAAACTCCTCAACAGCCAGCTTGACATTAAAACCTTCCTACTACTTAATATTAAATTAGGCTAGTATCTATACAGGGTGCTTCAACTTAACAGAGGCTATATCTACCAAGATATTCATTTCTGATCAAAACGCAAAAACAGGTCAATTTTTGTTTCAAGGGGGACATCTTTTGGAGTACAATACTTGCCTGAAATATCAACCCCCTAAGCGAGGGTTGCAATCCTTGAACATTTTGAATAGGGAATATGGGTCGAGTGATGATGACTCAAAAGAAAAGTGGTATCTTTGTCTACATCGCCCTGAACGAATTTTCATTTTTAATTGAAAACTGTAAAAGATACAGGGTGAGCAACTGAAAGATAGGGAAGACTATTTCCCTGAGACTATTCAAGTTTCAGTGAGGTAAAATGGAACAGATCCATTGTGATCAATGGCAGTCATCATCAAGTACCATCCTCATCTCGAATGTCAACCCCTGGAGCAGGGGTGACAACCCTTGAAAATTTGGAAGAGTGTAGAAGGGTCGAGTGATACCTCGAAAGAAAAGTATTATCTTTGTCTGCATCAACGTGAAAGAATTTTCATTTTTGATTGAAAACTGTAAAAGATACATAGTGAGCCACTGAAAAATAGAGAACACTTTCGCCCCAAGACTATTGGAGTATTAGTGTGAAAAACTGGAATAGATTCATTTAGATCAAAGATGACAGCCTTTGATCTGGAATGAATGTGTTCCATTTTTTTGCACTAATACTTGAATTGCTCAGGGCGATAGATAGTCTCCTCTATTTTTCAGTATCTCACTCTGTATCTTCTACAGTTTTCAATCAAAATGAAAATTCGTTCACTGGGATGCAGAAAAAGATAGTACCTTTCTTTCGAGGTATCACTCGACCCATCTACCCTCTTTCTTATTTTCAAGTGTGGTCACCCCTGCTCTAGGGGTTGAAATTCGAGATGAGGATGGTACTTGATGGTAACTGCCATTGATCAGCATGGATCTGTTCCATTTTACTTCACTGAAACTTTAATAGTCTCAGAGAAATAGTCTTCCCTATCTTTCAGTTGCTCACCCTGTATCTTTTACAGTTTTCAATTAAAAATGGAGATTCGTTCAAGGCGATGTAGACAAAGATACTACCTTTCTTTTGAGTCATCACTCGACCCATCTTCCCTATTCAAAATGTTCATGGATTGCAACCCCTGCTTAGGTGGTTGATATTTCAGGCATGTTTTGTACCCCAAAAGATGTCCCCTTGAAACAAAAATTGACCTGTTTTTACGTTTTGATCAGAAATGAATATCTTGTTAGATAAAGCCTCTGTTTAGTTCTCGTTGAAGCACCCTGTATGTATGTACCGATGTACCGGTTAGATCAGCGAATACATAAATGTTTAGCCACGAATATAGAAATTGGGTTGCACTATTTTATCTTTTTTTTAAGGAGAATGAGGAGTTGTAATGGTACTATTGTCTCGACTCATATTGTAATTCCTTTTAAGGAACAAAACCCTAAAAAAAGAATGAATGAACAACTTAGTCATCGACATTTATACAATTAATTTGATACACATTTCACGAAACTCGTTTAGTATACGAGCAAGATTTCACGCTCAGAGTGGAAGATTAACTAGCATCTGTCAGATGCAGCCGTAGCTTTTGAACGAGCAATCGTGATATGATATTAATACATCCACGCCTTAACATTTTATTACATGTGTAAAAACTGACTCTAAATGAATTACAGTGAAATAAAAGCGGTTTTTAACGATCATAAAATAATGAAGGGCAACACAGTGCGGTTTGTAATGAAATCTGGATCTCACTATCACTTTGATTTATCACTTTGGTTGTTTGGACGCTTCAAAACAGAACTTAATTAGTGATTATCTTTATAAGGCAATCATACGTTGCTGGTAATATAGTAGACACGTTGATATTAAAATAAGCAATGACCTGTCGTAATTTCTTGCAGAGAAACGAGCTTGGTTTTGCTGTTTATTCAATGTTGCAATGAAAAGCTTCTGTTCCACTCCCTGAAGCCTATAGAGAATCGAAGAAATTTTGTACTTTCTCCACAAGTGAAAAGACCTATTCGATTTTGTCGATCAGTATGAATCTCATCGCAATAAAAAATAATAATCCCATTGGACTTTTCTGGCATTTTCTGCCCAAACGCAGACGCCTTTCATACACCAAATACGCAGCGAAAATATATTAACACACAATTTCATTTTTGGTAGACAACTGATTATTAACACATGTTCGGACGTATATTTACAAAATTCAATGTTTTTCTTGTAGCATATGGCATATATCTTGTACATTCAGTTCCGATCTAATTTAATCCTTTCTCACTAACAGAATACAGTACACGTTGGTTAATGGGATCGCATCCGAGCTCGGTGAGATCGTCAACGGCGTCCTGCAGGGATCTGTATTGGGTCCCTCTTTATTCATTATTTTTATTAATCACTTAGTAGAATTTGTGGGCGCTGCAGATCTTCTGTAGAACACGGATGACACAACCGTGATCGAGGAAGACTCTAGCCGCTCTCTTTGATTGGTTTTGTGATAACGAACTGAGTGTCAACATTGATTAGACCTCTAAGATTATATTTACCCAAAGGAAAGTCGATTTTGTTAGTCCGCCAAGCGATAAGTTCCTTGGGGTAAGACTCGATTCTAAATTGATCTGGGAGGAGCATGTCGTTTGCCTAGCGGCTGGGATTTCTGGAGAAAATTTTCTGCTTCGAAACCTGATTAAGATGCTCCCGAAAGATGTGATTCGTTCTGCCTATTTTTTACTTATTCAATCCCACATATGTTGTGGGCCATTCAACACATGCTAGTCGAATTTTTGGTTCACAACACAACACGGAGAGGATGTTAGAGACACTTTTGTCTCTCTCAAAATCATGACATGTCCTTCATTGTATATATTACAATGTTTATTGGAGGGAAAAAGAGATAATAGCCATTCTTTAAATAGAGATTTTCATGATTATCCTACCACGAGAGACTGTGACTTACTTGGAAACTTTCTACGCCTGGAATCGAGTAGGTTTAGTAGAAACTATTATAATAAGATATTTCTTAACAAGTTGCCGGTGACTATAAGATCACTTTCGTTCGATAATTTCAAGAAAATCTCAAAAAAATTTTGCTTGTGAACCCCTTTCACTCCACTGTTGAATTTTTAAATTGTCTACTTGTCTGTTTGTAATCTTTTTTATAATCCTTAATTATAAATTCTTTGTAGTTGTTTGTAGCGATGACTTGATTTTGAATGACCGTAAGGAATCCTTCTGTTTCCGCGAATAGTTCTCCTTTCATCAACCATTTGTTGGAAGCTTCTTGATCGATGTGTGGTTGATTAATCTCATGGTGATGTCGTCCTTGCAATTCCTTTCTTGGAACGGTAGATTCAGCAGGTCATCCCTGGTAGCAAGATTCTGAGGTGTATATTCCTTATCAGATAACGATACCACTCTGTAGACTTCAGAAGTGCGAGCTTTTGCAGAGAAGAATTCTCTTAGATTTTTGATCTGTTCGGTATGAAGGTCGACAAAATCCATCAATCCGCGTCCTCCTTCTTTTCGCCTCACACATGTTCTTATCACGGACGATTTTGGATGGTGATTGTTGTACTTTGTCAGCATCGTTCAGGTCTGCCTTTGAATATCATCCAGTTCTGTCTTAGTCCATCTGATTATTCCAAATGAGTACAACAACACTGGAATGGCGTTGGCGTTAATTGCTTTGACAGGATTCCCTAAGGACAACATTGACTTCAGCACACTCTTCAGACGCTGACTGTACTCTGAACGAATCTTCTCCTATGACTATTTTTGGTCTAGCAATCTGGCTTGTTGGTATCCCAGATATTTGTACGTTTCGCCATCTCTCATACACTGTATAATATCACCATTTGAAAGTTGTGTTTCACCATCTATGACTTCCCTCCTTGAATGTTCAGAGTCTTACTTTTTCAATCCCGAATTCCATATGAACATCTACCGAGAACTTACTGACAATTTTCAGCAGGTCATCAATTGCTTGTTGTTCGAAGCATATAATTTGATGTCATTTATATACAGCAGGTGGGAGATTGTGTGATAGTTTCTGTCTGCTTTTATCCTAAATCCGTATCCTGTTCTATTGAGCATTGAAGACAATGGGTTCATAGCCAAACAGAACCATAGTGGACTCAAAGATTCTCCTTGAAAAACGCCACGACGCATGTGTATCTCGTTGGTTTAATTGACTTATGGTTCATGTTGGTCTGCAGAGATGTGCACCAGTGTGTTATTGTTGTCTTCAAGAATGCTACCAGGTCTGGATGGATTTTGTATATCTGTAATACTTCTACAAACCAAGAATGGAAAGATGAATGAACATTTCGATGCCCCTCGTTAGCCTGTTTGTTATAATGAGTTGTTTCTTATACCAGTGGTGTTTCCTTCTGCATCCCTCCTGCTCCTCTGCCTATATTTTCTTATCATCAAGGTGTTGGTATATTCGATTGGATATGCATGAGGTATTTTGAAGAGCAATGGCAGACAAGTGATCGGCGTATACTGAGACGGATTTTGTGTTGTATCGCTCTTAGGTAGCATATATGTTGAGCCTAGTATTAGGAAAGTGGGTATTTTCCTGGGATGTTGAAGAACATACGTGAGCTGTTTCTCTAGGGCTTCATGGAGCTTATTTAATTTCTTGTACCAGAAGTTGTGGATATTATCTATACCTGTGGCCTTCCAATTGTTGGTCGCTTTAACTGCTGTTGCAGTTATTATTATTTTTATTATTATTATCGAATTTACCCTAAAGTCTTTCGCACTCCCTCTAATGGGAACATTCACTGATCTCAGATATCTTCGATATCAAAAGGATTCAGCCGTGATGTGACTCTTTCCAGGTTATCAGATCATGATAGCGTAGTCCGATGTTGACGCGTAGTTGTGTTTCCCATATACTTCCTGACAGTTCTAGCTGTCGCCAGCAGTACCACTTTCTGCATGGGTTTGTACAGATGTTCGTTCAGTTGTCTATCATTTGGATCGTCGCTATAGAAGCAACGCAACGAAACGTCAAGAAAGAATTATATTTTTTCATTCAAAGATTTATTATACGAGGTTTTTAAATAAACTAATGTGACAGGCAACGTATATTCCGATCTGGTATCGCGTGAGATGATAGGCTTTGTGCAGCGTCAGGTGCAGATGTCATACATATGCCTCCAGTATGGGTGTGAACTCGCTAAAATCATTTGATTGTCCATTTTCGTTAAATAGTTCTTTCCTGTGGATTCTGAAAATGAGTGGCATCAATTTTAAATAATAGTATGCTATCAAGTTTTAACAGTCAGCATGACGATTTCGAAAAAGAGTTTTTCGTGTAGGATCAATAATTAAATACATTCGGGAATGTCACGCTCAATTTCCAGAATGGAGTTTTTAGATAGTTCAACACTCGTGTGAATCCTCGGCCTCTTCATTCACCTGACTTGAGTCCTTGTGACTCATTCCTCTTCCCGAGAATTGAGAATCAAAGGGAACTCATTTTAGGATACTGCATACTGCAGCGCTGTGTAATTTTCCAAGGAAATTATTTTGGAGAAGAAAATACTGCATTGTGATGACATTGGTATAAACAATTGAAAAAAAATCAGTTCCATTACTTTATTTACAATCCTCGTAAATCCACCTTGAATCGATATGAGGAATGTAATTCTCGAATCATTGAGTTGAATTAATATTTTATTAATCTATAATCTTCAAACAAATAACGGCTTTCTTTGAGATAACGCATTTAGTCGATAAACCTTCTAAAAGTTTGTCATTCTTTGTAAAAAGTAAAATCACATTAATGTCCTGAAGCTATTTCATCACCAATCATGCTTTTTATGATGACTAAGACTATGTCATCATTTTCTTCATTCTTATAGGAAAGTTAACCATCAAGGTAGACTTAAAATTCCTTTCTTTTCCTCATTTCAATTAATATTTATCAGGAAATACCTTTCACGAGACCCTGGAAGCTCATAAAATACGAATAAATGTTTCGTTATCACTGGAGAACCACTATAATTAAGTTTGCGTTGCTCGTAAGTTGATACAACAAACGTGAAAGGAAAGGGTTAAAAATCAATGAAATTCGAATAATAAAGAGATCCGAAAGAGCGATATACTTAATTCTAAACATCACCCTGAAGTAATTGAAATTTAAATTTATTCTATTCGTCATTATGCTGTCCTCCCCTTGTTACATCAAAGGGTGGTCTGAACCAGGTATCTTATTGGGGTAGTCCGTCGTAAAATAAAGAATTTGGAATAGAAAAAAAAGCCGACCTATGAACAATTAGGGTTGCGTTGTGTTAATGCAAGGGATTTGAATCTCAATGTGGAGCGTGTCCTATTATTCTAGAAGTTTTTATGGTAAGAATATTATGCTGGGATTGCTTAGTTCAATCGATTCAGCGTTTTCAAATCGATCAACATTTTGCAGAATTCTTTTTTAAATATCTACAGTGAAATACCTCCTGCATCTACTGTTATCGTTATAGGATCTCAATGTTAACAAAAAGTTAATTGATTCATCTGTTACTACCTGATAGTTAATCTTAATGATAATAAGAAATTAAACTACGTATCATACTATCCCGAGAGATTTATTGAAAATCTGAATTGCAATTTCGGTCTTTCGACCATCTTCAGCTGACAACAAATACTGAACTGCAGTAAAAATACATACATAAACTAGTAAATAAAAAATAATAAGGGTGCAAACAAGAGGTTATAAACTTATTATAATAAAACCAGGTTTTATTTGAATATATAAAATATGGATAAAATAATCTCAATGGGAGGTTTGTTGAAGTTTGAAAATTTCGATGGCTTCTAAGACATTTAACTTTCGTCGTTTAGATGAATAATTTGAAGTTGATCTATGGGTGACAAGGGATGGCCATTTTCGATACAATATGAAGCGAAAGCAGATTCGTCGGTTCTCAGGTTAATGTAATTGGATTGATGCTCTTTATATCTAGTTTTGAATGAACGACCAGTTTGACCTATATAAACGCCTTCACATTCCATACATGACAACTTGTGAACTCCAGTATTGTCAAATCTATCCGTTTTATCTTTAATATTCGGAGAGTTCATTTAGGTTTTGAAAGCTACTTTTTTATACTGTTCTGAAATAATATTGCAATATTTTCGCTGATAGAGTCAAAATATATTAATTTATTTATTTATTCAACAAAGGTAAGAGATGGGACCATAAGGTCCATGAATCTCAAAAACATATTTAATATGGTATGTGATTTCACAGAAAAGAAAAGGAAACAGGGTAAACATAATATTAACAATAATGCCTAAATTAACCAACGAGAAAATCGAGTTGAATTGAAAAAAAGAATGAAACAGGAAAGATAAATGATGCCATGGATAGAATACGTGATATCAAAAAAGTGAAAATGAAAAGGAGGCACCAGTGTTTTTTTATTTATTATTTTATACGCGGCCATAACTAGCGATTTCCAATTGAAGTGAAATATTTCCAAAGTGATACCATTACCGGTTATACCGAAAGTGGGTCATCACGTTGTTATTTCAAATGGCAATCTACATTTTTTATTATACATCTAGAACCGACATTTGAGCAAGGCATAAAATACCCAAGTTTTTGGCACTTATCTGTCAAAATTGTTGACAGATCTAATTATTTTTATTATAAACTCGATTTTTGAGGAACATTTAAAAAAATTGTAGCTCGTAGATCTTTTGCACTACAGACACAATTTTTGCTTGGGTGGATCGAAGAAGGATCAAGGAATTTTTTAAGCAGTCTACACATGTCAAATGTTTATTGCGTTGTTTTGTATGATATTTTCAATTTGGACTTTTTCAAACAGCAATAACTCATTTTTTCAAATGGCACGTGCCAATTTTCATATCGCCATCAAATGAAGCGTCAAATTTCAGATGGAATTGTATCTGCATGTACTATACCCATCTCTTATAGTTCCGAAATAATTTGGGAATATATTGAATTTTGATGATTTTGCAAGAACTATCAGAGAATGCTTTGAAATATTTGAATCAAGTAGCTGAACTGGCTACGCTCACCTGACAGGTGCCTAAAATTAATGTACTTGTCTCTTCGTTCATTCCAATTTGATATTTCAACAAGAATTGTTGGTAATTTGAAGTGAAAATTCTTGAAAAACACCAGATTGATAATAAAATGGCTGATTATTCAAACGAGGATATGTTTAATCACTTTTTAATTCATGGCGAATGTCAAAAAGTGGTGGATAGAACTTGCAGGCAATTCTATAACCAATTTCCAAATTTGGCGCCTATGTGTAAAACAAAATTTCGAAGGATTAGAAGCAATTTTCTGCAATTTGGAGGAACAAAATACATAGAAACTAGAAGAAGACCGATTCTCGAGGACGACGACAATCAAATTAATACGCTAGCGTATTTTCGTGCCAATCCACATGCGTCCATTAAGTCAGCATCAATGGATATTGGATTGAGTTATACTTCAATTCAAAGGATCCTTAAGAAACATAACATGCACCCGTATTCTTTTATCAGACCACAAAAATTGAAACCAACTGACCTTCCCAAGCGGCTAAATTTCTGTGAAAATTTATTAATTCGGCTTCAAGAAGATGAGACAATTCTGCAAAAAATTATATGGTCTGATGAAGCCATGTTCAATGAAAGTGGAATAACCAACAGGAGAAATCGACGTTTTTGGGCCACAGAAAATCCACATTTCATTGAGGTTATTGATGACAAAATAAATTCAGCGTGAACGTTTTTGCAATTTAAATGAATGATTTGTTGGCTTATCACATTTATGAGGAAAATCTTAATGGACAAAGATACCTGGAAATTTTGAGAGGAACATTAGCAAATTTTTTAGATGGATTACCCCTGAACATTCTAAGGGGTTGCTATTACCAAATGGATGGTGCACCAGCACATATTACACGAGCTGTAAATCGGCAGCTAACAGAAATGTTCGAGGATAGATGGTGGGGTAATCAAGGACCAAATTTATGGCCTCCGCGTTCTCCGGACCTGACGCCCCTTGATTTTTATTTATGGGGCAAAATCAAGAGTGAAGTGTATCTTATTCCTGTAAGAAGTAAAGAAGAGTTACTAGAGCGCATTCATGCTTTTCGTAATATTGATCCTAAGGAAACTAGGAGGGCAACTCATCATGTTCGTATACGAGCTGTCAAGTGCATCGAGCAAAATGGGGCCCATAACGAACATTTATTCAGACTGTAAATTAGTTTTCTCCTATGAGGTTTGCTATCATTTATTCGTATTAATGTAATTATCTTCGATGATTGGTTTTCGCTTAGTTCCTACAATTTTTATTCATCCGAATTGTAGAAAATTGCTTCTAATACTTCGAAATTTTATTTTACTCATAGACGGTAAATTTGGAAATTGGTTATTGAATTGCTTGCAATTTCTATCCACCACTTTTTGACATTCTAAATTGAATTGAAAAAAGATTAAATATATTTTCGTTTGAATAACCATTGGTTTTATTCCAAATGTGTTGTATTTTTGGATATTTTCAATCTGAAATAACGATAATTCTTGTTGAAATATCAAATTCGAATGAACGAAGTGACGAGTACATTAATTTTAGGCACCTGTCAGGTGAGCGTAGCCAGTTCAGCTACTTGATTCAAATATTTCAAAGCATTCTCTGTTAGTTCTTGCAAAATCATCAAAATTCAATATATTCCCAAATTATTTCGGAACTATAAGAGATGTGTATAGTACATGCAGATACAATTCCATCTGAAATTTGACGCTTCATCTGATGGCGATATGAAAATTGGCACGTGCAATTTGAAAACATTGAGTTATTGCTGTTTGAAAAAGGCCAAATTGAAAAAATCATACAAACCAACGCAATAAACATTTGACATGTTCAGACTGCTTAAAAAATTCCTTGATCCTTCTTCTATCCACCCAAGCAAATATTGTGTCAGTAGTGCAAAAGATCTACGAGCTACAATTTTTTTAAATGTTCCTCAAAAATCGAGTTTATAACAAAAATAATTAAATCTGTCAAATGTTTTGACAGATAAGTGCCAACAACTTGGGTATTTTATGCCTTGCTCAAATGTCGGTTCTAGATGTATAACAAAAAAGGTAGATTGCCATTTGAAATAACAAAATGATGACCCACTTCCGGTATAACCGTAAACGGACGGACCCGGTGGATATCCCTGTATACTATAATATATTTGCAGCTATTGATCTACCTTCAAGTTACGGAAAACTCGGTGCGCAAGATTTTTTTCAGTTAAAGGTCTTCTTGGGAACATCTTCGTCGTGGTATTTTCTAAACCATTCCTTTACGGAATGGGTCGTATTAAAATGATTTAGTGCGTCTAAAACTAGACGCAAATCCTTTCAGGTTCAATAATATTTAATAACAGATAAAACGTGTGTGGCGCAACATTCGACAAGTTACTTATTGAAAGTAATAAAAGTTATGTGCTAAATACCTGCCTGATTTGTATAAAATAACCGTGTGCGCCGCGAGGACTCTAGACTTAAATGATATAAAACCTACATATATGACATTTACATCTGTAGAAAATACTACTTCGGTAAACATCATTTGTCGGTATAGCATATTCCGACTGAATACTCAATGATTTACAATATAACGATAAAATTTCGATTCACGTAACCGATGTTAACGATATTTGGAAAAGAAATCATAAAAATTCTTTTGGCGACTCGAATCCCGCTGAAAGCAACATTTACTGGTACGAGATGATCTGAATGATCATTCGGTGGTCTAATGAAAATAAGGAAGTAAATTGCTGAAGGCATATGGTTTAAGGTTCACAAAGAACACAATATTGAAAATTCAAACTTATCCAAATAAAGTTTAGATCTGTTGGAGAATTATTCTTTCAGAAATCTACCAGCATTAATGAATGATTCAGTCAATCCAAATGAAAATGATTCTTTTAAAAAATTGAATAAAACGTTTGGATAATATCAAAAGCTCCAAGAAATTACACAAGGAGGGTGTCGCTTTGCTTTGCAAGCCTTTCCGAACTGCGACCAAGTTGGTCTTTCGTTCGTAACCCTTCTTTATTCATTTCCCTGTAGATCTTGTCCCTTACAGAATTAAGAATCTTCCTGGGAGCTTTCGCTTTTACTTCGAGCAGCTCTAGCTTTTCGCTACCGAAGTGTATATGTCTTTGCAGGGCAGTTGCGATGCAACTGCAAATACTATATTCGGCAGTTTCTTCGCCGTTTCCGATTTGCCAATTTTACTGAGATGGTATCTCAGTGGGTTATGTCCAATAAGCAGGCCTGTTAAAGTCCTCAGCTGATCCCTAGAGAGGTCGAGAAGTTGTTTCGTCTTCTTCGGCGAATAGTCAATGAACTTTTTCGCTTGCCTTTCACCTGGAGTTTTCCTCCATTATTCTTTTTAGCTAGACTCTTCCCACCATTCCAGTTCCTGTCGTCTGTGCGGCTTGCTTGAACCACAGAACGGTTCAGGTCCGATGGGTGGGATTCCAGCAGCTGATCTATCCAGTTCGTCAGCGTCTTCATTTCCTTGTATGCCTTCGTAGCCAGGCAAACACCACAGAAAAAGTTTGTTCCCTCAGCTAGTTGCTTCAAGGATTCACGACATTCCCAGATAGAAATGCTCCGATAACTGTAAGAGTTTAAAGCTTTTTTCTGCGAGCGGGATTACACCATACGGCGTTTCTCGTAACCTAGCTTCCATATCTTTCAGTCATTTTCCTGAAGGTTTCTTCCTGTCATGGCTTTATCGACGGCTTCGTTCCAACTTGTTCTTGGTCTACCTCTTCTTCTTCTTTGTGCTGGCTGCCATTTCCATATTCTGAAAGGCCATGTTTCTTGTGTCATGCGTCTCAGGTGTCCATACCACTTAAGTCTTTCTGCCTCTATTGTATCTATTATGTCTAAGTCCACTTCTGCTCTCTCCCTAATTTCTGTACTTCTTACACGATCAAGTCTTGTGAGGCTGCAGCTTCTGCGCCAATAGTCCATCTCCATTGTTTGTAGTCTTTTTTCATTTTTCATTGTCATCTCCTACACATCTGATCCATATGTAGCCACTGATTCTACAATAGTTTTATATATTCTTCTTTTGATAGGTTTACTGATATTCCGGTTCCAAATAACGCTGTGTAGTTGTCTAATCGCTATCTTCCCCTTTATTATTTTGTCATTTATATCCTCTTCACTCCCTTCTTCCTTTGAAATCAATGCTCCCAAATAACGGTATTTACTACAGTTTTTCACTGTAGCTCCATCCTCCATGATCAAATCAGGGCCATTTCCTCCCACCACGAGACACTCAGTTTTGTTACAGTTTATCTGCAGACCCCATTTTGTGTATTCTTCGTTGAGTTTCCGCAGCATGTAATGGGCCTCATCTTCATCCCCTGCAAATATGACCTGGTCGTCTGCAAAGTTGAGCGGAAAAAGCATATCACCATCTACCTCTATCCCCATATTTCCACATTTCCTCTTCCACTCCTTCAGCACTTCATTCAGGTATAGTTTGAACAGAGTCGGAGCGATACAGCATCCCTGCCTTAGACCCTTGGAAACCTCGATTCCCCGAGAAAGCAACGATTCATTCTTCACGTAGCTGATGTTGTCACTATATAAGTTTTTGACTGCTCTAATGCAGCAGTGATTTATGTTTTGTGCTTTCATTGCCTCTCAGAGTTTACATAATGGTATGTCGTCATAGGCCTTTCTCAGATTAACAAAGAGGAGGAAAGTCATAAGATTGTTGTCAAGCGTTTACCGGTTATTGTTCTTATACTGACTGTCCATTAAAATGTAAATCTGTGCACCTTTGAGTTTCCTTCATAGTCCTTCCTGGCAGCACAGGTTCACAGCAAGTGTTTCTGCTTGCATGATTGTGGGAGTAGAGCCCAGAGGCACTGATGGCGAGTACTTGGGTCCATATATGCCTGCTGCTGTTCAATCGTTTTCGATCCGTCAGTGTACCAGATGGAAAATTTGAGTCTAATAGATTTATTTTTCCCTTTACGATGGTGCGGTCTTCTATGTAACCAGATACATTCTGTCAAAAAAGTATCGGGAATTGATCATTCGAAAAATCTACTCAAAACGATAGCCAAAAGTTCTGTTGTTGCTAAGTTGGAACAACTGTTATCTCTACTGATGCGGAGCTTGATCCCGCTCTGTCATTTAGTTCATTTACAGTGCTCCATTTTGTCAGTTCTCACAAGTGTGTTTTGCGATTTTTACAATACATAAAAATATGGAACTCAGTTTGTCTCAAATTTTGTATTCCTACTGGAATTTCGTGTGCCGAACCGATGAAAATGATACAGAAGATATGGTGAATCGACTTTGTTAGAAACACTAGAATATGAGTGGTACAGTGCATGCAACAGCGGCCGAGATGGTCTGGTCTGCCATCAGCATCTTTAACTGAAGTTAACATAGATAAATGGTCATTGAAAATCGTAATTGCGTGCCAAAAGGTCAGACGGTAAATAAAGAATATTAACTGAGCAGCGTTTGAGAGGGTAAATTTGTCGAAAAAGGTCAGATTTGTAAAAAGAAAAATTATGGATTTTGCAACACGACAATATACTATCTCACAAGGCTATCATTGTGAATGAATTTCTGACCAAAAACTCAACAAATATCATCGAGCAACCACCGTTTGTATGCTGGAGAACTTCGATCGCAATGAAAAGACAACTTCTCGACTTATCTGTAAACAAAACTTTTACCCAGTCAGCTTCTAACGAATTGACACGTTCCTAGGAAAAATTCAACCGGGCTCTTCGATGTAGTGTGATTAGGGCTCGAGCTCGAGCTGAGACACAACCAAACCGAATTTCCTGAGTCGTAGTCGTATCGTTGCAGTGCTGATTTACACTCAATTGTTCTGTCGAAGCTGAGTGTGAGGGGGGCTTGTAGTAGCGAACCCATTTCCAAACTAGAAGTTCTTAAATACCGGTCGTGTACCACCTTTGTTGCTGGAGAACGTCCTTGCCCGAATCTTCTTTCATGACTACCAGTCTCCTAGTACCTGCGGATCATTCTGGAACTAGTTGAATGGGACACGCCAAGCCTTTTGCCTCTTCTTGTATGTTGTAATTACAACTTAAGTCATCTAACACAACTGATTCAGCACATTCTTGCAAACTCTTTGCTGAGATGCTTGAACTATCCTTACTGTACTTTTTCCGACAATTTGGATGGCGTAACATAGACTTCAGACTTGAGATAACCCCACAGAAAGAATTCTAGAGGGCGATCTAGGCAGCTTTTCTATAGCACCTCCCCAACTGGGAAATCTAACGTCCAGATGAACCTGCAGACGCTAGCATAGTTGGGCCATTCTCCTATAATGTTGATACACAAATTTATGTTCAGGTAAATTTGGATCTCCTCTGGTTATAACTATTATGAGAGGATCAATGAAATAAACAAGCATGTTCACATTGGTTTCGCCGTTCGATATTTCCTGTATATGTAGGAGTCTTACGATAGTCTCCTGAAATTCCAGCGCAAACATTAAATTTTATGGTAACATGCTTCCTCTTCAAATGAGGATTAGTCTCACTGTAGACTCTACAGACTAAACTCGCCATTTAAAAGAGAACAAACATTTTGAAGCAAATTCGGAACCGCTCACTGAAATTATCGCATAACTCTAAACAACGAAATGATCTTCTTCAAGATGGTATATGACTCTTATTTTATATGGATGGAACTTGTACTTGTGACTTGTCTGGAGTACTCCAGATATTCCTGACTACCTTCTCATAGATTGTGTATTCTCCACTATGGCATCTTCAAACAAAACGATCACACCAATTTATTAGCCATTCAAAGCTCTGGTGGTATTGTTTTTGTTAATAAGACATCCAGTTTCCATGAATTTGCCTGTTAACTCAAGAACGTGTTCGAGCTCTGAATTACTTCTATTACTCGTTGTACATACGCGCAGTAACTGTAGCACAGCTGTTATTTTCAAAAAATAAACTCACAATTTCAGTGAGTATCTGCAGTGTGTACATTCTGTCAAAAAAACCTTTTTTCTATATTAACGCGGAGTTTGAACGCGATCTGTCATTTAGTTTGTTTACAGTACTCGATTTTGTCATTTCTCACAAGTGTGTTCTGCGATTTTTAAGAAAAGAAAGAACACGTGTATATAAGTGGTACGCTGCATTCAACAACGACCATGATGTAGTGGAAGATTTGCCTCGCTCTGGTTGGCCATCAACATCTTCAGATGGAGTTAGTATCGATAAAGTAAAGGGAATAGTAATTGAAAATCATAGGTTTGGTTGAAGACTTGCTAGAACGATTCAATTCCGACCCCACATTCATAAAACGCATTGTAGCTAGTGATGAGACATGCGTTTGTGAATTTGAAATGTAAACCAGTCGACAAACTTCGAAATAGTACCTTCCATCTGAACCAAAACCGCGTCAAAGTAGATCAAAGTGAAGGTAATGTTGACTGTTTTCGATTATCGCGAATTTGCTCACTCAAACGCCGCATAACGCTCAGGTGATATTCCTTATTTATCGTCTCATCTTTTTGCAAGAATTCCGATTGCGCAAAACCGCGATGATCAAAGAAAACAATCAAATGAGATAAAAACACAAGGTTTAACTTTGATCTACACTTTATTTGAAAAAATTCGACGACGTTTCGCTGACACAGCAGCTTTATCAAGAATGAAAAATAGAATGAAGAGTATGGTATTATAAACAAATCGTAGAACAAGTTGGATGAATAACAGGAAAATCCACACCGAGCCATTGTACAGTTAGTATGAAAGGTAATAAAAACTAATTGAACAAGTTAAGTAGGGGTGAGTAATTCAAATCTACCTGTTCATTCAAAAGCTTGTCCGAATGTTTGTATCTATTTATTTCTAATGCTTCTAGGAGATCTAATTTTGAACTCTTTGATTTTATATGTAATATGTCAAAGTTTTTATTGAAAGAATGGTTTTCTTTTATTAGGTGGTTTGAATAATTTGAATCAGATTTATTTTTGTGGAAGCTACGTTTATGTTCAGATGTTCTTATGCCAAAACTCCTATAGGTCCTACCGATATAAATTTTATCACAAGAACCGCAATTGAGTTTATAGATTCCTGATTTACTTGATTTTTCAACACGAGATTTATTATTTTTAATATGTTTACCTAAGTTATTAGAAGTTTTGAAAGCTATATTAAGATTTTGTTTGACGAGAAAGGATTTAATATTTGTACTTGCAGAACCGCAGAATGTTAAACTGTTGAATATTTTATAGTCTTCATGAATAGGATATACTTCATTTATTGCTTTTTGATAGAGTTTTTACGAATGATTAGGTCTATCATATCCGGATTATATGAATTATTAATGGCTATCTGTTTGATGATGTTTAACTCTTTATTATATTCTTCTACTGATAAAGGTAAATTGAGTAACCGATGTACCATGCTGTTCAAAGCTGCAACTTTGTGTTGAATGGGATGTAATGAGTAGTTAAACGGCCTCCACAATTCAAAAAGAAAACAATCAACATTACCTTGAAATTTGATCTACTTTGACGTGGTTTTTTCGGTTCCAGTTTAGTTGCAAGGCTCTATTTCGAAGCTTGATAATTGGTTTCATTGCCAAACTCATAAACCAATGTCTCATCACCAGTTACAATGTGTTTTTTACGACGCGATTCAATTTTTTAAGAAAATTCAGGTTTTTCGAAACTAGTCCAGTTTTATCCATTGTAAAAGTCGCAAAACACTCATCACACACACAACCAATTCCCGGTACTCTTTTTACTGAATGTATACAGTTATAAAACCCCCGTTTTATGGACGAAAGTGCAAAGCGCTAAATACAGTTAAAATGGAACAAATTAACACTGAATGAATAAACTGCACAATTTATTGAAATAAAACTATTTTACTCACATAATCCAAAATAACGTAACAAGATCAGAAACGAAAAGTATTATGCTCCATTTTAAATATTTGTTGGGTATTGTCTTCGATAATTAATTCATCAATACCAGTGTAATATTCAAATACTGAAATTTTAGAACTTCAGTACATTGATAAACCCAATCAATATTTTCAATTATCTCGTTCAATTTATTTTATAAAATACCTTTTCAGTTCAGTGAATTGGAATAACGAGTAATTATTATCAACAATAGTCGATAGGCAATACAAATCGATAACTATTTTCTGTAGATCAATATTGAAACCCATCAATTGAAACTGATGGAAATTAAAATGATATTTCGAGAATGATATTGAGCTGGGTTGAAACGCCTGAATGAGTTCTAAAATTAATTAAAATAGTTTTAACGTTTTTATTTATTGGTAGTTTTTAAACTATAGATATATAGATTTGCGTTTTCACTAATCGCGCTTAAAAAAAGTGCTACCCAGTTACTATGTTCGCGGCTAAAGATTTCCTTATTCGCGGATCTAATCGGTACATCGTTAAATACATATATTAATAAATTGGATTCAGTATCCTCTGTAATCCCGTCGTCAAATGTACTAATAGCAAAGTAGAATAGACCTCATTAATATCACGTCTGAAGTTTGTTTTCGAATTATTTCGCCGCTGCATTGGTTCGGCTTTTCCTTTGACATAAGCCGCCTTTGCCGCGGCCGGTGTTTTTGAGGATGTAAACAAACAAAATATTTGAGTGGAGCGACCTTATTACTCAGTTATTGAGTATATAGTTAAATGCCACTTATTAAACGTTCCGTCCTTTAGTATTTTTCCATTCCTGTTTAAAATTATGATCGAGTAATACGTCCCTACCGTTCCCTTACCAATTTATATGTCACGAGTTTCTATATGAAAAAATCAGTGTTACCGTTTGAAAAGAAAATAGAAATGCTTATTCGTTTAAGCCTACAATGCTGAGTTTAGATTGCAAGTCAACTGCACGATCGATGAAAAAATCCGAAGATATAGTAAGGTCGCCGGTTACTTAAACTTCACTGTCTGCGAAAACTGTTCGTGAACCAGCAGAAGCAAAAATGGAAGTGGCGTTATCATTATGGATCGAAGAGCGCAACCAAAAGAAAATGCCACTGACTGGTTCAATTATCAAAGAGAAGGCAAAGCGTCTTTACGCACATTTTAAAGAACCTGGAGGTAGTTGTGGTTGTGGAGGATCTCAAGCATATGGAGGTTAGTTCACTGAATTTAAGGTGTGTCTTAAAATATACAACGTTGCCCCCATACTGCCGATATAGGTTGAAATGAGGATGTAAAATAAATCAGGATTATCCAATTGATTAATCAAGTTCCTTATTATAAATTTTTATCGACTCAAGTTGAAACAGCATATTGGTCTTTGCGAAAATTGTCGTTTTATTTGTTTGTGACTCATTTCATCAATATATGAGTTAATTATGAGGACCTTGTGCACACAACAATTTGGGGCCATTCTGAATGTGAAAAAGCTGATTATTATTTTTTAAGGCGAGCTTTCCACGAATAGTTGAACCTATTACACCCCATGAGTGGGACCTGGGAAGAATTGAGGTGTCTGTTTACTCGTTTGCTGAAGAGGGCCAAATTGTAGGATGTTGGAAAGATGTTGGACGTAAGCTAGTTGCATTGCTCACCGGCCCCATAAACGAAGAAGTTCTTATAGAGAGATGATCGAGGGTTCGTTAAATGTACCGCCATATGATGAGAACTCCTTGCCAGCCTAGTGTTGTTCCTTATTCGCGGATCTAATCGGTACATCGTTACATACATATATTAATAAATTGGATTCAGTATCCTCTGTAATCCCATCGTCAAATGTACTAATAGCAAAGTAGAATAGACCTCATTAATATCACGTCTGAAGTTTGTTTTCGAATTATTTCGCCGCTGCATTGGTTCGGCTTTTCCTTTGACATAAGCCGCCTTTGCCGCGGCCGGTGTTTTTGTGGATGTAAACAAACAAAATATTTGAGTGGAGCGACCTTATTACTCAGTTATTGAGTATATAGTTAAATGCCACTTATTAAACGTTCCGTCCTTTAGTATTTTTCCATTCCTGTTTAAAATTATGATCGAGTAATACGTCCCTACCGTTCTCTTACCAATTTATAATGTCACGAGTTTCTATATGAAAAAATCAGTGTTACCGTTTGAAAAGAAAATAGAAATGCTTAATCGTTTAAGCCTACAATGCTGAGTTTAGATTGCAAGTCAACTGCACGATCGATGAAAAAATCCGAAGATATAGTAAGGTCGCCGGATACTTAAACTTCACTGTCTGCGAAAACTGTTCGTGAACCAGCAAAACAAAATGGAAGTGGCGTTATCATTATGGATCGAAGAGCGCAACCAAAAGAAAATGCCACAGACTGGTTCAATTATCAAAGAGAAGGCAAAGCGTTTTTACGCACATTTTAAAGAACCTGGAGGTAGTTGTGGCACATGGAGGTTAGTTCACTGAATTTAAGATGTGTATACAACGTTGTCCCCATACTGCCGATATAGGTTGAAATAAGGATGTAAAATAAATCAGGATTATCCAAATGATTAATCCTGATTATAAATTTTTATCGACTCAAGTTGAAACAGCATATTGGTCTTTGCGAAAATTGTCGTTTTATTTGTTTGTGACTCATTTCATCAATAAATGAATTAATTATGAGGTACTTCATACCGAATTTGCTCTGTACATTTTCTTAGAGTATTATTCTTTGATAGCAAAATGTATTAGCTCCACCGTCTTAAACTAGGCTGAGGACCTTGTGCACACAACAATTTGGGGCCATTCTGGAAGTGAAAAAAGCTGATTATTATTTTTTTAAGGCGAGCTTTCCACGAATAGGCGAACCTATTACACCCCATGAGTGGGGCCTGAGGAGAATTGAGGTGTCTGTTTACTCGCTTGTTGAAGAGGGCCAAATTGTAGGATATTGGAAAGATGTTGGACGTAAGCTAGTTGCACTGATCACCGGCCCCATAAACGAAGGAGTTCTTATAGAGAGATGATCGAGGGTTCGTTAAATGTACCGCCATATGATGAGAACTCCTTGCCAGCCTTGTGTTGCGGCAAAACATAAATTTTCCCGGAACAAGGTCTTTCAGCTCCTTGGAGCATCTTCCGTGGAAGTATCTGTAGAACAGAGAAAGGTCAGCAACTTGTTTTCGGAGATCGTGGCTGTTCTCCGGGTGGTCGATGAGGTTTTTGCACACTATCCAACATCCGCAACGAATGTTTGGGCGGATATCCCCAAACATGGGAACAATATTCCAAAGCAGGTCAAATTTGCGACTTATATAAAAGCAACGTGAAGTATCGCTTGGCTCTGAATATCAAACTGAGTTTAGCAGATGCCGACTTAGCTATTGCTAATACATGTTCATGCCAGCAAAACCCGAAGTTGACCGTTATTCCGAGAAGGTGCATCGAACCTTTGGATGCAATTTGTCGGCCTTGCATCATTAGAGAAGGTTCTTCAGCACGGACCTTTCTAGAAAACGTAGTTGCTTGTGTCCTGCTCGCGTTGAAGCTCACCAGGTTCAACTAACCACTCAGATATCCTCTGTAAGTCAGAGTTTAAGTTATTAATTTGTTGACATCTCTGACGTTGAGATTCCGCAGCTGTAATCGGCTCCAGACTTCGGAAAGACGAAACCAGGGTATAATCGTCTGCACAACCGAAGATCTTGTTCTTTGTAGATGACAGAGGATCGTTGCAACAGAAACGAAAGAGTGGACCCATGAGGTACTCCTGCTTGCAACTGGAAACAATCAGATGTTATACCGTCGACCACAACTTGTATTGATCTATTTGGGAAAAAGCTACTTATCCAACCCCATATGCAGCAAGTTTATTCAAGGAGACTGTATGCCAAACCCTATCAAAGGCTTCAGAGATGTCGAGGGCTATTGCTCTAGATTCTCCATGCTTTTCCATCGTTGATGTATAAACATGAGTGACGTAGGCGAGAAGATCTCCTTTCGATCTTTGCCTGCGAAAACCATACTATACTGACGGTCGTTCATAATTTTCTGCAACTCAAGATATTTGATGTGACTAACTTTTTTTACTATTACAGTATGAAATAATTTGTCATTAATGATATAAGGATGCTGCTGGTTTTTTGGTTTCGATTACGATAGAGATTTCTTTCGGGATTTCTGTTGAGCAAAATTTTCTAATATATCCTTAAAGTCAATTTGTTGAAGGATATTACTTTCCATGCACATAATTGATAAATTACTCAGTCGTGTGTAACATTGTTGTTCGCAATTCATTTTTTATTCACTTAAACTTCCAATTTATCTGATTTTATAAGTTTATGTAAGGTTGAGGTATTTAAATCCGCTGATTGCTTTGCTATGTTTTCCAAATACTGGCTTGAATGAAAATATTCTGTTTAGAGCTCATCTGCATTATCTTCATGTTAAAATTCTGCAAATTCTTTGTATTTTTGGTCAACTCACCAGATTCGATTGTTGTTAACTGACAAAGAAAACTAAAGCGACTATCAATTTCTTGGTATGCAGCCGAACGTTTTTTTAAACGTGTATTTAATGTGTCAATTATGGGAATGAAAGTGTCTACACGAAACTATTCCTTGTCTCTCAACTGTGTAGTCTCTGCTGATCCTTCAAAAACAATGATTCGTGTTCTGCGAAATCTTTCTCTTTCAAATGTACCTTTGTAGTCAGAATATAGATTTTTTTGTAGCAGCCGTTTCGTACTGATCGAAATTATTGCGTGCAGTATTGACAAAAGTTTCGTTACATCCATGGTCATAGTGCTGTTCTGTAAATTCAGACTTGTTTATTCATAATTCCTAAAAGATCATTCCATATTTCTGTTAGAAGAGCAGTCTCAAATTCTTCCTTTTTTTTTGTTAGGCTTTCAGCTTCCTTTCTAGTATCTCCTGGTTCATTGATTTGCGATTGAAAACAATGCTTCAAAATTATTTAAATAATCATATTGCGAAGCATTGAAAATATTGACATGTTCAAACTATCTAATTTCGGAAAGAGACTGCAGGACTCTATTTGCACCTCTATTCGTCAAAATTTTCCATCGTTTTGTCGAAGCCGAGAAAAAATTGAACAATTTTTGTACAATTTAAAAGAATATTACTGCTTCGTTAACACATTCATCAGCCTGAACACCTATTAATTTAGGAAATGTACTTTCCAGACTTATTTGATGCATGTCCAAAGCTCTGCCCGCGACAATCTTTTATAGGAAAGTCAAGGCTTTCAAAAAAGTTTAAAATGGAATCTGTTGTATATTGAGCATTATGTTCATCCATAGTCAAAAATTTCTCAGGCTGTTCATCTTTTACGTATCTAACTATGAAAGTCAATTGGTCAGCGTGGGACAGATCTGGTGTAGAATCTACGCTAATAGAGTAGTACTTTGCTGATTCAAGTTCTTTGACAATGGTTTTCAAAAGTTGCTGTCCCATTCAATTAATAAATTCATTACAAATATTCGCCGATAAGTATGATACTTCCTTGTCCACAATTTCCGTAGTTTTGTATGTGATCCTAATGTCTCATTATCACCACGAAAAACAAGACTTCTTGAAGCCAAAAATTTCACTACTGCAACAATCCTCCTGAGCACATTCTTCCAATAGTTATTTTCTATATTATATTAGGACCGCAACTCAATATCAATTCGTCCAGTATCTTTCATTCTTGCAACATTCATCATAAATTCCCTGTGCTGTAAACTGTTCTCATGCTATATCAATAAGTTACTTATATGCTTCCATTCTTTATATCCATTTGGTGAACTAGAATTATGTCCAGTACCAGAAGCGGTATTAAATAGACGGCAGCAATAATAGTATACTGATTCCTTTGCTGGTGAATAAAAGAGTCATTTTCTTTCTAAAGACTCACCAGGCCATGTTTAGAGGTGCAGCTTGACTTTAGAATCGGAGTGATTGCGTGAGTGATCGCTAGATGGTGTACTTAGTAAATTAGGTAGAGAGTCTTCGGAAATATTATTAATTTGTACAGTGGGAATAGGCGCTGTTATCGATATAATAGCGTAGTATTAGTATTTGAATAACAATATCATACATGATTAGGCAAGTACAAGTACAGAATGAAATCTATCCTAAATATTGAGTAGTGAGGATCCATTATGCTCTATTTGGATGTTAAGGGCAATAAATTGTGGGTTTTTAAATAGTTTTTCAATCTCCAAACTTTCCAACAAATTCCTCTCTCTCCCTTTGTTACATTTATGAAGGATTTTAACATTGTTCAATGATATAGAGTGGTTAGTTGATTTTATGTGTTCAAATGGTGCCGCTTCAGAATGAAGTAGTTATGTTCAATTTGGAAAAGTAGTTACTGATTTTGTTAGAGAGTTCGTCGGTGTATCTGAGACTAGTGTATCTTTTTTCCGGGGTTTCTACGATGCTATATAGTAATTGAGAGGTAATACGTTGTTCTTCGCGTTCGATGATTGTAATTAGAAAAGTTGTGGTATTTTGTTATTTGAGGCAATTTTTCTGATGTTATTAAGTTCAGTATGGAAATTTTCTGTCGAAAGAGGAACAGCGTAAGCTCTATGAATAATGGAGTTATATGCAGCTAGTTTGTGTCTTAAATGACTGAACGAGTCCATTGGATTCGATGAGTCTGCGAATTTTTCCTTTCTGTAAATTTTATAAGTGAGTTGGTTATTTGAATTTGTCATGGTTAAGTCGAGGAAATTAATTGAGTTATTATTTTCTAATTCAGAAGAGAAGCTGATGCGGCAATGTATTTTATTCAGGAAATTTAAAAATTGCTGAATTTATCTTTTTGAACCACGAAAACCTACTAAAATATCATCTACATACCTGTACCAGAAAGTCATATGTTTTTAGCGAAATCTGTGTTCAATATTGAGTTTTTCTCCAAATTATTCATGAAAATGTCAGCTAGTAGAGGGCTAAGAGGTGAACTCGTTGGAAGACCTGATTTTGTTTAAAGAATTTAGATTGAAATTGAAAGTAACCTTGAGATAGGCATATTTGAAGAAGATTGCTAAATGCATTAGCGATATATGGCTACTCAATATTTAGGATAAATTTCTTTCTGTACTTGTACTTGCCTACTCATGTATTATATTGTTATTCACTCAAAAATGACCTTAGAGTCGAAATCTGTCGTGATTATTGAATAAATTGTGGAAAAGTGACAAAAGTGTTTCATTTCGTTTTACTTTAAAATGAATTTCCATAAAATAAATAAATCATCAATACTAATTAGTATTTGCCTTGTAAAATCTTCTGATAAGATTGCTGATTTGTGAAATAAGAGTAATGTGCCCGACAAAAATGTTTTGAGTCCGTTAACATGAGAACTTACTCAAGATGTACATCATCACAGTGTTTATGTACCACAAAATTACTAAAATCAATCTTCCGAAATTTAAATATTTTTATATCTGAATATGATCAAACATAACCACGAAATATTTTTAGTGTCAAATAAATGAAATATTGTGGACTTTTGATTGGTACCACAATCAATAACAATTCAAGATATTAACCATATTATAATTTATCAGATATGTGATCTGAATGAGACTATCTCCATAGGAATGTGAGTCGTTTATCGTGTTGTTATCACTCAAATCGAGTTTTTGAATAGGCACTTAATTCAATGGATTTACAAATGATTGTGAATCTCCTAAAACTCGCCGATTATCCTGAATTATCCATTTCTAATCCAATCCGAAAATTTGGTTGTAAGTGGTCATTCTTTACTGAAGCAAACTTAAGATTCTTAGAATCGAAAATTGTTGTCGTTGAATGAATACGTTTAATATTTTTTCTCGTGCGAAATTATGGAAATATAATTATAATGGCTTTGCGTATCTATGGTGTCCATAGTGTACTGCTAGGTATACATAATCTGGCTCACATCTTGATATCAAAAGAATTTCACAAGAGACTATAGAATATATATGTTCATGCAATAATCCAATCAGTAGAAAACGATCGAATGTATAATTCTCCGAACTTTTACAGAAATAATTGGCCTAATGATGAAAAAGATCTGAGAGAGAAAGCGTTTTTCAGATGAATTGATGAAATTTGAAAAAATTAGTTTCTTTGCAAGAAAAAGAAAACCTAAAGCTCGTAGAGTAAAACATCTGTCATAGTACTTACTCCTTGAAAAACAAATTTGAGCTCATCTCTTCCTTGAAGACTTGAATCAATAAAAACAAAAAGCGTCGGAAAATGAAGTCGAAATAATGTTTTCTGTCCAATCATATTTTTCCAATTTTACTCTCTTACGAAAATTGATTGGTGGAAATAAAAATCTACTAGTGTTTGGAAAAGATCTATTTCCACTCTTAATTCCAGGAACAATTATTCGCTACTATACTGAATTCGATTAAATTGTGAATGAAACAAAAATGAGCCCTTTCAGGTATTCAAAACACGCTTCAAATTAAAGGACTAAAAATAGGAAATTGTATCTAAAAAACTTTTAGGTATTTAAGGTTTGCCAAATAAGAGAGTAATTGTCGAACATCCTGTATGTGAAAACTCCTCTTTTGAATACGAGGAAATTAGTACTTCATTTCGTGTTCTCATTCAAAACATCATATCTTATATTGAGTGTTCTATCGAAAACAACCAAAGCCATAACTCCTACAATTTGTCAATTAAACAAAAACCTAATTGTATCATAAATGATATTCTAACAGTATGAAATATATTCATCGGTCTCTCACTTTCGGAAATACTGGAAGTTGACTTTCTCTCAGACTTTTTCAATGGTAATCCCATATTTTATGGATAAATTTCTTCATCCAGGAGGTGTCTTAAAGAAAAATCGAAAACCGTATACCTTTTTCCTTTTTTTTTTCATTCAGTATTTCTATATCAGTTCACAGAATTAGCACGGAACGATTGAAATAGCTTAAGCATGTTCTGTGCACAAATTATGATAGTTCGAAAATTAATTCTTACAATTTCAATTTAGATAAATTATTTAATGGTTTTTCATCAAGTTGTAAGTATTATGTGAATCTCATTTATAATAACCAAACTACCATGCCGTATAAAAATTTCGAAAAGTTTAATATGATTGAATGGTATATTCAAAATAGTTTGGAAAAGATATATTTCCATTCTTAATTTCAGGCACAATTATTCGCTATTATTCATTTCAATTTGGTACAAACTGAATTCGATTAAATTGTGAATGAAACAAAAATGAGCCCTTCCAGGTATTCAGTATACGCTTTCAATGAAAGGTCTGAAAATAGAAAGTTGTATTCAAAAAACTTTTAGATGTTTATGGTTTGCCGAATTAGAGAGTAATTTTCAAACATTCTGTATGTGAAAACTCCTCTTTTTGAATACGAGAAAATCAGTACTTTAATTTTTCGTATTTTCATTCAAAACACATATCTTATACTGAGTGTTCTATCGAAAACACCCAAAGCAATAACTCCTACAATTTGTCAATTAAACAAAAACCTAATTGTTTCATAAATGATATTCTAACAGAATGAAATATATTCATCGGTCTCTCACTTTCGAAAATACTGGAAGCTGACTTTCTCTCAGACTTTTTCAATGGTAATCCCATATTTTATAGATAAATTTCTTCATCCAAGAGGTGTCTTAATGAAAAATCGAAAACCGTATACCTTTTTCCTTTTTTTCATTCAGTATTTCTATATCAGTTCATAGAATTAGCACGGAACGATTGAAATAGCTTAAGCATGTTCTGTGCACAAATTATGATAGTTCGAAAATTAATTCTTACAATTTCAATTTAGATAAATTATTTAATGGTTTTTCATCAAGTTGTAAGTATTATGTGAATCTCATTTATAATAACCAAACTACCATGCCGTATAAAAATTTCGAAAAGTTTAATATGATTGAATGGTATATTCAAAATAGTTTGGAAAGATATATTTCCATTCTTAATTTCAGGCACAATTATTCGCTATTATTCATTTCAATTTGGTACAAACTGAATTCGATTAAATTGTGAATGAAACAAAAATGAGCCCTTCCAGGTATTCAGTATACGCTTTCAATGAAAGGTCTGAAAATAGAAAGTTGTATTCAAAAAACTTTTAGATGTTTATGGTTTGCCGAATTAGAGAGTAATTTTCAAACATTCTGTATGTGAAAACTCCTCTTTTTGAATACGAGAAAATCAGTACTTTAATTTTTCGTATTTTCATTCAAAACACATATCTTATACTGAGTGTTCTATCGAAAACACCCAAAGCAATAACTCCTACAATTTGTCAATTAAACAAAAACCTAATTGTATCATAAATGATATTCTAACAGAATGAAATATATTCATCGGTCTCTCACTTTCGAAAATACTGGAAGCTGACTTTCTCTCAGACTTTTTCAATGGTAATCCCATATTTTATAGATAAATTTCTTCATCCAAGAGGTGTCTTAATGAAAAATCGAAAACCGTATACCTTTTTCCTTTTTTTTCATTCAGTATTTCTATATCAGTTCACAAAGTTTGTACGGAACGATTGAAATAGCTTAAGCATGTTCTGTGCACAATTTATGATAGTTCGAAAATTAATTCTTATAATTTCAATTCAGATAAATTATTTAATGGTTTTTCATCAAGTTGTAAGTATTATGTGAATATCATTTATAATAACCAAACTACCATGCCGTACAAAAATTTCGAAAAGTTTGATATAATTGAATGGTATATTCAAAAGAATTTTGAATATTAGCTATGTTGAAGTTGTAGAAATAGCACGTGTTATAAATTTGGAAAGATAAAAATAATATTGTTGATAGCAAAATCACCTACATTCTGTAGAAAAAGTACCAGCAATTTATTATAAAAATCTGTTTAAGACGATTGTCAAAATTTTCGTTGTCATAACGAGTACAGTGCATTTGACAACGGCCGAGATGTGATCGAAAGTGGTCGGCCATCCATATATTCAACTGGAGTCAACATCCATAAAGTGAAGGAAATAGTAATGCAAAATCGTCATTTATGTTTGAGAAAGATTTACAAAGAAGTTTCTGTATCTCACGAATCAATTCGTACCATTTTACAATTATTTAGACATGAATCGCGTTGCCTCTCTACTAGTTCCAAAAGACCTGAATATACTTTAAAAATTGACTCGCGTAAATTTCGCTGAAGAACATGTCAATTACGAGCTCATATTCATAAAACGCATGTTAACTAGTGATGAGACCATGTTTTATGATTTTGACAAGCAAACCAAACATCAAGCTTCGAAATGGCGTCTTCCAACTGATCGGAAACCGAAAAAACCACGTCAAAGTCTATCAAAACTGAAAGTGATGTTTTCCTTGATTTTTGCAGTGTTCTGCACTCGAAATATCTGTCAGAAAGTCAGACAATAAATAAAGAATATTACTTGAGCGTTATGCGGCGTTTGATAAAGCAAATTCGTTGAATTTCTGACCAAAAACTCAACAACCACCTTATTCACCTGAGATGATTTCGGCTGACTTTCTTTTTCTTCCAAAACTCAATTTACCACTTCGAAGTACTCATTTAAAATCAAGAGAATTCAGGGCGAGAACTGAAATCGATTCCGGAAGAAGCTATTGAAAAATGTTTTGGTGATTGGATTATTCGTTATAGTAGAGGAGCTCACGATGCTCAAACTTTCCAGTGATGTTTCCGCTGTGATACCATTTAAGGAAAAATTTCTATCGTTGTTGAACAGACAGAATTAAGCAAAAAACAGGTGTATAATGCTGATAAATTGGCAATTTTTAGGAGTTGTTTACCAGACACAACTTGGGTTCATCAAGGGGAAAAATCAGCACCAGGTCAGAAAGTGTCAAAAGACCGCTTAACATTCATGCCATGCTGCAACGCGGCTGGAACTCGCCAATTACCTTTACTAGTCTTGGAAAAAGCGGCAAATCTCCGAGCGTTCAAAAACGAAAGTTCACTACCAGTTGTCTACAAAGCATCAACCAAAGGGTGGATTACAAGACCATAATTTAATGAATGGTTCAAAACATCTTTTATCCCCGAGGTGAAGAATTTTTTAATTAAAATTAACATGCCGTCTAAAGCTCTGTTGTTGGTAGACAATGCACCATCACACCCATCTGAGGAAGAGGTTAATACTGATTCAAACTTCAGAGTTACCCCAACTGTACTGCCATTCTCCAACCTATGGATCAGAACTTAATTCAAAACATTAAAGTGTCGTATAGAAAATGCCTTCTTAATCATATCATTTCGCATGAAGGTGAAGAGATAACTTCCATTTTGAAGCAGTATAATTTGAAAGACGCCGTGAACAATCTTGTGAAGCCATCACTTCAAAACATATTAGAAAAAGTTGGACAGCATTGTGGCATGACACTACAGAAGTAGAAGAATCAGATGATGAAAATATTCCACTCTCAGAGCTTCAGAAGAAACTTCGTCGTGAAAAATATGGCCGAAACATTAAGGGTCATCGATCCAGAAAATGACTTAACCATTAAGAACATTACCAACTGGGCTGTGGGAGACAAAGAGTTGGTTATCGATTTGACTGAAGAAGAGCTTATACAGGCTGCTTATCAGTTGGGCCATTCAGAATAATCTTCCTATAGAAGACGTAATACTCCTGAAAACTCTCGAGGAAAAACCAGTTCAGATGGCAGCATCGAGAAAGGTTCAGAGTTAAATCAATGGATATTTTAAACGTCATAAGGAATAGGATGTTGTTTATGTACACTAACTTACATCTATGAGGAAAGATTATAATGAATGGAAATTCTATAATTTGATTCTGTTTTATAATAGAAACTATTTTTGTTCAACTTTTCTATATTTTTTCGGACTAGTGAAGTTGTACTGTATTAGAATGTGCAAAAAAAATCTGTCATTTTGAAATACTCAAGCGCGTCAGATTAAGATATATATGGTTCATCTTTATGACTTAGACGTGCTGTTTCATAATCTGACGATCATCTGGAGGAATTCCTCTAACAACGAAAACCGTTTTTTTTCTATTTTTTAATCATTGAATTTTTTTTCTACTAATCTGATCCTTTATCCTTGACTGGCGGTCATATGTATCAGGTTCATATTTGGTGGAAGTTCTTAACCGAGTACAAGATATCCCCCTGTATATTAATCTGCCGCGCTTTACTAAATTTCGAAATCCCCTCTTGGGCTCTTTTACTATTATTATTTCGGGAAAGGCGTACTT
Source organism: Cryptolaemus montrouzieri (assembly GCA_013387265.2). Classification (NCBI taxonomy): domain Eukaryota; kingdom Metazoa; phylum Arthropoda; class Insecta; order Coleoptera; family Coccinellidae; genus Cryptolaemus; species Cryptolaemus montrouzieri. The sequence goes on from JABFTP020000124.1 coordinate 7,757,969, forward strand.
TCAAGGCGATACAATAAATTTAGATGAAAAAAAAATATATTTTGTGTTTCATTGATCAGTTCCTGCTATTTTCTTGGCAGAACGTATAGTTCGTATTTGAAAAAAAAACACTAGTTTAATTCATAATTCAAAAACCGATCGCCAAAAATCAATTTCGAATACTTTCCTACATTCTACTCAAAAAAGGAACTAACTAAAAGAAACTAAAAGTTTGAATTTGGTTCACACTGTACATGTAAAAGCACATCCAATTCAATTTCAATTCAAGATCAACTTTCAAACGCTCCATATTTCAACAAATTCTCAATATTTGAAACTCCTTGATTTATTGAAAATTTTATCTGGAAAACGCCTAATAAAATAGCGTGCCCTATAATTGGCGAATTTTTGGTAGATACCAATTATAAAAATTAAAATTTTCAGTATATCGGATATTTTCACTTTTTTGCATCACGATCGTTTAACCAATGCAAAATAACTCAAAATTGGTTACACCTATTGAATTTTTGGCAGAATTAAATCACATTTATAATAAATCATTTTTATTTATACTCTGATTCAAATATTTGTGTTCCACAATAACCTCCTAAATAAATGTGTTGCATCGAAATTTATATAATTTGAATATTATTTGGGTGTACGATAACAAGGAAAACAGCGATATTCGTAAATGATTATATTTAAAAAATATTCCCAATACAAAAAATTGAGAAGTTGAATATTTCAGTTAGAAATTATTATAAAATTTTCTCTTACTCCATAAAAAATATGATGTAACCATTAAATAACCTTTTAACTATCTGCTCAAATTTTTCAATGAAAAATTATTGCGCTTGGGGTTTTGAGTAAACACCCTGTTTATTATTTTCATGTATTCTGTGTATTGAAAAATATTTCTCAAAATTTTTTTCTTGATTACAATCGACTATTTTCCAAATTTCTTCGGAAAATATAGGAACACAAATCAAAAATTGACGTACTCACACATTAGGGAGCATCCAGTAAATCAGAGGCGAGTGGTGCCGCGGAGAGCATCACTCAGTAGCATCCTAAATAACGCCGAAAATTCAAATAATCCCTCTGCTCCGTGCGCCAGCTAGTCACCAAAAACTCAATCACACTCACTGGGTAACAATCATAGACCTCACTTTCACGAACCTGATGAAGACACTTTCGACTGAAACGTCGACGCACCAAATCACCTCAAGCACAGAAAACATCGGAAAAAATATTGGTGCGCGTTTTAGCGACGGATATTTTTTCGGATTTAAGGAACGCGCGCTTATTCGTACGCCGATCTACCGTGTTCGACGGTGCAGAGTTGCGGTGATAATACAATGGATTATAGTAGGCTTTGGAAAACCCCCACCCCAATCGCGCGCTCCACTACAGGTGCGATAGACGCAGCGCGATTGCGCAAAACAGAAAACTTCTCTGTGTGTATTCTGTTTCATAATATTTTAATGTGTAGTTTTATTCCAGTGTGATATTGATATGTTTTCGTGTAATGTGATTGGGAATCAATTATCGCTTTGCGGATAAGTGGAGATTTCGTGTTGAGCAGTTATTCTGATTCGATTTGTTTGGATGATTTTTGCATGTAATGCAATAAAAAGCTTTAGGATAGAAATAACGGGGAAACATAGAGCGGTAGTTTTTCGACGTTCTAAAACCTAAAAGCAGTTTCAAATTTCAAAACATAAAAGCGGTGGGGTGAATACGAGGGTGGTCTGAAAGTTTTCGACCTAAAAAATTACAAGACATTTTTTTCATTTTCAACATAGTCTCCTTGTAACTCTATACACATTTCCCAATGATGTTCTTATTTTAAAAAGATAAATGCGACAATTCCACTCATGTGAACACAGAAATTCGAGTTTAATATCGGATAAATTGCATAGAAATAGGAAGGAGTGTAGGATTTTAGTGAATAAATTTGCCCATAGAGAATCCTTGCGTTTCCATAGCAACGAAACATTCACAACAAATAGCACGGTTTTAAAACTGTCAAGAACAGCCATTTTAGTACCTGTTGTAAAGTTTCTGCCGATATAAATTAAAATGTCTCGTTTTGGAGCATCAGTGAAGCAGAAATAAATAGTTTTATACAGAATTCTATCCCCAAAAATACAAGAAAAACGCACAGTTCGATTTGGAATCAATCCAGTATTTTCTGCAAGGAACGAAAGTTCAATTTGGATATACAGCATTCTATTGAAGATATTGCAGAAATTCTTATGGATTGGGGTTTCAATATGAAACAAATGAATGGACAAGATTACAAACAATACGTTGTCAAAACAATGTGCAACACTACTGCGAAAATGATGCAGAATATGTATTTCGTAAAATTCAACATGAGTTTCAACCACTTTACCGATTCAGCATTAAGAAAGGCTCGTGAAGCTCGCAATTGTGAAAGGAAGATGTTACAAGGGGATGTGGAAAAGCGCAAAGAAAGTTCCGTTGCATTAACAAGAACTGACATTGATAGCATGGCTCTGTACTGAGACGAAAATGCCCCGATAGATTTGTTGAAGAAATTTTTCCATATTGTTGCTTATGAATTAGCATGGCTTGGTGGTGAAGCAGCAACTTGCTAGGTACACTTTTTCAAAAAGGAAAAATTTAATAACGGAGAAGTGACTGATCGTATTGAATACAACCCATCATTCTCGAAAACTTGCCAAGGCGGCTCAGAAGAATTCTGTGATAGTAAATGGCTAGTAAAAAATGAGGAAAACCCAGATTTATGGCCTGTGAGATATTGTCGAGAAGACCCGATCATATTACAAGTGATAGATTATTTCTGACTCGCAAGAATTTTGGAAAAACAGTACTTCTAAGGGTTGGTACAAAAATATGCCTTTGGGAATAATTGAAATATCCAAGAGGACAAAAATTTCAGCAGCGAAAGTTGGACTGGATACGAAAAATAAAAAAGATCACAAATCATTCTCATAGATCCAGTGCTGTTTCGAACCTATCTGAGGCAGGTGTCAGTGAACAAGAATTGATCAAACTAACCGCCAAGCTCTATTAAGCCCTACCTGCAACTGAACCATGAGCATCATTTGAATCTTGTTTCAAATCTTCGAAAACTCCTGCGAATGCTGAATCTTCCATAAGTCCTCAGGCATTGTAACATATAGAATCGACCCGGAGTGATAAAATTGTATATAGTAATTGCATTTTCAATAACTGCTCATTCCAATAATAACTAAACATGTTTGTAATGAATGCTTCATGATTTTATCGTTGAGTTTGTGTGCATTTCTCAATAAAGTTCATTTTGTACGTTTTGTCATTCGCGGAATTTTCTCAGCAAATACCAATCGAGCTCAGATTTGGCAGCATATTTTCTATGCTCGTTTTCGAATACTTACGTGCAGGCAATTCAACGAGAACTGGGCGACAAAATCACGAGAGCGTAGCTCGCAAAAGACGAAATATCGCAGATTACCTACTTTTTGATTATCTCCTTAGTCCTCTTTATGGCCTTGCTTGTTATGTAAGATCTGCATCATTTTCTTAGATTCAAGTGAGTTTAGACCTATAAGAGTCAGGTATATTTGATGAAATATTTTTCTGCTGGTTTTCTTTTTCCATTGTTACAGATTTTTCCTGTCCCAAACCCTTCCTTTTCACCCTTGTCTTCATGGAGTGCAAGATGAGAATGAGAGAATGAAGCTGCTAAGCAGAAAAACTTTTGTTACTCTTTTTGTACACACGACACTAACACAACATAAACAAACAAGCTATTGCTAGTGCAATAGCGACAGGGAAACGAGTTTTTTTCCCCAGGTTTTTTCACTCGTTTATGGTTCCCCTATTACGTTTCCTGTGCTCACACTTTAGGGGCAATCGTAGGAGGCATGATTCGAGTTTAGATGCCAGATTAAGGAACATGCATGGTCTGTTTTTTCCGCTGGTATTCTATTTATTCGCTTAGTTTTTACGATTATGTTTTACTGCACACACCTAAATTATAGATATAAGCATTTATTGTAAACACAATTATTCGAATTTTTGTAAATCCCTCTTTTCAAGAGAATATATATATATATATATATATATATATATATATATATATATATATATATATATATATATATATATATATATATATATATATATATCAAATATCTTCCGCGATAAACTTCGCGAGGAGTATACATATGAAAACTTGAGACAAGACGAATCATTCAAAAATCCGTAGATCAATGAATAATCCCTCCTGACAAGAGCTAGTTCCCAAATCTGCCCGCCATGCACGCAGCCCCCAAGCGCCACAATAGTGCAACTAAGCAGGATGCCGAGAAACGAAGCGGCAGACTGCAGTTTGGCCCTTATTAGGAGCTCATTAGTGCCGCATATCGCTTCTCAGCATCCTACCAAGCTACATTGGGATACCCTATCAATTCCAGAAAGGACGCACCTCGTACACTTCGAGAAAAATACGAACAATAACAAACAGATGTGGATACGTTAAAAATCCCAAACATTTGGAAGACATCTTTCGCCGTTCCGTGAATCACATCAACGGTAGAAAACGAGCGAAATAATCCCGCTGGAGTAGTGCTCTTCTCCTCTGTTTCCGAGATAAACCTCCCGTCGGTAAATATTTGGTGGGTCAAATATCTTCCGCGATAAACTTCGCTAGTAGTCTACATATGTAAACTTGAGACAAGACGAATCATTCAAAAATCCGTAGATCAATGAATAATCTTGTCAGGAGGATTATTCATTGATCTACGGATTTTGAATGATTCGTCTTGTCTCAAGTTATATATATATATATATATATATATATATATATATATATATATATATATATATATATATATATATATATATATATATATATATATATATATATAAACTTGAGGCGGAATGTTTAGATGAGAGCCAAAAAGAAGTCTTTTGGGGCTAGATTTGGTGAGTCAGGCTGATGGTCAACCAATTCAAAGCGTGAGTTTTCGCCATGACAACCGCTGATGTTTAAGACGGTGCATTGTCTTGTGAAATAGAATTGTCTTTATCTGTAAATGTGGTCGTTTTTCTGCGGGTTCCGCTTTTAGCTTGTCAATTAATAATTAGATCGATTAACTCCACAGCTATCCCATAAAAGAAGTCACCAACACTTTCCTTACCGGAAAAACAGTTTTTGCTTTTTTTGGAACTGGTTCCCCTCTGCAGTGCACTGTTTGGACTATATCCTCCGCGTACATCTCTGCCATGTGGATTATCGGTCAAATCTATATTCCACAGCCGCCTTCACAAAATATCACGAAAATAAAATTTTTAACGATATAATCGCCATTTCGGACGCTCTGATATTATACAATTTGAGTGTTACATATATTTGTGGACTGTCAGTGAATATAATACGATGATGGTTAATTACAGGATGTTCCATTCAAAAATCTACAAGTTTGGGATATAACTCAAAAGTCGTTTCCTCTAAGAAAAGTTGTGTACACCAATGAACTCAACACGAAGAGCCCTACAAAAAGCAGTTTTCACCTATGCGCTAAGTTCTGGATTGACTGAGATACGAGGGTTTTCCGAAAGTGAAACATTTCGATAATCAGCCTTTATCTCCGAAACGAAGACGGCTATGAAAATTCTTCAGTTTCATTAAAAAGTAGCAACACTTCGCGCAAACCGGATACTTCTATCACCAATAGTTTAGGAAATTCCAGTCAATTACATCGAATTTAGGACAGCCTGTACATTGAAAGATTTCCAAACCGTATTGCTCCCGATAGAAAAAATCTTGAAAGCATATGAAAAAGGCACATTATGACGATATCAAGCAGCAGGAAGGCCAAGAAAGTAAGAACGGTAGAGCTGGAAAATTAGGTTCTTGCAATAATTCAAAACGATTCTGGTACCTCCACTCGATTTAGGTGTTAACAATGGAACACCTACAAGAGGTACGAGCACTTGTTACTAATTTTCCTGCCCGTATTGCAGATCCTGTTCACTAATGAAGCTAATTTTTGCAAGAAACTCCATGAAGAATTTTCATAATATTCATATGGTGTGAGAAAATCCATACCTCACATATGATTTCAACGATTTCAACATCATTTCTCGTTAAACGTTTAGATCGGAATAGTGGGGACTACCTAATTTGGCCAGCATTTCTACTAGGAAGACTTACGGGAGAGGTGTACCGCCATTTTTTGGAGCATAGGGTCTCAGCAGGAGAAGGGGGCACCTTTGGCAATGAAAAATCGATTAGTTTATGCACGATGACGCACTTCCCCATTTTAGACAACTTTCTCGTGAATTCCTAATGCAAGAGTATGGAAATCGCTGGATTGGTCGAGGTGGACTTTTATTTTAGCCTGCACAGTCCCCAGACTTAAACCCCTCGATTTCTTCTTGTGGGGTCATCTAAAGTTTTTCGTGTTCACTACCCCAGTGGCAAATATTGAGGACTTGAAAAATAGAATCATCGCAGGGTGCAACTCGATAAGAACAGATCCTGGTGTTTTTGAAAGAGTTCTCCAATTAATGAGGAGAAGACTGGAATCTTGCATACCAGCTGGTGGAGATCTCTTTGAACAGCTTTCATAATTAATTTTTTGAGAGTTATTGGTGATACTCAAAAGTCTTTATTTTGCCTTGCATTAGTTTTGATTTTCAAACATAGGTTATTCAATCATAAAAATAAATACTTTGGACTTTCTTTTCTTATTCTTTTTAACATTTTTCTTACTCAAAAACTTGGCATCGTACGAAAAAAATGTCAAGAGAGCGTTTTTCTTGAAAGATAAAAAAAAATTTTTGGGAAAAATCAGTAGCATCCTACTTTTCTCTCTGAGCATAATCTGAGTTGTGCTGATATACTGATATACTGATGAGTCCAAAGGTCCAAAGTTTCGTATTGAAAATTATGCATCTTTGAATATGTTCTACACCACCAAAATTTTACCTCAATATTCCAAGCGATTTACGAAAATTTTAAATTCAATAGCATCTTTCGATTTAACTTCAACAACTTGGTACAAAAGTATTTGCGGACCTATTTTTATACGAACTTCTTTCATGAAATGACTTCAGCAATAACTACTTCAAATATTGTCGTGGGTTTTTTAATCACGATGTAGTTTCCTCCCCGTTCATTTCATTTCAAAGATTCCACATTTTCTTTACATGTAAGTTGAAGTACAGGGTGTTCTTTTTCGATGTTTCAATACGAACAGCTACACGAAATGAAGGAATTAGCGAAAAATTAACCCCTCATCTCCGACCTCGGTTTTCGAGAAAAATTCATTGATAAAAACAGATCGTAGCTATGTACTTTTGTTTTGGAGTTAATCCCTATTTCTAGATCATGATTTTGGCATGTGTCAATATCTCACTTATTTCCATTTCGTTACAAGAATATTTTCGATTATTTGACAAATTCAGTGTGTTTTGATAACGAATTTATCGAATCAGAGTATATTTTTGTTGGATGAATCTCTCATTCGGTTATTCGGTGATTTCTGGAATGAAAACAAATAAAATAGTTTCAGATGAATTAAATCTTTGAAACAAAGCTTATAGTGAAATTCTTGGAAAAATGAGACGAAATATCACAATTTACCATGTATTCAGTCGTAAATTTTCCATGAATTTAATACAATGAAATTCCTTTCAGAGATATCTGAGATAATCTGAATGAAATGAAATTATATTTAGTTTAGAATGAACTCAAATCTATTTCATACATGAACCTTCTCAATGATGACAACAGAAATACTGTAATACATATCTTATTAGAGACTTCACAAAAGTAGTCTATTTTTAACTTCCGTTTCAAAATCAGATGTTCCTGAACCAAAACACTTCAGATAAGACTTATGTGAAGTCATTAAAAATGTTTCGCGTTATAATAAAAACTCAATAGGTATCAAAGGTTGCAATTTTGAAGAATTGTTATACTTTAAAATGGATTGAGCTCAAATTAAACAATGCCAATTCTTAGAATGGAATAATTGTTAATCTGTAGTTCGAAAAAAATTATCGAAAAAAATGGAATACTTCTAAAGTTATCAAATAATCCTCGATGAGGAGATAGTTTTCCAATCTGTCAATCAAACATTTCGACTACAAGCGTTATAATAGCGCATCTCTCTGCGCGTTTTGAAATGAGAATAATTCTTCTGTTTTTCAACGTAGAACATCTGGTTCCGGCATATAAGTTAATATCATCTAAATAAATTAAGTGACTTAATTTGAATTCAGTTGATAGACTCTTTATTTTGAAGCCGAAACTAGAAGCATTTAATTCATGAGATAATGGACTAAGGTAAAGACAAAACCAAAGAGCACTTGAAGAATCACCTAGAAAAATGCCTCTTTTGATTGGAATTACTTCGGATTTTAACGATTGTTTTGAAACATTTAAATGAAGATTAGTTCTCCAATTTTTCATTACAAACTCAAGAAAAATGACGAAGTGTTGAGCTTGATTCAAAGCAACAGAATCAATTACAAGTTGCTCTTTAGTACCAAGGTGTTTTTTTCTACATCCTTTTTGTTGTTCGAAAAGAATATTAGAATTCTCCAAATGTGCATAAATTTTTTGGGTAAAATATGCAGTTAGAATTTTATATATTGTTGGAAGGCAAGTAATTGGTCTATATTGAGACGGATCAATAGTATTAGCACTTTTCGGTTTTAAATAAGTAATTCCTTGTGTGAAAAATAAAGGAGTAGCTGGGGGGTTCTTTATTATAAATGGAAAATATTCAATTTTTCATGAACGCAAGAGAATTTTTTGAATCAAAAGCTATGAATACCATCAACACCTGGAGATTTCCAATGTTTTGTGTGTTTGATAACTGATGTTATTTATATCTTCGTTTGAAAATTATTCAAATTGCATGCATTCTATTTTAGAAAATCGAGACCTTTCATTTAAAATCCAACTTGCACTGGAATTGTGTTGCCTTGGCACTGCCCAAATTGAAGACCAATAATCAGTTAGAATATCAATTTTAGGAACTCCATTTCCAGAAATATTTTCATTTGAACCTGAAATAACTTTATGAAAATGGTTTTCATTATTTTTAAATAGATTGTTTTGGAATTTTCTATCTGAATTTATTTTATATTCACGTAGTCTAATGGAGTATACTGAAAGTTTCTGTTTCAAAGTATCGATGTATTCAGTTGTCCATTACTTATCTCATTAGTTTTATGGGTTTTATATTTGAGGAATATTTTTCCAATATGTGCCATAAGTTTTTGATCGATTACCTCTGGAATATTGAGTCAATCTTCCTAAATCTCATCGGATACAAGAAATTTTACCTTCTAATCTTTTTTGCCATGAAGGTATTTTCTTGATATTATAACTAGATTCCAAATTTTCTAATTTATATCCACAATTACTACTGTAATAGCGGCACAATATATAATCAGATGAAGTGTATAAATATTAATTACTTTAACAAGTGGCTTTGGAAGAATATTCTCATTAAGCTCGTTTATACAATCGAAAATTTTCTTTGAATAATGAATTTTAGGAAGTTTAGGTCTCATAGCTGGGTCAATATTTTCAAATAAATTCATTTGATTGAGAAATGATTTTCCTATATCTTTGTTATCAATATTTTCAGACGAATTTTCTGATTCATTTTCTTTTTATGAATGGGACTGGATTTTCATCTGAAATTTCAGTATTTAAATGTTATTCTTGTTGAATGTTGTTTTAATTGATTTTTATTCTGATTCAGATATAAAAATTCTATTTTCAATATACCGTCTGTGATTCGCAATGCTTTGTTCTGAAATACAGCAATTGGGAATTTTTCTTTGAACATATTATATAGTTTAGACCCTTTTTATTTGTTCCATTATTTGTTATTCTGTAATAACAAAACATTATGAATTTATTCATTTCATAAGTCCATTATATATATATATATATATATATATATATATATATATATATATATATATATATATATATATATATATATATATATATATATATGTAAACTTGAGACAAAAAGAACCATTAAAAATCTGTAGATCAATGAATAATCCTTCCTGACAAGAGCTAGTTCCCAAATCGGCCCACCATGCAAACAGCCCCCAAAAGCCTCAAAGTGCAAAAGTAGTTGGTTTTATTGGAGACATAGGTTTATAAACTTGTGTGTGTTTGTAAACTTATCTTGTGGGGATTGCAATAAAATTTATACTGGTAGAACTTTCAGAAATTTCGAAGTAAGATTATCCGAGCATAAACGTAGTTTTAATTATCATAAATCAGATTCCCATTATTCTAATCACTTATTCGAAGAAAAGCATAACTTTAATGATAATTTCAAAGTTTTACACAATGAAATAATAGACAAAAACTCAATGTATGGTATGTTTTAGAGATTAACAAACAAGAGAATTTAGGTAGGTTATTTAATAGTCAATTAGATCTAAATCCTTCTCCTTTGCTCAATCTTTTCAATTCATAAAATAAGCAACTCCGATGGGTTTTCCAACATATCCTTTGTACTTGTACCTATTGTAATATTAAATAGGAAATAAGACTAATATATAAGGAATAACTCTGTACATTAGTTTGTTTCTATCTGATGAAGCCACAGTGTGGTGAAACCGGTCATAGTTTTGTTATTATATTGAAAATCTAAATACCATAGTTTTATTTAGATATAGATTAATTATATCAAAGGATACTAACTCAACATTTATCGGAAGTTTTAGAGATCTCAAGTGATTGGTTAATTCTATAGAGTTTTGTATTGAGTAGATTGTATTGTGTTATATCAAATTTGGAAGCATGTTATTAAAATATTTACATAAGTCTCATGGGACAATCTACCTTGTGAATTTTGGGTAATGAATATAAAATTGGAACTTTCGGATTTATAACAGTCAATTTCAATCTTTTACAATAAATTCGTATACTTTTTAATAAGAGATATGACTTGGGTTTGAGATTTGTTAGTAGATCAACATGTATCTATACATTTTCTGGAATAAATAGACTTTTGTTTTTTCAATATACATATCAGTTTCTGAAATCGTAATAGTGTTACCTTTGTCAGCTTTACAAAAGGTTAAATTATGGTCTTTAGGTTTTATTCGTACGGATCTAACATTCTAGATGGACCAAAACAATAGTGAATTAGCAATTGTTAGATCCATACGAACAAAACTTAAAAAAACCGGTAAAACTTTCTTGAAAAGAACGTACTACATGGTCAAAGGTTTCAGTCTTTAGTAAAAGCTGTTGATGCCAATTTGAATGTAGCTACATACAATTGAAATTACTGCTATTTGAATTGGTTTGAACTGAAGCAGAAGTGTATTAATATTCGCGGAGAATACTTTGAAAAACAATAAAATCTTCAAATATTCTCCATTATTTCATTCTAGCACTATATGTAAAACTAAAAGTCATCCGTCGTATTGAAAGTAAGTTACTTTTCTTTCCAGTATTCAACCATGTGTAATTCTCATTATAATAACCTGATATTTTCATAGAGAGTATTATCCTAATTTCAGAGCAATCCGTAGTATCAAAACAATCGCGTCCCAAAGTACCATATTCACGAGAGAAAGAGAGCTACATGTCATACTCTTTTATCTTTTGTAAACTTCATTTTATAATTTTTATCATATTTAGATAATCTTGTTTTCTTCTGAAAATCGTGTATTCCACGCATCTCGTCGTACAGGATGATGAACCCGAGATAAAGGCACAATGCAAATACCTACATTTTACAATACGTTAAATAAACATTTCACTCTTCGGAGCTATTCAATGAACGTAAAAATTCTTGTTTACTTTACGGATTTATTGTCGGATTCACTCACTTCCGAATGAAAGTTTGTGAAATTCAGTTTTCGACAAAACGTAGTTGTTAGCTTTTGAAATCCGGAACTAAAAGAAACTATTGGATAGAAAATATTGAATGTTAACTACTATAATAAAATCAGGGTTGTTCTCACTTTCCTAGAAAATGGTAACTTACACAAGCTATGAAACGCATTCAAGGCCAACCTTTTTCTCATATTAGCATTTCAGTTCGACAGAAAAAAATTGTTTTCGCGTTAACGCGATTTTCCGAAATTATACAGGGATATCCTCCAGGACCGTCCGTTAAAAACTTTTTGAGTTTTGAAATTTTATACGCGGCCATAACTAGCGATTTCCAATTGAAGTGAAATATTTTGAAAGTGATGCCATTTCCGGTTATACCGGAAGTGGGTCATCACTTTGTTATTTCAAATGGCAATCTACCTTTTTCATTATACATCTAGAACCGACATTTGAGTAAGGCATAAAATACCCAAGTTGTTGGCCCTTATCTGTCAAAACTTTTGATATATTTAATTATTTTTGTTATAAACTCGATTTTTGGGGAACATTTAAAAGAATTGTAGCTCGTAGATCTTTTGCACTACAGAAACAATTTTTGCTTGGGTGGATAGAAGAAGGATCAAGGAATTTTTTAAGCAATCTACACATGTCAAATGATTATTGCATTGTTTTGTATGACTTTTTCAATTTGGCCTTTTTCAAACAGCAATAACTAAATTTTTTCAAATGGCACGTGCCAATTTTTATATCGCCATCAGATGAAGCGTCCAATTTAAGATGGAATTGTATAAGCATGTACTATACCCATCTCTTATATTTCCGAAATAATTTGAGAATATATTGAATTTTGATGATTTTGCAAAAACTAACAGAGAATGCTTTGAAATATTTGAATCAAGTAGCTGACCTGGCTACGCTCACCTGACAGGTGCCTTAATCTAATGTACTTGCCACTTCTTTCATTCGAATTTGATATTTCAACAAGAATTGTCGTTATTTCAGATTCAAAATATCCAAAAAATACAACACATTTGGAATAAAACGACTGGTTATTCAAACGAAAATATATTTAATCTTTTTTTAATTCATTTTAGAATGTCAAAAAGTAGTCGGTAGAAATTGCAGGCAATTCAATAACCAATTTCCAAATTTACCGAATATGAGTAAAATAAAATTTCGAAGCATTAGAAGCAATTTTCTACAATTCGGATGAATAGCAATTGTAGGAACTAAGCGAAATTACATTAATACAAGCAAACATCATAGGGGTCCCATTTCGCTCGATACTCTTGACAGCTGGTATATGAACATGATGAGTTGCCCTCCTAGTTTCCTCAGGATCAATATTACGAAAAGCATTATGAATGCGCTCTAGTAACTCTTCTTTACTCCTTACAGGAATAAGACACTTTACTCTTGATTTTGCCCCATAAATAAAAATCAAGAGGCGTCAGGTCCGGAGAACGCGGAGACCATAAATTTGGTCCTTGATTACCCCACCATCTATCCTCGAACATTTCTGTTAGCTGCCGATCTACAGCTTGTGTTTTATGTGCTGGTGCACCATCCATTTGGTAATAGCAATCCCCCAGAATGTTAAGGATAATCCATCTGAAAGATTTGCTAATGTTCCTCTCAAAATTTCCAGGTATCTTTGTCCATTTCGATTTTCCTCATGAATGTGATAAGCCAACAAATCATTCATCAAAATTGTAAAAACGTTCACGCTGAATTTATTTTGTGAATCAATAACCACAGTGAAATGTGGATTTTCTGTGGCCCAAAAATGTCGATTTATCCTGTTGGTTATTCCAGTTTCATTGACCATATAAATTTTTGCAGAATTGTCTCATCTTCTTGAAGCCAAATTATTAAATTTACTCAGAAATTTAGTCGCTTGGGAAGGTCAGTTGGTTTCAATCTTTGTAGTCTGATAAAAGATTACGGGTGCATGTTATATTTCTTAAGGATCCTTTGAATGGAAGTATAACTCAATCCAATATCCATCGATGCTGACTTAGTGGACGCATGAGGATTGGCACGAAAATACCCTAGCGTATTAATTTGATTGTCCTCGTCCACGAGAATTGGTTTCCTTCTAGTTTCTATGTATTTTGTTCCTCCAAATTGCAGAAAATTGCTTCTAATCCTTCGAAATTTTGTTTTACACATAGGCGCCAAATTTGGAAATTGGTTATTGAATTGCCTGCAAGTTCTATCCACCACTTTTTGACATTCGCCATGAATTAAAAAGATTGAACATATCCTCGTTTGAATAATCAGCCATTTTATTATCACTCTGGTATTTTTCAAAATTTTCACTTTAAATTACCAACAATTCTTGTTGAAATATCAAATTCGAATGAACGAAGTGACAAGTACATTAATTTTAGAAACCTGTCAGGTAGGCGTAGCCAGTTCAGCTACTTGATTCAAATATTTCAAAGCATTCTCTGTTAGTTCCTTGATCCTTCTTCTATCCACCCAAGCAAAAATTGTGTCTGTAGTGAAAAAGATCTACGAGCTACAATTCTTTTAAATGTTCCTCAAAAATCGAGTTTATAACAAAAATAATTAAATCTGTCAAAAGTTTTGCACATAAGTGCCAACTACTTGAGTATTCTATGCCTTGCTTAAATGTCGGTTCTAGATGTATAATGAAAAAGGTAGATTGCCATTTGAAATAACAAAGTGATGACCCACTTCTGGTATAACCGGAAATAGTATCACTTCGAAATATTTCACTTCAATTGGAAATCGCTAGTTATGGCCGCGTATAAAATTTCACCTTGATATTGTAATTGGAACTCAAAAAATTTTTAACGGACGGTCCCGGTGGATATCCCTGTATAAGGAATGCATCTCGAACTTTTCACATTCGTGATCATTCATATACGAGGTATGTCAATTATATTCGCGGCAGTTGGCAATGCTGCTGCGCTTGGTAACTCTGCAGCGTTCGGATTGGTTTCATTTGAAATAGAATCCATTTCTGCGTCAGCCTGTGCAAGTTTCGTGTTGATCAGTTGTATACTTCGTATTTTATTGTATTCTGAACATCGACCTGATTTGACCCACCGTCGTGAAGATGAGTAATAAAATAACTGAGCAAAGAATAGTGATTAAATTTTTGGTTGGACGTGTATAAGGAAGATTTTCGGAAAAACTCAGCTCTCTAGGATTGGGCAAAGCGGTTCAGAAGCGGCAGAGAGTCACTGCCCGAGGTAGCTCCCTCCACCTCTCGAAACGCACAAAACCTCGATCGACTGCCCTCGCGAGTGCTCGGAGACCGTCAGGTAAGCCTTAGAATGTTGGAAGACGGGTTGGACATCAACAAGGAGATGATCTGGCAGATTCTACACGAAGATTTACGGATGCATAAGCTGTGTGTGAAAATAATTCCCTAAATGCTCACAGTGGAGCAGAAAGATCTCCGATTGTCCATCTGTCAGGACATGATTTCTCAAATTGACGAATGTTATCACTGGTGACGAGTCGTGGATGTTCGAATTGGACCCTGAGATCAAAAGCCAGAATGTCAAAATCGAAAGAGAAATCATTACTAATCGCATTTTTCGATATTAGTGGAGTTGTACACCACGAATACGTTCCAGGAGGTCAGACAGTCAACGGAGTATTCTACATTGAAGTTTTGAAACGCCTGAACGCCCTTGTGTTTCGTGTACGACCTGAATTGGCGGAGCGCGGATTGGTGCATCATGACAATGCTCTGGCACACTCGACATTCGCAGTTCGTGATTTTCAACCAAAAACAGCATTCCAACACTTCCACATCCCCCTACAGTTCAGATATGGTACCCTGTGACTTCCATCTGTTCCCACAGTTAAAGTCGTACCTCAAAGGAAACAGATATGACGGAGTTTCGGAAGTCCAAAGCATCACGACGGCGGTTCTGGGGGACCTATCTTCAAGGGGGTTCAGGGTGTGCTTCCAACAGTGGGTTCAACGGTGGCGCCGGTGTATCGATCTTAATGGAGAGTATTGCGAAGGAATACGAGGTATTTTCAAGTATTTATGTACTTTTCGGACCGTCCGGGCACTTTTCCGCGAATTTAATGGACACACCTCGTAGGTCAAATTCAAGATTTGAATTTTATTTATTTACAATATTGTCAATAAGTTCACAAAATATACAGAGTATCCCTATCTCTCTGTCTCGATTTTCGAGAAAACCTTATTGAGGAAAACCAATTTCAGTTATCATCTTTTGTTTTCGAGTCATTACGGATTTGAGCAAATTATCATATCTTAAGTAGTAATTAAGAGACGTAAAAAATAGTTTCACATTCTCTAGGCACTTTTTATTACGGATGCATTCGAAAAAGTTTCAACCTTACAGTTTTCGAGCTATGATAAACTTGTGTTTTTCTCAATACAAACCATTTTTTTTGCGAGAACCATGGAATAGTGAAAACCAGTTTCGAGAACATCCATTTTTTATTGGAAAAAATAGAAATCTGTAGCTTTCTTCAAATTTCGTTTTCCAAAATGCTTTAGAAAGTTGAAACAAACAAACGCAATTTCACGATTTCATCGGAATGTTTTCAAGATGTAACAAATACACAATTTTGTCATTCGAACTATTAACCAAGAGAAACCTCATTGTATAAAAAATAAGCTCTTCAAAAATGTATGACCTATTGAATGAAAAATGAAAATTAATGAAAAGCAATGCCAGTTTTTAAGGAAAAGCTCGAATTATCCTCCCAAATTCTCTATACATTCTATCGAACAAGTACAAGGAATTGATCATTAAAAAAATCAGCTTAGAACATTTTTGTTGTTGCTACGTTGGCATAACTGTTTTTTATACTGACGTGAACGCGATCTGTCCTTTGGTTTTTCGAGTGATCGAATTTGTCAGTTCACAAATGTGTTTTGCAATTTATATAGGGTGCGCCAGAGAAAAGCGGATAATTTTTTCCGTTATAACTTTCACAATTTTAGAGCAGGATCATTCGTTCTTGCTTCATTGGAAAGCCAAAGGACTATGTTTTTCAGAAATTGTATCGAAACTTCACTTCCGGTGGAATCCAATATGGCTGACTCATTCGAAAATGAGCAATATTTCGAGATCGCTGGAACGTTTTTTTCACTAAAAAATTCGAATGGGGCATTCAGTCGATAATTCAGTCTTTTCTAATTTGACATATTGATCTTGAAAATATTCCAAGAATTGGTAAAAAAGTGGCGTGAAGAATTTTCTTCATTCTGATTTTCTGCTGAAATCGAAATATTTTTTTTCACCTCATGGCGTTGGCACTTCAGAAGATGTTCTAGGAAGACAAAGAATCAATTTTTACAAAGAAAACAACCTAAAATTTGATTTCCGTTCGAATTCAAAATGGCCGACTTCCTCAAATATTAACAATTTTCCCCTCGCATTAAAAAATTTTTTGCGGTCGTAATGAATTAACTGCGTAATTCAATCACTAGATTGAACCTTTCCCAACATTTTTAGGTGTCGAACTAGAATATTGAT
Source organism: Cryptolaemus montrouzieri (assembly GCA_013387265.2). Lineage (NCBI taxonomy): Eukaryota > Metazoa > Arthropoda > Insecta > Coleoptera > Coccinellidae > Cryptolaemus > Cryptolaemus montrouzieri. The sequence continues at coordinate 7,775,324 of JABFTP020000124.1, forward strand.
TCAGAGTTGTGCCAATTGTCGTCAATAATGTTTCTCTTTTCCACCATCATATGCACATCCCGTTGTGAAACCTCTGAACATAGACTGCATGCATTAACTCTATGATAAACAAAAAATTATGAAATTTCATCAAGTTTTAGACGACATCTGGTTTGAACTCGAATTTCATCTTGGTGTTGCTTATTTTTGACGTTTGAAATTGTTAACAATGGTTTTAACAAATGAGGATAAGCGTTTCATTGAATGTTTATTTGTGCGTGGCTATAGTGCTAGACAAATATTTCCAGCCCTTATTTACAAAAGAAGTATAATCTATGATCTTGAGGAAAAATTTCGGACAACAGGGTCATTAGGAAGAAGACCAGGTACTGGAGCAGCTAGAACTGTTAGAGCACATGTGCAATCTTGATCAAGAAGTAATTTCGAGATCCATAGAGAGCTGGAGATGACAGGTGCAGATGGTAATGGATGCCAATGGAGGTCATATTTAATTCTGAGTACTTGATTCTTTTTGTTGAATGTTTTACCAATAAAATTTGCTAAACAAAATCATGTCGTATTACTATTCTTGCAGATGTTTTTAACAGTTGGCATCTCTTAGATATTTGGGAAACAGTCATCCTGATGACACTCCATTATTTTTTGTTTATCATAGAGTTAATGCATGCAGTCTATGCTCAGAGGTTCATACCGGGAGGTGGATACGATGGAGAGGAAACATTATTGACGACAATTGGCACAATTCTGAATCAATATTCGTGTTCGACCTCTCAAAATGATGGGAAAAGTGTAATCTAGTGATTGAATTACGTAATTGATTCATTACCATCGCGAAAAAATTTTTAATGCGCGGGAAAATTGTTAATATTTGAGGAAGTGGGCCATTTTGAATTCGAACGGAAATCAACTTTTATGTTGGTTTTAGTAAAATATGGTTCTTTGTCTTCTTAGAACATCCATGAAAACACAACAACTTCATTAGTGCCAACGCCATGAGGTGAAAAAAATAATTCGATTTCAGCTGAAAATCAGAATCACTACTTTTTTAGCAATTCTTGAAATATTTTTAAGATCAATATGTCAAATTATTCAGAAAAGACTGAATTATCGACTAAATGCCCCATTCGACTTTTTTAGTGAAAATAAAACGTTCCAGCGATCTTGAAATAATGCTCATTTTCAAATGAGTCAGTCATATTGGATTTCACAGAAAGTGAAATTTCGATGAAATTTCTGAGAAACCTAATCCTCTGGCGTTCCAAGGAAACAATAACGAATGATCTAGCTCTAAAATTGCGAAAGTTATAACGAAAAAAAATTTCTGGTTTTCTTTGGCGCACCCTATATAATAGATGAAAATATCGAACAGAGAATTTAGCTCAAATTTTGTATTGCAAATGAAATTTCGTATGCCGAATCGCTGAAACAGTTACAGAAAGTTTACAGTAAATCGACTTTATCAGAAACAAGTGCCTCGTTCTGGTCTTCAACTGAAGACGATAAAGTGAAGAAAATGGTAATTGAAAATAACCTATGAGAGACAGTTAAAAAACTTTCTGCGTCCCACGAATTAATTCGTACTATTTTAAATGATTGTTTGAGGATGAAACAAGTTGCCTCTCTTCTTTTTCACGTGCCATACCCACGTTGGGCGTTGGCGACCAAAAGCATGACTCGAATTTGTCGGCAATTTTTCTAAATAAAGATGTCTTACTTTGTCCGAACCACTGGCGAAGGTTCTTAAGCCATGATGTTCGACAACGGCCTGGCCCGCGCTAACCTTCGATTTCCCCCTGAATTATAATTTGTAACATATTGTATTTGTCGTTACGCATAACATGACCAAATTATTACAATTTTCTCTTTTTGGTTGTATTTAAGACCTCTGTTTCCTGATTCAGTCGATGCAAGACTTCATAGATTGTAATTCGGTCGGTCCATGAAATTTTTAACATCCTTCGATAAACCCACATTTTGAAGGCTTCTCTTACACATGGCCTCTGTAAGGGTCCACGCTTCGACACCGTAAAGGAGAATACTGAATACGTAACACCGCAATAATCTGATCCTGAGGAAAACTTTCAGATGTCTACTGATGAGAACTTTGTGAATGCACGTCTAGCTTTTTCAATGCGATTCCTGAATTCATATGCCATATCCCAATCCTTGTTTATACAGTGTGTTCCAACGAAAATTTGACCCCCCCTATAACTCCGAAATGAGTAACATTAGCGAAAAACACCAAGACACGTCGATTTTTGTTTCGAGGGGGAGCATTTTTCGAAATAATTCGAAACTTCTCAGATCAACCCCCTACCCCCAGCAACCCTAACTTTGAAATTCATCATAGGGAATAAGGGTCGAGTGGCACCTTACTGAAAAGGTCTGTCAATTCTCCACCTTGATTTGTCATTTTTAGAATTTTAAATTAACATACAGGGTGTCCCAACCAAGGGTGAAGTTGAATTCCTGGAAATCCCAAATACTAAATGAAATAGATTTATTTTGGCATAATGCAAGCGCAGGTTTATGCTCGGTCTAGAAAAACGACCTACACTTGTGAATTTGGAGTTGGTGCAATCAACCCCTATTTCCAGCATCCCCAACTCAAAAATCATTCGATCGATAATAGGTCAAGTGGCACCTCGTTGGAAAGGTACTGCAATTTTCTCTTCGAATTTGGTATTTTCGAAATTCAGAATCATCATACAGGGTGTCCCGAAGCAGGAACATTGAAAATCCAAATAACTTTTGAAACTGGTTCATTTCGGTATACGAGAACATGTTTGATCCGAGAATAGGACTTTCTTGTGTGGTTATAGAATTTTTGCAATCAACCCCTTCCATTCAGCATCCCCAACTTGAAAATCATACAAATAATTCAAGTGGCATATCTTCAGAAAGGTTTTTGAATTCCAGAATGATTAAAGCATTTCATTCAGTTCGGCTCTCCATACAGGATGTCGCTTTCGAAAAATTCAATATCGTCATTTGAAATTATCAACTAAAATTAATTCGAAACTGTTAAAAGTATTGGGGTACGATGTGTTGAGCATCAATTACGAAGAAATAAAGCTGATTTCTGCATTGAAAATGTTTACATTTTTTCATTTCCATCTGGCGTGCAGTCATCTGTTATTTCTCATTTTGCAATGAAATATTATTATTATTCAGATCAGTTCCTCATTATTGTTGTTGTTCGTCAGTTGAAATTAATCTGAAAATGGTTTATTCCACTGAGGAAAGGGTCGAAATTGTATCAACGTATTTTCGAAATAACAGTTGTGCCAAAGAAACGGCAAGGATATTCGATAGGAACCATCCTGAAAGAGAAAGGGAGTCAGTCACCAGTACGTTAAATATTTGGTTGACAAATTCCTAGCTACGGGTTCGGTGGCAAACAAAAACATGAAGTGGCATGTCCTGTCAGAAATGAGGCAACGGAAGTGGCAGTAGTGGGTCATCTACAAATGGAGAATACTACTTCGATCAGAAAACTATCTCGTCTGACTGGTGTATCAGCTACAACTGTCCATAGAATCATGAAACATCACAAATTTCACCCCTACAAGGTAAAATTAGTGCATGAAATAAACGAAGATGATCCAGATCGTCGTTTACAGTTTTGTGAAAATCTAAGTGAAAACCTAAACGCTAATCCAAATTTTCTGAATAACATCTGTTTTTCTGATGAAAGCACCTTTATGCTCAGTGGTGAAGTGAATAGACATAATTGTCGATATTGGGACACACAGAATCCTCATTGGTTTAGAGAGGCCCACACGCAAAGGCCTCAGAAGTTGAACGTTTGGGCAGGAATTTTGGCAATCATCTAGTTGGGCCTTTCTTTATTGAGGGAATCTGAATGGAAATGGCTACCTACAGTTGTTAGAGGAACACATACATCCTAGATTGACAGAAATTTTACAGAACGATCCAACTCTTTCGGAGGACGAAATGCGTTTTCAACAAGACGGTGCTCCTCCGCATTATGAAGCTCGGGACAATATTTAGACGAAAATTTCCCAGGAAGGTGGATTGGTAGAAGAGGACCTGTTGAGTGGCCAGCCAGGTCACCAGATTTAAATCCCTAGATTTTTTTGTGGGGCCATCTAAAATCTAAAGTTTATGCCACAAGACCAGAAAACCTGGAGGAGCTGCGGATGAGGATTATCACAGAATGCCGACTTTTGACTGCTGAAGTTTTCGCTAATGTGAGAAGAGAGTTCGAAAATCGTCTGTATAACTGTATGGAGGTGGGCGGAGGTCATTTTGAACAATTGTTGTAATAATCAAGTTAGTTTTTGTTTTCAATTGAATACAAGTTCAATAAATCTCGTTTTCCTGTTTAGATGAGCATCCAATCAGTTTCTCCATCATCCCTCATCCTGATCCTCACGCCAGAAAACCTCGATTGCCAAACTGAAACCAATGCCTCAGTGATTCAGAAAATAGAAAAATCTTTCTGGAACTTTGCCACTCAACCTGTAATCACTTGTATGATTTTTTGAGTTGGGGATGCTGAATGGAAGAGATTGATTGCAAAATTCCATATTCACGCAAGAGAGTCTTATTCTCGAATCAAACATAAACATGTTCTCGTATTATACCGAAATGAACCAGTTTCAAAAAGTTATTTGGGTTTTCAGTGTTCCTGCTCCGGGACACCCTGTATGCTGATTCTGAATTTCGAAAATACCAAATTCGAAAAGAAAATTGAAATACCTTTTCAACGAGGTGCCACTTGACCTATTTTCGATCGAATGATTTTTGAGTTGGGGATGCTGGAAATAGGGGTTGATTGCACCAACTCCAAATTCACAAGTGTAGGTCGTTTTTCTAGACCGAGCATAAACCTGCGCTTGCATTATGCCGAAATAAATCGATTTCATTTAGTATTTGGGATTTGCAGGAATTCAACTTTACCCTCGGTTGGGACACCCTGTATGTTAATTTAAAATTCTAAAAATGACAAATCAGAATGGAGAATTGACAGACCTTTACAGTAAGGTGCCACTCGACCCTTATTCCCTATGATGAATTTCGAAATTAGGGTTGCTGGGGGTAGGGGGTTGATCTGACAAGTTTCGAATTATTTCGAAAAATGCTCCCCCTCGAAACAAAAATCGACGTGTCTTGGTGTTTTTCGCTAATGTTACTCATTTCGGAGTTATAGGGGGGGTCAAATTTTCGTTGGAACACACTGTATGGCATCCCAGGTATCTGTAAGAGGCAACACGTTCTATAACTTCGTCCCCAACTAAAAGTTTCTCTTGGCAGTCTATGTGTCTTTTACTTACTGCTAGCCATTCAGTTTTATTCCCATTGATTTACTGTGGTCCGACACAGATGTTACGAGTTCTTGCAAATCTTTCAGGTTTGTAGCCAGTAGAATTGTGTCATCAGCATACCTTAAGTTATTGACCGTGACACCGCCGACGATTACTCCAACAGCTTTATCATACAGAGCTTCTCTAAATATTCTCTCTGCATACAGGTTAAAAAGCAGTGGCGAAAGAACGTAGCCCTGACGTACCCCTTTCCTTATTTCTGAAACTTCTAACATATTATTGTCCACTCTGACGGCTGCCGTTTGATTCCAATACAGGTTGGCTATAATGCGGATATCACGCCCATCCAATCCCAGATCTTTCAGTATGTCAACTAGCTTATTATGTTTCACGGTGTCGAAAGCCTTTTCGTAATCAAGAAAACAGGCGAACACATCGACATTAACATCATACCAAGCTGTACCAGAACTTGGGCACTGAAAAAGGCTTCTCTTGTTCCGAAGCCGTACCCGAAACCTAAAGTGAGAATCGCTAAGGTGTATTATCTTCAGGAGTATCTTTAGCACGTGACTCATTAAGCTCATGGTACGGTAGTCCTTGTAGTACCGTGCACTCGGTTTCTTGAGTAGGGTAACAAAAGTTGATTTTAACCAATCTCTGGGTATTATTCCTGTTCTGTAAATATTATTTAATAAATCAACCAGTACGGAAAAGGAGTTGTCTTCATTAATTACTTTTAGAACTTCTACGTAAATTCCATGAGGTGCAGGTGACTTGCCGCTTTTTGCTACTGCAATAGCATGTTCTACTTCCGCTTTTGTTATATCGATCCCATCGTTTAAATTGATGTGATGGGAAGCAGTTCTATCTTCATTAAAAAGATTCTGAATATACTGACTCCACTCTTTCAGTTTATCTTCAGTAGATGTAAGAATATTGTCGCTTTTATCCATTAGTAAATTACTTTTGTGTTTATAGTTACCTGCCGTTTCTTTTACTTTTTTGTGCAAATTGAAAGTGTCGTGTTTTGCATCTAATACCTCAATTTCATCGCATCGTTCAGAGAGCCAGTTTTCCTTTGCTATTCTTATCTTGGAACGAATTGACTTCTGGACTGGAATACTTTTAAAAGTTCTTCTCAAATCCATTAATTCCATCGGTCATCCAAGGTTGTCTCTTTTTCGTTGTGTTTTGTGCTAGATGTTTATCTCCAACCTGCCTTACAGCTGTTTTAAATCGTTCTCATGTGTGTTCTATATATTGGTCACCTTCACCTCTTATGCATGTTATTTGTTCACTGAGTTCATGCTTGACTACTAACTTTAGTGTTGGATCCTTTATGTTTTGTATTTCTAGTTGGTATGTTTTCTGACTTTTAACAATTCTTTTCGACTAATGTTTACAAACGCTGCTACTAGGTAGTGGTCAGTATATACGTCAGCACTAGGGTACGTTTTAGCATTCTGTATAGACTTCCTGAATCTTTTGTTCACAAGAATATTTCACGTTTTTATCTGCATTGGAGGTCCAAGTGCAGAGACGTTTAGGATGTTGCTTAGACAAGGTGGTAGTTATAAAAAAATTTCGTCTAGACAGAACTGAACCAACTAATCTCCATTATCATTCGGAACACCTAACCAGTACTCGCCGACCATATCTTCCCGTCGTCCTTGCCCCACTTTGGCATTGAAGTCGCCCATCAGTAGAACAATATCGGATGATTTAGTCAAATCTGTTGCTTTCTTAGTTGCCTCTCGACTAATTCCAAAAGATCTGAATTTTCTTCAAAACTTGAATCGCGGTCGCTAAATACATGCATGGACGAGTCAATTCTGAGCTCACATTCATAAAACGCAGTGCTACTGGTGATGGGACATTGGTTTATAAGTTTGACATGCAAACCAGTTCAGTCCAACTGAACCAAAACCGAGAAAACCACGTCAAAGTCGATCAAAATTCAAAGTAATATTGATTGTTTTGTTTGATTATAGCGGTGTTGTGCACTCAATTTTTGCTAGAAGGTGAGATGGTAAATAAAAAATATTAACTGAGCGTTATGCGGCATTTGCAATAGCAAATTCGTAGATAAAGGACATATTTGCGGAAAGAAAACTCATGGATTTTGCCGCACAATAATGCACCATCTGACAAGGCTATTATTGTGAATGAATTTCTTACCAAAAACTCAACAAATACCATCGAGCAACCTACTCATAACATCATTGAGTAAAAGGTTACAATACGTGGTAGTACATGGAGTATGTTCAGGAACTTTTCGGGTGACTTCTGGAGTCCCGCAGGGGTCACATCTGGGACCCCTCTTATCTGCCTTGTATTTGAATGATATTCATGAATGCTTTCGCTATACCCATCATGAACTATCTGCTGATGATTTGAAAGTCTATAAAAAAATTTGCAATACTACTGATCAACAAATGTTTCAGAGTGATTTGAATCATCTATTTTCTTTCTGTACGTCACGTTACTTCACACTCAATGTCAGTAAATGCCAGCATATTATTTTCACGAAAAATACAGGAAAAATAGAAATTTCTTTCTTTTTGGGAGAGCATGATATACCTAGGGTCGACCGAGTCCGAGATTTAGGTGTTATCTTTGATAAAAAGCTATCATTTATATATCATATCGATCATATTGTCTCTAAAGACTTTAAAATGCTTGGTTTTATTCTTATAATTACCAAAAACTTCACAAATATTGTATCGTTAAAAGTCCTATATTTCACCTTGGTTCGAAGCCACCTAGAATATGTTACTCATATTTGATCTCCCTCGTACCATGTCCATATTGATAGAATTAAGAGAGTGCAGAGTAAATTTCTGAAAATTTTAAATAATAGGTTCAATCAAGATCTATTAAATATTGATTATATCACTGTAACACTAAAGCTTAATATACTTACCTTGGAGAGGAGAAGGGTGCTCTTCGATGGTTTCTTTCTTTATAGAATTTTGAACAACAAATTCAACTTTCCCTTGCATTATTTAACATTTTATGTGTCTAAATATCCAAACCATAGAACGGCACTCCTCTACGTTCCTAAGGCCCGAACAGCTCTCTAAGAAAAATGAGACTGTATAACTGGCACTTGGGTGATATCAATTGGTTCAACGTCAGTTTGTCTTGTTTCATGAAGAAGATATTTTATATTTAGTCCATCGCTGGTGATAATCCTTTTTGCTTATTGTGATGTACCTGATAGGTTTTTTTTCATTTTTCATATTTTAAGTGAAACTCTATTATGTTCATTATTTTGAATTAACTTTTGTAGAGAACCCTTTCATTGGAAATTCCTGTTGGGGCTCCGGTTAAAATAAATAAATAAATAAAAATCATCATTATAACATACACGCCAAGAAAAACATCGAATTTTGTTGTCATGTGTCCGAAAATATCCGAAATAACAGGTGTTAATAATTATAGTTCTACCAAAAAATAAATTTGGAATATTCAAATTGTACTTTAATTTCTTGGCGCAGTGTATTTAACACAAAGTCATGGACCGATGACGCCCTAAATGGACACCCGGTATTATTGTGGAACATCAAATTGGCAAACACATACCACGAATTATGAGAACTATTGTTTCATGGAGGAAAACTTTGCCAAATCGATAAAAATGTAGGTTAAACAGCAGCATTACCATCTCATATTTAAACGGTCATATCAAAATATTTACAACCGCATAACGTCTTATGAACCCATTAGTTCAACTTCTTGTTGCTCCATTTCCCGTTTCATTTAGCAACTTGAGATATATTATTCTAAATTTGGTCAAGGTTTTCCTTCGTTCATAAGTAGCGGTTTACAGTAGAGGGTGGACAAATTTCGATGTTAATGACCAATAGAAATGTTGGGCGGTATTCATAAAAAATAGGATATGCTCAGTAGTATAAGGTAAAAGTATAAGGTTATGATTACCTTATACTTGAGAGAATATCCTCCTCGATCAAGTAAAAGGTTGACAGTAAGCGACAAGTTAGGGCTTGTTCTGAAGTGATGCTCCTCTCTCTTTTACTGCACTTTTGAATTAGGTAGGTACTCAGTTGTGAATAAATTTTTTATCGATTCGTACTGTAAAAATGCCTTTTCCATGCGCAGAAAGTGAAATTGATGTTATGGAAAATGTGAATAATGAAGTCGAATTCTTGGCAGAAGGGGTGGCCGTTTTCCGATTATTTTGGAAAAGCCTCAGGTTCCACAAATGAAACGAAGAAAAGACGAAGCTATTAATAGACTTGGAGAAATACGAGGCAACATTTGGCAAACCCATTGATACAAAAGGTATTTTGAAGAAACTGAACAACATGAAATCTAGATTAGAGAATAAAATCGACCTAAAGAAAATGGGGAAGTAATAACAATAATAATAAGTTATATTGGGAAAACAATTACTTAAGGCTATAGAGGGAGACAGTAATCTAACGATTGGAAACATAAAGGGGGCAATTGAAATATATACGCCATAAACATGTCTGCTAATAAAAGGCTCTATGAAAATCCCATGGGTAGACTATGAAGTTGCTCATAAAATTCTGTTGCTGGTACAGCTTGAGCAAAAACATGAAATCATTTTATACTATCGGATAAACGTAATTTGTTTAAGATGTCTGAGACCAATGGAAGGCATTCGTCTCTTGAGATGTTAGAAAACATGTTATCTACATCCAAATTGATTGAATATGATTTGATTGGGGTTTGAACCTGTTTCAATGTTTGTATAACCTAAATCTATATATTCAGGGTGTTTCAACGAAAATTAAACACCAAGATATTCATTTCTGATCAAAACGCAAAAATAGGTCAATTTTTGTTTCAAAGGGAACATTTTTGGAGTGCAAAATTTGCCTGAAATATCAACCCCCTCAGCGGGGGTTGCAATCCTTGAATATTTTGAATAAGGAAGATGGGTCGAGTGATGACTCAAAACAAAGGTGGTATTTTTGTCTACATTGCCTTGAAACGAATTTCCATTTTTAATTGAAAGCTGTAAAAGATATAGGGTAAGCAACTGAAAGATAGGGGAAGACTATTTTCCAGAAACTATTCAAGTTTCCGTGACGTAAAATGGAACAGATCCATGCTGATCAATGGCAGTCATCATCAAGTACCTTCCTCATTTCGAATTTCAACCCCTAGAGCAGGGGTGACCACCCTTGAAAATTTGGAAGAGGGTAGATGGGTCGAGTGATACCTCGAAAGAAAGGTATTATCTTTGTCTGCATCCCCGTGAACGAATTTTTATTTTTGATTGAAAACTGTAGAAGATACAGAGTGAGCTACTGAAAAATCCTTCTTCTATCCACCCAAGCAAAAATTGTGTCTGTAGTACGGAAGATCTACGAGCTACAATTTTTTTTAATGTTTCTCAAAAATCAAGTTTATAACAAAAATAATTAAATCTGTCAAAAGTTTCGACACATAAGTGCCAACAACTTGGGTATTTTATGCCTTGCTTAAATGTCGGGTATTTTTTCGAATTTTTTTTTATTTGAATACTGTCCGCCTTCGCCCTTATGTGTGGGGTGAAGATAAATACCCTATTTTTAGAACAATTCGCTTGGTCCCTGAATAGAGGGATTTAGGACATAAATAATATAATATATATTTGATCAGGAAATTGAATATTTTTGGTCAAAAATACAGATGAGTGTTGAAATATTATATTTATTTCAAAAATATCAAAACAGTTATTTCTCATTGAGTAGGTAATGAACTGATAATTTTTCTTATGAACCATAGGTAAGTATTTGAAAAACAGGAACTCGAATGCTCACAAACAACTCCAAACTGAAAAAATTATTTCGTTCTTGAAAATTTATTTCACTTTGATGTTTTTCTAAGTGGATAAAATAGAGAATTCAAATCTTTGGCGACTTAAACCTGTAACATTTTTTGACTATTTAATCATCCTTAACAGTAGGATAAGTAAATTAATATCCCATTATTTCTGTAGTTTGTTTTCTTAAAAATTCACTAAAAGATATTATTCTCTTTCTCTGTCATTACCTTAGATACACAGCCAACGTATTATCTATTGATATTGTTTTTCTGTAACAAAACTTGACTAGTACATAATTATCTACTTCAATTGAATCGATACTATTACTAGAATCACAAGTTTTGAAAGAAAATATGTACATCATACGTTTCTACATCTTCTTTATCAATTTCAATCTCATGTCTTTCATATCTGGAAACAAACCTAATCTTATATATGGAATATGTGCATGATGCAATTGACTCTCAAATTCAAACGGACTCCACCTACACCGACTTTTCGAAAGCTTTCGATAAAATTAGAATTGATATTTCAATCAATAAACTGGCTGAGGTGGGTGTGGGTTGGGGCTTGTTGAGGGGGATCCAATCCTATCTTACAGATAGATTGCTCTTTGTTGGTGTTCCACAGGGAACCCACCTAGGACCTCTTTTTCTCATTATTTACATCAATGATATAGGTAAATGTTTTAATGGTCCCATGTATTTTGAAAAAATGCCTTTACCAGCAGGAACATTAATTGTTTTTCCACATGCCTTCTAGACGTTTCAGTCACAGAAATTCTTCTTTCATGGAGGAAGTTTTGTAGGGTGCTTACCCAGTGTTCCTCGTTGCTTTCGTTTTCATTGTTCTCGTGATCAGGATCTTCTTGACGACAGCTTCTAGTGCTAATGGAATGAACCCGCAAGCTCGAAAGCCAGACTTTATATTATCTTCTATATTTTCGATCTTATCAATAGCTTGCTTCAAAAGTGTAGGAAATTCGGATTTAAGAATGCAACCTCTGTTTTTCAATTTCCGTTTGCCAAACACAGATCGCCAAACTTTTTAAATGTGGCAAAATAAGAAACATCTAATGGTTGTAGGAGATGGGTTCCATTAGGTGACAATAGCAGCATCTTAAAACGTGCATTGACGTATGGGCTGCCAAGTTATCCCCTATGAGAACCTTTTTCCCAGGAAGCTTCCTACAGTATGGGAGGAAAATCTTGTCAAACCAATCGTCGAAGGTGACTGAATCAAACCAACCGGATTTGGTTCGATTGAAGACAGTACCATCACGACCTCCTTCTATCCAGGTAGGATACAAAAGAATCGACTTATAAACCACATAAGATTGTAGAAGTTCCCCCGATACACTAATAGCCATCATGATCGAAAAGCTGGATTTACTGGAGTCAACTATTCTTTCTACTCTTTCATATCCTAGTCTACACAGAACTTTTACTTTACCCGGATCATCTATAAGGTTGCTCTCATCGTAATTGATTATATTTGATGCAGGGATATTTTCAGTTGTTAGTTTCAAATTTTCGAAATATGTTTGTACTACTTCCTTAGTGATATTGGCTCTGGATCTCTTTATATTCAAAGCAAATCGTTCCGTTAAAATTTCATTCCAAGAGATAAAATTATAGAACCAATCTACTCCCGGATAATTTTATTATTTATTATCGTGGACTTATGCACTATCTCAGCTGTTAGCTGGATATAATTTACCTTTCCCAGATTCAGCAATCAAAGTGAATAGGCTCGATTACAATATACTTGACATAAATTTCCTAACTATTCTACATGTATTAAGAATAACAGCTTTTTGCATTTCTACATAGGTATTCTTATGCAATTCTAATTTCTTAAGGCTATCATGCAAAGTTTTGGGTATTAACCCAGTGGAGGATACGATGACAGGAACAATATCTATTTTCTCGAGGTGCCACATCTGCTTGATCTCAATAGCAAGGTCTGTGTATTTGGACTTTTTCTCCTGGAACTTACTCAGCACGTTGTTATTATTCGGTATGGCGACATCCACCAGCATTGCTGTTTTGGCTCTCTTATCATACACCACTATGTCCGGCCTATTATTCGTCACCATTCTGTCAGTGATAATATGCCTATCGTAGTATAATCTGATAGAGTCATTTTCCAATACGGGCGCCGGTTGATACTTGTAATATGGCTGGAATGTATTCAGCAGTCCGTACTTGTGTGCAAGTTTCTGATGGATAATGTTGCACACTTGATTATGCCTGTGAAGATAGTCTGTATTGGCCAGTTGTTCACATCCGGACGTAATATGCTGTATAGTCTCCGATCTTATATGGCATTTTCTGCACCTATCTGTTTGTAATGTTCCGTCCTTCATAATAAATTTTTGTAGTTGTTTGTAGCGATTACTTGGTCTTGGATGGCCATAAGGAATCCTCTGTTTCGGCGAATAATTCTCCTTTCATCAACCATTTGTTGGAGGCTTCTTTGTCGATGTGTGGTTGATTAATCTCATGGTGATGTCGTCCATGCAATTCCTTTCTTGACCATTGCTCTTGTTTTTCAGTATCTGATAGGAATGGTAGATTCAGCAGGTCCTCTGGTAGCAAGATTTAGAGGTGTATATCCTTATCAGCCAACGATACCGCTCTATGTAGGTCAGAAGTGAGAGCTTTTTCTGAGAAGAATTCTCTGAGATTTTTATCTGTTCGGTGTGTAAATTGACTACATCTATCAATCCGCGTCCTCCTTCTTTCCGCTTCAAAGTTGTTCGTATCACAGACGATTTTGGATGATGGTTGTTGTACTTTGTTAGCATCGTTCGGGTCTGCCTTTGAATATCATCCAGTTCTGTCTTAGTCCATCTGATTATTCCAAATGAGTAAAGTAACACTGGAATGGCGTAGGTGTTAATTGCCTTGACTAAATTCCCGAGTTCAACATCGATTTCAGCACAGACTTCAGACGCTGACTGTATTCTGAACGAATCTTCTCCTTTGATTGTTTTTGGTCTAGCAATCTGGGTTGTTGGTATCCCAGATATTTGTATGTTTCGCCATCTTTCATGCACTGTATAATATCACCGTTTGGAAGTTGTGTTTCACCATATATGACTTTCCTCTTTGAATGTTCAGGGTCTTACATTTTTCAATCCCGAATTTCATATGAACATCTGCCGAGAACTCACTGACAGTTTTCAGCAAATCATCCAATTGCTTCTTGTTCGAAGCATATAATTTGATGTCATCCATATACAGCAGGTGGGAGATTGTATGATAATTCCTTTCTGCTTTTATCCTAAATCCGTATCCTGTTCTATTGAGCATTGAGGACAATGGGTTCATTGCCAAACAGAACCATAGTGGACTCAAATAGTCTCCTTGAAAATTCCACGACGTATGGGTATCTCGTTGGTTTTAATTGATTTATTGTTCATGTTGACCTGCAGAGACGTGCGCTAGTGTGTCATTGTTGTCTTCAAGAACTCTACCAGGGATGGGTGAATTTTGTATATCTGCAATACTTCAACAAGCCAGAATGGGCGGTACTATCGAATGCCTTCAGATAATCGAGAAAAGCTGAATGAACATTGCGATGCCCTACGTGTGCCTGTTTCATTATCACAGAATCGATGATGAGTTGTTCCTTGCACCCGTGGTGTTTCTTTCTGCATCCTTTCTGCTCCTCTGCTAATATATTGTTGTCGTCAAGGTGTTGGTATATTCGATTGGATATGCATGAGGTGAGTATTTTGTAGAGTATTGGCAGGCACGTGATAGGCCTATATTGAGACGGATCCTGTGTTCTATCGCTCTTAGGTAGCATATATGTTAAGCCTTGCGTTAGGAAAGTGGATGTTTTCTTGGGATGTTGAAGAACATATGTGAGCTGTTTCGCTAGGGCTCCATGGAGCTTATCAAACTTCTTGTACCAGTAGTTGTGGATATTATCTATACCTGTGGCCTTCCAATTGTTGGTCGCTCGAACTACTGTTGTGATTTCTTCCTCCGTTATTCCATCGAAGTCCATATGTCTGATATCGAGGCGTTCTTTTTCATTCGTGATCCATTCCGCATCTCTATTGTGTTCTTTGGGGTTCGACCATAGTGATGACCAATAGTCGGTCAAGCACTGTGCGTCAGGTACTTCTCTGTTATTGTTGGTCGCAGTTTTGTTATTTCCAATTTTATTATTATTATTATTATTATTGAAGTTATTTAAGGCTGAGGACAAGTCCTATAAAAGCCTTATAAAAAAATAATTTCTATAATTTCTTTGAATGCTTAAACTTTTTGCCTTTCCTATCAAAATAGCCTTTAACCAATAAACTCATGTCTGTCCTCGTCAGAGGAAAACCCCATTCGGAAAATTTCAGCCTACAATTTTTCTTCTGCAACTGAAATTTGGCACCACCATGCTTTTTAATCTCAGTTTTTTTTCAATCTGTCATATAACGTGGATTTCGGAACTTTATAATATTCCGCTGCCTCGCTTAAAGTTTTCTTTCGACATCTTGCAGAGCTTTCTTCAAGTTTGAACTATTGTAGTTCATAAAATTGCTTCCGATTTTCTTCTTATACTGCCTAACCGTTGTGTCCGTGTTCACCCCTTCAAACTGACTTTACTAAAAAGATGTAATTAATTATGTTTCTTCATTTCCATTACAGCCATCTGTACAACAGTTTCTTTTTGAGTTATCGGATTTTCAGGAAAAAACAATCGCCACAAAATACTTACTCACGAACTCTGCGAGAATATCTCTGCCACTTTTGTACACACTCACTCAGTGCCAAGTAGTCTCTGACGAGAATATGCATGCTGTTTCCATTTCTATGAATCCGCACTCGTATACTGGATATAAACGTTCACCAATAACGGTCTGTCCGAATCCACCCCTACTGTCCGAAGTCACCCCGAGTACAGTACACTGTTTTTTTCAAAATGTATAAAGTATAACTCTGAAAGTATAATAACTACTCAAATATCGAAAAAGCATTTGCAATATCCGCTAACATCAAGCAATAGGAAATCCACAACGAGAAATAAATATCCACCACCCCATTTACATCAATCTATTTTGTGACTACAATTCCTCATTTCGTTGAACGGATGAGCAAATGAAACGTCTGAGAATGATAAAATATGTAAAAGATGCCAAGCTTTACGATCAACAATCGTAAATATTCTACTGGACACAGTATATTTAGCATTTTTACGATAGCATCGTATACTCCATATACAGAAATTACAACAGGCAAATTTTATATATTCATTTCTATGGAGGAACAATAAAAACTGAAGTCTCTATAAATCTCGGCCAACATGTGACAACGAGAAATGTTGGACCACCTTGTTGCTTATTTCTCGAATAAGAAAGACATCGCGACAGACATTTGCGAAATTCGTTATAAGCGGATTCAGCGTTTGATTGTCTCCGAGGAACAAATGGAAATGCAAATACTTTATAGATAACCACATATACAACCAACTTGAACAAAAAAGAATTCAAATGCCTTTTTTTAAACTTTGGCATTCAAAATGTTACTTTCCAAATATCGAATATAACGAGGCCTGTTTTTATCTTTTTTTTCCAAATTTATTGTATCGCCTTCAAAGTACACCCGTTCTGAAATGATACATTTACGCCAACAGATAGTCCAATAATCAAAACATTTTTCAAACGCTTTTTCCGAAATCTACTTCACTTTTCGCCGCGAATTCTGTTTTATGTCTTCTATCGATTCGAAACGGGTACCTCGAGTTGGTAATTTGAGTTTTTGATAAAGAAAAGAGTTGGTCGAAGCCATATCAGGTAATACGTTGGTTGTTCGATGGTATTTATTGAGTTTTTGGTCAGAAATTCTTTCACAATCATAACCTTGTTTATCATAGTGTGAATCCATCAGATCCATGAATCAGAAAACCTAAAACTCACAAAGATAACAAATCTGGTGTTCATAAATACACTCGTCGAAGCATAGAGAAAATTCATATATTTTAGACATTTCGATATTAGGATATCGGAGCGTAAGAGCAGTTTTGACAAACAAAATTCAGATATTCACTATGAAATTCATCTACTAGAAGAAAACCATACTTTCAATAATAATTTTGATATTTTACATAATGAAAATGATAGAACTGAGTGTATTGGAAGCTTGGAAATCAATTATCGAAAAATTTCAGAAATTTACTTCAATTAGAACTAAATTCGTCACCATAACTTATCAATTTCAGTCATTAAATGGAGCAACTCTGTTTGGATTATAGTTTTATTTAGCTAAGTACCTACTATTACCAATATAATATACAGAGCACATGATAATTTTAAATGTACTGTTTATTTTGAAGACGCCACAGTGTGATGAAAGGCGTCAAATGTGACTACACTCGGAGGCAAAATCAGCGGAACACTCGAAAATTTAACCAAATTCGAAGTCCGATATTTTTGCTAATTCTCAACCGATTTAGATGATATTTTCGGCAAGTTATAGACCAACTCTTTTGCTTTGTATAAATTATAAGAGAAAACAAAAAAAATTTGAAAAAAATTTTATACGGAGGCAAAACTAAAAGTGTTTTTTTGTCAAAATTCGTAACACCCTGTGGATTTTCGTGGTCCGAGTTGAAACGTACAATATCATGGTCTGTCAAGACACATCTTCCTACAGTAACGCCCCTCTTGTTTTATGCATTTATCTCTATTTTTACAAGAGATATCCAATTTGAAGCGAAAAGTCACAAATTTCAAGAATTTATTTTTAATCTTGCGTAGGTGCATAACATCGGAGGTTAGCCAAAAAATAAAATCAAAATTAGAGAAGCAGAAATCTAACTAAATAAAAATTTTTGAAATTCACTGGCCAATTTCACGCTCCGGGAGAACTCGAAGTACACTGGAAAAATCGTTGATTTTGCACATTTATTTTTGAATTTTTTATGTGACACTCTATAATAATTATCATTCCTGTCCAAAATTGAGAACAGGTGTGTATCCTGGCGATACACTCGTGAAATGAAATGAACATGTTGAGAAAAACGTTCATGATGACCAACAAAAAAAAACATTTGATTTTAGTAGCGAGTATGACCCCCCGAGCTCTTATTACAGCGCGCATACGATTTCGCATACTCCCAATGATGTTGTCTATCATTTGTTGAGGTATGTTGTCCCACTCTTCCACTAAAGCCAAAGTCAGCTCTTCAACGTTGCCTGGATTCCGTTGTCCAACCCTTCTTCCAAGAATGTCCCAAACGTGTTCGATCAGGTTTAAATCCGGTGACCGCGACGGCCAGTCCATTCGTGTGATCCCAACTTCATTGAGATATTCTATCACTATGCGCGCAGTATGAGGGCGCGCGTTATTGTGCATAAAAAGGAAATTTTCCCCTATGTAAGGAGCAAAAGGCACAACATGGGGCTCCAAGATTTCTGTTATATACCGATGGGCATTAAGTGATCCATTGCCAATAATTTCTGTTCTGTTCGTACTCCCAAGCATATGCCACCCCATATCATAACTGACCCTCCACCGTATTGCTCAGTTCCTGCGAAGTTCGCTTGATTGTACCGTTCCCTCGATGCCTCCATATTCTATCTCTACCATCCACGAAATTCTATCGGCTCTCATCACTAAATAAAACTCGTCTCCACTGATTGATTGTCCATGCTACATGCTCCCTAGCAAACGCCAATCTTGCTACCAGATGGGCTCTATCGAGTCTTGGTGCTCTTGCTTGCGCGTATGATCTCAGACCAACTTCATTTAATCGTCTTCTGACTGTCCTCACACTGACGTTAATGTTATCCACTGCTTGTAAAAGGTTACGTGCCTGAACAGCAGTAAGACGAGGATTTCTTATGGTTTGATTGACGATGAAACGGTCATGTATAGCGCGGGTTGCCCGATTTCTTCCTTGTCCTCGCCTCCTCACGTACAATCCAGTTTTCCTGTAACGTCGGTAGACTCGATGGATAACCGACGTCGAGACACCCAACATGGTACCGACTGAGCGGTAGGTGCGCCCTTCCTCGATCAATGTAACTGCCCTTGCTACTGAGGTTGGTGGTAAATCTCTCATTCTGAATGAAAAATAACGTTTCGAATCGTAAACAGTAAAAGAATCACAAAACACCGCAACCGATCGAATTTGTATCAAATCAAAGAATGGAAAACTCTCATTCTTTAAACAAGTGCAAATGTGGTCATATACAAAAAAACGTGTGTTGTATTTCATATTTGATAAAAAAGGTGTGCACATGTGTAAATGAAAAGTTTTATCAATGGTCCCAGAATTCGGTTGTGTATTTTAATACCTACCGACTGTTATCTCCTATGAATTCCTAATTTTCACCAAATTAACCAAATTGTCATCAATAACTAATGCAATTCGAACATAAAAATCGCAAACGACAATTTCGACACGCCTGAGTGATAATAAGAAAATTCCAAATTGATAGACGAATTTTAATGACAATTTCTTGATTCAATGGAATTTCTCCAAAATGGTGATTTTCCACTTGAAATTAAATATATTTTGCCAAAATAGAGATAAACGCATGAAACAAGAAGGGCGTTACTGTAGGAAGATGTGTCTTGACAGACCGTGATATTGTACGTTTCAACTCGGACCACGAAATTCCACAGGGTGTTACGAATTTTTGACAAAAAAAACACTTTTAGTTTTGCCCCCGTATAAAATTTTTTCAAATTTTTTTGTTTTCTCTTATAATTTCTACAAAGCAGAAGAGTTGATCTATAACTTGCCGAACAAATCATCTAAATCGGTTGAGAATTAGGAAAAATATCGAATTTGGTTAAATTTTCGAGTGTTTCGCTAATTTTGCCTCCGAGTGTATTTATCTGATGAAGCCACAGAATGACTACACGCCTTATAAGTTTGACAATAAAGTAAAAATTCGACCTCAATCAAAACATGACTATTTCATACCCTAATACAATAAATACGTGAATTGCGCCACAAACTGTACATACACAATATTTCGAGAACCTTCGAATACAGCCCAATTCTATTAACTCAAACAAATTTCCTAGCATTGCATAGTGACTAGTTAACGTTTCCAGGTAGAATATTTAAGGTGGCAATGCAAGACATAAATTAGAAAAGAGCCATGTTACAACCCAGGGGGTCTTGACCCCTTCAGAAAAATTTCAGTAAACTGAATACTGTTTTTACAAATGGACACAAAAGATATTACTGCGTTATTGAATCAGGTAAAGGAACGAGGATCTAGTAAAAGTGCATCCAGTATTGAAAGTTAGCTGTAAACCAGATGTCTCATTTATGTAGCTCGTGGTGACATAAAAGATAGAGTACAATAAAAGATAATAATGTATTTATTTTAATTTCTTATTCATTCAAAACGCACAGGTTCTTGTAAAAGTGGGTAAATATTTGTCTAGTTTCTTTGGGTATTTGTTGAGCGTCGGTTAAAAGAATTAGAAAGTGAGAAAATACTAACAGTATGTAGATATTTATATCCTTATAACTTATCTCGATAAGTCAAACAGGCCAGATGAAATTACATTCTAGTTCTGAAAGATAACAATTTTTAATGGTATACAAATTGACGTGGGCGAAAAATTTGGTTAAAATACGCTGCACCAAGAAATGAACGTACTATTCCAATATTTGATTTTGTTTTAGTAGGCAACTAATGATTGATACGTTTTTGTTTGGATATGTCCGGACATACATTCAATCAAATTGGCACAACTGTTTTCAGCAAGTTAGCTTTTGCTTTCAGCGCTGAACAACAGCACCAATCAACAGTATCCCGTTTGTGTGAAGAATTCAAGCGTAAAGGGGTTAGGTTCAGCTACGATCCAAAGTAAGGAACACCAAAAACCGTGGTTACTGACCACGAGGTCAAAAGTTTCAGTCATCAGAAGAAGCTGTTGCCTACCACAAGGCCATTTTGGATGTAGCAGCAAGCGATTGAAATTACTGCTTTCAGAACTGTATTAATCTTCGCAAAAACCCATGATGTCTTTAAAAGCTCCCAATCGTTTCATATTAAATCTACAATTATGAATTGATTATGTAAAAATCTGTTTGAATTTGGTTCAACTGTGTTCTATACTGACGAGGAGTTTGAACGCGATCTGTCATTCACTTTGTTAACAGTGCTCGATTTTGTCAGTTATCACAAGTGTGTTTTGCGATTTTTACAAAGGATGAAAATATCGAACAAAAATTTGTCTCAAATGTAGTTGCAAATGGAATTTCGTCTGCGGAATAGCTAAAACAAATAGCTCTATAAAAAAATTTTTTTTATTGTTGCCCTGGATATTATCGCAAATTTTTATGTTTTCAAGTGCCCAGATTACGAATATATTCATGAAAGTTCTCAATGTGCTCGTATTTTCATGATTTTTGCATTTCTTATATTTTGAACAATTATAAGCTTGTTAGAAATAAAATTTAATTTTCCAGTCATGATTAGGCTTCTGCGCAACTTTTTCGCGCATACAAACATCACCTGATCCCCACTCTCAGACCCCTTGCTCCACAGAACAGCTGAGATCTCAGTTATTTGACAATATTGAAGTACATATACACGTAAATCTGGATAAAGTGTCATGGATTAATATTTTGTTTCAATTACTGAATGTCCATTCTTATATATTTCTCTTAAAATATGAGTTCGTCACGAAGAAAGTGTAAATATTGTAGTGATTTATTTTGTTATATTTGCGGTGTTTATATACCAAAAAACAAAAAGAAATATCACAGACTTTGTCAAGGAGACTTATGTTGAATATTTTGGTTTCAAAATGGACAAATTAGGTAAACCATGGGTTCCTAATAAAGTTTGTAAGTCCTGTGTTGAGTCTTTACGGTTGTGGAAAAAAGGTGAACGTTCTGGATTAGACTTTGGTATTCCTATGATCTGGATGGAGCCTACGAATCATTTAGATGATTGTTACTTTTGCGTAGTAGATGTTAAAGGTTTTAATCGAAATCAAACGTGGAGATACCCAGACTTACAGTCTACGAAATGTCCGGTTCTACACAGTGAAAATCTCCCTCGGCCATATACATTTCAAAAGTAATTCGCATGCCCTCAGAAACAATGATGTTACCAAATTCACAGAAATCGGGACCATCTACTAGTGGAAGTGAATGGGAAGGTGAAACATCTACGCCAAAGTTATTTTCTCAAAATGAACTCAGTGATTTAATACGTGATCTCAATTTATCAAAACAAGGATCAGAACTGTTAGCCTCAAGATTGAAAGAAACAAATTTATTGGCACCAACAGTAACAATTACAACATACAGAACGCGAGAAAAGGAGTTATTACAATTTTTTAGTGAAAATGAAGGATTAGTGTATTGTAATGATATCGCGAAGCTGCTTATAGACATGGGTTTAAAAGAGTACAAATCTACTGAATGGCGCCTTTTTATTGATAGTTGCAAAAGAAGTTTAAAATGCGTCTTATTGCACAATGGAAATAAATTTGCATCAATTCCAATTGCCCATTCAACGAAACTCAAAGAAGAATATGAAAATGTAAAATTAGTTTTAGAGAAAATTAAATACTCTGAGCATCAAAGGCCGATCTGTGTGGATTTAAAAATGGTTAATTTTTTACTTGGCCAACAAAGTGGATATACAAAATACCCTTGCTTTATTTGTATGTGGGATAGTAGAGCAAAGCAACTTCATTGGGAACAAGATGTTTGGCCTGTAAGAAATTCTTTAACTGTCGGTAAAGCCAACGTAATAAGGAGCCGCTGGTGAGCAGAGACAAAATCATACTTCCACCATTACATTTTAAGTTAGGTATGATTAAGCAATTTGTAAAAGCGTTGAACAAAGACGGAAATTGTTTTAATTACATTTGCAGAAAATTTCCGAAGCTTAGTATGGAAAAATTGAAAGGTGGAATATTTGATGGTCCTCAAATACGGCAATTGATGAAAGACTCAGATTTTATCAAAGTTATGACTGTTCCGGAAAGTAAAGCTTGGAAAAGTTTTGTGTTGGTTGTCGAAAATTTCCTAGGTAACCATAAAGCAGCAAATTATGAAGAAATTGTGCAAAATATGCTGACAAACTTTCAGACTTTAGGAGCAAATATGAATATTAAGTTACACTATCTCCGCAATCATCTAGATCCGGATAATTTAGGAAATTATAGTGAGGAACAGGGAGAGCGGTTTCATCAAGATCTAAAAGTGATGGAAGAAAGGTATCAAGGTCGATGGGATTGTCACATGATGGCAGATTACTGCTGGTCTTTGAAAAGAGATTGTCCCCTGAAAAATTATAGAAGAAAAGCTCATAAGAGGCGTTTTATGGAAATATGAAATATATTTTCGACATTTTCCTCTTTATTTACTTCGATGTATCCGAATTTCTCAAAACATAACTGACATTATAAATATATCTGTTATTTTGTTTCTTGTTTTACGATTTTGTTATGTCAAATGAAAATAAAGATTTAAAAAAAATCAGAGCAAATCCTACAAAATCATTGATAGTTTCACGAATTGTGTGCATAAATAGACCCAAAATCATTTTCATATCTAGGGCAACAAAACCATTGTAGACCAGTGCAATAAACTGTCTGTGTCTGACGAATCAATTCGTACCATTTCAAACGATTGTTTGGGCATGAAACGCGTTGCCGCTCGACTTGTACGAAAAGACCTGAATTTTCTTTAAAAATTGAAACGCGTGAATATCCCTGAAGATATTCTAGAACAAGTCCCCACATAAATAAAACACATTGTAACTAGTGATGAGACAAGGGTTTATGAATTGTCGATCAAAAGTCCAAAGAGGGAAGTCTGCATGGACGAGCTAATGACCCTGTCTAGAGGCAGGCTTGTATTTTGGCAATACATAATGTCAAAACTCTACATTTTGGCGGACAATACCGGTTTTCTGTATCGACTCATTATACAGTGTATCCCAAGTTGAGTGGCCTTTTAGACGTTTACGGTTTTGATTTGTTCGTTTAAACATTATTACATATTTGAGTAGTTCACAAAAAAAGAATAGAAGTTACAGCTCAAAAAGAAATAACCGAAAAACTTCCAAAGCTCACTTCGTTTTTGACGGGTAAAGGAACAAATAAGCCGAGGAATTATTCATTTTCATCACCACAAGATAAAGGTATCTCTGAATGTCACCAGGAAAAAGAGGTTACGTGTGACGAAAATGACAAACACACATGAGATGTTAAACCATCGACTTCAAGATTCAAGCTACTGTGAATTAATAACTGCAAGTTTAGAGAATGTATATGTGTCTCCTGACCCTGGTACTTACTGTGACGACAATTTACCGGAAGAAGTCCATGATATTTGGATTCGAAAAGGGCCAGAGTTTTTCCAAAATATAAATAGTGATTTCTCCGTAACTTCTACAAGTTTTTCAGATTGAAATTGTAAAACGAAAACTAGATACTTGACTGAAAATATTTTTATTCGTAGATTGACGAATGGCTTTTTATTCACTAGGAAATAAATCAGTATACTGTTATTGCTGCCATGTGTTTAATCTTAGTTGGAGCTTACACATTTTATAAATCACCTCTAGAGCTAAGCAGATGACCTACCCAGTTTCCAAGTCATTCTTCAATTGTGAGCTACAAGTTGGTTCAAAATTTATACCACTTATATAAGGTCTCTCCTGGAATGGTTTGAAGGGTGACGCGGAACTTCTCGAGGGTGTGCAGCGATGGGCAACGCGTATTCCATATGGGCGCTTGCGTCCGAGTTACAGTGACCGTCTTGAGATAATCAATTTAACTTCGTTCGCGGACAGACGTGAGAGAGGCGACCTTAGAAGTACATATCGAACCCTATGGCCTGTTTGGGATTGACTTATCATGTATGTTCATTCGCAATGAGAATAATCTGCGAGGACACAACTACAACCTGAAGAAAGAAAACTTTGAGACAAAGTGTAGACAGCACTCTTTGTCGAACAGAGTTTTCCAGAGTTGGAATGGACTGCCGAATGAAAATGTGAATGCTCCTGGTGTGAATCAATTCAAGAACAATTTTGACGCCTGGAAGAAAAACGTTGTGAGCGAAAGTTTCGATTGGCGAAGCCAAACCGATTTCAGTTTGAGTGTCTGAGGTTGATATGTTTGATATGTGTAGTGTTTTGCTTGAATTTTTTTCTTCCCATTTGTTATTCTTCTTCACTTTCAATGTTTTCTTCTGTTAATCTGTATAATATGAATGACATCAAATAATATGCTTCGAACAAGAAGTAATTGGACGATCTGCTGAAAACTGTCAGTAAGATCTCGGCAGATGTTCATATGAAATTCGGGATTGAAAAATGTATGACCCTGAACATTCAAAGAGGGAAAGTCATAGATGGTGGAACACAACTTCCAAACGGTGATATTATACAGTGCATGAGGGGTGGCGATACATACAAACATCTAAGATACCAACAAGCCAGATTTCTAGACCAAAAACAATCAAAGGAGAAGATTCGTTCAGAATACAGTCAGCATCTGAAGACTGTGCTGAAATCAATGTTGAATTCGGGGAATCTAGCCAAGGCAATTAACACCTACGCCATTCCAGTGTTGCTTTACTCATTTGGAATAACCAGATGGACTAAGACAGAACTGGATGATATTCAAAGGAAGACCTGAACGATGCTGACAAAGTACAACAATCATCATCCATAATCGTTTGTGATACGAACAACTTTGAAGCGGAAAGAAGGAGGACGTGGATTAATAGATGTTATCAATTTACACATCGAACAGATAAAAAATCTCAGAGAATTCTTCTCTGCAAAAGCCTTCACTTCTGACCTCCATAGAGTGGTATTATTGGCTGATAAGGATATACACCTCTAAATCTGGCTACCAGAGATGACCTGCTGAATCTACCGTTCCTATCAGATACTGAAAAACAAGAGCAATGGTCAAGAAGGGAATTGCATGGACGACATCGCCATGAGATTAGTCAACCACACATCGACAAAGAAGTCTCCAACAAATGGTTGATGAAAGGAGAATTATTCGAGGAAACAAAAGGATTCCGTATGACCAAGTGATCGCTACAAACAACTACAACAATTTCATTACTAAGGACGGAACATTACAAACAGATAAGTGCAGAAAATGCCATATAAGATCGGAGATTATACAGCATATTACGTCCGGCTGCGAACAACTGGCCAATACGGACTATCTTCACAGGCATAATTAAGTGTGCTTCATTATCCATCAGAAACTTGCACACAAGTACGAACTTTTGAATACCTTCCAGCCATACTACAAGTATCAATTGGCGCCCGTATTGGAAAATGACTCTATCAGATTATACTACGATAGGCCTGTTATCACTGACAGAATGATGATGAATAATAGGCTGGACATAGTGGTGTTATGATAAGAGAGCTAGAAAAGCAACGCTGGTGGATGTCACCATACCGAATAATAACAACGGGCTGAAACAAGTTCCAGGAGAAGAAAACCAAATACACAGACCTTGCTATTGAGATCAAGCAGATGTGGCTCCTCGATAATATAGACATTGTTCCTGTCATCGTTTCCTCGACTAGGTTAATACCCAAAAGTTTGCATGATAGCCTTAAGAAATTAGAATTGCATAAGAATACCTATATAGAAATGCAAAAAGTCGTAATTCTTAATACATGTAGGATATTTAGGAAAATTATGTCAAGTATATTGTAATCGAGCCTATTCCCTTTGATTGCTGAATCTGGGAAAGGTAAATTATATCCAGCTAACAGCTGAGATAGTGCAATTAGTCCACGATAATAATAATAATAATCGAATCTGGTGAGCTGACCAACAAATGCAAAGAATTTCTAGAATTTTATCATGAAGACATTAATGCAGATGAGATCAAAACAGAATGTTTTCATTTAAGCCAGTATTTAAAAAACATAGCAAAGCAATCAGCGGAAGTAAATATCTCAACCTTATATAACCTCATAAATGAAGATAAATTGGAAGAAACTTTTCCAAACGTAGAAAGTGTTTCAAGAATATTCCTTTGCCTAATTATTACCAATTGTAGTGGTGAGCAGTCATTTTCGCAGCAAGAGAATAAAAAATGAATTGCCAACTACAATGCTACAAGAAAGACTGAGTAATTTGTCAATTATGTGCATTGAAAGTGATATCTTTCAAGAAATTGACTTTAAGGATAAGAAGATTTTCCTCAACTGAAATCCCGAAAGAAACCCTTATCGTAATCGTAACCAAATAATAAGCAGCATCCTTATATAATTAATGACATAAACACCTCAAAAAAGTCTTGGGAACACTTCTGAATATCGATATATCGTATCCAGAACGATCAATATGGATGATTTTCTTAAGAAATGAACACCTGCATCAATTTCTCACCAAATCATGAAGAGTTCCGCAACAGATTTCAGTTTTTTTTAAAAACTAAAAATGCTGCAGATGCGACGCTGCTTTATAATCATTCCATGTATTCAGTGTTTGAAATCAGTTAGTTGGCACTTTGTTTCTGTTTTAAGCACAAATAAAAGATTCAAGTTTTGTGATTCGACCATGGAAAGACGACATTTGACTAGAGAAGAGATGTTACGAGCCGTTGGAATGCTCCAAGCTGGGAGCTCACACTGGGAAGTATCCAGGGCTCTGGGAAGTAACCCAAGTGTCATAAACCGTTTATGGTCGCGTTTCAATGAAACATGTAGCGTAAAAGAACGCCATACAGGTCGTTTCAGGATTATTACAGTCGCCCAAGACCGATTTTTGGTTTTACAAGCCAGAAGAGATCGTACTACCACAGCATCTCAATTAGCTCAAGAGCTATTACGAGTTCATAATGTACAAATTTCCGACCAAACTGTGAGAAATCGACTGCACGAAGGTCAACTCCACTCCAGACGTCCTTTAAGAATTCCACAACTGACCCATGGAAATCGCGCTGCTCGTTTAGCTTGGTGCCAAGAACACTTAAACTGGGATCACGAGAGGTGGGTCACAGTTCTCTTCAGTGATGAATCTAGATTTATTTATTATCTCGATTCGGGAAGAATTCGAATATGGAGGGAATCTGGAAAGCAAAACCGTCTCCAGCATGCTCGAGAAGTTGTTAGACAAGTAGGCCGATCAGTGATGTTTTGGGGAGGTGTACGCCTTGGTGGAAGAACTGACCTCGTTTTCATACAGAACAACCTCACGGGAAATTCTTACGCAAATGAGATAGTTTTACCTGTAGTGGTACTTTATCTCCAAACAATGGGTCAAAATCCACTCTTTCAACAAGATAATGCCCCTCCTCATCGTGCAAGAGTTGTCTTGAAGGTTCTTGAAGAGAATGATATCGATCTTTTACCGTGGCCATTCTGCTCCCCAGATCTGAATCCTATCGAGCATTTGTGGCACACCCTACAAAAAATCTCCTGCGTCAAAACGTCTTCCATCATGAACAGGAGCTTCGATTAGCAGTTCAGGGGGCTTGGAATGACCAAATGTAATAGACAATTTAATATTGAGCATGCCACGACGATGCCGAAGTGTCATTAATAACAGAGGTGGACCTTCTGGGTACTGAAAAATATAAGTGCTTCCATATCGTTTCAAAAATAGTGGTTCAGGATTTTTTTTTGTGTTTTACCAAATTTCGTCATTTTCCAATTTCAAAATTTCTTCTATAATAGGTGCTTTGGAGAAGTCAATTATCATTTTATTTTCTTGAGAATACATTATATACAATACATCCTAACAAAAACTGAAAGATTTCTATAAATTCGAATCATCAAATTCATATTTTAAAGATATTGGTGAGTGTTCCTAGACTTTTTGAGGTGTTTATTATATCATACTGTATTTGATTTGATTACCTATAATAAATGGTTATAATTAGTAAGAAATGGTAATATAATTTGCTTTTTTTACTTTCCAAAAGAGCCCAAAATCTAGTGTGTCCAGGGCCTCAGCCTACTTTAAGACGGGGCAGGTTACCGCATATTTAAATGAGATAAAAACACAAAGTTTAACTTTAATCCACACTTTATTTGAAAAAATTCGACGACGTTTCGCTGACACAGCAGCTTTATCAAGAATGAAAAATAGAATGAAGAGTATGGTATTATAAACAAATCGTAGAACAAGTTGGATGAATAATAGGAAAAACCACACCGAGCCATTGTACAGTTAGTATGAAAGGTAATAAAACTAATTAAACAAGTTAAGTAGGGTGAGTAATTCAAATCTACCTGTTCATTCAAAAGCTTGTCCGAATGTTTGTATCTATTTATTTCTAATGCTTCTAGGAGATCTAATTTTGAACTTTTGATTCTATATGTAATATGTCAAAGTTTTTATTGAATGAATGGTTTTCTTTTATTAGGTGGTTTGAATAATTTGAATCAGATTTATTTTTATCGAAGCTACGTTTATGTTCAGATGTTCTTATGCCAAAACTCCTATAGGTCCTACCGATATAAATTTTATCACAAGAACCGCAATTGAGTTTATAGATTCCTGATTTACTTGATTTTTCAACACGAGATTTATTATTTTAATATGTTTACCTAAGTTATTAGAAGTTTTAAAAGCTATATTAAGATTTTGTTTGACGAGAAAGGATTTAATATTTGTACTTGCAGAACCGCAGAATGTTAAACTGTTGAATATTTTATAGTCTTTATGAATAGGATATACTTCACTTATTGCTTTCTGATAGAGTTTTTACGAATGATTAGATCTATCATATCCGGATTATAAGAATTATTAATGGCTATCTGTTTGATGATGTTTAACTCTTTATTATAATCTTCTACTGATAAAGGTAAATTGAGTAACCGATGTACCATGCTGTTTAAAGCTGCAACTTTGTGTTGAATTGGATGTAATGAGTAGTTATGTATAATTATATCAGTATGTGTTGGTTTACGAAAGACCGAAAAACATGATTATTACCGCATATTTATTTTGATGAATCTTGAGGAAGGCAAAACTTCTCTATGGATTAATGATTTTCGGTGATTTTATGCTTGTCTAAACATCAATTCAGACTGAAGAAGATACCATAATAAAATTAACACACTATTAAAACAGTTGCAACAAAATGTACATCCAATTGTTCGAAGGAGGCACAACACTGTAACCAACAATTCCGTAACTCCTCCTCTGAGGAACAATTACGCCAATCGTGATGAAGCTGGCAGACAATGTAATATATTACAAAATTGCTTCAATTATATGTTTATCCTGGAAATGGATGATACAGCTTCTTATTAATTCTGTGTTTACGACTGTTTGTGGGATTGGTTGTGGTTACATGATATATGCGCATTAATTTGCTAATTTATCCTTCGTAATGTTAGGCATTAAAATAAACGTACCCACTCATTTTATGCATTTGTACGACCTGGTTAGTTGAACAACGAGTGAAGAGATTAAACGTTCAGCGATTTCGACATAATTAAACGTATTATGTCATTCCCGTTTGAAAAGGCCAATACGATAATGATAATAAAGGAAACTTGCGCTACAATTTCGCGCGCGATCAACGGGGAGCCCCTCGAAACCTTAATTTTGTTTCTATTTCATTCATCATCAATCTCATAACTTCTGGTTATTTAAATTCCAAAACAATTAGTAGATTGTTTCAAATAAGTTATACAGGGTGGGGCGTACTGGAAGGACGTTTTTGAAATGAGAATAACTCAGTAGAACATTTTTAATCACGTAAAATTAAAGCTTAAATGTTACCATTTAGTGTATAAAAAGTGAAAAGTATCATATTCTGAAGATGGCATCAAGTAGATGACGTACGTCTTCCGCAATGCATTGCTGTAGTCGATTCTCAAAATTCTGCATCACCCGATCTGAAGAATCGGTGTCGTTTGCCCTAACTTCTCTTGTGATGGCTCCTTTCAACTAGACCTTAGCCTTTAGGTTTCACAACAAACAATAATCACAAGCAATGCGATCTGGGAAACGAGGGAGTCACACACACATCACTGAAACGACATATTACATGACCAGGAAAAATGGGACACACAACTTCCATTGAGGCTCTGGCTGTATGTGCCGTGGCACCATCCTGTTGGAACGGTTATCCTTCTCTCATCCTTGAAAAACTATGATCCAATCAACCCAAGGCGGCTCATAGCGCACCAAATGGTGACTTTCTCACTGTGAAGTGGGATTGATGCAGTTCGTGGGTTTTTCTGCTGACTCGCTCAAATAAAAATGATCCTTTATCATTATCACTGGTACATTTTCATCAACGATAATCATTTGCATTCTCTCGGCAACTGCTGGCGTTGTGCAAAATCTCCTTCATTCAGCTGCTGGACAACCATGAGCTTATAGGGATGAAAGCGAAGATCTTGGTGTGAAATTCTGCGAACAGTTCTACTACTCATTTGAAGAGCTGAAGCTCGTTTTCGGACGGAGCGCCCTGGGCTTTGAATTACAACTTGTTCCACTCTTTCAACGGAAGCTGGTGTTCTTACACTTCAGGGATGAGCTTGAGGTTTCGGATTTATTGCAGATGCAGTCGTTCTTATATTCTGTACTTATCGGATGATTGCGTCACGTTTCGGAATTGAAGCGTTAGGACCAATGTAGATAAATACTTTTCAACTGCGAACGCACGTCCATATAACTTTTGTTAACTAAATGGTAACTCCCCCTGAGTCAAATGACCTCATCCGCTCCCCTCTATCTACTCGCCGTTACGTGTACTACCCGTTCCAAAAACGCCTTTCCATTACGCCCCACTCTGTATCTTGCATTTTAATTCGTATCTGCCACAGTTTTTTTTGTGAAATATTAACCAATTTTATTTGTTTGATGAAAAAATGTGCAGGAAGTGCAGAGAATGGCCTTCTTCAGCCATTACACATGAGTCTAGACGCCGAAACATAGATCTTCGTATCCGATTGAATATCTCAGAAGTATCTTGAATGACTCTACAAGAAAATATAATGCGGTTTCTTAAGTTTTCTACTTCTTGTACAGAAATCCTGTAAACCAACGTTTTCGAATATCTCCAAGTCCCTAAGTAGAAAGGTGAAGGAGCTGGCCAAAATTGGCATCCACCTCGGCGTATCAAGCGATCTGCATATGTGTCTTTCCTATGTTGACATTGCTCTTATACTAAAAAGAGCAGGAACATCATCGTGCTAGTACCAAATTCCCGCCCCGCCCTTACAAGGAGTAAGATCAAGTAGATCCAGAAATTTACGTTGTTGTCTAACCACATCTAGCATCCAAAGTGAAAATGCAAAACATTTCTCCTTTGTGTTCATACTTGAGTGATCGACAACAAATTGTTTCTTTCGACTGCTGTTATTCCGAAATATTGTTAATTAACATGGGTGTCCCCCAAGGATCGGTGTAAGGTTCGTTATTATTCCTTATTTATATAAACCTTCCACATTGTTCATCTGAAGTATATTTTTTGATTTTTGCCGATACGGCACGAAAAACTTGTCCTGACCTCAAGACCTTGAGTGACTCTGTTGGACCGACTAAGGAAACTTTAAATGATTGGTTGCTAGCCAACAAACTATCTCTGAGCCATGCAAAAACTCTGATCGAGTTATTTTTTTCAGATCTCTTGAAGGTGTCGATTCTAGTGAGACTAATTTTTTCGGTGTAACACTGGATGCTTCACTGCTTTGGCAAACCCACGCATATCAGGTGGTTTCTTCAGCATCGAGTGATGTATACGCACTCCATAATTTGCAAAACTCAGTTTCCAAATCGACTCTCCTAGCTGCTTACGCCATCTTAGTTTAGGGCCATTCTGCTTCGCTCCAGCGGGCACTTAGGTTGCAGAGGAGAGGTATTAAAGTGCTTGCTCGTTTAGGTTACCGTGACTGCAGGGATTCTGTTTCAGAAGATTGAGGGTACTCACTGTTCCGTCATTGTTTATATCTGAATGCTTATTGTATGCTAAGTCTAATATGGGAAGTTATGAACAAAGAAGCGGTTTACACTCATTCAATACTAGACCGAGCTATAACTATCACGTTCCTTTTCATCGCCCCAGAAGAACAAGGAGTGGATTGACTTACTGGGGTCCAACATTTTTCAAGCATCCCCAAAAGGTAAGAAGGTTTCCTCATAAATCATTCTTCAAACCTATTTTGAAAAATATCTAATAACTAAGTGTTTCTATTCAGTTGGTGATTATATGGAAAATGTTTTCTCGAATCTTGGCGATTGATTGTTATAGTTGTGTAAGCAAATTTTATTTCGTTCTGTATCTCTGAGATTTATTGCAGTTATTTGTAGTTGTTGAATTCAAAATTGTTGGTTGCCTTATTGTCATTCTGTGATTGGATTTTAAAATTAATTTTAGTAATGTTCATCGTGATCCTATTGAGTCTTCACACTGTCCCGTGTAAACATCTCTTGAAATAAATTAGTTTCATTTTGTAATTTCAGCGAGCTGTATACAGGGTGTTTCCGAATAAGATGTCATAAATGAAGGATGCGAATCCTGAATGATTTGAGCAAGAAAGTTCGAAGAACCAATGGTCAAAAATGCTTCGTTGCCGAGATACAGGGTGTTAAAGTTGAAAAAATTTTCGATTTTCTCTCGATAAAACCTAGACTTCTCAAGATTTCGGGCTCAAATTTTCCACATGAGCTATTAAACACAATCTGAATCACCAGGTGAGGCCAAATTTTGGAACAGTATACAGGGTGATACTTTTCATGGGCCATGTTCCATTTTTACCCTCGGAACTTTTTTGGTACGCCACTGGCACTAACAAAAATAAAATCGAATAGACCATTCAATTTGAAATTTTTTAACTCATGCATTTTGATCGTAACTATCACCGTTTCTGAGATATTAATTATTGAAAATAATCCAATAGTTTTCCCATATCGAAGCCATGGAGATATTATCTTAATAACTGATGCAATTTTTCAGGAATTGAGCTAAAATTTACATAAGATATCTCCTTATTGTATGTTTATAACAAAATGAGGCAAAAATTCTGACAGTATACAGGGTGTTATTTTTTCACGTGCATTTTCCTCTTTTGTCCCCTGAACTTTTTGTGATGCGCTACTGGTATATTCTGAAAACAGAATCAAACAGATTATTCAATGCGAAAACTTTTCTGTTCCTTGTATTTTTCCGTATCTGCCACCATTTTCGAGATATTAATCAAGAAAAGTAATCGTATAGTCCTTCCGTATTGAAAGCTTAAAGATATTTTCCATGTTTTTTCGGCAATTTGTGAAGACCTTGAGCTCGAATTTCAAACGAAGTTCACATTTTAAGATCTGCACCACTAGATTGGTAGGATTTATGAGAAAGTATAAAGGGTGATATCATTTCCCTGATCATTGAATTCGAAATCAAAAATGTGTTTTATTGAGTGTATAAATCGGAAGTAAAAGAATAAACAACATAAATAATCGCGAATGATTTCAATAACAAAAACTCATAATGATGAAAACAAAAATTGAACAAACAGAACAAATCAAAGAAGATGTTGAAAATGTCCTCCACCTGAAAGAATACATGCTTCTGCTCGTCTCCGCATATTAGTGCGCACCCTCTGAAATATTCCTGGGGTATTTCTGATGACGTCACATGATGCTGTAATTCAATTCCTCAATTCTTCAAGTGTATTCACGGGAGAGCTATAAACCAAAGTTTTCAGATGTCCCCAAAGAAAAAAATCCAAACTGTTTAAATCTGGCGACCTTGGATGCCAAGCTTCTGGTCCACCACGGCCTATCCAGCGGTTATTGAATGTCATATTCAGATATTCTCTAGCTTCCATGCTGCGGTAGTGCTCCGTCATGCATAAACCACATTCTATTTCTAGTTTGCAGCGGCACATCTTCTAGCAACACAGGTAAAATCTCTTCTAGAAAGTGGCGATATAAGGCTCCATTCAGCCTGTCTGGCAAAAAAAATGGCCCGATCAGGAAATCCCCAATTATTCCAACCCAGACATTAACCGAAAATTGTTCTTGATGGTGACATTCCTCAATCATATGGGGATTTTCTTCAGTCCAATAGTGATTGTTATGAAAGTTCCTGATTGCATTTCTCGAGAAGGACGCCTCATCTGTGAAGATGATTTCGCTATCGAAAAGGGATTATGAGCAATGTTATGAAGGAACCATCGGCAGAAATTGAGTCGCAGAGGAAAATCGCGGGGTAGTAGAGCTTGAACGCGTTGAATATGGTATGGGTGAAGCAAGAAATCATGGAGAATTTTCCAAATGAGATATTCAACTCTCTTCCAATTTTTCTTGTACTCAGCTGAGGATCCTCATCTATACAATTTAGGACTGCCTCTTCGATTTCCGGGGTCCTTATTGTCCGATTTGCCCCTTTCAAGTCATGATTCGGTTTGAATGTACCCCGTTCTCTCAATCTTCTGTGGATGTCAGAAAACGTACGCCTATAAGAAATGATTCGATTAGGGAAGCGTTCTTGATACAAACGCCTTGCGTGCACTGCGTTTCCTTCAGCCACACCGTACATGAAATGTATATCGGCCATTTCTGCATTAGTGAAAACCATTTCAAAGATTATTGGTTACTACTTACAGCTGTTTCAAATGTAGGCACAACAAACTGGATGACAAAACTTACAATCATTGAAGTGTCAAGTTTTTTTCTATGATTTCATTTGCGAAATTGTATCAGAGCCTACTAAGCCTTTTGAAATCACCAACGTGTTCTGATATGAGGAAGACACGATAAATTCTGATGATTTTCAATTCAAAACGGTGAAAGACATGAGGATCAAGATGAGCACAAAATTATCCGAATTGAATGAAAAATCCGTTTCTGATTACGAAAAACGTCAGTTATGCACCGAAAAAAAATATACGAAGGCAAAGGGTAGCCTGTTCGGGCGTTGTTGATTAATTTTTCGAAAATGGTGGCAGATACGGAAAAATACAAGGAACAGAAAAGTTTTCGCATTGAATAATCTGTTTGATTCTGTTTTCAGAATATACCAGTAGCGCACCACAAAAAGTTCAGAGGACAAAAGAGGAAAATGCACGTGAAAAAATAACACCCTGTATACTGTCAGGAATTTTTGCCTCATTTTGTTATAAACATACAATAAGGAGATATCTTATGTAAATTTTAGCTCAATTCCTGAAAAATTGCATCAGTTATTAAGATAATATCTCCATGGCTTCGATATGGGAAAACTATTGGATTATTTTCAATAATTAATATCTCAGAAACGGTGATAGTTACGATCAAAATGCAAGAGTTAAAAAAATTCAAATTGAATGGTCTATTCGATTTTATTTTTGTTAGTGCCAGTGGCGTACCAAAAAAAGTTCCGAGGGTAAAATGGAACATGGCCCATGAAAAGTATCACCCTGTATACTGTTCCAAAATTTGGCCTCACCTGGTGATTCAGATTGTGTTTAATAGCTCATGCGGAAAATTTGAGCCCAAAATCTTGAGAAGTCTAGGTTTTATCGAGAGAAAATCGAAAAATTTTCTCAACTTTAACACCCTGTATCTCGGCAACGAAGCATTTTTTGACCATTGGTTCTTCGAACTTTCTTGCTCAAATCATTCAGGGATTCGCATCCTTCATTTATGACATCTTATTCGAAACACCCTGTATATTAATTTTCTTGACTGGTGTAAATATTCTTATGTATGAGCATCAATAAACGTAAATCTTAATCCAAATATAAATCACATTTATGAAAACTTTTCGTCATAAAATGGCTTGAGGTATCACCTCCTGAAATTTTTTACACTTACTTATTTACACCTCGTACTTTCAAGGAAATGCAGATTTATCAAGAAGCTTTAGATTCTGATGGTGTATTTTTGATTAGACGATCATGAAATTGGTATCTGATGATTTAGTCATTTGCATAATTTATGTAGCTATCCAAGAAAGATTCATAGCCAAGCTTGACCAGTCCTCCTATTATTTCGCACTTTACGACCCAACTTATAAAGGCATCTTCATTTTACAGGTGACATCCATTGCCATTACATAATGAAATGTTGTTCACCTTCATTATCCTCATAGTAAGAACATACTCCTTTCCATTCTGAATCAATCAGAAGATCAAAGTGGCCATCGTTTCGTGGAAAGCTTCATAGGAATGCAGAGAACAAACAATGCGACCGCCATATTGTTTAAACAGCGCGTCGGCTGTATCCCGGCCAACTAGCTTCCAAACCGCTAAAAGTGTTTGTCTAGGCATTCATAATGTTGGACGAGGACTGCCGGTCAGAATGTCGTCTTCTCGGAAATGCACTTCTCTTTTCACCCCGTCAGCCGACCGACTTCGCATTTGTTTGTATACAAACTTGTCTTATTAATTAGTAGGTTCAATAATCTCGACAACTTGTGTGTGTGAGTGTGTGTGGTTGCTGTCGAAAAAAGATACAAAGGCGGGAACATTTTTATTTCCTGGCGTCTGTTGAGTCCAAACCACAGGAATTATTCAATAAGTATTCTTACCCTTTTCGTTTTTGGAACTCTAGCTGAGTTTGTTTTGCGAGTTATTGTACACCAGAACCTCCAAATAAACAATTGCCGCGCTCACTCGCAAAAATAGTAGAATATAGTCGAATTTACACCTAAAAAGTTAAGGGACACATACTCACACCAACCTGAAAGAACTTTCACACTCACTATCACTTATCTCATCTTCATTTGAACAATTTTGTGTGCCTCTTGCTTTGAAACAACTATGGTAACTGCCATTCGTAAGAAATGCAATAAACTGGTAAGTTTTGGATTTAGGAATGATCTTAATAGCAGGATTAGAGATTATATGGTAAACAGATCGGTAAGGCAAGCGTTCTCATCGGAGGGGCCGGTAATAAGTGATGTGCCTCAGGGATCCGTTCTGGAAGGCTATCTCTGTTGGTCTTTAGATTTTGGATACACCAATTCTATTGCCTTGAGTTTCCGTTCTTGTTGAGAAAATTATAATATTTGTATTGTAACGATTAGTAAGAGTTATTTGTTCAGATATTTATTTATCTACCACAGAAGGAATACAAAGAGGTTTAACACCTAAACAGTATTGAAGCTTTCAATTTTCTTTTGATTGACAATTCGTTATCGAAAAATAAATCGATTCCTACGTCACTGAATTACAAGATGAAATCATACGGTACATAGGGCTATTTAGTGTGCTGTACGAGCTTTTTGTTGGTAGATCAAATGGATTATGGTGTCGGAGGGATCTTGAATATAAAAATAAAAGGTCTCAAGATTGCTTTTACAATCCAAATGGCCAGTAACAAGTCTTCTTAGTACTAGAATCAGCATTCCAAAATGTTGTGACTTAAGTGATTATTTGTATGACTAACAGCAAGTCTGAAATTACATTCATAGCCCAGAAATCGTAGGAATCTTTTTTGAACCTTTTCAAGGCTCTCAATGTAAATACTGTATTAAGGATTCCCAACAGGCCTATCGAAGTTCAACTTCGAAAGTATGTAGGCATTGTATGAAGGGATTGAGGATAGGAAACCCAACATTCTGCTACTAGAATTAATAAAGCAGTCGACTTGACTACTAAATAAGAGTTTTATATCGAACATGATTCCTAGGTCATTGATTGAGTTGTTTCTGGATAGCTTAGTTTTGTTCAATACGTATTTATGCCTGACAATGCTCCTACCACTAGAGAAAAACATAGTTCGACACTTAGACAGATTCAAAAAGAGACCATTTCTTTCACAGAACTGCTAGAGAGTCAAACAATCATTTTTCTTATTTTCATTAATATAGGATCGTCGGCGAAAAATCAAATTTTACAATTTTTGAAACATTTACTAGTATTATTGATTTATATATTGAATAACAGTTGTCCCAAAAGCGAGCCCTGATGTACGCCAGAGATAGAATAAGGGGCCTCAGATTCATACCCGTTAACAGTAACATACTGCCTCTCCCCTCCAGGTACGACCCAAATTAGCGCACTATTGTGTCACACATACCCAGTACAGCAATGGAATGAACAAGAAAATCTAGAAAGAGCTTTTCGAAAGCCTTACTGAAGTCAGTGAAAACAACATCTACCTGCAAATGCTGGTCGAATCCTTCTTGAAGAAATTCGACGAAATTTATTAAATTGGTTCAATAGATCGACACTTATACAGGGTGCTTCAACGAAAACTAAACAGAGACTATATCTACCTAGATATTCGTTTCTGATCAAAACGCAAAAACAGGTCAATATTTGTTTTAAGGAGGACATCTTTTGGGGTACAATACTTGCCTGAAATATCAACCCCCTAAACGGGGGAACCCTCGAAAGAAAGGTGGTATCTTTGTCTACATCGCCTTGAACGAATTTCCATTTTTAATTGAAAACTGCAATAGATACAGGGTGATCAACTGAAAGATAGGGAAGACAATTCAAGTTTCAGTGAGGTAAAATGGAACAGATTCTCGCTGATCTATGGCAGTCATCATCAAGTACCATCCTCATCTCGAATTTTAGCCCCTGGAGCAGGGGTGATAACCCTTGAAAATTTGGAAGAGGGTAGATGGATCGAGTGATAACTCGCAAGAAAAGTATTATCTTTGTCTGCATTCTCGTGAAAGAATTTTCATTTTTGATTGAAAACTGTAGAAGATGCAGAGTGAGCCACTGAAAAATAGAGAAGACTATTGGAGTATTAGTGCGAAAAACTGGAATAGATTCATTTAGATCAAAGATGACAGCACAGGGGGATAGATGGTCTACTCTATCTTTCACCCCTGCTCCAGGGGTTGAAATTCGAAATGAAGATGGTACTGCCACTGATCAGCATGGATCTATTCCATTTTACTTCACTGAAACTTGAATAGTCTCAGGGAAATAGTCTTCACTATCTTTCAGTTGCTCACCCTGTATCTTTTACAGTTTTCAATTAAAAATGGAAATTCGTTCAAGGCGATGTAGACAAATATACCACCTTTTTTTTGAGTTATCACTCGACCCATCCTTCCTATTCGAAATGTTCAACGCTTAGGGGGTTGATATTTTGTACCCCAAAAGATGTCTCCCTTGAAAAACAAAAATTGACCTGTTTTTGCGTTTTGATCAGAAATAAATATCTGGGTAGATATAGCCTCTGTTTAGTTTTCGTTGAAGCACCCTGTATGAATAGAATCTGAAACACAAATTAAAAATTGCTCAAAAGAATCCTCGTGTTGTTTGGTGCAAAGAAATGTTGAAAAAATTTCACCGAGGTGCTTCAGAAGACGTTTACAAAATCGTCACAGGTGAAGAATCTTGGTATATGCATACGAGCTCGAAACTAAACAACAATTAACAGTATGTGTCTTTCAAGACGAGCCGAACCCTACAAAAGTTTTTGGTGGACGAAACACCAACAAGCAAATGGTCGTCTGTTTTTTCAGGAAAACTGGACATCTCGCCACCATTAGAGCAACGTAGAACGGTCAATTGTGAATGGTATGTAACCATTTGTTTGCGAAAGTGTTCGATGAGTTCGACCCATCTTTCCCATTCGAAATGTTCAAGGATTGCAACCCCCGATTAGGGGGTTGATATTTCAGGCAAGTTTTGTACCCCAAAAGATGCCCCCCTTGGAACAAAAATTGACATGTTTTTGCGTTTTGATCAGAAATGAATATCTTGGTAGATATAACCTCTGTTTAGTTTTCGTTGAAGCACCCTGTATAAAATAATACTCTAGAAAATCTGGAACAATGAATGGACAACCGAATATAAGGGTTTTCATGAGGAAAAAGAAAATAGAACACGAGAAAGCAGAATTTCAACAAATCGAGGCGGACAGACTTATGGTAAACTCCAGAAACTTTTACAGCCGAGTATCGAAAGTGAAAAGAGGTTTCAGACCCAACCCGGATATGTCGCTTAAGAAGGAGAACGGGGATCTGATTCTCGATGAAGACGAGGTGATTGGAATTTGGAAAACGCACTATGAGGAGCTCTTGAATGTGACACATGAAGAGGGATATAAAGAAAGCACATAACTTACTGCAGATCTACCAGTAGAAGAATCTAGCCTTGAAGAAGTAGTGAGGGAATTAAACAAACTGAAGAACTGGAAATCTCCAGACTCAGACAACATCCCCGCGGAATTGCTCAAGTACGGAGGACATGCCCTGCACTCCCAGCTGCATTCGTTGATTAAACGTATATGGGAAGAAGAGAGCATACCAACTAAGTGGCAATAAAGCATTATCATCCCAATTCACAAGAAACGAGCAAGAATCAAATGCACGAATTATAGAAGAATCTCATTGCTCAATTCAGCCTACAAAATTATGTCAAATATCCTACTGGATAGGCTGACCCCCTTTGTGGAGAACTCTAAACCTGATTATCAGAACAAGTAGATCCACAATAAATCAATTGTTTGCGCAAATACTTCAAAAAGGGGTGGGAATACAGTCGAACCATACAAAACCTCTTCATGGATTTTCGGCAGGAGTACGACAGCATAGTAAGGGCACAATCATGAAACGCAATGTGGTTCTCCATAGCGAAAAAGCTCATTGGTATGACAAATCTTTATATGGACGGAACCAAATCAAAAGTACGACTGGGAAGTTGGACCCCTGAAGATTTCAGAACCAAAAATGGTAGCAAGCAAGGCGATGCACTGTCTCCTTTACTATTCAATATAGCACAAATAAAAGCGGAGATTCCCACAGCTACGGGTCCAAAACTATTGCTTGCGTATGCAGATGATATAGACCTCGTTGGAAATACAGTGGCCCTTATAAAAGGCATCTTCAATAGACTAGAACCAAAAACAAGAAAGGTGGTCTTGAGAATCAACGAGGAGAAGACAAAGTACATGTGCCTCAACAGACAGGGACGTAGAGATAGGCTAGGACAAAATATAACGATGGAACCTTATAATTTCGAAAGAGTAAATCAATTTAAATACCTATAATAACAGCAGATAACACTATGACAGAAAAGATAAAAGGCAGAATCCAATTGGCCAACCGATGCGTGTATGCTCTGGAGAAGCTTCTGAGATCCAAAGGTGAATCTAGAATGTCGAAGCTAAAAGTTTATAGATCGATAATAAGACATAATGTCTCCTACGGGTGTGAAACCTGGACACTAACCAAAGACAATGGGGAAAAGCTTGGAAGGTTCGAGCGTAAGATCCTACGGAAAATTTACTGCCCCCACCACGACCCCACTACAAGAACTAATGCGGAACTAATACAGACACAATAACATCATCCAGGAAATCAAGGCTCAGCGGTTGAGTTGGACAGGTCATGTCCAGAGGATGGGGAACGGAAGGCTTGTGAAACTGATTTGGGAGGAGATACCACACGGAAGTAGACCACCAGGACGTCCACGGTTGCGATGGCGGAATAATATAAAAGCAGATCTGTCTAAATTAAATTTCCTATTCGATCCAAACCTAATGGAGGATCGCAATAGGTGGAGGATTGTTGTGAAGTTAGCAAAGACCCACCCAGGGTTGTAGCGCTTTTTGATTGATTCATTGAATAGATACACCCAGAGTAATTCCGAACGAAATGGTTGTTACCACTTTTAAAGATGGTAACTATGCATGTGTGATATATTCAAGGGACTGAAAAACTTCCAGTGAGATGACATGGACACACACGTTATTCTTTCAATAAAAAAATCTAGGAATAATTTTTGGAATGCTGAATTGTTTGTATCAGGTGTTCGAGAAGTT
The DNA here is from genome assembly GCA_013387265.2 of Cryptolaemus montrouzieri. Lineage (NCBI taxonomy): Eukaryota > Metazoa > Arthropoda > Insecta > Coleoptera > Coccinellidae > Cryptolaemus > Cryptolaemus montrouzieri. Next base: position 7,818,088 of record JABFTP020000124.1, read on the forward strand.
TCTCCACCACAAAAAAAGATTTATTTTCATAATCATACATCAATAAAAAAGTTATTTAGTGGAATGCTATAGTTTTCGTAGTAAGCTCTATTTTTAGAGCAATTCCTGATGATTAAGATCGTGTGCAAGAGTTCTCGAAAAATCATGTACAGCGTTTGTTTAGTTATTTCGAGAAAAAACTAATTCTTTCACTCCGGCCCAGAAATTTGATTTTCGTCTGCGTTCAAGAACTATTGCGATTAAAAATTCGACCGAAATTCATAGACCAGCCTGTATATCGAGAACAAATAGCGATACCATGTATTCTAAGTGCTGATTGGAACTTCTCTAGGTGTACTCTAACTACAGTTAAGTTATGTACGTAAATCACCCTGCAAAGTAAATAACTGTGAATCAAATTTTTTTTATTAATATACAGGGTGTCCGTGAATTGCGTGTACAACTTTATACCACAGATTCTTCAGCTCGGAGTGAGTCGATTCAGGCCAACTTCCTATATGAAAAGTTTCTTCGTTTGGCCGCTAGTGGTCGCCAAACCCAAAAATTTTTTTCTCATTTTTCAAATAAATCGAGAACGACTCAATCGATAGAATGTATAATTGGGTGCGTTATTCACGTTTTTTAGTGATTCACTCAATGTCCTTGACGTTTTACAAGTGTCCCTAAAAACTCGAACGTGTTTTTAATCAACCATAATTCTTCAACTGTCTGCGTTCGAGCAAAACTGTTCTAGACATTGAGTAGCTAGACTAATTATCAAACTTTTTTCTCTTGAGAAATTTTGATATGGTGTGCGGTTCAATCACAGAAACAGTATTTCAATTTCATGATTTCATTTCTTCAAACACCTAGCAAGTCCAATGTATCACATTTTGACCATGTTGGCTTTGGATTTGATTCTGTAGTCTGGTAGATTGTCATTTTATTATGCTTGACAACCTGTTGTTGACAAAATGATGATTTCTAGGTTGCTAAATCAGATCAAGCAAATAGGAAATTCAATGTTCATTAGTACAAAAATCGAAAAATTCCAAGAAGAAATTTAAAAAGTTTTTCACAATGACTATTTGAAAATATGAAAACAGGTTGGAAACTAAATAAGAAAAAACAAATCACTTCAGAATAACGATTAATTAGTATTCACCCGAAATTTCATTCAACTATAGTAAATGTTCAGAAATTCCACCATTTTGCTGAATACAGGTGTTAATTTTCTTTAAAAAATTAAATTGGACCCTTAGCATTACTTCAGGGTCATTTTTGGGAGTTGTCCGGGTGTCAATTGGAGAAGAGTTAACTCTAGATTTTAAAGCACCCCAAAGAAAGAACTCGCACGGTGTCAACTCAGGGGATCGTGCTGGCCAACTTGCAAGAGCATCAGCTGCTATTCCAATCAAACGATTCGTACACTGTGCATGTAAAAACTCGCGAACCTCTAAAGTGAAGTGAGGAGGTGCATCGTCGTGCATAAACCACATTTCTGCACGCGGTTATAGGGGAATATCGTCTAATAAATCCATCATTTTCTTGCAAAAAATTCAAAAATGCCTCAACGTTTAATCGATCCGGAATCATTACCGGACCAATAATGAAATTGTCAATTACTGAAATCAATACGTTAATGATGAATTGATTCTGATGATGTGTGCTTGTAAAAGCATGTGGATTCGCGACACTGTACATTGTGAAGGACGTTGGCGATTACATTTGCCCATCTTATTTTATTTGTTGTAGCTCTGAACAATTCTATAGAGCTCATATTAGTCCATTGACGTAAGTTCTTAAGCCAGGAGTTGCGTCTTCTTCCCGGTCTCCTTTTGCCATTGATTTTTCCTTCGATGATAAGTTGAAGCAGTTCGTACTTTCGGTTTCTCATAATGTGACCGAAATATTGCGTCTTTCTTTCTTTTATTATCTGCACAAGTTCTCGATCCTTTCTCATCCTCTGCATAACTTCTACGTTTGTCGTATGACTCATGTAAGATATTCTGAGCATTCTACGGTAGCACCAAAGTTCGAACGATTCTATTCTTTTTTGTGTTGTTTCCGTCATTGTCCATGCTTCAACGCCATATAGCACGGTGGAGAAAACGTAGCATTTCAGTATTCGAACTCTTAATGAGATATTTAGTTGGCAGTTGCATAGTATCTTTTGCATTTTATAAAATATAGCTCGTGCTTTTTCCAGGCGTGTTTTTATCTCTAGTGAGTGATCCCAAGTTTCATCAAGGCTACTTCCTAGGTATGTTATTTTTGTTACTTGTTCTAATTCTGTTCCGTTGACCCTAATTCCGACCTTTCTGTTTTGGTGTTTACTGATAGCCATCGTTTTTGTTTTCTTTGTATTTAGTTTCATTCCAAATTCTTTACATGTTATCATCACTCGGTTCATTAGGCGTTGTAGTGCTTCAGCGCTATCTGCTAGAATAACCGTGTCATCTGCGTATCGCAAGTTGTTAATGCATTGTCCATTTATTATTATGCCATGCGAGGTATCCTGTAGTGCCTTCCTAAATAACTCTTCCGAAAAAACGTTAAACAACAACGGGGAAAGAACACATCCTTGCCTTATTCCTTTCTCGATGTTATTGTCTTCAGATGTCTCTCCATTGATTCTAATTTTAGTCTTTTGGTCTTGGTGAAGGTTTGATATGATTCTCAAGTCTTTGTCGTCTATGTTACAAGACTTGAGAATTTCTATTAGTTTATCGTGTTTCACCAGGTCGAAAGCCTTTTGAAAGTCTATGAAACACAGATATACATCAGAGTCTACATCCCTACATCTTTCAACAAGCACACGTATTGAAAAAAGTGCCTCTCTTGTTCCAAAGCCATTCTTGAAGCCAAATTGTGTTCGTCCCGTGTGTTTGTCCAATTTGTTATAAATTCTATTGTGTATTATTCGGAGGAACAATTTCAGTATATGATTCATTAGACTAATGATCCTATATTCTTTACATTTCCTGGAGTTCTTCTTCTTTGGTAGTGGTATAAACACCGATGTCAGCCAGTCTTTTGGTATTATTCCAGTTTCGTATATTTTATTAAATAAGTTCTTCATAACATCGATGTGTTCGTCTGAAATTATTCTTATAATTTCAATTGGGATATTATCTTCTCCAACAGCTTTTTTGTTTTTTAGTTGTTTTGTTGCTTTAATAATTTCCTCCTTTGTGATGTAAGGTCTAGACGCTACTTTCTGTACACCTATGCTTTGTCTCTCCTGGTCTTGAAACATGTCTTCTATGCATTCGTTAGTAAATAGAATTTTCCTACTGAAGTGGATATCCTGAGTTCTCTTCTCTCTGATAAATCGGCAGAAAGTTAGGCGATTTCTGAATGTGATAAGGATCATAAATTATTATTTCAGGAACCATGTCCAAAATTTGTTCTTCGCGTTCTACAATCCTTACTGTTCGTTGTTGTCCTCGATCCAACTTCCTGGGTTTAAAGCAACCATTCTCGTGGAAGCGCCTCTCCACATTTCCTATATTTGGTGGTTCGGGACTATGTGATCTGGAAATCTTTCAGCATATACTCTCGCGCTTTCACGTATATTGCCTTGCTAAAATCCGTACACCATAACCATATCAACCATTTCAGAGTTACTGTACATCTCCGTGCCTGATAGTGATAAAAAAATCACCAAAACACCTAAGTAAAAACTTAAGGAACACTGTTGTGTCAACAATTGGTTGTCAAGCCTAATTAAATGACAATCTGCTAGACCACAGAAATAAATCCAAAGCCAACATGGTCAAATTTGATATTTTTGACTTGCTAGGTGGTTGAAGAAATGAAATCATGAAATTAAAAGACTGTTTTTTCGTGATTGAACCGCTCATCATATAAAAATTTCTCAGAGACAAAAAAGTTCGATATCTAGCCTAGCTACTCAACGTCTGAAACAGTTTTGCTCAAACGTAGACAGTTGAAAAAGTATGGTTGATTAAAAACATGTTCGAGTTTTCAGGGACACTTGTAAAACGTCAAGGTCATTGAGTGGATCACTTAAAAACGTGAATAACGAACCCGTTTACATAAAACAAATACGGTTTCTATCGATCGAGTCGTTCTCGAATTATTTGAAAAATAAGAAAAAAAATCTTTCGATTTGGCGACCTCTAGCTGCCAAACGAAGAAACTTTTCATATAGGTAAGTTGCCCCAAATCGATTTATTTCCAGATAAAGAATCAGTGGTATAACGTTGTACACGGACACTCTGTATAATACCTGTCTAAACGATGCTAAATGTTAAAATTGCAAGCTCCTCATCAAACTTTGTTGAATATTAAAGTATTATACTGTTTATTCGTTATTCACCTTGATATTTACACATTTATTTAGTCAGCAAAGGGGTGGGACATTCATTAGCCGGCAAGTTTACGCTACAAACGAGAAGAGGTGAAAAGAATTGAAGAAACGCCGTCATACGGTTCTCCTCTTTTCAGCGTATCACTCTCCGTCTGACACCCTCGTGTCATGTTCTGGTGCATGATGAATGGTTCCCATAAACGGTCTTTCCTTCAACTTCTTCATTTATGAAAGATTTATAATTAAATTCTGCCAATCACTCTTCGGAATTGTCCGTTTGAGGAAAGTACAGCATCGGTATTCCACCCCACTGCGATTTTTATGAAAATCAATTAATTGTATTATACACGGTGACGAAAAAGTATCCGGAAATTTGAAATAAGAAGGAATCTCCTTTCTTTTGTAGTACCTAAAGATCGTCTCAGTAAAACTCAAGGATCTTTCAAATTCATTGGATCGAAGCTATATAATAAGCTTCGAAGTGGTTATTAGAGCATGAACCATAAGCAATTCAAGTGTTCCGTTAAAAATTTCTGATACAAAATGTGTTTTACAGTACCTACTGAAGAATTTTTTAAACTCCTTTCATGACAGCATTTGTGTATGTACCTACTTCTTTTTTACTTGTTATGTATATATACATATGTATGGACAATTTTGTAACAAATTATATTTTGTTGGAGGAAATATATATACTACTATACTGCTATACTACTACTACTATACTATACTAATATGCTCCATTCGAAGCGATACACATGTGCCAACTTCTTTCCCAATCATCGAAACTGAGACGACCCAGAACCGGTCTACTTTGTTGTTAATTTGCTAAAACTATCCATATATTTCTTGATTTTTATCTAATTGAATTTTATTATCAATTATGATGACTGTATTTGGTAGATCTACCTGCATAACATTTCATATTGTTCATCTGAATTCAAATTTACAGTGAAAATACGTTCATTGCCAGAATGATTCAATAATTTAATTTTAAACTCTCAATATGGTAAAACATTACGCATCTTCAAAGCAGCTTAAAATCACCCAAAAGCGCAAATATCGAGGCGAAGGAATTTATCTAAACTCAGATAAGAAATCCAGCAAAAACAATATTCGACTTTAAAATCGAAGTCCGTTAAGCACCCTTTCGTATATCCACGATTCCACACATCTGGTGTTTTCTAATACAGCAATTTCCACGTCGCGACGAAGAAACGCGTTTGTAAAGACTATGTAACAGGTGCTTGAGTACCAAGGGCAGAGGAAGTGAGGGTGTAAGGCGCTGCTGGGTCACGCATATATAAGGATCACGATCGCGACGTTAAGGGATTATGCACTATCTCACCTGTTAGCTGGATATAATTACCTTTCCCAGATTCAGCAATCAAAGGGAATAGGCTCGATTACAATATACTTGACATAAATTTCCAAACCAGTTTTTGCATTTCTACATAGGTATTCTGCAATTCTAATTTCTTAAGGCTATCATGCAAAGTTTTGGGTATTAACCCAGTGGAGGATACGATGACAGGAACGATATCTATTTTCTCGAGGTGCCACATCTGCTTGATCTCAATAGCAAGGTCTGTGTATTTGGACTTTTTCTCCTGGAACTTATTCAGCACGTTGTTATTATTCGGTATGGCGACATCCACCAGCATTGCTGTTTTGGCTCTCTTATCATACACCAATATGTCCGGCCTATTATTCGTCACCATTCTGTCAGTGATAATAGGCCTATCGTAGTATAATCTGATAGAGTCATTTTCCAATACGGGCGCTGGTTGATACTTGTAATATGGATGGAATGTATTCAGAAGTCCGTACTTGTGTGCAAGTTTCTGATGGATAATGTTGCACACTTGATTATGCCTGTGAAGATAGTCTGTATTGGCCAGTTGTTCGCATCCGGACGTAATATGCTGTATAGTCTCCGATCTTATATGGCATTTTCTGCACCTATCTGTTTGTAATGTTCCGTCCTTCATAAGGATTATTATGATTATGATTACTATTGAGTTATTTTTCGTCAGATGTGCAGTTACTCTTATAATTCAGTTATTTAGTTTTCGAAGCTCAGTGAATTTACTCATTCGTGTGAATCGGAATTAAATTTTAAGTTAATTAATCGTGCACAACATAAGTCCAGGAGAATGGAAGACGCAGATTGTTCCTCTCCGAGAAGCCGGACAGGGGAAGAAGAAGCACCGTTCCCGATGTGTACCACAGGTGATTACTTTCTGAATTTCCTTCAATATTTCTGTTCACTACTTAATCTTTATGAATTTCTTGAAGTACGTAATTTCTAAACGCACTGAGGACGAGTTGAATTAATCACTCGAATTCCAAATTATTTTCACATATTTTCTCTTGGCAAATGATCTATTTGAACTGCCCTGACATTTTCTAATCTTTATTTCGAAGAGTTATTGCCATAGATTAATTTTAAAACATTTGTTTCTTAACTTGGTAAAAATTTGAAATGTGCTGAATTATTTTATATTGATTTCCACAGTTGTTTTAACTTGACACATTATTTGAAATGTACTCAAATTCTTTAATATTGATTTCAACATTTGTTTATCTAACTTGCAACATTATTGAGAAGCTCAGTGATATGTTACTTAACCATTTAGCCAATACAAATCTTTTGTTTATAATCTGATGAACGATACATCCGAATGTGAGAACATTTAATATTGATTCTTATCTTTGCTTCTATAAATGGGCCAATTATCCATTTGAAATATCATAATTCTTCTATTCAGAATTTCTATTCATCTCATTTTATAACTTGGCAGAATATACTTAAACTGTAACGAAGATGTTTATATTTCATTGTATCCAACTATGGGGAAGATGTTATTTTCAAATTATTGATTTGATGTCCGATACTCTTAAGCTCAATAAAGGAACTTTCCCTGCCTTCAGGTGTAATGATCACCTACGAATAATGTCATTTCTCATTAGTATAAATAAATGGCTTTAGGGACGATACACATGTATGGACCCACAGACATTGAGGCTTGTATGTTGTCGGTATGAAAGTTTTGAAGAATGTCTGAGTTGGTGGAATGTATGTGACGTTTGTGGTACGTACAGGTATGATCAGAGGACATGATTTCCTGGTTGGCAAATCCGCGACATGGGAATAGAATATGATCCGGAGTCAGTGACACAATATAATTAATATTGCGCAAACAAAACAAAACAATAATAATAATAATAATAATACTGCCCGTTGGCGCTCAGTTGAGCAAAAAGAATCACGTATGGCTTTACGGACTTACCTCTAGTTCCATATATAACGTTTTAATACTATACGAATTACTGAATTCGATTAAAAATACGCGAGCGAATTAACGTTTGCAAGTTGTCAGCTGTGGACGTGTTCCTTAGAATTTTAAAAGCAAATCTTTCAGAGTTTTGAGTATCAGGGCAATGACCTCTTCAGAAAACATATTACCAAAACCCTTAGATCGGGTCAGTTACCACTCATAAGATGGGTGAGGGCCGGTTAGTCCTGTCTATAATAATGTCATATTTGAATTCCATCCCGTATATGGATGAGTGCCGATTAAGCCTGTTTATAATAATCAAATATTCCAACTTCCACTCGAAATATGGGTGATGACCAATTAGGTCTGTATATAATAATCTAATGTATCAACTTCCACTCAAAATATGGGTGAGGGAAAATTGGGCCTCTATCTAAATGATCTGATATTTAATAAATTCATTAAAAGACGCCAAAGAATGCAAGGATAAGAATTTAATACAAATGCTACAAAGATCAAATAGACGTTGTTACCGAATCTGTTTTTGATTTTCTAATTTCCTCACCTATGGTTTAAGTGACGAAGAATTGGTCGTATCACATCAAACCTTACATAAAAGAACTTGAGTAGGTTACTACAAATACACAACACGACAAAGAAAAGGGTCCCCTTTTATAAAAAGAACTTCCAGGCAAGTTCAGGTACTAGACGATCACATGGCTTTTCATTTGACCGATTTCAGTCGGTCTCAGGTTTAATTAATATGGGGAAGAAAATAAGATAATTTAGGTATTGCAATTTACGTAAAAGCGATACATTTTGCATAGTCTTTCACTGACCGGGGTTGGGGGTGTTTCTAAACATCTTTTATAGGCGCTTTCAGGAATGATCTTCAGCTCTTTCTGCGAATTTTCTTTTATGACGTCTATGGGAACAAATCTGGTTCCCCAGAGCGGCGATTTCAGTCTGGAGAAAGAAAAAAGTAACACTGAGCTAGATCAGGCGAATATGGCGGCTGCTCGATGGTATTTATCGAGTGTTTAGTCTTGAAGTCGTTAATAACCTTGACTCGATGAGATTGTACGTTATCGTTATGCCAAATTCATGATTTGTTTTGCCACAAATCCTGCCGTTTACGGCGAATATTTTCACCCAAACGTCTCAAAATGGCAAAATAGAAGTTCTTATTCACCGTTTGACTTTGCGGAACGAATTCATGATTAACCACATCACGAATATCGAAGAATACAATCAGTACGTCTTGGTTTTTGAACGATTTTAGCGAGGTTTTTTCGGTTTTGACTCATTTTTACCACCCATTTCGATGATTGTCGGCTCGTTAGTGTGCCGTATTCATAGATCCATGTCACCAGTTATAAGCCGTCCCATGAACGTAGGATGAGAATTAGCACGATCCAGCATTTCTGCAGTTACCTGCATCCTGTACTGTTTTTGAAGAAAATTCAGCTCTATCGGAACGAATCGAGCGGCGACGCCCCCATGCCCAATTGGTTCACCAAAATCAAACGAGCCGTTTCACGAGAGATGTTGAGATCACGAGGTATCTCTTTAACACTCTTCTTCCTTCATGTGCTGTGTCTGGTGTCCATAACGTAGGTCATCACTTCTGCGAAGGCATTCCGATCTTCCACTTTTCTGAAGAGTTGTTCCGTCCGTCCTATTTCCGTCCAATGTCGGATGTTCTTAAGCCAGAATATCTGTTTTCTGCTTACTCCTCTTCGTCCCTCTAGCTTTCCTTTCATTATCAGCTGTAGTAGTTTGTACTTAGATCCACGTAATATGTGTCCAAGACAGCTAATCTTCCTACATTTGATATTTGTTAACAGCTCATGGTCACATCCTGCTCTTCTAAGGACTTCTGTGTTAGTTTTCCTAGCTGTCCAAGATATTCTGAGCATTCTTCTATGAGCCCACTAAATTCATTCAATGTGTTGACCTTTAGAGCGTAAGCTTCTACTCCATAAAACAGTACCGACCATCCAAGTATTCATTGTCTTAGTTTAAGATTCAAATTGTCGTTGCACAACAAAGTTCTCATTTTAATAAAGTTGGTACGAGTTGCCATAATTCTGCACTTTCTTTCTATGTCTGGATATACCTCTTCTGTTATATAAGCTCCCAGATATTTAAACGGTCTCACGCACTCAATCCGTTTGCAGTTCAGTTGTAATTCTCCTTCATTATGACTTTGTCTGCTGAATACCATAAATTTGGTCTTTAACATTTATATTTATACTCATTTTCTGGCTGATGATGTTGATGTTGTTCAGTAGTTCTTGGAGGTCCTCTATATTTTCAGCTAGTTCAACCGTATCGTCTGCATATTTTATGGTGTTGATCTGGTTTGCATATAGATTGAAAAGTAAGGGTTAAAGTACACACCCCTGGCGAACTCCTCTGTTAATGTTCACATTCCTCGAAAGTCCATCTCCTATTCTGATATTGGCTTTTTGGTTCCAATATAAATTTTTTATTATTCTGATGTCCTTGGTGATGAGATCCAAAGATCTTATTGAATCCGATTTCAAAAAATACACTTCCTTGGTTCAAACAGAATTGGCAGTAAATCCGAAAAAGTATTCAGTTTTGTTTCTGCGATAAACAAAATCATAATTTGTGAGTCGTTCGCAGAATATTTCAATAGTGTATACTCTCCATCAACCGTAGTTTCCGCTGGTTCATCAAATATTGAGGTGAATACTAACTGTCCCCATCTTCTAAACAAAATTGAATTCTCTGGCGAAGAAGTTGGAAGAGAACTCGGAAACCTGGATTCCAAGAAAGGTGCAGGGCCGAACCTAAATCCATCTTACATTGTACAAGCATGTACTTGTTCACTAAAAACTCCGCTTACCCTCATTTATAATAAATCCCTTCGCTTGGGAATATTTCCTGACAAGTGGAAGGTTTCTGTAATCTTACCAATTCATAAAACGGGTAATAAAAGTCTAGCTGATAACTACAGAAAAGATTTTCGAATCTCTTGTGTTTCCGCACTTGTTCAGTCACGTTAAGAACCAAATCATTCCGGAACAGCATGGCTTCTTCAGGGGCAGATCGGTTGAAACTAACTTAATGAATTTTGTGGAATTTTTGCACGACTCTCTAGATAATCACATTGAAGTTGCTGCTATATATACTGACTTCAGTAAAGCATTCGATAAATTGAGTATAGTTCACCAGGTTTCTGCTTTTGCTGAGATGGGTGTTGGAGTCCCCATGTTGAAATGGTTTTCATCATATCTAAATAATAGACCACAGTATGTCCCTATGGGAGGTTTCTGGTCGAAGTCATTTTGTTCCACATCAGGAATCCCACAAGGTTCCCATTTGGGGCCCTTACTCTTTTTGATTTATGTTAACAAAATTACAAGATGCTTTGTCAACTGCAAGTTTCTGCTCTTCGCAGACGATCTCAAAACTTTCTACCAAATCAAAAACATTCAGGGCTGCTTAACTGTACAGCATGAATTGGATAACCTGAATGAGTTCTGTGGTGATAACAACCTGTTTCTAAATCTATCCAAGTGTCACGTGATATATTTTACTCGTAGTAAGAATACAATTGAATATCCTTATTGTATCCGACATACTGAATTATCTAGAGTACATTCCATAAAATATCTCGGTGTAATTTTGGACTCTAAATTAACTTTCAATAGTCACATCGAACATATAGAAAATCAAAGCATTAAAATGCTTGGCTATCTGATGAGACAATCTAAATACTTTGATAATCAGAAGGCTCTTGTATCCTTATATAACACATATGTCTGCTCTAGACTTTTTGCCTCAACTATATGGAGCCCCCTATATAATACCTACATTCTCAGACTAGATGGTATAAAGAAGAAATTTGCCAGGTTTGTGGGTGTCAAATGTAATTTCCAATTGAAGCCTGGTTATTCTGAAAATTATTTTGGGCGTCTCGAACTTTTTGGGTTGGGTCTGGAAAACCGTAGAATATCAAATGACTTTCTATTCGCATTCAAACTTGTTAATGGCTTCTTAGAATCGATGGAGGTTCCCCAATGTGTTTGTTTTTACGTTCAAGTTAGACGCTTTGGACAACAAAAGTATGGATTGAACCGTTAACTGCTTCAAAGTCAACACTTGTAGGTTTTTATTCTTCATCTTTCATATGTTTATTGTTTAAAATTTCATTGAAATAGTTTCAAATCTTTCTATATTATGTAAACACTTTGTAACTGAATAGTTGGTGAGCACAGCTTCTGGGTATTTATTCACCTGTTCTTGCTCCATACTGAAAAATAAATAAAATAAATAAAGAAATAAATAAATGATTGGATTCTTTGTTGGCGTGAATGTGTTATTTAGAAAAGGCGATGTAATATATTTGGATGAAATATAAATATTTTATGTTTCATTGACCAAGTCCCTGTACTTTTTCGACAGAATATATATGACCATTTCGTACACTGAAATAAATATCGCTCAGTATATGTCAATGTACAAAATTCAAAGGAATTCCGATCAATCGTTAATCCGATAATCGAATTAGATGATAGGGAAAAAGTTTTCCTAGAAATGTATAAATCACACCTCGAAAATTGTTTTTACGTAGTTAAGGGATTAAGCAGTACTTTCGTCCGGAATTTTAATTACTCACGGCATTCCTGAGATAAACTGAGAGGAAAACAGCGTCATAAAGTTGGAGTAATCGTCGTTGAAAACGTCCGCTGTTTATTTGTCGAATCCTTTATCGATCAAAACAAATAGACGGATTAAAATAATCTCAAAATTTGGTTCAGGGAAGATACCTCTAAATCTATCTTTTGGGACTCTTGATCTTGCCTCGACGAAATTACTGGGTCACAATAATATTGACATAAGTGTCGAAGAAAACACACGAATATTATTCATTTAATCGTGTAACGTCCCAAAAGTTTTTACACCAATTATTCTTAGAGATGTTACGATTAAGAGCGTTTAATAATTCATAATATTATACAGTGTGTTCCAACGAAAATTTGACCCCCCCTATAACTCCGAAATGAGTAACATTAGCGAAAAACACCAAGACATGTCGATTTTTGTTTCGAGGGAGCATTTTTCGAAATAATTCGAAACTTGTCAGATCAACCCCTACCCCAGCAACCCTAATTTCGAAATTCATCATAGGGAATAAGGGTCGAGTGGCACCTTACTGTAAAGGTCTGTCAATTCTCCATTCTGATTTGTCATTTTAGAATTTTAAATTAACATACAGGGTGTCCCAACCGAGGTAAAGTTGAATTCCTGCAAATCCCAAATACTAAATGAAATAGATTTATTTTGGCATAATGCAAGCGCAGGTTTATGCTCGGTCTAGAAAAACGACCTAAACTTGTGAATTTGGAGTTGGTGCAATCAACCCCTATTTCCAGCATCCCCAACTCAAAAATCATTCGATCGAAAATAGGTCAAGTGGCACCTCGTTGGAAAGGTATTTCAATTTTCTCTTCGAATTTGGTATTTTCGAAATTCAGAATCAGCATACAGGGTGTCCCGGAGCAGGAACACTGAAAACCCAAATAACTTTTGAAACTGGTTCATTTCGGTATAATACGAGAACATGTTTATGTTTGATTCGAGAATAAGACTCTCTTGCGTGAATATGGAATTTTTGCAATCAATCTCTTCCATTCAGCATCCCCAACTCAAAAATCATACAAGTGATTACAGGTTGAGTGGTAAAGTTCCAGAAAGATTTTTCTATTTTCTGAATCACTGAGGCATTGGTTTCAGTTTGGCAATCGAGGTTTTCTGGCGTGAGGATCAGGATGAGGGATGATGGAGAAACTGATTGGATGCTCATCTAAACAGGAAAACGAGATTTATTGAACTTGTATTCAATTGAAAACAAAAACTAACTTGATTATTACAACAATTGTTCAAAATGACCTCCGCCCATCTCCATACAGTTATACAGACGATTTTCGAGCTCTCTTCTCACATAGCGAAAACTTCAGGAGTCAAAAGTCGGCATTCTGTGATAATCCTCATCCGCAGCTCCTCCAGGTTTTCTGGTCTTGTGGCATAAACTTTAGATTTTAGATGGCCCCACAAAAAAAATCTAGGGATTTAAATCTGGTGACCTGGCTGGCCACTCAACAGGTCCTCTTCTACCAATCCACCTTCCTGGGAAATTTTCGTCTAAATATTGGCGCACCCGAGCATCATAATGCGGAGGAGCACCGTCTTGTTGAAAACGCATTTCGTCCTCAGAAAGAGTTGGATCGTTCTGTAAAATTTCTGTCAATCTAGGATGTATGTGTTCCTCTAACAACTGTAGGTAGCCATTTCCATTCAGATTACCCTCAATAAAGAAAGGCCCAACTAGATGATTGCCAAAAATTCCTGCCCAAACGTTCAACTTCTGAGGCCTTTGCGTGTGGGCCTCTCTAAACCAATGAGGATTCTGTGTGTCCCAATATCGACAATTATGTCTATTCACTTCACTACTGAGCATAAAGGTGCTTTCATCAGAAAAACAGATGTTATTCAGAAAATTTGGATTAGCGTTTAGGTTTTCACTTAGATTTTCACAAAACTGTAAACGACGATCTGGATCATCTTCGTTTATTTCATGCACTAATTTTACCTTGTAGGGGTGAAATTTGTGATGTTTCACGATTCTATGGACAGTTGTAGCTGATACACCAGTCAGACGAGATAGTTTTCTGATCGAAGTAGTATTCTCCATTTGTAGATGACCCACTACTGCCACTTCCGTTGCCTCATTTCTGACAGGACATGCCACTTCATGTTTTTGTTTGCCACCGAACCCGTAGCTAGGAATTTGTCAACCAAATATTTAACGTACTGGTGACTGACTCCCTTTCTCTTTCAGGATGGTTCCTATCGAATATCCTTGCCGTTTCTTTGGCACAACTGTTATTTCGAAAATACGTCGATACAATTTCGACCCTTTCCTCAGTGGAATAAACCATTTTCAGATTAATTTCAACTGACGAACAACAACAATAATGAGGAACTGATCTGAATAATAATAATATTTCATTGCAAAATGAGAAATAACAGATGACTGCACGCCAGATGGAAATGAAAAAATGTGAACATTTTCAATGCAGAAATCAGCTTTATTTCTTTGTAATTGATGCTCAACACATCGTACCCCAATACTTTTAACAGTTTCGAATTAATTCTAGTTGATAATTTCAAATGACGATATTGAATTTTTCGAAAGCGACATCCTGTATGGAGAGCCGAACTGAATGAAATGCTTTAATCATTCTGGAATTCAAAAACCTTTCTGAAGATATGCCACTTGAATTATTTGTATGATTTTCAAGTTGGGGATGCTGAATGGAAGGGGTTGATTGCAAAATTCTATAACCACACAAGAAAGTCCTATTCTCGGATCAAACATGTTCTCGTATACCGAAATGAACCAGTTTCAAAAAGTTATTTGGATTTTCAATGTTCCTGCTTCGGGACACCCTGTATGATGATTCTGAATTTCGAAAATACCAAATTCGAAGAGAAAATTGCAGTACCTTTCCAACGAGGTGCCACTTGACCTATTATCGATCGAATAATTTTTGAGTTGGGGATGCTGGAAATAGGGGGTTGATTGCACCAACTCCAAATTCACAAGTGTAGGTCGTTTTTCTAGACCGAGCATAAACCTGCGCTTGCATTATGCCAAAATAAATCGATTTCATTTAGTATTTGGGATTTGCAGGAATTCAACTTTACCCTCGGTTGGGACACCCTGTATGTTAATTTAAAATTCTAAAAATGACAAATCAGAATGGAGAATTGACAGACCTTCACAGTAAGGTGCCACTCGACCCTTATTCCCTATGATGAATTTCGAAATTAGGGTTGCTGGGGAAGGGGTTGATCTGAGAAGTTTCGAATTATTTCGAAAAATGCTCCCCCTCGAAACAAAAATCGACGTGTCTTGGTGTTTTTCGCTAATGTTACTCATTTCGGAGTTATAGGGGGGGTCAAATTTTCGTTGGAACACACTGTATACTTACGACCTAATCGGTCTATAACTTTGTTTCTACTGAATATATCGAAAGAATACAGGGTGGCAAACTAGAAGTAAAATAGATCAGTTCAAGAATGTAAAAAAGGGACAGATGTCATAAGATATAATAACGAAAAGTCGAAAGATATTTTGAAAAAAAGCATTCTTAAAGAATTTGGTGATAGATATACAGTTGAGGAACCTAAGACAAGGAAACCCAAAATTATTGTGAGAGGTGTTGAAGACTAATGAATTGAAACCGCAGGATTCGCGTTGCTATCCTCATTAGGAATACCTTATTGTATTTTATTTATATTAAGTTTCAATAATACTTCTTCTTTCAAATGATTCTCGTTTACACATTTACCTGCCTGTACACTTAATTTAAGTCAATTTTAGCGATGCCTAAGCTGTATACACTCACTTCTCAAAATAATATAATAATACTTTCGTTTTTTCAAAATTTATGGGAAATTTTGATTTAAGGGCGATGGTGTAATGTACCTACCCAGTACTCCATGTTACGCCTAAGATTTGATATTGAATTAAACAAAGAACAAATTTACATTATCTTGTTACATGACACGTGAAATCGAGCCCTTCAGAATGTTTTTATCGTTCATTTCTTGTAATAAGGGAAACATAAAATTCAGAGGAAAACCAAAAATTTCAAAACTGGGGAATTCTTTAGAATTCTTGTCAACTGTCAGTTTTATGGCGTCTATGACCCCAAACTTTGCGAGAACCATATGTATTTCATAAGATACTTCGTCCAGGTCAATTCAAACAGAGGTATATATAAACACTTCAAAAAGTCTAGGGAACACTTACCAATATCATTAAAATATAAATTTGATGATTCGAATTTATAGAAATCTTTCGGTTTTTGTAAGAATGTATTGTATATAATGTATTCTCAAGAAAACAAAATAATATTTGACTTCTCCAAAGCACCTAGTATAAAAAAAATTGAAATTTGAAAATGACAAATTTGGGTAAAACACAAAAAAAAATCCTGAACTAATATTCTCGAAACGATATCAAAGCACTTATATTTTTCAGTACCCAGAAGGTCCACCTCTGTTATTAATAACACTTTGGCATCGTCGCGGCATGCTCAATATTAAATTGTCTATCACATTTCAGATTCAGATCTGGGGAGCAGGATGGCCACGGTAGAAGATCGATATCATTCTCTTCAAGAACGTTAAAGACAACTGTTGCACGATGAGGAGGGGCATTATCTTGTTGGAAGAGTGGATTTTGACCCATTGTTTGGAGATACGATACCACTAAAGGTGAAAATATCTCATTTGTGTAAGAATTTCCCGTGAGGTTGTTTTGTATGAAAACGAGTTCTTCCACCAAGGAGTATACTTCGCCAAAACATCACTGATCCGCCTCCCTGTCTAACAACTTCTCGAGCATGCTGGAGACGGTTTTGCTTTCCAGGTTCCCTCCATATTCGAATTCTTCCCGAATCGGGATAATAACTAAATCTAGATTCATCACTGAAGAGAACTGTGGGGCCCACCTCTCTTGATCCCAGTTTACGTGTTCTTGGCACCAAGCTAAACGAGCAGCGCGATTTCCATGAGTCAGTTGTGGAACTCTGAAAGGACGTCTAGAGTGGAGTTGACCTTCGTGCACTAGATTTCTCACAGTTTGGTCGGAAATTTGTACATTATAAACTCGTGATAGTTCTTGAGCTAATTGAGATGCTGTGGTAGTACGATCTCTTCTGGCTTGTAAAACCAAAAATCGGTCTTGAGCGACTGTAGTAATCCTGAAACGACTTGTATGGCGTTCTTCTACGCTACCTGTTTCATTGAAACGCGACCATAAACGGTTAATGACACTTGGGCTACTTCCCAGAACCCTGGATACTTTCCGTTATGAGCTCCCAGCTTGGAGCATACCAACGGCTCGTAACATCTCTTCTCTAGTCAAATGTCGTCTTTCCATGGTGGAATCACAAAACTTGAATCTTTTATTTCTGCTTACAACAGAAACAAAGTGCCAACCAACTGATTTCAAACACTGAATAAATGAAATGATTATAAAGCAGCGTCGCATCTGCTGCATTTTTAGTTTTTATAAAAAAACTTAAATCTGTTGCGGCATTCTACATAATTTGGTGAGAAATTGATGCAGGTGTTCATTTCTCAAAAAAAATCATCCATATTGATCGTTCTGGATACGATATATCAATATTCAGAAGTGTTCCCTAGACTTTTTTAAGGTGTTTATGTCACAATTACAATCATTCAGCGTTTATCATTCAGCTCCCACCTATTCAAAATAACCATTCAGATACTAACAATTCTGAATAAGCAGCTAGTAAATGAGTGTTATGTTATTTTGTTCATATATATTAATTGCAAAAACCAGTGTTTTGTGTTGTGTATATAAACCTATTACCCGACCATCAAAAAAAAGTTGTGTCGGCAATGAACTTCATTCTTCAATCGACATTTTTTCATCTACTGTAGTTCGCTCAAAAATAATGTGAAGACATTTTTCTTGACAGATAACTCACAGTGAACAGTCACTCATCTTTGGTTTCGTCTTTCGTTTTCAATTTATATTTATCTGCTCTTTTTTATGGTTAGTTTCTTTGAAAATATTTTTAATTCATAAGTTCTTAGTTTTCTAACTCATATAACACTTAGTGGCTAATGTTTTATTTGAAAAACTTATCTTATTTAGGATTAACAGGATCTGAAATGATGAGGTACATAGGGCGTCTCATTTAAAAAACATGACATTTATATGAGTCTCTGTAATAGAACGGCCAATATATAATAATAATAATATAATAATAATATATCTTTATTGCATATGATTACAACCTATTGTTCAAACACTCTCCGTCTCAATTTAATTCTGTTTTATAAAATAACATCGGATTTTCCACACAATAAAGATCCAATAGCTACTCACAAAGGTTCATATACTTGTGATGAGTGTTTATATATTTTTTTCTACTATTTCAAAATAAAGTAATATACTCACAAAATATCTTTATGCACATGAATACTGTACACAATACTTACACACTATCAGAAACAGAAGGGCATACAAAACAACAATAATAATAATAATAAGTTTGATAAGCTCCATGGAGCCCTAGCGAAACAGCTCACGTATGTTCTTCAACATCCCAAGAAAACACCCACTTTCCTAATGCAAGGCTTAACATATATGCTACCTAAGAGCGATAGAACACAGGATCCGTCTCAATATAGGCCAATCACTTGCTTGCCAACACTCTACAAAATACTCACCTCATGCATATCCAATCGAATATATCAACACCTTGACGAGAACAATATATTAGCAGAGGAGCAGAAAGGATGCAGAAAGAAACACAACGGGTGCAAGGAACAACTCATCATCGATTCTGTGATAATGAAACAGGCACACGTAGGGCATCGGAATGTTCATTCAGTTTTCTCGATTATCTGAAGGCATTCGATAGTACCGCCCATTCTTGGCTTGTTGAAGTATTGCAGATATACAAAATTCACCCAGCCCTGGTAGAGTTCTTGAAGACAACAATGACACACTGGCGCACGTCTCTGCAGGTCAACATGAACAATAAATCAATTAAAACCGACGAGATACCCATACGTCGTGGAATTTTTCAAGGAGACTCTTTGAGTCCACTATGGTTCTGTTTAGCAATGAACCCATTGTCCTCAATGCTCAATAGAACTGGATACGGATTTAGGATAAAAGCAGAAAGGAATTATCATACAATCTCCCACCTGCTGTATATGGATGACATCAAATTATATGCTTCGAACAAGAAGCAATTGGATGATTTGCTGAAAACTGTCAGTGAGTTCTCGGCAGATGTTCATATGAAATTCGGGATTGAAAAATGTAAGACCCCGAACATTCAAAGAGGGAAAGTCATAGATGGTGAAACACAACTTCCAAACGGTGATATTATAAAGTGCATGAGAGATGGCGAAACATACAAATATCTGGGATACCAACAAGCCAGATTGCTAGACCAAAAACAATCAAAGGAGAAGATTCGTTCAGAATACAGTCAGCGTCTGAAGTCTGTGCTGAAATCGATGTTGAACTCGGGGAATCTAGTCAAGGCAATTAACACCTACGCCATTCCAGTCTTGCTTTACTCATTTGGAATAATCAGATGGACTAAGACAGAGCTGGATGATATTCAAAGGCAGACACGAACGATGCTGACAAAGTACAACAATCATCATCCAAAATCGTCTGTGATACGAACAACTTTGAAGCGGAAAGAAGGAGGACGCGGATTAATAGATGTTGTCAATTTACACACCGAACAGATAAGAAATCTCAGAGAATTCTTCCCAGCAAAAGCTCTCACTTCTGACCTCCATAGAGTAGTATCGTTGGCTGATAAGGGGTATACACCTCTGAATCTTGCTACCAGAGATGACCTGCTAAATCTACCGTTCCTATCAGATACTGAAAAACAAGAGCAATGGTCAAGAAAGGAATTGCATGGACGACATCACCATGAGATTAATCAACCACACATCGACAAAGAAGCCTCCAACAAATGGTTGATGAAAGGAGAATTATTCGCAGAAACAGAGGGATTCCTTATGGCCATCCAAGACCAAGTGATCGCTACAAACAATTACAAAAAATTTATAATGAAGGACGGAACATTACGAACAGATAAGTGCAGAAAATGCCATATAAGATCGGAGACTATACAGCATATTACGTCCGGATGCGAACAACTGGCCAACACGGAGTATCTTCACAGGCATAATCAAGTGTGCAACATTATCCACCAGAAACTTGCACACAAGTACGGACTTCTGAACACCTTCCAGCCATATTACAAGTATCAGCCGGCGCCCGTATTGGAAAATGACTCTATCAGATTATACTACGATAGGCCTGTTATCACTGACAGAATGGTGACGAATAATAGGCCGGACATAGTGGTGTATGATAAGAGAGCCAGAACAGCAATGCTGGTGGATGTCGCCATACCGAATAATAACAACGTGCTGAACAAGTTCCAGGAGAAAAAGTCCAAATACACAGACCTTGCTATTGAGATCAAGCAGATGTGGCACCTCGATAAAATAGATATTATTCCTGTCATCGTATCCTCGACTGGTTTAATACCCAAAACTTTGCATGATAGCCTTAATAAATTAGAATTGCATAAGAATACCTATATAGAAATGCAAAAGCTGTAATTCTTAACACATGTAGGATAGTTAGGAAATTTATGTCAAGTGTATTGTAATCGAGCCTATTCCCTTTGATTGCTAAATCTGGGAAAGGTAAATTATATCCAGCTACTAGCTGAGATAGTGCATAAGTCCACGATAATAAATAATAATAATAATAATATGGGCACATGGGAGAGCTGAAGGAGGTCATATATTCCATTCAAATTTCATTTATTTATGTTTATGTTTTCATGAATGTTATGATTTGAGTTGTGATCTATGTATTGTTTTTCAAATCAATTAAACTAGTGATATAATATTTATTCGTATTATTTATCCATCTCTTTAAACTTGTTTTGAATTGTTTGATATTTTTTGTAATTCTTAGATTCACAGGCAGTCTGTTGAACATTCTGAGACCAATAAAGGAGTAGCTCCTCTGACTAATTGTCTTAACCATTTTTGGAACAACAAGTGAAAATTTACTATATCGAGTATTGGAGTCGTGTGCGATCAGTTCGTGACACTCCATATTCTTCCTTAAGTGATTTAAAATAGTTTCAAGAATTTCAGCAAACTATGATCTATCTTTTTTCTAAATGGACATTCAGTTTATAGGTTCCTTCACTGAAGATTTTTACCAAAACAATTGAACACCTAACGCAACTTTGTTACCCGAATACTTGTATCTTAAATCATAAACATATCACGATGTAAAATGCAGAATCATGGCTCATATGGCAAGTAGTTGCAATATTCCATAAATAGATTTGAAATAGTGCACTCTAGTACGTGACAGAATGCAAAAACGGCGTCCGCGTAGTGCCAATTCTTGTAGTTGTAGTACACCATTTTTCTTTAATACTTCAACCGTTACAAAGGCGCACATATGATTGCAGTGACCAGTGCGGTTGCTGTATGCATTCTGATAATCATCGTCGCCTTTTGCTAGTTTATTGTATTGGAATATTTACGAGGAAGTTTTTTACGCATAGCGTACTTGATATTCATCTGGATGATTTACTGGATGTAGATTGGAAGTATTTAATCTGTTGAAAGGACTTGTAGGTGCAATAAATTCCATGTAATATAGCAGACGGCCACATATGATATTTGTTACGAATCGCTAGATATACCGGGTGTCTATTTAATGAGTAATCGGTCCATAACCTCGTTTCTGATTAAAGAAATATATATCGGGTGTACCCTGTAAAACGCTTCAAGCTATAGCATCTTGTTGTTCGAATTAGATTAAAATCTTCTCTTGGACTTTCCAAAAGGATAACGATTCTATTTTCATAGAAACAAGTCATTTTCAAGTGGTTAACTACAGGAAATGAACTTATATAGATACAAGCCTTATTTGATATTAACCCATAAAAATTCAATTGACGAGGCTTTTACGTGATAGAAATCCATTTTCACAAATACAAGTAAACGATGATTTCTACTAAAATAAATTATTAAATGCTCACCGCGTTTCGATACACAGTATCTTTATCAGGAGCGAATGAATACTACATCTTACTAAAAAATTTTATATATACTGAAGAGGCAATCCACTCAGAGCTATCCGTACTTGAACTAATGTTTAGGAAATAAATTTAATAAGGGTCAGTTATTTATGTCTACCTGATCAATAAGAATTTTAGGTGAATACCTAAATCTGTTAATTTCAAGTACTTCCAGAAGGTTGAGTTTTAAACCTCTATACTCAGAATGTAGGATTTTAAATTCTGAATTGAAAGTGTGATCATTTTCCCTTAGATGATTTGAATAATTTGAATCGGTTTTTCCATTGATGAAACTGCCTTTATGTTCAGAGATTCTAACATTAAAATTTCTTCCTGTTCTACCTATATGAAAACAATTGCAATTTGCACAATCCAATCTATGAACACTTGATTTATTTTCTTTATTAATTGGAGATCTATAATTCTGATAAATTAACCTAAATTTGTTGATGTTTTGAACGCTATATTTAAATTTGAATTTTGAGAAGGATTTCACATTATTGCTAATATTGCCTATGTACGTTCAACTATTGCATTTCTTGTTTTGGTGTTCACCGATTGGATATATATGTTGTAAAGCTAATTTTTGTTTTTTTTATGTAATACGCTGCTATTCAAATTTGCATCATATCCATTATTTAATGCGATCTGTTTTATAAAATTAAATTCTTTGATATAATTATCATTAGACATCGGTGTGTTCAAGAGTTTATGTATATAACTATTAAATGCTGCAACTTCATATTGGTAAGGATGTGCCGATGTATAATGAATTGTGATATCTGTATGAGAAGGCTTATGATAAATTGAAAACTGGTGTTTAATATTTGATCTTGCTATTGTTAGTTCTAGGAAATTGATCGAATTGTTCTGTTCTATTTCAGAAGTGAATTTTATTTTTGGGTGCAGGTTGTTGATGAAATTTTTGAATACAGTGAACTATCTGTTTGTTCCTGTGAAACACACAATAATGTCATTGACATATCGATACCAATATAAGAAATATTTACTAAGCAGGTGTTAATGAATAGTTTTTTCTATGTTATCCATGAAAATTTCTGCTAAAAGAGGGTTCAAAGGGTTTCCCATTATAAGCCCCTCATCACTTTTATAAAACAATCGTTAAATAAAAAATAATTTTGAGATATGCAAACATCTAATAAAGCCATAATGTCGTATTTAATTCGTGGATTCGTCAGTTTTTGTGTTAACAAATTATTTATTATATTATACGGATCTTTCGGTGGAATACTTGGAAACAAATTCTTTACATCAAAAGAGACTAACTTTGCATTACTTGAAATGACAATATTTTCTATTTTTCTTATCAAATCATTTGAATTACGAATAGAAAAAGACGGTTTAAAATTACAAAATTTTCCCAGAATATGTATTACAAATTTGGAAATCTTGTTTACTGGGGCATGTGTGAATGATACCACTGGTCTTATAGGATCCATTTTTGTGCAATTTAACTAGAGAATAAAGTTGAGGTGGTAAAGGATTCGGTAAGATAAGTTTAAATTTTTCGCTATCTATAATGATGGATTTTGAATTCCCAATGACTGTCTTCACTTCCTTATTGAATTCATAAGTCGGATCTCGGGATATAACTGAATAATCAGAATCATTAATGAAATCTAATGTTTTGGAAATATAATCTTGTTTACTTGTAGCTATAACTGTATTGCCATTATCTGCTTTTGTGAAAATAATCTATTCGATGTTGATTTAACTTTTATATTTTCGATTAATATGTGATTTCTCATTGGTCTATTAAGCTTTTTAGTTATTCTTTCTTAATCACGGACGCAGTTTGGTGTTTCAGGGAGCTATTTATTGTTTTCAACATTTCTGAGGTAAATTTCAGTATGTATTGCTAATTGTTCAAAATTCGATGTATTATTATTGAATTTATTTCCTAAACATTAGTTCAAGTACGGATAGCTCTGAGTGGATTGCCTCTTTAGTATATATAAAAATTTGTTAGTAGGATATATTTGTGGTATTCATTCGCTCTTGATGAAGATACTCTGTATAGAAACGCGTCGAACATTGATTAATATATTTTAGTAGAAATCATCGTTTACTTGTATTTGTAACCCATATAACCCTGAAACTATCGCTTTTTTTATAAATGCAACTTCTTTCGTTGATTGAGGTTTAAAGGGAGACTATAAACTATAATACAACGTTTTTTGAATTTTCGAGTGTTGCTGTTAGTCGAAACTATGCGTTTTTTTTAAAAAGGACAGTAGTACTATAGCATACTCATGTGAAAGCATCGATTGATTCCAAGCAAAATCTTCATTTTCATCAAAAGAACTTATGAACATTAAATAGTATGATAAGAAACGAAACAATCTTTTGGATACAAGCCAACATCACATTTTTGGCAGAAAAAATTTGCTGCATATTCGCATTCGATTGTGTGGAGCATGGTACTTTGCTTGAGAGATTAGAGTGTTGCGGAATCAGAGATGACCAACTTAAGTTGATTGAAAGATATTCAACAGGAAGGAAACAGAGAGTGTTGATTTCAGTTAATGGTACCACATATCTATCTGAAGAAAAGCAATATGGGAGTACCCCAGGGTAGTATTTTAGGCCCACTATTTTTTTTAATATACATTAATGATATCAGCGATGTCCTTAAGACTATTTGCATGCAGATGATGTGGGTATCATTATGTATTGAAACTGTGAATGGTGTATTATTATTGTAGTATTTCATACACGGCTACCTTGAAATATCTCCATTTCCTGATCAAGTATAATGAAATGTACTAATGAACTCTTCTTTCGCAACCTCTGATTTTATTATTTTAATTTATTTTTTTATTTCGAAAATCGTCGAAGATAAAGATAAGGATACTGCAAAAATATGGCACAAGATTTTATACATTGACATGAATAATAAGATTCAGAATGTTCCATTTGAAAAAATCAAGATATAATATTTTTAAACTTACAATATTTTTGAGTAACTCCGGTATAAAATGAGGATAATCTATTTCAATTCATCAATAAAGCTATCCTTGGGCAATAAGAAAACGAAAGGAAAAAAGTATCCATCCTCACTGGCCGAAGGAGCATGCGATGATGTGAGAGCCTATTTTTATGAATTTTTACGGAGAAAAATATTTTGACGAAACTATTCACCAAAAAAACTTATTTCTTAAAGACATTATAGCAGAGTTTAGGACGCTCTTGAATCTTCAACAAAAAAGTGATCTTTCAATCTGAAAAAACCTCCCAAGATTTTTTTATAGAAAATTGGGTCACCCTGTTTACTTCAAAATGAATTGCTGTAGTAGTTTTTTACTTTCTTAATACAATACCGTTCGAACAAAAATGAAATCTTCAAGAGTATACGAGCTACAGAGCACCGCGCCACTGGTGAATCACCCAGTATACTCGGCCATAACTAGCTATTTCCAATTGGAGTGAAATATTTTCGAAGTGAAGTGGTTATTCAAACGAAAATATATTTAATCTTTTTTTAATTCATTTTAGAATGTCAAAAAGAAGTGGGTAGAAATCGTAGGCAATTCAATAACCAATTTCCAAATTTACCGTCTATGAATAAAATAAAATTTCGAAGCATTAGAAGCAATTTTCTACAATTCCGATGAATAAAAACTGTAGGAACTAAGCGAAATCCAATCATCGAAGATAATTACATTAATACGAATAAATGATAGCAAACATCATAGGAGAAAACTAATTTACGATCTGAGTAAATGTTCAATATGGGCCCCATTTTGCTCGATACACTTGACAGCTCGTATACGAACATGATGAGTTGGCCTCCTAGTTTCCTTATGATCAATATTACGAAAAGCATTATGAATACGCTCTAGTAACTCTTCTTTACTTCTTACAGGAATAAGACACACTTCACTCTTGATTTTGCCCCATAAATAAAAATCAAGGGGCGTCTGGTCCGGAGAACGCGGAGGCCATAAATTTGGTCCTTGATTACCCCACCATCTATCCTCGAACATTTCTGTTAGCTGCCGATCTACAGCTCGTGTTTTATGTGCTGGTGCACCATCCATTTGGTAATAGCAATCCCTCAGAATGTTAAGGGGTAATCCATCTAAAAATCTTGCTAATGTTCCTCTCAAAATTTCCATGTTTCTATGTCCATTAAGGTTTTCCTCATAAATGTGATAAGCCAACAAATCATTCATTAAAATTGCAAAAACGTTCACGCTGAATTTATTTTGGAAATCAATTACCTCAATGAAATGTGGATTTTCTGTGGCCCAAAAATGTCGATTTCTCCTGTTGGTTATTCCACTTTCATTGAACTTGGCTTCATCAGACCATATAATTTTTTGCAGAATTGTCCTCAACTTCTTGAAGCCGAATTAATAAATTTTCACAGAATATCAGCCGCTTGGGAAGGTCTGTTGGTTTCAATTTTTGTAGTCTGATGAAAGAATACGGGTGCATGTTATGTTTCTTAAGGATCCTTTGAAGGGAAGTATAACTCAATCCAATATCCATTGATGCTGACTTAATGGACGCATGTGGATTGGCACGAAAATACGCTAGCGTATTAATTTGATTATCGTCGTCCTCGAGATTTTTTTTTCTTCTAGTTTCTATGCATTTTGTTCCTCCAAATTGCTTCTAATCCATCGAAATTTTGTTTTACTCATAGGCGCCAAATTGGAAATTGGTAATTGAATTGCCTGCAAGTTCTATCCACCACTTTGTGACATTCGCCATGAATTAAAAAAGATTAAACATATCCTCGTTTAAATAATCAGCCATTTTATTATCAATCTGGTGTTTCTCAAAAATTTTCTCTTCAAATTACCAACAATTCTTGTTGAAATATCAAATTCAAATGAACGAAGTGACAAGTACATTAATTTTAGGCACCTGTCAGGTGAGCGTAGCCAGTTCAGCTACTTGATTCAAATTGCTTCTAATGTTTCGAAATTTTATTTTACTCATAGACGGTAAAGTTGGAAATTGGTTATTGAACTGCCAGCAATTTCTACCCACTACTTTTTGACATTCTAAAATGAATTAAAAAAAGATTAAATATATTTTCGTTTGAATAATCAGTGGTTTTATTCCAAATATGTTGTATTTTTTGGATATTTTCAATCTGAAATAACTACAATTCTTGTTGAAATATCAAATTCGAATGAACGAAGTGACAAGTACATTAATTTTAGGCACCTGTCAGGTGAGCGTAGCCAGTTCAGCTACTTGATTCAAATATTTCAAAGCATTCTCTGTTAGTTCTTGCAAAATCATCAAAATTCAATATATTCCCAAATCATTTCGGAATTATAAGAGATGGGTATAGTACATGCTTATACAATTCCATCTGAAATTTGACGATTCATCTGATGGCGATATAAAAATTGGCACGTGTAATTTGAAAAAATTGAGTTATTGCTGTTTGAAAAAGGCCAAATTGAAAAAAATCATACAAAACAACGCAAAAAACATTTGACAAGTGCAGACTGCTTAAAAAATTCCTGGATCCTTCTTCTATCCACTCAAGCAAAACTTGTGTCTGTAGTGCCAAAGATCTACGAGCTACAAATTTTTTTAAATGTTCCTCAAAAAATCGAGTTTATAACAAAAATAATTAAATCTGACAAAAGTTTTGACAGATAAGTGCCAACAACTTGGGTATTTTATGCCTTGCTCAAATGTCTGTTCTAGATGTATAATAAAAAAGGTAGATTGCCATTTGAAATAATGTGATGTGATGACCCACTTCCGGTATAACCGGAAATGGTATCACTTCGAAAATATTTCACTTCAAATGGAAATCGCTAGTTATGGCCGCGTATACAATTTCAGCTTGATATTGTAATTGGAACACAAAAAGTTTTTAACGAACGGTCCCGGAGGATATCCCTGTATATATCGTAAATAATTATTGGACAAATCTTTAAAAATTACAGATACAAGAACAAATTTATCACTTACTAGGGGCGCTGTTACCACTATCAGATGCGTATCATCAATTTTTACAAATTTATTTTATGTACAATTCAGATGCGAATGT
The DNA here is from genome assembly GCA_013387265.2 of Cryptolaemus montrouzieri. Classification (NCBI taxonomy): domain Eukaryota; kingdom Metazoa; phylum Arthropoda; class Insecta; order Coleoptera; family Coccinellidae; genus Cryptolaemus; species Cryptolaemus montrouzieri. The sequence continues at coordinate 7,846,465 of JABFTP020000124.1, forward strand.
TGATAAGCATTGTGCTCACAATCCAACAACAATTTAGTAAACATGTTCAAAATAGTATTCGATCTTATAAATTACAGATTCCTTTTGTTTACTTTAAGTTTATTTTATACAAAAGTTTGGGTTTTTCATTTATCGATTGAGGCAGTACGATTTAAGCCGTGTCATCTAGTAGAATATAAGATGTAGTGTTTTTTCTTATTGTTTTATAGCAATTGTGTTCTGATTCAAGTATTCAAGTTGTGCGATTGAAGTAGCTTGAATTTTCAAGTTAATTTTCATAGTAACACATATTGCAATAATATAACCATTTACAAGCATCTTAGGAGCACTCTTCATTTAGTAAACACGACAGGAAAACGTACAATAATCTCAAAAAACTTCGACTATCAGTCTAACCGTACCGCAAAGTTTCAAAACCGAAGCGTAGTTATTCCATCCATCAAAAAATTAACAAGTGCTACAGCTGACCCCTGCAACCCCTGTCATATTTGACATAGTGCCAACACAACTCGAGCACTTGTTGAACTGCTCACGTTTGGCAAAGAGGCGATTTTTAATTTTGTTGACCCCACGAAGTTAACGAACTCTCTCGCCCGCGTTTCACATTTAGTGGTGTTAATAAGTGCTTCGGCCCCTTTGAAATGTTATGCCAGCTAAATGAAGAACGAATGTGATAAACCGTTCGCGTCGAACGTGTTATTAAATTCACATTGCGAATCTTCCAATTTTTTCCTCGTGTGATTGAAGAGTGACCCCGCCGGCGAGCGCTGTTGCCGCTTGTGCGATCATGAAGGTTTTTCATATGTCTTGTATCAAAAATTTTCATCTACAGCTGACGGAATGTGGTTTAGTCTCTGAAATGAAAATCTGCTCAAATGCAAATGATCATAATTGAATTCATTGAATAATACCTTCTGGCAAAGAAGTACAGGGAATTTATTATTTAGAAAATCTATCAATCAATTAGTTTGTTTGCAGTATGGTTTTGTCAGTTTTCACAAATGTATCGAACAAATATTTCGTCTCAATTTCGTCCCAAATTTTGTACTGCAAATGGAATATCGTGTGCCGAATCACTGAAATGTCACAAAAGACATATGCATATGAGTAGTACAGTGCATTCAACAACTGCCGAGATGTGGTGGAAGATTTTCCTCGTTCTGGTTGACCATCAACATCTTCAACAGAAGTTAATTAACAGCTACCGAGAGCGTTTCCTATCACCCCAAAAATTTCTCCTTCTCCTCCTGATTCACCCTGTATAACGTTTTAATACTATACGAATCAGACTTTATGAAGGTCTACAAACGTATTAAGGATTTAAGGACAGCCGCGTTGGGATTTACAGGTCCGGATTCGAGAGTTTATATCAATGACAGTCTGACCGCTCTTAACAAAAAAATCTTTTATGAAACAAGGCAATTTTGTAGGGATAATGGCTTCAAATTTTGTTGGATACAAGATAGCAAAGTACTGGTGCGAAAGGATGAACAGCAGAGTTCGAAAATTCGTCATGTAACATCAGAAGCTGATCTGCCAAAACTATTGAAGTTACTATATTTTTTTTCATATTAAAGATCCTAGAATTATCCGTTTGTGTTGTGCCAACTATATATAATATCTTTCGTCGCGGTAAGAGCGATTCCAGTTTAAGGGTGAGGGTGGTAGTGTATTCGTAGGCGTCAACAGAAAAATTAATGCTGATCGTGTATCAGTAAGAAATATGTCATTAGGGGAGGATGTATGGGTGAAAGTGTCTATTACAGTAAATAGGAAACTATACTTACGTGTTTGTTACTTTCCGCCAGATAAAAAAAGTGAAGCTTCTATTGTCTTTTTTGACAGTGTGATATCTCTCATGGAGTTGCACCCCAATGATATTTTCATGATAGTTGGGGATTTCAATCTCCGATCATTTTCATGGTCTTTTGATGCCAGTGAGTGTGGTTTCATCAGTAATGTTGTTCGCGGTGATGCGTATTCCTCGTTCAGGGATTTTTCTACTTATAATCAGTTCAATGGTATCACCAATCATTAAGATGAAATCTTGGATTTTGTCGAATTCTACTGGTGTGTCTTCTGTTCGATGTTGTACGCCTTTCGTTCCAGAGGACCGTCACCACCCCGCCTTAGAAGTGTATGCAAAATTTTCTTTGGATAAAACTCCTAGCAAATCTAGATCGATATACAAACTTTTTAACGTGGACTATATAGCGATAAATTCGGCATTGTCAAGTTTGAATTGGAAAACTTTGTTATGTTCTACCGATATGAATGAATGTGTTGAGTCATTTTATTCTGCTTTGAATATAGTTATTGATAAGTTTGTACCTCATAGATCTGTTAAGTGTGATAAATTCCCTTCCTGGTTTGGTAAAGACACTGTTAAATGCATTAACGATAAAACTAACTTACATCAAAGATTTACAAAATTTTGTATGAAAATTTTTGTATTTTGCGTAGACAATGTAAAATCTTAATTGAAAGAGATCACAAGAAACATATTGCTTCTGTAGAGGGCGGAATTGTAAAAAATCCTAAGCTCTTTTGGTCTTATGTGGGCGAGTTGAGAGATAGCCAAAGGATGCCTCAATCCATGTGTGATGGTGAAAAAATCTTAGAAAATAGTTCGGCTATATCTAATGCTTTTTCTGAGTACTTGTCTAGTGTTTATGAAGATCCGCATAAACCTGTTCTTTACCAAAGTAAATATAAATCTTCTTCATCGATTACATTTAACAAGATAGATCTGAAGGATGTCAAAGCTAAAATCGAGGGACTGAATGTCACGAAGGATTCAGGTCCGGACTCCATCCCACCAATTTTTATAAAATCGTATTCCGCTAGTTTGGCGACTCCACTTCAAATTATTTTCAACTAATCTTTAGTACAAAGTATCTTTCCAGATGAGTGGAAGGCGGCAAAGATCGTACAAATTTTCAACAGTGGTAAAAAAAATTAAATAAGTAATTATCGACCTGTCTCTATTCTAAGTTATTTCGGTAAAATTTTTGAAGCAATAGTAACTGATAAATTTTTTATTTCATCCGGTTCCAAGTTGATTCAATCACAACATGGGTTTTTCAAAGGTAGATCGGTGTTAACTAATTTAACTCCTTACGTTCGTTTCATACATAGTAGTTTTAATGATGGTATTCAAGTTGATGCCGTCTACACAGACATGGCTAAGGCCTTTGATAAGGTACATCATGCTATTTGAATTTGGGAGGCTTTTACTTGGTAAAATTCCATTATCAATAATAAAAAACAAGTACTGTGTTTTAAGGAATTTTACTCAATAATTGCGATTCGTAACGCGTTTCACTACACCGTAGCTTCTTCAGACGAATGATTATGCAGCAAAATGTAAATGAGAATATAACTATAAATGTTCTTGAGTAATTAAAAGCTTATTGGTCGCCTCCTCCTAAGTGGTTATTTATGACAGGTATATCCAATAAAATTAAGGAATAGATTGCTCCCGAAAAGATTCAATAGAGGTGAAGGGCTTAAATCGACTTGTTCATTGATGAGTCTATCTGAGTGTTTGTATTTATTTATTTCTAAAGTTTCCCAAAGATCTACCTTCCAATATTTATTATCTGTATGCAAAATTTCAAACTGTGGGTCGAAAGAATGATTATTTTCTAAGAGATGATTCGCGTAATTTGAATCTGATTTTTATTTGAAAACTGCGTTTATGTTCCGATATTCTAATATTAAAATTTCTATGTGTTCTACCAATGTAGAAATTATCACAGTCATTGCAATTCAATCTATAAACACCTGATTTATTGTTTTTACCTGGTTTGGTTTTATTATTTTTTATATATTTGCCTAAATTATTATTAGTTTGGAAAGCTATGTTGAAATTATTGCTACTTAAGAATGATTTCAGTTTCTCACTTGTGATGCCAACGTAGGTTAAGGTGTTGAATTTTTGTTTCAATTTATCGACAGGGTAAACTTCATTCAATGCGATTCTACTTTGTTTTTTATTTAAAATATTATTTATTAGTTTGGGATTGTAACCATTATTTTTGGCTATTTGTTTAATCAAATTTAGTTCTTTGTTGAAATTTTCTGGTGATAGCGGGATGTTAATCAATCTATGAATAAAACTATTGAATGCTGACATTTTATGTTGATATGGATGACACGACGAGTTATGTATTATAATATCTGTATGTGACGGCTTATGGTAAATTGCGAAAACATGTTTTCCATTTTCATTCGAAATTGTTACGTCTAAGAAATTTATCGAATTATTGCTTTCTATTTCGGTTGTGAATGCAATTTTTGGATGTAATGAATTTATATGATTTTCGAAAATTTTCAACTGTCTATCTGTTCCTGTGAAGCAAATAATGATATCGTCTACATAGCGATACCAGTATAAACAATATTTACTGAGTGGATGATTGTGAATTAATTTCTCTAAGTTATTCATGAAAATTTCTGCTAACAAAGGACTCAACGGATTGCCCATAATCAAGCCGTTTTCAATAGTATAATATTTGTAATTGAAATGGAAATAATTTTGATCTAAACAAATTTTAATAATGAAAGAATATCTGATTTAATGATAGTATTGACATGATTACTTTCTAATAATTCTTCAACTAAGTAATACGTATCTTTTGGAGGAATGTTGGGAAATAGATTCTTAACATCGAAAGAAATAAGTTTGGAATTAGGTGGTATAGTGGTATCTTTGATATTGGCAATAAGTTCGTATGAATTTTGACCGAAAATTCAGATTTAAAATTGCAATGTTTTATTAGCAAGTCGTTGAGGAATTTTGAAAGTTTGAACGAAGGTGCCGTTACATAAGAAACAACAGGTCTAATAGGGTAATTAGGTTTATGAAGTTTTATCAACGAATATAATTCGGGGGATTGTGGATTGGAGTTAATGAATTTATATTTTTCTTGGTCTGTAATTAATGATTTTGCTGTCGAAATTATGTTTTTAACAACTTTCTGAAATTTTGCGGTAGGATCCTTAGTTGATGTTATATAGTTTCCGGCTGTTAAGAATTCTTCAGTTTTAGAAATATAATCGGTTTTACTAATCGCAATGACGGTGTTACCTTTATCTGCTTTAGTGAATACTAAATCGTTCTTAGTACTATTTTCACGAATTGTTTTATTATCTTATAATCGGAATTGCAATGAGGTGATAATTTCGAAAAGTCTTCTTTGATGATTTTTGCTGTTTGATGTTTGGCTAAAATATTATCTTTGGAGTTTTTGAGAATAATTTCGGAGTCTATGCCTAACTGTTCAAAATTAGTTTTATTATGTTTTGGATGTAAATTATGTTTGAATCCTTTTTCTAATAGATCTTTTGTGGTTTTGTAGAATCGGTATCAGTTAAATTAGTGTATCTTTTCGGGGAGCAATCTATTCCTTAATTTTATTGGATATACCTGTCATAAATAACCACTTAGGAGGAGGCGACCAATAAGCTTTTAATTACTCAAGAACATTTATAGTTATATTCTCATTTACATTTTGCTGCATAATCATTCGTCTGAAGAAGCTACGGTGTAGTGAAACGCGTTACGAATCGCAATTATTGAGTAAAATTCCTTAAAACACAGTACTTGTTTTTTATTACATCATGCTACTTCGTTGTGGTTTCTAGAGGACTTTGGTGTGGTGGGGTCCTCACTGAAATGGATAGAATCGTATCTGTCGGATAGACTGCAGTATGTTTCAATCAATGGCACTCATTCCGGTTTCGTTCGTGTCACCTCTGGTGTTCCTCAAGGGTCACATCTGGGTCCCCTTTTATTTTAAATTTACATTAATGATAATGCTGAATGTTTTTTTCATGCAAAACATGATTTATATGCCGACGTTCTTAGAGTGTACAGTGCTATTCGGTCCTATGATGATATTTTACACAACAAAGAAAACGGTTCTATTTCATAAAAAAACTTCAAGGCAAGTTCAGGTACTAGACGATCACATGGCTTTTCATTTGACCGAATTCGGTTGATTTCAGGTGTAATCAATGTGGGGAGGTATTTTGTATTGTCCTTTATAGACCGGGGTTGGGAGGTTTCAGTATACAGCATAATAAATTAGCAATCAAATTTTCTATAACGATTTTCCTAAAAACAAATTCACACCAAGCTCTAAAAGCTACCACAAGCGAGGCAATAATGGGAACATAACTAAAAATCATAAAAATCGTCGATATATTATTCGATCGTTATCCGACAAATTCCTTCTGAATTATTCATAATGTAGGTTTAACTAGCCAACATAAAAATGACGCAAAATTCTGAAACGTGTTTAATAAACGATAATATCCAATTTACATCTGTTCTCTAATGGATTTATCGCTGATTAACAATGTTACGCAAATTAATTATTGCTGCTGGATTATCCGACTCTAAATGTATAAATTATAAACAAACGGTCGAAGTTGTTGGGTTGAGGATGTGAAAAGTTATCTCCAAAAACGTTATATTTGTAAAGGATTTTCCCCGACGAAACAGTTGCTTTGTACAGGGCGTCCCGTTCGGCATATACAGAAAAACATCTTAAAAATGCAGCGAATGAGTTTAGGACAATTTGTCTACGGGTGGTTTATAGTAAGTCTGCCCCTATAAATAGGGGGATATTTAACATGCAACGGAATGTTGAATATTGTTCCTTGAATACAAATTCTTCAATAAGTCTACACCTTGCGATAATCTTTCAAATAGTAATTTTTAGAGAGATTGTGTGTATGCGCGGTTTACAACTAGATAGGGATGAGGAGCGTTAGTCCATCGACAGACCGCTTTCTTGCTGACGCGGTATGTAGCGTTGCGAAGAATAGTCTAACTAGTCTGACTGCTTGAAGTTTTCCTGTTTATCTACCCTTTGTTATCACGGTTTCCCGGTGGCAATAGTGCAGTAGACTCTGTCTCAGTTCGTTAGAAGTGGCAGTGTAGCCTGACGTCGTGAATAGTTATGCAATACTGACTAGGTCAGTATGAGACCGAAACTGCAGTCTATTGCTCCTATTCATGACATCTGACCGTGCTGTACCACTGCTGTGTGTCCCCGTTTGACGGTGACTATGTAGGGTGGATCAGAAAACCAGCTCCTTCAAGGAAGGATAATGAACATTTTACGGAAGGTTGAATATTGTTCCTTGAATACAAGTTCTTCAATATTGACATGAAATTCAAGTGAATATAGAAAGTCAGTCTGATAGAAATCGTGCTCCATCATTTCGACTCTATCGTGCACGATGACAAGATCATAATGAACCAGAGCACCCCAAACTTCTTAGACTAAAAACATAAAAATGTGGAGTCAAAAAATAGATGCACAAAGTCGAAAATTCCAATTTATTCAGAAGAAGTTTAAATGTGTTGCAGATTTATTTTTGCAGTAATCCACCAGCTCTAAGGAATGCTCGGAAACAATCGAAATGAAAATTGTACCCAGAGAAATTGAAATAAGAGTAAAAATAAAATATGTTAATACCGAATATTTCCACTCCCGGCGATTATTAATGACCATAAAGCATTCTGATATATTTTGACAGAATCAAATATGAATTCGAGCTTTCCATTTTGTCTGCAATAATTTCAAAAAGTGCATAAAATGTAAAATAACTCACGTATCACGATGGAATCGATTTAATTTCCTCGATTACTGTCTTAGCTCTTTTAATACTCAAGAAGAAACCTATCATTATGAATATTAATATCGTTTATGATAATATTCTTAGGCTCTTCCTACTCTGTGATCGATTTTCTATAGCGATACGTACACTTTACGAGGTTATTAAGATGAGAGGAGAAGAACAGAATAATTATCAACATAAACTTCACGACTGACGATGAAGGAAGGTGAAAATGATTTGATGAGTAATAACCTCGAAAGGCATTCTCTTCCCGGTTAATTTTTAAGACGATAAGAGACCTATAGAATTATTTCAATACAATGTGTTATATAATCATATGTCAAAACTTGCGGGGGGTAACTCTACGTGTAATTTTAAGAAAAATAGTTCGTATAAACATAGATCCACAAAAGATTCGTTACGGAGCTACAGGGTGTTAAAATTTCCGGAAAAAATTGTGTTTTTTCTTCAAAACTCCTGCAGTTTTTGAGATATTCATCCGAAATTTGGAATGCAAGCTGTATTTTACAGCATCTATCATTACACGTCCTAAATTTTAACCAAAATCTACAAGGTGTTTACTTTTCCGGAGCCATGTCCTTTTTGCCCTTTCAAACTTTTTTCAGTACGCTACTGATCAGCGTACAAACAATTTTCGTCATCCTCTTTCAATCTAGAAACTTTTTGACACCTATAATTTTTTCGTATCGCCAACCGTTCTCGAGCAAAAAATTATTAAACGCTTGTATGTATTCGCTGAATTGAAAGCACTTCTAATTAAAAAAATGACTAGTAGGCTTTGATTTTTTTTCATTTATTTATTCATTTTGACAGTGACTAAAGTTCAACTAGTGTCTGCTTGAATTGTTTAATAAATTAACAATTAGTTTTAAGACTTTTGACGTTATTGCTGTGAGAAAAAATGGCTAATTTAACTAAAGCCGAATTGGCTGATATCCATTACATGTACGGTCTGGCTGACGGAAACACAACAGAAGCTAGGCGATTGTATCAGGTGCGCTTTTCAAATCGAGTAACACCAGGCAGGCGAACATTTTCAAATATCCACAGAAGGTTGAGGGAAACTGGTACTTTTACTGCAAATTATCTTTAAAAAGGTGCAACTCAAACTATGAGAACTTCAGATATTGAGGAAGCAGTTTCGATTTGAATCCTCATGTGAGTACAAGAAAAATTAAAAATCAGTTGAATGTTTCACATGTTCTAGGTTGAAGGATTCTCCACGACTCTTTATTATACCCGTGTCATATTCAACGCGTCCAAACTCTACTTCCTCGAGATTTTCCTTCAAGACTGAATTTTTGCCGATGGTTCTTAGATAAAATTAGAAAAAATGCTCATTTTGATAGTGAAATAATGTTCACAGACGAAACTAACTTTTCGAGAACTGCTATCACAAATTTTCACAATACTCATTATTGGGCTGAGGAAAACCCCCATTTGATTGAAGAATCTCATCATCAAGTACAATTCTCACTAAATGTCTGGGTCGTAATAATGGGAAATTATTTGATTGGGCCATTTTTTTGCCTAACACACTAAACAATCCCGCTTATCGTTAGCTTTATTGCTCGAGGATGTGCCACTTTTGGTGAGAAACATAATGTGGTTCATGCACGACGGGGCACCAGCACATTTCAGTGAAGAAGCTAGGGGATTCTTGAATAATACATTCAACAACCGATGGATAGGTCGGGGTGGGCCAGAACCATGGCCTCCTAGGTCCCCAGACTTGAATAGTTTAGAATTTTTCTTATGAGGATATCTCAAAAGATCAGTTTATACCACTCGAGTGAACACTGTATTTATTGTAAAGGCGTTTATAAAGGTCAGACTGGTCATTTATTTAAAACTAGATACAAACAGCTTCGCTCAGATTACAATAACCAGAGAACCGACGAATCTATTTTCGCTTCAAATTATATCCAAAATGGCCATTATTTTCCACCCATAGATCAAGTTATTCACAGAATACCTAAACGACGGAAATTAGATTTCTTAGAATCTATGGAAATTTTCAAACTCCAACAAACTCCCCCTAGAGATAATCTTCTGTACGACCAGAATGGCACTGCTTATTCGTTCTTATTTAATATCTTCAAATAATACCTGTTTTCAACATAATTCGTTTGTTTGCACCCTTATTGAATTTGTATCTACCTGTATGTATGTATTTCAATTCGTGATAGTATAATACATAATTCAATTTATTATTATGCTCAAAAGGATTTACAAAAATTTGAATAATTGTATTTACAATAAATGCTTGTATATATAATTTTGTGTGTGTCAGAAAAAACACAAGTGTGAGCTCAGAAACTGTAATAGGGGAACCATACTATCTTGCATATGATTCAATAAACGAGTGAATAAACCTGAGGAAAAACTCGTTTCCCTGTCGCTATTGCACTAGCAATAGCTTGTCTGTTTATGTTGTATTAGTGTCGTGTGTACATAAAGAGTACCAAAGATTTTTCTGTTCAGCCTCTTCAGTCTCTCTTGCATTCCATGATTTCCAAACGAAGACAAGGGTGAAAGGAAAGGGGTTTGGGACAGGAATCTGTAACAATAGAAAAAGAAAACCAGCAGAAAAATATTTCAACAATCATACCTCTTATATGTCTAAACAAATCTAAGAAAAGATTTTACATAGCAAGCAAGGTCATAAAAAGGACTAAGGAGATAATCAAAAAGTGCATAACCTGCGATATTTTCTCTTTCGCGGAGATGTTCTTCCGTTGCAGTGAGTCTCCAGAAACATAATCACTTCCTGGTTCTTGCTTGCCAATCTTGAAGTATAATCGCAAAAAACCCTTCAATATTCAAACTCAACAAAACAATTCCCTCTCTGTTTGACCGAGAGAGCCCTGATGGCCAGGTTCAGTCTTCCAAGTGATGCCGATTATGATCTATAGATGTTTTAGAATCATTATGGACCCAAATTGTAAAGAAAACCAATATAGTATAATAAACAGTTTTTTCAAGTTACCACCACGAAGACTATATACATGGAAGTCACCAGCAGATGGAGTAGACGGACGCATCACAAGAAACCAAATTGATTACATAATTGTTAACAGAAGGTACAAAAATGCAGTAAAATCATGCAAGACATACCCCGGAGCTGACATTCCCACCGATCACAATCTTCTTCTAGCAAGGATAAAGGTAGAATTTAAAAGAACCAAAGGAAATAAGAAAGCAACTATTATTAACACCGATAAATTGAAAGAGGAATCTACGTACAATAAAATGAAGGAAGAAATACATAGATATATAAACGAAAAACCATTAAAGCCGACGCAAACTTCTGAAGAAGACTGGCAAAAGCTTAAAACAACACTAAAAAATGTTACAGAGAAGCACCTTAAGCAGGAGACCAGGAAAAAGAATCAATCTTGGATGACAGAAGAAATCTTGGACATGATGGAAGAGAGAAGAAAATTCAGAAATAAAAACGAAACAAGATATAAACAAATACATAAAAATATCAAAATAAAAATCAAAGAAGCTAAGGTTACCTGGCTAAACGAAAGCTGTGAAGAAACTGAGAAACTAGAACAAAAACATGATACTTTCAACTTACACAAAAAATAAAAGAAGGAGCTGGAATGTGGAAGCAATCCTCTTACGTCGAAGATAGGGAAACCCCTACTGAATATAAAAAATCAAATGAACAGGTGGAAAGAATACATAGAAGACATGTTTCAAGACCAGGAGAGACAAAGCATAGATGTACAAAAAGTAGCGTCTGGACCCTACATCACAAAGGAGGAAATTATTAAAGCAACAAAACAACTAAAAAACAAAAAAGCTGTTGGAGAAGATAATATCTCAATTGAAATTATAAGAATAATTTCAGACGAACACATCGATGTTATGGAGAACTTATTTAATAAAATAAACTAAACTGGAATAATACCAGAAGACTGGCTGACATCGATGTTTATACTACTACCAACGAAGAAGAACTCCAGGAAATGTGAAGAATATAGGATCATTAGTCTAATGAATCATATACTGAAATTGTTCCTCCGAATAATACACAATAGAATTTATAACAAATTGGACGAACACACGGGACGAACACAATTTGGCTTCAAGAATGGCTTTGGAACAAGAGAGGCACTTTTTTCAATACGTGTGCTTGTTGAAAGATGTAGGGATGTAGACTCTGATGTATATCTGTGTTTCATAGACTTTCAAAAGGCTTTCGACCTGGTGAAACACGATAAACTAATAGAAATTCTCAAGTCTTGTAACATAGACGACAAAGACTTGAGAATCATATCAAACCTTCACCAAGACCAAAAGGCTAAAATTAGAATCAATGGAGAGACATCTGAAGACATTAGCATCGAGAAAGGAGTAAGGCAAGGATGTGTTCTTTCCCCGTTGTTGTTTAACGTTTTTTCGGAAGAGTTATTTAGGAAGGCACTACAGGATACCTCGCATGGCATAATAATAAATGGACAATGCATTAACAACTTGCGATACGCAGATGACACGGTTATTCTAGCAGATAGCGCTGAAGCACTACAACGCCTAATGAACCGAGTGATGATAACATGTACAGAATTTGGAATGAAACTAAATACAAAGAAAACAAAAACGATGGCTATCAGCAAACACCAAAACAGAAAGGTCGGAATTAGGGTCAAAGTAACAGAATTAGAACAAGTAACAAAAATAACATACCTAGAAAGTAGCCTTGATGAAACTTGGGATCACTCACTAGAGATAAAAACACGCCTGGAAAAAGCACGAGCTATATTTTATAAAATGAAAAAATACTATGCAACTGCCAACTAAATATCTCATTAAGAGTTCGAATACTGAAATGCTACGTTTTCTCCACCGTGCTATATGGCGTTGAAGCATGGACAATGACGGAAACAACACAAAAAAGAATAGAATCGTTCGAACTTTGGTGCTACCGTAGAATGCTCAGAATATCTTACATGAGTCATACGACAAACGTAGAAGTTATGCAGAGGATGAGAAAGGATCGAGAACTTGTGCAGATAATAAAAGAAAGAAAGACGCAATATTTCGGTCACATTATGAGAAACCAAAAGTACGAACTGCTTCAACTTATCATCGAAGGAAAAATCAATGGCAAAAGGGGACCGGGAAAAAGACGCAACTCCTGGTTTAAGAACTTACGTCAATGGACTAATATGAGCTCTATAGAATTGTTCAGAGCTGCAACAAATAAAATAAGATGGGCAAATGTAATCGCCAACGTCCTTAAGGATAAGGCACCGTAAGAAGAAGATGGACCCAAAAATTTGGGTTGACATCACCCATATTATTTGTTCGTGGATCTTATTTAATTTGAAGAAAAATTTGCGACAAAATTTTGACAGTCGGACAAATAATAATAATTCAAGAAAAATGAATTTTACTCATAATTATTTCATGAAATAATTCGTGCCATAACTTTCGGTACAAAAAGTATTATAAAAATAGGTATAAAAAAATACTCGAACGATTCCACTTATCCGATCCAGACTTTCTCAAGAACATAAAGATTAAGTAAAAATATCTATTAACCCTCATTCTGTTTTGGGGCTCGGAAAGTTCCGAATTGTTCCTGATAATTTCAACGCAAAGCACAAAGATAATATTTCGATGTCTGAACAGATCGAACTATTTCATCTGACAAACTTCATAATAAATGATCGGGTTGTTTTGAACAGAGCCAATCGATTTGTCTTCCACGTCATGTTCTTGGTTCGGTAGAAACCCACCTTTGAAAAACGCAAATTTTCCTGTAGAATACGAACGGCGCCTCGGTGGACCATCGATCTATTTTTCGGGAGGATTAATTTTTATTTCGTAACTGCATCAGCAGAAATGTTTTCAAGGAAAATTGCATAGAATTGGAATTACTAGAAAATGTTACAAGACTTTGATGATACAGCATTATTTACATTCTATCAAAAAAGTACCGGGAATTGATTTTTCAAAAAATACAAGCGTGCATTGCGATGCTTACAATGGGTAAAAATATCGAACAAAGGAACAAAGGCAATGGACTTTGTGTCTCACGAATCAATTTATACCATTTTAAACGGTTATTTCCAAAAAAACTGATATTACCACAAACATTTGATGAATTTGGGAGGCTTTTACTTGGTAAAATTCCATTATCAATAATAAAAAACAAGTACTGTGTTTTAAGGAATTTTACTTAATAATTGAAGCAGCCCCAACTTAAGCAGATTATTATTCAATGCCAAACAAAAGGAGGATAAATTCAAGCAATCAGGAATTTATCAAATCAAATGCAATGAATGTCAGATCGCCTATGTCGGACAAACAGGGAGAAGTTTTGAAGCTAGATTCAAGGAACATAATTCCTCAGATAAAAATTGGCCAATATTTGAACACATAAAATTAACCAGCCACTCGATATCATTAAACAACCTTAAAATCCTTCATAAATGTAACAAGGGGAGAGAGATGAATTTGTTGGAAAGTTTGTAGATTAACAAACTATGTAAAAACCCACAATTTACTACCATCAACAGCCAACTAGAGGTTAATGCATCCCCACTACTCAATATCTAGGATAACTTTCACTCTGTACTTGTATTCACCCTCTCATTTGTTATATTGTTGAAAAATGACTGACTGTAAGATCGAAACCGGTCGTGATTATTGAATAAATTTTGGAAACGTGTCTTATTTCGTTTAACTTTTCGGAATTGATTATAGCAGTCTTTAGCGAACTTTACGCGATTCAATATTTGAGGTAATAATAAAAAACAAGCACTGTGTTTTAAGGAATTTTACTCAATAATTGCGATTCGTAACGCATTTCTCTACACCGTAACTTCTTCAGACGAATGAATATGCAGAAAAATATAAATGAGAATATAACTATAAATGTTTTTCATTATTGATAATGGAATTTTACCAAATAAAAGCCTCCCAAATTCAAATGTTAAAGAAAGCTGATACCGGCTTTTTGGCTTTGTGGTATTTCAAAATACTACTAAGATGTGCAGTTCACACTCAGAATATATGGTTCTACTCAATGTACTTGAAAAACAGGTTGACTCCCAATTACATACGGTTGAAGACACATAACAACAGTGGACCAGTAAAAAGAGCCAACGCATATGGCTCAAAGAGGATATGAAGATCCAGTACAACAGGAGGGACGTTGCAAACATATATTTAAAGGTAATCCATACGGAATTATTGTTTAGATTGCACCCTGTTGAGTTTGATTTTTTAGACTCTGAATCCAGATGCGATGTCAAAATTTTAATTCATAAAAAGTTTCAGCAACAACAGAAAAAGTTGAATTCACTTAAATTCAAAATTTCTCCACCCAAACCTTCAACTGATAAATTTTCAGACCATAAATTTTTTGACAGATTCATTAATTTAACTGATACCGATTTTACACAACCACAAAAAGATCTATTAGAAAAAGGATTCAAACATAATTTACATCCAAAACATAATAAAACTAATTTTGAACAGTTAGGCATAGACTCCGAAATCATTCTCAAAAACTCCAAAGATAATATTTTAGCCAAACATCAAACAGCAAAAATCATCAAAGAAGACTTTTCGAAATTATCACCTCATTGCAATTCCGATTATAAGATAATAAAAACAATTCGTGAAAAAAATACCAAGAACGATTTAGTATTCACTAAAGCGATAAAGGTAACACCGTCATCGCGATTAGTAAAACCGATTATATTTCAGAAACTGAAGAATTCTTAACAGCCGGAAACTATATAACATCAACTAAGGATCCTACCGCAAAATTTCAGAAAGTGGTTGAAAACATAATTTCGACAGCAAAATCATTAATCACAGACCACGAAAAATATAAATTCATTAACTCCAATCCACAATCCCCCGAATTATATTCGTTGATAAAACTTCATGAACCTAATTACCCTATTAGACCTGTTGTTTCTTATGTAACGGCACCTTCGTTCAAACTTTCAAAATTCCTCAACGACTTGCTAATAAAACATTGCAATTTTAAATCTATATTTTCGGTCAAAAATTCATATGAACTTATTGCCAATATCAAAGATACCACTATACCACCTAATTCCAAACTCATTTCTTTCGATGTTAAGAATCTATTTCCCAACATTCCTCCGAAAGATACGTATTACTTAGTTGAAGAATTATTAGAAAAGAATCATGTCAATACTATCATTGAATCAGATATTCTTTCATCATTACAAATTGGTTTAGATCAAAATTATTTTCATTTCAATAACAAATATTATACTATTGAAGATTATGGTCAATCCGTTAAGTCCTTTGTTAGCAGAAATATTCATGAATAACTTAGAGAAATTAATTCATAATCATCCACTCAGTAAATATTGTTTATACTGGTATTTCTATGTAGACGATATCATTATTTGCTTCACAGGAACAGATAGACAATAGAAAATTTTCGAAAATCATATAAATTCATTACATCCAAAAATTGCATTCACAACCGAAATAGAAAGCAATAATTCGATAAATTTCTTAGACGTAACAATTTCGAATGAAAATGGAAAACTTGTTTTCGCAATTTACCATAAGCCGTCACATACAGATATTATAATACATAACTCGTCGTGTCATCCATATCAACATAAATTGTCAGCATTCAATAGTTTTATTCATAGATTGATTAACATCCCGTTATCACCAGAAAATTTCAACAAAGAACTAAATTTGATTAAACAAATAGCCAAAAATAATGGTTACAATCCCAAACTAATAAATAATATTTTAAATAAAAACAAAGTAGAATCGCATTGAATGAAGTTTACCCTGTCGATAAATTGAAACAAAAATTCAACACCTTAACCTACGTTGGCATTATAAGTGAGAAACTGAAATCATATTTAAGTAGCAATAATTTCAACATAGCTTTCCAAACTAATAATAATTTAGGCAAATATATAAAAATAATAAAACTAAACCAGGTAAAAACAATAAATCAGGTGTTTATCGATTGAATTGCAATGACTGTGATAATTTCTACATTGGTAGAACACATAGAAATTTTAATATTAGAATATCGGAACATAAACGCAGTTTTTCAAATAAAAATCAGATTCAAATTACGCGAATCATCTCTTAGAAAATAATCATTCTTTAGACCCACAGTTTGAAATTTTGCATACAGATAATAAATATTGGAAGGTAGATCTTTGGGAAACTTTAGAAATCAATAAATACAAACACTCAGGTAGACTCATCAATGAACGAGTCGATTTAAGCCCTTCACCTCTATTGAATCTCTTCGGGGAGCAATCTATTCCTTAATTTTATTGGATATACCTGTCATAAATAACCACTTAAGAAGAAGCAACTCAATAAGGCTTTTAATTAATCAGGAACATTTATAGTTATATTCTCATTTATATTTTTCTGCATATTCATTCGTCTGAAGAAGCTACGGTGTAGTGAAACGCGTTACGAATCGCAATTATTAAGTAAAATTCCTTAAAACACAGTACTTGTTTTTTATTATTACCTCAAATATTGAATCGCGTAAAGTTCGCTAAAGACTGCTATAATCAATTCCCAAAAGTAAAACGAAATAAGACACTTTTCCAAAATTTATTCAATAATCACAACCGGTTTCGATCTTACAGTCAGTCATTTTTCAACAATATAACAAATGAGTGGGTAAGTACAAGTACAGAGTGAAAGTTATGCTAGATATTGAATAGTGGGGATGCATTAAGCTCTAGTTGGCTGTTGATGGTAGTAAATTGTGGTTTTTTACATAGTTTCTTAATCTACAAACTTTCCAACAAATTCATCTCTCTCCCCTTGTTACATTTATGAAGAATTTTAAGGTTGTTTAATGATATCGAGTGGCTGGTTAGTTTTATGTGTTCAAATATTGGCCAATTTTTATCTGAGGAATTATGTTCCTTGACTCTAGTTTCAAAACTTCTCCCTGTTTGTCCGACATAGACGACGTGACATTCATTGCATTTGATTTGATAAATTCCTGATTGCTTGAATTTATCCTCCTTCTGTTTGGCAATGAATAATAATCTGCTTAAGTTGGGGCCGCTTCAGAATGAAGTACTTATGTTGAATTTGGAAAAGTAGTAAGGGGTCTAAGGGGCGATGGTAGTACAGGATCAAAACCATCCCAAATGTCAACCTTCACCTGCACGTGGTATACCCTGCTAAACAACCAACGAAGGCTCTGACGGCCGAGCTACGGCGGGATAACCGTTACTACAGGAATTAAGGAAATGTAATTCCTAAAAAGATCAACCCGCACTGGCCAGCGTGATAGGTAACGGCTGAAAAACCTCTAACCAAAATGACAAGCAAAAACTATACAAGGCCCTCAGTGCCCGGCAGATCGCTAGTCCCCGACTACGGTAGCGGTCGGCATAGACTACGATAAGAGGGTGCTAAGAATCCCCGGGTTAGACCAGGCTACCTTCGAAAACTGTATATTGCGACATATAATACGAGAACCCTTTCATCTGAAGAGAAAATCCTTGAATTTGAAGAGGAACTGAAACAAATACATTGGGATATAGTCGAAATAAGCGAAATACGTAAGAAAGGAGAACAGCAAACCTTACTAAAGTCGGGAAACCTCTATTATCACAAATGTGAGGAAGACAGCTCCGTGAGAGGGGTAGGACTCTAGATACATAAACGTCACTTCCAGAATATACTTCAAATTAGCAGCATAAGTTCCAGAGTCTGCTATGTGGTACTAAAACTAAATGATCGATATAGTATCAAAATTATACAAGCCTATGCACCCACATCCACTCACTCAGATGAGGAAGTTGAGGCCTTCTACGAGGATGTAACTAAGGCAATGTCAAACTCCTTAACATATTTCACTATACTAGCCGGTGGCTTCAATGCCAAACTTGGTAAGAAGCAAGACGAAACAGAAACGTCTTTGGGCTGCCATGGAATTGGAGAAAGAAACGACAGAGGAAACCTTCTATTGCAGTTCTTGCTACACAATCAACTAACAGCAATGAATACATTCTTCCAAAAAGCAGAACATCGCAAGTGGACATGGAGCAGTCCAGGTGGAAAGACGAAAAACGAAATCGACTTTATTATTACAGATAGAAAAGCAATAATTACTGATGTAACTGTACTAAATAGATTATCTGTAGAAAGTGATCATACAATGGTAAGAGCAATAGTGTCACTGAATCTAAGAAAGGAGCGAACGAAATTGATTAACAAACAAAATAATAAAAAGTGGACGAATGTAGATGACATCGAAGAATATCAGAAGACAATAGAAGAGAATCTTGAAAACCCTGATGAAATGAGCATTGAAAAATTAAACGACAACATAGTCAAATCAATCAACGAAGCTCCGGAAAAACATTGCCCGAAATCAATGAACAACGAGGGGAAGTTAACGACGTATACTAAACAATTAATGAAACAAAGAAGAGAACTGCTAGGAAGACATTCACATCATAGAGACCAAAGCAGACAACTAAGCAAAGAAATAACAAAAGCTGTAAGAGTCGATGTCAGAAAATACAATAAAAAATGGATAACCAAAACCATAGAAGAAAATAAAAACATGAAAATACTTCAAAACAAACTGAGTTTGGGAAAAACAGAAATAGTTAAATTACAAAATGAAAGGGGAGAAGTAACAAACGACAGAAGGGAGATAATCACAATTGTCGAAAATTTCTATACCAGCTTATACAGTGACCAACACCAAGCCGGAATATTAAAAAATGCACCTCCTTTACCTCATATAGTAAACCAGGGATCAGAGGATATTCCAGCAATAACTGAAAATGAAGTTTTAAGATCGCTTAACGAAATGAAGAACAATAAAGCACCAGGTGAAGACGGCATCGTTGCAGAAGCTATAAAAATGGGAGGAAAACAACTACTTAAGTCCATAACTCGACTTTTCAACAAATGTCTAGATGAAGCAACAACCCTAGAGAAGTGGAACAACGCCATCATTGTTATTATGCTCAAAAAAGGTAATATCACCGACCTACAAAACTACAGACCAATTAGTCTGCTTACACATCTTTATAAGCTTTTTACTAAAATCATAACAACGAGACTTACGAACAAACTGGATTTATATCAGCCAAGAGAACAAGCAGGCTTTAGAGCTGGATATGGAACAAACGACCACTTACAGGTTATAAAGTCACTGATAGAAAAATGTGTGAATACAATAAACCTCTTGTACTCACGTTTGTAGATTATGAAAAGCGTTCGATTCCATAAATCACTACGAAATGCTTAAAGCTCTTGCCGACTGACGTATAGATCATCGATATATCTTCCTACTATGACATATCTACGAACACGCAACAGCAAAAGTGAGACTTCACGAAGAAACAAACCAGTTTAAAATCGAAAGGGTGTCCGTCAGGGCGATACAATATCTCCCAAGCTCTTCACAACTTTATTAGAGTATATGTTTAAAAAGCTCGAAATGGGAAATAGAGGCATACGTGTGGATGGGGAAATGCTAAATCACCTGCGTTTCGCCGACGATATTGTGTTGATCTCAGATAGCCTAGATGAGGCATACGAAATGCTCTTAGAGATGTCAAGTATCTCCCAACAAGTTGGATTAAAGATCAATACCGCAAAAACAGAATTCATGACTAACTTAGTCCCCAGCTGTAACTTAAAACTAAGGGAAAAAGAAATCCAATTTGTAACCTCATATAAATATCTAGGGCACGAAATACGAATTGGAAGAGACAACCAGACCTGTGAACTAAGCAGACGAATAGGACTGACCTGGGCTGCCTTCGGAAAATTACGACACATTTTCGAGTCTGATATTCCAATAAGTCTTAAACGCAAAGTTTATGATCAATGTGTCCATCCGGTACTGACATATGGCTCCGAAACACTAACACTTACCCAAAGGACTGTCAACAGAATAAAAGTGACCCAACGAGCCATGGAAAGATCCATGTTGGGAATAAGCCTGAGGGATCGGATTTCAAATGAGGGGATACGAAGAAGAAGTAAGGTTACAGATGCAGTAGATAGGGTCACACGTTTAAAATGGAACTGGGCAGGCCATGTCGCAAGAATGTCAGACAACAGATGGTCACAAAGGATATTGGAGTGGCGCCCTAGACACGAAGCCTTCAGAAGCAGAGGCAGACCGCCAACAAGATGGACGGACGACATAAAAAGGATCTCCACAAATTGGATTCAGGATGCCCAAGACCGGTCAAATTGGAAAAGGTTAAGAGAGGCTTATGTCCAACTGTGGACGAGATGAGGCTGTGAAAGAAGAAGAAGAAGAAGTTACTGATTTTGTTAGAGAGTTCGCCGGTGTATCTGAGACTAGTGTATCTTTTTCTAGCTATATAGTAATTGAGAGGTAATACGTTGTTCTTTGCTTTTAATAATTGTATTTAGAAAATGTTGTGGTATATTGTTATCTGAGGCAATTTTTCTGATGATGTTAAGTTCAATTTGGAAATTTTTGTTGGGGAACAGAGTAAGCTCTATGAATCATGGAGTTATATAGGGTGCGCCTGAGAAAACCGGACAATTTTTTCCTTAATAACTTTCGCAATTCTAGAGCTAGACCATTCGTTATTGCTTCATTGAAAAGACAAAGGACTAGGTTTTTCCAGAAATTGTATCGAAATTTCACTTCCGGTGAAATCCAATATGGCTGCCTCATTCGAAAATGAGCAATATTTCAAGATCGCTGGAACGTTTTTTCCACTAAAAAATTCGTATGGGACATTCAGTCAATAACTCAGTTTTTTCTGAACAAATTGACATATTGATCGTGAAAATATTGCAAGAATTGGTAAAAAAGTAGCGTAAAGAATTTTTCCATTCTGATTTTCAGCTGAAATCGAAATATGTTTTTCACATCATGGCGTTGGCACTCCTGAAGTTGTTATGTTTTTCATGGATGTTCTAAAAAGACAATCAACCATATTTTACTAAAGTCAACCTGAAATTTGATTTGCGTTCGAATTCAAAATGGCCGACTTCCTTAAATATTAACAATTTTCCCCGCGCATTAATAATTTTTTCGAGGTCGTAATGAGTCAACTGCGTAATTCAATCACTAGATTGAACCTTTCCCATTATTCTGTCTGCATGGAGTTTTCCTTCAGTATTCTTTTTTGCTAGATTATTCCCACCATTCCTGTCGTCTGTGCGGCTTACTTAGACCGCAGAACGATTCAGGTCCGATGGGTGGGATTCCAGCAGCTGATTTGGCCAGTACCTCAGCGGCTGCATTTCCTTGCATGCTTTCGTGGCCAGGCACCCACCACAGAAAAAGTTTGTTCACCTTAGCAAGTTGCTTCAAGGATTGATGGCATTCCCAGACAGAGATGCTTCGATAACTGTAAGAGTTTAGAGCTTTTATCACTGCCTGACTGTCCGTTAAAATGTAAATCTTTGCACCTTTGAGTTTCCTTCGTAGTCATTCCTGGCAGCAAAGGTTTACTGCAAGTGTTTCTGCTTGCATGAATGTGAGAGTAGAGCCCAGAGGCACTGATGACGAGTACTTGGGTCCTGTTCCATCAATCGTTTTTGATCCGTCCGTGTACCAAATGGAGGATTTTTGGTCTAATTGATTTATTTTTCCCTTTACGATGGTGAGGTCTTCTATGACCACTTCGAAGGGTGTGTGAAAATCAAACTTAAGCGGCATTATATCCGATGGTTGTGATAATATTTCTGGCGCTATGTAACCCAGAATCCCCAGGTGTCCCTTCAGATCACCAGGTAATAGTTTTTTTTGTGTCTTGGAGTCGTAATGCCGCCATCAACGCCTCCTTTTTCAATTTTATATGAAGAGGAGGGAGATTCAGTATTACCTCCAGGGTAGAAGTGAGGGTGCTTCTCATACCACCTGTTATGCCCACGCACGATAGCCGCTGCAGTTTTTGCAGCATGTTTTGCGTAGTTATTTCTGATGTTTTCGTCCACCATACTAACAATGCATGTGTGACAATGGGTCTTATAACCGCTATGTATAACCAGTAGGTTATTTTTAGCTGTAGCGTCCAGGTCTTTCCGAAGAGTCTAATAGCCAATAGGCACGATGTAGCCTTGGAAAGAGTTTTGTCAATGTGTAATTTCCAGTTGAGTCTCTGATCTAGGGTTAACCCTAGATACTTAGCCTGTTCCGAAAATTTCAGAGTATGTCCATTCAGAAAGGGGGGTTTAAATTCAGCTTTCTACGTCTTGTGAATGGAATTATAAGAGCCCCTCTTCAGCACACCATTCATTTACGATGTTAAGGGCTTTTTGCATCAGGTTCGATAAGATTCCATCATTCTTTCCCCTAATGATGATAACTATATCATCAGCATAGCCTTGTGCGTTGAAGCCAGCGTTGTTCAGTCTTTCTAAGAGGCCATCAACAACTACTGACCATAGTAGTTGCGATAGGACACCTCCTTGAGGGCATCCTTTCACTGTTGACTCCAAAAGTGGCGATTATGATCCGGCCCTTGAGCATTTCTTTGATCCATTTGATGGTGCGTGTTTTGACACCCTTGTTGTTTGCACCATTGCTAATGGATGTATAGGAGGTATTATCGAAGGCTCCTTCAATGTCTCCAAATAAAACTAAGGCTATTTCTTTAGCCTCTAGTGCTCATTCCACTTCTTTGACTAGATCGTGTAGGGCATTAGTTGTAGACTTGCCCGGTTGATAGGCAAATTGTTTTTTATACAGTTTTATGAAATTTCTCATATGGTTGTCGAGAATTTTCTCCATTGATTTTAGGAGAAAGGAGGTTAAGCTTATCGGGCGATATAATGTAAGCTCATCTGGAGACCTCTTGCCCATTTTCGGTAGAAATAATACTTTGACTTTCCTCCATGACTGGGGTATGTAGCCCAGTGAGTAGGTGGCTTTGTGTATAGCTCTGCGAGATGGGGCTGTATATGTGTTACCTCTTTGCAACATGACCTGATAGATTTCTTCCGCCCCTGATTTGTAGGGCTTGAAGCTTTTGATTGCCCACTTTACCTCATCTAGGGTGAAGATTCGGCCCGCTAGATTGCTGCTTTCCCTACTGGAGCTATACAGTTCTAGCTCCTGTTGTTGGGTGCTATTGATGGGGAGTATTTTCGAGTCCAGGAAGTGGGTATTTAAAAGTACCCTCCGCCGAAGTCTTTAGAATACTCTCCTCCAGGCTCCTTAATGAGACCAAGTGCATTCGAATGGTCTTTGGCTAAAACCTTTTGAATTCGTGCAGCTGGGGCAAGATCATTGATCCCCTTGCAATAGGATTTCCATGATTGTCGTTTGGATTTCCTGAGTTCTTTGTTGTACTTAGTTAGAGCTTCTCGCTAGGCGTCCCATTCACCTGTTCCTTTCGCTCTATTGAATGCTTTTCTGGCTCTAGCTTTGAGTTGAGCAAGCTCCTTGTTCCACCAAGGCGTATCCCTTGAGAAATGTTTTTCCTCATTGAGCAGCTCTCCTGAAATGCTAATATTAGTGTTTCGATTAGGTGAGTAGAAGCATTTTCCAGTTCTTCTACTATGGTTATGTTATATTCGAGACCATCCAGTTCAGACTTCAACCTCTCTTCAAAAAGATCCCAGTCCGCCCTTTTTGGTGCTCTATATTCCACTTTTTGAATCTTATCTGAGTCAATTTCGAAACCAACCGAAACCACCATTTGGTGGTCCGACAAAGATATTTCGTCCATGACGCGCCACTTCTTAATTGATTGTATTATAAATCGAACTGTAACACTACGTAATATTATATTGACGTGTAAATCCATTATTCTATGGCTTCTTAAAATAAATGGATTGATTGATTGATTGATTTAATAAGTGACATTAATGGCACCCCGCACATATAACGTACTGCCATCAGAAATAAAGGATCTCAAGCGAATAAGTGTATTCAAGGTTCGAGTTAGGGACTGGATTTTGTCTCTCCCACGTTCTTGTATTTCAATTTATATAGATTTAAAAAAATGCACCCATTAAATAGATTGTAAGTGTAGTTTTATGTAAGTTCTTTTTATCTGCTCAGGCATGTTCTCATGATTTTGGTGTAGATTGTTTCATACCTCGGTTACTTACCCTTTCCATAATTGTCGTTTGGATTTCCTGAGTTTTTTGTTGTACTTAGTTAGAGCTTCTCGCTAGGCGTCCCATTCACCTATTCTTTTCGCTCTATTGAATGCTTTTTTGACTCTAGCTTTGAGTTGAGCAAGCTCCTTGTTCCACCAAGGCGTATCCCTTGAGAAGTGTTTTTTCCTCATTGGCAGCTCTCCTCAAATGCTACTATTAGTGTTTCGATTAGGTGAGTAGAAGCATCTTCCAGTTCTTCTACTATGGTTATGTTATATTCGAGACCATCCAGTTCAGACTTCAACCTCTCTTCAAAGAGATCCCAGTCCGCCCTTTTTGGTGCTCTATATTCCACTTTTTGAATCTTATCTGAGTCAATTTCGAAACCAATCATTTGGTGGTCCGACATAGATATTTCGTCCATGACGCGCCACTTCTTAATTGATTGTAGTATAAATCGAACTGTAACACTACGTAATATTATATTGACGTGTAAATCCATTATTCTATGGCTTCTTAAAATAAATGGATTGATTGATTGATTGAATTAGTGACATTAATGGCACTCCGCACATATAACGTACTGCCATCAGAAATAAAGGATCTCAAGCGAATAAGTGTATTCAAGGTTCGAGCTAGGGACTGGATTTTGTCTCTCCCACGTTCTTGTATTTCAATTTATACAGATTTAAAAATTGCTCCCATTAAATAGATTATAAGTGTAGTTTTATGTAAGTTCTTTTTATCTGCTCAGGCATGTTCTCATGATTTTGGTGTAGATTGTTTCATGTTTTTTTTTTTGTTGTTTTCTTCTGATATCTCGGTTACTATATGCTATATAAAATATTTACTAGCCATGCATAAGGCTCTGCCTTTTATGGATTATATATTGGCAGGGAGCGGAGTATATAGTGGGAACAGCTGAATCGATCACAGCGCTCGATGTGGTCAAAATATCGTTAAATCATGCTTTTATCATAAATAAACACGTTAACATTAAATAAAAAATGATCCATAATAGTTGTTGTGTTGTTGATTGCAAAAATACAGCTAGAAACAGTAAATGTAAATTTTACACATTTCCAGTGGCCTACTGGAAATAAATGGATGGAAGAAATAAATGGATAAATGATGTTAAAAGAAAAAACAAAGTGGTGTGTAACATTATTCAGTAACAATGCAACTAGGGTAATGTATGTTCAAATTACGATTCGCAATTACATTGCCATTAAGTTTTTATTTTATTTCTGAAAATCATATTAACAATCAACACTTTTGTAATCTTCATTATTACAGTTGTCATGTATTAAATTTGTTTACATTTCACAGGTTAACCCCATGGGATTCTAAAAACTCCTTTTAGTTATTTATAAACATATTTACAAGCTTTTATTTAACTTGCAATGTATGTATGTTTGTATGTTCGGGTGAAATCTTACAACTCAATTTAAAGGACTTGATCTCAACCAACTGAGCTGAAATTTTGTATACACGTTGAGTTTGGATGACAATGCATGATTAACTATGTGACGTCATTCTAAATCCAACAAGGCGGTGCACCAATTATTCTTAATGCAAAACGAAATGGCGGATAATTTTCTTTTATTCGTTCCTACTATATGGGTACCAAATGAAAGATTGCCAAGAATAAATAAAAATGAAATTAAGTTTAAAAAATTCTTTAAAACAACCTTTTATCAAAATGCGCTAAATAGAAAAAAATTAACTTTCACACTAAATCTTTTACTGTTAACTTATAACGTCATTTCAAATTTAACACATTTGATACAATTTATATGTTATGCCTACCTGTTAATATTTCAAACTGATAAAGTAAATACGAGTACTTATATCTCGCGACAAGCTTTTATATTATAACATATAAATTGTGTCAAATGTGTTAAATTTGAAATGACGTTATGAATTAACGGTAAAAGTTTTAGTGCAAAAGTTTATTTTTTTCTTTTTAGAGCATTTAAATAAAAGCTTGTTTTCAAAGAATTTTTTTTCCTCAATTTTTTTATACACACTTTTTCCATCGTAATGAGTTTTTTCAATTTAAAAAACACGATCACAGATTTTTATAACACATATTTATTTTTAAATTCATTTTTTGAAACAATTCACTGTTATTTATACGGATCTTTCACATGTCATACCATTGCCGAGCATGATTTTACGCTACCATCAGATGTCGCTTTCGTCGGGCTCCCTGCGAATAGTGTAGTAAGGAAAATGTTTGATGAACAAGGAATAAGCACCGAACTTTATTTACTCATTTTGATTTTTGCTGAAGGATGTAAAGATTAATCCTAAGGCAACGAATTCTGTCCTTATATCTAACTTATACTTTGTGGAAATAGAGTTATTATTATTATTATAATGCTTTGTTTTCGGACCTTATCTGTCATACTTTCAATTACAGTCCACGTCTACAGAACCGAACAGATTTCAACTCGCAGATATACAATTTTATTGTCTGTCCATTCAAAGATGTTCCTATAAACAGAGTGACCACCACTCCAGAGGATCGCGTAGGCGATGACCGCGTCGCGTTATTGTCGCAGCTCACGAAGACGGCGCTCGTTGACGGCGTTCCCATGCCCTCGATTTGGAATGGCGCCTGCTTACCTATGGCAACTTGATTGTAAATTGCCCCGCTACTTCTCTTTCACCGTCGTTCCACCGGAGCTGTTGTTATCTGCCTCACGAACGGAAATACGGAACACATCCGGAACAACCTTGATATTTGAGAGATTTTACTGGGTTTTATGACTTGGGAAACATGACTTTTATGTTATATGGTTCACTTGGGCAAGTAATTAGGTGTATGTGGAAGTTGAATAGAATAATACTATGGGGGCAATTTTATAACACGTTTGGAATGAGAGATATTTTTCGGTTATTCTCAATATAAGACTATAGATAGGGAATGCAGTCTTGCATTAGAATATCAACCTCGGTATTCGCGAGATTCTGGAATTTTAATCTTACGAAATCTCGGTATTGTGCGAGATCATCAAAAATGTACGAAAATTCCTATCATTTATATTTCTATTGTCTCTAATTGTTCTTCAGGAGCAAAATAGAGAAATAAAATCTCAACCTAAGTAATTTATTCAAAGTAATATTCTAAAACTTGAAAATAACTCCTCAAAAAGCATGAAGTATCTAGGGTTTTATCTGCCAGCCGACTCCGAATGCTGCATGCCACATAACCAGCTGAGGAAAACGCCCGTGAGCGAACTGTAGACTTTGTTCTTTTTACCCTTCTGACTCGTACAAATTGATTTCTTTCTTCAAAATCATATCAAGTGACGATGACAAAGGTGCCACACGTTTTTGCGAACGCTCTTTCAATGCCATTTCCAATTCCTCATCAAGACTAAGAGAAGCGTTCGCCATTTCAGGCTCTACATTTTTTTTACTGCAGCTAATGGAATCATCACTTTCATTCATGGCTTCATCTGCAACTGAAGATGTAGAGAGTTTGTTTTGGATATTGACTGCAATATTGTCATCTTTGGTACTGTTCTTGTGTAATCTTTCGATTAACTTTATTATTTCTTTTTTCATTGAAGATTTTAGAGGTAGTTTGAAAGTTTGAATCACTAGCAGATTGATTGAAATATACGTCGTATTGGACATGGTCTATCGAATAATACAATGCTGCGGTCATAAATGTTCGGCGTTCATTAATCCGAGCCCTTATGGATTCAGCAAGTTTTTGAGCTGAGTACTTCCACTGCCAGTTTTATAGGCTGAAATAAGAGTTCTGAATCTGATAAAGCACGATTTTCTTCGTCTGAGAAACCACGATGTATTCGATCCAAGATTGCAATCAAACAAGGCTTTGCTCACACATCGCTTCACCTTATTTAATGTGGAAATCATATCTGCAAGACTAGACCACGTGTGTTGCAGTCCAGCACAGGTTGCATTGTTGAATTCGTCCTTCATATATTTCTGAAGAATACCATTCTTCGTTGATGATTTTTTAGAAAGTTTGACTACTTGTCTTACTTTTTTGATGAGGTTATCAAATTCTGGCACTAAGTCAACTTCATCTACAGTGGGTAATCTGCAGTCACATCCTTCATTATCAATAATATCATCAAATTCTTCATCGTCAGACTCCTCCACATCTTACTGAGCTTCGACTATGTCTTTTGTACTTTCTTTTTGCGTTTTGGTTCCACGTTTTCATTTATAAATTACATCTATAACTCCCAATTGAATGCCGTGAGCGTAGCATAGCTGATAAAGAGGATTCATGAGTCGCCCAACCTTCACCATTACATTAGCCCCATCTGTAGTAACACCTACTATATCTTCATCTAATGACAAGCCATATTCTGATAATTTCTTCTTCAAAATAGTTATGCACCTCTCTGCAGGCATGCTTCCTACTATGCGCACAAGACTCAAATTCCAGAACACATTTTCATTCTCTGAAAATGTATGAACATTCACATTCATGAAGCGCATGTTTTTGCATGAAGTTCATTCATCGAAAGTATGGCTGAATCTATGGTTATTCTTTCTTAGATTCATAAGATCCTGCGAAACTTCATTTTCAAACTCATGCCATAATCCATAACAATCTGTTTTATGGAGTTAGGCGATGCAGGTAATTTGTAGTCACTAGTCATAAAGAATTCTCTCAAGTCTTTCGACTTGCAAAAAGTTCTAAAATTCATGCCATCTTCAGAAATCATCCTTGAAATTCTTTCCTCCAAAGAAACTTTTTGTTTGGACGAAAAGTAATCAGATATTTCCTGCCTCTTCGTACCGGTTGGATGAGGTAACCTTACTGACGCGTAAGCATTGATCAGCATTGAAGAATTAGATGGAACCAGAGTCATGTTTTCTGTCACTCTTTGATGAGAAGTATCAATTCTGTGCTTGGACAGTAAATGTACACGTAAGCCTTCGGGAGATCCTGCCGTTTTTTTGGAAATAGACTTACACAATTTGCACTGGTCAGTTTGTCCATCATCTGCCTTCAAAAAGTATTTCCATACCTCTGATCCACTTCGAAACTCTTTATAAACTACCTTTGTTTTTCATTTTCATTTTCAACTGTTATTTGAATAGTTTATAAATCTGCAGATTGCCATGCACTCTGATACGTCCATGCTCGCAAAACAATGACAAATTTACGACAACCGGAAAACGTCTCGTCTTACTCATTCTTTACTGCCCTGTGGCCCAAGCGCCACGTGTTGCCGCCGGGAATAGGTACATTGTTTACATAAGTCAACAACAACATTTGAAAGCACTAAAACCTAACCAAAATTGACATAATATCAATCTTGCAAATCTTGCGAGATCGCGCATGATTTTGGGTGCGAGATTGATCTCGCAGAATGTCGGTATTGCAAGATCTTGGTATACCAAGATTGCATTCCCTAATTACAGACATTAAGTCTATAGTATATTTGCTGAAGACAAAGAGTAATAAAAGCTCATCAAGTATGCAAATCCCTCAGAAATGTCGTACGTGGGCAAATAAAAATAAATATAGTTATGTCTTCGAGCAAGCACCAATTTATTGACGAATCTTTGATAGAAATCCTCTTATTAATCTCCAGGAAAAACCAACTACCTGACTACGATTCGTTGCGAATATTGCTGTCCTCGTTTTAAATAAAATGTTTAGTTTATACGTCTAAAATTTGTAGTCAGTAACGCAGACGAATATGTGTTTTGGGGTTCTTTTCGAAAATAAAATTGAATAAGTTGAACATTTATGTAGTTACGTTTGTCAAAATTAATCATTTCATGAATTCTTTCATACCTAATTCTATACGTTGAAATATATAATAATCAATAATGTTTATGATATTTCAGATAACTCAATAATTTTAGTAAATTAAGAAAATGAACATTTATTCTATATAATGGTAGACTTAAGCTACATTTTCCACATGGATTTCAACATTACCTAACAAAGTGTTAAATAATGATTATAAATTCATGACTTCATAAAACGTCTCGTTCTAAATTCAATTTCTTTCGACACTATAAAATTATAAAAATCGAAATAGTGCTTGTCAAAAAGCTCATATATATTTTAAGCTGCAATATTTTCTTAAAATACACTGCCCACAAAAATCTAAATCTAACCTAACCTACTTTTACGACAATACTATATAAACTTTTAGGTTGGTCATTCAAGAGTCGCTTGGTAACTTTCAGAAGTGTAAAATAAGAAGATATCATTTAAAAGAGATAAGTTTATGATGGAAAATATCAATAATTTTCGAGTTAATGAAAACTTTGAAAATTCTACAGAACATTCGCGACGAGACCAATCAAAACTAGCATCGAATGGTTACTCATCATTTTCAAAATCGGGTGTTTCCTCCCTGGGCCCTAATTACTGCCATTATACTTCTCGGAAGCCCCTCAAACAAATTTTGGATGTACTCTTGAGTCACTGAGTTCCAAACTTCAGGTAGCAGACTTTCTAGTTGTTGGAGTGTTCTACAAGGCATCCTACGTTGCTGAATTTACCACCCCATGTTATTCCAAACATGCTCTATAGGATTCAAGTCGGGACTTTTGGCTGGCCATCTTAAAATATCAATTTCGGCATTTTGCAGAAATTCTGTAACTATTCTAACTGCATGAGGCCGAGCGTTATGATGCATGTAAATGAAGTTTTTGCCAATCAATGGGCCAAAGGGTACAATATGTGGTTCAAGGATATCTCGATGTATCTGGCCGCTGTCATTCTTCCATTATTCACTAGGACTAACTCAGTTCGACCATGGAAAAAAATGCCTCCCCACACCATTAGTGAGCCCCCTCCAGAGTTTTCGGTTTGCCGGATATTGCATTGCTGATACCGTTCCCCAGGTCGTCTATATGCAGACATGCGTCTATCATTCGATGCTAGACAGAGCCTGGACTCGTCGGACAAGAGAACACTCTGAAATATCCCAATTTGCATGTTCCCTTGCGAACCGAAGTTTTCCAACTCGATGCTCTCTGGTGAAACGCGGGCCGGTAGAAGCCATCCTTGGTCTGATATCGTCTTCTCTGAGCATGTTCCTAACAGTTTGAAATGAAATATACACATTTCTGGAAAGTGCAAGTTCATTTTGTAGCATTCTAGCAGTACAGTGCCGAAGTCTTAGTCAGTTAAACGAAGCCAACGATCATCAACTGGTGTTGTTATCCGATTTCTTCCAGTCTGGCCCTTCTTCCATTTTTCCTTGTTTCGTGGTACCGAATAATTGCTCTTGAAATAGTACTTTGGTTAACATTCAACAATTTAGCCACGTAACGTTGGCTTCGCCTCTCCTCTAGAAGTGTTACAATTCTTACCACTTCATGTTCACTCGAATAGCGTTATGCAGCCATTACAGTAAATTCAAAGATTCGAAAATCAAGAAGAAACACAGGAAACTTGCATTAATTTAGCGTGAAAACTGAAGAGAAATTGAATGAATACTGATAGTCGAATAAACTCATTCTTGTTTCAGACGTGTTTGAGATCATATGGAAACAAATGTTACTACATAGATAAGATTTTTTTCCCCTCATATGTCCAAAAACATATGTTGATGAAGAAACTGCGATCGAGTTGCTTAATTGATTGTGGAATTCAGAATACGAGGTGATGCGATGATTTTTGCGGTGTATGTATTTACAGTTCATCTTCTGATGATGTATTTTCATTTCCCAAATTCACTATAACATGATCTATCGTGGCATCCATAATATGATGTAGTTTCCACATTTTATTTTCTTCTTTAATGGCGTGATCTATACAATTTGCACAATTGGAATGAAGTTCGACGTCTTTTATCCTAAAACTTGTATCCTTTCTAGCTACTTCACCCTTTACCTGTGCCCATATTAGTTCAATCGGACTCAATTCGCAGTGGTAAGGTGGAAGGCGGAATATACTTCCCGGTTTTTCCATTTCGTCAATCTTATATTTTTTGTATGATTTTTATGTAAATTTACAATTGATAATAATTTTTTTCCTACCATATTTTGGACAGACGCGGAATTTTTATCCGTCAGACATCTGATGATATCTGCCATGAATATGTTGGCATTAATTCAATCCTAACCAACATGGAGGTGCCATTTCCAGATCATCATTCCTAACTGACAGAAATGGGCCAGCTCCAAGGACCTTCTACTTTAGGGCACCTGTTGGTACACGGACGGCTCCAAAACTCCAAATGCTGTTGAAGCTAGTGTATATGGTCTGAGTGCTGCCAAGGAAGCGTCGATATATCTTGGCGGGCTTGCGACTGTTTTTCAACAGGCTTGAAATTCACTGCTCTGGAGCCTAGGCTAGGGATCCCCATGGAAACTACAAAGATGGCAAATAACTGGTGGTTGGACAAGAAAGTACAAGCGTACTGGCTGAGCCTTTCTGCTACCACACTTGCCATCAGTAGACCTTGCAGTGCAAGAGCCAAGGCTAGATAGTTCCAACTACCATGTTAAAGGTGCCCTGTCACCTCTGACATCACCTTAACAAGTAAGGATCTAGTGAGGATTCTTCAGGTAAACTCTGTGAAGAAGATATAGAACCAATGGAGCTCGTTATGTGCGAGTGCCGAGCTGGGGACAGAGTCTGTCTAGATGAAGTTGGATTTAACAAACTGAAGTATTTGAATTTTGGAGGCCGTTACTTGATGTAGATCCATGATATAAATGAGATAAAAAACACAAGGTTTAACTTTAATCTACACTTTATTTGAAAAAATTCGTTTCGACGTTTCGCTGACACAGCAGCTTTATCAAGAATGACAAACAGAATGAAGAGTATGGTATTATAAACAAATCGTAGAACAAGTTGGATGAATAACAGGAAAATCCACACCGAGCCATTGTACAGTTAGTATGAAAGGTAATAAAACTAATTAAACAAGTTAAGTAGGGGTGAGTAATTCACATCTACCTGTTCATTCAAAAGCTTGTCCGAATGTTTGTATCTATTTATTTCTAATGCTTCTAGGAGATCTAATTTTGAACTTTTGATTTTATATGTAATATGTCAAAGTTTTATTGAATGAATGGTTCTCTTTTATTAGGTGGTTTGAATAATTTGAATCAGATTTATTTTATCGAAGCTACGTTTATGTTCAGATGTTCTTATGCCAAAACTCCTATAGGTCCTACCGATATAAATTTTATCACAAGAACCGCAATTGAGTTTATAGATTCCTGATTTACTTGATTTTTCAACACGAGATTTATTATTTTAATATGTTTACCTAAGTTATTAGAAGTTTTGAAAGTTATATTAAAATTTTGTTTGACGAGAAAGGATTTAATATTTGTAATTGCAGAACCGCAGAATGTTAAACTGTTGAATATTTTATAGTCTTTATGAATAGGATATACTTCATTTATTGCTTTCTGATACAGTTTTTTACGAATGATTAGATCTATCATATTCGGATTATATGAATTATTAATGGCTATCTGTTTGATTTTGAACATTAAATTCACGATAGAAATTGAACAGAACGATTCCATTAATTTTGTGGACTTGAAAATCACTAAACAAAATAATAATCATGTTTTTCGGTCTTTCGTAAACCAATACATACTGATACAATTATACATAACTACTCATTACATCCAATTCAACACAAAGTTGCAGCTTTAAACAGCATGGTACATCGGTTACTCAATTTACCTTTATCAGTAGAAGATTATAATAAAGAATTAAACATCATCAAACAGATAGCCATTATTAATTCATATAATCCGGATATGATAGATCTAATCATTCGTAAAAACTGTATCAGAAAGCAATAAATGAAGTATATCCTATTCATAAAGACTATAAAATATTCAACAGTTTAACATTCTGCGGTTCTGCAAGTACAAATATTAAATCCTTTCTCGTCAAACAAAATCTTAATATAACTTTCAAAACTTCTAATAACTTAGGTAAACATATTAAAAATAATAAATCTCGTGTTGAAAAATCAAGTAAATCAGGAATCTATAAACTCAATTGCGGTTCTTGTGATAAAATTTATATCGGTAGGACCTATAGGAGTTTTGGCATAAGAACATCTGAACATAAACGTAGCTTCGATAAAAATAAATCTGATTCAAATTATTCAAACCACCTAATAAAAGAAAACCATTCATTCAATAAAAACTTTGACATATTACATATAAAATCAAAAGTTCAAAATTAGATCTCCTAGAAGCATTAGAAATAAATAGATACAAACATTCGGACAAGCTTTTGAATGAGCAGGTAGATGTGAATTTTTCACCCCTACTTAACTTGTTTAATTAGTTTTTAATTACCTTTCATACTAAATGTACAATGGCTCGGTGTGGATTTTCCTGTTATTCATCCAACTTGTTCTACGATTTGTTTATAATACCATACTCTTCATTCTGTTTGTCATTCTTGATAAAGCTGCTGTGTCAGCGAAACGTCGTCGAAATTTTTTCAAATAAAGTGTAGATTAAAGTTAAACGTTGTGTTTTTTATCTTATTTAAACTGAAGTACATCCAACTCCCACTCATAAAGCTCACATTCAGAAGAATGGATCTGGTGAAGGAAGTTTAGGCTGTTAGGTACCCCTCACTCATTATCTATTTATAATCTGAGTCAAGTTTCTTAGCCGAAGATGACACTTTAATTTAAAAAATCTTGATAAAAAAATAGTTCAGGTGATTAATTTCAGATAGGTCAAATCTTAGCTGGAGATGCTTGGAAAAGGCTGCCCTTTGATAAAATAAATAAAACAGTACATCATGTCATTTTGAATAACAAAGTTGTAATCGAAATCGTGTATAACCGGTGCAACCTCTCTGGAAACAATCAATGAATATCCATTTACTCTAATGCCAAAATTAGAAATTGATCGATACAACCAAATACATCTAATGGGTCCTTTATCTCTGACAGCCGGTATTTCTGTCGTAATTGCCCCAGTTTAAACTCGAAAACTTCCACGTATCTTTCGAAAGCATCCAGTACAAATTTTAAGACTCAGATTATGTTTGTGCACTGAATCGATTTTACGAGACTGAATCAACAACGAAGACCGAGCAAGTCTTCATTTATTGCCACCATTACGCCGCAATAACAATGACAAGATTTGTCAATATCTACCATAAAATTTATTGGGAAGTTACTGCAAGTATCTACGTGACCAACCTGAATTATTCTAGATTCATCAATACAAATAAAATCAAGTGATGTGTGAACTTGATGTTGGAAACATAAAAACCGATACTTGAAGAAATAAAACTTGTTTACGTGAAATTGCGAACTATTTCGTAAAAAATTAAATTATTCAAGATAACTTCCCCCGGACGATAAAATGGGGATTGATTTTTATTTATTCAGAATAACGAGCAACTAGTGAGAAGAGTATGTAATTTTCGGAACCAGTACATTTAACACTAAATTCTTGTTATATTCAAGGCACAAATACGGGGGATGTATTTTTATGTTTTAAATGCTAGGAGATCGAAGACACCTTCAATAATAATTAATAATTGAAATGATCCTTTATGATCAGTTAATATTATTCCAAAATTTCAGTTCTATGCGTGCTGAGTTTTAACCACAACAAACTGTCAAAGTCGTCAATTTAGTTGAGAAATGTAATGAAACCGCGGGCACCTTCACGCATTTTCAAAGACAATTATCTCAATAAGAATGTCTCTGCGAGTTGCTTTCTATTTTCGGTATTGAAGTACCACACGAGTCAATAGTTTCCTGTTCGCGTGGAAATTTTAAACGAGAACGGTACGGTGCACCAAAGTAAGTGGCGATTCAAAAAAATATGGATGATGTGCTTGAGAATATTCAGGAAGATCGACATGCAACATATAGAGCAAGGGTGCTTAAACTTGAACTGTTGGCGATCTACCTGAATATTTTTAGAGTACATACGATCAACTGAGAGGTTGCAAGTACGTGACGAACAATTCAAGAAACATAGTGACTTTTTGTTTCGTAATTACGCGCTATGAAACTAACTTTACTTTTAAATAGAAAAAAAAAACATTCCACGCAAATGAAGTTATTATAAATTTATATTTAACAAAATATACCTATCTCAAAGGCGAACAGGCGAGACATTCTTCGGAATGATTAAGCCTCTGCTTTTTCATTGTTTATTACTCTGTATATGAAATCAATTGTAATAAACTTTATTATTATGATCGTGGACTTATGCACTATCTCAGCTGTTAGCTGGATATAATTTACCTTTCCCAGATTCAGCAATCAAAGGGAATAGGCTCGATTACAATATACTTGACATAAATTTCCTAACTATCCTACATGTATTAAAATTACAGCTTTTTGCATTTCTATATAGGTGTTCTTATGCAATTCTAATTTCTTAAGGCTATCATGCAAAGTTTTGGGTATTAAACCAGTCGAGGATACGATGACAGGAACAATATCTATTTTATCGAGGTGCTTGATCTCAATAGCAAGGTCTGTGTATTTGGACTTTGTCTCCTGGAACTTGTTCAGCACGTTGTTATTATTCGGTATGGCGACATCCACGAGCATTGCTGTTCTGGCTCTCTTATCATACACCACTAATGTCCGGCCTATTATTCGTCACCATTCTGTCAGTGATAACAGGCCTTTCGTAGTATAATCTGATAGAGCCATATTCCAATACGGGCGCCGGCTGATACTTGTAATATGGCTGGGAGGTGTTCAGAAGTCCGTACTTATGTGCAAGTTTCTGGTGGATAATGTTGCACACTTGATTATGCCTGTGAAGATAGTCCGTATTGGCCAGTTGTTCGCATCCGGACGTAATATGCTGTATAGTCTCCGATCTTATATGGCATTTTCTGCACTTATCTGTTTGTAATGTTCCGTCCTTCATAATAAATTTTTTGTAATTATTTGTAGCGATCACTTGGTCTTGGATGGCCATAAGGAATCCCTCTGTTTCTGCGAATAATTCTCCTTTCATCAACCATTTGTTGGAGGCTTCTTTGTCGATGTGTGGTTGATTAATCTCATGGTGATGTCGTCCATGCAATTCCTTTCTTGACCATTGCTCTTGTCTTTCAGTATCTGATAGCAACGGTAAATTCAGCAGGTCATCTCTGGTAGCAAGATTTAGTGGTGTATATCCCCTATCAGCCAACGATACCACTCTATGGAGGTCAGAAGCGAGAGCTTTTGCAGAGAAGAATTCTCTGAGATTTTTTATCTGTTCGGTGTGTAAATTAATAACATATATTAATCCGCGTCCTCCTTTTTTCCGCTTCAAAGTTGTTCGTATCACAGACGATTTCGGATTATGATTGTTGTACTTTGTCAGCATCGTTCGGGTCTGCCTTTGAATATCATCCAGTTCTGTCTTAGTCCATCTGATTATTCCAAATGAGTAAAGCAACACTGGAATGGCGTAGGTGTTAATTGCTTTGACTAGATTCCACGAGTTCAACATCGATTTTAGCACAGACGTTGACTGTATTCTGAACGAATCTTCTCCTTTGATTGTTTTTGGTCTAGCAATCTGGGTTGTTGGTATCCCAGATATTTGTATGTTTCGCCATCTCTCATGCACTGTATAATATCACCGTTTGGAAGTTGTGTTTCACCATCTATGACTTTCCCTCTTTGAATGTTCAGGGTCTTACATTTTTCAATCCCTAATTTCATATGAACATCTGCCGAGAACTCACAGACAGTTTTCAGCAAATCATCCAATTGTTTCTTGTTAGAAGCATAGAATTTGATGTCATCCATATACAGCAGGTGAGAGATTGTATGATAATTCCCTTCTGCTTTTATCCTAAATCCGTATCCTGTTCTATTGAGCATTGAGGACAATGGGTTCATAGCTAAACAGAACCATAGTGGACTCAAAGAGTCTCCTTGAACAATTCCACGACGTATGGGTATCTCGTCGGTTTTAATTGATGTATTGTTCATGTTGACCTGCAGAGACGTGCGCCAGTGTGTCATTGTTGGCTTCAAGAACTCTACCAGGGCTGGGTGAATTT
This sequence comes from Cryptolaemus montrouzieri, assembly GCA_013387265.2. NCBI lineage: Eukaryota > Metazoa > Arthropoda > Insecta > Coleoptera > Coccinellidae > Cryptolaemus > Cryptolaemus montrouzieri. Next base: position 7,885,202 of record JABFTP020000124.1, read on the forward strand.
TGTATATCTGCAATACTTCAACAAGCCAAGAATGGGCGGTACTATCGAATGACTTCAGATAATCGAGAAAAGCTGAATGAACATTCCGATGCCCTACGTGTGCCTGTTTCATTATCACAGAATCGATGGTGAGTTGTTCCTTGCACCCGTGGTGTTTCTTTCTGCATCCTTTCTGCTCCTCTGCTAATATATTGTTGTCGTCAAGGTGTTGATATATTCGATTGGATATGCATGAGGTGAGTATTTTGTAGAGTGTTGGTTATATTGATTGGCCTATATTGAGACGGATCCTGTGTTCTATCGCTCTTAGGTAGCATATATGTTAAGCCTTGTGTTAGGAAAGTGGGTGTTTTCTTGGGATGTTGAAGAACGTACGTGAGTTGTTTCGCTAGGGTTCCATGAAGCTTATCAAACTTCTTGTACCAGTAGTTGTGGATATTATCTATACCTGTTGCCTTCCAATTGTTGGTCGCTCTAACTACTGTTGTGATTTCTTCCTCCGTTATTCCTTCGAAGTCCATATAATTGATATCAAGGCGTTCTTTTTGATGCGTGATCCATGCCGCATCTCTATTGTGTTCTTTGGGGTTCGACCATAGTGATGACCAATAATCGGTCAAGCACTGTGCGTCAGGTACTTCTCTGTTATTGTTGGTCGCAGTTTTGTTATTTCCCTTATGAAAATTGGCCGCGTTTTGGAGGAACCTTTGGTTTTGGTGTTTCTTTTCAGTACACTTGACGTATCTTGAAAGTCTTTTTGCTTTTGCTTGGAGTTTCTGTTTCAAAGTGTCCATATACACGTCGATGTGTTGTTTGTGATCAGGGTGTTATTATTATTATTATTAATATTATGTTTGATGCAGGGTTGTCGTACATACGCCATACACCCTACCTACCTATCTACCTAGGTTGGGTGTACCGTAGCATATATAGATATATTAACCGTTTTTGTTTCCAGTCATTGCTGGTGCTGCATCGGTTGTAATGCACACTAATTTATATATTGATAGCTTGTAGTTTTCTACAACATTGAGGAAAACGTCATAAATATCTTCGCCACGGGTCTTTCCCGTCAGAGGAATGAATGTCAAAAATTCTTCCTTAGCCAACATGTCATTGAATACCATCCCAATAAAAATACACAGCTGGGTAGTGTCTGCCATATCGCTGGATTCGTCAAACTCTAAAGAAAAGTATGTACATTTCATGATATAATGTTATCATTTATCTGCGATGTCCTGACTCATGACTTCAATACGCCTTGTGACAGTCGGATGAAATAACTGAAGTTCTCTTATATCAGACATGATTTTTGTTTTATTTTTGAAAACTCCAAACAAAGTCTTCAATAAATGCTTCCTTTACAACCTATCAATCTTCGAATGGTTTCTTGTGTTTCGCCAATATATGAGATATTGAACATAGTATGTTCTTTTTCAAACAAGATATCAAATCATGTACTTTTCGTTTTCTTAATTCACTCTGTGGCGGAAAATGCTTTTCATAGTTTTTATGAACCATCTTATGATGCCTCTCTAAGTTACCACGCGTAGGTAGTGCAACTGCCGTACGACAAATAAGACAAATGCACTTATCCTTCACCATAGAGAAGAAAAATGTTTTCTCCCAATCATTATTGAAATGATACGTTTTAGATTCCTTCGCTGCACTCATTTTGTACTATTTAATTAATAATAAACTTTGTATCGACGTAGTGTTGCCTTCAAGTTACAATTCAGAATGACTCCAATTCATGCAGACGCAACATTTATATCGGCGTGAATGTTTCCGTCTAACGCGGCGCCCGAAATTTCTAAAAAAGTGACAAGATTGAAAAACGCGACTTTTCTTTGACAAGTACCGCGCGTTCCTTTGATAAAGCCGCCTATTGCCGCTAGCAGAGTGTTATTTCATTACGTAATAAATTGTTGTAGTATAGTTACCTCCTTCTTCTCCTGATCTACTCAACAAGCACACGACCGTTTAAGCACCCCTGATATAGAGAGATCGGCGCGTCACTGCTGATTTCAAAGACATCGATAAGAAAACTTTGCACAAAGAATTGCGTGAGACAAAATTAATTTCCTATTGGATAACGCATCTATTGACCGCAAAACTGAAGCCTACAAAGGACTGCTCTGCTCCTTTTAAACTTCGTAAAGTCTAAAATCGTTCACAACATTGTCAGTGGTGAGGAATTATGGATTTATTCATAAGAGCCAGAAAATAAGCACCAATCTCCTGTTTGGGTGTTCCAAGGGGAAGAAAAACCGACAAAATTCATCCGTGGCCGAAGTCTCTCCAAAAAGATGTGCGCAACGTTTGTTTCATTAACGGGAACAGGTAACAACAAGTCCTTCACGAGATCAAAAAACAATTACTGCCGATTGGGACACCATCATTTGTTTAGTGCAAGTCTCTCTACTAAGTATCGAGAAAGCAACCACAAACGGTGAATCATGCTTCGTGGGCATAGGTTTCAGTCTTCTGAAGAAGCTGGGCAAAGTAAATACTATCACACAAATTCGAATTTTAATTTTTGTTACTTACTGTATTAGTTTATAAGTAAGAAAATGATTATAACATAAGTAAAACCAATTAATAAAGACTTATTTGGCTATTTGTTTCTTTTCTATCTCTCATATCTTTTCTGATAAAACCTTGAATGTCTTAAGGTATCCACCTTGCCTGGCCTTCTTCTAACTGCTTCCAGAATTGGTCCGAACGGAATGCAGAAATATATTAATCTTCGCGGAGAATATTTCGAAAAACAATAAAGTCTCAATTGTTTCATTCTAGCTCTATATGCAAACATTAAAAGACACCCCTCGTACCTATAAGAACGTTGCTCCCGACTACGAGGAATGTTTTGAAGATTAACAGTGTCAGATTAAATGTTTTTCAAGAAATAGTATGAATGAGAATATTATGCGTCTGTTGTTTCTTGGAAAAATCGGGAAGAAAATAAACAAAGTTAGTTACACGTCCTATCCATGTATATCAGCAAACAAAATTTCATAAAACTTGAGCAAAACTACATGTTTTCATTGTAGAAATCCGCGAATTCGTATCTACAAACAGCTTCAGCGTAGAGGAAACAGATTGCTATGGGAATTTCTCGTATTTGTTTGCGGGGGAATGATACGTTCAATTTCAAGTTGGCGCTTCGTTGTGGGTGTGATCTTACTTGTGAACGATAAGCGCCAAGGTGGCTCCGTTTGTTCAACAAATATCTACATTATCTACACTTCGGTAACAGCTCGATAATGTAATCGCTCAGCTGATTCGAATTGTATATTTGCATCTTAGCACTTTGTACTCGAATGATAATAATAAGTACCGGGTGTTCACGCAAGATGGAAATTAGAAGTATACATTGTGACAAAAAAGTATTCAGAAATTTGAAATAAAACGCAAAAATCTTAATCTACTCCAGTATTTATTTAATCTGCTTCAAAATATGCCCCATTTGAAGCGATACAATGTGCCAATGTTTTTTCCAATCATCCGGCATAACCGGAAACGAAACGTCAAACATATTAATGTTATCAAATTCAAAATTTTGTCTATTATCTGATTCACAAGTTTCATCAAAATATTCCATATAGAAAAAAAGTTACAGGGAGGCGCTAGTTTCAGTTGAACATAGCTTAAATGTGTTCATCACTACATGTCGAAGCAGGTTGATCGCAGCGAACACGAATGTATGCTTGTCCAGAATGTATGCTGCAGATTCGTCTGCCGTTTGCGGAATTATGATCATGTTTCTGCCAAAATTCAAGAATTGAAATGGCTGAAGATTCATCACTTATTTCAATTTCACCTTACTACATAAGTACAACGCATTTTACATTAGGGTGAACCTTCGTACCTCCGTAAGAAATTAATATATAGAAGTGATATGCCGACTATTAATCTGAGAAATTTTCTTACACTTTCTCTGATAAACTGTTTGAATGTGGAACTTCATTGTGAGATTAGTGCTGTGCGTCTGAATTCACGTAATATGACAATTTTGAGTTATTATCGTTCTCCGAAAGGAGATTTTGAACTATTTTTGGATACACTTAAAAGGGTGTTGTGCTCTTTGAGTATATCTTGTAATGTTATGCTACACTCGGAGGCAAAATTAGCGGAACACTCGAAAACTTAACCAAATTCGAAGTTCGATATTTTTCCTAATTCTCAACCGATTTAGATGATTTGTTCGGCAAGTTATAGATCAACTCTTCTGCTTTGTAGAAATTATAAGAGAAAACAAAAAAAATTTGAAAAAAATTTCATACGGGGGCAAAACTAAAAGTGTTTTTTTTGTCAAAAATTCGTAACACCCTGTGGAATTTCGTGGTCCGAGTTGAAACGTACAATATCATGGTCTGTCAAGACACATCTTCCTACAGTAACGTCCTTCTTGTTTCATGCGTTTATCTCTATTTTTGCAAAATATATTTAATTTCAAGTGGAAAATCACCATTTTGGAGAAATTCCATTGAATCAAGAAATTGTCATTAAAATTCGTCTATCAATTTGGAATTTTCTTATTATCACTCAGGCGTGTCGAAATTGTCGTTTGCGATTTTTATGTTCGAATTGCATTAGTTATTGATGACAATTTGGTTAATTTGGTGAAAATTAGGAATTCATAGGAGATAACAGTCGGTAGGTATTAAAATACACAACCGAATTCTGGGACCATTGATAAAACTTTTCATTTACACATGTGCACACCATTTTTTATCAAATATGAAATACAACACACGTTTTTTGTATATGACCACATTTGCACTTGTTTAAAGAATGAGAGTTTTCCATTCTTTGATTTGATACAAATTCGATCGGTTGCGGTGTTTTGTGATTCTTTTACTGTTTACGATTCGAAACGGTATTTTTCATTCAGAATGAGAGATTTACCACCAACCTCAGTAGCAAGGGCATTTACATTGATCGAGGAAGGGCGCACCTACCGCTCAGTCGGTACCATGTTGGGTGTCTCGACGTCGGTTATCCATCGAATCTACCGACGTTACAGGGAAACTGGATTGTACGTGAGGAGGCGAGGACAAGGAAGAAATCGGGCAACCCGCGCTATACATGACCGTTTCATCGTCATTCAAACCATAAGAAATCCTCGTCTTACTGCTGTTCAGGCACGTAACCTTTTACAAGCAGTGGATAACATTAACGTCAGTGTGAGCACAGTCAGAAGACGATTAAATGAAGTTGGTCTGAGATCATACGCACAAGCAAGAGCACCAAGACTCGATAGAGCCCATCGGGTAGCAAGATTGGCGTTTGCTAGGGAACATGTAGCATGGACAATCAATCAGTGGAGACGAGTTTTATTTAGTGATGAGAGCCGATATTGTGTGAATTTCGTGGATGGTAGAGATAGAATATGGAGGCATCGAGGGAACGGTACAATCAAGCGAACTTCGCAGGAACTGAGGGTGGAGGGTCAGTTATGATATGGGGTGGCATATGCTTGGGAGTACGAACAGAACTGGAGATTATTGGCAATGGATCACTTAATGCCCATCGGTATATAACAGAAATCTTGGAGCCCCATGTTGTGCCTTTTGCTCCTTACATAGGGAAAGTTTCCTTTTATACACGATAACGAGCGCCCTCATACTGCGCGCATAGTGATAGAATATCTCAATGAAGTTGGGATCACACGAATGGACTGGCCGTCGCGGTCACCGGATTTAAACCCGATCGAACACGTTTGGGACATTCTTGGAAGAAGGGTTCGACAACGGAATCCAGGCAACGTTGAAGAGCTGACATTGGCTTTGGTGGAAGAGTGGGACAACATACCTCAACAGATGATAGACAACATCATTGGGAGTATGCGAAATCGTATGCGCGCTGTAATAAGAGCTCGGGGGGGTCATACTCGCTACTAAAATCAAATGTTTTTTTTGTGGGTCATCATGAACATTTTTCTCAACATGTTCATTTCATTTCACGAGTGTATCGCCAGGATACACACCTGCTCTCAATTTTGGACAGGAATGATAATTATTATAGAGTGTCACACAAAAAAATTCAAAAATAAATGTGCAAAATCAACGATTTTTCCAGTGTACTTCGAGTTCTCCCGAAGCGTGAAATTGGCCAGTGAATTTCAAAAATTTTCATTTCGTTAGATTTCCGCTTCTCTAATTTTGATTTTATTTTTTAGCTAACCTCCGATGTTATGCACCTACGCAAGATTAAAAATAAATTCTTGAAATTTGTGACTTTTCGCTTCAAATTGGATATCTCTTGTAAAAATAGAGATAAATGCATAAAACAAGAAGGGCGTTACTGTAGGAAGATGTGTCTTGACAGACCATGATATTGTACGTTTCAACTCGGACCACGAAATTCCACAGGGTGTTACGAATTTTTGACAAAAAAAACACTTTTAGTTTTGCCCCCGTATAAATTTTTTTTCAGATTTTTTTGTTTTCTCTTATAATTTCTACAAAGCAGAAGAGTTGATCTATATTTTGCCGAAAAAAGCATCTAAATCGGTTGAGAATTAGGAAAAATATCGGACTTCGAATTTGGTTAAATTTTCGAGTGTTCCGCTAATTTTGCCTCCGAGTGTATGTGGTGATTTCAATGTCCGTTTTAATGTTGGAGACAGGGAGGCAGAATCATTGTGTGACTTGCTCAGCTCACATGGATTGAGACAAATGATCTTCGAACCTACCCGTGGAAAAAACTGCTTAGTCAATGTTTTTTCTAAATTTTGGTACCTCGTCTGAAAGTGTGCATGTCCATTCTTGTGATTTCTCGGATCATAGCGCTCAGCAGGTGACTGTAGATGTGCTAGAGAGGACAGTGACAAGGAAAGTTCATAGGGTACGTCCCTTAACTGAAAAGGGCTTTGAAACTTTCCATTCTATACTTGATCAGCTTAGTTGGGATTTTGTAGGAGATAATACTATTAACGTCAATGATGCTTTCAAAACCTTCTAAGAAAATTTTGTTGATGCTTTCAAGTTTGCGTTCCCAGAGAGAGAGAGGGAGAGGCTAGGGGGACTGGGTATAGCTCTCGTTTGCATTGGTAAACGGAAGAACTAAGGAACATGAGAAATCAATTAGAACTTGCTAATGACCTATTTGCTAAGTATAAGAGTAATTACCTGAAACTTACTCCATATATTCCATATGCTCGACCAATACTCGTGCATCTGCTTCTGGTTTGCCGCCTTCTTATCTGGGGATACCTGATCGCTATTTATCAAGTTACGATAAAACCGCTGTTGGTCATCTTGAAATTGCAGGTTCTGTTTATATCTCCTAACTCTTGCATTGTAGCGTCTCATGCGGTGACCTAACAGTGCTACTTTTTGTTTCAGGTCCTCTAGATGAGCTTTCAGTTGTTTGTTTCTATCAGATGAACTGCTGATTTTCAGTGTTTGGCATAGCATCTTGACTGCTCATTCTACTTTCTTAGATGACTTGGGTGCACTGAGGTAAGTATGAATATAGAAAATCTCTCCTCTTATCTTATTTATTCTTCGCCTTTGCCTCCACGGTGACTGCTGCATTGCTCTTTGCTTACATGGCCCCTGAATTTTGCCCCCCAATAAAGTTACCACTGTAATTTCCGCAGAATACATAATATGGTAAGTATCATTCAAGTTACGAATCTCAGCAGTTTTTTCTCTTATGATGGCAAGTTGAATTCTTCAAATAACTATGAACCTAGCAAAACACACTCGTTCGTCAAAGTGTTGTAAGTACGTTTAGGCTAAAAAATATCAAAATACATGACGCAGTTGTCGGATGTGAGTTGCCAATAGTAAAAGTCCCAGAGGCGCAAAATTTAAAAGACAACCTACGTACTCAAACGTTCGCTGAATCACCCAGTAAATCCAACAATTGTGTTCAACAGTTACTCCATCTAATTTCCCAAAGTTCGCGTAGCAAGTAATGGCATGTCTTAATAATCATTCGCGAGAAAAATAATAAAAACCGCTGGCAACATATATAACATTTAAGCGAATTGTTCAAGAGAGGAGAAACTTTGAAAAGACGTCGTGGCGCCCAGTAAGTTTTCCGTCTTTCCAAAGAATGGGCACAATCCAGCCATTATTATCAGGTTGTGTACTCCGGATTCCAGGTGACTGGTCGTTGACTCCGGCGAAAAATAACATATCCAACCCGATCTAAATCCTCGCACCCCCTTCCTCTTGCCGATTTCGCCCGGTCCGAGCCCCGAGTCTAGACAAACAACAACTGAGTTTATGACACATCTGTGTCATTCGCGTTTCTTCTAAAGACATCTGAACGGTTTATATGATGTGGAAAGTAAAATTCTAAATGAATGTATAAAGCTCAATGTGTTGTGAATTTGATGTATTCCTGAAAATGAAACTAAACCACCCGAAATGCTATATTTTTCGTTATTGCATATAATGAATTGTCGTATTTATCTGTTGTTGTTTCATCCTCATAAGTTATCCAAATATGAATGATCTCTCTAGTATCTAGTTATGACAACTATTTCACAATAATCTAGCACACTTTTCAGTGGGCGGTGGATAATGAGGTTCAAAACGTCATAGGTAAAATTGGTCCCTAAGATTTTAGAGTCAGTTAATGTAAGAGGTAAATTAAATTTGAATGATTTGATAAAAAAATAGAAAATATTGTCATTCCAAGTAATGCAAACTTAGTCTCTTTTGATGTCAAGAATTTGTTTCCAAGTATTCCACCGAAAGATCCGTATAATATAATAAATAATTTGTTAACACAGAATATGACGAATCCACGAATTAAATACAACATTATGGCTTTATTAGATGTTTGCATATCTCAAAATTATTTTTATTTAACGATTGTTTTATAAAAGTGATGAGGGACTTATAATATGAAACTCTTTAAGCCCTCTTTTAGCAGAAATTTTCATGGATAACATAGAAAAAACTATTCATAAACACCCGCTTAGTACATATTTCTTATATTGGTATCGATTTGTCGATGACATTATTGTGTGTTTCACAGGAACAAACAAACAGTTCACTGTATTCAAAAATTCCATCAAAAACCTGCACCCAAAAATAAAATTCACTTCTGAAATAGAACAGAACAATTCGACCAATTTCCTAGACCTAACAATAACAAGGTCAAATAATAAACACCAGTTTTCAATTTATCATACGCCTTCTCATACAGATATAACAATTCATTATACATCAGCACATCCTTACCAACATAAAATTGCAGCATTTAATAGCTATATACATAGACTCTTGAACACACCGATGTCTAATGATAATTATTTCAAAGAATAGAATTCGATAAAACAGATCGCAATAAATAATGGTTATGATGCAAATTTAGTTAGCAACATATTACATAAGAAAAAACAAAAATTAGCTTTACAACATATATATCCAATCGGTAAACACCAAGATAAGAAATTCAATATATAGGCAATATTAGCAATAATGTGAAATCCTTCTTAAAATTCAAATTTAAATATAGCGTTCAAAACATCAACAAATTTAGGTTCATTTATCAGGAATTATAAATCTCCAATTAATAAAGAAAATAAATCACGTGTTTATAGATTGGATTGCGCAGATTGCAATATAGGTAGAACAGGAAGAAATTTTAATGATAGAATCTCTAAATATAATCGCAGTTTCATCAATGGAAAAACCGATTCAAATTATTCAAATCATCTTAGGGAAAATGATCACTCTTTCAATTCAGAATTTAAAATCCAACATTCTGAGAATGGAGGTATAAAACTCAACCTTCTGGAAGTACTTGAAATTAACAAATTTAGGAATTCACCGGAAATTCTCAATGATCAGGTAGACATAAATAACTCAATCTTATTAAATTTATTTCCTAAACATTAGTTCAAGTTCGGATAGCTCTGAGTGGATTGCCTCTTTAGTATATATATAAAATTTGTTAGTAAGATATATTTGTAGTATTCATTCGCTCTTGATAAAGATACTGTGTATCGAAACGCGTCGAGCATTTAATAATATATTTTAGTAGAAATCATCGTTTACTTGTATTTGTGAAAATGGATTTCTATCACGTGAAAGCCTCGTCAATTTGATAAATTATTATTTATTATATTTTTCATTAATTCGAGTAAAACTATTTATTACACTTTTCTGTGCGTTATTTGAAATTTAATGAATAATCAACCATATTTCTAAAAGCACTATCAAGAATTAACAGCGAACTGAAGTTGTGAATATAAGACACCTAAATTTCTCTAAAAATTCTCAGCAACCTTTTAAATAGTACTGAAACATGGATATCTCTGTAACAAACTAACAAGCGTGTCGGTTCGATAGACAGGCGGGAAGTCAGTGGAAAAAATCATAAAAACGGAAATATGGGTAATCTTTGCAGTTGGAGCTACAATCCCAGAGGTGTGATAGACAAAAGGTAATTCGGTTTTACAACCGATATTCTACCTGGAACAGCCTCAGGGTATTTTTACACCTGGATAGCTAACTGTTTCATGGAAGTCACATCGCCATTCGAATTTCTACTCGATGAATTGAAAATGTACACCTTCATCTTCCTGTTGTAACATTTTATTTTTGGATGTTTTGTGATTTCTATATATACAGGGTGGGCAGATTTCTCGACGTTTATTACTGCTGCTATGTGAAATATGGCGAATAGAGGAAAATCCGTGTTTTCGTCTTCCGAGTCTTCTGAATTCATCATCATCAGTCAAGTGTCGGTTGTTTTTGAAATTAAGTGAAAATAGTGACATTCTTTTTTACTAAAATCGAAATATGTGCTAATTTTCGTTTTCGTCAAAATTGCGCTATAATGCCAACTTGAGTTTTTTAAATAATGAATCATAGAGTAAGATGGTGTGACAATACGCACTCAACAAATTTTTCTATCGAAATCGAATATTTTCGCTTCAAACATCCAATAATTTTGAGTGAAACTGCTAATGACAGTACATCACATATTTCACATACTTGACGTTTGAAATTCTCTTCTTGTTTTCAAGAGTCTTTCATTTCCGATTTTTAACCCACCTGGTGAGTTAAAAATCTATTCTATTTAAAGAAATTTTTTTTTTAAATCAACCAAGTTTCACGAATTTTTGTTGATGTTAAGTTGGCACAACTGTTTTCTTTACTGACGTGGATTTTGCACGCGATCTGTCGATTTTGTCAGTTCTCACAATGTGTTTTGCGATTTTTACAATGAATAAAAATATCGACCAAAAAATTTGTTTCAAATTTTGTATTGCAAATGGAATTTCGTGTGCCGAATCGTTGAAATTGTTACCGAAGGCTTGCAGCGAATTGATTTTCTCAAAAGCACAGGCATATGAGTGTTATAGTGAATTTATTTGCAGCCGAGATGGGGTTGAAAGATTTGCCTCGCTATGGTCTGCCATCAACATCGTCAACTGAAGTTAACATCAGACATGACATTTGTCATATTTTTAGAACGATCGTCAAAATTTTTTCGCAAATTTTTGTTTAAATTAAACAAGATCCAAGAAGAAATATATGGGCGATGCCAACCCAAATTTTTGGGTCCATAATGATTCTAAAACATCTATAGAAGACCATAATCGGCATCACTTGGAAGACTGAACCTGGCCATCGGGGCTCTCTCGGTCAAACAGAGAGGGAATTTGAGGAGATATCACAGGTTATGTATTTTTTTTATTATCTCCTTGGTCCTTTTCATGACCTTGCTTGCTATGTAAAGTCTTTTCTTCGATTTGTTTAGACATATAAGAAGTTTGTTTGTTAAAATATTTTTCTGCTGGTTGTATTTTTCCATTGTTACAGATGCCTTTTACCTTGTTTTGGAAATCATGGAATGCAAGAGAGAAGCGGCTAAGCAGAAAAATCGTTGGTACTCTTTATGTACACACGACACTAACACAACATAAACAGACAAGCTATTGCTAGTGCAATAGCGACAGGGAAACGAGTTTTTTCCTCAGGTTTTTTCACTCGTTTATTGAATCATATACAAGATAGTATGGTTCCCCTGTTTTTTCTGACACCACCAAATTGTAAATACAATTATTCAAATTTTGTAAATCCTCTCCTTTCAAAAGAATATATATAGGGACGAAATAAAAACTATACTCATAAAAACTCATTATCTATAAGAATACAAAAATATATCTCTCGTGACAAAGAAAAAAAGGAGTAATTTGAATATCAAACAACTCAAGATGAGTTCGAGAATATAAAGAACTATAAAGAACACATAAATAGTAGAACTATTTAAAATTGCGAGCGAAAACTCAACAGCATCAAAATATTCATCGAAACGAGTACCCAAAGATGAAATGTGAGGTACTGGAACAAGAACCTCATCCCCACAAAAGACCAAAGGCAAATTTTCCACTTCCGTAAATGGAACAATTTTCATGCCACCATATAGAATTTAAATTGATATTTTTTTTCCTCGAAGAGCGTTTTTTGCCTTTTCGGCATCTTTTCACCCTTGGACTTCTTTCTCCTTGCTCTCTTTATTTTGTTCCACCTTATTGGGAATAGATGTGAGTATTGTTGTTTTTTTGCTTTTTCTCGTCCGCTTACGTGGTTCAGAAATTTCAGGATGAGGAAATAATTCCCTAGGGAATTTTGCATTGAATGAAGACGGACACTGGAGTTCCGTTGTAGAAGGTTGAGGTGTAACAGATCTCTGAGGGAAGGTGTCGATGGAAAGGGTTCGAAAGGTTTGAAATTCAGATTGAAATTAGAAACTAGAAGCCTAAACAGGTGATACAGATCCACCGAGAAATGTCATCATCAGTATATGAGGGGTCCTAAACTTGTCGAACTTTTTTTTATTCTCGATTTCCTTAATCAAATACGGTGACTGGCAAAAAGGCTTCATCGGAGAAGAGAAATTTATCAACAGGTACAATCATACATATTCTAAAAGCATTCACAGCTTTCTCGATTGTGCACGCTTGACTATTCGCTTGTCCAAATATTGCAGCTGCATTATCTTAACCAATTGTTCGACCAGCATTGTTTACAAGCTACTAATCACAATTTAAGGAACGGGGTGAAAATTAACAAGGATAAGACAAAATTGATGGTGATTAATGATGAAAACAAGACAATAAATATAAATACTGTAAATACAAAGTTCAACAAGTACCTACATATGATTGTATTAATTGGCAATATTCTATTATTATTTATTATCGTGGACTTATGCACTATCTCAGCTGTTAGATGGATATAATTTACCTCTCCCGGATTCAGCAATCAATGGGAATAGGCTCGATTACAATATACTTGACATAAATTTCCTAACTATCCTACATGTATTAAGAATTACAGCTTTTTGCATTTCTATATAGGTATTCTTATGCAATTCTAATTTCTTAAGGCTATCATGCAAAGTTTTGGGTATTAACCCAGTCGAGGATACGATAACAGGAACAATATCTATTTTCGCGAGGTGCCACATCTGCTTAATCTCAATAGAAAGGTCTGTGTATTTAGACTTGTTCTCCTGGAACTTGTTCATCACGTTGTTATTATTTGGTATGGCGACATCCACCAGCATTGCTGTTCTGGCTCTCTCATACACCACTATGTCCGGCCTATTATTCGTCACCATTCCGTCAGTGATAACAGGCCTATCGTAGTATAATCTGATAGAGTCATTTTCCAATACGGGCGCCGGTTGATACTTATATGGCTGGAAGGTATTCAGAAGTCCGTACTTGTGTGCAAGTTTCTGATGGATAATGTTGCACACTTGATTATGCACGTGAAGATAGTCCGTATTGGCCAGTTGTTCGCAGCCGGACGTAATATGCTGTATAGTCTCCGATCTTATATGGCATTTTCTGCACCTATCTGTTTGTAATGTTGCGTCCTTCATAATAATTTTTTTGTAGTTGTTTGTAGCGATCACTTGGTGTTGGATGGCCATAAGGAATCCTTATGTTTCCGCGAATAATTCTCCTTTCATCAACCATTTGTTGGAGCCTTCTTTGTCGATGTGTGGTTGATTAATCTCATGGTGATGTCGTCCATGCAATTCATTTCTTGACCATTGCTCTTGTTTTTCAGTATCTGATAGGAACGGTAGATTCAGCAGGTCATCTCTGGTAGCAATATTTAGAGATGTATATCCCTTATCAGCCAACGATACCACTCTATGGAGGTCAGAAGTGGGAGCTTTAGCAGAGAAGAATTTTCTGAGATTTTTATCTATTCTGTGAGTAAACTGACAACATCTATTAATCCGCTTCCTCCTTCTTTCCGCTTCAAAGTTGTTCGTATCACAGACGATTTTGGATTATTGTACTTTGTCAGCATCGTTCGTGCAATTCATGCTGGACTGCAAAACACGCTGGTCTAGTCTTGCAGATATCATTTCCACATTCAATAAGGTGAAGCAATGTGTAAGCAAAGCCTTGATTGATTGCAATCTTGGATCGAATACAAATCATAGTTTCTCAGACGAAGAATATCGTGCTTTATCAAATTTAGAACTCGTATTTCAGCCTATAAAACTGGCAATGGAAGTACTATGTTGTCAAAATTCAGATTTGGTAACTGTCGAAACTACTCTGCAGTTTATGGTGAAAAAGTAAGAAGAACTCGGAACACCAGTAGCTCAAAAACTTGCTGAATCCATGAGGTTTCGGATGAATGAACTCTGAACATTTATGACCGCAGCGTTGTATTATTTGACAGACCCTCTCCGACACGACGTATATTTCAATCAATCTGCTAGTGATCAAACTCTCAAACTTGTTCCAAAACCTTCAATCAAAAAAGAAATAATAAAGTTAATCGGAAGATTGCACAAGAACAGTACCAAGGATGACAATATTGCAGTCAATATACAAAACAAACCCTCTACAGCTTCAGTTGCAGATGAAGCCATGAATGAAAAAGTGCAGTGAAAAAATTTAGAGCCTGAAATGGCGAAAGCTTCTCTTAGTCTTGATGAGGAATTGGAAATGGCATTGAAAGAGCGTTCGCAAAAACGTGTGGCACCTTTGTCATCGTCACATGATATGATTTTGAAGAAAGAAATCAATTTGTACGAGTCAGGACGGTAAAAAGAACAAAATCTACAGTTCGCTCGCCATCTGTAGTACCAACAAGTGTCGAGGTAGAACGGGCGTTTTTCTCAGCTGGTTATCTAGCATGCAGCATTCGGAGTCGGCTGGTAGATGAAACCCTTAATACTTCATGCTTTTTGAGGAGTTATTCTCAAGTTTTAAAATAATATGTTACTTTTTGAATAAATTACTGGTTAGCTTGAGATTTTATTTCTCTACTTTGCTCCTGAAGAACAATTAGAGCCAATAGAAATATAAATGATACGAATTTTCCTACATTTTCGATGATCATTTCTTTACAATGCGAGTTCTCGCACAATACCGAGATTTCACAATATTAAAATTCCTGAATCTCGCAAATATCGATATTGCATTCCCTAGTTCCAACTCATCCAAGTCTACTCAACGTGTCGTCAACTGTTTTTCATGCAAGAAAGATTTTCACGTTGACTGTCTCCAATTGACAAGTGAAGTGAAATCTTTGGACGAGTTGACCCATAAATGGAAGTGCCGATATTGTAGTAAAGATGGTCGGATCCTGCTCAGTCAAAGCTCTTCTACTCCTCCGGAATTCATCAATTCCCAAGCGGACCTCCCTGACATTTCTGAGCAATTGGTGCCTGATCTTTTAGCCGCAATCATGGCCAAACTCAGTACCATTTCTGCCGACATTTTGGAAATTGAAGTAACTCAGCATCTCTGAAGGACGACTTGGTAGAGTGTAAATCTATCCAGGTCAAGCACTCTGAATAACATGATCAATCTTCTGTTCTGCAGGACCACGCCACTTCCATCGCAAAACATGACAGCGAAATTTCTGCACGCCAGTCAGACATACAATCGCTTTTTTTTTGTCTTACGCCAGTTTAAGCTGATCTTGAATCAACTGACGCACGACTATCGGCTGTAGAGACCCTTTTGTCCGCTGCTTCCGTTTCTAATTCATCAATATCAGATGAACATGCAAATATTCGTTCGAAAACACTTGACGGTCTGCGTAGGTCTCACAATATTCTGTTCAAGGGTATTTCTGAAAATTCGTCTGAAGGCGATCGAGTTGAAGTGTCTCACCTAGTCAAAGCTATCGACCCCTCCGCCGATAACCAGTGTCTTCATGTCGCTAGAGTTGGTAAAGCTGGTACTCGTCCGAGTCCGTTAAAAGTTTCTTTCACTAATCCGATCACTGTTACCAAGATTCTCCGCAATAAAGAAGCCATTCGCAATAATCCATCTCTATCTGATGACAAAACTCCACAGCAAGTCTCTGAACTGAACGCTCTGCGTGCCGAGTTTAAGCGTAGATCTGAAGCAGGTGAAACAGATTTGAGTATCAAATATGTGAATGGAAATCCTAAAATACCAACTCAAAGGATGTTCGTTCAAAAAACTACTGAATTCAGATGCTTGGGAGTGGTCGATCATGTACACTAATATACAATCAATTAATTCGAAGAACTTAGAACTTATTTCATTTGTTGATGACGAAAAGCCGACTTTCGTTCTTATTGCTGAATTTTGGCTACAACCTGCAATATTTAACGACATGATTGCTCTTCCGGGCTATTCTATCTTTCGGAGCGATAACCAGGTGACTGTTGGCCATGGTGGTGTTTGCATCTACGCAAGAAATGAGATCGACGACGACTATGCTGTCGCTCCTTTTCTCCCACAAAATTGTCGCATCACCCTACTTTTACGACAATACTATATAAACTTTTAGGTTGGTCAATCAAGAATCGCTTGGTAACTTTCAGAAGTGTAAAATAAGAAGATATCATTCAAAGAGTATTTATGATGGATATTATCAACAATTTTCGAGTTGATTGTTGAATAATTCTACCATCGTACTTCGCAAAGAAACCAATCAACTAGCATGAATGGTTACTAATCATTTTCAATATCGAGTGTTTCCTTCAGGGCCCAATTACTCCAGTATACGTCTCGAAGCCCTCAAACAAATTTTGGATGTTCGAGTCACTGAGTTCCAAACTTCAGGAAGCAGATTTTCTAGTTGTTCGAGTGTTCCACAAGGCATCCTACGTTGCTGAATTTGCCACCCCGTGTTGTCCCAAACATGTTCTATGGGATTCAAGTCGGGACTTCTGACTGGCCATCTTAAAATATCAATTTGGCATTTTGCAGAAATTCTGTTACGGATATGAGGTCGAGCATTATCATGCAAATAAATGAAGTACCATGTTCCCCAGGTCGTCTGTATACAGACATGCGCCTATCATTTGATACTAGACAGAACCTGGACTCGTCTGAAAAGAGAACATTGCATGTTCCCTCGCAAACTGAAGTCTTGCAACTCGATGCTCTCTGGTGAGACGCGGGCCGGTAGAAGCCACCCTTGGTCTGAGATCGTCTACTCTGAGCATGTTGCAAACTGTTAAGTTTGCAATGAAATATGCACATTTCTGGAAAGTTCAAGTTCATTTTGTAACATTCTAGCAGTACAGTGTCGAACTCTTAGTGCAGTTAAACGAAGCCAACGATCATCAACTGGTGTTATCCGATTTCTTCCCTGTCCGGCCCTTCTTCCATATTCCCCTGTTTCGTGGTACCGATTAATTGCTCTTGAAATAGTGCTTTAGTTAATATTCAACAAGTTAGCCACGTAACGTTGGTGTCGCCCCTTCTCTAGAAGTGTTACAATTCTCACCACTTCATGATCACTCAGATAGCGTCCAGAACGTTCAGTGGCTATTACAATAAATTCAAAGATTCGAAAATCAACAAGAAACACAGAAAACTTGCATTAATTTGGCGTGAAGGCTGAAGAGAAATTGAATGAACACTGATAGTCAAATAAACTCATTCTTGTTTCAGACGTGTTTGAGATTATATGGAAACAAGTGTTACTACATAGATAAGATTTTTTTCCCCGCATATGTCCAAAAACATATGTTGACATAGAACCTGCGATCGAGCTGCTTAATCGACCAGCTTCATGGAAAGAAATTTTGCACTAGATAATGCACCATCTCACAAGGTTATCATTGTGAATGAATTTTTGACCAAAAACACAACAAATACCATCGAACAACCACCGTACTCCGAATTCGATTCCAGAATAAGCGTTTGAAAAATGTTTTGATGATTGGAATATTCGTATATTGTTTTGGCCTACTTTAAAGGCGTTACAATAAACTTATATGAAAATAAATGTTTTGTAATTCCTTCACCAATTCCCAGTACTTTTTAACAGAATGTAAGATACCGTCATGATATAATCTTGAAATAAATAATTCATTACAATATTCTTGAAAAGACCTTAGCATGTCACAAGCCATCTGCAATTCGAAACAGAAAAGTTAGGGGTTCTTCCTTCCCCATTTATTATCAAAGGAAAACGAAATTACATACAAAACATAACTAGTAATATAAATCAACGTGTGAAATTTCATGAAAAATGTTTCTTGGCGTTTGAGTAAGTTTATTCCCTCCCATACAGTTCACTCAGGATTTCTTATTCTGTATTTCCTTCCTTCCTTCCAAGATTCGATAAATCTTTTTTCTATATCCGCAAAAGCGCCGACATTATTAGGCTCATCAATAAAAAATTTCACCGACTACAAACCACCCAAATTGTCACCTTTTACGATGCCAATAAAATTATCATTCGCTCGAAAAAAATGTCGCACCTCATATAATAACAGGCAAGGTAAATCTTATCGGTAAGTTTATTTACTACAAGTGAGTAAATAAATAACGTTTGCCCGAAGGTGACGATTGTGGATAAAACTGAAGGTTTTCTTGGAAATCATATGGTCATATTTCATTGTATCATTATAGTGGTTTGAGTATTGATTTTGAAACATAATACTTATAATATTAGCATATACGTAAATGCTTTTTTTCGTCTAGTCGATGAAGTGTTTGAAACCTCATTGGTTACTAAAATACTTGAACTATACCCTTAAGTGTACTGTCGAGTGTGATTACTTTAGGGATACTCAGATTCTAAATCTTTGAATATAATTTTATGTCAATAGTCTACTCGACAAATTAAAGGAAGTGAGAATAGTGACACTGATCCTAAAATTATGTGTAATAGCTGATAGAATCCAGAATGATGCCTAGAAACTATGCCGGAAACGTATCTTAAGTCGAGGTTAATATTATATCTAGAAAATAATGAATTCCCCAATGAGGTCTTCGCAGCGCAGGATTCCAATCTTTAAGTGCAGCTTATTGCTAGAGATCTGTCAGATCCTTTAACTCAACTAGTATTGAAATATTGTTAATACGAGTGATGTCTTTCAAAGATAAAAACGATTAACTGTAAGTAACTATAGTCTATTAAGTAAAGACGTAGAGTAAACGATGCTCATTATGTATGAAAATTATTCAGAAATGTGGTACGTGGGCAAATTAAAGATAAATGTACTTTCTATGATTTTGTCTTGGAACAGGCACCAATTTATTGCCAGATCTTCAATAGAAACCCTCTTACAAACTTCCAGGAAGAACCCAACTACCTGACTAGGATCTTCTCCGTCTTTTTTGTTGCTTGCCAGAATCGTTGCCTTCGTTTCAAATAAAATGTTTACTTTATACGTTTCAAATTTGCAGTCAGTAAAGTAGACGTGTGATGCTCAATGCCAAACTAAATTGGGACAATCACATCGAAAGACAGGCGCTAAGAGCCCAAAACACACTCTGGGCATGCCGGAGACTATCCGGCCCCAGATGGGGACCTAAACCAAAGATAATATACTGTCTATACACAACGGTGATAAGAGCGCTCCTGACTCATGCGGCCACCGTATGGTCGCCTGCACGAGAAAAAGGAATAAAACGGAACAAAATCAACAAGATCCAAAGACAAGCATGTCTAGCAGTCAGTGGAGCCTTAAGATCCACACCCACGGCCTCTATGGAGTGTCTTCTGGGCATCCCCCCACTACACATAGTGGTGGAGGTGGTGGCCATGAGGGCCTCTTTGAGACTGAGGGAGGGAGGTATGTGGAGGGACAGAAATCAAATCTCTGGACATTCCACATCCCTCAACAAAATCAGAGAACTCCGTCCTGAACTTCTCACAAGAGGAGATCAAACAAGAGCCATCTAATACTTTGACTAACCCTACAAAATCGTTAAATGACAAAACAACGTAACACATACTCTTCGAATGTCCCGCTCATAAGGAAACCAGACTGAACACCTTGGGCGCTGAAACACCCAGCGCCCGGATGATCCAGGAGGCCCCTATAACAGTCTTGCAGCTTCATCAGGAAATTTTTGCAACAACTCAACAAAACACAGCAAGCACAATGGGCCAAAGGGTGCAGCAAACAGAAGAAGAAAATAGACGAATATGTGTTTTAAGATTCTAGTCGAAAATCGATAATAATTTAATGTGAATATCTAGATAGTTTTCAAGAATAATTATTTCATGAATTTCATGCAAACTCAACTTACGCTCAAATATATAATAATTTAATTAAATTTAATAATTTATGAGATTTCAGAGAACTCAATGGTTTTATTCAATTACATTTATCTTATATTATAGTAGACTTGATTACACTTGATTCCAGTCTCTGAGACTTCCTGAATGAACTGGAAGACATTATGGAGGAGTATGCTTTTTCAGAAGGAAATCTAATAATAGTGGGAGATTTTAATAGTGACATTTCAAAAAAGACTTTTTATGCAGGGAAACTGAGGAGACTGATTGCAGAGTATGGATTGTGCGTGGGACCAGACACTTACACAAGAATACCTGAAGATTCTGAAGCTATCATAGACTTATTGATCACTAACAACAAAGATCTGAAGGTTGTGAACCACTTAACACCAAGGATTACAGACCACAATATTTTAACGATAGATTTAGATAATGAAACTAGGAAAAAGAAAACAATTCAAACTTATAAAAATTTTAATGAACTAGGATTTCGGGTTGATCTAATGGAAACACCCTGGAATCACAAAACTGTTCGCAGACAAACAAGCGAAGAACCTCAAGGATTCAATTATCCAGATACTAGATCGATGTGCACCGTTGAAGACAATAACCGTGCCATCAAAATGAGGTGACAATAAATGATGGACACAGAAAATTGAGCAGAATATTCTCAAGAAGGACTAGCTATACAGAAGGCTGTCCTAACAAGGGATGGAGGTGACTGGGATAATTTTAAAAACAGAGGAATATAGTAGTAAAACTAATGAAATGTAGCAAAGTCAGTTTTACAAGGAAAGAATCGATGAAGCATCATGCAGTTCAACAGAAATGTGGAAAACAATCAAGCAGTTATTAAAAAGTAACAATAGGACGAGAATACAAGGAATAGCTTTCGATAGTTCTTTAATTGAAGATCCTCTCGTTTTAGTGAATGAATTCAAGAAATACCTTGTTACAAGTATTGAAGAAATAGCGACAATAATTAAACCACATACAATTGAAGAGGTTTTGAGTGATATTCTAAGAGTACCTCATAAATTTGATAATTTCAAAAACTCAATTTCGCAAAAATAGTTAAAAATTTAGAAATAAGAAAAGCAGTGTCGATTGAATTAATACAATAATATTGAAATTAGCTTTTGAGTCTGTTGGTGATAGATTTTGAATCTTATGAATTATTGCTTAGAGAATGGTCACTTTCCCAAATAATGGAAACTTTTTGAAAAAGTAACCAATACCACAAAACCAGAAGAATTAAAACCAATCAATATGCTTCCGATCCATGAAAAATTGTTATAGATGATTGTAAATGATCAAATTATAGAATATATAGAAAGATTGAGCTGTTAACGAAATTCTAATCAGGCTTCAGGAAGAATAACTCATGTGAAAGTGTTCTTCTATCTGCACCTTTCGACTGGAAAATCGCTCTGGAGGAGGGGAAATGCATTGGTGTGCTATTTCTGGACTTCCGGAGGGCATTTGAAGCCATATGCAGACTACTTCTGCGGGTTTGGTTTGGGTTTTGTGGGGTTGTTTCACAGTGGTTTTCAGAATATTTATTGATCGTTTCCATGTTACTAAATTCGGTTACAGTGTTTCAACGGCTCCACCTTCTTGTTTCGGTGTCCCTCAAGGGACAGTTCTGGGTCCCAATCTTTTCATAATGTATATTAATGACTTAGTTCAAAAAGTTAATAAATGTATCATTCGATTTTTTGCGGATGGTACATGTTTTATTGTGTGGAAGAAAATGTTCAAGATATCGTGAACACTATAAATGAGGATCTGGTAAATGTATGTGAGTGGTTGGGGAAGGATAGCTCGAGTGTAAATGTCAATAAAACAAAATTCATGGTGATAAAGATCAAATATAATTCAATCCATACTTATGTTACTGGAGAAATTATAGAACAGGTTGATGAATAGAAATACCTTGGTATAGTTGATATTAGTCTGTCTTTTTCTTGTCATACCACTCAAGTTGCAAATAAAGTGTCGAAAAAATATCTTAGTACATGGTCCAAAATACTTATATATAAAACTATAATTGCTCCACATATCAACTATTGTACTAGCATCCCTTTTCTGTTGAATAACTCTGATGTAGTTAAGTTGCAAAAGAGGCAAAATCAAGCGCTACGATCTACTTTGGGATGCAACAGATATATTAGTGTGAAGGGAATGCTAAATATCCAGGTTTTTTGAGTGTGCGTCAAATTATATTTGTTAACAGTACTTACTTTAATCTGTTTCATGAAATTCGGTTATTGCTCATAAATCGATATCTCTCACCGATCATTAAATATTTGACGAACAAAGTTGGCAAAATGTATGTGCAAAGTGCTACTTGACATGCCAGATATTCCGAAAAAACCTCCCTCAAAAAATAGGTCACAATGAATTCAATGGCAGCGAGCTTTCATGGATGATGATTACTATCAAATTTTCAGATCAAAACAATCTAAATAGTTCTCTTTATTTTTATGTTAAGAAATTATTTGTCTTTCCATAATGTAGTAACCATAAACGTGTAATAACTCTCTTATCGTGGAACATAGAAAATTTCCAAATTCAATGGTCAGATAATAAATACGAAATGTGAGTTATTTATTCTGGTACTTTTGTTTTTCTCTCAGTTTATATCATTGGAATCCCTCTTCTCATGTAATAAGTGTTTATTGTTGCTAATCGTTCGACTTTTTTGCTAAAAAACTATTTTACCAGCTGACAGATTATGCATTTTCTATTTTCGAATCAAAAATATGCAGATATGGCATTCTTTTATGCATTATGCAACGGAAATTGAAATGTAGCTAGATTAGAATACCGAAGGCTCTACGCAGACAACAGTAAGACTGAATGAAGCTAGAAAGAACAAATATTCAGCCGGCTAATGAAGTTCTCCAAGCTATTGAAAATGACCCGTAAACGAGTACAACAAAAATCGCTCGTGACCTGGGGTTGACCCAAATAACAACTTGGCGAGTTTTGAAAATTGAGAAATGCCATCCATATCATTATCAAATATTGCAGGAACTCCAAGAAAATTAGTACATACTACGAAGCTCCGTCTGACCTTTTGCCGTTGGAGTGTTGGACATCAGTCACATGTGTATAGATTATTATTTAGCGATGAGGCCAATTTTACGAAAAGCGGCGTATTCAATTGGCGCAATTCACACGAATGGCCACAGGAAAATCCTAAACTAAGACGCCAAAGCCATTTTCAACATAGGTTTTCGGTGACAATTCCATTCATGTGTCAAAATGCACTTTTGAGAACACAGAAATTCGAGTTTGATATCGTATAAATTGCATAGAAATAGGAAGGAAGGTAGGATATTAGTGGATAAATTTGCCCATAAAGAATCCTTGCGTTTCCATAGCAACGCAACATTCATAACAAACAGTACGGTTTTAAAACTGTCAAGAACAGCCATTTTAGTACCCGTTGTAAAGTTTCTGCCTATATAAATGTCTCATTTCGGAAGCACCAGTGTAGCAGAAATTAATAGTTCCATACGGAATTCCATCTCCAAAAATACAAGAAAAACGCACAGCTCGATTTGGAATCAATTCAGTATATTCTGCAAGAAACGAACGTTCGATTTGGATATACAGCATTCTATTGAAGATATTGCAGAAATTCTTAAGGATTGGGGTTTCAATATGAACCAAATTAATGGACAAGATTATATAGAATACGTTGTCAAAACAATGTGGAACACAACTGCGAAAATGATGCAGAATATGTATATATATATATATATATATATATATATATATAAGTATATCCTATTCATAAAGACTATAAAATATTCAACAGTTTAACATTCTGCGGTTCTGCAAGTACAAATATTAAATCCTTTCTCGTCAAACAAAATCTTAATATAACTTTCAAAACTTCTAATAACTTAGGTAAACATATTAAAAATAATAAATCTCGTGTTGAAAAATCAAGTAAACTCAATTGCGGTTCTTGTGATAAAACTTATATCGGTAGGACCTATAGGAGTTTGGCATAAGAACATCTGAACATAAACGTAGTTTCGATAAAAATAAATCTGATTCAAATTATTCAAACCACCTAATAAAAGAAAACCATTCATTCAATAAAAACTTTGACATATTACATATAAAATCAAAAGTTCAAAATTAGATCTCCTAGAAGCATTAGAAATAAATAGATACAAACATTCGGACAAGCTTTTGAATGAACAGGTAGATGTGAATTATTCACCCCTACTTAACTTGTTTAATTAGTTTTTATTACCTTTCATACTAACTGTACAATGGCTCGGTGTGGATTTTCCTGTTATTCATCCAACTTGTTCTATGATTTGTTTATAATACCTTACTCTTCATTCTGTTTGTCATTATTGATAAAGCTGCTGTGTCAGCGAAACGTCGTCGAATTTTTTCAAATAAAGTGTAGATTAAAGTTAAACCTTGTGTTTTTCATCTCATTAATATGTATTTCGAAAAATTCAACATGAGTTTCAACCCCTTTACCGATTCAGCATTTAGAAAGGCTCGTGAAGCTTGCAATTCTAGAAGGAAGACGTTAAAAGGGGATGTGGAAAAGCGCAAAGAAAGTTCCGTTGTATTAACATGAACTGAAATTGATAGTATGGCTCTGTACTGGGACGAAAATGCCCCGATAGGTTTGTTGAAAAAATTTTTCCATATTGTTGCTTATGAATTAGCATGGCGTGGCGGTGAAACAGCAACTTGCATAGTACACTTTTTCAAAAAGGAAAAATTTAATAACGCAGAAGAGACTGGTCGTATTGAATATAACCCAGTATTCTCGAAAACTTGCCAAGGTGGCTCAATTAAATGCTGTGATAGTAAATGGCTAGTAAAAAATAAGGAAAACCCAGATTTATGTCCTGTGAGGTTGTTTCTTAAGATATTGTCGAAAAGACCCGATCATATTACAAGTAATAGATTATTTCTGGCTCCCAATCTATTTTGAGAAAACAGTACTTCTAAGGGTTGGTACGAAAATATGCCTTTGAGAATAAATAAAATATCCAAATGAACAAAAATTTCAGCAGAGAAAATTGGACTGGATACGAAAAATAAAAAGATCACAAATCTTTCTCATAGATCCAGTGCTGTTTGGAACCTATCTGAGGCAGGTGTCAGTGAACAATAATTGATCAAACTAACCGGACTCTCTACGGCAAGCTCTATTAAGCCCTACCTGCAACTGAACGATGAGCATCATTTGAATCTTGTTTCAATCTTCGAAAAACTTCCATAATTCCTCTGGCATCGTAACATATAGAATCGACCCGGAATGAAGAAATTGTATATAGTAATTGCATTTTCAATAACTGCTCATTCCAATAATAACTAAACATGTTTGTAATGAATGCTTTATGATTTTCTCGTTGAGTTTGTGTGCATTTGTCAATAAAGTTCATTTTGTACGTTTTGTTATTCGCGGAATTTTCTCACTCGAGCTCAGATTTGGCAGGATATTTTTCTAAGCTCGTTTTCTTATACTTACCTTTCGGTAATTCAACTCATCCTGCTCGACAAAATCACGAGAGCGTAGCTCGAGCTCTCGTTGAATTGCCTGCACGTAAGTATTCTAAAACGAGCATAGAAAAATATCTGGCCAATTCTGAGATCTTGTGGTATTACTTACGAATATTTGGTTGGGAATGATGAATGGTTTTAGGTCCTCACTTCTTCGAAGAATGGAGACATTTACCTAGAAATACTCAGAATACGCTACCAAATTTCCCGAATGGAATTGAAAGACGAGGAATCTATTTCCAACACGATGGTGCTCACCCTCTCTTTACTAATAGTGTAGTCTATTTTTTGAATAACACATATTCTAATAGGTGGATTGGTCGCGGTGGACCGATAAGTTGGCCACCTTGATCACCGGATTTGAATCCACTTGAGTTTTTTATGGAGCTATCTAAAAGATAATGTTTATCAAGTTGAAATACTGTCAAGAAAACATTTGATCCAAAGAATTACGGATAGTTGTGAAATTCTAAGAAATAATATGAACTTAATTCAAAAATCCAATGGTAGCAGAAAAATGCTTTAAGCAAAGAGGAAATCATTTCGAGCACCTGATTTGAACCGACTATCGCTAAGGTTAGGTTCCAGAGTTCCTATTTAATTGTAATGTGCCAGGTGTGTTTTTTCCATGCGTTATTGGATAAAATTGCAAATAAATGGAAACTATATGATGATAAAACTATCATTCACCCGAATGTTCTTGGATAACTCTAAAGTGTTGTTAAAATGATTTTTTTAGGTCTTGAATTTTTTTTTCTTCTGAACCTTAGAGTAGCGAATTGACCAAAAAGTATTCAGTATTGAAAAATCAACTCTTCTTCACAAAATTGTCGAGGTGTGTTAGGAAGAGTGTGTTTTATATGGTCTTAAACGATCTTTCAAGATTTCACACTGGATCACACTGGATATTTTGTCTGAGCGCTATACTGAATGTTATTTTTCGATTTTGTCCCTACGAACCAGAGTCAGAGGACAAATTGAACGAAAACATGTTCTTGCTAAATATCAAATTTTTTCCACACAATACTCAAGGTGTGATAAAAATGTGTTTTATGCTGTTTGGATCATCCATATTTCTAGTTTACAAATATCTATTAATTTTTTCATTACAGTGATATATAGGGTGTCATTTCGGCATTTAACTGTAAAAACAATTTTTTCAATTCGGTCCTAGTGAGGGATGAAATCAAAAATCTCGTATGATAGACCTCATCAATTGAGTTCAACGATGAAATTCTCATCCAAACCGATCAAGTCGTTTAGAAGTTATGAGGCAAGAAAAATCTACCTCTTTCCTAAAAAACATATAGTCCGAAGGAGAGCGTAATGATTGAAAAAAGTCGGATTCCCATACACCGAGATCGTTTCCTATCACCCCACAAAAAATCTCACTCTCCTCCTGAATCACCCTGTAGAGTTGATTATAAATTAAAAAAAGCCCCATTTACATCAGCGAATGTAGAAACAAGCTTTTCAATGTATATAAAAAATATATTTAGATTGAAGAACTCGTTTTTTGTTGAAAATTCTGAAAAATATTAAACCAACTAGAGCATTTTATATTGAATTAGAATAATAAATTGACTATTAGTAGAAGAAAGATATAAATTTTAGGATAATATATAATTAGATTAGTAGTATACGTATAATTTATTCATCGGATGTCTATCAATTTATTCATTTTATCTCATTATCAAAACGTTCAAGGAAGCCTATTTTATTTATTCGATGTGAAACTAATAATGTACATATGATTGGAAAAACTTGCTAACTTTTCATAAAAAGCTTGCATATATATGCGAATATTTCCGAATTTTTGGCTGCATATAATCCGGTCTCTATGCACGACACTCTGCGTAAAACTAATAACGCACCCTAATCTCTATTATTGAAAATAATCTTTTCGATTTTTAAAATTATTTATTAATTTTTTACGTTCAAATTTATATCCTCTTTTCATTTAGTCTTTCAATTATCGTTACTGGAATCCATATCTACTTATTCCTTACAAGCAAAAACTTACCCAAAAGTTCCAAACATGTGTGTTCTGACGGCGGCAGCCGCATCTGTACGCTCACTGCACCGCTTCACCCTGTGTATCCGGACAACATTCGCCAAACGCAACAGTCGGCACACTGACTGTCTCCCAACTTTACGCCAGACCGCTTTTCCGGCTTTTCCGGCGCAATGTTGCCGA
The DNA here is from genome assembly GCA_013387265.2 of Cryptolaemus montrouzieri. Taxonomy (NCBI): domain Eukaryota; kingdom Metazoa; phylum Arthropoda; class Insecta; order Coleoptera; family Coccinellidae; genus Cryptolaemus; species Cryptolaemus montrouzieri. The sequence continues at coordinate 7,913,435 of JABFTP020000124.1, forward strand.
CTCCACGACCACGTGTGGGAGTCTAAGGGTTTCCCGATATTGAAAACTCATAATAAATCAAGTCTCTCATCTACTTTACATAAGGAAGTTGTCCCAAATTGCGCCACAAACAAAACAGTTGTGAAACTAATTTTTCTTGGAAAATAGTACTTAAAATTATTATTGATATTTGTTGTCACTAGTAATGATTAGGTAGAAGTATCTGTTGACATTTTTCGCTATATTGTCTTCAATTAGGTGCTTTGAACAGTAAAAATCAAGGTTAGAACATAGAATTACACAGTTCAAGTTTTATATGGGAATAATCCTCATGTCAAAGTAAACTTTGATACGACTGTTTAGGAAAAGTGATGGCAGATGACAAGTAATTGTATATTAAGAGGAAAATGACATATTACACAACAGGTAGACATTTATCGCTCATTGCACGAGTATCTATGAGTTTCTATACGAGTTCCTTTATACAGTGTGTTCCAACGAAAATTTGACCCCCCCTATAACTCCGAAATGAGTAACATTAGCGAAAAACACCAAGACACGTCGATTTTTGTTTCGAGGGGGAGCATTTTTCGAAATAATTCGAAACTTGTCAGATCAACCCTCTACCCCCAGCAACCCTAATTTCGAAATTCATCATAGGGAATAAGGGTCGAGTGGCACCTTACTGTAAAGGTCTGTCAATTCTCCATTCTGATTTGTCATTTTTAGAATTTTAAATTAACATACAGGGTGTCCCAACCGAGGGTAAAGTTGAATTCCTGCAAATCCCAAATACTAAATGAAATCGATTTATTTTGGCATAATGCAAGCGCAGGTTTATGCTCGGTCTAGAAAAACGACCTACACTTGTGAATTTGGAGTTGGTGCAATCAACCCCCTATTTCCAGCATCCCCAACTCAAAAATCATTCGATCGAAAATAGGTCAAGTGGCACCTCGTTGGAAAGGTATTTCAATTTTCTCTTCGAATTTGGTATTTTCGAAATTCAGAATCAGCATACAGGGTGTCCCGGAGCAGGAACACTGAAAACCCAAATAACTTTTTGAAACTGGTTCATTTCGGTATAATACGAGAACATGTTTATGTTTGAATCGAGAATAAGACTCTCTTGCGTGAATATGGAATTTTTGCAATCAATCTCTTCCATTCAGCATCCCCAACTCAAAAAATCATACAAGTGATTACAGGTTGAGTGGCAAAGTTCCAGAAAGATTTTTCTATTTTCTGAATCACTGAGGCATTGGTTTCAGTTTGGCAATCGAGGTTTTCTGGCGTGAGGATCAGGATGAGGGATGATGGAGAAACTGATTGGATGCTCATCTAAACAGGAAAACGAGATTTATTGAACTTGTATTCAATTGAAAACAAAAACTAACTTGATTATTACAACAATTGTTCAAAATGACCTCCGCCCACCTCCATACAGTTACACAGACGATTTTCGAACTCTCTTCTCACATTAGCGAAAACTTCAGGAGTCAAAAGTCGACATTCTGTGATAATCCTCATCCGCAGCTCCTCCAGGTTTTCTGGTCTTGTGGCATAAACTTTAGATTTTAGATGGCCCACAAAAAAAATCTAGGGATTTAAATCTGGTGACCTGGCTGGCCACTCAACAGGTCCTCTTCTACCAATCCACCTTCCTGGGAAATTTTCGTCTAAATATTGGCGCACCCGAGCATCATAATGCGGAGGAGCACCGTCTTGTTGAAAACGCATTTCGTCCTCAGAAAGAGTTGGATCGTTCTGTAAAATTTCTGTCAATCTAGGATGTATGTGTTCCTCTAACAACTGTAGGTAGCCATTTCCATTCAGATTACCCTCAATAAAGAAAGGCCCAACTAGATGATTGCCAAAAATTCCTGCCCAAACGTTCAACTTCTGAGGCCTTTGCGTGTGGGCCTCTCTAAACCAATGAGGATTCTGTGTGTCCCAATATCGACAATTATGTCTATTCACTTCACCACTGAGCATAAAGGTGCTTTCATCAGAAAAACAGATGTTATTCAGAAAATTTGGATTAGCGTTTAGGTTTTCACTTAGATTTTCACAAAACTGTAAACGACGATCTGGATCATCTTCGTTTATTTCATGCACTAATTTTACCTTGTAGGGGTGAAATTTGTGATGTTTCACGATTCTATGGACAGTTGTAGCTGATACACCAGTCAGACGAGATAGTTTTCTGATCGAAGTAGTATTCTCCATTTGTAGATGACCCACTACTGCCACTTCCGCTGCCTCATTTCTGACAGGACATGCCACTTCATGTTTTTGTTTGCCACCGAACCCGTAGCTAGGAATTTGTCAACCAAATATTTAACGTACTGGTGACTGACTCCTTTCTCTTTCAGGATGGTTCCTATCGAATATCCTTGCCGTTTCTTTGGCACAACTGTTATTTCGAAAATACGTCGATACAATTTCGACCCGTTCCTCAGTGGAATAAACCATTTTAGATTAATTTCAACTGACGAACAACAACAATAATGAGGAACTGATCTGAATAATAATAATATTTCATTGCAAAATGAGAAATAACAGATGACTGCACGCCAGATGGAAATGAAAAAATGTGAACATTTTCAATGCAGAAATCAGCTTTATTTCTTCGTAATTGATGCTCAACACATCGTACCCCAATACTTTTAACAGTTTCGAATTAATTTTAGTTGATAATTTCAAATGACGATATTGAATTTTTCGAAAGCGACATCCTGTATGGAGAGCCGAACTGAATGAAATGCTTTAATCATTCTGGAATTCAAAAACCTTTCTGAAGATATGCCACTTGAATTATTTGTATGATTTTCAAGTTGGGGATGCTGAATGGAAGGGTTGATTGCAAAAATTCTATAACCACACAAGAAAGTCCTATTCTCGGATCAAACATGTTCTCGTATACCGAAATGAACCAGTTTCAAAAAGTTATTTGGATTTTCAATGTTCCTGCTTCGGGACACCCTGTATGATGATTCTGAATTTCGAAAATACCAAATTCGAAGAGAAAATTGCAGTACCTTTCCAACGAGGTGCCACTTGACCTATTATCGATCGAATGATTTTTGAGTTGGGGATGCTGGAAATAGGGGGTTGATTGCACCAACTCCAAATTCACAAGTGTAGGTCGTTTTTCTAGACCGAGCATAAACCTGCGCTAGCATTATGCCAAAATAAATCTATTTCATTTAGTATTTGGGATTTCCAGGAATTCAACTTCACCCTTGGTTGGGACACCCTGTATGTTAATTTAAAATTCTAAAAATGACAAATCAAGGTGGAGAATTGACAGACCTTTTCAGTAAGGTGCCACTCGACCCTTATTCCCTATGATGAATTTCAAAGTTAGGGTTGCTGGGGGTAGGGGGTTGATCTGAGAAGTTTCGAATTATTTCGAAAAATGCTCCCCCTCGAAACAAAAATCGACAAGTCTTGGTGTTTTTCGCTAATGTTACTTATTTCGGAGTTATAGGGGGGGTCAAATTTTCGTTGGAACACACTGTATACTTCATCCCCGATAAAATTTCATGTAAATGAACTAACAATTTCAAGGTTTTATTTTAATTCAAGATTGACATATAATTTTTTAATGATTGTTGTAGTCGAATTTCAACAATTATAAACACATTCATATGTATGGGTTGATATAATTGGGGTTTATTTGATTGCTTCTTTCTTTTTAGCTGCTCGACTTACCGGTAATTCATATGGGCACTTTTTACAATACGAATTGCATTTATTTCACCTTTCATGCTAAGATTTCAAATATGGTACATGCACACAACCAAATTTATATGGAATTGCCCGATATTTTGAATATCACCTCTACGATTTTGGAAATTTCTAGAGGTTGTTAGAATTGATCCTTTTTGAAATATTTCAATTGAAAAAAAATAAATTAAGGTTTATTTTAAGAAACAACAAACAAAAGAGAATTAGAGACTTTCCGCATGTAGAAGAAAAATTGAAAATTGTTTTATCACGGAGTAGGTGCTTTTTTCTCAACCTCAGTAACTTGTATTACCTCTTCTTGCCCTGATACAAGCCTGAATCCTTCTAGGCATACTTTGGATTAGGTTTTCGACTCACCCTGTATCTTTTACAGTTTTCAATTCAAAATAGATATTTGTTCGAGGCGATGTAGACAAAGATACCACCTTTCTTTTGAATGATCACTTGACCCATCTTCCCTATTCAAAATGTTCAAAGATTGCAACCCCCGCTTAGGGGGTTGATATTTCAGGCAAGTTTTGTACCCCAAAAGGGTGCTTCAACGAAAACTAAACAGAGGCTATATCTACTAAGATATTCATTTCTAATCAAAACGCAAAAACAGGTCAATTTTTGTTTCAAGAGGGACATCTTTTGGGGTACAAAACTTGCCTGAAATATCAACCCCCTAAGCAACGGTTGCAATCTGTCTCTTCATGACTTCGTTAGCTCATCCCAGTATATTTTAATAATATAAGAAATCTGTTAGGTATGTTACTGAATTTTTGTATATTGGTCATTTATATATTCCTTCTATTATTTCTTTCATTTAGAAAACTCCATTGTGCTATTCAGTGCTATTCACGGAAAATTCAGATTTAACTGCATCTTTCAATTTAACTTTAACACCTTGTAAATCGGTAGCGAAGTATTTGCGGATCTATGTTTATATAAACTTTTATCATGAAATGACTTCAGCAATCACGTCCTTAAATGTTGCCTTGCCTTTTGAAACTCTCTGTATATGTAATACAATCAACCAAATTTATATGGAATCACTCGATATTTCGAATGTTACCTCAGGGATTTCGGAAATTTTAATTGAAAAAAGAAATAAATTAAGGTCTATTTTAAGGAAGAGAGAGACTCTTTCCGCATGTAGTAAAAAAATTTTTCTCACAGAGTAGATTTTTTTTCTCGACCTCAGTACCTTGTTTTACCTCCTCTTGCCCTGATACAAGCCTGAATCCGTCTAGGCATACTTGGGATTAGGTTTTCGACCTCCTCTGGGGTGATACTCTGCCACTCTTCTGTAGAGGCTTGGATGAGCTGTTAGCCGGTTCTTTGATTATCCTGGCGTGATCTAATTTTCCTTTTGAGATTATCCCATAAATGTTCCATAGGATATAGGTCTGGAGACCAAGCTGGCCATTCCAAATTAGCGATTCCCTCTGTTTCAAGATAATGTCGCGCGAGGTTGCTGGTATGTGGAGGAGCATTATCTTGCATAAAAGTGAAATTTTCACAGTGGGCATCTCGCCAGAGTCTCACTATGGGCTCCAGCACTAGGTTCTCGTAATTTCTAGCCGTTACACTCGCAGGTAACGAAATCAAATCTGTTTTGCTTCCCAGCATAATGCAACCCCAAAACATCACACTGCCCCCTTGGTCTTTCGGAATTCGTCTTGCTGCTCGAAGTCTAGCTTGTCTTCCACAACTTCTTCAAACCCGAATCCGGCGGTCATCTGATCGAACACCAAATCTGGTCTCATCCGAAAAAAGAACATTTCGCTAATTCTCAATATTCCATTTTTGGTGCTCGATACATCAATTAAGTCTGTTAATTTTTTGTTGTCTGGTTAGCTCTGGAACTCTTAAGGACCTTCTGCTGTATAAATCCCTTGAAAGAAGTCTTTGACGTATCGTTTCGACTGATACACTGATGGCTGTTGCTTCCAGAAATTGCCTTTGGAATATGGGGTTCGACGCACTAGGATATCTTCTTGCAATTTGGCATGAGAAGCGGTCTTGTTCTTCAGAAGTGATCTCCCTACGAATTTTGCAGACATTGTAGCTCTACGTATCGGGCGTAGGTTTGGTTAGATCATTCCCTGTGATACCCCCATTATGGCCGCTATATCCCTCTGTGTCACCACTTCTTCAACAAGAGCAATTATTCGACCCCTCTGCACATCGGACAATCCAATGTAAGGGATTTTCAATTATGATTATAGGCATTTTTCTATTTTGAAATTCACAGTTTCAAATCTCAGTGACAACTGAGTACAATATCCCGAATATGTAATGATAATTCAACATTTTTTATCACTTTCACAACAAAAACTTCTTCACGAGTATTCCAAGATCCATAGTTAGAGACAATCAATAGTGTGAAACCGAGTGATTCCATATAAATTCGGTTGTGTACATGATGACGCCTAGATGCCTTTTTCTTGCTTAGATGAGATGTACAAGGGAGGTCTTTTAATGAAATAGGATCAATTTTAATGAATTGTGTTTTATTGTGAAATGATACATGTTACATATTTTCTACCCTAGAGCTGATACAGAAGTTTCAATCACGGATTCTTCTTCTTCTTAGGGGTGCCTTATCCGTTCCGGACATTGGCTAACATCATGGCAATTCTCACTTTGTTAACTACTGCTCGAAACAGCTGAGTTGTAGTCAATCCGAACGAATCGCGAGTGACGTCTTCTTCCAGAGCCTCAAGTTTTCCCTAAAGGATTAATTGTAGTAGTCGACATTTGTCGTGTCGCATTATGTGGTCAAGATATTGAAGCTTCCGTTCTTTCAGTGTTTAAACAATTTCTCTCTTCTTGCCCATTCTATTTATGATCTCCTCGTTAGTAACATGCTGCGTCCATGAAACTTTGAGAATACGTCTGTAGCACCACAACTCAAAAGCTTTCAGTTTATTAATAATTGTCTCATTGACAGTCCACGACTCTACTCCATACAACAAAACAGTGAAAACATAACACCTGAGCATTCTGATCTTAAGATTAAGTGTTAGGTCTCTGGCAATAAACATCTTTTTCATTCTTGAAAATGTCACTCTGGCCTTCTCAATTCGGCACAGTACCTCTCCCTTGTAGTCCCACGAATCATACACAGTCGTTCCCAAATAGCTAAATGATTGGACCTGCTGTACTCTCTCCCCATTGACAGTGAGATATCCCAGTATGCCTATTCTTTTGGTTACGAACATATATTTTGTTTTTGATATATTTAGATTCAGGCCGTATCGTTCCGAGTGTTCTTCAACCCTTTCTACTAGATGTTGCAGATCTGTTAAGCTACTGGCTATGATAGCAGTATCATCTGCGTAGCGGCTGTTATTTATAGGTAGTCCATTATCTTTTATACCTTGTTGACCTTCTAGGGTTTCACGAATGATTCCCTCTGAGTACAGGTTGAACAGTGTTGGAGAGAGAACATATCCCTGTCGTACTCCACGACATATTTCCATTTCCTCCGAGATGTTCACATTATCCAATTTTACTGTCACACGCTGTTCCCAGTACAGATTGGTGATAACTCTTATATCCTTTTCGTCGATATTAGATGTTTGTGATATCTGGATGAGTCTGTCGTGCCTGACATTATCGAACGCCTCGGAGAAGTCAATGAAACAAATGTGCACATCCTGGCTCATATCTCTGCATCTCTGGATTAGAACTTGCAACGAGGATATGGCCTTTCTGGTCCCAAGACCTTCACGAAAACCAAACTGCGTCTCAGAGATATGTTCCTCGCATCTGCTGTATATTCGTCGGTGGATAACCTTCAGAAAGAGCTTAGTTATATGATTCATGAAGCTTATTAGTCAATTACGATTCCTAATCACGGATTAGAAATCGTAATTGAAAATTGGGCTAATATCGTGTCAATGATCAGAATTGTTATTGTGCGGTATTATTTTTGGACTACGCGAAATGAATGATCAAAATATTCAGCATTCCACAGAATAGAAATGATATCATCCTGACTCACACAAACAGCATAGATTCATCATAAGAACTCATCAGATAATGTCTTAATTCCTATTTAGATACAAGCTACCTTTAAGAAATTTCGCGAGAATATACTCCTTGCTTTGCTTTCTCCAGCGAAAGATAAAATATTACTTGGCAATGTTGCAAGTTGTATCATCCTCTTGTCTAACTCCGCATCACCCACGCTTCTTCAGAAACTTCCACACTAACTTTCGACTTAACCCCCATCCTTGTATCCCATCTTCGCTACTCCGGCGAAGTTGATAACAATGTCCAGTGGCGAATGAATACCGGAAAACGTCCATTTTCTAGATTTAGAACGTTAGTCCATTATTTCTTTATCTGCTCGTAGATGCACTTGTATTGCATGCCAACAGTTCAGATCCAGATTACATCAATATTTGCGAATTCTACGTCAGATACGGACTTCTTATTACTGATTTGTATCTAATATACATTACAAGGGCAAAGTATTATTGACAGTGCTCATATTCATGTAATTTTTAGCTTAAAACTATGTAACAGTTTCTTTTGTTGTTTTAGTATTCAATTAGAAGAAATTCATTGGCTATGATCTTTTTATTTTGAATCATTAGGTTGAGTTTTTCATGCTGTTTGTGGTGTTACCTACAGTCTTTTCACGTTAAGTTTAAAGTGACGTCATCACCCAGTTTTCTCGGATGTTGCCAATGTTTCCCAAAATTTCCATTCAGTGCGACTGTAAAGTATGGAATAAAATTCATAATTTCTTTATTTTTGATTTTCGTTCAAAACGCTCAAACAGATTGATTTTTATATTTAACTCGAAATTATTCGGAAGAAAAAAAAATTTTTTCTTTTGTAATTCGCAAGATATGACGTCATCGACCATTTTTAAAAATTACAACCCATATTTTTATATCTTTATTCTACAGAGTTTATTATTCTAAGTGTTTTGATACCCATTGTTGGGGTCTGAGATGTGTAATTTCTGAAATGCAGGTTATTTCGTTCAAGAGGTAGTGGTATGAATTTTTCTCAGAATAATTTCGATTGTCACTTCGACTTTTTCTTGAGGAAACTTTGTCTGATGTCAATTTGAGGCATATGAAATTAATTCTCGACCTTCCTTTCCCGAAAATAAATTTTGTCAATAATCATTAATATCAATATCTCTTGAATGGACCATTCTGTAAAGGGATTGCAGAAATTTACAATACATTCTGTCGAAAAGGTTCCAGGAATTGATCAATGAAACACAAAATATATATTTTGCAACTGTCTGACACGACAAGTGAGCATTCTATTCGAGAATATCTCTTGTAACATAATACATTCTGTCAAATGAGTACACAAAATATTTATATTTCATTCAAATTCATTGCATCACCTTCAAAGTAGGCCCTTTCCGAAATAATCGGTTAACTTCAACGAATAATCCAATCATCTAAACATTTTTCAAACGCATAAACCCTTAGTTTATCCCCAGTTACAATGCATTTGAATAAGGGCTGGAATTGACTCGTTCTAGAATGTCTTCAGCGAGCTCAAATTTTGAACCAAATTCAGGTCTTTTGGAACCAGTTCAAGACAACTCTTGCACGATGAGGGGGGGCATTATCTTGTTGGAAGAGTGGATTTTGACCCATTGTTGGGAGATACGGTACCACTACATGTAAAGCTATCTCATTTGCGTAAGAATTTTCCGTGACGTTGTTCTGTATGAAAATGAAGTCAATTCTTTCACCAAGGCGTATATCTCCACAAAACATCACTGATCCGCCTCCCTGTCTAACAACTTCTCGAACACGCTGGAGACGGTTTTGCTTTCCAGGTTCCCTCCATATTCGAATTCTTCCCGAATCGGGATAATAACTGAATCTAGATTCATCACTGAAGAGAACTGTGGCCCACCTGTCTTGATCCCAGTTTACGTGTTCTTGGCACCAAGCTAAACGAGCAGCGCGATTTCCATGGGTCAGTTGTGGAACTCTTAAAGGACGTCTGGAGTGGAGTTGACCTTCGTGCAGTCGATTTTTCACAGTTTGGTCGGAAACTTGTACATTATGAACTCGTGATAGGTCTTGAGTTAATTGGGATGCTGTGGTAGTATGATCTCTTCTGGCTTGTAAAACCAAAAATCGGTCTTGGGCGACTGTGGTAATCCTGAAACGACCTGTCTGGCGTTCTTCTACGCTACCTGTTTCATTGAAACGCGACCATAAACGGTTTATGACACTTGGGCTACTTCCCAGAACCCTGGATACTTCCCGTTGTGAGCTCCCAGCTTGGAGCATGCCAATGGCTCGTAACATCTCTTCTCTAGTCAAATGTCGTCTTTCCATGGTCGAATCACAAAACTTGAATCTTTTATTTGTGCTTACAACAGAAACAAAGTGCCAACTAACTGATTTCAAACACTGAATACATGAAATGATTATAAAGCAGCGTCGCATCTGCTGCGTTTTCAGTTTTTTATGAAAAAAACTGAAATCTGTTGCGGCACTCTACATAATTTGGTGAGAAATAGATGCAGGTGTTCATTTCTTAAAAAAATTATCCATATTGATCGTTCTGGATACGATATATCGATATTCAGAAGTGTTCCCTAGACTTTCTTGAGGTGTTTATGTACAAAACTCATATAGAAAGCGGTACTGTTGGCGACAGCTAGAACTGGAAGGGAGTAAATGGGAAACTCCACAACGCGTCAACACCAGACTACGCCACCATGACCTGATAACCTGGAAAGGGTCCCATCAGAGCTGAATCCATTTGATATCGAAGATATCTTGGATCAGTGAATGTTCCCCTTAGAGGAAGTGTGAAACACTTAAGAGTGAATTCGATAATACTAATAATATATTTACCCATCCTTTAGGACATCATATACATGATGTATAGAACAAGTCAGTAGTACATATTAACTCGCATATATAACAAACTGTAATATCCAATATACAACTTGCAAGATTCGAAAAATACAACAAGGATAATTTTCAACTAAGCTGTAACTTCTTGTCGTTTAAATATTCCCCAATAGTGTAGTAAGCCACTGGATGAGGAAGATTATTGAACAGTAAGATCTCCTGGTAAGAGGGATGAACTTCATTTTTTCTCGTTTTATGCATTGGAAGGCATAAAGTGGTTGCACTTCGAGTGGAGCGATCATGAAAGTTAGATAGTGTAATAATAATGTTCGTTATGATTTAAATGATTTAATGATTTAAAAAAATGTAATGGAAAAATTGCTTTACATTCAATAGCATCCCCATTTTCTGACATACATATACACAGAGTAGAAGTGTTGCAGAAGGAAAACCTTGTTAGCAACAGACATGTGAAAACAAAAATCAGAGTAAAACACTCAGCTAAATATACTTATTAAACTAAATCTCAGACACAAAACAAAAATTTATGAATAACAATTTTTCCCGAGCCAAGAATAGCTGTCCTAAAAGGCTTCATTTAAATGAAAAATTACAAAGATAATGCATAAAAAAATAAAATATACATACATATAAATAAAAATATGAATATAAATTCCCCACAGGCTCCCCAGTCAAACAGAATATCAAATGAACATAATATTGATAAAAGACCTTTCCTTTGGACCCATCTGAAAACCCTCTTCTTAAAAACTTGTATTGAAACAGACGAATTTCTTAACTGACTGTCGAGAAAACTATATACTCTATTCAGATAGTATGTGAAAAACCTCTGTGTTATTCTAAAACATGCTTTGTGGGCGTAATTCAGGTGGCGTGCTACCCTCTGGTATCGTAATTATGTGATAATAGATTAACACTGATTTTACCATAATACCAATCAATCAACAGAGCTCTTACATAAAGTTGTCTAATATTTAGCAGGCCACTCATTTGAAAAATAAGTTCAGTAGAAAAATCATATGGTTTTCTGTAGATTGTTTTAATAATTTTTTCTGAACTACACTCAAACCATCAAGATGTCTGTCATATACTCCTCCCCAACCTATGCAACCGTACTGCAAAATAGGACTCACTAAGCCGTGATAGGCGGATAATAAAGTTTTGTACCAGCCACTTTACTCAGAATACGAAAAACATAAATGAAAGGACGCAGTTTTTGCACATGTTATTTATTTGATCCACCCATCTGAGAGTAGAGTCAATGTATACACCCAAATACTTCGTAGTGTATTGCAGAAAGAGAACCTGAGTTCCACATCCACAATTTTTCACAATTTTCCGATTTTGGCATTCCATGCAAAAGCTTATACTATTAAAATGCGGCAATCCAACTGTACTTCTAGCAAAAGGAGAATAGTAGTTTTTTCTGATTTAGTATTAAACCATTGCTGTTCATCCAATTTCCTGCCAAAATCAGCCCTTTACGGACTAGCGTTCCAACTTTTCCCACTAAACAATAGCACCGTGTCGTCCGCATAGGATGTTATCTCACCTACACCACTCAAACTAAGAAAGTCGTTTATATAACATAGAAACAATAAAGGACCCAACACAGTACCTTGTGGTACACCCATTTTCACATTTTGACTATCACTTACAGATTGACCTATACGGACGCACTGACATCTATCTGAAAGATATGACGCCAAGAGACGCAGAGGAACACCTCTCACCCCCATTCTATCAAGCTTACACAGTAGTTGTTTATGAGGTACAAGATCGAAAGCCTTGGTAATATCGAGAAAAACAGCCATCGGAAACAGTCCCTGGTCCAGAAGCTCATAGACGCGGCCCACAACCCTCCTAATCGCGTCATTGGTGGATCTACCATTTAGAAATCCAAATTGATTACTATTAATGACCTCATATTTATCAAAAAATTTATAAGCCTCTTTTGATGACCTTCTCAATTAGTTTGGCTATACACGATGTAAGTGATATAGGTCTGTAATTATTCATATCTGCTCTATCGCCCGATTTAAGTAAAGGAATTATTGTTGCCATCTTCAAACTATCCGGGAAGACACCTTCGCCAAGAATACGATTACAGATGTGAACAAACGGTCCTCCAATAATATCAACAAATTTCTTAAGTATTTCATTACTAATACCATCCCCCGCCAGCAGAACGACTAATTTTAAGATCCTTTATCATTCCCTTCACTTCATTAAAGTTAGTAGGCTCCAAAAAATTGAGTTATCCTGAGTTAGAGTATGCGGGTTGGAATTGAAAGATCTATACGGACAAATGTTTTCAGACAACCTAGAACCTATTCCTGCGAAAAAATCATTGAATTTTTGAGCAATATACTGTTTATTAGTAGATTCGACATTGTCCACTCTAATTTTTTCGATAATATTACTATATACACTAGGATCCCTCAAATTTGAAACCTCACTCAATAAATTCCACATCTTCCTAGAATCATTACCTGCATCTTTTATTTTGTTTCTATAATAAACAAGCTTACTAGACGACACAATTTCATTTAGTTTATTTCTATAACTTTTATACTCCTAAAAGATTCTCGTCATTTGGGCGGGCCAAAGTTTTTTGTAGAGACTGTTTTTGTTCCAAATGGACACCGATAGCGCGGCTGTTATCCATGGCTTTCTTATCTTACGCTTTTTATACTGAAAAACTAGTTGAGCTTTCAATCGACTTCGTCACCATATCCAAAAACAAGCTCATCTTTGAATTTATATCACCCACTGAATACACATTGTCCCAATTTAAGCCCATCAGAAGCTCTTCAAGCAAAACAAAATCAATCTTTTTCCCTTGATGATCATTATTACTACTCGCATCTGGAGTATTTTCAACTTGTCGTATTTTCAGCACTATAGGAAAGTGATCGGTTATATTATAGTCAATAATCGCCGCTTCAACAACTACATTTTTTTTCAAATTTGAAACAAAAAAATGATCAAGGCAGGTGCCACCCGAATCACACCTTCGTGTAATATCATTTACATATGACTTGAACCCAAAAGAGTATAAAAGATTTAAATACTCATCACGAATATTACCACCCACCGCGGAATCCAGAATATCTATATTGATATCTCCAACAAAAATCTCAACATCATTCCTTTCATTCAATTTTGAGTTGAGCCTAGATCTCTAATAAATTCGTCTACCTCAATAGGGGGAAGTTTATAGCAACAACTGATCAAATAACTAATATTATTTATCTTGAAACCAATTTTAATTATTTTTGTGACACCTACATCAACAATATCAACATTTTCGAATAAACCCACCCTTACATAACAGATCACACCATCATTTTTATTAAAATGACAATCGTTGTAGTATATCTTAAAATTAGGTATTCTGAAAAGGTCTACACTACTAACACTAAAACATTCCGAGAGAACAATAATATCAAAGTCGACTGAAAAGGAGTCCAGAAAAAATTCCAATAATTGAAAATTTTTTCCTATACTTCTAATGTTGCAGTGAATAATCCTCAAACCAGGCGCCCTCAAAGACATTACATTATCTCTCAAGTGAAGATGGCTTCTGTGAATATAAATGCAGAGAAGAGTGGAAATGTTGTGTGAAATAAAAACAAGCTCACACGATTCCGTAGGTTAATTTTGAAGATCATGCGTATAATTCTTTTCTGAGAAACAAGTGCTCTTTGCGAATCCACGAAATCCTCATAGAAGTAGATTATAATTTAGATGACTGTAGACAATGCTGTAGTATACATTAATCGCAGATTCGATACTCAGAGAGTCCCTTATTTTACTACAGTTTTTTGCAGAGCTGATCTATGTTGACTCCATCTCAAACCTTTATCCAAGTTCACCACAAGAAACCAGACACAATTACTAGACCCTAACGTATCTCCTTTGCAGTTGATTACCTGAGGAGCTTTGTTGAAATTTCTTAATCCAAAGTATATTCATTCTGTTTCAAACACATTTAGTATGAGTGAATTTTCAAAAGACCAAGTGTTGAAAGCTTTCAAAATCTCCTCACAAGCTTCAGAGAGCTCCCAAGGACTTCGTCCTGTGACCGATATGGAAGTATCATAAGCAAATATTGTAATTTTATCTACATTTATATGATCCAGCAAATCAATAATATAGAAGGGAACCAACACGGAGCCCTGAGGAATCCCAAAATTAATCCCAGATTTCTCAGACCACCCGAATCTTGTCAGATAAAGTACGGCTCGAAATGAAACTACGTATCCAATTGAGGAACACACCTCTCAAATCTAAATTATAGATTTTGTTTTCCATGAAACTTATGACTAGGCAGTGAAACGCCCGCGACAAGTCGAAACAAGTCCAGCGACAAGAATACCTCCATTCAACTTCTCATAGAAAACCCAACAATTCATCTTCTTACAAGACTTTTTCTTTTCAATTTACATCGCTTCTTCAACAAATCGCGATCATATCTCAACAACCCATAAAACATTCATCATATATGCCGTATTTTTTCCAGACTTTGAACAATCGTTTACTCAGAATTGGATATAACAATGAGCGATCCGTGCCCGTACCTCACTCTCTGATATTTTGTGCAATGCTTTATGGCGGAATAATACATATGCCATTAATGTATCATCGAAGCCGCTGTTTGAAATATGAATGGAATATGCTTGAGACTCCTTGAAAGGCGAACGCAGGAATGCGTCGGTTTATTTCAGATTTATTCGAGGAATTATTGGCGGCGTGGAATATGGATGCTCATGTCAAGCTGTCGTTAGAATTCTTTTGAGTCATAAACTGCCGAAACGAAAAAATATATGGCCTTTTTTACATAACAGATTTCATGGGACTATTTATGAGAGTATGTGGGCTACAGTTTTTACTATAAAGTATTCGAAAACAAGAAAATATATTTCTGAACGACTTCCATATACTTAAATGAGATAAAAAACATAAGGTTTAACTTTAATCTACACTTTATTTGAAAAAATTCGACGACGTTTCGCTGACACAGCAGCTTTATCAAGAATGAAAAACAGAATGAAGAGTATGGTATTATAAACAAATTGTAGAACAAGTTGGATGAATAACAGGAAAATCCACACCGAGCCATTGTACAGTTAGTATGAAAGGTAATTAAAACTAACTAAACAAGTTAAGTAGGGGTGAATAATTCACATCTACCTGCTCATTCAAAAGCTTGTCCGAATGTTTGTATCTATTTATTTCTAATGCTTCTAGGAGATCTAATTTTGAACTTTTGATTTTATATGTAATATGTCAAAGTTTTTATTGAATGAATGGTTTTCTTTTATTAGGTGGTTTGAATAATTTGAATCAGATTTATTTTTATCGAAGCTACGTTTATGTTCAGATGTTCTTATGCCAAAACTCCTATAGGTCCTACCGATATAAATTTTGTCACAAGAACCGCAATTGAGTTTATAGATTCCTGATTTACTTGATTTTTCAACACGAGATTTATTATTTTAATATGTTTACCTAAGTTATTAGAAGTTTTGAAAGTTATATTAAGATTTTGTTTGACGAGAAAGGATTTAATATTTGTACTTGCAGAACCGCAGAATGTCAAACTGTTGAATATTTTATAGTCTTTATGAATAGGATATACTTCATTTATTGCATTCTGATACAGTTTTTACGAATGATTAGATCTATCATATCCGGATTATATAAATTATTAATGGCTATTTGTTTGATGATGTTTAACTCTTTATTATAATCTTCTACTGATAAAGGTAAATTAAGTAACCGATGTACAATGCTGTTTAAAGCTGCAACTTTGTGTTGAATTGGATGTAATGAGTAGTTATGTATAATTGTATCTGTATGTGTTGGTTTACGAAAGACCGAAAAAACATGATTATTATTTTGTTTAGTGATTTTTAAGTCCAAAAAATTAATGGAATCGCATAAAGTAAATAACCCCGTTAGACCAGTCGTATCTTACGTTACAGCCCCAGCCGTGAAATTGTCGCACTACCTTATAGATATCATTAAAAATTATTGTTCATTCAAATCAAAATTTTCTATAAAAAATTCTTTCGAATTGATAAATAACATTAAAAACGTTAACCTACCACCTAACGCAAAACTTATTTCTTTTGATGTTGAGAATTTATACCCAAGTGTTCCTCCAGGTGATGTCAAAATATTAATCGAAAACATGTTGAATTCGAATCATGTTAACCACATAATTAAATCAGAAATATTGAATCTGTTGGACGTTTGCATTGAACAAAATTATTTTTCTTTCAACAACATCTATTACAGTAGTGAAAATGGTTTGATCATGGGAAATCCTTTGAGTCCACTTCTAGCAGAGATTTTATGAATAATATTGAACAGAAAATTCATACACATCCACTCATTTCCAAATTTCTTTATTGGTATAGATATGTTGACGACATCTTAGTATGTTTCATTGGAACTACTCGTCAATTAGACTTATTTCTTAATTTCATTAATTCCATCCATTTGAACAATAAATTCACGATAGAAATTGAACAGAACGATTCCATTAATTTTTGGACTTGAAAATCACTAAACGAAATAATAATCATGTTTTTCGGTCTTTCGTAAACCAACACATACAGATACAATTATACATAACTACTCATTACATCCAATTCAACACAAAGTTGCAGCTTTAAACAGCATGGTACATCGGTTACTCAATTTACCTTTATCAGTAGAAGATTATAATAGAGAGTTAAACATCATCAAACAGATAGCCATTAATAATTCATATAATCCGGATATGATAGATCTAATCATTCGTAAAAACTGTATCAGAAAGCAATAAATGAAGTATATCCTATTCATAAAGACTATAAAATATTCAACACTTAAAAATTCTGCGGTTCTGCAAGTACAAATATTAAATCCTTTCTCGTCAAACAAAATCTTAATATAACTTTCAAAACTTCTAATAACTTAGGTAAACATATTAAAATAATAAATCTCGTGTTGAAAAATCAAGTAAATCAGGAATCTATAAACTCAATTGCGGTTCTTGTGATAAAATTTATATCGGTAGGACCTATAGGAGTTTTGGCATAGGAACATCTGAACATAAACGTAGCTTCGATAAAAATAAATCTGATTCAAATTATTCAAACCACCTAATAAAAGAAAACCATTCATTCAATAAAAACTTTGACATATTACATATAAAATCAAAAGTTCAAAATTAGATCTCCTTGAAGCATTAGAAATAAATAGATACAAACATTCGGACAAGCTTTTGAATGAACAGGTAGATGTGAATTACTCACCCTACTTAACTTGTTCAATTAGTTTTTATTACCTTTCATACTAACTGTACAATGGCTCGGTGTGGATTTTCCTGTTATTCATCCAACTTGTTCTACGATTTGTTTATAATACCATACTCTTCATTCTGTTTGTCATTCTTGATAAAGCTGCTGTGTCAGCGAAACGTCGTCGAATTTTTTCAAATAAAGTGTAGATTAAAGTAAAACCTTGTGTTTTTTATCTCACTTATATCATGGATCTACATCAAGTAACGGCCTCCACAATTCAAATGTTCCATATACTTGTTTAGAACCTATTTTTTCATTTTTGACGCTTGGTAGGAAGCGATACCTTTAATACCTCAAGTGTGGTCGCCCAAGATGATTCAATGTGTGAGTTCACTCGCTTGTTGATGAGGGCTAAATTTTAAGTTATCGGAAAGAAGAAAGAAAATATTTTTTTATAGAGAGAAGGTACATGGCATTGACAGTTGGACCGTCCGCTGGGGAGTTCCTGCTCAGAACTAGATTTTTTTTGGAACAAATTCTTTCAGTTGTTCAGAGCATTCAACAAAGACATACCTGTAGAAAAAAGAAGAATCAACAAACAGCCGCCTTTGAGCGAGCGGCTGGAGATTACAAGTGATCTCGCGTGAAAAGATGTAGATGAGTTTAGCAGAAGCAGATTTGGCAATGTCTGACACACGGTCATGTCAGCAAACTCCGGTGTTGACTGTGACATCGAGAGCACCTGCAGCCAAGAGCAGAGCTTATAAGTCATGGAAGATAAATCCACCAAAGGAAACAAGAACAACATTCGTACGAATACGGAACGTATGCAACCTGACAATTGCAAGAGCAAAGGACAATTACAACGAAGGGATAACTAATGAACTTCTTGAACAGACAAGCGGGACTAGACATTTCTGGTTTATGGCGAAGACTGTCAGGGCTAACTTCTGCAAATCTGCGTTAACGCCTCTTGTTAGAGAAGACGGGAGTATAGCATCATCTCCGAAAGAGAAAGCTGATCTCTTTGCTCTCTTGTTCTCAAATAATTCTGTGCTGGATCCATCTAACGCAATACCACCGAACATTCCATCTATATAATCTTCCATGGCAGAAATCACGCACTGTGAGACGGGCTCTCGAGCAGCTGAACTGCAAGAAAGCAGTTGGTCTGGATGAAATACCGCCAATTGTCCTGAGAAAGTGTGCTCCCGAACTGGCACCCATTCTTAAGCGTCTGTTTCAGATTTCTTATGAATGCCAAACTTTTCCGAGCAGCTGAAAAATAGCGAGAATTCAACCGAATTCAAGTTCTTCCCCCAAAACTACTGCCCTGTTGCAATTCTTCCCATTATGTCCACAGTGATGGAGAGAGTCATAAATGTTGAACTCATCAAATATCTTGAGTTGCAAGGAATTATTAACGACTGTCTGTATGGTTTTCGCAGGCAAAGATCGCATACGTCACTCATGTTTGTACATCAACGATGGAATGATGTTGTATAAACTTGCTGCATATGGTGTTCCCGAAAAATTGCGGGGTTTGATAAGTCGCTTTCTTTCAAATACACTCGGAGGTAAAATTGGCGGAACACTCGAAAATTTAACCAAATTCGAAGTCCGATCTTTTTCCTAATTCTCAACCGATTAAAATGATTTTTTCGGAAAGATATAGATCAACTCTTCTGCTTTGTAGAAATTATAAGAGAAAACAAAAAAAATTGAAAAAAAATTTATACGGGGGCAAAACTAAAAGTGTTTTTTTTGTCAAAAATTCGTAACACCCTGTGAAATTTCGTGGTCAGAGTTGAAACGTACAATATCATGCTCTGTCAAGACACATCTTCCTACAGTAACGCTCTTCTTACTTTATGCATTTATCTCTATTTTTACAAGAGATATCCAATTTGAAGCGAAAAGTCACAAATTTCAAGAATTTATTTTTAATCTTGCGTAGGTGCATAACATCGGAGGTTAGCTAAAAAATAAAATAAAAATTAGAGAAGCGGAAATCTAACGAAATTAAAATTTTTGTAATTCACTGGCCAATTTCACGCTCCGGGAGAACTCGAAGTACACTGAAAATCGTTGATTTTGCACACTTATTTTTGAATTTTTTTGTGAGACACTCTATAATAATTATCATTCCTGTCCAAAATTGAGAGCAGGTGTGTATCCTGGCGATACACTCGTGAAATGAAATGAACATGTTGAGAAAAATGTTCATGATGACCCACAAAAAAAACATTTCATTTTAGTAGCGAGTATGACCCCCCCGAGCTCTTATTACAGCGCGCATACGATTTCGCATACTCCCAATGATGTTGTCTACCATCTGTTGAGGTATGTTGTCCCACTCTTCCACCAAAGCCAATGTCAGCTCTTCAACGTTGCCTGGATTCCTTTAACGAACCCTTCTTCCAAGAACGTCCCAAACGTGTTCGATCGGATTTAAATCCGGTGACCGCGACGGCCAGTCCATTCGTGTGATCCCAACTTTATTGAGATATTCTATCACTATGCGCGCAGTATGAGGGCGCGCGTTATCGTGCATAAAAAGGAAATTTTCCCCTATGTAAGGAGCAAAAGGCACAACATGGGGCTCCAAGATTTCTGTTATATACCGATGGGCATTAAGTGATCCATTGCCAATAATCTCCAGTTCTGTTCGTACTCCCAAGCATATGCCACCCCATATCATAACTGACCCTCCACCGTATTGCTCAGTTTCTGCGAAGTTCGCTTGATTGTACCGTTCCCCTCGATGCCTCCATATTCTATCTCTACCATCCACGAAATTCACACAATATCGGCTCTCATCACTAAATAAAACTCGTCTCCACTGATTGATTGTCCATGCTACATGCTCCCTAGCAAACGCCAATCTTGCTACCCGATGGGCTTTATCTAGTATTGGTGCTCTTGCTTGCGCGTATGATCTCAGACCAACTTCATTTAATCGTCTTCTGACTGTCCTCACACTGACGTTAATGTTATCCACTGCTTGTGAAAGGTTACTGCCTGAACAGCAGTAAGACGAGGATTTCTTATGGTTTGATTGACGATGAAACGGTCATGTATAGCGCGGGTTGCCCGATTTCTTCCTTGTCCTCGCCTCCTCACGTACAATCCAGTTTCCCTGTAACGTCGGTAGATTCGATGGATAACCGACGTCGAGACACCCAACATGGTATCGACTGAGCGGTAGGTGCGCCCTTCCTCGATCAATGTAACTGCCCTTGCTACTGAGGTTGGTGGTGAATCTCTCATTCTGAATGAAAAATACCGTTTCGAATCGTAAACAGTAAAAGAATCACAAAACACCGCAACCGATCGAATCTGTATCAAATCAAAGAATGGAAAATTCTCATTCTTTAAACAAGTGCAAATTTTCATCTAGTAACGACCTCCTGAATTAAATTTTCAACATTTATATTAAATTTGCCTGGTTAGATATCGAATAGTTATTCCGCCAATAAAGAAATTGTCCTCTAATGAAATAAACTAGATGTAAAAGTTCTTCTTCGATGCTAAAACAGGTTTTGTGAAGTGCTTTGAAATAAAATAGCCCGACCACGTTTAAAAAGGCACTTAGGACTCTCGCGTTCGACGAAAACAATACTTACAGTATACTTAATGACCAAAGACGAGTCACTCCCCGATAAAATGATTTTTCTTTTCCGCTATTAATTTCGTCTGGTCCTGTGCTTATCTCTGTCGAATAAATTTTCGGAAGGAACTCTCGCAAACAAAGTTTTCAATCATATCGAACGGCGAACGATCGCGGAAAAAACGGAAGTGCAACGAACTTCCTCACAAATTGAGTTAGTTGCTACCTGAGTGAAATATCGACATTCATTTTCCGCATCTGCATTTTCAATTCGGTTAATGTGAAACTGTTCCAGTAACTTCATTGAGGAAATTCGGGACCCCGTTTTCAGTGCATGCTTCTGCCAAATTTCAAGGGTATTACTCGATTTTCGATAGAACGTCTGCTTACGACAACGAAACTGGAACGAATACGGATTGGAATAATTCAGTTATCGGATTTCTTTTCGTTTGTAGATGATACAGTTCAGTTTTCGGAGAAAATATCAATCAAATATGGATATGAGAAAGCTTTCTTCTTTCAGGAATACCTTCCTTTGGAGGGTTTTTAGGTTAGGGTTATGTGATATTTCTAGGTTAAAATGATTGTTTTATCACTTGGAAAAGGTTTCACAAATATTTATTAGAATACTTGACATATGTTTCGGATTGTTAGACCATTATCAAGAGTAATACAATACAAAATTCACAATGAGTGCTTTCACTTATGTATAACGGCATTCACAATAGGAGGTAAATTATTTGTTTGGTTATCACTTCCATCAATTTTTTATTTCATAAAAAATTCAAAATTTTATTCTTTAGTACATTCTCTTTTATTTTTCAACCACTTGCACATGTCGCGGCCGGTTCTCAAATCAAACTTTTGACTTAATTTCATATATTTGTTTAAAAATATCTTTTTTCAAAATTTAGACTTACCTACTTCCTTTCTACATTCCTTCTCTACACCTTGGCAACACTGCTCAACATCAAGTGAGCAGAGAAACTGCATATAACACAAAACACAAGAAGAAGAAATATACGCACGCAAGAAGACGAACCACATTCCCTTAGAATTTTCTTTTCATTACGAAAAAAAATTAATATTTCACAATTCAAAACGTAAAGCCGGATCCGGTGTGTGTGTGAAAGTGCCGAATAGACGAGGGCGAAAATTCTTCTACAAGAAAACAAAAACTGTCATTGCTTTCCTTTTTTTTTGCTCTCTCATTTCCTGTACACACAAGTGGTAAGTCTTTTTTCCACCTTTCTCCTTTTATCGTATCATATATTTTCGATCATACTAAAGCGAGTATCTTTGCGAAAGAAAGAAGCAGGGTTTCCGCATGAAATAGGAAAAATTGTAACAGCTTCTCCTAATGAGAAACAGTCCACTAAATCGTCAAGTAAACATTATTATTATTAAAAATGAGATAAAAAACACAAGGTTTAACTTTAATCTACACTTCATTTGAAAAAATTTGACGACGTTTCGCTGACACAGCAACTTTACCAAGAATGACAAACAGAATGAAGAGTATAGTATTATAAACAAATCGTAGAACAAGTTGGATGAATAACAGGAAAAACCCACACCGAACCATTGTACAGTTAGTATGAAAGGTAATTAAAAACTAACTAAACAAGTTAAGTAGGGGTGAATAATTCACATCTACCTGCTCATTCAAAAGCTTGTCCGAATGTTTGTATCTATTTATTTCTAATGCTTCTAGGAGATCTAATTTTAAACTTTTCGATTTTATATGTAATATGTCAAAGTTTTTATTGAATGAATGGTTTTCTTTTATTAAGTGGTTTGAATAATTTGAATCAGATTTATTTTTATCGAAGCTACGTTTATGTTCAGATGTTCTTATGCCAAAACTCCTATAGGTCCTAACGATATAAATTTTATCACAAGAACCGCAATTGAGTTTATAGATTCGAAAAAAAAAATTATTTTTCTTTCAACAACATCTATTACAGTAGTGAAAATGGTTTGATCATGGAAAATCCTTTGAGTCCACTTTCAGCAGAAATTTTTATGAATAATATTGAACAGAAAATTCATACACATCCACTCATTTCCAAATTTCTTTATTGGTATAGATATGTTGACGACATCTTAGTATGTTTCATTGGAACTACTCGTCAATTAGACTTATTTCTTAATTTCATTAATTCCATCCATTTGAACATTAAATTCACGATAGAAATTGAACAGAACGATTCCATTAATCTTTTGGACTTGAAAATCACTAAACGAAATAATAATCATGTTTTTCGGTCTTTCGTAAACCAACACATACTGATACAATTATATATAACTACTCATTACATTCAATTCAACACAAAGTTGCAGCTTTAAACAGCATGGTACATCGGTTACTCAATTTACCTTTACCAGTAGAAGATTGTAATAAAGAGTTAAACATCATCAAACAGATAGCCATTAATAATTCATATAATCCGGATAAGATAGATCTAATCATTCGTAAAATACTGTATCAGAAAGCAATAAATGAAGTATATCCTATTCATAAAGACTATAAAATATTCAACAGTTTAACATTCTGCGGTTCTGCAAGTACAAATATTAAATCCTTTCTCTTCAAACAAAATCTTAATATAACTATCAAAACTTCTAATAACTTAGGTAAACATATTAAAAATAATGAATCTTCTGTTGAAAAATCAAGTAAATCAGGAATCTATAAACTCAATTGCGGTTCTTGTGATAAAATTTATATCGGTAGGACCTATAGGAGTTTTGGCATAAGAACATCTGAACATAAATGTAGCTTCGATAAAAATTAATCTGATTAAAATATTCAAACCACTTAATAAAAGAAAACCATTCATTCCATAAAAACTTTGACATATTACATATAAAATCAAAAGTTTAAAATTAGATCTCCTAGAAGCATTAGAAATAAATAGATACAAACATTCGGACAAGCCTTTCATACTAACTGTACAATGGCTCGGTGTGGGTTTTCCTGTTATTTATCCAACTTGTTCTACGATTTGTTTATAATACCATACTCTTCATTCTGTTTGTCATTCTTGATAAAGCTGCTGTGTCAGCGAAACGTCGTCGAATTTTTTCAAATAAAGTGTAGATTGAAGTTAAACCTTGTGTTTATCTCATTTATATCATGGATCTACATCGAGTAACGGCCTCCACAATTCAAAAAAAAAATTATTATTATTATGTATTTTAATTAGCTTCTGCTACTTCAGTACAATAACTAATAAGTATGTAGTTCACGAAAAGATGATACAAATGTATATCCCATCGTAACCTATACCAACTAATCAACTGAATAGAACTCTCTAAGTCTTGACTCAAATGTCCTTAAAGAAGGAAAAATCCTTACAAGCAAAGGCAATCCAATGAAAATTTTCAAGCCATGGTTGAACAGAGAGAACTTTTAAACACTTCGTCTTAAATTTACCGATATTATAATGCTTCCCGGTCCTCAGGTCTTACGATATCATGGTTGATCTTTTCATAAGAAAATGAAAAAGACAAGGTGCTTCCAAATTATTAATTATTTTATAAATGGAAACTAAACTAGCTTCCTCTATCATTTGGATTTTGATAAATTTCAAAGAACGCAGCAGGTCGTCTATACTCGTGTACTTATTGCACCCTAATAAAACCCACATTCCTGCGTTTTGCAAAATCTGCAATCTATCTATATCCTCTTGATGGCATCTCAATAGTAGTGATATGTAATTTGTTAATTGGGGATGAACTATCGTATTATAGACAATTCGTTTTGAACAATCAGATAATCTCCCGGATATCCTACTTAAATAACCAATTTTCTCATCAAGTTTTTTACACATAAAATAAATAGGGGTACTAAGTGTCAACTGCGGATTCAAATGAACTCCAAGATACTTAATATCGCTCACTGGTTCTACAGTGTCATCCCGAATACTAATTTTCAAGTTTTCATCTTTAAACAGCCTACAGTTCTGCCATGATCCAAATACAATGAACTTTGTCTTTTGTGAATTTAACTTCAATATCTTGAGAGCAAGCCAATTGTAAAATTTTTTCAATTGTCTGTTCAATATCTTAATAATATCAACAAAGTTCGAACCAGTGACTGATATAAGGGTATTATCAGCCTACAAATTCACAAAACAGTCACATAGATACTCACTCAGGTCATTAACATGCAATATAAACAACAAAGGCCCTAGTATACTCCCTTGGGGCACACCATTTAGTATTTCAGCCTCAGATGAGATATTCTCACAGATTTTTGTCTTTTGTGTTCTTCCTTGTAGGTAGTCCTCTATCTATCAAGTACCACTCCCGTCACCCCGTCACGACACACTTCAATCGATTTATCTCTATTAATAATTTCAAAAGCCCGTTTTAAGTCAACAAAAACAATTAGATAGCACAAACTGCAATGCAATTTCACATGAGTGTCTCCTACGAAATCCAGAAGGACCTTTGTAGAATATTTCATTTTTCTCCAGATAGTCACAGAGCTGTTCAAGAACTAAACTTTCTGTACTTTTAATTTAACTTAATATTTTTGGACGTTTGGAAATTATTTGAAAGTAGCTATAACACTAATTTTTCTTTGTATATAAATTTTTGTTGGATATCATGAATTTATTCATCATTCGTGGTCCATGTCAACAAATCATGAATCGAACTTGCAGAACATTCAACGAAAAGTACCCGAACAACCAATTTGCAGAAAACAATACAGAAAATTACAATCAAATTAGGACATACGGAAATGAGTAGTGTTAGATCACTTCAAGAGAAAAAATATATCGTTTTAGCGACTTGAAACATAAAACAAAATTTATAACATTTATGAAAATAAAATTTTAAAAACCGATAATATAAATAACGTTATACATATAAGAATGAAATCCAATTAAATGGCCAAATCGTCTACCATTATTTTATAAACATTTTTTAATCCGCGAGCGTGCTCATTAATACCACTGTGCTAGTTCAAAATTCTAACACGTGGAAGACATACCTAGTAAACTTATATCGGGTAAGCTGAATCCAGTGGTAACCACCGTTTTTAAAAGTTAGCTCTTGTTTAGGAGATATTCGCCTTTGAAGTTAGCTGATTTTAGTAGGGTTCGACTTCAGTACATTATGTTTGTAATTCCCAAATCATTCGGAATATCGCTTTACTATCTTCGGCAAAGTTTTAACCAATGTCATGGCCAACAACTTTTCTGAATATACCAACATAGAAAAACCTCATTCAAACACCGTTTCTTAACAAAATGTCCAAAAAACTCCATTTCTTTGCCATTTTTTCGTTAAATTTCGTCTAAATAATAGAGAAATCAAGGGAATTTCGCTTTAAAATCTCATAATAAGAATTTTCAGAGAAATTTTTACACCGATGTTACGGAAAGCAACAAGCATATTTTCAACGTGTATGCGCCAGTTTTCGTCACGATGAATACCAAGTACATTTTCTATGACTCCTTTGACGCAATCCCAAGCAACGAGCTGCAAATTCGACAAACTGTTTTTAAATTGTTGGTCTCTCATCAAGCGTCGAATATCAGGTCCATTAAGTATGCCTGTAATAAAATAATTCGAAAAAATATGTGTTAAATATTGAATAAGTTAGGTTGATTGGTACAGTATATAGTTTCACACAAACCTTCTTTCATTTTCATTCCACTCAATCTTGGGAAAATTCGCTTGAACTCATTGAATGCATTGCCTTCAGGATCTAGGGCTTTGATAAAATTTTTAACAATCCCAAGCTTGATATGCAGAGGTGGAAGCAACAATTTTTCGATTGGCACAAGTGGAATTTCAACGACGTTTTCTCGACGCAATCTGAACCCCTGTCTCATAGGCCAGCTTTTATTGGCATATTGGTCGCCGGCATGTCGAGTATCCCATAAACATATAAAACACATGATTTTCGTATATCCCGTCTGCATTCCTTTGAAAAGAGCTATCACCTTCAAATCTGCACAAATCTTACAACGATGGTCTTCATATTTCACCAAATCAGAGATTTTTTCAATGATTCGTAATTTTCTTTCGTTTTTGTGCTGATGGCAATCGGGACACAGTTTTTTGAGTGAAGCAAAACCGCTTTGAGACTACTTTTGGACGAATCAATGAAAAGACGCCAGTCTTCTGTTTTATACTCATGATGCATTTTTAATACCATTTCCTTGATATCAGTGCAGTACGCGAATGAATTGTCTTCTATTGATTTGAATAAAGCAGTGAACTGTCTATGACGGCCGATTGCTCCATATACTTTCACATCAGGTGCTAAGACATTCTTTTTTTTCAATTCCTGAGTCAAAATAATGGACTGACGCTGCAATAATTTCAATCGACGAATAATTTTATCCAGATCTTTTTGAGAAAATTCGGCATGATTACATTGTGGAGATACATTCGATGGTACATAAACGGATGCAGACGTTTCGCCAATAGTATCAAAAGTAAATGGAATATACTCTTCTGTCGGACTGGGTCTTTTCGGTATTGGAATGGATTCCGAATGTGGTAATGGCAACTGAACAAACCGAGTTCCTCTGAGTTTAACTTTACGTTTTTTTAGCTCTGTTCAATCCGACAATTTCATAAACACAAGCAAAACAGTCATCTGTATTATGATCTTGAGGATTTGTCCAAATTACTGGAATGCCAAAAGGCATAGATTGGAATTCACCTGTAATAAAAATAGCTTCAATTGATATTATTTTGAAATAAATGATAAATCATTTCATTTTACCTCTTTTCAATCCACTCAATCTTATGACACAACCAGTACAAACGATTTTTGGAGCCCAGTTCACATCTTTGATTACAGTTTGGTTGAAATATTGAGTGTACGATTCAGCAATTTCTTCAGAAATTGAACGCTTGCTTGTCATTATAGTAAACTTTCCACAAATGTAGCAAAATTTATTAAATTTCTGCACGAATTCATTTTGATATTTTTATCTAATATATAACTAGTGTAAACAAAGAAACTTCAACAAGAAATGTCAAATTAAGAAATATCAGAACTAA
The DNA here is from genome assembly GCA_013387265.2 of Cryptolaemus montrouzieri. Taxonomy (NCBI): domain Eukaryota; kingdom Metazoa; phylum Arthropoda; class Insecta; order Coleoptera; family Coccinellidae; genus Cryptolaemus; species Cryptolaemus montrouzieri. The sequence continues at coordinate 7,941,976 of JABFTP020000124.1, forward strand.
GACTATGAAAATGGCACACGAATACATAGCAAAATACGTAGTAACATCAGTGACAATACTAATAAATACGTAACATCTGTGAGAAATTTGAGTTAAAATTATGATTGTGCGTTTAAATTTTTGATTTAACTATAGGAAATGTGTTTTCTTTTTTTATTTTAAGATTTTAAAGTGAAATTTCCTTGATTTTTCTATTATTTAGACGAAAATTAACGAAAAAATGGCAAAGAAATTAACAAGAAACGGTGTTTTTATGTTTGTATATTCAGAAAAGTTGTTGGCCATGACAATAGCTAAAACTTTGCTGAAGACAGTAAAGCGATTTCCGAACGGTTTGGAAATTGCAAGCATATAATGTACTGAAGTCATAAGCGACGAACCCTACTAAGATCAACTAACTTCAAAGGCGAATATCTCCTAAACAAGAGCTAACTTTCAAACACGGTGGTTACCACTGGATTCAGCGTACCCGATATAGGTTTACTAGGTATGTCTCCCGCGTGTTAGAATTTTGAAGTGTCATTTTCACGCACTGTGTAGTTATTTTTAGTACTTGATTCAGATTAATGCTGTCGAAGGAACAACCTACTTTTAATTCGAGATCCTCCTGCGAATTTATCGGCGAACTATTTTGTTCTTTAGGTATCCCCATAACGAAAATTTAATAGTGTAAGATCCGGAGTTCTTGCAAGGCAATTCCATGGTCGTCTTCTCCATCTGTCGTCAACCAATACTAAATACCAGATGCTTCTAATAGACCCTTTAGCGCGAATACCTTGTATAGTGTGTGCAAATCAGAGATCATCATAATATGCTTATATTTTCATCATTTCTGAATTTTGAAGCTTGAAGACGAAACTACTCATTTCAAATATTGATTTCAATCCTACCCAACTTAAAACATTAAGCTTTCTCTCGGGATTACCGTCATACTCAAACACCGCCAAGTCATATTCCTTGAGAACAAGGGGTGCCCGCATCAATATATTTCTCGGAGCGGAGGTCACGTCTTCCGAAAGGTGTTATTAAATCGTCTTAACATCGTGTACGCACATTATTCAGTGCCCAAAATTGAAAGTACATCTAACTAATAACAATGGGGCATTGTTAACGCTTACTCATTTGGTCTGTCTGTCTGTCTGAGAAAACCAAACAAGTATCAGGTTGGGCCGGACCATCACGGCCAAGGGAGGCTCCTTATATGACCATAAAGGAGTGTGGTTGGGTGTATTGTTGTTGTTGGTGATACTTCGCCTACCCGTCTATCTCACACCTAGGAAACTATTATATTTTATTATACAGTGTGTTTTCCACTTGATATTTTATTAAGTGAATTCCTTATAAAGTTAAGATAATATACCTTTTATTATATGCTGCATACTGAATAATCCTGATGATGGATAGACGCAAATAGTGTCTAAATACAGGGTGTCACATTTTCAATATGCAGCTATGTAAAATAATAAAAACAAGTAATGTGTTTTTGTTCCAACGATATTGTATTTAGAAAATAAAATCTTCTTCTTCTTCTTCTTCTTCTTCACCGTGTAGAAGGCGTAGCGCCTGTTCAGTTCCGGTTTCCCTGCAGCAGTTCTTGTGAAGTTGATTGCCAACTGTCCCGCCATCGTTTTGGTGGTCGTCCAACGGGTCTTCTTCCGTGTGGTATGTTGTTATATACGATTTTGGCTATTCTATCTGTGGTTATTCTGTTTACATGCTGGTTCCATTCTCTTCTTCTTTTTCTTACCCATCTTTTAATATCGTCTGTTTCACATTTTTCCTTTATGTCGGTATTTCTTTGTCTGTCATTCAATGTGTAACCGGTTATAGTTCTTAGCGTTTTCATTTCTGTTGTTCTTAGTATCCTCTTTGTTACCGACGTTTCCGCTCTTGTTTCTGTTCGTATGTCATAATTGGTCGCACACATATTTTGTAGATTCTGGATTTGCATGGTATACTGAGGTGTTTATTTCTCCAAATTGGTTGTTTAAAATGTCCCGATACTGCAGCTGCTTTGTTCACTTGTCTCCTCACTTCATCTTCAAAGTATCCTGTGCTTGTTATTTTGCACCCTAAGTATTCGAATGACATGACTTGGTCTATAGTGGCGTTGTCTATTGTTAACTTGCAGCGCAGAGGTTCCTTAGCTATGGTCATGCATTTTGTCTTACTTGTTGAGATTTCCATATTGAAATTTTTTGCGCGTTTGCTAAAGGCGTATAACATTCTTTGTAGGTCGTCTTCTGATTCTGCAATGAGTACGGCGTCATCGGCATAGCATAAGATGTTAGTTTTGTAGGTTCCCATGCGGTTCCTAGTCCCAAGTTTTCAACGGTCTCTACAAGTTGGTCCATAACAGTATTAAATAGTAGAGGGCTAAGACTATCACCTTGGCGGATGCCCGACGTTGTTCCGAAATGCTGTGTTAGGGTGTGGTTTGTTCGTATTTACGTTGTTGTAATAGTGTTCAGATCTTTTATGAAAAGTAAAAATCTACTTCAGCAATTTATTTTGAAGTAATCAGGGTGTCCCAATTTCCTTTAAAAAAATCTTGGGTGATTTTTTCAGATTGGAAGACCACTTTTTTGTTCAAGATTCAGGAGCGGCCTGAACTCTGCTATAATGTCTTTAAGTAATAAGTTTTTGGTGAGTAGTTTTCGTCACTTATTGCCCAAGGATAGCTTCATTGATGAATTATAATAGATTAGCCTCATTTTATACAGGAGTGACTCAAAAAATTATTGAATATTGAATATTCAAAGTATCATATCTTGATTTTTTCAAATGGAACACCTTGTATATACAAACCGTATCAAACTCATCAACATGTATCGTTATTAGTACTGAAGTTTTTTTTCTGTAATGATTCAAGTAGTAAAAAATTAAACCTAAACAAGATAATTCTCTTAACGAATGATAAAATCAAGATGATTAAAACGTAAATCGAGGTATGTGTTGACATTTTTTTTTATTTGTGCCTACTGTCAGGTGTCCGGACATATCATATTCTGCATTTTACATGGTGAACTTATCAGTGTTTCGTTATTGAACATTGTTAAAGTGAGGTTTGAACCCAATTTTCTCAATTGACTGCCATGAAGTTCTCCAAAGAAGAAATGGTTGATAAGATTTTTATCCTGGGTGAGTGTTATAGGAATTCTTTGTTGGCAAAAAGAGTTTATGCACAAAGGTTTCCTGATAAGAGGCATCCTGATGCAAGATGTTTTGAAAAACTTCTAATTAGATTTATCGAAACGGGTAATATCGCTTACAAAAACATGAAAACCTAAAACTGCTACAGCTGAAGACAACCAGTTATCAGTTTTGTTGATAGTTTTATCAATCTTGCGTCCAGAGAATCTTGAAAGTGAATAAATTTCATGCATATAATGTACAGCTGCACCAGGAATTGAACAATTAAGACCATGGAAATCGAATCAATTTTTGCGATTGGGCAAGTGACAAGGTAGCGGAAAATCCAAATATGTTTAGCAGAGTTCTTTTCTCGGACGAGAAACTTTCCACAAGAATGGGCTTGTTAACAGGTACAATTTCCATTATTACGCCACGGAAAATCCACACCGCATGAGACAAATAGATCACCAGCATCGTTGGCCCTTAAATGTATGGGCCGCTATAGTAGATAGATATCTAATTGGGCCACACTTCAACGAAAAAATGGTCTTCCAATCTGAAAAACCTCTCAAGATTTTTTTATAAAGAATTGGGACACTCTGTTTACTTGCTGAAGTAGATTTTTACTATCTAAATACAATACCGTTCGAACAAAAATAAAATCTCCTAGAGTGTACGAGCACTGGTGAATCACCCAGTAGATACATGCGTATAAACCACACAGCAATATTTTGAAGCATGCAAATCAAACTTGAACTATGTGTAAGGCGAGTGTAATAGGATGTAAGCGAAGCGATGAAGAGCAATAAACTACTATAGGCCAAGGCATTCAGCAACAATTTTCGCAAGTCATAATTTTTCCTATGATTAGAGAAAACAATTCTATCGCATTATCACCTTGTAATCAAGAAAAACATGGAGTTATGTTGGCATGGCATATGTCCGGATATATATATATATACATATATATATATATATATATATATATATATATATATATATATATATATATATATATATAAACTCTACAGGCCAATTAGGCCCATAGCTTCATTACACGTTTTTCTCCATTTCATTTTATTCATAACTGCTCCCTTCCAGTCCTTCACTCCTAGCTCTTCAATATCTTTCTCCACCATCTTGATCCATTCTGTGCGTGGTCTTCCCCTTCTTCTTCTTCCCGTTATTCCCCTTATCAAAACTTGTCTTGTTGCTCTATCGTCTCCCAGTCGGAAAACATGGCCAAGCCATCTCATTCTTTGTGCTCTAGCCACATTTGTTATTGAGGGTTGTCCATACAATTCTTGAAGCTCGGCGTTCGTTCTCCTTTCCAAACGATTTTCTACCTTTTTTCCACCATATATTCTTCTGAGTATTCTTCTGTCGAAAACTTCTAATGTATATTTTTCCCTCTGATTCACAGTTCGCAACCGTATGTTACCACAGGCCTGATGATCTTCTGATAAATTTTCTTCTTCGCGTTTTTCGACATATTTTTGGACCTGAGCACTCTGTATAATCCTCCTAAGCACTTTGTTCCTTTAGCTATCCTTTCCTGTATTTATACTTTCTCCTCCCCTGTTCTCGTCAATGTTACACCTAAATAGTTGAACTGTTCTACCTTTTCAAAGCAATATGTCCTATCTTCACTAATTATTTGCAGATTTGAGTGCCTTTCATTTTCTTGTTGTCCTATCATATACCTGGTTTCATTTTCATTTATCATTAAACCCTTTCTTCTTGCAGCGGTTTCTAACTTCCTGAATTCATTCACCAAATGTTTTCTTGTTCTGGTCACAATAGCTATGTCGTCTGCATACGCTAAAACTTGTGTCTTTTGACTGTATATTGTACCTTTGCTAGCTATACTGCTCTCTTCTATAATTTTATCCATCACGATATTGAAAAGTGTAGTAGAAAGGGATATGTCCGGATATGTTACAAAAAACATGTGTTAATAATTAGTTACTTATCAAAAAAGAAATTTGAAATATTGAAATTGATCGTTAATTTCATGTAGCATTGGAAAATAGATTTAGAATATTCCAAAGATTAATAAATAAAAGCAGGTTATATAATAAATTTGCTAAAGCCAAAAACGAAAAGATCAATGAGTGACGTTCGAATATTCTTCTTTTATATCAATGATGACATTCCGGCCATTCCGTTCGACCGAGCGGGGGCAATTCAGCTAAAAACATGCCGGGTGAAATAATGACGGGGCGGTACTCCTTTCGATGCCAGTCTAAGTAAAAAGAAAATAATGTCGGATAAATTAGATCTCGCCGAATAAAAGCTTTTAGAACGGGCCAATTCTTCGCAATAAAGTCAATTTTAAAAAATTATGTCGATGAGGCTTTTAGCGAACGGCAATTTCAGTGGCGGTTCCGATTAATGAACCGTATTTCATTTTTGGAAAATCAGTGGAGACGTATTTTGCGGTCATTGAACGATAACAACAAGCGAAAATCTGATAAACCACTAAAAAGAATTTTCATTGAAAGAAAATTGGATGAGTTCACTCTAATTACACTGACAAACAGTAAATTTATTGAACGAAATCATATTTTCAAACACTACTACCTCCCCGCATATAAACCTCATACTTACGGTCATTCATCCTCAGTTTCAATAAAAAATCGACTTACTCGATTACGTGAATTTTGCTTTCCGACGTGTGTTTCCGAATAAATTAAAGAAAAAATATTGAAATTAAAGCAGACCTCGTATGTGTCGTGGCACCATCCTGTTGAAACCAAACATTCTTTTGTTCATTATTCGTTGTCGCAATTCTTTGATAAAAAAGTTCTCCAGCATGATAACATATCGTTCGGAGTATACAGTTACTCCAAAACGACCCATAGCGCACCAAATGGTGACTTTTTCACTGTAAAATGGGGATTGATGCAGTTCGCGGGGGTTTTCTGCTGCCCAATATCCGCATTTTTGTTTAATAACTGAACCGCCCAAGTGAAAATGAGCCTCATCACTCTTTCTCATCACTGGTTCATTTTCATCAGCGATAATCATTTGCAGTATTTCGGCAAACTGCTGGCGTTGTGCAAAATATTCTGCATTCAGGGCTGGATATGGGAAAAATACTTCAAAAATCTTTACACCGAATCAGAGTATGAAGAAGAACACCCAGAAGAAGACTCAGAAAACGACATTATAAATGAACCGGTAACAATCACGAAAGAGCAAGTAGCTATGGCAATAAGTAAACTTAAAAATAGGAAAGCTCCAAATGAAGATAAGATAACAAATGAGATGATCAAATATGGAGGAGAAGCCATGAGAGAAGAGTACACAAAACTGTTTAACATCATAATTCAACACGGAAAATACCAAAAGAATGGAAAAGAAGTGTAACAATGCCTATCTGCCAACTATCGCGGAATAACCTTATTAAGCACCTCTTTGAAACTGCTTACAAAGATTCTTGCCGGTGACATAACGTCAACAATGCCAATCAGCGAAGAGCAACAAGGCTTTCGAAAAAACCGGTCCACCGTCGATGCACTATTTATAACAAGGCAATTAGTAGAAAATTCTCTTGAATATAACACTCCAGCATATCTTTGTTTCATAGACTTAACGAAGGCCTTGGACAGAGTCCAACTGTAGGATGTAATCAAGATACTGGAAAACAAAGAGGTACCCAAAAAATATATAAGACTCATAAAAGATCTGAACACTAATACAACAACGCAAATACGAACAAACCACACCCTAACGCAGCATTTCGGAACAACGTCGGGCATCCGCCAAGGTGATAGTCTTAGCCCTCTACTATTTAATACTGTTATGGACCAACTTGTAGAGACCGTTAAAAACTTGGGACTAGGATACCGCATGGGAACCTACAAAATTAACATCTTTTGCTATGCCGATGACGCCGTACTCATTGCAGAATCAGAAGACGACCTACAAAGAATGTTATACGCCTTTAGCAAACACGCAAAAAATTTCAATATGGAAATCTCAACAAGTAAGACAAAATGCATGACCATAGCTAAGGAACCTCTGCGCTGCAAGTTAACAATAGACAACGACACTATAGACCAAGTCATGTCATTCGAATACTTAGGGTGCAAAATAACAAGCACAGGATACCTTGAAGATGAAGTGAGGAGACAAGTGAACAAAGCAGCTGCAGTATCGGGACATCTTAAACAACCAATTTGGAGAAATAAACATCTCAGTATACCATGCAAATCCAGAATCTACAAAACATGTGTGCGACCAATTATGACATACGGGGCAGAAACAAGAGCGGAAACGTCGGTAACAAAGAGGATACTAAGAACAACAGAAATGAAAACGCTAAGAACTATAACCGGTTACACATTGAATGACAGACAAAGAAATACCGACATAAGGGAAAAATGTGAAACAGACGATATTGTAAGATGGGTAAGAAAAAGAAGAAGAGAATGGAACCAGCATGTAAACAGAATGACCACAGATAGAATAGCCAAAATCGTATATAACAACATACCACACGGAAGCAGACCCGTTGGACGACCACCAAAACGATGGCGGGACAGTTGGCAATCAACTTCACAAGAACTGCTGCAGGGAAACCGGAACTGAACAGGCGCTACGCCTTCTACACGGTGAAGAAGAAGAAGAAGGTGCTGGATAACCTTCAACTTATAGGGGAGAAAGTGAAGGGCTTGATGTAAAATTCTGCGAATAGTTCGACTACTCATTTGAAGTGCTGCATCTCGTTTTTGGACGGAGTGCCCTGGGCTTTGAATTACAGCTTGTCTCACTCTTTACACGGAAGCTGGTTTCCTTACACTTCAGGCAAGACCTTGAGGTTTCGGATTCGGCTGATACAGTCGTTCCTAAATTCTGTACCCATCGGATGATTGTGTCCCGTCTCGGAACTGAAGCGTTACAACCAATATTGAAGCGCTAGCGAAAGCGCCGCTGCAGATAATTACAAACTCTTTCCCTGCAAACGTACGATGCTCTCTTGTCCAGATAACCATTGTGAACTAAATGGTAGCTCCGTCTGAGTCGAATAACTCCATTTGCTCCCTTTCACTCACACACCGTTACGTGTACTACCCGTTCCAGAAAGGCCCTTACATTACGCACCACCCTGTATTTAAAGTTGTGCATAAATCGAATCCTACTTTTCTTTTTTTTTCATCCACCAGTCGTTGGTAGACATTCAACAACATTTAATCATTGCTCACAATTAGAACATCTGTGATTTGTTTATTCGGAACACCCAATATAAACCCAAATATCAAGAACATCACTTAAATAAGCAATAATGGTTGTAAAGCATTAAAATTCAGTAGCATTCCAAAAAGACTACTTTTATATGTTTTACATCTCAATCGATAAAATAGCTACCCACATAACCCACATCTAGAACTCTTCCAGCGTGGGTTGTTGAGAATAGCCGAAAATATTCCTGGAAACTATATCTTAACATATCAACCCACATACGGAAAATAATATTTGCCTTCTAATAGTTATGGCAATCATTAATGTTACAGATTCGTATGCTTTTTGAATGAAGATGTAGGATTGTGACTGGGTGATTAGTTTTCTCAAATTGTATCTATTGCGCTATTAAAACTTGGCTCTATACCAACGGGGAAGGGTTTATTATATTTTTAAGGACTCTCGTTCACTTGCAGATGAATGAAAAAGAGAAAATGACTCAACGAAGTTGAGGAAAGTTGAACTTGTTTATTTCTATCAGACATATACAGGGTAACGAATTTTTTCGTGGCCGAATTTAATAATTATAATCAACCAAAACATTCATTAGAAAAATGATACTTATTTCTTTATCCACCTTTTATCAATAATAAAAAACAAGTACTGTGTTTTAAGGAATTTTACTTAATAATGGCGATTCGTAACGCGGTTCACTACACCGTAGCTTCTTCAGACGAATGAATATACAGAAAAATATAAATGAGAATATAACAATAAATGTTCTTGAGTAATTAAAAGCTTATTGGGTTGGTTCTTCTAAAGTGGTTATTTATGACAGGTATATCCAATAAAATTAAGGAATAGATTGCTCCCCGAAAAGATTCAATAGAGGTGAAGGGCTTAAATCGACTTGTTCATTGATGAGTCTACCTGAGTGTTTGTATTTCTTGATTTCTAAAATTTCCCAAAGATCTACCTTCCAAGATTTATTATCTGTCTGCAAAATTTCAAACTGTGGGTCGAAAGAATGATTATTTTCTAAGAGATGATTCGCGTAATTTGAATCTGATTTTTTATTTGAAAAACTGCGTTTATGTTCCGATATTCTAATATTAAAATTTCTATTTTGAAAGATTGAACGAAGGTGCCGTTACATAAGAAACAACAGGTCTAATAGGGTAATTAGGTTTATGAAGTTTTATCAACGAATATAATTCGGGGGATTGTGGATTGGAGTTAATGAATTTATATTTTTCGTGGTCTGTAATTAATGATTTTGCTGTCGAAATTATATGTTTTTAACCACTTTCTGAAATTTTGCGGTAGGATCCTTAGATGATGTTATATAGTTTCCGGCTGTTAAGAATTCTTCAGTTTTAGAAATATTCGTTCAAACTTTCAAAATTCCTCAACGACTTGCTAATAAAACATTGCAATTTTAAATCTAAATTTTCGATCAAAAATTCATACGAACTTATTGCCAATATCAAAGATACCACTAAACCACCTAATTCCAAACTCATTTCTTTCGATGTTAAGAATCTATTTCCCAACATTCCTCCGAAAGATACGTATTACTTAGTTGAAGAATTATTAGAAAAGAATCATGTCAATACTATCATTAAATCAGATATTCTTTCATTATTACAAATTTGTTTAGATCAAAATTATTTCCATTTCAATAACAAATATTATACTATTGAAGACGGATTGATTATGGGCAATCATAATCAGTCATACTCAGTAAATATATACAATTTACTGATATGGAATGAAAATGGAAAACATATTTTCGCGATTTACCATAAGCCGTCACATACAGATATTATAATACATAACTCGTCGTGTCATCCATATCAACATAAAATGTCAGCATTCAATAGTTTTATTCATAGATTGATTAACATCCCGTTATCACCAGAAAATTTCAACAAAGAACTAAATTTGATTAAACAAATAGCCAAAAATAATGGTTACAATCCCAAACTAATAAATATTATTTTGAATAAAAACAAAGTAGAATCGCATTGAATGAAGTTTACCCTGTCGATAAATTGAAACAAAAATTCAACACCTTAACCTACGTTGGCATTACAAGTGAGAAACTGAAATCATTCTTATGTAGCAATAATTTCAACAAAGCTTTCCAAACTAATAATAATTTAGGCAAATATATGAAAAATAATAAAACCAAACCGGTAAAAACAATAAATCAGGTGTTTATAGATTGAATTGCAATGACTGTGATAACTTCTACATTGGTAGAACACATAGAAATTTTAATATTAGAATATCGGAACATAAACGCAGTTTTTAAATAAAAATCAGATTAAAATTACGCGAATCATCTCTTAGAAAATAATCATGCTTTCGACCCACAGTTTGAAATTTTGCATACAGATAATAAATATTGGAAGGTAAATCTTTGGGAAACTTTAAAAATCAATAAATACAAACACTCACGTAGACTCATCAATGAACAAGTCGATTTAAGCCCTTCACCTCTATTGAATCTTTTCGGGGAGCAATCTATTCCTTAATTTTATTGGATATACCTGTCATAAATAACCACTTAAGAAGAAGCAACTCAATAAGCTTTCAATTACTCAAGAACATTTATAGTTATATTCTCATTTATATTTTTCTGTATATTCATTCGTCTGAAGAAGCTACGGTGTAGTGAAACGCGTTACGAATCGCAATTATTAAGTAAAATTCCTTAAAACACATTACTTGATTTTTATTATTGCCAAAAATAATGGTTACAATCCCAAACTAATAAATAATATTTTAAATAAAAAACAAAGTAGAATCGCATTGATTGAAGTTTACCCTGTCGATAAATTGAAACAAAAATTCAACACCTTAACCTACGTTGGCATTACAAGTGAGAAACTGAAATCAGTCTTGAGTATCTATAATTTCAACATAGCTTTCCAAACTAATAATGCATAATGCGGAACATCTCACAACGAAAATGTTTTGTCTATAAAAGGCATTATACCTATTAACATGAAAGAAATCTGGTGCCCGGGTTCGATGAGAAGGAATTTTGAATTTGAAGGATTCTAGTAGAGGGGTGAATAAACCATACCATTAATCAATTTGTGCAGAAATGCCAGATCCAAAATTTTTCTCCTGATGCATAAAGCCTGGACATTCGTCGTCTCTCTTGAATGACATAATTCGTTTGCGCTAAAGGTATATTCAGCTTATATGCAACAAACCTCATAAAGCTAAATCATAAAGCTAAAGAAAAATCCTGACTATTTTTCAAAATGAAACCAAGTGCCCCCAACGCCTTCTTCTTAATCATATCAATATGAGCGTTGAATGCCAATTTAGAGGCGAGTAAGACTCCCAAATCTTTCATTTCTGAGGAACGTTTGAGGTTACAACCCTCAAAAAAATAATCTGCAAGTCTCGAGGACTCAAGCCGCGAAGAAGTTATAACTTGACACTTAGAAACATTGAGAAACATTCTGTTGAGATGGCACCAATTCTCCAAACGAGAAAGATACGATAAATCTTCAAGTCATCAGCGAATTTACTGTTCAAAATTACCGAACCCATATCGTTGATGAAGAGGACGAACAACAACGGCCCCAAATGCGATTCTTGCGGAACCCCTGAGCTAACCGAAATCGAATATGATGTGTTGATAATAAGAGATTAAACTATGCATTATACTATCTCATAGTTTAATTTTTCCATAATTTTACTTTAGCTTGTTCAAAAAATACTTTTTTCGCTCTCATTTCAGAGCATCCTTACCGATAAACAATTTAGGTTCTATTCCTGATTCCTATTCTAACTAAATATGTCAGAATATTTATGAACTGGGGCCTGGCTAAATTAGTTGGGACATCCAGTATTTCTCTTAGATTTTTGTGATTATTAAGAATATGAAAACATCCATTTGATATGAAAATCAAATTCCAATCAGCTGCGATGTTATTAAGAATATAATTTGAAATATAATCTATTTAAGGTTGATTATATTTTGACCAATGCAGAATTATCAAATTGTAATGTACAAACTTATGAAGCCCATATCAGTGACCACCTTGCCCTCTCACTTGATCTATGTATTAGCTTCCATAAAAAAGCCGAAACTGTATCGAGAATGGTCAGAAATTTAAACGATCAAAATCTTAATAAGTTTGCATCGAGTATTTCTCAATGTAATTTTCAGGACTTATACATAGTTTCTGATGTTGATGAATGTTTTGGGGCATTTGTAGATACCATTCAACATATCTTTGAAATTTGTCGCCCTCTTATGCGTAGTACCAATTATACTCATAACAGGAAAAACTGGATTACTCCAGAAATTGTTTTGGCCAAATGTGACCTACAAAATCTTCATTGGTTACATTGTAATATAAAAACTCAATCATCTAATGATTTATATAAGAAAGCCAAATCCTATTATAAATCCTTAATCCTAAGAACCAAATACAATTTTCACAGTGTAAATAAAAATAGAACTGTGTGGAATCTAGTAAATACTATGACTGGTCGAAAACGTATGGAACAAAATTCTATTGCACTGGTTATTGATAATGTTACGCATAACGATCCCAAGGATTTGGCTGAGATTTTCGCTAATCATTTCACTACAGTTGCCGAATCTTCCCTCAACAGTTATTATAAAGACTCAATGTCATCCTCGTGTACGACGTCACGTATGTTAGACACAACCTTTTTCTTCCACCCAGTCCTGGAGCATGAAATCCATGATGTTATAAGATCACTCAAAAACAACAAAGGTTCTAGTGTTGATTTCATCTCAGCACGAATTCTGAAGATGATAGGTACCGATATCAGCCGACATTTCGCTCATGTTATTAACCTGTCAATTAGCACAGGCGTATTTCCTCGTATTCTGAAAAAAGCAATCGTCATTCATATTCATAAAAAGGATGATGTACACGATATCATGAACTATAGACCTATATCTATTTTAAGTGTCTTTTCCAAGGTTTTTGAAAGAATAGTGTTTGATAGAATGATGAAGTACCTAGATAAATTTCAAATACTTGATACTGCACAACATGGTTTCAGAACCGGCCGCTCGACTCAAACTGGAGCATTGCAGTTCGTGGAGTTCGTCTATCGTTGCTTTGATAATGGTCAATATGTTGCTGGATTGTTCTTTGACTTGTCTAAAGCGTTTGATAGTCTTGCTATCCAGTTTATATTGGATAAATGTTATAATCTTGGATTCAGAGGCGTGTTCTTGAACTGGATTCGTAGTTATCTGGAGGACAGAACTGCCTCAATCAGGGTTCACGACTCGTTCTCAAATGAACAGTACTGTAAATTAGAGTACCCCAGGGTTCTGTCTTGGGGCCACTTCTATTTCTGTTATTCATCAACGATCTGCCACCAAATTTGAAAAAATATTCTACAGAAAATCTAATATTCGCAATTTATTATCAAAATAATCTGGTTGATACTATTCGCTGATGACTCTTCCATAGCTATTACTGCTGAGACTCTTGAGGAGCTTCAGAAGTTATGTGAGCTGCTGGTGGAGAGTTTCGTAGAATGGTGCCATTTTAATGCTATTATGATCAATGTCAACAAGACGGAATGCATTCACTTCACTCGGTCGTCTTGTGATCAGGGTAGCATAACAATAAGGTATTTAGATACAGTCATCTCTTCGAAGGACACCACTAAATTCCTCGGCGTTCACATCGATAGGAATCTGAAGTGGAGTGCACATATCGATGCGATTTGTAAGAGGCTGAATAGTTCCTATTATGCCCTAAATAGAATCAAGAGTTCACTACCTCTAAGTTCCCTTGTGAACGTTTATTACAATTTGATATATAGTCACCTGTCCTATAATATCTTACTGTGGGGAAATTCCTCAGACGTAGGTAGAGTTTTCATCATCCAGAAAAGAATTCTGCGAATGATGTTCGATACAGCTCCACAATCTTCATGTAGACCGTTGTTCCTGAAGAATGGTATCCTCACATTGGCGTCTATTTTCATTTTGAGATGCCTCGTTTATATTAAAAAGAATGAAAGTAACATGACTAAACTTTCTAACTTTCATTCCCACAATACTAGAAATAAGGAAACATTATGTATCCCTAAACACAGAACTTCTAGATTTGAAATGTCGCCCCTGTACCAGGGTATCAGATTGTTCAATCATCTTCCACGGCATATACAGGGTCTAAGTGTAAATAGATTTAAGGTAGCAGTTAAGAATTTACTTTTAGCAAAATGTTTTTATACTGTGAATGAGTTTCTATGTGTTGATTTAGATAATGTCTAAATGTCTTTTCTATTGACCTGTCCTATACATACTTGTGATGTCTTAAGGGATCAATAAATTATTATTATTATTATTATTATTGAACCTTTTAAAATGTTTTGTGAAAAAAAAATGCGACTGCTACAAATTCGCCACTTCTGAGAATATTAGCAAAATTTCAGCTAGAAATAATTCCATCATCAAAAGTGACGAAAGGTTGGGTCCCAATTCAACAAGGTGATCTGATAAAGCCGACTTCAGTCGGCTTTATTGATGTGATTTAATCAAAGCAGACAGGTAAGTCTGAAAAACATGACAAGAGAATAAATCAGTAGTCGTTTTTCGCTATCGTAAGGCGTCTAACCTATTATTCTGACAGCGTCTTATGGAGCCTTTAAACTAATAAAATGTTTTGTCAACACAAGAAACATCAGTAGATAAGTCAGATAAGATGGGTGACTTATAGCCACCATTAAATTTACGTCGAAAATCTTTTAACAGCGTCTGTGAGTGATTTTTCGTACGAATCTGATTTATCTGAAGATATGTTAAAATTGATTGAAAAAATTTTCTACTAGATACTACAGGAGATTATACCAAGGTACGAAGCAAATGTTAGGTAATAAGAATAGAATATACAAAATGAAGTTTGTATTAATCAAAATATAGAAAAATATAAATATTGAAATTTATGAAATTTTCATTGAAATTTTCTACTCTTGCATAGCAGAATGTATTACAGATGATTAGATAAATTTTTGAATTTGGGAGGCTTTTATTTGGTAGTATTCCATTATCAACAACAAAAAACAAGTAATATTTTTTGAGGAATTTTACTGAATAATTGTGATTCGTAACGCGTTTCACTACACCGTAGCTTCTTCAGATGAATGAATGTACAGAAATTACGACAACTATATACAGGGATATCCACCGGGACCGTCCGTTAAAAACTTTTTAAGTTCCAATTACAATATCAAGCTGAAATCTTATACGCGGCCATAACTAGCGATTTCCAATTGAAGTGAAATATTTTCGAAGTGATACCATTTCCGGTTATACCGGAAGTGGGTTATCACTTTGTTATTTCAAATGGCAATCTACCTTTTCTATTATACATCTAGCACCGATATTTAAGCAAGGCATAAAATACCCAAGTTGTTGGCACTTATCTGTCAAATGTTTATTGCGTTGTTTTGTATGATTTTTTCAATTTGTGGGCAAAAACTCAATTTTTTCAAATAGCACATGCCAATTTTTATATCGCCATCAGATGAAGCGTCAAATTTCAGATGGAATTGTATCAGCATGTACTATACCCTTCTCTTATAGTTCCGAAATAATTTGGGAATATATTGAATTTTGATGATTTTGCAAGAACTAACAGAGAATGCTTTGAAATATTTGAATCAAATAGCTGAACTGGCTACGCTCACCTGACAGGTGCCTAAAATTAATGTACTTATCACTTCGTTCATTCGAATTTGATATTTCAACAAGAATTGTCGTTATTTCAGATTGAAAATATCCAAAAAAATACAACACATTTGGAATAAAACCACTGGTTATTCAAACGAAAATATATTTAATTTTTTTCAATTCATTATAGAATGTCAATAAGTAGTGGGTAGAAATTGAGGGCAATTCAATAACCAAATTCCAAATTTACCGTCTATGAGAGGATTGGAAGCAATTTTCTGCAATTTGGAGGAACAAAATACATAGAAACTAGAAGAAAACCAATTCTCGAGGACGACGACAATCAAATTAATACGCTTGCGTATTTTCGTGCCAATCCACATGCGTCTATTAAGTCAGCATCAATGGATATTGGATTGAGTTATACTTCCATTCAAAGGATCCTTAAGAAACATAACATGCACCCGTATTCATTTATCAGACTCCAAAAATTGAAACCAACTGACCTTCCCAAGCGGCTAAATTTCTGTGAAAATTTATTAATTCGGCTTCAAGAAGATGAGACAATTCTGCAAAAAATTATATGGTCTGATGAAGCCAAATTCAATAAAAGTGGAATAACCAAACGAAGAAATCGACATTTTTGGACCACAGAAAATCCACATTCCATTGGGGTTATTGATTTCCAAAATAAATTCAGCGTGAACGTTTTTGCAATTTCAATGAATGATTTGTTGGCTTATCACATTTATGAGGAAAATCTTAACGGACAAAGATACCTGGAAATTTTGTGAGGAACATTAGCATAGTTTTTAGATGGATTACCCCTTAACATTCTGAGGGATTGCTATCACCAAATGGATGATGCACCAGCACATAAAACACGAGCTGTAGATCAGCAGCTAACAGAAATGTTCGAGGATAGATGGTGGGGTAATTAAGGACCAAATTTATAGCCTCCGCGTTCTCCGGACCTGACGCCCCTAGATTTTTATTTATGTGGCAATATCAAGAGTGAAGTGTATCTTATTCCTGTAAGAAGTAGAGAACAGTTACTAGAGCGCATTCATAATGCTTTTCGTCATATTGATCCTGAGGAAATTAGGAGGGCAACTCATCATGTTCGTATACGAGCTGTCAAGTGTATCGAGCGAAATGGGGCCCATATTGAACATTTATTCAGATCGTAAATTAGATTTCTCCTATGATATTTGCTATCGTTTATTCGTTTCGCCTGAAGTTTTTAACGGACGGACCCGGTGGATATCCCTGTATATTTGTGAAACCTTTGCCAAGTGATGAACCAATCATTATTAATTTTCCACTAGATGGCACTATAATATCATTTTTACACGTGGTTACATTGTGCTTTCTTCCCTTGCCCATTCGATTGCTCCGAATGCTGACGTGTATAACCTTCGCGAAAAGCAATAGCCTAAATTGTTAAATTCAAGCTCAATATGCAAAACTTAACGGACCGCCCTCGTACTATGGTATCATATTCGAGGAAAACCTCACATTAGTTCCAATGAACCTTCACCTGACTTTTCGGAACGTTATTTCGAATTTGGAACACACCGTCCGCAACTTTTCCTTGACCTATTCCTCGACGTCAGAGCTATTCGTGATCGTGGATCATCTTGAAAGAAGTTCAATTAACGACGTATAAAATATTGTGACATAAATATCGTGAAAGAGCGGGCGAATATAAAGAAGCGTTAAATTCGTTTCATCTCCCGTAGAACCGAAGAGCAATTATTAATAGTTGTAATTAATAGTACCATTTATCAAACGGGCGTTATTTATGTACGGGCACACATAATCAACGTGAGAAAAAAACATGTTTTGCAATCCGGCATGCATGTAATTTACTTCTTGTATTCTCTTGTGGATTTTTCGAATGATTTTGCCTCCATTCGTTACTGCAGTATAATATACAGGGTATCCCAAGTTGTGACGTTTATGGAGAACTAATAATGCCATCGTTCTGAAAACTCTATTTCGAAAATATTTTCACCTCAATTGCACTTCCGGCTATACCGGAAGTTCATACCAACTTTGTTATTTAATATAGAACACCCTGTGTATCGATGACTGGTTCGATAACACTTATTATTCCAATTACACAAACACCTAACATATAAGTCTAGCTTATTTCGTTCATGAAATATCCCAGTTTTCCTTGAATATTATAGATTTTTTGTTTTTTGAAGAATTGATATTTCTCGAGAACGGCGTGAGCTACCATGAAAGTTCCAAACAAGAAGTCATGTGGGACATAACTCATATACTACTGAATCTCAGTCAGTTTACAGAGTGCTCTTTTTTCCGCCTCACATTTCGAAACGAAGAAACATCGAAAACGTTTTTCCAAATTGTAACCCATATTTTTTTTCAATTCATCAGATTGGCTGTAGAAAACTAAATGAAGAGACCCATACATACCCTGAACCCGATATATATATATATATATATATATATATATATATAAAATAAAAATAAAAGAAAGTTGGATGCAGAAGGAATTACACGGAAAGCACCTAAAGAATTGAAAAATGATTATATTGATGAAATCGCATCGAATAAATGGTAAGTTTCTGGAGAATTGTTGCTGAAACAGAAGGCTTGTCAATTGCGAGTCAGGATCAGGTTGTTTTCACGAGGAATTATAGAAAACACATCATCAAACAAAATATAGATGATTCTTGCCGTAGATGTTTCTGTTCTTCAGAAACAGTTTTTCATATATTATCATCTTGCTCAGTCCTTGCTTCAACAGATTATTTAGAAAGACATAATGCCGTCGCTAATATTATTCATTTTAATCTAGGAATTAAACATGACCTAATTGCCAAAAGAAAAAATTTTTACAAATATGAACCTGAGATTATTTGTGAAAATGACAAATATAATCTTTATTTTGATAAAACAATTCTTTGCAACAGAGCTGTAGAACACAATAGACCAGATATCATTCTTACTGATAAACAGAATCAAATAACATATATAATTGATATTGCTATACCCGACACACATAATATACAAAATAAATACAATGAAAAAATTTCTAAATATATGATGTTGGCGACGAGAAAAAATGTGGAAAATGAAAAAAAGTTTTATTCTACCGATTATTATTTCCACAACAGGTGTTATTCCTAGGAATCTTCACAAAAGTATTGAGATTTTGGGTCTGAAGAAAAATTTGTTTGAACAGTTACAAAAGATAACAGTCATCAAATCTTGTAATATTCTTCGTAGGTTTCTTTCCGAAAAAAATAATGAGGTAGAGTCATAGGTTTTCTCTTTAGTTTATACTCCTCAGAATCTCATTTCATATTTTATTTATTTGTTTATATAAATGTAATATAATTAACTGACAATTTTGTCATATTTATATTCAGAGCAGTATTCTATTCGATCGTTCACCACTTCACACAAAGGAAACTATTAATGAGTAACATTCAGTGTTACTTGACTAAGGTCCGTACACTGGATTTTTCCGGGGAGAAAGCCTCTGACACTACTCGTTGGTGCATTGATATCATTGTCTGATGATGCTATAGTATGTATATATTCTGGTAGATTGATATATTCTCATTACATTTAACGTTATCCTAATATATAATTATTCCAGGATATGTTTTGATTATAATCATTGCCTGGCAATGGTATTAATTTCTGGTCTCCTGCTCAAGGTGCTTCTCTGTAACACTTTTTAGTGTTGTTTAAATCTTTTGCCAGTCTTCTTCAGAAGTTTGAGTCGGCTTTAATGGTTTTTCGTTTATATATCTATGTATTTCTTCCTTTATTTTATTGTACGTAGATTCCTCTTTCAATTTATCGGTGTTAATATTAGTTGCTTTCTTATTTCCTTTGGTTCTTTTAAATTCTACCTTTATCCTTGCTAGAAGAAGATTATGATCGGTGATGAGGTCATCTCCGGGGTATGTCTTGCATGATTTTACTGCATTTTTGTACCTTCTGTTAACAATTATGTAATCAATTTGGTTTCTTGTGATGCGTCCGTCTACTCCACCTGCTGGTGACTTCCATGTATATAGTCTTCGTGGTGGTAATTTGAAAAAACTGTTCATTATACTATATTGGTTTTCTTTACGAAATTGTATTAATCTGTCTCCTCCTACCGAGGCCAAACTCACCCATCGTGTCATCTTCTCTTTCCTTTCCAATCTTGGCTTTGAAGTCTCCGAGAATTATGTTGGTTTCATGTTTCTTTGTTTGGAGTAAAGTTTTACTTAAGTCTTCGTAGAATTGTTCTACTTCCTCCTCTGTGCTTTGACTTGTTGGGGCATATATCTGTATAATTTTCATATTGACTGGTCAGCTGTCTATCTTTATTAGCATTATTCTATCTGACACTGGAAGAAACCCAGTAACTGACTTCGCAGTTTCATTGGATGTAAGTATAGCAACACCATTCTTGTTTTGTGTCGTTTCATCTCCGGAGTAGTACAGTGTATAGTTACCCATCGTATAAGTACCTGCATGTGGCCGTGTTATATGCTTTTGTTAAGTCAACGAAGCATGATGAGCTCTTCTGGGACAAAATCATCCGGAGTTAAAATAGTCTCCCATTCGGATCTCCGGGTGGGACTGCCTCGAGGGGTTCATGATGCGGGTAAGTCGAGCACTCCTCCAGCGAATTCACTGATTCTTTCACGTTCTAGAAAAGAAACTCTTGATAGAGTTCTGCAATATCAGAGGAGTGGGGCACAACAAAGTGCCCCAATCCTCTGCAAAACGCACAACCCCATATGCTGGTCCTAACCGAACCCCAAATAAGTCAAAAGTCAAACAACCGACACAACGTATTTATGTTTTAATGGGTATGAGTTACATACGAGATTTAGATTCAAAAGGGGGCCTCTGTGTTTCGCCAGATCGGATATTGTATGCCAGAGAGGGGACAAGATGGAGGACGACGCTTTGGACCTTGCGTGGTTTAAAATATGTTTGCAGGATAAAACACTGTTCTGATGCTGTCTATATCGATATCATTTTCCCTGGGCAGTATCTAGATGATAAGGTGGATTGAATTCAGACACATCATCCGGCAGCTGAGGTCATTGTTCTGGGTGACTTCAACGTTCACAACACCAACTGGCTCCGCCACTCCAATAGAACAGATGAAGCAGGAAGACAGGCTAAAACTTTCGCAACCAGCCATAATCTAACGCAGCTAGTCGACGAACCGATAAGAATACCTTATCACCCAATCGACTTCCTGAATACCTTGGATGACTTTTTGATTTCAGATCCAGATGATTTTGGAGTGGAGGTCTCAGCACCGCTAGGCAACACAGACCACAACCTTATATCTGCTACTGGAACCATTGTGTTGCCGCTAAATCAAGAACCTGAACCACCCAGACGCATTTGGCATTATAACCATGCTAATTGGGATGAGGTGCGTGAATTCTTTTCGTTTCCCATTCAGTGATGTTTGCCTTTCAGATCCTGACATCAATATGTGCACTGAATCTGTTACAGAAATCATTCATGCAGGTATGGATCTCCACTTCTTAACCGTTTGTTTCAGATTTCTTCTGAAACCCAGACTTTTCCGAACAGCTGGAAAATAGCGAGAATTTAACCGACCCCAAAGAAAGGAAAGAAGTCCTTACCCCAAAATTACCGCCCTGTTGCGCTTCTTCCCATTATGTCCAAAGTGATGAAGAGAGACATAAATGATGAACTCATCAAATATCTTGAGTTGCAGGGAATTATTAACGACCGTCAGTATGATTTTCGCAGGCAAAGATCGACAGGAGATCTTCCCGCCTACGTCACTCATGTTTGTACATCAACGATGGAAAAGCAAAGGGAATCTAGAGCAATAGCCCTTGACATCTGTAAAGTCTTAGATAGGGTTTGGCATGCAGCTTTGTTGAATGAGCTTGCTGCATATGGGCTTCCCGAAAAATTGCGGGGTTTGATAAGTAGCTTTCTTTCAAATAGATCAATACAAGTTGTAATCGATGGTATCACATCTGATTGTTTCCAGTTCCAAGCAGGAGTATTCAGAGATCCATTTTTTCGCCAACCTTGTTTCTGTTACAGATAAACGATCTTCTGTCATCTACAGAGAACAAGATCTTCGGTTTTGCAGACAATTGTGATTGTATATGAGCCATTTGTTTTCTGTATACCATATTCTGTCAAAAACCAAAGCAGTAGATATTCTTCTTCTACTGTAGTAAAATGTGTTATCGGCAACGACCCTAATTCATCCCCCTGTGTAAGCGAACACATTTTAGACTCCGTTTGGACGAATCTATGAACAAACGCCATTCATTGCAATTTTCTAGGTTTTGAACGAATGACCAAGTCTCAGGTGACTAAGTTACGTTACAAATATTTGCACATTCTTAACACACGATTTGCAAAACGAATTTCTATGGCAATTTTCTATTAGAAGCAATTCATTGTCTATGGTATTTTTAATCTGAATCATTAGCTTTTAGAGAAAATGAACAGATTAAGATTTTTATTGAGATTGTGGTGTTTTAATTTCAAATTAGAATGTTTTCTGAATCAGAAGTGATGAAAGTAATCTCAGTATTATTATTAATCGATTCAGAAAAGAAGAGAAGACTGGAAAAACCGACAGAGACGAAAAAAAGTCTAACTTGCAATGCTTTCTTCATGTTTTCTACATCAATACATCTGCCGGCTCGGTGGCCTAGAGGATATGATGCTCGTCTTCTACGCAGAGTTGCCTGAGTTCAATCCCCACAAAGTCTGTGCGATTTTTCGGATTCTGGGAATCGCTTGAGTATCCATCTTTTGGAGTAGATGTAAAGCCGTCGGTCCTGTCTAACAGAGATGTGTTGGGCATTAAAGATCCCTTCCCTCGACACGAGAGGGGTTAGGCAAAATTCCCGGGTTAGTGAGTTGACAGAATTCCCCGGCGTGTCTTTGATGAGAGTGTTATTTATCAGAGATCCTTCTAATACTTGCCATAGATTTTAGACAGGCACCGTGTCATATGCTTCTATTAAATCAACGAAATGTAATTCACCATTCGTTGCTACTTCTTTCTTATTTATCTGTACGATACTAAAAATGTGGTCGATGCAAGAGCGACCAGCCCGAAACCCGGCTTGCTGTTCAATTTCACATGGCCCAAATTCTCCCTCTAAGATGTAACGTAATATTTTCCCGTAGAGTCGGCTAAAGGTACCGAGATACATCCATAATTAGAGCAACTTTGTTGGTTTCCCTTCTCATCAATTGGTGTTATCCATGCTTTCTTCCAAATATATGGCATTTTGTCGCCATTTATTACTCTAGAAAAAAGTTTTTTCAGGTAGTTTATTAGTTTTTCCGTTCCGTTTTTTAACAATTCCGCAGGTATTTCCTCTGGTCCACACCCTCTTCTATTTTTCATTGATGTAATGGTTTGTTCTATCATGGCGCTGTCTATTTCAATGTATGATCCTTCCATTCTTCTAATTTCCAAGTTATGGCGAAAAAACGAATTTTACGTACCTACCTGAAGTTGGCAAAGGAGGCTTAGATTTCTGAACGTGCATAGACATATCCCAGAGCATAGACAGGCTCCAGGCTCCTGAACATAGATAACAAACGATTATTGTTTCAACTTAGATAAGAGACGGAATTTGAGTACCAGTACTGGCACCAGTCAGCTGAAATTCGCATTAATAGAGACACAACAACAGAAACCTTCGACATTTTGAAGGGGGTTAGGCAGGGATGTATTCTGTCACCTAAATTATTCAACATTTATGTGGAGAAAATATTTTAGAGGAAAACGAAACACGGGGAATGAAAATAAATGGACATCTCTTGAACAACATCCGGTATGCAGATGATTTCATCAGCAACTTAGAAGATCTTCAGCTTTTATTGAATAAAATTAACCAGTATTATTATTAATCGATTCAGAAAAGAAAAGAAGACTGGAAAAACCAACAGAGACGAAAAAAAGTCTAACAATGCTTTCTTCATGTTCTCTACATCATTACATCTGCCCACTCGGTGGCCTAGAGGATATGATGCTCGTCTTCTACGCAGAGTTGCCTGAGTTCAATCCCCACAAAGTCGGTGCGATTTTTCGGATTCTGGGAATCGCTTGAGTATCCATCTTTTGGAGTAGATGTAAAGCCGTCGGTCCTGTCTAACAGAGATGTGTTGGACATTAAAGATCCCTTCCCTCGACACGAGAGGGGTTCGGCAAAATTCCCGGGTTAGTGAGGTGACAGAATTCCCCGGCGTGTCATTGGCCGAAAGGCGGAAATAGAGCACGTTAAAGGAATAACAAAACAAACATACATTATTACATCGAATGAGTCACACTTTAAGATAAAAACGGTACGTTGTAAAATGACGTCACGCTTGTATGGCGAGCCATTGCTAAATATTACAATATGGAAAAAATTATCATCAAAACTACTCATTCAGGCGACACTGTGAGACAGTGATTCAATAGACCTAGTGACATTTTTCATTGTGTCGCAACCCCACTTCAAATTGTAAGGAAATTTTGAAAAAAACCAACGAGACAAATATTCGCCATCATAACATGACATGACAGAACAATCGAACAATTGCAATGAAAATCGACAAGTAATTTTATGATGGAAAATTATCAAGGCGCCTCTGTTTACTTTAGATTATCTACACCAATATTTGAGCACTCAAAGTGTTACAGTATTTGCTTGGCAAATATAATCGAAATCCATTGATGGGGATAATCATCGATTTCAAAGATATTACGGATGAAAGTGTGTTGAAAAATGCTATTATTGATAAAGATACGAGGTTTATTCGAAAAGTAATGTAATTTTCATTTTTCATCAAAAATCTTTACTCGTTCAACAATTCCGATTTATTCTCATCGAAATACGCCATCTCTGTTGTTCACACCCTGGATAGGGTGTCCCATTCGAAATAGATTCCGATTCAATTCTCCATTTTTGAGATAAATTTATTGTTGAAAACAGATCACAACTATTTTCTTTTCTTTACAGTTATTCCAGATTTCTCGATTTTCGGGGATTTCGGCGTATATTCTGTCAAAAATTACCTATACTGACGCGAAGTTTGAACGCGATCTGTCATTCAGTTTTCTTGCAGTGCTCGAATTTGTCAATTCTCATAAGTGTGTTTCGCGATTTTTACAATGTGAAATTCAGGCTGGAAGGAAAATCTTGAGGAAGTAGAGTTTGGACGCGTTGTATATGAAACGGATACAATAAAAAGTCGTGGAGAATCCTTCAAACTAGAACATGTCAAATATTCAACTGATTTACAATTTTTCTTGTACTCACATGAGGATTCAAATCAAAACTGCTTCATCAATATCTGGAGTTCTCATAGTTTGAGTTGCACCTTTTAAATGATTATTTGCAGTAAAAGTACCAGTTTCCCACAACCTTCTGTGGATATTTGAAAATGTTCGCCTGTCTGGTTTTAATCGATTTGGGAAGCGCACCTGATAAAATCGCCTAGCCTCTGTTCTGTTTCCGTCAGCCAGACCGTACATGTAATGGATATCAGCCAATTCGGCGTTAGTAAAAATAGCCATTTTCTCTTGCAGCTATAACTTAAAGTCTTAAAACTAATCGTTAATTAAATTAACAATTCGAGAAGACACTGGTTCCACTTTAGAAACTGTCAAAATAAATAAATAAATGAAAAAAATCAAAGCCTACTAGTCATTTTTTCAATTAGAAGTGCTTTCAATTCAGCGAATGCTTACAAGCGTTTAGTAATTTTTCGCTTGATATCGGTTCGAGATAAAAAAAATACAAGTGTGCAAAAAGTTTCTAAATTGAATGAAGATGACGAAAATTGATTGTACGCTGATCGTACTGCAAAAAAGTTTGAAAGGGCAAAAAAGCATGGCTCCGAAAAAGAAAACACCTTGTAGATTCTAGTTGACATTTAGGACTTGCAATGATGGAGGCTGTAAAAAATTGCTTGCATTCCAAATTTGTGCTGAATATCTCAAAAACTGCAGGAGTTTTAAAGAAAAAAACAATTTTTTCCAGAAATTTCAACACCCTGTAGCTCCGTAACGAAGCTTTTGCGGACCTATGTTCATATGAACTTTTTTCTTAAAATTGCATGTAGATTTACCTCCTCAAGTTATGACACACTTTTATGTAACACCCTGTAGATATGTGAACGATATACAAGCATGTTTTATAGGATCTACTAGATAACTAGATCAATCTTCAACTAATATCAATAGCATTCATCCCAAAATTAAATTCAAAATAGAGGGAGAAGTAGTTAATCAGATTCATCTTTTAGACCTAACAATCACTATCATAACCTAAATAAACAAGGTTATGAATCCAGAAATTCGATTAAAACAAATTTGTTTTGTTCTTTTCTCAAGGTCGTCAATTTACTCGACTGTCCCCTACCTTCAAATAAAACAAGCTGAAACCCTGTCCCAGTTTTTAATTTGTCAATAAGAAATATACACATCTCATTGTTATAATTCAATATCAAGGCCACCGATTTCTTCCTTCCCCATATCTTCTTCTTCCATGGTTGTCTTCATAGTTAAAATCTAACGGCGATCTATACCCCATATGTCTTCTCCTGAAATCTCGATATGTTTGGGGTGGTGGAAAATTTTGACGATAGTTTTGTCTTCGACGCCTATTCACTATTGTCCAGGTTTGATCTGCTTCAGGTACATCGGAAATCCTCTCCCGCCAGTTATAATAATTATCATGATTATGAACAGGTCGTACAGTGTTAGAATGTCTTTTATAATCTGGTCTCTGTGACTTATCAGCATGCAATCCAGGAGTTAAAATTTCGGCGATGAAATTTTGACGGTACATTTCGTAGCCACGAGCTTTATGGAATTCTGAAAAAGAAGAATAATGATATCTTTATCTGATCCTTCTAAAATTTCGAATAATAAATAAAAGGAAATGTGATTCACACTTCTTTACTTTATTTTCAACACGTTTCGAGAATACAGCGCCTTCATCTAACAGATACAAAATGAAAACTAAACTATAGTAGAACAAATTATAAATGATCTACAACATTGGA
Source organism: Cryptolaemus montrouzieri (assembly GCA_013387265.2). Taxonomy (NCBI): domain Eukaryota; kingdom Metazoa; phylum Arthropoda; class Insecta; order Coleoptera; family Coccinellidae; genus Cryptolaemus; species Cryptolaemus montrouzieri. Next base: position 7,969,061 of record JABFTP020000124.1, read on the forward strand.
AGTTGGGCGCCAAAATTTTACTTTGAGAAGATTACGCTGGTTAGTTGTCACTTGCAAGTAAGAATAATGCCCCAGCTAGTTCAAGCAGTGAGTGGTCGTGGGCTAAACGAACAGTGAACTTTTTGATGGGAAGAAAAAAAAAATTGCGCCACTAGTTTATTTGCAAGCCAATTTAAACTAGAAAATTACACCGGTAAACGAAGACTAACTAAAACGAGCTTTCAATGGTAAGAGGGTGGATCTAGTTGAATTTTTTCTTTCAAAACAAAACAGGGTCGAGCACAAAAGTGTGTGAAATGATACACTACTTTAACCAAAATGTTATCTTCAATTCTCTACTAAATGTATACAGTTGGGGCTATGATAATAAATCAAAAAAATGACTATGAAGGGATAGATGAATGCAGGCAATATAAACACCTCAAAAAGTCTAGGAACCAATATCTTTAAAATATGAATTTGATGATTCGAATTTATAGAAATCTTTCGGTTTTATTAGGATGTATTGTATATAATGTATTCTCAAGAAAACAAAATAATATTTGACTTCTCCAAAGCACCTATTATAAAAAAAAATTTGAAACTTGAAAATTACGAAATTTGGTAAAACACAAAAAAATCCTGAACTAATATTTTCGAAACGATATGGAAGCACTTATATTTTCCTGTACCCAGAAGGTCCACCTCTGTTATTAATGACACTTTGGCATCGTCGCGGCATGCTCAATATTAAATTGTCTATTACATTTTGGCCTTAGTCATTCCAAGCCCCCTGAACTGCTTATCGAAGCTCCTGTTCATGATGGAAGACGTTTTGACGCAGGAGATTTCTTTTTAGGGTGTCCCACACATGCTTGATGGGATTTAGATCTGGGGAGCAGGATGGCCACGGTAGAAGATCGATATCATTCTCTTCAAGAACGTTCAAGACAACTTTTGCATGAAGAGGAGGGGCATTATCTTGTTGGAAGAGTGGATTTTGGCCCATTGTTTGGAGATACGGTACCACTACAGGTAAAACTATCTCATTTGCGTAAGAATTTTCAGTGGGGTTGTTGTATATGAAAACGAGGTCAGTTCTTCCACCAAGGCTTATACCTCCCCAAAACATCACTGATCCGCCTCCCTGTCTAACAACTTCTCGAGCATGCTGGAGACGGTTTTGTTTTCCAGATTCCCTCCATATTCGAATTCTTCCCGAATCAAGATAATAACTGAATCTAGATTCATCACTGAAGAGAACTGTGGCCCACCTCTCTTGATCCCAGTTTACGTGTTCTTGGCACCAAGCTAAACGAGCAGCGCGATTTCCATGGGTCAGTTGTGGAACTCTTAAAGGACGTCTGGAGTGGAGTTGACCTTCGTTCACTCGATTTCTCACAGTTTGGTCGGAAATTTGTACATTATGAACTCGTGATAGCTCTTGAGCTAATTGAGATGCTGTAGTAGTACGATCTCTTCTGGCTTGTAAAACCAAAAATCAGTCTTGGGCGACTGTAGTAATCCTTCTACGCTACCTGTTTCATTGAAACGATACCCTAAACGGTTTATGACACTTGGGCTATTTCCCAGAACCCTGGATACTTCCCGTTGTGAGCTCCCAGCTTGGAGCATGCCAACGGCTCGTAACATCTCTTCTCTAGTCAAATGTCGTCTCTCCATGGTCGAATCACAAAACTTGAATTTTTTATTTGTGCTTACAACAGAAACCAAGTGCCAACTAACTGAATTCAAACACTGAATACATGAAATGAAGCAGCATCGCATCTGCTACATTTTTAGTTTTTTATAAAAAAAAACTGAAATCTGTTGCGGCACTCTACATAATTTGGTGAGAAATTGATGTAGGTGTTTATTTCTTAAAAAATCATTCATATTGATCGTTCTGGATACGATATATAGATATTCAGAAGTGTTCCCTAGACTGTTTTGAGGTCTTCATATTTATAAACAGTCAAATTATAGGTAATAACGTGAAGCACTTAATTCATTTCACAAATACCTTAATAATAGCAACAAACAGGCCTTATACCCCTAAAACGTGATCACGAGTTAAGGCACACCAGTTATAAAACATAACTAAGTATATAAGTAAATGAATTGCTATTCGGAACTTTAGTTGTTGAATGTGACTTTGACTTACAACAGGGAAGATAAATGAATATGTTATAGCAGTAATTTTATGGACCGAGCTGTGAAAGAAAAAACTGAAACCAGGAATAAGAATGGAAATCAATAAGCAATTACTTAATACGATTTGAAATCAAGTGCTCAAATGTTAACGAACGACTAATATTAAACATGTAGGCAATTAATTAACAGAACAAACAAATAATGAAGTGAGAGGGTTTTTGCTTATCTGTGTCAAATTGATGTTCTGAGGCGACAAGTGACGTTGAAGGTTGTATTCCAGAAAAGATGATGCAGGATGCACAGGCAGAGGTACTGGTTCCACAAAAACGAAAGTGCTGGTTTCACAAGGGCGTTGATGGTGACTAGACGAATTCCAGATCCAAGTCTGAACTGTTATAGGCTCCAGAGGACGAGATGAATGTGTCTGCCTTCGACAATTCCGACGTATACTTTCAGGCCTCAATGTACTTGAGAAATACAAAGATGAAAGAAATAACGAAGAAAGAGGCCCTGTGCGGAAAGAGAGACCCATGTCTCTATGTCCAGGGTATAAGATGGCGAAAAACGACAAATGCTCCCTAGGAATTTCAAAATGGAAAAGAGAGCCGTTTTCTTCTGACAGGAATTCGAAAAAAAAACAAATTCGTTGCCACTCCCCACTCGGAGAGTTTAGGTCTGTCCACAAGTTGTCAAATACTCTATGGTTTTCTCAAAAGCGTTTTTCGGCGACCACACTTCGAATAGTTCAACAAACTACACTATATATCATACCCTGAACATTGCATAGCATTTCTCTAATTCACTCCAACCCTTTCGAAATCGACAACGAACACAAAACGTTCGTATAAATATTGCACTTATTCGTAACCATGGTTGTACCTAGCCAAGTCTGTACTGTATGGCCGAGGCCATCGCTACACATCGAAAAATACTTGTGAACCTGTGTCTGAGCTCCCACAATTGAGTAGCCAGGAAGAAGTTAACATATAACCTATATTTTGTTGACTACATTTACAATGGTATTTCTATACGGAATTGGGTTAGAAATGAATATTTAATGGATAGAAATTTTATAAAGATAGAATGCAGAGGATTGTCTAGCAACAAGGGTATTTCAATGTTACTATCCCGTTATTATTTATGAACGAATTGCTGGATTCTTGAAGTACTGATTTCGAATGGATATCACATGTTTTTATCGAATATAGGGCAGAATAAGATGATATTCAATGAATAGTTAAGGAAAATTATTGAATATTCAGACTACATATTCGATATTTCTGAGTCACTGTCCTAGTACCCAAAACCAATGGTTATAAAGTGACTCAAACCTCTTAAGGCAATTAACAACTTGAGCAAATGTCAAAATAAATAAATAATTGAAAAACATCAAAGCCTACTAATCATTTTTTCAATTAGTATGCTTTCAATTCAGCGAATGCATACAACCGTTTAATAATTTTTTGCTCGAGAACGGTTGGAGATACGAAAAAATTACACTTGTCAAAAAAATTTCTAAATTGAAAGATGACGGAAATTGATTGTACGCTGATCAGTGGCGTACTGCAAAGAAGTTTGAAAGGACACAAGAAGACATGGCTCCGGAAAAGAAAACACCTAGTAACCTTGTGGATTCTAGTTAAAATTTAGGACGTGTAATGATGGAGGCTGTGAAAAATAGCTTACATTCCAAATTTGGGCTGACTATCTCAAAAAATGCAGGGGTTTTGAAGAAAAAACAATTTTTTCCGGAAATTTCAACACCCTGTAGCTCCGTAACGAAGCTTTCGCGGACCTATGTTTATATGAACTTTTTTTTTTAAATTGCACGTAGATTTACCTCCTCAAGTTGTGACATACTATTATGTAACACCCTGTATATTGAATCTCCGTTCGAAGCAAGGTCAAGGATATCCATGTCGCCATAGAACAAAAAAAGTACTTTTCTTTTCTATGTGTGAATGTAGCGTCGTTATTATGAATGAACCAAGTGGGTACTTACTCGCGATTGCGTCTCCCGGTTCGCATCTCATCCTCATCACCATGTACTTACAGATGAAGTAGCCTGTCCTGTTCAGGCCATGGGTGCAGTGAACTCCAATAAGTGCATCTGTAAACAACAAATACTAGATAGAATCTCCCAAGAGTGAAAATAAATTAGCCAATAGTCAAATAAATAGAAAAAGTCAATAAGTCACTATAGCAGTTGGTGGCCAGGTTATCGTTCCTGTTTCGTGATATTTTGTCACAATTTTCATTCATTGACATTATTTATAATGGCGACACCGTTGGTGGGCCTACCGAAGCTTTGGGTAAACATTAATTCCGTATGATAATTCTCTGTACGTAAATGATGTCAATGTGGGGCTTTGTAAGGTAATAGAGATACCTACTTGAATAAATATGAATTCATTCAGAACTACACGAGTCGGAAATTGACGTTTTAAACCTACGTTCAACGCTACCATTGCGAATGATCCGATTATTATTCTTTCAAAAACTGGGCATCGTACAAAAAATGTCACCAGAACTTTTTGTTTTTTTAATAATTGGAAAATTCGAAGATGTATCTGAAGCGGTTTACGAATAATTCAAATGTAACTGCAAAGTTGATTCAATTCCTAATTCTTTATGTATGTCAATGTTCTTTAGTTTATCTCTCTTTGTGACTCCCCTTACCCTCCTAAGATATTTCATTTCGACAGCTTGAATTCTACTTTTTCGGTTTATATCTAGAACCTATGACTTACATCCAAATGTCAGTATTGGTCTATAGATAGATGTGAATGTCTTCCTTTTCTGTTCCAATCACCACTCTTCTCTAATTCTCTGTTCCATATATTCAAGTTTTTCTGAAGATGTTTTTCATTGCTGGCCATTATCATTATATCATCCGCGTATGCCCTTTTGATACTTCTACTTGCTGTAAGTTTCTATATCCAATCTGGATTCTGCTCACTTCTTTCGAGCAATTTTTTATTATTTCAACCATAAAGATTATAAACAACAGAGGACTAAGCCCACCCCCCTATCTAAGTCCCTTCGTTGTCCTAAAATACTCCGATCTCATGTTTCCACTTATAATGAAATTTCTAGTACTTTCATATATATATTTATTCTCAGTATTATAATTTTTGCTTTGATTCCTCTTCTACGTAGTATTTCCCATAATCTTCGTCTAGGCACCCTTTCGAAAGCTTTTTCCAAGTCCATGAACGTTCGGTATATTTTCTTCTACATCCTGTTAGATTTTTCCATCAATATCTTTATTTTGAAGACTTCTTCCTTTTCGAAATCCACTTTGTGTCTCTCCCAATGTTCTTTCAATAATTGGCCTCATCTTCATATCTAGTATTTGTTCATATATCTTCATAGCTGTTCATAATAACATGATTCTATTGTAGTTGCTACATTCATGTTTATCACATCATCATCATCATCATCAAGCAGCTCGTTCTGTCCACTGCTGGATATAAGCCTCCCGTAAACTATGCCACATCCTTCTGTTCTGTGCCGTCTGTATTCACTTCGTCTGGATGCGTTTTATATCGTCAGACCACCTTGTTGGGGGACGTCCTATACTTCTTTTTGCTTCGTGTCTTGGTCGCCATTCTAGAATTTTCTTGGTCCATCTTCCGTCGGTGGTTCTTGCCAGATGTCCGGCCCATTTCCACTTAAGTGTGGCGATCCTACTAATAGCATCCTCAACCCCACTTCTTTGCCTGATTATGTCATTTGATATTCGGTCTCTAAGGTATAATCCGAGCATGCATCTCTCTATGGCACACTGGGCCACTCGAACTTTATTGGCCGATTTCTTGGTCAGAGTTAAAGTTTCCGCGCCGTAAGTCATGACAGGCAACACACACTGGTTGTAAACTTTTCGTTTCAAACAAATTGGGATATCTGATTTTAAGATATTGCTCAGTTTACCAAACGCTGCCCAAGTAAGGCCAATTCTTCTAAAGATTTCACAGGTTTGGTTGTCTCGACTTATTTTGATTTCATGTCCAAGATATTTGTAGGCTTGGACTTGTTCAATTTCAGCATCACCTATCTGAATATTTCCACTTGTAACGAGATTGGTCATATATTGTGTTTTAGACGCGTTCAGCTTTAGTCCAACCCTTTCAGAAGCTTGTTTGAGCCTTTCAAGCATTTCTCTTGCATCTCCTATGTTGTCGGATATGAGGACGATGTCGTCGGCAAACCTAAGGTGGTTCAAGTATTCCCCATTAATATTTATACCCATATTTTCCCAGTCTATCCTTTTGCACATATACTCGAGTAGGGTTATAAAGAGTTTTGGCGAACTCGGATCTCCCTGTCGTACGCCCCTCTGTATTTCGAATGTTTCTGTTTTTGCATGAAGTTTCACACAAGCTGTGGCATGATCATATATGTACTTTATCTGTGCCATGTATCGATGGTTTATGCGACAGCCTCTAACATTTTACGTTGGTTTATGGTATCGAATGCCTTTTCATAATGTACAAAGATGAGAACCAGGGGTTTATTGTATTCGAGGCACTTTTCTATTAAGGTTTTAATAGTTTGTAGATGATTATTCGTACCAAATCCGCTCCGGAAACCAGCCTGCTCTTAGGGCTGGTAGAAGTCAAGCTTGACTGTCAACCTTTTTGTAATAACTTCCATCTAGAGTTTGTATATGTGCGATAAAAGGCTGATGGGTCTATAGTTGTTAAGGTCAGTGATATTTCCCTTTTTGTGCATTATCACCACCACGGCGTTGTTCCATTGGGTTGGAGTTACACCCTCCGTTAGGCATGCATTGAACAACTTCTGGATCTCTCGCAGCAGAGTCCCTCCTCCTGCTTTCAGAGATTTTACCACAACCTCATCATCACCAGGTGCTTAATTATTTTTCATCTCTGCCAATGCCGTTGATATCTCATCTATTGTTATATCTGGTATATCTTCTGACCCAACGTTTAGTATTTTAGGTAAAGGGTTTTCTTCTGTTTGATTTTCTCTTAGTCGATAGAGCTCTTGGTAGAAACCTTTGGTAATTTCAAGGATTCATCTTTATTCGTTGTTACGTTCCCTTCCTTGTCCGCCAACTGCCAAATATTTTTCTTTCCTGGACCCAATCTTCGTCTTAGTCATGTTTATCACATGTTTTGTAAATTGGGATTATCATTGAGATCTGCCAGTCTTCCGGGATTTGTTCTTCTTGCCGTTCCCTATTATATATTTTCAAAAGTACGTCTGCTCCATATTGTCCCATATTCTTGATCATTTCGGTCGTAATCTTGTCATAGCCTGGGGCTGTTCCGTTTTTCGAGCGTTTTATAGCTTCCTGTAATTACTGTTTTGTTATCTTTTCCTCAGATTAAATATTTTGAAAAACTATTTTTCGATAAATCAATCATCAAAATTCAATATATTTCCAAACTATTTCGGAACTATAAGAGATGGGTATAGTACATGCTCATACAATTCCATCTGAAATTTGACGCTTCATCTGATGGCGATATAAAAATTGGCACGTGCCATTTGAAAAAATTGAGTTATTGCTGTTTGAAAAAGGCCAAATTGAAAAAATCATACAAAACAACGCAATAAACATTTGACATGTGTAGACTGCTTAAAAAATTCCTTGATCCTTCTTCTATCCACCCAAGCAAAAACTGTGTCTGGAGTGCAAAAGATCTACGAGCTACAATTTTTTTGAATGTTTGAAATAACAAAGTGATGACCCCCTTCCGGTATAACCGGAAATGGTATCACTTCGAAAATATTTCACTTCAATTGGAAATCGCTAGTTATGGCCGCGAATAAAATTTCAGCTTGATATTGTAATTAGAACTCAAAAAGTTTTTAACGGACGGTCCCGGTGGATATCCCTGTATTACAATATTTTCATAATATTCAGGTGAAACAGTCCCTATTATTCTCTCGTATTAAATTATCAGCGGTGAACGTTACGAAAATAAGTCGAAAACAACAGAAATTAATATGTCACATTCATCTGACCGCATCGATAGTATAAATTCATTTCGAATATTGCGACCATTCGGAAAAGAAGCAGAGAATAAAAAAGAAACGTTTGGCATGCAAATTCATGTTTCCGCTTTGATTAGGACATGAAAACAACGAGAATAAAGGACCGCCTACACGAAGAAACGATATTTTCGGGTCAACCCTGAATGGGGATATATCCGTTGGTGTTTACGTTAACTTGTTAAATAGGTCGATCTATAGTTTTGTACGTGGGTGTAGAAGGATAGAGTGGCGGATTTGGAGAGACGTGAAGGGGGCGTGCGTTGCCCCCGGACGCTACCTTAAAATTTCGGTCATAAAATATTTCTCGAAGGCTTCGGCAAAAATTATTTCATGAATGTATAGGGTGCGCCAGAGAAAACCGGACAAATTTTTCTGCGTTGGAAAGCCAAAGGACTAGGTTTTTCAGAAATTGTATTGCAATTTCACTTCCGGTGAAATCCAATACGACTCATTCGAAAATGAGCAATATTTCAAGATCGCTGGAAAGTTTTTTTCACTAAAAACTTCGGAATGGGGCATTTATTCGATAATTCAGCCTTTTCTGAACAATTTGACATATTGATCTTAAAGAAATTTAAAAGATTGTTAAAAAAAGAAAATTTAAACCCTTTGTCTAGGAAGGCACAACGTACGTTTTGTGCTTAGCTTGGTCGGAGGGGCCTACTAGGCGATCTATGGTTAGAAAACGTAGTGAATATAGGAACACGCTTACGTGGTTGGAGAGGCCTGGAACGATCTATGGTTAGAAAGCGTAGTGGACACAGTAACATTGCGACCAGCTTGAAAACGACGCCGATTATTACCAAAAAATCATCTTTGTAGATGAAGCGCATTTCCATATTGGCGGATACGTCAACGAACAAAATTTCCGCGTCTGGGGGACGGAAAACCCGCACGTTATCATGGAAAAGCCGATGCATCCTCATAGAGTGACGGTTTGGTGCGGATTTTGTTCTGAAGGCATCATTGGGCCATTTTTTTGAAAATGAGGCATGAGCTGTCGTTACGGTCAATGGCGTACGTTACCGCGCCATGATTACCCATTGATTCTTCCAGTTCCTTGAAGAGGAAGACTCGTACACCATTTGGTTTCAACGCGACGGCGATCTGTGTCACACAGCCAACGTTACGATCGATCTTCTGTGCAGTCTTCGAAAATCGAATTATCAGTCGAAATTCTGATATCGTTTGGCCACCTTGGAGGTGTAATTTGACACCATTGGACTATTATCCTTGGGGAGCTGACAAAAATAAGTGTGATGTGGACAAGCCAGAGACAATTGAAGCTTGGAGGACAACATTCGTGCAGCTATAGCTGAAATAGAGCTGCTTATAATCGAAAATGTATTCAGAAATTGGACCGACCTTATTGGGTACTGCAGGGCCATTTGAATAAAATTATAAACCAAAACTAACTGGAAGGATCGTTTGTTTGTTTGTTTTTCTTTTAACGTGTTCTATTTCTGCCTTTCGGCTAATGACACGCCGGGGAATTCTGTCACCTTACTAACCCGGGAATTTTGCCGAACCCCTCTCGTGTCTAGGGAAGGGATCTTCAATGTCCAACACATCTCTGTTAGACAGGACCGACAGCTTTACATCTCCTCCGAAAGATGGACACTCAAGCGATTCCCAGAATCCGAAAAATCGCACCGACTTTGTGGGGATTGAACCCAGGTGACTCTGCGTAGGAGACGAGCATCATATCCCATACGCCACCGAGCAGGCTTAGGAAGGATCGTACTTTAATATGAAGAATAAATTTGGAAAACGGATGAGTTGTTTTTGTTTTATTGAATAAAAAAAAAGAGTTACGGCGGACTCTATATGTCTCGCTACTTAGCCCTGTCCCTGAATGTACTGCTCCAACCTCTCACATCCATAATTTGCAGATTTTAGGTAACGCAGTCAAGCTATCACGGTCTTCCAGTTCTTCTTGTACGGTACATTGTGACGTTGAGAACTGTTTTGTGCATCCTCCTCGTGTTTCGTTCCTCCGTACAACATGTCCCAACCACTGCATTCGATGAGCCTTGATGAAATACACGATGTCTGCTTGAATTAATGAAACCGATTCGAATCGATTCGAATTATGAGATAACATTAAATTTGTACATCTTGTATATTTCAGAATCGATCAGAATTACCTATTGCTTTCAACTGAGACGGCAAAATAAAAATATGCGATAATTTTTTGAAGTGGATTTATATAGGGTGCACCAGAAAAAACCGGACAATTTTTTTCCCGTTATAACTTTTGCAATTTTTTTCATTCGTTCTTGCTTCATTGGGAAGCCAAAGGACTAGGTTTTTCAGAAATTGTATCGAAACTTCACTTTCGGTGAAATCCAATATGGCTGACTCATTCGAAAATGAGCAATATTTCAAGATCGCTGGAACGTTTTTCTTTCGCTAAAAAATTCGAATGGAGCATTCAGTCGATAATTCAGTCTTTTTTGAACAATTTGACATATGGATTCGAAAAATATTTCAAGAATTGGTAAAAATGTAGAGTGAAGAATTTTTTTCATTCTGATTTTTAGCTGAAATCGAAATATTTTTTCACCTCATGGCGTAGCCACTCCTGAAGTTGTTGTGTTTTTCATGGATGTTTGGACGCGTTGAATATGAAACAGGTAAAATAAAAAGTCGTGGAAAATCCTCCAAACTAGAACATGTGAAATATTCAACTGATTTACAATTTTTCTTGTACTCACATGAGGATTCAAATCAATACAATTCAAAACTGCTGCATCAATATCTGGAGTTCTCATAGTTTGAGTTGCACCTTTTAAAGTATTATTTGCAGTAAAACTATCAGTTTCCCTCAACCTTATGTGGATATTTGAAAATGTTCGCCTGTCTGGTGTTACTGGATTTGGAAAGCGCACCTGATACAATCGCCTAGCTTCTGTTATGTTTCCGTCATCCAGACAGTACATGTAATGGATATCAGCCAATTCGGCGTTAGTAACAATACCCATTTTTTCTTACAGCAATAACTTCAAAAGTCTCAAAACTAATCGTTAATTTGATAAACAATTCGGGCAGACACAGTTCAACTTTAGCAACTGTCAAAATAATTAAATAAATGAAAATAATCAAAGCCTACCAGTCAGTGCTTTCAATTCAGCGAATGTACACAATCGTTTAATAATTTTTTGCTCGAGTTGGAGACAAGAAAAAATTACAAGTGTCAAAAAAGTTTCTAAATTGAACGAAGGTGACGAAAATTGATTGTACGCTAACCAGTGGCGTATTGCAAAAAAGTTTGAGAGGGCAAAAGAAGACATGGCTCCAGAAAAGAAAACACCTTGTAAATCCTAGCTAAAATTTAGGACGTGTGATGATGGTGGCTGTAAAAAATAGCTTGCATTCCAAATTTGGGCTGAATTTCTCAAAAACTGCAGGAGTTTCGAAGAAAAAACCAATTTTATCCGGAAATTTCAACACCCTGTAGCTCCGTAACGAAGCTTTTGCGGACCTATGTTTATATGAACTTTTTTTTTCTTAAAATTGCACGTAGATTTTCCCCCTCAAGTTGTGACATACTATTATGTAACACCCTATATATTTGCAGTATTTTACATAGCTGCCGTACTAAAACATCGAAAATGGAACTTCTTTTACAATTTTCGTGAAACCTTTAGGCAATATTGACGAAACCATTGACTTAGTATAAAAATTCAACAAAATTTCTTCCTTTCCGTTCAATACAAATGATGAGCACGTTTTCAGTTTTCAAGTTCCGATCAATTTGTCACGGATTTTTCCCGCAGAGCGTAACATTTTTCGACTACTCGATGTTCGGCTGCCGGTTCCGAAGCCGCCGCCAGTTCTACTAAGAATTTATGTAGGCGGACTAGACGCTCCGTTATCTATCCTTCCCGGATTGTAATTATCTGAGAGCTTTATCAAGTTTGGTGTTTCTTCTTTCGTTCGAACCTTCATCGATGACGTTGACATTAATATTTTATTTGTGCATACTCTGACCATTCTTTGAATTCTTATTTTCCTTGTTGAATGTTCGGAGGTTGTAGATGAAGATGTTTCAGCGATTTTTGTTATACCGTCTGTGGATTAACGTAGTAAGGCACATAGCCTGCTATTAATGATTCTATATTCAAACTTCTTCTTCATTAGATTCCATTTCCTTTACCGGCTGTCCAATAAGTGCAAAATCGGTCCATAATTAACTATATCTTGTCTAAATAGATCAAGGAAGTTTCGAATTGTATTAAGGAGCATTCTGTATGAATCATTGCAACGTCATTAACACATTTGATTCCACGAGTTTTCCTTAGTTGAATTATGATTTTTTTCACATTTTCAATTTAGAAGAAGTTAACTTGAAACATGAACATGAAAATAGAAATTGTCTCAAGCCATTTTAGCAAAAAAGTGGTGGACTCATTTGGGTCCACTGGAATATTTAAAAAGTAATTATTCGACAAAAAGCTTGATATCTTTAGTGGTAACACAAAACGAATGATAGTTTTTCTGTGTTGAATATAATAATAATAAAAACAAGTAATGTGTTTTTAGGAATTTTCTATTTTTATCTGATTTGGTTCCATTATTTTTATATATTTGCCTAAGCTATTATTAGTTTTGAAAGCTATGTTGAAATTATTGGTACTCAAGAATGATTTCAGTTTCTCACTTGTAATGCCAACGTTAAGGTTGAACTTCAACAAAGAATTAAATTTAATTAAACAAATAGCTAAAAATAATGGTTACAATCCCAAAATAATAAATAGTATATTGAATAAAAACAAAGTAGAATCGCATTGAATAAAGTTTAGCCTGTCGATAAAATGAAATAAAAATTCAACACCTTAACCTACGTTGGCATTACAAATGAAAAACTGTAATCATTCTTGAATAGCAATAATTTCTACATAGCTTTCCAACTAATAATAGCTTAGGCAAATATATGTATAAAAATAATAAAAACAAATCAGATGAAAATAATGAATCAGGTGTTTATAGATTGAATTGCAATGACTGTAATAATTTCTACATTGGTAGAACACATAGAAATTTTGATATTAGAAAATCGGAACATAAACGCAGTTTTTCAAATGAAAAATCAGATTCAAATTACGCGAATCATCTCCTAGAAAATAGTCACTCTTTCGACCCACAGTTTGAAATTTTGCATGCAGATAATAAATATTGGAAGGTAGATCTTTGGGAAACTTTAGAAATAAAAAAAAAACAAACACTCAGGTAGACTCATTAATGAACAAGTCGATTTAAGCCTTTCACCTCTATTGCATCTCTTCAGGAGCCATCTATTTCTTAATATCATTGATATACCTGTCATCAATAACCACTTAAGAAGAAGAAACTCAATAAGCTTTTAATTACTTAAGAACATTTGTATTTATTTGTATTTATATTCTCATTCTTACCTATATATGGTTGTCATAATTTCTATACATCAACAGAAGAAGAAGCATAAAACACATTTATCTTTTTTGTAAAAGTTATATGTTTGCATTTCATAATATTTAATGAAAAATACCTGGTCTAACAAAAAGAGAAAAGTCTGTCCAAATCTCTCCGAAACAGCACAATATCGTCATGGGACCGAATGTCACTATAAACTCTGAGATCATCGGCATACAAATCATACAGGGTACTCAGAAAACATTCCAACATGTCATTTATGTAGATAGAAAATAACAGTGAGCCAAGATGCGACCCTTGGGGTGCACCGGATGTAACACAAATAGAACCGGAATGAGCGCCATTGAGCGCAACATATTGTATTCTATTCGATAGATAAGATTCGATCCATTTCAATAGGGACCCCACCACACTAAAGTCTTCTAGAACTCGCAGCAAAGTTGCAGGATGCACCTTATCAAACGCTTTAGCCCCTTGTCTGTGTAAACAGCATCAACCTTAATACCTTTGTCAAAATTACTACTTATAAAATGAACGTAAGGAGTCGAATTAGTCAAAGACCGACCTACCCTTAAAAAATGAATTAACTTGGAACTGAATAAATGGAATAGTTATTATTTCTTCAAAAACTTTGCCAAAATAATTTAAAATAAAGAGAGGTCGGTAAACTGACTTCATTTTTCTTACCACTTCTGAAAATCGGTACAATCTTTGCCGTTTTCCACTTATCTGGAAAAACACCAAGTGCTAGAGACTTGTTTGAAGAGGAATGGCTAAGCTAGCAGAGCATCACTTGATGAAAATAGGTGAGATGGAGTCCGCACCTGGAACTTTGGTAACATTCAATCCCTCTATTTTAGCTTTGACATCGTTCAGATCAATCGCGTTAAGTGAAATTGATGAAAAAATTCCATATCTTCTTCGGTAGAGAACAGGTCTCTTTGAATCTTCATAAACACTGGCAAAGCACTCAAAAAAAGCATTAGATATGGCAAAAGTGTCATTCAACATTTTCCCCATGACACATAGACATAGGTATTCTCTGACTATCTCTTAACTCTCCAACATAAGACCAGAAAAGCTCTGGACTCTTCGCAATAGAAGCAATATGGTTTTTATGATACCTTTCAATTAAAGTTTTACACTGTCTGCGCAAAACACTGAAATTTTCATAAAGAAGACTGCTTTTGAATTTTTGAAACTATGATGAATGCTAGATTCTTCATTGATATACTTAATAGTATCTTGTGCAAACCAGGATGGGAATTTACTGCATTTAACAGTTCTACGAGGTACAAAATTATCTACAGGGTGCTTCAACGAAAACTAAACAGAGGTAACAAGATATTCATTTCTGATCAAAACGCAAAAACAAGTCCATTTTTGTTTCAAGGGGGACATCTTTAGGGGTACAAAAGTTGCCTGAAATATCAACCCCCTAAGCGGGGGTTGCAATCCTGAACATTTTGAATGGGGAAGATGGGTCGAGTGATGACTCAAAAGAAAGGTGGTATCTTTGTCTACATCGCCTTGAACGAATTTACATTTTTAATTGAAAACTGTAAGAGATACAGGGTGAGCAACTGAAAGATAGGGAAGACTATTTTCCTGAGACTATTCAAGTTTCAGTGAAGTAAAATGGAACAGATTCATGCTGATCAATGGTAGTCATCATCAAGTACCATCATCACCTCGAATTTCAATCCCTAGAGCAGGGGTGACTACCTTTGAAAGTTTGGAAGAGGGTAGATGGGTTGAGTGATACCTCGAAAGAAATGCATTATCTTTGTCTGCATCCCCGTGAACGAATTTTCATTTGTGATTGAAAACTGTAGAAGATACAGAGTGAGCTACTGAAAGATAGAGGAGACTATCTATCGCCCTGAGCTATTCAAGTATTAGTGCAAAAAATGGAACAGATTAATTCCAGATCAAAGGCTGCCATCTTCCGAAACACCATTCACATCTCAAATGGCATGGGTGACCACCCTATATTATTTTTAAAGCAAAAGATAGGTCCAGTTATAACCTTCTGAGAAAGGATTTTTGTTTGTCTCCACAATGGTGTGCAAGTTTTCGTTCTCCATCGAAATTACTGGGTGAGCAGCTGAAACATTGGAATGATTATGAAGTATTATGAATCTCAAAAGAAAACGATGAAACTATCAGTCATAGTAACTCCATTGATTTTTGAACATTCGTTGTACAATATGAGAGCAATGCTTCTAGAGTTGGGTTCACAAGTACATGCGTTTTATCAGTTGACTGAAAGGAAACTTTTTTGTTTTCACAGGTGATACTGTATGATCATCGTCCTCATGTGAAATGACTCTTATTTGACGATACGAATCAACACTACGAATCAGGAACGCAGATGTTACAATGATCAGATTTCTTCAACAAAAAAATTGATTCTCAATATTTTCGTACTTTTTGTATTCAATTTCATCGTCATGGTTTACTCGATAGCTGAGAGGGTTGAAATGATTGAACTATTTTTCAGTTCTGATAGTTTCGCGAACAGAACAGCCAATATCTCCAAACAATGCCACGAATGTGCTAAAGTGACTTCGAAGTATGTACTACAATTAGTTGCCAAATTTCGTGAAACTGGATCGGTGCAAAATAAGAAGCACGTAATTGAGTCAAGCGGTGGTTGACCCTACTCTAAGCCTGCGGAAATTGGCAGATGTAAGTGGTGTGAACCAAACGAGTATTTTCCGCATTCTGAAGGGGCATAAGTTTCATCCATATAAAATCGAATTAGTTCAAGAACTGAACGAAGATGATTTCGATCGAAGACTTCAATTCTGCGAGACCATAAGTGAGAGAGTCATGAACAATCCTCATTATTTTTTCACTTGTGTTTTTCGGACGAATGTACATTTTTTCTGAATGGAACCGTAAACAACCAAACTGACGTTATTGGGCAGATTCTAAGCTGCAAATATTCCATGAAATTCACACTCAGCAGCCTCAAAAACTAAATGTTTGGGTTGGTATTTATGGCGATCATCTCATTGGACCGTTTTTCATTTCTGGAAATCTTACCGGAGAGTTGTATTATCAACTATTGGAAGAATTTATCGACCCAGCAATAACGGAGATCATTGAGAATGACCCCCGCTATTCGGAGAACGAGGTTGTATTTCAGCAGGATGGAGCGTCCCCGCATTTTGCACAACAAGTTCGAGTAGGAGTGGGAAGGAGAGGCCCAACGGAATGGCCCTCACGATCTCCGGATCTCAGTCCATTAGACTTTTTCCTATGGGGCCACCTCAAAAGTATAATCTATAAAACTGAACCTGTTGATTTGAACAACCTGAGACAGCGCATCGTCAATGAGTGTAACCAAATAACACCTGAAATTTTACAGAATGTCCATGAACGTTTCACCCAAAATTTGTTTATGTGCATAGAGGTTGGTGGCCAACAATTCGAACATTTACGTTGAGTTTAAGTGACTTCAGTTCCGTTCATTTTATAGGGTAATAAAGTACAACTTCTACTCGTTAATTTTCTGCTTCCGTTTATTCCCCTCTTTATTTTTAGCCATTGTATTAGTTTTTTTTATCTATTACATTTGAAACCGGATGTCTCAAGCGAGTAACTGTCTTTCAAAAGGTGTTAATTCAGTGAAAAACCAACCCCTGTTTGATACTGGTCGAAGATAGATGGTATACCATGCATTGCATCTTCAGTCACTTTTCCGTTTTGCATCCTCCAACTCCTATGGAACTCAATGAGAATAAATTATTGGGAGCAGTCATGAAGGCACTCGAAATCCTTAACTTGAAAGGTATCACTGGATCGAAATATTACCCCTGCTCTAGAGGTTGAAATTCGAGATGAGGGTGATTTCGGAAGATGACAGCTTTTGATCTAAGATGAATCTATTCCAGTTTTTCGCACTAATACTCCAATAGTCTTGGGGCGATAGTCTTCTCTATTTTTCAGTGGCTCAATCTGTATCTTCTACAGTTTTCAATCAAAAATGAAATTTCTTTCACGGGAATGCAGACAAAGATAATACCTTTCTTTCGAGTTATCACTCGACCCATCTACCCTCTTCCAAATTTTCAAGGGTTATCACCCCTGCTTCAGGGGTTGAAATTCGAGATGAGGATGGTACTTTATGATGACTGCCATTGATCAGCATGTATCTGTTCCATTTTACCTCACTGAAACAAATAGTATTCCCTATCTTTCAGTTGCTCACGCTGTATCTTTTACAGTTTTCAATTAAAAATGGAAATTCGTTCACGGCAATGTAGATAAAAATAGGACCTTTCTTTTGAGTCACCACTCGATCCATCTTCCATATTCAAAATGTTCAAGGATTGCAACTCCCGCTTAGGGGGTTGATATTTCAGGCAAGTATTGTACCTCAAAAGATGTCCCCCTTGAAACAAAAATTGACATGTTTTTGCGTTTTGATCAGAAATGAATATCTTGGTAGATATAGCCTCCGTTTCTTTTTCGTTGAAGCACCCTGTATAACATCATCTAAAGCAAAGTAAAAAGAATCAGCACACTCATTATACATAGATTTAGTCTGACTAACAATTTTATCCACTGAAAAATTCCTCTATGGCCGAGTGGTGACCATCTTCCGGAACAAAAGGTGAAGAACATCGAAACGACATAATCCTCACTTGTTATATCCGACGGAAAATAGCAGACACCTAAAAAGAGTCTTCCATTATCTGTTAATGATATATTCACCCATAAAACTTCCAATAGTGTCTAATTTTCAAATGACCCAACATCGGCCTTAATACTTCTGTTAATACCAATGAATATTAGTATTATTTTCGCCATCGTCAACGTGCCACTTCTTAAACCATGAACTTTTCGCTGCCATATAGATGTAATGCTACGAAGTATGTGAAATAAGGAATTGGAGGACTTACCTGGAAGACCTTCGAAAATACTGTTTCATGTTAATTGTTAATAAATCTTTTTGTACCACACAAAGAAAGTCGTAAATCTCGTCGTACGTTGAAATAATAATTGAAGAAGTTACCCATTCAATATAATATTCTAGTTGTAAATAATAATGCCAGCAACATGTTCGGTAATATAATGCGGCTTTAAATACAGAACGCGGCATTATATCACTCGCAAAGTGCGTATAAGTGCTGTGTGTCCAAGACGGTGTACTTCTTCCGAAGAATGCAAGAATGTTCATATGAAAATTCAATACATGCCACGGCATCGACGATCACGTTATTATTCGTGCTCTAACATGCCTTGAATTATAATCGCCAACAATTGATGGAGATCAACTCTATCTTTTCAAATTGAGCGAACAATCATATACTGATGGACTTATGAAAATTTTCAATATGATTGTGATAGTGATTGTATTTCTGTCGGTATAGACAACTGTACATCAAATAGATGTAGGGAATTCAAGTACCTCGGTGTAATGTTGGATGAATGCCTCACATTTGGATCCCATGCTGGTTATATTAGAAAGAAAATATCTAAAAAGTTGTCTCTATTAGGTAGAATTGAACAATCTCTTAGTATTTTTGCGAGAAAATCTCTATACAATGCAATCATACAGCCTCATTTGGAGTACTGTGCCACTTTATTTTTTGATCTGCCCAATATCGAAATTAATAAAATTCAGATTTTACAGAATGAAGCCGTGAGGTTAATTTTGAAGTGTGATATACTCCCATCAATATGATGTTGAATGTTTTGAATATACTCAGTGTCAGACAGAGATTGTTTTTCCGAACTATGGATTTCATATTTATAATGAAGAATAACAAAACTACCGTCATTTTCGTTTCAGAGTCTGAAATATAGAAATGAAGTCCACTCGTACGAGACTAGAAATAAAAACGATTTTTATATAAATGGCTGCCAAATGGCGAGAACTGGAAACTCCCTCTTTTATAAGGGTTTAAATAAATATAATCGACTACCAGAAAGCATTGAAAATTGTGAGTGTCAAACTAAATTTCGGAGGTTACTTCTAATGTATATAAAGCGTACCTGATGTACAGTCAAGTGTTATTTTATTTTATTTTGTTTATCTTTCATTCTTTCAAATCGAAAATAAATTAGATATAGTAAATATTTGTTAACATAGTAAATCTTTATACTTTTTTATGTACACTCGGAGGCAAAATTAGCGGAACACTCGGAAATTTAACCAAATTCGAAGTCCGATATTTTTCCTAATTCTCAACCGATTTAGATGATTTTTGCGGCAAGTTATAGATCAACTCTTCTGCTTTGTAGAAATTATAAGAGAAAACAAAAAAAATTGAGAAAAATTTTATACGGGGGACAAACTAAAAGTGTTTTTTTTTGTCAAAAATTCGTAACACCCTGTGGAATTTCGTGGTCCGAGTTGAAACGTACAATATCATGGTCTGTCAAGACACATCTTCCTACAGAAACGCTCTTCTTGTTTTATGCATTTATCTCTATTTTTTCAAGAGATATCCAATTTGAAGCGAAAAGTCACAAATTTCAAGAATTTATTTTTAATCTTGCGTAGGTGCATAACATCGGAGGTTAGCCAAAAAATAAAATCAAAATTAGAGAAGCGGTAATCTAACGAAATGAAAATTTTTGTAATTCACTGGCCAATTTCACGCTCCGGGAGAACTCGAATTACACTGAAAAAATCGTTGATTTTGCACATTTATTTTTGAATTTTTTTGTGTGACACTATAATAATTATCATTCCTGTCCAAAATTGAGAGCAGGTGTGTATCCTGGCGATACACTCGTGAAATGAAATGAACATGTTGAGAAAAATTTTCATGATGACCCATAAAAAAAACATTTGATTTTAGTAGCGAGTATGACCCCCCCGAGCTCTTATTACAGCGCGCATACGATTTCGCATACTCCCAATGATGTTGTCTATCATCTGTTGAGGTATGTTGTCCCACTCTTCCACCAAAACCAATGTCAGCTCTTCAACGTTGCCTGGATTCCGTTGTCGAACCCTTCTTCCAAGAATGTCCCAAACGTGTTCGATCGGGTTTAAATCCGGTGACCGCGGCGGCCAGTCTATTCGTGTGATCCCAACTTCATTGAGATATTCTATCACTATGCGCGCATGAGGGCGCGCGTTATCGTGCATAAAAAGGAAATTTTCCCTTATGTAAGAAGCAAAAGGCACAACATGAGGCTCCAAGATTTCTGTTGTATACCGATGGGCATTAAGTGATCCATTGCCAATAATCTCCAATTCTGTTCGTACTCCCAAGCATATGCCACCCCATATCATAACTGACCCTCCACCGTATTGCTTAGTTCCTGCGAAGTTCGCTTGATTGTACCGTTCCCCTCGATGCCTCCATATTCTATCTCTACCATCGACGAAATTCACACAATATCGGCTCTCATCACTAAATAAAACTCGTCTCCACTGATTGATTGTCCATGCTACATGCTCCCTAGCAAATGCCAATCTTGCTACCCGATGGGCTCTATCGAGTCTTGGTGCTCTTGCTTGCGCGTATGATCTCAGATCAACTTCATTTAATCGTCTTCTGACTGTCCTCACACTGACGTTAATGTTATCCACTGCTTGTAAAAGGTTACGTGCCTGAACAGCAGTAAGACGAGGATTTCTTATGGTTTGATTGACGATGAAACGGTCATGTATAGCGCGGGTTGCCCGATTTCTTCCTTGTCCTCGCCTCCTCACGTACAATCCAGTTTCCCTGTAACGTCGGTAGATTCGATGGATAACCGACGTCGAGACACCCAACATGGTACCGACTGAGCGGTAGGTGCACCCTTCCTCGATCAATGTAACTGCCCTTGCTACTGAGGTTGGTGGTAAATCTCTCATTCTGAATGAAAAATACCGTTTCGAATCGTAAACAGTAAAAGAATCACAAAACACCGCAACCGATCGAATTTGTATCAAATCACAGAATGGAAAACTCTCATTCTTTAAACAAGTGCAAATGTGGTCATATACAAAAAAACGTGTGTTGTATTTCATATTTGATAAAAAAAGGTGTGCACATGTGTAAATGAAAAGTTTTGTCAATGGTCCCAGAATTCGATTGTGTATTTTAATACCTACCGACTGTTATCTCCTATGAATTCCTAATTTTCACCAAATTAACCAAATTGTCATCAATAACTAATGCAATTCGAACATAAAAATCGCAAACGACAATTTCGACACGCCTGAGTGATAATAAGAAAATTCCAAATTGATAGACGAATTTTAATGACAATTTCTTGATTCAATGGAATTTCTCCAAAATGGTGATTTTCCACTTGAAATTAAATATATTTTGCAAAAATAGAGATAAACGCATGAAACAAGAAGGGCGTTACTGTAGGAAGATGTGTCTTGACAGACCTTGATATTGTACGTTTCAACTCGGACCACGAAATTCCACAGGGTGTTACGAATTTCTGACAAAAAAAACACTTTTAGTTTTGCCCCCGTATAAAATTTTTTTTCAAATTTTTTTTGTTTCCTCTTATAATTTCTACAAAGCAGAAGAGTTAATCTATAACTTGCCGAACAAATCATCTAAATCGGTTGAGAATTAGGAAAAATATCGAACTTAGAATTTGGTTAAATTTTCGAATGTTCCGCTAATTTTGCCTCCGAGTGTATATTATTAGCAATGCTAAATGAATGATATTATTATTATTATTAAATTGGGCGCTGTAAACAAACTGAATGATAGATCGCGTTCAAACTCCGCGTTTCGATCGATGACGATGTAGAAAAATTCACAGAATGTTCAATAACAGCCGCCGATACACATATCGGGAGAAGAAATGAAAATATGAGGAAGAATTCACTTCCACGGTCGAATGATGAATGTACAGCTGCTATTAAAAAGAGGAAATAAACATTGAAAACCTTCCGGAAGCAAAAGAGCCTTGAAAATCTGATTGAGATGCAAAGACAGAAAACAAAAATAATTCTTAAAACAGCAAAAGAAGAATCATTGCAAACTTATGTATCAACAATATCAACTTCAACTCAACCAGCTGAAGTATGGAACAAAATTAAAAGATTACAAGGTAATCAAGCCACATTTCAGATCTCCGGATTGAAAGATGGTGATGGCAATCTCTTAACGTCACCAAAGGATATAGCAAATCATATATCAGAGACTCTAGAAAAACAGTTCATTGACGAAAATTTTAATGTTGAATTTCAAAAATATAAAAATCGCGTAGAGAGTACACCTTTGGTGATCGACTACGATAGCAACCATCCCATAAATCAACCTTTTTCACTCAAATAATTAATAGCTTCTATTCATTAATTTAGAAATAGTATAGCTGGTCCAGATGATATCCCTATCATTTTCTTCAAATATCTACCAATGAATTTGCTCCAATTCCTTTTTCAAATATTCAATAGAGTTTATACTGATAATGTGTTTCCGAAAAAATGGCAAGAGTCAATAATACTACCATTCTATAAAACTGGTAAACCTAAAACTGACCCCAAATCGTACAGACCAGTCGCTCTTACTTGTACAGATTGTAAAATTTCAGAAAAAATGATCAACAAAAGGCTTATGTGGTTCGCATGGACTAATCAATGGAAACCAAACGGGATTCAGACAAGGTCATAATACAAGTGATAATTTGATAATATTACAAACAGAAATACTAGACGCGTTCGCTAATAAAGAGATACTAGTTGCAACATTTTTTGATATAGCCTGGAGAAGATATATCTTATCTAAGTTAATGAACATGGGATTAGATGGAAATATTAAATCATTCATCAAAAATTTTATGGCGAAGAGAAATTTCAGAATAAAAGTTAAAGCCGTACTCGCAACATCACGCACACAAGCTAATGGAGTTCTACAGGGCTCAGTATTGAGCCCAACGTTATTTACTATAGCCATCAATGATCTAGACGCGCCAAATCTAGTGAATAAGCCGATAAAGACTGTTAAATTTGCAGATGATATATGTTATATGTGTAGAGGAAAAATTGTGGAAACCGGTGGAAAACAAATGCAAAATGCACTTGATCAGTTGGAGTCATGGTCGAAAGAAACATTTTTTGCTTTCTCGACAACTAAGTCAAAAATAATGGTTTTTTGAAGAAGGCGGAATCCTGAGCCACCACCTCAAATTAAAATGTATGGTAGAAGCTTGGATCAAATAGACCAACACAGATTCTTAGGTTAGACTTTTGGCAGAAAATTAACATGGAGTCCACACATCTCACAGTTGAAAACTGATTGTACGAAAAGGATGATTATACTCAAAACATTGTCTCATCATGTGTGGGGCGCAAACGAAGATACTCTTCTCAAAATATATAGGTCAATAGTCATATCGAAATTGGATTATGGTTCAATACAAAATACATCCCTCAGAATATGCCTTGGGGCATTTCCAACAAGTCCTGCTCAGAATTTGTACAGAGAAGCGAACGAAGCACCACTCAACCTCAGACGAGAAAACCTCTTATATCGATATGCAGCCAATATATCAGCTAGGAAAGATCACATTGCTTACAAAGCAATGTTCCAAAAACCATACAATAATCATTACAAAAAGAAGATACGCATTCCTAAACCAGCTGCACAAAAATTGAAATCAGATTATCATATAGATTTTCAAAGGACGACAGAGTTTTTGCATCCGGATGTACCACCATGGACTTTGAAGAATCCCAGCATTGATACAAGTCTGACAGCCAACAAAAAAGCAAGCACCACACCAGCTAATCTCAATCAAGCAGTGCAACAAAAAATCAAGGGTAAACACTATGATTTAGTGCTATATACGGATGGTTCAGAGCAGAATAACCAGGTTGGATGTGCAGTCACATCACAAAACTCGGAATTGAAATATAATTTGCAGCATATTTACAGCTGAACTTATAGCAATCCTCAAAGCATTTTTATACATAAAAACTTTGAACTTCAGTCAAGAAAATATTCTGATTTGTTCAGATTCACTCTCAGCTCTTCTATCCATCAAAAAATAAAAACACCATATTGCGCCAAATTCTTAATATAGCTCACGAATTAATATCTCGAGGACTGAAAATAAGTATGATAAGGATTCCATGTCATATTGGGGTTAAAGGCAATGAAGAGGCAGATAGAAATGCAAAGAGAGCAACTGAATTAGATAACGAAACAGAGTTCATTCAAACTGATTATGACCTCAGATCATATTTCAAAGAAAATTTATTGAATGATTGGCAACTTCAATGGTCATTACAGACAGGAAAATTAAGAGAGCTGGAAGATACTGTTAAACCAAAGCCACTAACATCGTTAAACCGAAAAGAACAGAGTATCTTGCGGAGACTAAGGATTGGACATACCAAATTCAGCCACAAACACCTTTTGGGGAACAGCGAACCATCGATATGTGATACTTGTAATGTTCAGCTCACTGTGAAAAATTTACTCCTACAATGTGACAAATTTGAAGAAGATAGAAGAGCGTTACAGGTGGATAAAAACCTGAAGGACATTTTCAGCACAAAATAGCTACACTGTTCGAGTACCTTAATAGAATTAACTTTGTGGATTTTATTTAGAATGTAACTTACATGTGATATATTAGAAACAAGTAATGTGTTTTTTGGAATTTTACTTAATAATTGTGATTCGTAACGCGTTTCACTACACTGTAGCTTCTTCAGGCGAATGAATGTACAGAAAATAAGAATGAGAATATAAATATAAATGTTCTTAAGTAATTAAAAGCTTATTGGGTTGATTCTTCTTAAGTGGTTATTTATGACAGGTATATCCAATAAAATTAAGGAATAGATTGCTCCCCGAAGAGATTCAATAGAGGTGAAGGGCTTAAATCGACTTGTTCATTGATGAGTGTTTGTATTTGTTGATTTCTAAAATTTCCCAAAGATCTACCTTCCAATATTTATTATCTGTATGCAAAATTTCAAATTGTGGGTCGAAAAAGTGATTATTTATAGGGGATGATTCGCGTAATTTGAATCTGATTTTTTATTTGAAAAACTGCGTTTATGTTCCGATATTCTAATATTAAAATTTCTATGTGTTCTGCCAATGTAAAAGTTATCACAGTCATTGCAATTCAATCTATAAACACCTGATTTATTGTCCAGTACAACATATATTTGAAGGTAATCCATACGGAATTATTGTTTAGATTGCACCCTATTGAGTTTGATAATTTAGACTCCAGGTACGATGTCAAAATTTTAATTCATAAAAAGTTTCAGCAACAAAAGAAAAAGTTGAATGCACTTAAATTCAAAACTTCTCCACCCAAACCTTCAGACCATAAATTTTTTGACAGATTCACTAATTTAACTGATACTGATTTTACACAACCACAAAAAGATCTATTAGAAAAAGGATTCAAACATAATTCACATCCAAAACATACTAAAACTAATTTTGAACAGTTAGGCATAGACTCCGAAATTATTCTCAAAAACTCCAAAAATAATATTTTAGCCAAACATCAAACAGCAAAAATCATGAAAGAAGACTTTTCGAAATTATCACCTCATTGCAATTACGAATATAAAATAATAAAAACAATTCGTGAAAATAGTACCACGAACGATTTAGTATTCACTAGATAAAGATAACACCGTCATCGCGATTAGTAAAACCGATTATATTTCAAAAACTGAAGAATTCTTAACAGCTGGAAACTATATAACATCAACTAAGGATCCTACCGCAAAATTTCAGAAAGAGATTAAAAACATAATTTCGACAACAAAATCATTAATTACAGACCACGAAAAATATAAATTCATTAACTCCAATCCACAATCCCCCGAATTATATTCGTTGATAAAACTTCATAAACCTAATTACCCTATTAGACCTGTTGTTTCTTATGTAACGGCACCTTCTTTCAAACTTTCAAAGTTCCTTAACGACTTGCTAATAAAACATTGCAATTTTAAATATAAATTTTCGGTCAAAAGTTCATATGAACTGATTGCCAATATCAAAGATACCATTATACCACCTAATTTCAAACTCACTTCTTTCAATGTTTAGAATCTATTTCCCAACATTCTTCCTAAAGATACGTACTACTTAGTTGAAGAATTATTAGAAAAGAATCATGTCAATACGATCATCAAATCAGATATTCTATCATTATTACAAATTTGTTTAGATCAAAATTATTTCCATTTCAATAACAAATATTAAACTATTGAAGACGGCTTGATTATGGGCAATCCGTTAAGTCCTTTGTTAGCAGAAATATTCATGAATATTTTAGAGATTAATTAATAATCATCCACTCAGTAAATATTGTTTATACTGGTATCGCTATGTAGACGATATAATTATTTGCTTCACAGGAACAGATAGACAGTTAAAATTTTCGAAAATCATATAAATTCATTACATCCAGAAATTGGATTCACAACCGAAATAGAAAGTTATAATTCAATAAATTTCTCAGACGTAACAATTTCGAATGAAAATGGAAAACATGTTTTCGCAATTTACCATAAGCCGTCACATACAGATATTATAATACATAACTCGTCGTGTCATCCGTTTCAACATAAAATGTCAACATTCAACAGTTTTATTCATAGATTGATGAACATCCCGTTATCACCAGAAAATTTCAACAAAGAATTAAATTTGATTAAACAAATTGTCAAAAATAATGGTTACAATCCCAAACTAATAAATAATATTTTAAATAAAAACAAAGTAGAATCGCATTGAATGAAGTTTACCCTGTCGATAAATTGAAACAAAAATTCAACACCTTAACCTACGTTGGCATTACAAGTGAGAAAATGAAATCATTCTTGAGTAGCAATAATTTCAACATAGCTTTCCAAACTAATAATAATTAAGGCAAATATATAAAAATAATAAAACCAAATCAGGTAAAAACAATAAATCAGGTGTTTATAGATTAAATTGCAATGATTGTGATAATTTCTACAATGGTAGAACATATAGAAATTTTAATATTAGAACATAAACGCAGTTTTTCAAATAAAAATCAGATTCAAATTACGCGAAACATCTCCTAGAAAATAATCACTCTTTAGACCCACAGTTTGAAATTTTGTATACAGATAATAAATATTGTAAGGTAGATCTTTGGGAAACTTTAGAAACCAACAAATACAAACACTCAATGAACAAGTCGTTTTAAGCCCTTCACCTCTATTGAATCTCTTCGGGGAGCAATCTATTCCATAATTTCATTGGATATACCTGTCATAAATCACCACTTAAGAAGAATCAACCCAATAAGCTTTTAATTACTTAAGAACATTTATATTTATATTCTCATTCTTATTTTCTGTACATTCATTCGTCTGAAGAAGCTACGGTGTAGTGAAACGCGTTATGAATCACAATTATTAAGTAAAATTACAAAAAACACATTACTTGTTTTTATTATTGATAATGGAATTTTATCAAGTAAAAGTCTCCCAAATTCATACATGTGATATACCTTAAATTGAAATGTTATATTTATGTCAGGGTGTAAATGACCTAGAAGTCGAAAGACCCTTAATTAAACAATAAAAAAACTCCGCGTCAGTATAGAAAACAGTTGTGCCAACTTAGCTATAGCAAAACTTTCAGCAATCGTTTTAAACAGATTTTTTTAATAATCAATTCCCGGTACTTCTGACAATGTATCTCAAAATGGAATATGACATTTTCATATTTTAAAATATTCATAATTCTCGAAGAATAATGTTGATTTCAATCAATTGTTTATCGAATATAACAAAATCCACCACTGAAACTGAAATTATCGCTGATCTCTCCCGTCCTACTCGAAACGAAGCTGGACATTTTTCCGCTACCAAAGAAGCTCCTTACGATCTAAAGTGGCTACTAACTAACCAGCAGCCACGCCACGGGCCACTACAGGAATACAATGAATTAAATTTCCTAGAAACTCATACCGGGTGTAATTATTTATGTTAGCCGAGTGAGTACAGTTAAAATATTGGACGTGATTTTATCTCAAGACCTGTGGAGTCGTTTCTTTGGAGTCTAAGCAATAGAGATTTGATGGGTGAGAATCGATGTTCACGTCGGAATGCATTAAAAAACGTGGATTTGTATTACACCCAAAGAGAGAAATTGAGAGATTATATAAAATTCGAAGGAATTCACATAAATTTATTTTAAATAACGGAAAACTATACATAGTTTTATATCCCAGGTGTCAAAGATTAAAAAGTGACCATAAGTGAAATTTCTTGTAACATTCTCTCTCTTCATCACGAATTGGTTTATCTTAACGTCTTTTATAGAACTGAAGGATAATTAAAGAATCTTACATATTCGGTTTTTTTAATGAACTTTCTGTACACCGAACAACCTAAGTTACATGGTCTATTTGAAGTACATTTTGTCGAAAATACCGGGAATTTACAATGAAACACAAAATTTCATTTTTCATCAAAATTTATTGTACAGCCCATCAGCGGAGACAGTCACATCTGTCGTATCTTCCATGTTGTTTGCTAAACTTGTCAATTGCTTTTCCTCTGTAGCAGCAGAGGAGAACAGTTTCTCAGTAACTATGGTAATACATTCATGTATTTTATTAATACAGTGTGTTCCAACGAAAATTTGACCCCCCCTATAACTCCGAAATGAGTAACATTAGCGAAAAACACCAAGACACGTCGATTTTTGTTTCGAGGGGGAGCATTTTTCGAAATAATTCGAAACTTCTCAGATCAACCCCTACCCCCAGCAACCCTAACTTTGAAATTCATCATAGGGAATAAGGGTCGAGTGGCACCTTACTGAAAAGGTCTGTCAATTCTCCACCTTGATTTGTCATTTTAGAATTTTAAATTAACATACAGGGTGTCCCAACCAAGGGTGAAGTTGAATTCTGGAAATCCCAAATACTAAATGAAATAGATTTATTTTGGCATAATGCAAGCGCAGGTTTATGCTCGGTCTAGAAAAACGACCTACACTTGTGAATTTGGAGTTGGTGCAATCAACCCCCTATTTCCAGCATCCCCAACTCAAAAATCATTCGATCGATAATAGGTCAAGTGGCACCTCGTTGGAAAGGTACTGCAATTTTCTCTTCGAATTTGGTATTTTCGAAATTCAGAATCATCATACAGGGTGTCCCGAAGCAGGAACATTGAAAATCCAAATAACTTTTTGAAACTCGTTCATTTCGGTATACGAGAACATGTTTGATCCGAGAATAGGACTTTCTTGTGTGGTTATAGAATTTTTGCAATCAACCCCTTCCATTCAGCATCCCCAACTTGAAAATCATACAAATAATTCAAGTGGCATATCTTCAGAAAGGTTTTTTGAATTCCAGAATGATTAAAGCATTTCATTCAGTTCGGCTC
This sequence comes from Cryptolaemus montrouzieri, assembly GCA_013387265.2. Classification (NCBI taxonomy): domain Eukaryota; kingdom Metazoa; phylum Arthropoda; class Insecta; order Coleoptera; family Coccinellidae; genus Cryptolaemus; species Cryptolaemus montrouzieri. The sequence continues at coordinate 7,998,981 of JABFTP020000124.1, forward strand.
TCCATACAGGATGTCGCTTTCGAAAAATTCAATATCGTCATTTGAAATTATCAACTAAAATTAATTCGAAACTGTTAAAAGTATTGGGGTACGATGTGTTGAGCATCAATTACGAAGAAATAAAGCTGATTTCTGCATTGAAAATGTTCACATTTTTTTCATTTCATCTGTTATTTCTCATTTTTGCAATGAAATATTATTATTATTCAGATCAGTTCCTCATTATTGTTGTTGTTCGTCAGTTGAAATTAATCTGAAAATGGTTTATTCCACTGAGGAAAGGGTCGAAATTGTATCGACGTATTTTCGAAATAACAGTTGTGCCAAAGAAACGACAAGGATATTCGATAGGAACCATCCTGAAAGAGAAAGGGAGTCAGTCACCAGTACGTTAAATATTTGGTTGACAAATTCCTAGCTACGGGTTCGGTGGCAAACAAAAACATGAAGTGGCATGTCCTGTCAGAAATGAGGCAACGGAAGTGGCAGTAGTGGGTCATCTACAAATGGAGAATACTACTTCGATCAGAAAACTATCTCGTCTGACTGGTGTATCAGCTACAACTGTCCATAGAATCGTGAAACATCACAAATTTCACCCTACAAGGTAAAATTAGTGCATGAAATAAACGAAGATGATCCAGATCGTCGTTTACAATTTTGTGAAAATCTAAGTGAAAACCTAAACGCTAATCCAAATTTTTGAATAACATCTGTTTTTCTGATGAAAGCACCTTTATGCTCAGTGGTGAAGTGAATAGACATAATTGTCGATATTGGGACACACAGAATCCTCATTGGTTTAGAGAGGCCCACACGCAAAGGCCTCAGAAGTTGAACGTTTGGGCAGGAATTTTTGGCAATCATCTAGTTGGGCCTTTCTTTATTGAGGGTAATCTGAATGGAAATGGCTACCTACAGTTGTTAGAGGAACACATACATCCTAGATTGACAGAAATTTTACAGAACGATCCAACTCTTTCTGAGGACGAAATGCGTTTTCAACAAGACGGTGCTCCTCCGCATTATGATGCTCGGGTGCGCCAATATTTAGACGAAAATTTCCCAGGAAGGTGGATTGGTAGAAGAGGACCTGTTGAGTGGCCAGCCAGGTCACCAGATTTAAATCCCTAGATTTTTTTTGTGGGGCCATCTAAAATCTAAAGTTTATGCCACAAGACCAGAAAACCTGGAGGAGCTGCGGATGAGGATTATCACAGAATGCCGACTTTTGACTCCTGAAGTTTTCGCTAATGTGAGAAGAGAGTTCGAAAATCGTCTGTATAACTGTATGGAGGTGGGCGGAGGTCATTTTGAACAATTGTTGTAATAATCAAGTTAGTTTTTGTTTTCAATTGAATACAAGTTCAATAAATCTCGTTTTCCTGTTTAGATGAGCATCCAATCAGTTTCTCCATCATCCCTCATCCTGATCCTCACGCCAGAAAACCTCGATTGCCAAACTGAAACCAATGCCTCAGTGATTCAGAAAATAGAAAAATCTTTCTGGAACTTTGCCACTCAACCTGTAATCACTTGTATGATTTTTGAGTTGGGGATGCTGAATGGAAGAGATTGATTGCAAAAATTCCATATTCACGCAAGAGAGTCTTATTCTCGAATCAAACATAAACATGTTCTCGTATTATACCGAAATGAACCAGTTTCAAAAAGTTATTTGGGTTTTCAGTGTTCCTGCTCCGGGACACCCTGTATGCTGATTCTGAATTTCGAAAATACCAAATTCGAAGAGAAAATTGAAATACCTTTCCAACGAGGTGCCACTTGACCTATTTTCGATCGAATGATTTTTGAGTTGGGGATGCTGGAAATAGGGGTTGATTGCACCAACTCCAAATTCACAAGTGTAGGTCGTTTTTCTAGACCGAGCATAAACCTGCGCTGTATTATGCCAAAATAAATCGATTTCATTTAGTATTTGGGATTTGCAGGAATTCAACTTTACCCTCGGTTGGGTATGTTAATTTAAAATTCTAAAAATGACAAATCAGAATGGAGAATTGACAGACTTTTACAGTAAGGTGCCACTAGACCCTTATTCCCTATGATGAATTTCGAAATTAGGGTTGCTGGGGGTAGGGGGTTGATCTGACAAGTTTCGAATTATTTCGAAAAATGCTCCCCCTCGAAACAAAAATCGACGTGTCTTGGTGTTTTTCGCTAATGTTACTCATTTCGGAGTTATAGGGGGGGTCAAATTTTCGTTGGAACACACTGTATAAAAGTCGTATGTTGATTGATTCAAAAAGGAGCTGCTTAGTTCCATCAAACCGCAAAATTTCTTGCATCCAGCAAGACCCAAACCCAATACTCGCATAACAAAAATGAACCGCCAATTTAGTTAATACATTCTGCCAATTTGTTGACATGATAAAATATATTTTGGTATACGTCGTTCACATTCTACCACAAGTTTAAATCCCAGACCGAATTTGGAGCATTGTTTAAAATTTACTTTTCCATTACAAAATTTTTCTTCGCCTCCACTTTCAATAATGTTTGAACACCGTACAAAACACGAAAGTGTAGAAAAAACCAGAGCAAATCAATGATCGAATATTGTAGCGTGGCTTCCTCTGGCACGTGCTGTTTGTCATCGCCTTTTAATTTTTTTGCCGACGTACTCGTGAAAGAATTATCATCTACCTCAGGATTTTTTGGATTAAACGATTGTTTCCTCTTCTTACGTCTATCTTTTCTACGAACACCTTCTGTTATCTGGGTTCTAGACACTTTAAACGGCATTTTTTATCGAATAAAATTCACAACAAACACTTATAAACTCAAAATGAACTTCGTAGTTTAACGAGAAATCACCAAATGAAATATTTTCCAGTAGTTCACCTTATTATAAAGAAAAAAAGGGACAATAATTACGGCTAACAATAGATGAGCTGCAGCTGCGCTATACCTATTGCGCCCTCAGCCTATACCTGACCTCAAGCGTCCACCTTTTCAAGGCTGTATCTCCGAAACTATTAGTCGGATCAACTTGAAAATTTAGGGCAATATTCTAGAATTTAATAAGACAAAAAAAAATTTTCGATTTTTTGAAACCGTGAAACCCATGTAACCCCTTAAGTAGGGGCTTTCCGAAATGATACATTTACGCAAAGGAATAATCCAATCATCAAAACATTCTTCAAAAGCTTTTTTCAATCTGCTAGCGGCAAAAGGCGGCTATATCAAAGAAACGAGCGGTACTTGTCAAAGAATATCCGCGTTTTTTATTCTAGCCGATTTTCTAGAGATTTTGGTCAGGGCGTTGGACGGGAACATTCGAGACTTTCGTTCACGCCGATATAAATGTTGCGCCTTCAGGAATTGGAGTCATTCTGAATTGTAACTTGAAGGCAATACTACGTCCATACAAAACTTATTATTAAATAGTACAAAAGGAGTGCAGAAAAGAAATCTAAAACGTATCATTTTAATAACGATTCGGAGGAAGAGTTTTTCTTTTGTATGGTGAAGGATAAGTGCATTTGTCTTATTTGTCGTGCATCAGTTGCAATACCTAAGCATGGTAACTTAGAGAGGCATCATAAAACGGTTCATAAAAACTATGAAAATGATTTTCCGCCACAGAGTGAATTAAGAAAACGAAAAGTATGTGATTTGAAATCTTATCTGAAAAAAGAACAAACCATGTTCATAAAACCAGCCAAACAATCAAAAGCTGCTACGATCGCGTCATTTAAAATATTTCATATATTGGCGAAACACAAGAAACCATTCGAATATGGTTCGGTTGCGAAGGAAACATTTATTAAAGCGGGTGAGACTTTATTTGTAGATTTAATAAATAAAACAGCAATCATATTCGCTAATAGAGAACTTTAGTTATCTCGTCCGACTGTCACAAGGCGTATTGAAGACATTAGTCAGGACATAGCAGATAAACTAAAACATGATATTATGAAATGTACATACTTTTCTTTACAGTTCGACGAATCCACCGATATGACAAACACTGCCCAGCTGTGTATTTTTATTCGGATGGTATTCAATGACATGTTGGCTAAGGAAGAATTTTTGACAATCATTCCTCTGAAGGGGAAGACCCGTGGCGAAGATATATATGTTGTTTTCTTCAATGTTTCAAAAAACTACAAGCTACCAATATATAAATTAGTGTGCATTACAACCGATGGAGTACCAGCAATTACTAGAAACAAAAACCTTCTTGTGGCATTGTGTCGAGCTAATGAAGATTTCCTTTCATTTTTTTCATTCCATTGTATTATACATCAACAAGTTTCGTGTTCAAAAGTTTTAAACGCGGAGGAAATTATGGGCTTTGCAACAAAAAAAATTGTGAATTCCATCCTTGCACGTAGCTTGCAACGGCGGCTCTTTAAGTTGCAGTTGGAAGATAAGGAGTTAGCTGAACACACTGATTTAGTTCAACCGGAAGAAATAAAGATAGACAACCAGAAAGTGGAATGGAAAAACGAAGCAAAATACCTAGGAGTATAATTAGACAAAAACTTGAAATTCCACAGCCAAATGGAAGAAACGCAAAGAAAGCGAGGCAGCTGCAAGGATATTTACATCCCCTCCCAAACAGGAACAGCAAACTGTCATTAGAAAACAAAATTGAAATAATAAAAACAATTATAGTACCAAATACTACGCTGGAGAAATATGGTTCACGACAACAAAATCCTATAGGAAAATAAAACTACAGGAGACAATAAATAAGATAGTCAGGACGGCAATTGGGTTCCCCTGGTACATATCAAACGAACAAATGAGAAGATAAGTCAGACTCTAGAAGAAACAATAATCAAGAAGAGAGAAAACTTATTAGAAAAAATAGAGAATCACGAAAACGAACAAACAAGAAAGATTGTTCAAACAAAGATAAGAAAAACAGACAAGAACATTTCACTGCTACAGTGGAAAAGAGGACAGGAGGACGAAGAAAAACAAAACAAAAAAAGAAGGACAACAGAGTTATCTTCACTCGATCCGAAACCTCAAAGAGAGACTGATGACCCAAGACCAGAAGTAGGTAGGAGTAAAACTTCTGAAACTGAGAGACAGTAGAAAAAAGGCAAAAGAAAGATGAATAGGCGAAAGGAAAGATTTTTCCGGGCCTCGTAAAAATTAAAGAGACCACAGACTGATTTAGTTCTTCACACGGATGTCAGGTGGTTGAGTCACCGAAAATTCCTAGGAAGGTTTCAAGAATTATTGCCCGAAATAACAGATTTTCTAGACGAAAGAGGTGATGACACTCAGATGTTGAAAAACGAAAAATAGCTGACTGATTTAGCATTTTTGACTGACATCACAATGCTTTTGAATACCATTAACTTGGAGCTTCAAGGTAAAGGAAAAACTATTATTGAGATGATTAGTGCAGTAAACGCATTGAAAAGGAAGGATCTGAAACATTTTTCGTCTTTGAAAGCAAGGATTCCTTAGTTGAATTATGATACCTATGAGGCTGAATTATCAAATATTTTGGGACAATTCGAAATGCGTTTTTATGACTGCAGTAAATTTGCAAATATAGCATCATTTATAAGTTATCCTTTTTCATGTAAAAACATTGAGGAATTAGCTATTGAAATAGCAAGTCAGTTTAATATGAACTCATGTTCTGTTGAAAATGAGTTGGTGCAGATTATATCAGATATACATCTCCAAGCTACAGCATCTGATACAAACTTATGGTGTTTTATATCTGAAGATAAATATCCGAATCTAAGGCAAATCGCCCTTCAACTGGCAATGTTTGGGTCTACTTACTTGTGCGAGTCTGCATTTTCTGAAATGAAGATAATTGAGTCAAAATATCGCAATCGCAAACTGACGATCATGTGATCGTGCTTGCGATTAGCACTCAGTGGTTACGTACCCTCTTATATCACTCCTTAGTTGAGTTCAACACCATATGTAACTCTTTTGTTTTGTAACAACCAATAAACTCGCAATTTTGAATAACTATGAGTTTCTTCATTGATATTATAGAGAAGAACCTAACTAAACTTAACCCAAACCTTGACTAAAATAATGTATATTGTGCGAAAAACTAATATCTATATATGCTACATTACACCCTACCTAAGTAGGTAGGTAGGTAGGGTGTATCGTGTATGTACGACAACCCTGCATCACACATACTTGCAGCCTCTCAGAGTCGATCGTAAGTAGTCTAAAAATATTAAGGTAGATCGCCAGCAGTTCAAGTTGGAGCACCCCTACACTAGACGAATATTTAAAATCATATTAGATAATATAGAATGTTATTCTGATATTGAAGTTATGGAATACTGGTAAAAACTCGACATAGCAAAATGTATCTTGAAAATAAAAGAATCAATAGAAGAACTGAACCCATACTCATTGAAATTGGAAAACACCGTAACCTGTTCTGACTGCTGAAAATAATGAAGAATCGGTGCCAATTCAAATTTTAACTGCAAACATTGGCGAAATTGCGAATGAGATAGGACGCGATGGGTTCGAACGGATATAATCAAGTGACATTCAGAACTGAAACCGAATTGAAGGAAATATTAAATTAACAACTTATTGAAGACGAAACTTCTACAAGCATTGCAAACGTGGCGTTTAATTTGAAAAATTTCATTTCAATTTGGGAGGCTTTTACTTGGTAAAATTCCATTATCAATAATAAAAAACAAGTACTGTGTTTTAAGGAATTTTACTCAATAATTGCACTTCCTAACGCGTCTCACTACACTGTAGCTTCTTCAGACGAATGAATATACAGAAAAATATAAATGAGAATATAACTATAAATGTTCTTGAGTAATTAAAAGCTTATTGGGTTGCTTCTTCTTAAGTGATTATTTATGACAGGTATATACAATAAAATTAAGGAACAGATTGCTCCCTGAAGAGATTCAATAGAGGTGAAGGGCTTAAATCGACTTGTTCATTGATGAGTCTACCTGCGTGTTTGTATTTATTGATTTCTAAAGTTTCCCAAAGATCTACCTTCCAATATTTATTATCTGTATGCAAAATTTCAAACTGTGGGTCGAAAGAATGATTATTTTCTAAGAGATGATTCGCGTAATTTGAATCTGATTTTTTATTTGAAAAACTACGTTTATGTTCCGATATTCTAATATTGAAATTTCTATGTGTTCTACCAATGTAGAAATTATCACAGTCATTGCAATTCGATCTATAAACACCTGATTTATTGTTTTTACCTGGTTTGGTTTTATTATTTTTATATATTTGCCTAAATTATTATCAATTTGGAAAGCTATGTTGAAATTTTTGCTACTTAAGAATGATTTCAGTTTCTCACTTGTAATGCCAACGTAGGTTAAGGTGTTGAATTTTTGTTTTAATTTATCGACAGGGTAAACTTCATTCAATGCGATTCTACTTTGTTTTTATTTAAAATATTATTTATTAGTTTGGGATTGTAACCATTATTTTTGGCTATTTATCTAATCAAATTTAATTCCTTGTTGAAATTTTCTGGTGATAATGGGATGTTAATCAATCTATGAAAAAACTATTGAATGCTGACATTTTATGTTGATATGGATGACACGACGAGTTATGTATTATAATATCTGTATGTGACGGCTTATGGTAAATTGCGAAAACATGTTTTCCATTTTCATTCGAAATTGTTACGTCTAAGAAATTTATCGAATTATTTCTTTCTATTTCGGTTGTGAATCCAATTTTGGATGTAATGAATTTATATGATTTTCGAAAATTTTCAACTGTCTATCTGTTCCTATGAAGCAAATAATGATATCGTTTACATAGCAATACCAGTATAAACAATATTTACTGAGTGGATGATTATGAATTAATTTCTCTATGTTATTCATGAATATTTCTGCTAACAAAGGACTTAACGGATTGCCCATAATCAAGCCGTCTTCAATAGTATAATATTTGTTATTGAAATGGAAATAATTTTGATCTAAACAAATTTGTAATAATGAAAGAATATCTGATTTAATGATAGTATTGACATGATTCTTTTCTAATAATTCTTCAACTAAGTAATACGTATCTTTCGGAGAAATGTTGGGAAATAGATTCTTAACATCGAAAGAAATGAGTTTGGAATTAGGTGGTATAATGGTATCTTTGATATTGGCAATAAGTTCGTATGAATTTTTGACCGAAAATTTAGATTTAAAATTGCAATGTTTTATTAGCAAGTCGTTGAGGAATTTTGAAAGTTTGAACGAAGGTGCCGTTACATAAGAAACAACAGGTCTAATAGGGTAATTAGGTTTATGAAGTTTTATCAACGAATATAATTCGGGGGATTGTGGATTGGAGTTAATGAATTTATATTTTTCGTGGTCTGTAATTAATGATTTTGCTGTCGGAATTATGTTTTTAACCACTTTCTGAAATTTTGCGGTAGGATCCTTAGTTGATGTTATATAGTTTCCGGCTGTTAAGAATTCTTCAGTTTTAGAAATATAATCGGTTTTACTAATCGCGATGACGGTGTTACCTTTATCTGCTTTAGTGAATACTAAATCGTTCTTGGTACTATTTTCACGAATTGTTTTTATTATCTTATAATCGGAATTGCAATGAAGTGATAATTTCGAAAAGTCTTCTTTGATGATTTTTGCTGTTTGATGTTTGCTGAAATATTATCTTTGGAGTTTTCGAGAATGATTTCGGAGTCTATGCCTAACTGTTCAAAATGAGTTTTAGTATGTTTTGGATGTAAATTATGTTTGAATCCTTTTTCTAATAGATCTCTTTGTGGTTGTGTAAAATCGGTATCAGTTAAATTAGTGAATCTGTCGAAAAATTTATGGTCTGAAAATTTATCAGTTGAAGGTTTGGGTGGAGAAATTTTGAATTTAAGTGAATTCAACTTTTTCTGTTGTTGCTGAAACTTTTTATGAATTGGAATTTAGACATCGTATCTAGATTCAGAGTCTAAAATATCAAACTCAACAGGGTGCAATCTAAACCATAATTCCGTATGGATTACCTTCAAATATATGTTGGCAACGTCCCTCCTGTTGTACTGGATTTTCATATCCTCTTTGATCCATATGCGTTGGCCTTTCTCGATTGCTCTTCTTGCTGGTCCACTGTATATTCATTCGTCTGAAGAAGCTACAGTGTAGTGAAACGCGTTACGAATCGCAATTACTAAGTAAAATTCCTTAAAACACAGTACATGTATTTTTATTATTGAAAAATTTCAGTGAAAGGTTAAAAATGGCAAAAAAGCTTTGTGATTTCTTCATAAAACTTGATCCGTCTATGGAACGCTGTCTTATTTTCAAGAGGCGAATTGCTAATGCCACTGCTGAATATCAGTGAGAAATGAAGGACCCTTTGAAAACTGCCAATCAAGAAAAAATTACAAAATTCTTAAAATATTGCCTAGGCCTGAAGATAATAATTAATCAATATGGTCGAAAACCTCAATTAAATTGAGTTTTTATATTTTTTTCTTTTATTTCGTCACCAAGAAACGTATCCCCTATGATCCCATATAAATTACCATTTCATATTCACGGTTTCTGTATTCGAGGCATATTTACAGAACATATATATAAAAGCTTATACTGTCTCATTTTTGACCTATATAAATCGTAATGAAGAATCGACACTGAAACCTCGAATATGTACGCAAGGCCGTACGCAACCTTGGTTAATAGTGTAGAATATCTAAAAAATTATTACCTGGTTGGTCCGAGAACTTCTTCACGAATACCTCGACAGCGTCCGAGAACCTGAAACGAAAGAAGAGAAAATACCGTGTCAGCATGGTTTCCAAATCGTAAGATCAGGTCGGCACCGTTGGCAGTGCGGTGCACTTCTTTGTTTTGACACCAAATCGAAAAAAAAAAGAGAAAAGATGATCGGCGACGTGACCACCGATGGTTTATATACGATAATATCTTGGCGGGGGGTTCGCTTTAAACTATATGGATTTATATTTCGACGAATCCGGGCAATCGTATCTTTATACCACCCCTTGGTGTAGTTTGATTTAATTTTGCTGGGGTATCGAAGTTATTGCCGAATCATTCTTGTTTTTCTTTTCGTAAGGATGAATATTTTTGCCGATACTAGCGCTATAATCGATAGAGGTGAAACATTACATCATCCAATGAACTTATATAATAATTAATTAAAACACTTGGACAAAGTTTCACTAAAATACCAGGAATTGGTCAATAAAACACAAAATATTTATTTTGATCCACATTTATTGTATCGACATCAAAGTGGGCCTCTTTATCCGTGATAATAATAATAATATGTATGTATATGTATGTGAACTCAGAAGCGAAAATGATACTCATAACGGTATACCTGCCGGAGTCATTGAAAATGTTACAGATAACATCGAAGCCACGGAAACGAATATTAACATAGAACGTTTTCCTGAGCCGAATCAGTAGAACGAATTTATGTATTCAGCAAGATCAGAACTCAACAGAGCAACAACTGAATTCAGTGGTAGTAACCCAAATAAAAGACCTAAACTGCCCAAACTCAAGACGAACAAGAACACCAATATCATCCTAGCAAGTGTAAACTCAGTGTTTGAAGAATATACCGACCAGAACACCTTGGAGAAGATTCACACTTTGATTTACTGTGGAGCAGTAGCGGTTCTTCGACTTCACAAAAAACAAATCTTCACAACTCTGATTCAAGCTGAGCCAAAAAGCGTCAGAAAACCACCATGGCAAAAGCGACTGGAGAAGGATATTGATAATATCAGAGCAGAAATCGGTCGCCTCACAGAATTCCTGAGAAACAGAAAACCCTCAAGGCGCTTGAAATCACATATACGCAAAATTTATAGGAAAATTGGTACGAACACAAAACACCCTGATCACAAACAACACATCGACGTTTATATGGACACTTTGAAACAGAAACTCCAAGCATAAGCAAAGAGGCTTTCAAGATACGTCAAGTGTACTGAAAGGAAACACCAAAACCAAAGGTTCCTCCAAAACGCAGCCAATTTTCATAAGGGAAATAACAAAACTGCGACCAACAATAACAGAGAAGTACCTGACGCACAGTGCTTGACCGACTATTGGTCATCACTATGGTCGAACCCCAAAAACACAATAGAGATGCGGAATGGATCACGAATGAAAAGAACGCCTCGATATCAGACATATGGACTTCGATGGAATAACGGAGGAAGAAATCACAACAGTAATTAGAGCGACCAACAATTGGAAGGCCACAGGTATAGATAATATCCACAACTACTGGTACAAGAAGTTTGATAAGCTCCATGGAGCCCTAGCGAAACAGCTCACGTATGTTCTTCAACATCCCAAGAAAACACCCACTTTCCTAACGCAAGGCTTAACATATATGCTACCTAAGAGCGATAGAACACAGGATCCGTCTCAATATAGGCCAATCACTTGCCTGCCAACACTCTGCAAAATACTCACCTCATGCATATCCAATCGAATATACCAACACCTTGACGACAACAATATATTAGCAGAGGAGCAGAAAGGATGCAGAAAGAAACACCACAGGTGCAAGGAACAACTCATCATCGATTCTGTGATAATGAAACAGGCACACGTAGGGCATCGCAATGTTCATTCAGCTTTTCTCGATTATCTGAAGGCATTCGATAGTACCGCCCATTCTTGGCTTGTTGAAGTATTGCAGATATACAAAATTCACCCAGCCCTGGTAGAGTTCTTAAAGACAACAATGACACACTGGCGCACGTCTCTGCAGGTCAACATGAACAATAAATCAATTAAAACCGACGAGATACCCATACGTCGTGGAATTTTTCAAGGAGACTCTTTGAGTCCACTATGGTTCTGTTCAGCTATGAACCCATTGTCCTCAATTATCCATAGAACAGGATATGGATTTAGGATAAAAACAGATAGGAATTATCATACAATCTCCCACCTGCTGTGTATGGATGACATCAAATTATATGCTTCAAACAAGAAGAAATTGTATGATTTGCTGAAAACTGTCAGTAAGTTCTCGGTAGATGTTCATATGAAATTCGGGATTGAAAAATGTAAGACCCTGAACATTCAAAGAGGGGGAAACACAACTTCCAAACGGTGATATTATACAGTGCATGACGGATGGCGAAACATACAAATATCTAGGATACCAACAAGCCAGATTGCTAGACCAAAAACAATCAAAGGAGAAGATACGTTCAGAATATAGTCAGCGTCTGAAGACTGTGCTGAAATCAATGTTGATCTCGGGGAATCTAGTCAACGCAATTAACACCTACGCCATTCCAGTGTTGCTTTACTCATTTGGAATAATCAGATGGACTAAGACAGAACTGGATGATATTCAAAGGCAGACCCGAACGATGCAAACATAGTACAACAACAGTCATCCAAAATCGTCTGTGATACGAACAACTTTGAAGCGGAAAGAAGGAGGACGCGGATTAATAGATGTTGTCAATTTACACACCGAACAGATAAAAAATCTCAGAGAATTCTTCTCAGCAAAAGCTCTCACTTCTGACCTCCATAGAGTGGTATCGTTGGCTGATATACACCTCTAAATCTTGCTAACAGAGATAACCTGCTGAATCTACCGTTCCTATCCGATACTGAAAAACAGAGCAATGGTCGAGAAAGGAATTGCATGGACGACATCACCATGAGATTAATCAACCACACATCGACAAAGAAGCCTCCAACAAATGGTTGATGAAAGGAGAATTATTCGTGGAAGGATTCCTTATGGCTATCCAAGACCAAGTGATTGCTACAAACAACTACAAAAATTTATTATGAAGGACGGAACATTACAAACAGATAGGTGCAGAAAATGCCATATAAGATCGGAGACTATACAGCATATAACGTCCGGCTGCGAACAACTGACCAATATGGGCTATCTTCACAGGCATAATCAAGTGTGCAACATTATCCATCAGAAACTTGCACACAAGTACGGACTTTTGAATACATTCCAGCCATATTACAAGTATCAACCGGCGCCCGTATTGGAAAATGGCTATCAGATTATACTACGATAGGCCTGTTTTCACTGACAGAATGGTGACGAATAATAGGCCGGACATAGTGGTGTATGATAAGAGAGCCAGAACAGCAATGCTGGTGGATGTCGCCATACCGAATAATAACAACGTGCTGAATAAGTTCCAGGAGAAAAAGTCCAAATACACAGATCTTGCTATTGAGATCAAGCAGATGTGGCACCTCGATAAAATAGATATTGTTCTGTGATCATATCCTTGACTGAGTTAATACCCAAAACTTTGCATAATAGCCTTAAGAAATTAGAATTGCATAAGAATACATGTAGGATAGTTAGGAAATTTATGTCAAGTATATTGTAATCGAGCCTATTCCCTTTGATTGCTGAAACTGGAAAAGGTAAATTATATCCAGCTAACAGCTAAGATGAGTGCATAAGTCCACGATAATAAATAATAATATTTATTTCCCACAGTTATTATCATATGAGGGTCACAAAAAATATCAGATACATACAGTTCATTGAATAATCTAATTTATGTAGTTATGTAATAATTTAAAATGTAATACTCATAAATTCCTCAACTGAATATAAGCATTCTCTATGAAGTATTTCCTCAAGTCCTTTCTTGAATCTCCCTATGAATGGTTCCTGTTGCAGTTGTGGGGCTAGTTTATTGTAAAGTTTCACTCCAGCATAATGTGGTGATTTTTCAAACATACTAGTAAAATGTCTTTCAGTTCTATGAAGTCTGGCTGTTCTCGTTTCATAATTATAAGTTTGATTGTTTTTAGGGAACTGTTTGCCTAAAGGCGATAGGACACCTCCTTGAGGGCATTCTTTCACTCCTGACACCGATATTTCGGAGTCTCCAAAAGTGGACGTTCGTTATGATCAGGCCCTTGAGCATTTCTCTGATCCATCTAATGGAGGGGGTTTCTACACCCTTGTTGTTTGCACTATTGCTAATGGGTGTATGGAACGTATTGTCAAGAGCTCCAAGATGTCCAAATATAACTAAGGCTATTTCTTTAGCCTCTAGTAATCCTTCCACTTCTTTGACTAGAGCGTGTAGGGCATCAATTGTAGACTTGCCTGGTTGGTAGGCAAATTGTTTTTTATGTGCTATGAAACTTCTCAAGTAGTTTACACCATGAGATGGACTGAAGTCTGTTTGTTCATTACAAACTGTAGTTTTGGAATGGAGCAAATTTAGTGTCATTGTAACTGAGTACCATTCAATCCAGTCATATTTGTGTGAAGTTTAAGTGTGCTATGCATGTCTATTTAGATAAATGTGTATTGCAGCTTGTCCCTTACTTTGGAGATTTTTGTTTTTTGTGCCTTTCAAGGTGTATTTTGCATTGTGTTTATACGATACAGTCGGTATGATCCAAAATTTAAACAAAATAATAATTTTTTTAATTCAGTAATGTCTTAAATACCTAGAATTTTCCCTCTAATATTTGATTACAGGTTTTGTCTATGTTGTATATACAGTGTGTTCCAACGAAAATTTGACCCCCCTATAACTCCGAAATGAGTAACATTAGCGAAAAACACCAAGACACGTCGATTTTTGTTTCGAGGGGGAGCATTTTTCGAAATAATTCGAAACTTGTCAGATCAACCCCTACCCCAGCAACCCTAATTTCGAAATTCATCATAGGGAATAAGGGTCGAGTGGCACCTTACTGTAAAGGTCTGTCAATTCTCCATTCTGATTTGTCATTTTAGAATTTTAAATTAACATACAGGGTGTCCCAACCGAGGTAAAGTTGAATTCCTGCAAATCCCAAATACTAAATGAAATCGATTTATTTTGGCATAATGCAAGCGCAGGTTTATGCTCGGTCTAGAAAACGACCTACACTTGTGAATTTGGAGTTGGTGCAATCAAGCCCCTATTTCCAGCATCCCCAACTCAAAAATCATTCGATCGAAAATAGGTCAAGTGGCACCTCGTTGGAAAGGTATTTCAATTTTCTCTTCCAATTTGGTATTTTCGAAATTCAGAATCAGCATACAGGGTGTCCCGGAGCAGGAACACTGAAAACCCAAATAACTTATTGAAACTGGTTCATTTCGGTATAATACGAGAACATGTTTATGTTTGATTCGAGAATAAGACTCTCTTGCGTGAATATGGAATTTTTGCAATCAATCTCTTCCATTCAGCATCCCCAACTCAAAAAATCATACAAGTGATTACAGGTTGAGTGGCAAAGTTCCAGAAAGATTTTTCTATTTTCTGAATCACTGAGGCATTGGTTTCAGTTTGGCAATCGAGGTTTTCTGGCGTGAGGATCAGGATGAGGGATGATGGAGAAACTGATTGGATGCTCATCTAAACAGGAAAACGAGATTTATTGAACTTGTATTCAATTGAAAACAAAAACTAACTTGATTATTACAACAATTGTTCAAAATGACCTCCGCCCACCTCCATACAGTTATACAGACGATTTTCGAACTCTCTTCTCACATTAGCGAAAACTTCAGGAGTCAAAAGTCGGCATTCTGTGATAATCCTCATCCGCAGCTCCTCCAGGTTTTCTGGTCTTGTGGCATAAACTTTAGATTTTAGATGGCCCCACAAAAAAAATCTAGGGATTTAAATCTGGTGACCTGGCTGGCCACTCAACAGGCCCTCTTCTACCAATCCACCTTCCTGGGAAATTTTCGTCTAAATATTGGCGCACCCGAGCATCATAATGCGGAGGAGCACCGTCTTGTTGAAAACGCATTTCGTCCTCAGAAAGAGTTGGATCGTTCTGTAAAATTTCTGTCAATCTAGGATGTATGTGTTCCTCTAACAACTGTAGGTAGCCATTTCCATTCAGATTACCCTCAATAAAGAAAGGCCCAACTAGATGATTGCCAAAAATTCCTGCCCAAACGTTCAACTTCTGAGGCCTTTGCGTGTGGGCCTCTCTAAACCAATGAGGATTCTGTGTGTCCCAATATCGACAATTATGTCTATTCACTTCACCACTGAGCATAAAGGTGCTTTCATCAGAAAAACAGATGTTATTCAGAAAATTTGGATTAGCGTTTAGGTTTCCACTTAGATTTTCACAAAACTGTAAACGACGATCTGGATCATCTTCGTTTATTTCATGCACTAATTTTACCTTGTAGGGTGAAATTTGTGATGTTTCACGATTCTATGGACAGTTGTAGCTGATACACCAGTCAGACGAGATAGTTTTCTGATCGAAGTAGTATTCTCCATTTGTAGATGACCCACTACTGCCACTTCCGTTGCCTCATTTCTGACAGGACATGCCACTTCATGTTTTTTGTTTGCCACCGAACCCGTAGCTAGGAATTTGTCAACCAAATATTTAACGTACTGATGACTGACTCCCCTTTCTCTTTCAGGATGGTTCCTATCGAATATCCTTGCCGTTTCTTTGGCACAACTGTTATTTCGAAAATACGTCGATACAATTTCGACCCTTTCCTCAGTGGAATAAACCATTTTCAGATTAATTTCAACTGACGAACAACAACAATAATGAGGAACTGATCTGAATAATAATAATATTTCATTGCAAAATGAGAAATAACAGATGACTGCACGCCAGATGGAAATGAAAAAATGTGAACATTTTCAATGCAGAAATCAGCTTTATTTCTTCGTAATTGATGCTCAACACATCGTACCCCAATACTTTTAACAGTTTCGAATTAATTTTAGTTGATAATTTCAAATGACGATATTGAATTTTTCGAAAGCGACATCCTGTATGGAGAGCCGAACTGAATGAAATGCTTTAATCATTCTGGAATTCAAAAACCTTTCTGAAGATATGCCACTTGAATTATTTGTATGATTTTCAAGTTGGGGATGCTGAATGGAAGGGGTTGATTGCAAAAATTCTATAACCACACAACAAAGTCCTATTCTCGGATCAAACATGTTCTCGTATACCGAAATGAACCAGTTTCAAAAAGTTATTTGGATTTTCAATGTTCCTGCTTCGGGACACCCTGTATGATGATTCTGAATTTCGAAAATACCAAATTCGAAGAGAAAATTGCAGTACCTTTCCAACGAGGTGCCACTTGACCTATTATCGATCGAATGATTTTTGAGTTGGGGATGCTGGAAATAGGGGGTTGATTGCACCAACTCCAAATTCACAAGTGTAGGTCGTTTTTCTAGACCCAGCATAAACCTGCGCTTGCATTATGCCAAAATAAATCTATTTCATTTAGTATTTGGGATTTCCAGGAATTCAACTTCACCCTTGGTTGGGACACCCTGTATGTTAATTTAAAATTCTTAAAATGACAAATCAAGGTGGAGAATTGACAGACCTTTTCAGTAAGGTGCCACTCGACCCTTATTCCCTATGATGAATTTCAAAGTTAGGGTTGCTGGGGGTAGGGGGTTGATCTGAGAAGTTTCGAATTATTTCGAAAAATGCTCCCCCTCGAAACAAAAATCGACGTGTCTTGGTGTTTTTCGCTAATGTTACTCATTTCGGAGTTAGAGGGGGGGTCAAATTTTCGTTGGAACACACTGTAGAAAACATCAGTTGACTACAAACCAATTTAACCCTCAATCCCAGATCGAAAGGAAAAAGTGGAGAATTGTTTCCTCCCCTATAAAGCAGAGGAATTCAATCTTGACTTAATGCATTCGATTTATATCATCATTAATCATAATCACACCCTCTTAACGGTCCGTTTATCACGTGTAAATGGAATGTATTTATCAAAATCACTCAAGTAAAACATCCTTCAGTTTTTCAACTCCTGACTCATAATAACTTAGGACTAAACAAATTGGTTTCACTTTTGTCAGTTGTTCGCGAGAATTGTCAGAAGATATGAATTTTGTTTATAGGTATTGTTTGAAAATAATGATTTATCGTTCTGAATGAGCATAGAAATGCTAATTTTTGTTTTCTTGATGGATTATGAGTGGCAATTTATAAAGCCAAAATGTATTGTAGTTGAAATCAGTTTAGTGATATTAATTGACACAACCAAATTGATATAGAATCGACCGATAATTTGAATATTACCTCAGGAATTTTGAAGTTTCGAAGTATTGTTGGAATTGATCCTTTTGAGATATTTCCATTGAAAATTATAAATTAAGGTTTATTTTAAGAAAGAGACAAATAAAAGAAAATAAGAGACTTTCCGTATGTAGGTGTTTTTTTCTCGGCCTCAGTAGCTTGTATTACCTCCTCTTACCCTGATATAAGCCTGAATCCGTCTTGGCATGCTTTGGAATAGGTTTCGACGTCCTCTGGGGTGATATTCTGCTACTCTTCTGTGGTGGCGTGGATGAGCTGTTGTGGGGTTCTTGTATTATCCTGGCGCGATCTAATTTTCCTTTTGAGATTATCCCATAAATGTTCAATAGAATTTAGGCCTGGAGAACAAGTTGGCCAGTCAAAAATAGCGATTCCCTCTATTTCAAGATAATGTTGCGCCAGGTTGTTTGTATGCGGAAGAGCATTATCTTGCAAAAGTAAAATTCTTACCGTAGGCACCTCGCCAGAGTCTCACTATGGGCTCCAGCACTAGGTCCACGTAATTTCTAGCCATTACACTCGCAGGAAACGAAATCAAATCTGTCTTGCCTCCCAGCTTAATGCCACCCCTAAACATTACACTGCCCCCTTGGTATTTCAGAATTTGTTTTGCTGCTCGGAGTCTAGCCTGTCTTCCACGACCCTTAAAACCCGAATCCGGCGGACATCTGATCGAATACCAATTCTGCTCTCATCCGAAAAGAGAACATTTCGCCAATTCTCAATATTCCAATTTTGGTGCTCGATACAACAATTAAGTCTGTTAATTTTTTTTCTCTTGTTAGCTCTGGAACTCTTAAGGTATAAACCTCTTGAAGGCACTAGGGTCTCTTCTTGCAATTTTGTACAAAAGTCACAAGTCATCTTCCTACGACTTCTTTGATGCCTATTTTGCAGAGATTGTAGCTCCACGTATCGGGCGTAGGTTTAAGGAATCACCCCCTGTGATACCCCCATTGTGGCCGCTATATCTCTCTGTGTCACCCCTTCTTCAACGAGAGCAATTATTCGACGCCTCTGCACATCGGACAATCCAACGTAAGGCATTTTCAATTATGATTATAGGCATTTTAAATTTTGAAATTCACAGTTTCAAATCTCAGTGACGACTAAGTACAATATCCCGAACATGTGGTGATAATTCAACATTTCTCAAGTAGTCAAAGATCCATGATTAAAAACAATCAATAATGTGAAATACCAAGTGATTTATTATAAAGTTGGTTGTGTGTGATTTGTGCAATTAGCTAGAAAAGCACTGATTTCCTTAATGGTAAACGTTGTAAACTTGAGAGACCTAATTCTCGAACCATTTATTCTTCCGTATGCAAGCTACAAAGGAACCAATTTTCTTTAAATTATGCTTGATAAAGTTCAATGTCATACTGTCGCGATGATCAGAGAGAACTTCACCTCATCTAAATCCTATCCAACATTTATATGACATACTAAAAGACAGAGTTTTTTCACAAACATTTTTTTCTGAAGGGAAATCAAATATTCCAGGCTCGGTACAGGAATGGATGGCAATATGTACGAGGGATGTCTTCAAAGTTTTGCATATGGAGCTAAAATAAAACAATTGAGAGCTTTTCAAGACTATTCTCTCCCAAAGTATTCTCCGCAAAGAATAATACACTTCTGCATTCGTTCGAACCAATTATAGAAGCTGTTATTCCAACCGTTTACTGCTCCATTCAAAATGGTATTTTGGAAGGCATCAACAGCTTCTACCGAATACTAAGACCTTTGACCACGCAGTCCATCCTTGATTTTTGAGGAAGTGAAAAAACGTTGGGACTAAAGTCCGGACTGTACGCAGAATGATGTAACAATTCAATGTCTTTTTACGCTGAATACTCAATTGTTTTCCGGCTGTGTGCAAACTTTTGGTCTTTTGGAACTAGTCGAGCAGCAAAGCGCTTCATGCCCAAACAATCGGTTGAAATGGTATGAATTGATTCGTGAGACAACTTAAAGGACGATTTTCAATTACTTTTTCCTTCCCTTTAACTTCAGTTGAAGACGATGATGGCCAACCAGAGCGAGGCAAATATCCACCACATATCGGCCGCTTTTGAATGCACTGTACCACTTTTATACGCGTGTTTTTGAAAAATTCGATTCGACGTAATCCTTCTGTAACATTCTCATCGTTTCAACACACAAAATTTCATTTGCAATACAAAATTTGAGACTTCTCTTATTTTTATACATTGTAAAAATCGCTAAACACACTTGTGAGAATTGACAAAATCGAGCACTGTAAACAAACTAACCGACCATATGGGGCACTGCAAAGTCAGCCGAGGCAGCTATTTGAATGAAAGTATATTCCAAAACTAACAAGAAGGATCGTACTTTAATGTGAAAAGATAAGTGGAAATCGGATGAACTGTTTCTTTTTTATTGATAAAAGTTACATAGCGGACCATATATACTCCTATTGCACCTGTTGAGGGGTGAGACTAGTGAACTTAACTTTATGCTCCTACAAATATCAAGCTCTCAAGCTGCTTGAAGAAGCTTGATGTCAAATCAAGCTTTTGGGTTTCAAAATCAAATCTAGTCAAACCTTTGACTTTTCAGAAGCTTGAATTTTAAGTCAAGCTTTTCGAAAAATTTTCAACCTGCTTGACTTGATGAAACCCAAAGTATTTATATATATATATATATATATATATATATATATATATATATATATAATATATATATATATATATATATATATATATATATATATATATATATATATATATATATATATATATATATATTTTTGAAAAGAGAGGATTTACAAAATTTGAATAATTGTATTTACAATAAATTCTCATATCTATAATTTTGGTGTGTGTCAGAAAAAGCACAAGTGTGAGCTCAGGAAATGTAACAGGGGAACCACACTATCTTGTATATGATTCAATAAACGAGTGAAAAAACCTGAGGAAAAAACTCGTTTCCCGGTCGCTATTGCACTAGCAATAGCTTGTCTGTTTATGTTGTGTTAGTGACGTGTGTACAAAAAGAGTACCAAAGATTTTTCTGCCTAGCCGCTTCATTCTCTCTTGCATTCCATGATTTCCAAACGAAGACAAGGGTGAAAGAAAGGGGGTTTGGGATAGGAATCTGTAACAATGGAAAAAGAAAAGCAGCAGAAAAATATTTCAACAATCATACTTCTTATATGTCTAAACAAATCTGAGAAAAGATTTTACATAGCAATCAAGGTCATAAGAAGGACTAAGGAGATAATAAAAAAAAATACATAACTCGCGATATTTCCTCAAATTCCATCTCTGTTTGACCGAGAGAGCCCCGATGGTCAGGTTCAGTCTTACAAGCGATTATGATCTATAGATGTTTTAGAATCATTATGGACCCAATTATCTGGGTTGACATCGCCCATATATTATTTCTTCGTGGTTTGAACGCGATCTGTCATTTAGTGTGGTTATTGTGCTAGATTTTGTTAGTTCCCATAAAAGGAAGATTTGACACGTCTGGTGGGCCATCAACATCTCCAACTGAAGTTTACATGGATCACGTGAAGGAAGTGTTAATTGAAAATCATCATTTAAGTTTAAGAGATATGAGCCATAAACTTGCTGTGTCTCAGGAATCAATTCGTACTATTTGAACGATTGTTTGGGTATGAAACGCATTATTACAATCCTCCCAAGATGATGCGGTAAATAAAAAATATTATCAGAGCGTTATGAGGCATTCAAAACAGCGAATTTCTCGAAAAAAGCCAGATTCATGGAAAGAAAATTCATGGAGGCTATCATTGTGAATGAATTTCTGACCAAAAACTCAACAGAAACCATCGAAGAACCACGTATCACTGCGAGGTAGCCGTTTTGAATCGATAGAAGACATAAACGAAAACTCGCGGCGAGAACAAAAGTTGCATCCGGAAAAAAGTTCGAAATATGTTTTGATGATTATTTCATTGACCAGTTCCCTGTACTTTTTTGACAGAATGTACATCTTGATGTTGTTTTCCTGAAAGAGAGGCTGATTGAAAAGTTTGTTTATTCAAAAGACGTCTTACGTCTTGTTGCTGAGGTAAATGGGACACTCTGTACACTATCGATACAAGCAAAAGGACATAAAATGTATAGTATTCATTTCCATTTAGTGTTCGAACCCGTATTGCCAAAATTGGCTGATATTTTAGGCAGAAAAGAAGTGAGTCAAGGAAACTTTCATCATTTGATTTATCCTGTAACTGTTCTCACCTGTACCACACCTCGTGGGAGCTTATTATTTCTTCCGTTGCATAGACAACACGCTGTCGACCTCAAACAAATCACGGATAATGGTGAAACGGATCGTTTAACCTCATATTATACCTCAAGGGGGCATTACAAACGTCAGCATTCATTAGGCGTCTCGGTGAAAATACTAATAATGTGTCGAGTACCGGAGAGCACGCAATGTCTTCGTTTTCCATACGCAGTCATCGCCCAGCTGGACGCCACAATAACGACTTGTCTTTTTACAAAGGCAAAATAAACTGAACAAATTAATAGGGATTCAATGAATAAATTTATCGACATCATTGATCTTTCGATTTCGTCATGCCAGTAGTAGTTACGACATCGTTATTGTATACAAATCGCTGTACCAGGTATAGAGTAGAATTCCAACAAGCCAGATGATTCGCCTTCCGAATCGATAGTCTAATTTTGAACTTCTTTGGAGTGACTTCCATAAAAACCGTATAATCTCAAAGGATTTGGTACTAAAAAGTTCATGAAATGAATGAGCCGGAACTTCAATAAAGCACCGGCCAAATTTTCTGGAATATTAGTTACGAGTTACCTCATTTTTTTTTCGGAAAGAAACCTACAAAGAATATCACAAGATTTGATGACTGTAATCTTCTGTAACTGTTCAAATAAATTTTTCTTCAGACCTAAAATCTCGATATTTTTGTGAAGATTACAAGAAATAACACCTGTCGTAGCCGGCTCGGTGGCGTATGGGATATGATGCTCGTCTCCTACGCAGAGTTACCTGGGTTCAATCCCCACAAAGTCGGTGCGATTTTTCGGATTCTGGGAATCGCTTGAGTGTCCATCTTTCGGAGGAGATGTAAAGCTGTCGGTCCTGTCTATCAGAGATGTGTTGGATATTAAAGATCCCTTCCCTCGACACGAGAGGGGTTCGGCAAAATTCCCGGGTTAGTGAGGTGACAGAATTCCCCGGCGTGTCATTAGCCGAAAGGCGGAAATATAGCACGTTAAAAGAAAAAACAAACAAACAACACCTGTCGTAGAAATAATAATCGGTAGAATAAATATTAGTTTCTACAGTTGTCACTCATAAATGAAAATTCTTTCACGAGAATGCAGACAAAGCTAATACCTTCCTTTCGAGTTATCACTCGATCCATCTACCCTCTTCCAAATTTTCAAGGGTTGTCACCCCCGCTCCAGGGGTTGAAATTCGAGATGAGGATGGTACTTGATGATGACTGCTATTGATCAGCATGGATCTGTTCCATTTTACTTCACTGAAACTTAAAAAGTCTCAAGGAAATAGTCTTCCCTATCTTTCAGTTGCTCACCCTGTATCTTTTACAGTTTTCAATTAAAAATTGATATTTGTTCGAGGCGATGTAGACAAAGATACCACCTTTCTTTTCAGTGATCACTTGACCCATCTTCCCTATTCAAAATGTTCAAAGATTGCAACCCCCGTTGAGGGAGTCGATATTTCAGGCAAGTTTTGTACCCCAACAGATGTCCCCTTGCAACACAAATTGACCTGTTTTGCGTTTTGATCAGAAATTAATATCTTGGTAGATATAGTCTCTGTTTAGTTTTATATATATATATATATATATATATATATATATATATATATATATATATATATATATATATATATATATATATATATATATATATATATATATATATATATATATATATATATATATATATATATATATATATATATGAAACCCCTATATATATATATATATATATATATATATATATATATATATATATATATATATATATATCGTATATATATATATATATATATATATATATATATATATATATATACAAAATCATCAAAATTCAATATATTCCCAAATTATTTCGGAACTATAAGAGATGGGTATAGTACATGCTGATACAATTCCATCTGAAATTTGACGCTTCATCTGATGGCGATATAAAAATTGGCACGTGCAATTTGAAAAAATTGACTTATTGCTGTTTGAAACAGGCCAAATTGAAAAAATCATACAAAACAACGCAATAAACATTTGACATGTGTAGACTGCTTAAAAAATTCCTTGATCCTTCTTCTATCCACCCAAGCAAAAATTGTGTCTGTAGTGCAAAAGATCTACGAGCTACAATTTTTTTAAATGTTCCTCAAAAATCGAGTTTATAACAAAAATAATTAAATCTGTCAAGTGCCAACAACTTGGGTATTTTATGCCTTGCTCAAATGTCGGTTCTAGATGTAAAATAAAAAAGGTATATTGCCATTTGAAATAACAAAGTGATGACCCACTTTCGGTATAACCGGAAATGGTATCACTTCGAAAATTTTTCACTCCAATTGGAAATCGCTAGTTATGGCCACGTATAAAATTTCAATAATAAAAAACAAGTACTGTGTTTTAAGAATTTTACTTAATAATTGCGATT
The DNA here is from genome assembly GCA_013387265.2 of Cryptolaemus montrouzieri. Taxonomy (NCBI): domain Eukaryota; kingdom Metazoa; phylum Arthropoda; class Insecta; order Coleoptera; family Coccinellidae; genus Cryptolaemus; species Cryptolaemus montrouzieri. Next base: position 8,023,726 of record JABFTP020000124.1, read on the forward strand.
CGTAACGCGTTTCACTACAGCGTAGCTTCTTCAGACGATGTAGTGAAACGCGTTACGAATCGCAATTATTACGTAAAATTCCTTAAAACACAGTACTTGTTTTTTATTATTGATAATGGAATTTTACCAAGTAAAAGCCTTGATATTGTAATTGGAACTTAAAAAGTCTTTAACAGACGGTCCCGGTGGATATCCCTGTATAGTCTTAATCCTTTTTGTTCCACGTCAAAATGAACATCTAATACCAGTAAAACAGTAACGGATAGAAGCCGATTTAAGTCGATCGAATTCAGCCGGAGGTGCCGATTTTTAATCAGCGTGACGACGAAACACTAATGGGGTTGCACCGGGACCTGGTGTGGGCCGTTTTGTGGGGCAGTGCCGACGTCACTTACCTAATTGACCCGATATCGAATCTCGTGATGAAGACATCTACTCCCCTTCTGGGATCGCGATAGATCGTTATAATTTTTTTTATATATCAGTCCATCATCCTCTTCTGTCAGATGATTAAGAAGCCATTAACAGTAATTCGTTATGGATATCATAATTTTGACTATACTAATCACTGTGTGACGGATATATGGTTCGATTATATTTTGATCCTGGATACAGTGTGAAGAATTTCATGGTTGTTTGTTCTTGATCGATGTATTGGAATGATACGATCACATGCTCTTGTTATTATCGGGTGAGACATCTCTTATTTATTCTTGAAATGCATATAATTTTGACTTCCAATCAAAATAGACAGAAAATGTAACAATCGAAGAATATCTCATGGATTTCAAAACTGATTTAGGCAGGATCCACTTCATTAACTGGATGAGATATTTAGTCCGAACAAAAACTAGATTGTTCAACTATGAAGACACTTTAAGAGGAGAGGAAACATATTTTGCGAACGAAACGTCACAAAAAATTTGACCCCAACTCTAAAATTTCAAACGGCACAATGTACGAGGCTGAATTGATAAGTCTTCGGCCAGGCCAAGAGATGGCGCCACTAACAAGACGCCTCTGTGTTGTTTGTTTGAATGGAAAAATTGGAAAAGCGTGCTGTCAGCAAATAGTTTCATTTGAAGATGTTAACGCCGAAGGAAATCAAAGAAGAGATTGATTCAACACTGGGGACATCCTCCCCCATCATAATCAACCGTTAAGCAGTGGGTTTCCGAGTTTGAAATGGGTCGTGTGAGCGAGCACCTCCGATGAGCCACAGTCAGAACGCTCCGTTGAGATCACAACTCCAGATATCATCGAAAAAATTCATAAAATAATGCTGGAAGACAGCAGATCAAAAATGCGTGAGATATCTGAGACCTGTAAGATGTCATATGAACGTGTGCAAAATATTTTGTACCAACATTTGCATATGGAGGAGCTCTGTGCAAGATGGGTGCTGCGTTTAATAACAGTCGACAAAAATTGATTCGAAAAACCATTTCTACCGCCAATTTGGCGCTGTATAAGCATAATCCAAGCGAATTTTTGCGTCGATTCGTTACTGTTGACGAAACATGGGTCCACCACTACACTCCTCAAACCAAACAACAGTCTTAACAGTGGATTGGAGCAGGGGAACCAAATCCAAATAAGGCAAAAACAATTTTATCGGCAAACAAGGCTATGGCTACTGTTTTTTGTGATGCAAGAGATATTATAGATAGAAATAGAAATAGATATATTTATTCATGCTAAATACAGAATATAAGTATTTACTGTTGTCATCTTACAATCAGATACAATCAGAAAATTGAAATAAAATTAAGATATACATACACATAAACAATACAATATAAAATACAATATGACGATCATGGATTGATTCCAACAATACAATACAATATGAAAATCATGGAGTGAGACGGGCGAGGTCATCCCCAAGAAATTCATTCACACTATAATAGGCACGTTTACACAGGATATTCCTCACTGCCCTCTTGAAATCTAGCAAAGGTAGAGTGCGCACGAAAAGAGGCAATTTGTTAAAAAGCTTTATGGAAATGAATTCGAAACAGTATGAAACAAGGGGATCGTCTCCTCTACGTGTAGGGTACGAATGTAATGATCTATGTGTCGGAAATTTCATTTCATTGGTCTTAACGTACAGTACGTTTTCAAGTATGACGGCAAAATGGAAAGTTGATATTTCCAACCCCAAAAACGCCCGCCTACAATCTTCCCTGCAGTCAAGACCTCCTAAGATTCTCACGGCCCTCCTCTGTAGACCGATCCGATCCAGCAGCACGCCTCCAATCATTCCATAGGTCATCACTGAATGGAAGAGTGCATAGTATGCCGATACTAAAGTGCTCTTAGTCACACACCGAACCAGGTTTCTCAGCAAGAATACACAACTACCCAACCTACCAGAGACATACTCAATGTGTTTGTGTTTGTAAATACCCAAAAACTTGACACTCTCCGTGTTTTTTCCTCCCTCCAGATGTCTCAGCGTAAACAGCATTGACTGTGTCTTATGTGCATTGAGTGTGAGCTTATTGGATGCAAACCAGTCAATAGCTCTCTGCTCTACTCTTTGCGCTTTCTCTTGCACCACCTCCACCGAGTCTCCTTCTGATGTGAACCCCACATCATCCGCGAAGATGGTATAATCGGCCGACACCTATATCCAGGACCATCATCGCAGATGACACGCCGTTCACTTTGACAATCTGGGTTCTATGGTTCAAATAAGAATCCAACAGACGGGCGCTCCCCACGCCGAAACCATTCAGACGACAATTGTCAAGAAGGACAGCATAGGACACGAAATCAAACCCCTTACTGGAATCACAAAACTTCGTAAGTCTATACTTTCGATTCTCGAATGTATTCAGCACATCTGACACCAACCGCTGGACTCCCTGAGTAGTACTCCTACCACGTCTGAAACCGAACTGGCCACTGAAAATATATACATCGATTACCTTGAAAAAGGGTAAAACTATCACTGATCAATACTACGCAGACTTATTGTAACGTTTTAGCCACTAGGTGCAAATTGAACGACCTCATTTGGCGAAGAAAAAAGTTTGTTTCATCACGATAACGCACCAGCGCATTCTTCGCACGTTGCCATGGCTAAAATCTATGATCTGAAGTTCGAATTGATGCCGCACCCTCCCTACTCTCTGGACCTAGCCCCGAGTGACTATTATTTGTTTCCTAACCTCGAAACATGGCTTGGCGGTAAGAGATTTGCGGGCAATGAACAAGTAATCGAAGCTGCAAATGGGTACTTCGAGGAACTTGACGAATCAGCCCAAAGAGATGGCATTACTAGACTAGAGCACCGCTATGAGAAATGTATCAGCCTTAAAGGAGATTATGTTGAGGAATGAAAAAACATCTTATAAACGTTTTACTTGGTCAGGCTGGAAACTTATCAATCCATCCTCGTATATTTTGTGAACACACCGTCACAAAAAATTTGACCTTAACCCTAAAGTTTCGAATGACACAATGTATACTTTTATGCAGTTTTTTAGGATTCTGAATTCTCTATTAATTACTTGAGAATCGGTTAATAAATATAGTGAAAGTTCCTTATTCGCGTTTTCACGATTCGTGGAAAAAAATGCGAAACAATTCGTTCGCGATTAAAGATTTCTTTATTACTTATATTATATTATATTATCTATTATTCTTTATATACATGTATTGATAAATACGATTGGGTATCCTCTATAAACGCGTCGTCAAATAGACTAATTGAAAAGTAAAATAGCCCGTATAACTACTACGCCTGAAGTATGTTTTCAAATGTTTGTTTGTTATTCTTTTAACGTGCTCTATTTCCGCCTTTCGGCCAATGACACGCCAGGGAATTCTGTCACCTCCCTAACCCGGAAATTTTGCCGAACCCCACTCGTGTCGAGGGAAGGGTCCAACACATCTCCGTTAGACAGGACCGACGGCTTTACATCTCCTCCGAAAGATGGATACTCAAGCGATTCCCAGAATCCGAAAAATCGCGCCGACTTTGTGGGGATTGAACCCAGGTAACTCTGCACAGGGGACGAGCATCATATCCTCTACGCCACCGAGCCGGCATGTTTTCAAATCATATCGCCGCTACATTGGTTCGATCTTTCCTTTTTCGTGATCCGCCTCTGCCGCGATCGGTGTTTTTGAGAATGTAAACAAACAAAATGTTTGAAGTATACTGTTGAGTGCCACTTACTAGACGTTCCATCCTTTGTAGAAAACCATTTTTTGTTTTTCATTGTTTCATTCTTCCATTCGTTACAAAAATTTCGATCGAGTAGTATGTCTCTATCTAATCTTACCTTAACAAATCTAAAAACACCTTGAAAAGTCGTTTGCATCCATATCACGCTCATTTAATGTCAACGATCGATCAAAAAATCAGAAGATAAAATAGGCTCGTTTCTAGCTTCAATTTCGCTGTCAGAGAAAATTATTCGTGATCCAGCAATAGAAAAATGGAAGTGGCCTTCTCATTATTGATCGAAGACCGCAACAAAAAGAGTGCTCCTAATGGTCTAATTAACCGGACGAAGGCAAAGCGTCTTCACGTACATTTTAAGGAACTCAGTGATAGTTTTGGTAGTGGAGGATTTAAAACATCGGAAGGTTGGTTCAATAAATTTAAGGTGCGGCAATTATTTAATAGCATTAAAACCCTTGGAGAAGGTGCATCTTTAGACACTGCTGTAGCAGCAAGATATCCAGAAGAGTTTGGGAACCTAGTAACTAATGGAGGATACAAACCCGAGCAAGTACTTAATGTAGACAATGCTCCACTGTATTGGAAGAGAATGCCAAACAAAACATTCATTTCCAAAAGCGAAAAATCTGCCCCTGGAATTAAAGGCTGCAAAGGATATAGTTACACTGTTGCTATATTCCAATGACGGATATGACCTTTGTGGGCGAGAGCTTAATAAGCTCAGCCAGCTTCAGTTTATTAGATCCAAGTTCCTCCATACTGACTCTGTCATCTACTGGGTACTCGCACATAACATATTCCATTAATTCTATCTCTTCTTCACATAGTCTACATGAAGGATCCTCAACCAATCCTAACTTGTTAAGGCGACAATGCCCCGTTAGTATGGCAGTTAGAACTCTCAGGTCCAGTCTGGAGAGTTTAGGCCGAGCCTTGACTCTCACAGTAGAAGGTCCATCGATGGCAAGTCGAGTATGTCTGAGTCCTGAGAGACTCATCCAGTGCTCACATACCTTCAGGTCCACCTTGGTTATTTTCCATACTTGCAGTCTCCAGGGAAATTTCTAGCCTAGGTTCCGGTCCGATGAGTCCCAAGCCTGTTCCTCGAGCGACCAATGAGTCCGCCCTTTCATTGCCCTCAATGCCCGAGCGTCCAGGTACCCACACCAGATGGAGGCAGCTACGTTCTTCCAGTTTGGCAAGTGTGGAGCATAAGTAACGTATAGGTATCAGATACCAAAACCTTCAGTGCAGCTTCGCTATCGGTGATGATTTTAATTGACCTATATGTTAATCCCTCCACAAGCAAGAGGTTATCACAGTGGTCAATGGCGCATATTTCGAAAAACAGTCATAAGGTCGCCAAGACGATCAACTTTTTGTTGGCAGTTTTTGACTCGTCTGTGTATCAACAGGTTCTCTCAAGTAGATGGTCTTTGAAGCTGGTCCATTCCTGTCTGCTATGAATGATGATCTGGAATAGTCGCTCCTTGTTTGTTTTAGCTATCGTTGCCCTCGATTTCAAACCATGAAGTGCCGGGAACGAAGCCGAACATACCCGTTCCATTTCGGGAAAAGTTATGAAATCGATAGGAAGCCATTCAATCTGCTTCTCTAATCACCAGGTGAAGAGGAGAAAGGCCCAATATCAATTCCATAGTCGCGGTGGGAGTAGAGCGAAAAGCTCAGTAATCATCACGTAGGCCGTTCTCTGTAGTTCAGAGAGCTTGATTTGGGCTTGCTTCATAAGACCATATAAAGTTATAGTTCACTTAGTACGGGTAACTGGAAAAGGGGACCGAAAATGTTGTGTGCTTCAAACCATTGCCTTTAGCAGAAGATAACCATTAATCGATATAGTCAATAAACTTTAATTTAATTAATTTTTTTATATACTTATTTTTTATTTTGTCACCTAGGGATGGATCCCCTTATAATCTCATATAAATTACCATTCGATATTTACGCATTCTGTATAATGTTTAGAAATATTTGTCTCAATAAATTTAGAAAAAAAATTCATTAAATATATATAAAAATCATATAATCTTGAAAGCGTACACACTACAAAGGAATGAAGATAGTACGCAGTACACAAGAGAATAATACGTCCTAAAAGTCTAAGCCTAAGTTGATTTTGAGAATAATGAATGTAAATCTCCGCGGGAACATGTTCACTACGTCACATTAAGACATCTTCAGACGATTTAATTCCAAGTATCCTCATAGGGCAGGGCGACTATTTTCAACACGTTCTCTGGTGTAATTACGTTCCCTTTTCTGTGTACATCGGATCATTGGGGCAATAAAGTGCTTCGACAGTGACAAGATCTTGTACAACCTATGTGAATGGAATGATTAAATCTGAAGGGGGTTTTCTGGAAGGATTAAGAATCGTGAAGATATATACAGGCTGCGTTTGTCTGTTCTGCAAGATGAAGACGCTCATATCTCATTCTATAAGAGATAAGCAAATATCTGTTTACATCGCTCATCATGTGTTTATTGACGAAGCCATACTCAAATGCGTATTCATCAGTAAACGAAATAAATCGCGAGAAATTTTCATTCTCTGGATATTTATTTCGGATCCATTCACAAATTCCTATTCTTCTACCATAATCCTATCCTTTTCCGGTTAATTTTCCGCATAAATTGGGAATGCCCATAAAACATTATTATTATCATCGTAGACGTATGCACTATCTCAGCTGTTAGCTGGATAAAATTAATCTTTAGTAATCAAAGGGAAATAGACGCAATTACAAACACTTGACATAATCTTTCTCACTATCCTACATGTATTAAGAATTACATCGTTTCGCATTTCTATATATGTATTCTTATGCAATTCTGATTTCCTAAAGCTATCATGCAAACTTTTGGTTATTAACCCAGTCGAGGATACGACGACAGGAACAATATCTATTTTATCGAGATGACACATCCCATTGATCTCAATAGCAAGGTCTGTGTATTTGAACCTTTTCGCCTGGAACTTGTTCATTATTATTATCATTTATTATCATGGACACTATCTCAGCTATTAGCTGGATATAATTTACCTTTCCCAGATGCAGCAATCAAAGGGAATAGGCTCGATTACAATATACTTGATATAAATTTTCTTACTATCCAACATGTATTAAGAATTACAGCTTTTTGCATTTCTATATGAGTATTCTTATGCAATTCTAATTCCTTAAGGATATCATGCAAACTTTAAGGTATTAACCCAGTAAAAGAAATGATGACAGGAACGATATCTATTTTATGGAGGTGCCACATCTGCTTGATCTCAATAGCAAGATCTGTGTATTTGGACTTTTCTCCTGAAACTTGTTCAGCACGTTATTATTCGGTTTGGCGACATCCACCAGCATTGTTGTTCTGGCTCTCTTATCATACAGTATGTCCGGCCTATTAATCGTCACCATTCTGTCAGTGATAACAGGCCTATCGTAATATAATCTGATAGAGTCATTTTCCAATACGGGCGCCGATCAATACTTGTAATAAGGCTGAAAGGCATTCAGAAGTCCATACCTGTGTGCTAGTTTCTGATGGATAATATTTCACACGTGATAAGATAGTCCGTATTGGCCAATTGTTCGCAGCTGAACGTAATATTATAATTAATTATAAATTTTTTGTAGTTGTTTGTAGCGATGACTTGGTCTTGAACGGCCATAAGGAATCCTTCTGTTTCTGCGTATAGTTCTCCTTTCATCAACCATTCATTGGAAGCTTCTTTGTCGATGTGTGGTTGATTAATCTCATGGTGATGTCGTCCATGCAATTCCTTTCTTGACCATTGCTCTTGTTTTTCAGTATCTGATAGGAACGGTAGATTCAGCAGGTCATCCCTGGTAGCAAGATTTAGAGGTGTATATCCCTTATCAGCCAACGATACCACTCTATGGAGGTCATAAGTGAGAGCTTTTGCTGAGAAGAATTCTCTGAGATTTTTTATCTGTTCGGTGTGTAAGTTAACAACATTCATTAATTCGCGTCCTCCTTCTTGTTGTTGTTGTTCTTATCACAGACGATTTTGTATGGTGATTGTTGTGCTTTGTCAGCCTCGTTCGGGTCTGCCTTTGAATATCATCCAGTTCTGTCTTTGTCCATCTTATTATACCAAATGAGTTAAGCAACACTGGAATGATGTAGGTGTTAGTTGCCTTGACTAGATTCCCCGAGCTCAACATTGATTTAAGCACAGTCTTCAGACGCTGACTGTATTCTGAACGAATCTTCTCCTTTGATTGTTTTTGGTCTAGCTAGCAATCTGGCTTGTTGGTATTCTCCAAGGTATTCTGGTCATTGAATCATTCAAACAATGAGTTTATGCTCGATAGAATGATATTGGTGTTATTGTTCGTCTTGAGTTTGGGCAGTTTAGATCGTTTAGTTGGGTTACTACCACTGAATTCAGTTATTGCTCTGTTGATTTCTGATCTTGCCAAATACATAAATTCGTTCTGCTGATTCGGCTGAGGAAGACTTTCTATGTTAATATTCGTTTCTGTTGCTTCGATGCTATTTGCAACACTTTCATTTACTCGGGCTAGTTTACCGATATGAGTGTCATCTTCGCTTCTGAGTTCCATTATGATCTCTTCTCGTATGCTTTGCAGAGTTTCTGAAGCAAGTATTATTATTATTATTATTATTATATTTGGAATGAGAGATAGAGGTCTGAGACCTACGGATGCCTCAAATTAGAAATTACAAAACTGAAATCGCAGAAGCAATACATAGTATAGTCGTGCCATTTAAAGTATACCGATGAGAGGGTTGTTCTTATCCATGTGAAGAACATTACATCTATCCAAATTTAAAGGCGAAGACCAGTCGATATAGCACTGCCTGATGGAGACAATATCCTATTGGAGAGTATCATCATTACCGGAAAGAGTATTCTAAAGCTTAGGGTCATCGGCAAAAATTGGGCCATTAGACTGAATTGAAACAGAAAAATCGGCAGTAGGAGAAAGATCAGGGGACCTAGAATAGACCCCTGTGAAACACCACTGGTGACAGCTCTCTGAAAAGATCTTGATGACAAAATCTTCCAATCCAATCCAAGAGGTTACCTCTACACCAATATATTCCAGTTTAGCCAATGAACGTGAACGATCATAAGAAAGGGAAAAATCCAAATAAATGATGTCAACCGGAAAACCCATATCAAACGCGTTCGACCGGTCACCTATACAGGAGAAGATTCGTGAGTACCGATAGCCCTGATAGAAATCCATGTTTTTTCCGTTTTTTTGAGCCAACGAATTTAGATTAAACTCATCCTTCTATATTCCTGATAGTTGATGTAAACGAATTTGAGTGCAGTCTGTGGTTCCAACAAAATTCCATGTTATTTCTTGGCGCACATATTGTGCTCCTTAGATCAGTTGAATGAGGTTTGGATGATGCATATTCTTCTTTGAGAATTTTGACACAGTTGATATTTCTTTATATCTAATACAGTGTTCAATTCCGTTGACTTAAATTGGGATCGCCTTCTACAGACCAACAAAACTGTTTTCAATCGTGCGCACTTTATGTACACAGGAACTGTATTTCATTCCTAATCACTAAACACAGGGAGTCCCATTTGAAATAAAAAAGGTTGAGTTTGAAACTCAATAAAATGTGATTCCATTCCAGAACTCTCTGTTCAACTGAATCAAAAATACTTATTGTTCATGAATATTTAGGTATATGGGTGAAAATTGTTGTACCAAAAAGCGTAAAATTCTCTCTAATATATTTGAAATCATTTTAGAAGCATTCTGCAAACCAGCATCTTACTATATTCTATATATACTTACAATTACTCACTGAAAGGACATCCTGTATATTTCATTCGTCAATAAAACAGTGCACGAAGCAGATTGTTCTCATTCACAGAATCATGAAATATTCATGTCAGTGTAAAATTACATCGATATTCTATTCATATCCATAATCTGTGTTCACAATCACAGATAAAGTATTCACATTTGACATTTCATAAGGCTCGAGATGAAACTAATTACTTTTCAGTATATTCATCAATAGCGATCAGAACATGACAAACTAATCGCATACGGCAGCGCATAAATAACCGTCTAACGCCTTATTGATCGATAGTATTAACATTGAAATATACAATCGTAAATAATACGGTCATGCGATTATATAGTTTTACGGTCGAACATAGATGCATTGTAACCATAGAGAGAAAGTGGGGTATTGATCAAAATAATACCGAAATGAAAAGGTAAGAAATCCATTCATGTTTTCAATTATTCTTTTTTTTTCTAAGTTTTTCAATTCTAATTTTTGTTTGTACCACTATTCTTATTATTATTATAACGTGGCCTTATGCACTATCTCAGCTGTTAGCTGGATATAATTTACCTTTCCCAAATTCAGCAATCAAAGGGAATAAGCTCGATTACAATATACTTGACATAAATTTCCTAACTATCCAACATGTATTAAGAATTACAGCTTTTTACATTTCTATATACGTATTCTTATGCAATTCTAATTTCTTGAGGCTATCATGCAAAGTTTTGGGTATTAACCCAGTCGAGGATACGATGACAGGGACAATATCTATTTTCTTGAGGTGCCACATCTGCTTGATCTCAATAGCAAGGTCAGTGTATTTGGACTTTTTCTCCTGGAACTTATTCAGCACGTTGTTATTATTCGGTATGGCGACATCCACCAGCATTGCTGTTCTGGCTCTCTTATCATACACCACTATGTCCGGCCTATTATTCGTCACCATTCTGTCAGTGATAACAGGCCTATCGTAGTATAATCTGATAGAGTCATTTTCCAATACGGGCGCCGGCTGATACTTGTAATATGGCTGGAAGGTGTTCAGAAGTCCGTTCTTGTGTACAAGTGTCTGGTGGATAATGTTGCACACTTGATTATGCCTGTGAAGATACTCCGTATTGGCCAGTTGTTAACATCCGGACGAAATATGCTGGATAGTCTCCGAACTTATATGGCATTTTCTGCACTTATCTGTTTGTAATGTTCCGTCCTTCATAATAAATTTTTTGTAATTGTTTGTAGCGATCACTTGGTCTTGGATGGCCATAAGGAATCCTTCTATTTCTGCAAATAATTCTCCTTTCATCAACCATTTGTTGGAGGCTTCTTTGTCGATGTGTGGTTGATTAATCTCATGGTGATGTCGTCCATGCAATTCCTTTCTTGACCATTGCTCTTGTTTTTCAGTATCTGATAGGAATGGTAGATTCAGAAGGTCATCTCTGGTAGCAAGATTTATCTGTATATCCCTTATCAGCCAACGATACCACTCTATGGATGTCAGAAGTGAGAGCTTTTGCTGAGAAGAATTCTCTGAGATTTTTTATCTGTTCGGTGTGTAAATTGACAATATCTATAAATCCGCGTCCTCCTTCTTTCCGCTTCAAAGTTGTTCGTATCACAGACGATTTTGGATGATGGTTGTTGTACTTTGTTAGCATCGTTCGGTTCTGCCTTTGAACATCAGTTCTGTCTTAGTCCATCTGATTATTCCAAATGAACTAAACAACACTGGAATGGCGTAGGTGTTGATTGTCTTGACTAGATTCCCCGAGTTCAACATCGATTTCAGCACAGACTTCAGACGCTGACTGTATTCTGAACGAATCTTCTCCTTTGATTGTTTTTGGTCTAGCAATCTGGCTTGTTGGTATCCCAGATATTTGTATGTTTCGCCATCTCTCATGCACTGTATTATATCACCGTTTGGAAGTTGTGTTTCACCATCTATGACTTTCCCTCTTTGAATGTTCAGGGTCTTACATTTGTCAATACCAAATTTCATATGAACATCTGCCGAGAACTCACTGACTGACCATAAGCATATTTTGATGTCATCCATATACAGAAGGTGAGAGATTGTATGATAATTCCTATCTGTTTTTATCCTAAATCCGTATCCTGTTCTATTGAGCATTGAGGACAATGGGTTCATAGCTGAACAGAACCATAGTGGACTCAAAGAGTCTCCTTGAAAAATTCCACGACGTATGGGTATCTCGTCGGTTTTAATTGATTTATTGTTAATGTTGACCTGCAGAGACGTGCGCCAGTGTGTCATTGTTGTCTTCAAGAACTCTACCAGGGCTGGGTGAATTTTGTATATCTGCAATACTTCAACAAGCCAAGAATGGGCGGTACTATCGAATGCCTTCAGATAATCGAGAAAAGCTGAATGAACATTGCGATGCCCTACGTGTGCCTGTTTCATTATCACAGAATCGATGATGAGTTGTTCCTTGCACCCGTGGTGTTTCTTTCTGCATCCTTTCTGCTCCTCTGCTAATATATTGTTGTCGTCAAGGTGTTGGTATATTCGAGGTGAGTATTTTGTAGAGTGTTTGCAGGCAAGTGATTGGCCTATATTGAGACAGATCCTGTGTTCTATCGCTCTTAGGTAGCATATACGTTAAGCCTTGTGTTAGGAAAGTGGGTGTTATTTGAGATGTTGAAGAACATACGTGAGCTGTTTCGCTAGGGCTCCATGGAGCTTATCAAACTTCTTGTACCAGTTGTTGTGGATATTATCTTTACCTGTGGCCTTCCAATTGTTGGTCGCTCTAACTACTGTTGTGATTTCTTCCTCCGTTATTCCTTCAAAGTCCGTATGTTTGATATCAAATCGTTTTTTTTTCATTCGTGATCCATTCCGCATCTCTGTTGTGTTCTTTGGGGTTCGACCATAGTGATGACCAATAATCGGTCAAGCACTGTGCGTCAGGTACTTCTCTGTTATTGTTCGTTGCAGTTTTGTTATTTCCCTTATGAAAATTGGCGTTTTGGAGGAACCTTTGGTTTTGGTGTTTCTTTTCAGTACACTTGACGTATCTTGAAAGCCTCTTTGCTTTTGCCTGGAGTTTCTGTTTCAAAGTGTCCATATACACGTCGATGTGTTGATTGTGATCAGGGTGTTTTGTGTTCGTACCAATTTTCCTATAAATTTTGCGTATATGTGACTTCAAGCGCCTTGAGGGTTTTCTGTTACCCAGGAATTCTTTTAGGCGACCGATTTCTGCTCTAATATTATCAATATCCTTCTCCAGTCGTTTTTGCCATGGTGGTTTTCTGACGCTTTTTGGCTCAGCTTGAATCAGAGTTGTGGAGACTTGTTGTTTGTATAGTCGAAGAACCGCGATCGCTCCACAGTAAATCAAAGTGTGAATTTTCTCCAAGGAGTTCTGGTCGGTGTTTTCTTCAAACACTGAGTTTATGCTTGCTAGGATGATATTGGTGTTCTTGTTCGTCTTGAGTTTGGGCAGTTTAGGTCGTTCAGTTGGGTTACTACCACTGAATTCAGTTATTGCTCTGTTGAGTTCGGATTTTGCTAAATACATATATTCGTTCTATTGATTCGGCTCAGGAGGGCGTTCCATGTTAATATTCGTTTCCGTGGCTTTGATGTAATCTGTAACACTTTCATTGACTCCGGCAGGTATACCGTTATGAGTATCATTTTCGCTTCTGAGTTCCATTATGACCTCTTCTCGTATGCTTTGCAGCGTTTCTGAAGAAAGTAGCCTGTTTTTAACGATAGTTCTTCGTTGATCCGATATTCTCTGCTCGGATATGTCCTGTAATCCCGGATATTTTTCTACGAACGCAAGATGTAACGCGTATCAGTATGCTGTCATTTCCGATTCCAAGCTTGTAATCTTGTTATAGTAACGCATAATAAAGCAATTCATTTCTGGGGTCCACTTCATGCGTTTCTTAGAGTCCGGCTCTCGTGGTCTAAGGATAATGGCTTGCGCCACCGTTGAAACATCATGAGTAGGTTGGGAGGTATTGATGTTATTTTCCACTTGGTTTTGTGTTGCAGTATCCCTACTCGATATCACGCTGCTTCCGTCGTTAACCGAGGGAGACTGTGACTCACTTTCCGAACAAGACCCTCTTCCTAAATCTTGAACGCGACAAGAGGTTATGGTGGTACAATGTCGTTTCACTCGTTTATTCCTTAGATTGTACATCATTGGATAAGTTGCATTTTATACTTACTGCCAGGTTCAGCTTGGGTACCTCGGGTTCGCTAAGCCTGTATTCAGAAAGAATATTCCAGAGCCCCTGAGGTTATTGTTTTATTACTATTATAATTTGTTAGAATACCTCAAATTGCTCACCCTCAATTGTACCCCAATGGGTTTCAATTCGTTGTATGTATTACTTATATTACCGTTATGTATTATGAATAAATGGTGTTTAAATTGAATTTTTAGTTATTGTTTTCTTTTCAAAATTATCATGGGGGGCTATAATATGAAAGATGCTAAAAACAGGCGATTTGTTTTTTTTTACTCTTCGCCATAGGGTAATATCAACTTCGACAAAAACATTTTGGGGTAATGATTAAAAAAGTTCCCCGACCGCTGCATTAGAGGAACCTTCAAATTATATTGGATACTATGGAATGTGACCCTAATATGAACGTTATGGAATGCTGGAAGAAATTTGACATAGCAAAATGTATCTCAAACTTGAAGAATAAGTGGAAGAACTGAACCCAATCACATTGAAATGATACTGGAAAAAACTGTGACCTGTTCTGACTACGGAAAATAACGAAATATCTATGCAAAATTCAAAACTTCAACTGCGAACATTGACGAAATTCCGGATGTATTCGAACAAATTGAATCAACCTTCAAGAGTTACTTGAATCTCAAGATGAAGGTTGGACAAAACCGACTTGGAGGAAATGTTACATTCAAGGTAACTGGAAACAAGGTTTCAACAAGCTCTGGAAACGTTACATTCAATTTGAAGAATCGCAGTGGAGGTTTGAAAATGGGAAAAAACTTTACGATTTGTCATGAAAATTCATCCGCCTATGGAACGAAGTCTTATTTTCAAAGGGCAAATTACACAATTCTTCAAACCATGACCTAAGCCTGAAGATTGATTGATCAATATAATAAAAACTTCAATTAAATTTGTTTATATGTTTATTTTTTATTTTGTCTCCTAGGAACGTATCCCTAATAATCCCATATGAATTACCGTTCCATAGTCAACATATATCTTGGGAATAGAGCTTATACTTTATAATATTTCACCTAGCTGCTGTACTACAACATGGAAATTTGCTCACCCTTGTGTACAAAACTTGACCAATAGATTTCAGTTGAGTATGGCGTCTTCTAAAAGAAGAAGAAATACCTACCACTTCCAGTTGCCACATTCCGAAGCTAAAATAGCAAGAACTCAATCGAAATTTGCCAAACACACTTTAAATACATTTAATGTGTACGTTTACCATCGTCTGATTTCACCTACATATTGGTGAAAAAATTTCGAAATACCAAAAGTGCCTGTTTATGAAAATGTAGTTAATAGAACTCCGCCGTTAAAAGTTAATTAAGAAATTTACGACCTTATAAATATTATTATACGACCAGACATGGGAAATTTTATTTGCGTTCATGGCATCACACAATGTTTTATATAATGTGAGTTGCCAATAATAGAGGCGTACAACTTATGGTAATAAGTAATGTGTTTTAGCAACAATAAAGGTAATTATAACATAATTCTCCGATGGGTTGTAAATTCTGTTTCAGTTTCAAGTACAGGTAATTTCATTATGTTCCGTAAAAATGCCGCGAATACAAAAAAAATTTTTAAAAAATGTGTATATATATATATATACAGGGTGCTATATCTACCAAGATATTCATTTCTGATCAAACAGCAAAAACAGCTCAATTTTTGTTTCAAGGGGGACATCTTTTGGAGTACAATACTTGCCTGAAATATCAACCGCCTAAGCGGGGGTTGCAATCCTTGAACATTTTGAATAGGAAAGATGGATCAATAGTTGACTCAAAAGAAAGTGGTATCTTTGTCTACATCGCCTTGAAAGAATTTCCATTTTTGATTGAGAACTGTGAAGGATACAGGGTGAGCAACTGAAAGATAGGGAAGACTATTTCCCTGAGACTATTCAAGTTTTAGTGAAGTAAAATGGAACAGATCCATGCTGATCAATGGCAGTCATCTTCAAGTAGCATCCTCATCTCGAATTTCAACCCCAAGAGCAGGGGTGACCACCCTTGAAAATTTGGAAGAGAAGAGATGGGTCTAGTGATACCTGGAAAGAAAGGTATTATCTTTGTCTGCATCCCCGTGAACGAATATTCATTTTTGATTGAAAACTGTAGAAGATACAGAGTGAGCCACTGAAAAATAGAGGAGACTATCTATCGCCCTGAGCTTTTTAAGTATTAGTGCAAAAAATGGAACAGCTGTCATCTTAGATCTAAATGAATATATTCCAGTTTTTCGCACTAATACTACAATAGTCTTGGGGCGATAGTCTTCTCTATTTTTCAGTGGCTCACTCTGTATCTTCTACAGTTTTCAATCAGAAATGAAAATTCTTTCACGGGAATGCAGACAAAGATAATACCTTTCTTTCGAGGTATCAGTCGACCCATCTTCCCTCTTCCAAATTTTCAAGGGTTGTTACCCCTGCTCCAGGGGTTGAAATTCGAGATGAGGATGGAACTTGATGATGACTGCCATTGATCAGCATGGATCTGTTCCATTTTACCTAACTGAAACTTGAATAGTGTCAGGGAAATAGGCTTCCCTATCTTTCAGTTGCTCACCCTGTATCTTCTACAGTTTTCAATAAAAAATGGAAATTCGTTCAAGGCAATGTAGACAAAGATACGACCTTTCTTTTGAGTCATCACTCGACCCATCTTCCATATTCAAAATGTTCAAGGATTGCAACCCCCGCTTAGGGGGTTGATATTTCAGGCAAGTATTGTACCCCAAAAGATGTCTCCTTCGAAACAAAATTGACCTGTTTTGCGTTTTGATCAGAAATGAATATCTTGGTAGATATAGCCTCTGTTTAGTTTTCGTTGAAGCACCCTATATATATATATATATTGTTGTTCTCAAGAATTCCTAAGTGCCGATTATTAGAAAAATAGTTATTGAACATATCTTAACTTTTTCTGAATTAATTTTGAATTTTCCATTTTATGTGTTAATTTCTAGGTACAGTGTACGACCAAGTCGTTTACTTACTTCTCAATCTGATTGGCCCCTGGCACTAAACCTCCTCCGGAGATTCTAATTTTCAAATGTTCCACGTTCCCACGGATAAAGTCCTACAATAAAAAAAAACAGTTTCAGTTAATTTCAAATATTTCGAGTGTCAACAAAGAACATACTTTGCATTTTATACAAATAAAATATTGAAAAAATTGAGAAAAAGTGAAAAAGAAATTGTTTTAAATATTTTGACCCCAAAACAGTTCGTAGGGAAAGAAAAGGGAAAAATTACAGAGGAGAGTGAGAAAATTATTCATCTTCAGAATTCAGAATTAATGATTTTCGCATGATTTTAATCCTAACTTTAAATAGCAACTGCATACATAATTGACTGTCGCTTTTCGTGTTCATCACACTTATTGAAAAATATTTTCAGGAAATTGCAAAAGAGAAAAATCGTATTAATTGTTCAAATCATACCTTTTGTACGAATCAAAATAACAACTGACAATACATAAGAACAACATTTTGGTGAGTTCTTATGTGTTGTTCGTTCACTTACATGAAAATAATTGAATTGAGAAAGGAAAATCTGGGAAAGACACCGAGTATACACGATGTTACATAATAGTATGTCACAACTTGAACGTGCAATTTTAAGAAAAAAAGGTTCATGTAAACATAGGTCCGCAAAAGCTTCGTCACGGAGCTACAGGGTGTTGAAATTTTTGGAAAAAATTGTTTTTTTTCTTTAAACTCCTGCAGCTTTTGAAATATTCAGCCCAAATTTGGAATTCAAGCTATCTTTTACAGCCTCCATAATTACACGCCCTAAATTTTAACTAGAATCTACAAGGTGTCCTCTTTTCCGGAGCCATGTCTTATTTTGCCCTTTCAAATTTTTTTTCAGTACGCCACTGATCAGGGTACAATCAATTTTTGTCATCTTCAATCAATTTAAAAACTTTTTTGACACTTATAATTTTTTAGTATCTCCAACCAATCTCGAGCAAAAATTAACAAACGATTGTATGCATTCGCAGAATTGAAAGCACTTCTAATTAAAAAAAAGGACTAGTAGGCTTAATTAACGATTAGTTTAAAGACTTTTGAAGTTATTGCTGCAAGAAAAAATGGCCTAATTTACTAACGCCGAATTGGCTGATATCTATTACATGTACGGTCTGGCTGACGGAAACACAACAGAAACTAGGCGATTATATCAGGTGCGTGTATATATGTGTTATATCATGTGAGTACAAGAAAAATTGGAAATCAGTTGAATATTTCACATGTTCTAGTTTGGAGGATTCTCCACGACTTTTTATTGTACCCGTTTCATATTCAACGCGTCCAAACTCTACTTCCTCGAGATTTTCCTTCAAAACTGAATTTCTGCCGATGGTTCTTAGATAGAATTAGAAAAAATGCTCATTTTGATAGTGAAATAATGTTCACAGAAGAAGCTAACTTTTCGAGAACTGCTATCACAAATTTTCACAATAATCATTATTGGGCTGAGAAAACCCCCATCTGATTGAAGAATCTCTTCATCGGGAATAATCCTCAGTAAATGTCTGGTTCGGAATAATTGGACATTATTTCATTGGTCCATTTTTTTCTGCCTAACGGACTAACCGGTTCCGCTTATCGGCAATTTCTTGAGGAGGAGTTACCTCTATTACTCGAGGATGTGCCACATCTGGTAAGAAATATAATGTGGTTCATGCATGACGGGGCACCAGCACATTTAAGTGGAGAAGCTAGGCAATTCTTGATTATTACATTCAACAACCGATGGATAGATCGGGGTGGGCCAGAGCCATGGCCTCCTAGGTCCCTAGATTTGAATAGTTCAGATATCTCAAAAGTTTAGTTTATTACACTCCAGTGAACACTGTAGAAGAATTGAGAAATCGAATGATAACCTCTTGTGACACTATAAGAAATACCCCAGGAATATTTCAAAGAGTACATGATAATATGCGAAGAAGGACAGAGGCCTGTATTCTTGTAGGTGGAGGACACTTCCAGCAATTTATTTAGTTTTCAATTGATCTTTTTTTTAGTTTGATATTGAATAAGTATAAGTTAAGTCTCAGAAGCTATCAAAATAAAAGCAAATTTTGGGCATACCTATCGAGTATTTCTATTATTTTTTTTTTATTCAATTCAAATAATTCAAATTCAATAATTTTTCACTCAAAAACGGTTAGAGATACGAAAAAACTACAGGAGTCAAAAAAGTTTCTAAATTGAACGAAGATTACGAAAATTTATTGTACGCTGATCAGTGGCGTACTGCAAAAAAGTTTGAGAGGGTAAAAGGATACATGGCCTCAGAAAAGAAAACACCTTGTGATTTTCAGTTAAAATGTAGGACGTGTAATGATGAAGGCTGTAAAAAATAGATTGCATTCCAATTTTAGGCTGAAGATCTCAAAAACTGCAGGAGTTTTGATGAAAAACTAAATTTTATTCGGAAATTTCAACACCCTGTAGCTCCCTAAAGAAGCTTTTGCTCTGCTTAGCAGAGTTCTCTTCTCGGACGAAGCAACTTTCCACAAGAATGGGATTGTTAACAGGCACAACTCTCATAATTACGCCACGGAAAATCCACACCTCATGGAACAAATAGATCACCAGCATCGTTGGTCCTTGAATGTTTAGGCCGCTATAATAAATGGATATCTAATTGGGCCGCACTTTTTCGACGGGCACCTCAATAGTGAAATGTATTTAGATTTTCTGCAAAATCATCTACCAATGTTACTTGTCGATATACCAGAGCATATAAGACAAGATTTGCGGTTTCAACAGGATGGAGCACCGGTACATTACTCACATCAGGTTACGGAGCATTTGTATAATGTATTTCCAAACAAATGGATAGGACGTGGTGGTCCTGTTAGATGGCCAGCTAGGTCTCCGGACCTTACAAGTCTAGATTTTTTCTTCTGGGGTTATATTAAAGGCATCATTTACCAGATTCCTTCTACAACACAGTTGGATATGAGGCGGAGAATAGCCGACGCCTCTCAGTCAGTTAATCCGCAAATGTTGTCGAGAGTTCAACGGTCTTTCCTCAGAAAGATTGAGTTGTGTCTACAAAGAAACGGACAACATTTCGAACACTTATTGAAATAGTTCAACACCCTGTAGATCATCTCACCAAAAACCAAACTATTACATATTTCATACACAACTACCTTAAAATATCTCCATTTCTCTGATCTGATATGTACTAATAAACACTTCTTTCGCAACCTCTGATTTTTTTCTTTTTGTTTATTTTCTTTATTTCGAAAATGGTCGAAGATAAAGATGCAAAAATATGGCATAATATTTTATGCGTTGACATGAATAATAAAATACAGGATGTTCTATTTGAAAAAATCAAGATATATTTCTAAAATTACAATATTCAATAATTTTTTGAGCCACTCCTGTATAAAATGAGGATAATCTATTTCAATTCATCAATAAAGCTACCCTAGGGCAATAAGAAAACGAAAGGAAAAATTTATTCATCCTCTCTGGCCGAAGGAGCATGCGATGATGTAGAGCCTATTTTCATGAATTTTTAAGGAAAGAAAATATTGTGACGAAACTACTCACCAAAAAAACTTATTACCTAAAGACATTATAGCAGAGTTTAGGCCGTTCCTGAATCTTCAACAAAAAAGTGGTCTTCCAATCTAAAAAAACCACCCTAGATTTTTTTATAGAAAATTGGGACAACCTGTTTATATTTTCAATGAAATAAAACTAAAGTATTTAGATTTTCACTATATTAACAAAACTATGACTGGTTTCACCAGACTGTGGCTTCATCAGATAGATATTTTAGATTTAGATATACTTCAGTTTTATTTCATTGAAAATATGTATATCGATTTTCATCAAGAAACGACCTCCTCAATCAGAACAACCTGTTTACTTCGAAAGAAAATGCTGAAGTAGATTTTTGCTTTCTGAATACAATACCGTTCGAACAAAAATTAAATCTTCAAGAGTGTATATTCAATTTCTTCCTATTCAATCTCACTTTTCATTTGTACTATAGTAATATGAAAAAAATTTTTTTTTAATCGTAACTTAAAAGGAATGTCGAAGATAAACACAAATGATGCTACAAAAGTAATTTTCTGTATCATTGTAACAAAGTTCGCTTGTAATTAAGTGGAATGAAAATTACATTCTCGATTCCAAGCATTCCTCAGAGACGAGTCTTTTCTGATTAGATAAGGAGCCATCAAGGCATTCTGTCGACCGCCCGGCCAAGGGGGCCTCAACTTTTTCGACGGGTTCATTAGGGACACACAGCGTCCGTTTAACATCCGTAATTATTTATACCCCGTTAAATCGAGATAACCAGTAATGTCTTGATTATTTAGTTAGATCTGAGGGGTCGATTACTCTACGGTGAGAACGGGGACGGTAGCCTGCTAGAGGATGCTGGAACAAGATGACATGAAAGTTGACGTGCTTAAATTTAATGCCACCAGCGAATGCTTGCAGTATAATTCAATAGTCAGGAACGTTTGAAATTTGAGATATGAACGTTTCCGAATGTTATTTAGCAATACTTAAACCTCAGCATTTACAACTTTTCAATTCTCAAAGAAATGTAATAATTTGAGCTATTGATAAACATCAATGTTTTGTAGGAATTCACGATTGTGCATTATTTTATCATAACCACCTGGTGATGATACATCTGTTTCACATTTGTCTTTCATTCTCGCAATACTTTCTATCACAGTTATCATTTGTTGATCAAAGGTTGAAAATGCTTTACTCAAATGCAGTTGAAAATTGTTCGATTCGAGCCTATTTCTAATTTTTCCTCCTCGTGAACTATTTACCTTTTCCGGTGATAGGTATTTATAACATTTTTTTTAAATTTTTCTCTTTTTTGCTCATACAACTATTTTTCGAAAAACAATTTCGAAAATCCAAATTTTAAAGGGTGGTCACCCCTGCTCTAGGGGTTGAAATTCAAGATGAGGATGGTACTTGATAATGACTGCCATTGATCAGCATGGATCTGTTCCATTTTACTTCACTGAAACTTGAATAGTCTCAGAGAAATAGTCTTCCCTATTTTTCAGTTGCTCACCCCGTATCTTTTACAGTTTTCAATTAAAAATGGAAATTCTCTCAAGGCGATGTAGACAAAGATACCACCTTTCTTCACCCCAAAATGATGTCCCTTAGATATAGAAATGAATATCTTATATATATAGCCTCTGTTTAATTTTCGTTGAATCAGCCTGTATATATATATATATATATATATATATATATATATATATATATATATATATATATATATATATATATATATATATATATATATATATAGAGATTTCACCCCGACGAGTTGCCCATATATTGATTTCATGAAAAATATAAATCAAAATTAATTGACCTATTTCTGCATCATCAGACAATGATATCAATGATCAGAAATGAATATCAAATTGTCAGTTAATTATATTTTACATATAAACAAATAAATAAAATATGATATATTATTTTTTTCGGAAAGAAACCTATTACAAGATTTGATGACTGTTATCTTTTGTAACTGTTCAAACAAATTTGTCTTCAGACCCAAAATCTCAATACTTTTGTGGAGATTTCTAGGAATAACACCTGTTGTGGAAATAATAATCGATAGAATAAATATTTTTGCATTTTCCACATTTTTTAATCTTGTCGCCAAGCATCATATATTTAGAAATTTTTTCATTGTATTTATTTTGTATATTATGTGTGTCGGGTATAGCAATATCAATTATATATGTTATATATATATATATATATATATATATATATATATATATATATATATATATATATATATATATATATATATAAATATAAGCAAGGACTGAGCAAGATGATAATATATGAAAAACTGTTTCTGAAGAACAGAAACATCTACGGCAAGAATCATCTATATTTTGTTTGATGATGTGTTTTCTTTAATTCCTCGTGAAAACAACCTGATCCTGGATCGCAATTGCCTTCTGTTTCAGCAAACAATTCTCCAGATATATATATATATATATATATATATATATATATATATATATATATATATATATATATATATATATATATACAGGGTGTCTACTATAGAAGGTGCCAAACTGCAGGAGGTGATATTACAAGTTACTTGCAACAAAAATGTTCCATAACATTTTTTCGAAAAGTTGATAATTATCGAGTTATTTAACACTTCTTGATTTTACGAAACTTTTTGCTCCTCTCTATAAAAACAAGAATATCTCTGTTATTCTTACAGCTACATCAAATCTGACCATACCATCGAAAGGAGCATTGAATTTGCTATAAGATAGGTAAGTACTAAGGTTAAAATATCTTGTATACCGGGTGTTGTAAAAGTCTAAACGAAAAAATTGTGAAATGAACAAAAGTGGTATTTTCTTGTCAGCTGTATCACTGAAAAGTGGCTTTAATACCTTCAAAAGCCAGATGAATGTATAAGTAATTATCCATCTTTCGAAAAAATGTTATGTAGTAATCTCAGAAGTTGATATACTTAACTTCTGGGCTTACTATTTTCATTCCAGCATAATCATGGGTAAGAGTAAGAGCAAGAACATTGAATTATCTAATTCTTCGATCACAAATGATCTAGTTTCACCGGAGCGTCTAAACAATTCCACAAATAAATAACATATCTGGATATTGAATGTTTAAGGAACTAGGAATGATTAATTTTTCTCGGATAAGAAGAAGAAATTAGAAAAAGAATAGTAAAAGAATAAATCACAGAAGGCTTGTATTACTTTCAAATAAAAATATTCAGATTTGACAGCAACTGTCATTCAATGAATTGAAGTTTATATTTTCCTCTTTTACGGTCCCATTTTCTTTTTGAATATATATATATATATATATATATATATATATATATATATATATATATATATATATATATATATATATATATATATACTACTCGGCAACACTTTTGGTTTCAAATGGACGGCTCATAATTCTAGAATGATCCAGAACTGGATGACTGAATGATTTGGAGAGAAATGGATAGGTCCATACGGGCCGGTGAGATGGCCACCCAGAAGCCCCGACCTTACGCAGCTTGATTTTTATGTGTGGGGCTCATTAAAGACCAATGTTTATAGAATTCCCATTAATACTCGGTAAGAATTAATTGAAAGGATTCGAATGTGTTGCAACGAAACGGGCCATAAACACATTGAACTTCAAAGAGTAGTTGATAGTTTAGGAAAGAGATGTGTTAAGTGCATTCAAGAAAGAGGAAGACATTTTGAAAACTCTTTCGTGAAAATATCATTCGCTAAGTTTAGTTCCTGTTCATGTTTCATTAAGTTATATAAGATATTTGCGTTTTCGAATTTTATCTTCTTATTACTCTTACCCATGATATTGCTGGTAAAAAAATAGTTAGCTTCATAGTTGATAAACCGTTTAAAAACCAGTTGAATTTAGTAAATTCCACCGAAAAAAACAGCTACTCATCGACCAATTTTCAGAAGTACAGCTAACAAGAAAATACCATTAAGGTTGTTCATTTCACAATTTCTTCGTTTAGGCTTTTACAACACCCGGTATACAAGATATTTTACCATTAGTACTTACCTATCTTATAGCAAATTCAATGCTCCTTCCGATGGTGTAGTCAGATTTGATGTAGATGTAATAATAACAGAGATATTTTTGTTTTTATAGAAAGAAGAAAAAACTTTCGTAAAATCAAGAACTGTTAAATAACTCGATAATTATCAACTACTCGAACAAAATGTTATAGGACATTTTTCATTGCAAATAACTTGTACTATCACCTCCTGAAGTTTGGCACCTTTCATAGTAGACCCATGTATATATAAGCGTCATTCCGAGCAGATTTTTACTATGGAACAGCACAAGGCACGCAAACGCTCTGAAATTGTTGAAATTTACATTCAACAAAACAAGTCAATAGTGAAAACTCGCCATGCTTCTAAAAAATAAATATAGTGCCTACCAAGAAAACAATTTATCGTTTGTATGAGAGGCCAAATAAAAAGCGACCCAGGCCATCGGATAAGAATATTGCAGCCGTACGATCAAGTAGTGGGCATTCACCAACAACAACCCAAAAAAGCCTTTCTCAGCAGCTCTGCATTCCCCGAACCAC
The DNA here is from genome assembly GCA_013387265.2 of Cryptolaemus montrouzieri. Taxonomy (NCBI): domain Eukaryota; kingdom Metazoa; phylum Arthropoda; class Insecta; order Coleoptera; family Coccinellidae; genus Cryptolaemus; species Cryptolaemus montrouzieri. The sequence continues at coordinate 8,049,180 of JABFTP020000124.1, forward strand.
TTTACAACGAATTTTACGTGTTGACTTGCATTTGTTTCCATACAAGATTCAATTGACACAAAAATTGTTGCATGACGATGAACCAATTCGATTGAAATGGGCCAAAGAGCAATTTTGGGATAGCACAAACAAAATTGCCTTATTTATGGGACTGAACATCCACAAGAGATTCGAGGGGTACCTCTTCACGATGCGGAAGTCACTGTTTGGTGCGGCCTTTGTGCTAAAATGGTCATTAGACCGTTCTTTTCCGAAGATGATCATGGCCACACAGTTATTGTCAATCGGGAGCGTTATCTTGCTATGATAACCAACTTTGTTGAAACAATTATTCGTCGAAATTGTATGGGGCACTTTTGGTTTCAACAAGATGGCGCGCCACCACACAAAGCCGTACAACAATCGATTTTTTGGAGCAATTGTTCCTGTTATTTGAAATCGAAGGTTTACGTCAACAAGCCAAAGACCCTAGAAGAGCTGAAAACCAACATCTGTCAAGAAATAGCGGCCATTCCGGTCGGAATGTTGAAGAAAAACATGGGAATTGCTGCATGCAAAACGGGCACAATACGCCGTGGAGACCAAGTGCGACCATTTACGAGATATCATATTCAAGAAATGATGTGAACAAATCTACTGGAACCCACTCAAATGATTTTCAAGACGAACAGATAAAAAATTCTGTTTTCTTTGATTTATTTAAAAATAAAGTGGGCGAATTTGAGCCACCTGGTATATAAATATTTTGAATATCCTCAAAAAGTTTTCCACAAATTCGACCAATCTAAGAAATACAGAATAACCAAATTTGATATTTGATTTTTCATGGATGCGCTGTTTCAACCTAAAATGCGTTTGAAAATTGTCCACATTTTCATTCGAATGTTAAGTTTCTTCTATCAAATCATGGGGGTATGTCTCACGAGTTCATAACTTCTCGCGCGATTTCCGAAAGCAGGACTGTTTTGCGACCCAGGAACAACAGGACAAGTCACCGAAAAAAAACAGTCTCGTTCAAAAGAGGAAGTACGGTCAGTTTAAGTATAGAGGATAATATCAATATGGCATATGTAATTCATTGAATACTCACTTGAGGATTGTAGTATCTATCTGCAGTCTCCGTATCCGTAAGGTCGATTACGGCCTTTAGCTGAGGACAGTTATTCATAAGCAAGGCAGGTGTGAACCTATAACAAAAACAAATAAATCATCATTATTACTGCCTAGGGATATTACATAGGAACAGTATATACCCATGTGTTAAGTGAATTTCATAAGCATCAGTAAACAAAAGCAACCTGAGATGAATTCTTCTTTCCCATATACATGAATAATTGACTTAATGTAATATACGTCACGTAGTAATTTAAGGAGACTTATTCTAACATTGTATCGCTTTATAGTATCAATAAAGGACGACATGCCCTTCGCGTAGATTTTGTTTGTTCTTGAATTGGATATTTCATTGCGATATCTATAATACTTGTCTGCCGGCGTTCCGGTAGCTTATCACAGATTGCAGTGCTAAAAACTGGTGAAAATGCCAGTTTTCTAGGAGATACTTCTTTCTATCTCTATTTGCCTGTTTAGTCATTACATTTTCTTTAAACCTTTGAAAAATAGACCTATCAGACTGGAAACTTTTGAGAAAGCCCACTCTGAATGAAACATTTTACCATGTCAAATTTATCATAGTTATCACAGCAATGATTTCACATTTGATCAACGCAAATGCACTGAACGCCGACTGGTCCAAGTACGATTTTTAATTCACTGATTACGGTGATTAGATCGGTTCAGCTCCATCACATCAGGATCAAAATCATTTGAAGACCACTCCTAGAGGTCACTCAAAGTCATTTCGAGGTCATTCGAAAGTCAGGTATAGAAATAATAGTGAAAATTTCAAAAAATATTCATAGGTACGTTTTAAAGATTCCCGAACCCAAAATCGTAGATTGTTTGAACCTACTACCTCTCCTAAGTTGAATACAGATCACAAAAAAGTCACGTAAATTTTTACCAAATTTAGCTTTGAATTTCAAAACTGAGGTTTAGTTGTAACCAAGAGACCTTCTTATGGTTAAGATAGGCACTATTGTTGAAGGTCAAGTAGAGAAATAACTGTGGAGAAAAATCTGTAAAACTCATGGGTATATCTGTCTGAAATCCCTGAAACTTCCTCTACAGAGTTTATTTATGCTGATGATATTGCTTTGGTTTTTCGACACTATGACTTCGAAACAATTGAGCAAACACTAACTTCTTATTTAGAAATTCTGAACATTTTCTTCAAAAAATGGCGTTTATGTCCAAATCCTTCGAAAACTGAGGTTTCTTGTTTTCATCTGAATACTCATGAGAAGGATAGGCAACTAAGAGTATTCTTCATTCAATCACTATTAACTCATAAATAAACATATCTTGGTGTAAAGCTAGATCGTTCTTTGACTTTCAAATTTCATTTGATAAATAATGTCAGAAGTTGAAAACAAGAAACAATATACTACATAAACTAACTGGATCTAATTGGAGCGCTGAAGTCTCTACTTTGCGAACTACTGCTTTAGCTTTAGTATATTCAGCAGCAGAATATTGCTGTCCGGTGTGGTTGAATAGTGCTCATGTCAATAAGATTGATTCTCAGTTGAACTGTTCTATGAGAGTTATAAGTGGATGTATCAGTTCAACTGCTACCCCATGGCTTTCGGTTATTTGTAATATAGTTCCTTCCCATATTCGCAGGAAATTAGCTCTTAAATCGTCTTGGGATAAGTATCACTCATTTCCAGAAGTTTTTCCGATAATGCACGATCTTCAAAATCCACCTATCCTGAGATTGAAATATAAGAAACCTATTTGGTTGATTGACTTATTGCGTACACGGGTGAAAGCTGTTGATCTTTGGAAAACTGAATGGCAGGAAGTTGATGTTTTTAATGAAGTTCTCATAGAGGATCCTTCCAAAAGGGTTGCAGGTTTCGAAATAAGTAGGAAAAATTGGTGTACATTAAATCGTCTCAGCACAGGACTAATCGTTATAATAGTATGTTGTTCAAATGGAATACTGTAGAAAGTCCGGCATGTGAATGTGGCGCAGCTGAAGAAACAATAAGACATTTAGTCCTCGATTGTCCTATTTAAAATTTTACGGGTGGTTTTCAAGAAAGTCATTCCGTTTCAGATAATTTTATCAATTGGGTAGAGAACTTCAAGTCTATTTAGGAGATTAGTTTTTGCTCCCCCTTAGTGTTTTTTCCCATGGTGTAGGTTGATAAGGCAAGGGCTACACCCATGTAGGGCTTCATTCCCAAAAGGTGTATGAGATGTTCCCTGTTGAAAAACAGAGGAATATTAGATAAGTTCTTATTCAAGTGAGTTTAGACATATAAGAGTTAGGTATGTTTCGATCAAATATTTTTCTGCCGGTTTTCTTTTTCCATTGTTACAGATTTTTCCTGTCCAAATCCCCCTTCCTTTTCACCCTTGTCTTCGTGAAGAAGTCCTGGAAATCATGGAGTGCAAGATGACAATGAAAGAATGAAGCTGCTAAGCAGAAAAATTGTTGGTACTCTTTTTGTACACACGACACTAACACAACATAAACAGACAAGCTATTGCTAGTGTGATAGCGACAGGGAAACGAGTTTTTTTCACAGGTTTTTTCACTGAATCATACGCAAGATAGTATGGTTCCCCAGTTACATTTCCTGTGCTCACACTTTAGGGGCAATCGAAGGAGACAAGATGCGAGTTTAGATGCCTGATTAAGGAACGGGCATGCTCTGTTTTTCTGCTGGTATTCTATTTATTCTTTTGTTTTTTACGATTGTGTTTTTCTGACACACACCAAAATTATAGGTATAAGCATTTATTCTAAATACAATTATTCGAATATTTGTAAATCCACTCTTTTCAAAAGAATATATATATATATATATATATATATATATATATATATATATATATATATATATATATATATATATTCTATTCGATCGTTCACCATTTCACACAAAGGAAACTATTAATAAGTAACATTCAGTGTTACTTGACTAAGGTCCGTACACTGGATTTTTCCGGGAGAAAGCCTCTGACACTACTCGTTGGTACATTGATATCATTGTCTGATGATGCTATAGTATGTATATATTCTGGTAGATTGATATATTCTCATAACATTTAACGTTATCCTAATATATAATTACTCCAGGATATGTTTTAATTATAATCATTGCCTGGCAATGGTATTAATTACCGGGTGGTGGATTTATATTTTTCATGAAATCAGTTTGATTGCATGAACAGATATATGGGCAACTCGTCGGGGTAAAACCCCTATATATATATATATATATATATATATATATATATATATATATATATATATATATATATATATATATATATATATATATATATATATATATATATATATATATATATATATATATATATATATATATATATATATATATATATATATATAGTAGTTTGTTTCAATATATCACCTCTTCTAGAGATGATACAAGATCATTTCGAACTCATTCGTGGGTCAAGAAAAGAAATAAGCGTGAAAAAATTCATAGATACCTTTTTCAGATCCCCGAACCCAAATCCGTAAATTGTTTGAACCTACCAACTCTCCTATAGGTAATTCAAGGTCATTTTGAAGTCATTTGAATACAGACGACAAAAGTCACGTATATTCCCTAAGTTTAGATTTGGATTTCAAAATTGAGGTTTAGATGCAACCCGCACCGTCACCAGGGTGACGGTAAACAACAGAGTTATCCCACTATCCATTCGCGGCCTTGGTTTACTGCGTAAGGTTTATGCTCATTTGAAGGCTGATTAGGAAAATAACTGTGAAAACAATTTTCAAAAATTTCATGGCTACGTTTTTGTGATCCCGAACAGGAATCCGTAATTTGTTTGAACCTATCGCCTCTCCTAGAGGTCATTCAAGGACGTTTAGAGGTCATTTGAAGATCAAGTTGAGTAATAACCTTGAAAAACTTCATGGGTACATTTTTGAAATCCCTAAACCTGAATACGTAGTTTTTTCGAACCTAACACCTGTCCTAGAGGTCATTCGAGGTTATTTATAATCGCTTGAATACAGGCCACAAAAAATTACGTATATAATAATAATAATAATGAATAAATATTGTGACAAAAATCTGAAAAAATTTATGAGTACGTTTTTGAAATCCCCAAAACCAAAATGAGTAGCTTGTTTGAACCTATCATCTCTCCTAGAGGTCATTCAAGGTCATTCCGAACCGGAATCCGTGATTTTTTTGAACCTATCGCCTCTCCTAGAGGTCATTCATGGACATTAAGAGGTCATTCAAAGATCAAGTTGAGAAGTAACCGTGAAAAATATCGAAAAACTTCATGGGTACGTTTTTGAAAACCCGAATAGGTAGTTTTTTTGATCTTACCACCTCTCCTAGAGGTCATTCGAGGTCATTTAGAATCGCTAGAATACAGGCCCCAAAAAATCACGTATATATTCACTAAGTTAGCTATTGATTTCAAAAGTGAGGTTTAGTTGTAACCATGGCGCCTCCACGTGGTGACGTGAGCAACGGAGATGTCCGGTCAAAAGCTTGAGTTACGGCGTTTAGGCTCAAGATCATTTTAAGATCAAGTAGAGAAATAAACGTGACAAAAATCTTAAAAAATTCATGGCTACGTTTCTGAAATCCCCAAACCCCAATCCATAGATTGTTCGAACCTATCATCTCTCCTAGAGGTCATTCAGGGTAATTTCGAGGTCATTGAAAGGTCGAGTGAAGAAGTAGTCGTGAAAAATTCTGGAAAATTTCATGGTTACGTTTTTGAGATTCCCGTATCCGAATCCGTAGTATTTTGAACCTTCCACTTATCCTAGAAATCAATCAAGGACATTCCGTCAATTGAATACGTACCACAGAACGTCAAAACTAAGTTTAGCTTTGGATTTCGAAACTAAGGTTTAGTTGTAAGCATGACACCTCTACCTAATGATATGTGGGCAAGGCCTTACGTTACGGCGTTAGAGTCAAGGTTATTTGAAGGTCGAGTAGAGAAATAACCGTGAAAAAATATCTGAAAGAATTTATGGGTTCGTTTTTAAGATCCTCGAAGCCAAATCCGTAGTTTTTTCGGACTTACCACCTCTTCTAGAGGTCTTTTCGAGGTCATTTGAAGGTCAAGTTGAGAAAAAAGAATGGAGAATCTGATTCCAAAAGGATTAATCTTACCGACGAACCACCAAAAAGAGTGGTCACTCAAGAAAATAAGGTAGATAATCCAGGAAGATCGACACGTAATATATCGAGATATTGTGGCGCCATTGCGTATTTCAAAGACCTCAATAAAAAATTAGTTTCCCGTTTGTTGACCAAAAACAGAAAGCTGCGAGGATGAATTGGTTTCAAAAAACTCTGGATCGTTTCAACTTTGGAAAGTTTAAAAACGATTACAACTTGTCAATGGTTACGAATCCTAGATTTATTCATACGAGCCAGAAAATGAGCGCCAATCTTCTGTTTGAAGAAAAACCGGTTAAAGTTTCCCATGGCCGAAGTGACTCCAAAACGATGGTCGCAAAGTTTGTTCCTAGAACAGGTCATGTAGCAAAAATTCCTTTACAAGATTAAAGAACAGTTGCTGCCGATTAGTACATAACCGTAAGTTTACCCCAAGTCGTTAGTAAGTTTCGAGAAACTGACGACAAATCATCCTTCACCAAGACAATGCAATTTTTGGACAACCCGGAAAACAACTGAACATTCAACGCAAGAAAACATCACATGACATCATCCCGCATACACTCCGGACGTAATTTCCAATGATCTTTTTTTACTTTTACCAAAATCAAGAACGAACTGTGTGGTCAAAGATTTCACTCTTCAGAAGAAACTGTTGATGAATTCAAAAAGGCCGTTTTGAATATAGCAGCAAACGATTGGAATAAACCTTCACAGAAATATTTCGAATTACGAAAGTTTTCAACAGTTCTCAATTGTTTCATTGTAACTCAATATACATAACTATTATCTATTCTATCTATCCTTCAGTTCGAGCCAGTATTTTCATTGATACTTTCTCCAAAGCTTTCTCTAGAGAACCTGCAGTCCCTCTGCCAAAGATCTCCACCTGAAGAAACGAAAATACTATAAGTGATGTAACCATATCTCCAGAACTCGTGGAGGCGGCCATCAAGGGACTGAAATCAAATTCGTCTCCTGGACTAGATGGAATATCCGTCAAATTATATAAATCTTGTAGCAGTTCGCTGATAGGTCCACTGTCCCAGATAATGTCAACATCGCTCAAAACGCATTCACTCCCAAGTCATCTGTGACTCCTGTGTTTAAAAAAGGCGACAAATGCTCCTCAGAAAATTACAGACTTATTTCAATAACTTCTGTTGCTGTTAAAATTATGGAAATGATAGTTGTCAACACTCTGCTGCCGTTCCTCATGAGTAATAATATCATCCCCACAGAGCAGCATGGCTTCAGTCCAGGAAGGTCTGTCATGACGTGTCTGCTTCAGTGTGTTGACCAGTGGACAAGGTCTCTGGATGGAGGTGATCCAGTGGACATAGTCTACTTGGACTTCTCTAGAGCTTTTGATCGTGTTCCTCTAAGAAGACTTCTCCGCATGTTGGTATTCGAGGAGCTTTGCCACTGTGAATCAAAGGATTTCTTTCAGGAAGAGAGTTTTCAACTAAGGTTGGTGGTGAAAGATCTGTAATCGCTTCTGTAGAAAGTGGGGTCCCCCAAGGCTCAGTGCTGGGCCCCCTACTGTTTCTGGTCTACATTTCTGATTTGCTTTCTTCTTTAAAATCTGCCTGCTTCTCATATGCTGATCATATAAAACTTTTCAATTGTCCCATCTTGCATCACATCACCCTACAGAACGACTTGAACTTCATTACTCGTTGGTGCGAAAACTGACTCCTGCCACTAAATACTGAAAAGTGTAAGGTTCTCCACTTGGGGAAAAATAATCCTAATTTGGTGTTTTTCGTTAATGGTCACCAAATAGAAAATGTAGAAATGCACAACGATCTTGGAGTGTATCGGCAGATTTATCCTGGATCCATCATGTTATGCACTGTTCTAATAAGGCCAAGAGTACACTTTATTTACTTCAAGGATCTTTTCATGGATGTGATCCCTCTACTGCTGCAGAACTATACAAGACCTACGTCCGCCCAATTTTGGAATTCTCTGGTTCAGTATGGCATCCTTGGCTAACTGAAGACGTGAAGCTTTTAGAATCCATTCAGAGAAGGGCTACTAGGATATCGTATGGTGTTGTACGCCCAAGCTATGAGGAGCGCTTGTGGATTATGAAGATTCACACTTTCTAAGAGGAGATCTGATAATCGTCTACAAAATTATGCATGGCCTATTCAACAGTGACTTAAGTGACCTTTTCGAACTTAATATGAATAACTTACGTGGACATCACTTTAAGTTAGTACGTGAATGGTTCCGTACGGCATCTGGCGAGCACTTCATTTCGAATAGGACCTTCAGTGTTTGGAACCGTCTAACGAATAGTGTAGTTAGTTCTGCATCAGTGAATGCCTTCAGGAATTCTTTGGACAATTGGTTCATCAGTAATGGAGTTGCTTATTTTATTTCAAATCGGCCTATAATTATTTCAGATAATTTTCTTTAGCTTTCAGTTATCTTTAAGTATTGATTCTCATTTTGTCATTTCACTTTTATTTTTGTCACTGAATATTTAGTGTACTATTTGAGTTTATAGATTTCAAAATCTCAACTTTTTATGAAACTTAATGATAATAATAATAATAACTTGAATCAACATTCGATAACTATAGACCGAAAATATTTCCATGAAACATTAGTCCATAAATATTCCAATTAAACGAACTAGGACAGCACAACGTGCATCAGAAATCATTCGGACAAAGTGCCTTCGAAGAAAATTCGATAAGTATCAGGATAAAGGTAAAATTGATAAATTGGTCTAACTTGAATTGTTAACAACCCATTTGTCTTCGCATCAGTCCCTATTACTTATTACAATGTTCGTATGGCTTTCGAGAACCATCATAACAGCGGATGACCGGCGTGGTTATTAATTTCTTCCTGGGGGTTGAAATGCTTCCCATTCAATTTAGAAAAGAATTCTTTTTTACAGGTGCCTTGAATCATTATGGCCGTCACTTAAGGCTAGCAGATGAAAATGGTCAATTAGGGGTTTTAATGAAATTTATAAGTAATTATAAAAACACATAAAAGTTTTAATACGTTTTTCGAAGCGGAGTGTTCGGACTTACGATTAAAAGGTTTATTGGGATTGATAGCTTCAAATTAGAAAAAAAATAAGGACCCAAACAATAAAGACTAGTCTACCCTATGATATTTGAATACAATTTCCATCCATAGAGCATTGCAAAGAAAATTATGTGGATATATCAAAGAACTAAACCAACTTTTCATTACCAAATAAAAAATTATTTCCTGATGAGAATTTAGGATAATCTTAAATTGGAAGAGCTCAGAGATGGACTTTGTGGAGCTCATACAGGTTGTCCCATTATCGACGTTTTAAAACGGCAGCTATGTCTCATCCTACTTATAAGAGAAAATGACCCCACCATCTTAAATTTTTTTGTTGAATGATTCTCGAATTATGATATAAACTTGTGATTTTTCAATAATAAACCATATATATATATATATATATATATATATATATATATATATATATATATATATATATATATATATATATATATATATATATTCTTTTGAAAAGAGAGAATTTACTAAAATTCGAATAATTGTATTTTCAATAAACGCTTATATCTATAATTTTGGTGTGTCAGAAAAACACAATCGTGAAAAACAAGCGAATAAATAGAATACCAGCGGAATAAACAGACCATGCATGTTCCTTAATCTGGCATCTAACCTCGCATCATGCCATACGATTGGCCGTAAAGTGTCAGCACAGGAAATGTAACATGGGAACCATACTGTCTTGCGTATGATTCAGTAAACGAGTGAAAAAACCTGTGGAAAAAACTTGTTTTCCTGTTGCACTAGCAATAGCTTTCTGTTTATGTTGTGTTAGTGTCGTGTGTAAAAAAGAGTACCAAAAATTTTTCTGCTTAGCAGCTTCATTCTCTCAATGTCATCTTGCACTCCATGATTTCCAGGACTTCTTCACGAAGACAAGAGTCAAAAGGAAGGGGGATTGGGACTGGAAAAATCTGTAACAATGGAAAAAGAAAACCAGCAGAAAAATATTTCATCAGAACATACCTAACTCTTTTATATCTAAACTCACTTGAATCCAAGAACTTAACTAATGCTCCTCTGTTTTTTCACAGGGAACATCTCATACCCTTTTAGGAATGAAGCCCTACATGGGTGTAGCCCTTGCCTCCTTATCAACATGGTGTTTTCCTATAGTGTACCATAGGAAAAAAAAAACACTAAGGGGGGACAAAAACTAATCTCCTAAATAGACTTAAAGTTATCTACCCAGTTGATAAAATTATCTGAAACGGAATGAATTTCTTGAAAACCACCCGTAAAATGGTAAATAGGACAATCGAGGACTAAATGTCTTATTGTTTCTTCAGCTGCGCCACATTCACATGCCGGACTTTCTACAGTATTCCATTTGAACAACATACTATTATAACGACCATGTCCTGTCCTAAGACGATTCAATGTACACCAATTTTTCCTACTTATTTCGAAACCTGCAACCCTTTTGGAGGGATCCTCTATGAGAACTTCATTAAAAACATCAACTTTCTACCATTCAGTTTTACCAAGAACAAGAGCCTTCACCCGTGTACGCAAAATGTCAATCGACCAGGTTTCCTAGATTTCAATCTCAGGTTAGGTGATTTTTGAAGATCGTGCATTATCGGAAAACTTCTGGAAATGAGTGATACTTATCCCAAGACGATTTAAGAGCTAATTTCTGCGAATATGGGAAGGAACTATATTACAAATAACCGGAAGCCATAGGGTAGCAGTTGAACTGATACATCCACTTATAACTCTCATAGAACAGTTCAACTGAGAATCAATCTTATTGACATGAGCAATATTCAACCACACCTGACAGCAATATTCTGCTGCTGAATATACTAAAGCTAAAGCAGTAGTTCGCAAAGTAGAGACTCCAACGCCCCAATTAGATCCAGCTAGTTTATGTAGTATATTGTTTCTTGTTTTCAACTTCTGACATAATTTATCAATATGAAATTTGAAAGTCAAAGAACGATCAAGTTTTACACCAAGATATGTTGGATTGAAATTATGAATTAATAGTGATTGTAAACCATAGTCACTCATAATGAGAATAAAGAAAAGTTATTCATTAACTTGAGTAACATAATATCAAAGATCTCAAGGTCAGACACACTCCACTCATCGGGATACTGAAGGATGTTGGTGTGGACGACAGAAATGTTTATACTATTGCAAGTTTATATTGGAATCAAGTGGCGTCAGTTCTCGTGGACTCTGATGAGACAAGAGACATCCCAATCGTACGAGGAGTGAGGCAGAGTGCGTGCTTTCGCCTTTACTATTCAACTTCTATTCGGAAAGAATAATGACTGAGGCTTTGGAGGGTGTGACTGAAGGAATTTCAGTGAATGGAATACTTGTCAACAACATCAGGTACGCAAATGCCATAGTTCTCTTGGGCTCGTCGGCAGAAGGCCTACAACAGCTACTAGATCGAGTTCATGTTGCCAGCAGAAAGTATAGTATTCAAATAAATATCAAAAAGACGAAGTTCATGGTATTTAATAAAAGAGATGATGTACCGGCTACGCTATAGCTGGATGGGCAACAAATTGAGCGGTACACGCAGTTTAAATATCTTGGCTACCTAGTAACCAGCAAATGGGAGATGAAATCCGAGATACAAAGCAGAATCGAACAGGCAAGAGCTGTTTTTTTGAATATGAAGAAGCTGCTCACGAACACAGATCTAAGTCTCGACTTGAGTCTGCAGATGGTTAGCTGTTACTTCTTTCCCATTGTGCTGTATGGAGTAGAAGGCTGGACTATAACTCAATGTCTTGAGAAAAAAACAGCTGCATTTGAGATGTGGGTGTACCGGCGAATACCACGTGACCAACGCCGAAGTTCTCCGAAGAATAATTACCGATACTCAACTACTAACCACTATGAAGACGAGGAAACTCCAATACTTAGGCCACATTATAAGAAATATGAAAAATACAAACTGCTTCATTTCATCATTCAAGGCAAGATCCAAGGAAGACGAGCGCCCGGCAGGAGATGCGACCTCCAAAGTGGAGATTGCACTGATGATTGCCGATCTTCCTTAGAAGAGGCACCTTTAGAAGAAGAAGAAGAAATATCTCAAGTGCTCCAAAGAAAATATTTCTATTATTCAAATTGCAAGAAAAGCAATCTCCAAAAACATTCCTGTACACATTTTGAATTTGAATATTGGTCACTAAACAATTTCAAACGTTTTGTTTCAACTTCTCATCATTATAGGTTTATTTACATAATAAACCCTTAATATAACCCCAAAAAACAAAATAAACTAACGGAGTTATATCGAGTTGACCATCTCACTGCTCCTCTCTCTTGTTATAAAGGAAAAACTGGTTTGAAAGCTTTGAATCATGTTGGAAATATTCTAAGCTTTTTAATCTGAAGGAATTTGATCCTATATTTCGACAAAGTCCCCCGCGCAACATTAGATTACGAAAGCGCACCCCTCGCCAATTTCATGAGATTCAGTTTCAACCTTTGGAATAAAGACCTGTGAGGTTGATTCCTGTCAGGAAAACAAACAGAATAATTTTCTGAAGATGCTTCATAATCATACCATTGTTCATATTGTTTTCCCTCAATTTATCTCAATATACATTCATGGCTTTGGCGCATCTCAGGAAAACGATCCAAATAATAATTCAGATCGTTTCTGCAGCATTCGCGTCATAATTATTTTGAATATTACTTTCAAACTAAACTTTTCAAGATTTTAGTACGGCATGGTCGCTTCGTTATTACTATATTCACATAATAGTAGTAACTTGATGAAAATATTCAAAAATTGTTCTATGTAAATTCTGTGAATAGACATAGAGTTACTAAATAAAATAAGGAAAAGTTATAAAATTCCCGATTTTTCGTGAAAACACATTCATGATGATATATATTTTGGATAGGAAAAAAGACTCTATTTAATGAAATCAAAGTTGCCTAAAGTTAATATAAAAGAATCTGACTTACGATATTCTCGGATGCATGAATACCATTAATCATCAACACACAAAAAAGGCCCTTATCTTAATAGTCTGGACCAGGGGTGCTCAAACCAGTGTGTCGCGAGTGCTTTTTGAGTAGGTCTCGAAAAGAAAAAAATTTTTCATAAGAAGTTAACTAAACTACAAAACTTTATTACGTAATAAAATAACACTCTGCTAGCGGCAAAAGGCGGCTTTATCAAAGGAACGCGCGGTACTGATCAAAGAAAAGCCGCGTTTTTTATTCTTGCAGCTTTTCTAGAAATTTCAGGCGGCGCGTTTGACGTGAACATTCGAGACTTTCGTTCACGCCGATATAAATGTTGCGCCTTCAGGAATTGGAGTCATTTTGAATTGTAACTTGAAGGCACTACGTCGATACAAAGTTTATTATTAAATAGTACAAAATGAGCCCAACGAAGAAATCTCAAACGTATCATTTGAATAACGATTGAGAGAATTGTATGGTGAAGGATAAGTGCACTTGCTTAATTTGTCGTGCGTCAGTTGCAATGCCTAAGCGTGGTAACTTAGAGAGGCATCATAAAACAGTTCATAAAAACTATGAAAAGGACTTTCCGCCAGAGTGAATTAAGAAAACGATAAGTACGTAATTTGATATTTTATTTGGAAAAAGAACAAACCATGTTCACAAGATCAGCCAAATAATCAAAAGCTGCAACGATCACGTCATTTAAAATACCTCATGTATTGGCGAAACACAAGATCGGTTGTGAAGGAAGCATTCATTGAAGCGGGTGAGACTTCATTTGGAAATTTTGAAATAAAACAGAAATCATGTCTGCTATTAGAGAACTTCAGTTATCTCGTCCGACTGTCACAAGGCCTATTGAAGTCATGACTCAGGACATGGCAGAGAAATTAAAACATGATATCATGAAATCCGACGAATCCACCGATATGACAGACACTGCCCAGCTGTGTATTTCTATTCGGATGGTATTCAATGACATGTTGGCTAAGGAAGAATTTCTGACAATCATTCCTTTGAAGGCTAAGACCCATGGCGAAAATATATATGAAGGCTTCTTCAATTTTGTGAAAATCTACAAGCTACTAATATGTAAATTAGTGTGCATTACAACCGATGGAGCACCACCAATGACTGGAAATAAAAACGGTTTTGTGGCATTGTGTCGAGCTAATAAAGATTTCACTTCATTTTTTTCATTCCATTGCATTACACATCAACAAGTTTTGTCTTCAAACGGTTCAAACACGAAAGAAATTGTGGGCATTGCAACAAAAATTGTAAATTCCATTCGTGTACGTAGCTTGCAACGGCGGCTGTTCAAGTTGCAGTTGGAAGATGAACACACTGATTTAGTTCTTCACTTGGACGTCAGGTGGTTGAGTCGCGGAAAACTCCCAGAAAGGTTTCAAGAAATATTGCCCGAAATAACAGCTTTTCTAGACGAAAGAGGTGATGACACTCAAATTGTTGACTGATTTGTCATTTTTAACTGGGATTACAATGCACTTAAACACCATTAACTTGGAGCTTCAAGGTAAAGGAAAAACTATTATTGAGGTGATTAGCGCAGTAAACGCATTCAAAAGTAAATTGCAACTTATGATAGATCAACTGAAAAGAAAGGATCTGAAGCATTTTTAGTCTTTGAAAGCAAGGATTCCTCGATTGAATTATGATACGTATGTCTGAATTATCAAATATTTTGGGACAATTCGAAATACATTTTTATGGTTGCAGTAAATTGGCAAATATAGCATCATTTATGAGTTATCCTTTTTCATGTGAAAACATTGAGGAATTAGCTACTGAAATACAAAGTCATTTTACTATGAACCCATGTTCTGTTGAAAATGAGTTGGTGTCGATTATATCAGATACACATCTTAAAGCTACAGCATCTAATACAAATTTCTGGTGTTTTATATCTAAAGATAAATATCCGAATCTAAGGCAAATCTCCCTTCAACTGACGGCAATTGGTCAACTTACTTGTGCCAGAAATGAAGATAATTAAGTTAAAATATCGCAATCGACTAACTGACGATCATATATCATCGTGCTTGCGATTAGTACTCAGTAGTTACGTATCATCTTATGAAAAGTATGCTGAGGACTTGCAGTGTCACGCTTCAACATCCAAAGTCACTCCTTAGTAAATTTTAACACCATATGTAACTCTTTTGTTTTGTTACAACCAATAAACTCGCAAGTTGCATGAAAATTATTGAAATATTGTTCTGGACTTCTTCTACACTCTGTATATGAAAATTTCTCCGAAACAGATGCAATAAAGTCTAGAAGAATCAGCCGATAAGTCCATAAAAAATCAGGAAGACCAGATAACCATTAAGAAGTAAATGGTAACTCCTCCTGAGTCGAATGACAACAGCCGGTCTCCTCTACTCACTCATCGTTACGTGAACTACCCGTTTCAAAAACGACCTTCCATCACGCCCTACCCTGTATAATAAACTGGCACAATAAAATTTGCTCGTCAAAAATTCCATGAAAACCCATTATAGAATCGAAATAGAAGAAGAAAAAAATAAAAAGCCAGAAAAACACCATCATATCCATATTATATCAGGGCATAAAAAATCATGAAGACGGTAAAAGGTATCAAATCCGAAAATTTCAAGAGACGGAGCGAAATATCCAACTTTGACGCCCTGTATTTCAAAAACTAGTCATACGATTCTGTAAAAAGTGGATCGTTGTAATCCAGAAACGAAAAACTCCAACATACCAAAATTTCAGAAAATTTCAGTGGAAACTAGTTTTTCACTAATTGTGCGGTGTCCATGTCTTATAGAATTCGTTCAACCTTCCTTTGATTGAAAATTGCAAGCTAACCTTGTCCCATTCTCAGCAAACCCATGGAATTCCATTCCCACGTCGTGATTTCCCTTTACGCCCGCCAGAAATCTTAGACGTCGTCCTGTGGTAAAGTCGACAAATTCTCCAAGAAAGTTGTAAACATTAATTAACTGGAAACGACCTTACCGACAAAAACAAATATTAATAGACATCACCGGGTGATTAATATTCTGGAAATGAGGCTTTATCGCTCGTAAATTAATTTATATATAAATTTATATCTTGCCATGATGTTGATATTTCAGTTACCTACACTTATAATTCTTGTCGATTCGATCTTTTGCATACTGATTTACTTAATAATTGCCCCTAATCATACCATGGATGAAAGAACGAATGGATTATGCGCAAATACTCGTGGCTAGAAATGGATCATTATCAATGTATAAAATAGTTTGCATTCCTCGTAAGATGGACATGAAGTTTTAGCTTTGAATTCAAACCAGTGGACTAAAATACCACCACTCTAACCCTGCGTTGTACACATGGAGTATGACACATCCCACCTAGCCGACTCGGTGGCGTAGGGGATATGATGCTCGTCTCCTGCGCAGAGTTACTTGGGTTCAATACCCACATAGTCGGTGCTATTTTTCGGATTCTGGGAATCTTTCGGAGGAGATGTAAAGCTGTCGGTCGTGTCTAACAGAGATGTGTTGGACATTAAAGAATTTCGGGGTTACGGAAGTGACAGAATTCCCCGGCGTGTCATTAGCCCTAAGGCAGAAATAAACACCTCAAAAAAGTCTAGTGAACACTTACCAATATCTTTAAAATATGAATTTGATGATTCGAATTTATAGAAATCTTTCGGTTTTTGTTAGGATGTATTGTATATAATGTATTCTCAAGACAACAAAATAATATTTGGCTTCTCCAAAGCACCTATTATAAAAAAAAATTGAAATTTGAAAATGACCAGATTTGGTAAAACACAAAAAAAAATCCTGAACTAATATTTTCGAAACGATATGGAAGCACTTATATTTTTCAGTACCCAGAAGGTCCACCTCTGTTATTAATGACACTTTGGCATCGTCGCGGCATGCTCAATATCAAATTGTCTATTACATTTTGGCCTGAGTCATTCCAAGCCCCCTGAACTGCTAATCGAAGCTCCTGTTCATGATGGAAGACGTTTTGACGCAGGAGATTTCTTTTTAGGGTGTCCCACACATGCTCGATGGGATTCAGATCTGGGAAGCAGGATGGCCACGGTAGAAGATCGATATCATTCTCTTCAAGAACGTTCAAGACAACTCTTGCACGATGAGGAGGGGCATTATCTTGTTGGAAGAGTGGATTTTGACCCATTGTTTGGAGATACGGTACCACTACAGGTAAAACTATCTCATTTGCGTAAGAATTTCCCGTGAGGTTGTTCTGTATGAAAACGAGGTCAGTTCTTCCACCGAGGCGTGTACCTCCCCAAAACATCACTGATCCGCCTCCCTGTCTAACAACTTCTCGAGCATGCTGGAGACGGTTTTGCTTTCCAGGTTCCCTACATATTCGAATTCTTCCCGAATCGGGATAATAACTAAATCTAGATTCATAACTGAGGAGAACTGTGGCCCACCTCTCTTGATCCCAGTTTACGTGTTCTTGGCACCATGCTAAACGAGCAGCGCGATTTCCATGGGTCAGTTGTCGAACTCTTAAAGGACGTCTGGAGTGGAGTTGACCTTCGTGCAGTCGATTTCTCACAGTTTGGTTGGAAATTTGTACATTATGAACTCGTGATACCTCTTGAGCTAATTGAGATGCTGTGGTAGTACGATCTCTTCTGTCTTGTGAAACCAAAAATCAGTCTTTGGCGACTGTAATAATCCTGAAACGACCTGTTTGGTGTTCTTCTACGCTACCTGTTTCATTGAAACGCGACCATAACCGGTTTATGACACTTGGGCTACTTCCCAGAACCCTGGATACTTCCCGTTGTGAGCTCCCAGCTTGGAGCTAACAACGGCTCGTAACATCTCTTCTCTAGTCAAATGTCGTCTTTCCATGGTCGAATCACAAAACTTGAATCTTTTATTTGTGCTTACAACAGAAACAAAGTGCCAACTAACTGATTTCAAACACTGAATACATGAAATGATTATAAAGCAGCGTCGCATCTGCTGCATTTTTAGTTTTTTATAAAAAAAACTGAAATCTGTTGCGACACTCTACATAATTTGGTGAGAAATTGATGCAGGTGTTCATTTCTTAAAAAAAATCATCCATATTGATCGTTCTGGGTACGATATATCGATATTCAGAAGTGTTCCCTAGACTTTTTTGATGTGTTTAGAGCACGTTAAAGGAAAAACAAAACAAAACAAATACCACCTCTGGAAAACGTTCTAAAGCAGTGATTCCCAAAAGGGTCTATATCGAATTCCAGGGGTCTATGACAACTTATATAATATAAACAGGTAGTTTATCACACAAATTACAATGAATCAGTGTTATTTTGTTTGAGAGTGTCGGAGAAAAGTAAGTTCATTATCTTTCATTAAATTTTAGTTTTGTAGTCGTCGTTAGAAAAGATTGATAAATTACGCCAATCATTACTTCAGTTATTAATAGTTTAATATTCAATCATGCAGAATTACACGAGTACTCCTCAATAATTTCTTTTTGAAAGTTTTAGCAATCGGGTATTATAATTACAGTGCAATCTTCGTAATCCGAACTAATTGCTGCAAGGAGATGTTCGGATTATGGAATGTTTTCGGAAAAGTCTGAAAATTTTTTTTAATATAAAGCTGCTGGTGTTTATGTATTATTTAAAAAATGTAATTTTGTCCACAGATGACTGATGCCATGTCCGAATCTAAAAAGAAATGTAGTTGATTATTTGAAATTTGGCTTCATTCCATCCTTGTCGCACAAAAAATTGCCTATGTGCCTTTTATGCAACAAAGTTTTGGGCAATGACGCTTTGAAACCATCTAAGCTGCAGGATCATCTGAGAAGATGTCACCCTGATAAAACAGATAAAGATTTGAAATACTTTCAAACACTCAAATATACACTTCAGAAGAGACCCACATTGGACAGAATGTTCGCTTCGACGTCACAAAGAAACGATGATGGTTTGCGGGCGTCTTACAATATCTCGCTACTTATAGCAAAATCCGGACAACTAGATATTATTGGAGAGAAGTTAATTTTGCTAGCCGTTGAAGAGGTTTTAAAAACTATTTTACACAAATCTGCATCTGATATCATCAAAAAAAGTCCCTTGAGCAGTAATACTGTTGAAATACGTATTGATGAAATGAGTTCTGATATTGCAAGCTTCTTGTGTAATTATTTGCAAACGACCCATTTCTCTTTACAACTGGACGAGTCAACTTTACCAGGTAATACAGCATTATTATTGACAATGTTCGTTTTGTTATGAATCAAGAAATCTTCGAGGAACTGCTCTTCGCAAGAACTTTGATAACCGACACTAAAGGTGAATCAATATTTCATGTTTTGAAGGATTACTCCATTAAAAAACCAATCCCTTTATCAAATATAATATCAGTAGATACAGATGGAGCTCCTGGTATAGTTGGACGTTTTTCGCGGATGACACGGTTTTGTTCTATACAGATGGGTCATGGAAAGCTGTTAAGAAAAAGACAGAAATGGATTTAAGTAAAATATTGAACGCATTTGATGAAATGTTATTGACTGTTAACTATGATAAAACATATTTTATGCCGTTTAGTTGCTATAGCAGTGGTTTACCCCTTTTCAAAGAACTCGAAATTGAAAAAAATGAAAAAACTGTCAAAATTGCTACAAAAGAAACTGTGAAGTATCTTGGAGTACTAATTGATCAAAATTTAAGATGGGACTATCATATTGAAGTATTGGTTAAGTCTCTGAGGAGTTTGCTCTACTTGTTTAGATTCCTTGCTAAGTTTGTCGATTTTCGTAGATTGAAGATGATTTATCACGGCCTTGTAGAATGCAGAATTAGATACGGCATCACGATATATGGTGCTGCATCAAGCTGTTATATGAATGAAGTGGAAATCTTACAGAAAAAAATTCTAAAATAATTTCAAAAAACCAAATACCTACCCTCACATGACTTATATGAACAAACTGGTGTATTGGATGTCAGGCAGCTGTATTTCCTTGATTGTGTAACACAAATTCACAAAAGTAATTATAAGCTATTTAAAACAAAATGTGTCAGGGGTGTTAGCAATACATTGCGTCATCCATCGACAACATTTAGTTGCGACAAATTTGAGTGTGAAATTGCATGAATCTTTTCAATTAGTCATTGATGCAGTAAACCGAATCCTAAGCAACGCGTTGAAGTACGCTGGCTGTCGAAAGGCTTATGTTTGACGAGATTTTTTGCACTTTTTGAGAATATTTTAGAATTTCTGGATACTAAAGATAAAATTTCAGAAGAAAATTTAATGAAGTGGAAAATAGACATCGCCTATTCAACAGATTTGTTTGCAAAATTCAATATGGTTAATTTTCAGTTACAAGGCGACAGTTCAATTGTGATTAAAACAAAGTCCATCTCATCAGTGTTTCTTGCCAGAGTTAAACTAATGAAGCAAAGTATTGGACGAGGCGGATTTTTTCAATTCCCCAGTTTGTCACAGACAAACTGCCAGGAAGACGACGTTTCAACATTTAAATGCTCTCTATTCAGATTTTGAAACTAGGTTTGAGGATGTTTTGACCATGGTAATACCACCATGGATAACTAATCCATATAGTGACATAGAAGAAACGAATGTCATAATACAAGAGGAACTGACTGAACTAAGTACAAACGAAGAACTTAAGATTCAGTTTAAAAACGGATATCAACAATTCTGGCTGCAAAACAACATACCCGTATTATGGAATATAGCGAGGAAATTTTTAATTTCCTTTCCATCGTCATACCTAGTGGAAAGGGGTTCAGCGCTGTTACCAATCTCCTAACGAAAAAAAAGAAACAGACTGGACATCATGAGCCGAGGAGATTTAAGATTAACCCTTACAAAATTGAAGCCAAATCTTGATAATTTATTATTAAAGCACCATCTTCATCTTTCTCACTAAAGATATTAACTTATTGCTTACTTTATTTTATGTTACGTATATTTTACATAACAGATACAAAATTTTATCTTGACTAGTTTCAATTTAGATTCAATTAATAAATGTATGAATTAACATGTGTTTTTACCTTAAGTTTTTGACACTAAACTTCACGACAGTTAGAAATTCACAAAAAATCAATATCAGGTAAGTAGGGGTCTACCCAAACCCGAAAAACATGGCAAGGGGTCTACGACACAAAAAAGTTTGGAACCTATGTTCTAAAGCATCTTTTTTCTTGATAATAAATGAAGAAGTGATTGTGATCGCTCGGCAAAATATTTTCCCCAAATTATTGAATCCAAATTCAAATTAATTTTACTATCCCCATACAGGGTGGGGCGTAATGGAAGAGCGTTATGTAAAATGAAAGCTTAAATGTTACCATTTAGTGATGAAAAAGTGAAAAGAATCATGTTTTGAAAAAGACACCAGGCAGATGACGTCGATATTCCGCAATGCATTGCTGTAGTCGATTCTCAAAGTTCTGCATCACCCGCTCTGACAAATCGGTGTCGATGGCCCTAACTTCTTGTGAAGGCTTCTTTCAACTCTTGCAGATTTCGAGGTTTATCGACGTAAACTATAGCCTTTAGGTTTTTTCACAAAAAATAATCACAAGCAGTGAAATTCAGGGAACAAGGGGGCCACGGCACATCACCAAAACGTGAGATTACATGACGTACAACTTCCTTTAGGCTTTTGCTGTATGTGCCGTGGCACCATCCTTTTGAAACCAAACATTTCTTCTGTTCATTCTTCGTCGTCCCAATTCTGGGATAAAAAAGTTCCTCAGCATGAAAACTGCTGGGGTTGTGCAAAATCTCCTTCATTCAGGTGCTGGAAAACCATGAGCTTATAGGGGTGAAAGCGAAAGTCTTGGTGTGAAATTCTGCGAACAGTTCGACTACTCATTTGGAGTGCTGCAGCTCGTTTTCGGAGAGAGCACCCTGCGCTTTGAATTGCAGCTTGTCTCACTCTTCTCACGGAAGCTGGTGTCCTTACACTTCGCGAACAACCTTGAGGTTTCGGATTCATTGCTGATGCGTTTCAGAACTGAAGCGTTATGACCAATGTTGAAGCACTGTCGAAAGCGCCTTTGCACGACAATGACAGACACCCCCGATTTTAAATACTGTTCAACTGCAAACGAACGGTGCTCTCTCGTCCAGATAACCATTGTGAACTAAATGGTAACTCCACCTGAGTAGAATGACCTCAGCCGTTCTCCTCTACTCACTCACCGTTACGTGTAGTACTCGTTCCAAAAACGCCCTTCCGTCCTCCCTCTGTATAATAAACTGCCACAATAAAATTTACTAATCAAAAATTCCATAAAAGCCCATTATAGAATTAAAATAGAAGAAGAAAAATATGTTAATATAAGAAAGTCAAAAAACAACATCATATCCATATTATATTAGGTTAAATGTATATCACTAAGTTTTCACAAAACTAGTTCTCTGTTTATCGATATTAAATTCCTAAATTACCTACACCTCAGCGGTTGCCATAACGGAAATTCACAAATTACGGTTTGAACTGCTTGACCATCCGTCATACCCTACAGATCAGCCCCGCTACTCTATTTAGTAGCATACATTTTTGAGAAAAATCTGCTCTAGAAGTATTCTGAGATGTGTTACTTTTATTTTCTTCAACTCTTCGGGAACTTCATAGTATGGCTTAATACACAGACAATGTATGATATGATATGTGTATGAGTCTTCCTGCATCTTAGAAGCTCCATGTTCTGTTGTCCTCCGTAGATCAATGAATAATCCTTTCTGTCAAGAGCTTATTCTCGAAGCTGCCTGCCGTGCACGCATCCCCCAAGAACTATAATGGATGCTGGGAAACGAAGCGGCAGACTGCAGTTTCGTCCTTATTAGGAACTCATCAGTATCTCATATCGCTTTTCAGCATCCTAACCAACCACATCGGGATACCCTTACTGTTCCAGAGAAGACGCCTCTCGTACATACATACGAGTGTCGCCCTCTATGAACCTAAACAGTGAACCCGCTACCGGACTTCGAGACGAGCAACGAACAATCACAAACATATGAAAACGTAAATATTCCAAAACCATCTTTCGCCGGTCCGTGAATCACGACACGATTCGAACGAGCGAAATGGTGGTTTCGGTGCTCTAAACCTCGATTTCAGTAAAAACCTCGTGTCGGTTAATATTTGGTAAAAGAAATATCTATCGCGATATTCTTCGTCTACATATGTAAACTTGGGACATAAAGAACTATACAAAAATCTGTAGATCTATGAATAATCGTTCTTATTAAGAGTTTGTTCCCAAATCTGCTTGCCGTCCACGCAGCCCAAAAAAGCCACAATGTTGCAAGTAAACAGGATGCTGGAAAACGAAGTGGCAGACTACAATTTCGTTCTTATTAGGAACTCATCAGTGTCGCATATAGCTTCTCAGCATCCTAACCAACCATGGAATATCCTAACGATTCCAGAAAAGACATAATTTTCAATTCGATTCTATTCTATCTAAAGTGCTTCTGAATCAAATTGAGTTTTCGATTTCGTGCGTTAATTTCTTGACGCAGTGTATTCTGTGATGGATAACCGAAAGACCTGTATGATAACATTTTCAAGTAAAATGCAAATTTCTATAACGATAAATAAATATAAATTATAATTTTGATGCAAACTGGCAATATTTCTTATTTCATCTTATGTTGACAAATTTTCATTGATTTTTATTCGATTATTAATACCATGAAAAGGAGCTGTAAGAGACACCCTGGTGTTCTAACTGTGAAATTGATTGCCTCCGCCTCGAAGAAACCACTGTTTCTCACACTGGATTGACTACTCAAATTACTCGTTTGGCTGTTGCATACGAATTGCCTGATACATATGAGTTATGGTCTTCGACACCAATAATCATTTAGATTTAGTCGCATAATTACTGAAGATAGGTACATTTTTCAATGCTTTTCTACAAGATAAACAACTCTTGATATTCGAATATGCTGTTACATAAAATCTGAAAATTGTTGACGATTTTGCGTGTTCAAGAGAATTTTAAAAACCAGTGATCGACCAAAAAAAATTAGAACGTTTGGGCAAAATCTGTTTTTCATTTTGCTAAATACTCCCTGTATGATTTGTATGTTTCAATGCACATTGGAGGATTTTCACATATTATTTGAAAACTTAGGCCTTAAGTACAGAGTGTACCAAATTCCATGTTCTAAAAACAGCAGCTATGTGATATATTGTAACAAGGGGAAAAATGATCCCGTCTCCCGAGCTCCATTTTTAAGAAAACTCATTGGGGAAAACGGATTTCAGATATATTCTTCAGTTTACAAGTTATTCTGGAGTTCTGGATTCTTCGAGATTTGGCATGTGACGATATCTCGAATCCTATTTAGTTAGGTAAAAATTATTTTCACGTTCTAGGGGCACGTTCTTGAGTAGAGTGCATGGCTGTATTCGTAAAAACTTTTGCTGATCGGTATCTGAGTTATGAAGCAAACTCGTGTTTATGTTTTTTCTTTCTAAATGTATATCAAATGCCTCATTTGTCTGTTTCATTGAAGAATCGGAATTACATATCTATCTAACTCGGAATATCTCAGATATTCACAATTCTATGGCAGAAGAGGTTTGTCTATGTGCGTCAGATATCCCATTCATTCATGTATGTGTAGAAAACATAGATTTTATATCTTAGAATATAGAATTCCTTCTTTTACGACACTATTTCAACTCTTTAATATCATTGATTCTGTGAAAACAATTACACATGTTCATGTTACACAACCTGAAAACTAGGAGAAAAATCGTCACTGAATGCAGACTTTTAACACCAAAATGTTAGAAGACAGTACGTGTATTATACGGACTCTGGAAGAGAGACGTTCTCTTCGAGAACACACTTCCCAGATTGTCGATTTCTTGATATCAGTGACAGCAATGACTCCATCGCCCTGAAGAGCCTTGCTGCAAGGCCAAAAGAGAACGCAAGAACGACCATCAAGCCCAGAGCAGTTCGTTCATTTAAGCCATTTAAGGCTCTATGTCATCATGCTGGCTTGCCACAACAAGGGGTAGACATCCATTTATTATTAGGCTCTTCCGGTCGAGTCTGGCCTGGAATGTTGTTCCGACCAGCTGGCAGAAGGTAAGGGTTGTATACATCCCCAAGATGGGTAAATCAAACTTACACTCTAAATCGTTTAGACAGATGAGTCTCACGTATTTCGTTCTGAAAACTCTGGGGAAGGTGTTAGATCGATTCATCAGAGCCGAGGTGTTATCGCTGAAGCCTTTGACTGAACACCACTACGCCTTTCAAAAGGGTAAATCAACTGATTAGGCATTCAAAAACCTAGTCACTCAGTCTCTGGGACCGAAAGGACAGAGTAGCTGCAGCCTGCATAGACACTAAGGGTGCATTTAAGCGCCCCCACCAGTTCACTATAAGGTACTGCGAGAACCAGAGGAGTACCTAATATTATTGCGGAATGAATTAGTAACATGCTGAATTCCAGAGTGATCAGCACTTCTCTGAATAGGAAAGTAGTCATTTTTGTGGCTGGCAAGGGATGCCCTTAGGGATAAATTTTATCCCTCTGTTGTGATCATGCTCGTTGATGACCTTCTGACAATAATTGGAGCACTGAGTACGCTGATGATATAGTCATTCTGGCTGCCGGAAATAACAATAATATCTCCATCAAACTTCAGGAGATTATGTCGACTATTCAAGGGTGGTAAGAGGGTGAGAAAACCCCACCAAAACCCTTATGATAGTTAAAGGGAGGGTATTTGCTTCTCCTCCGGTCCTGGGTGGAGTGTTAATTTCACACAATACACTAGGCTACACATTTCGTATGAGCATGTCGAATGTCCTGTGGAAAGAAATGGGGACTTTCCCCAAAGCAGTTTTAGTGTCTATGTGTGATGCGGTGAGAGCACGTTTCACATGCGGCTGCATTGTTTGATAGGAGTGCAACCTTAAAAAGCAATCCCAACTCAAGTTTTCTAACAGAGAACAGGCCTGCATGATGATTACTGGAGCTTTTTACTCTACACCCACTGCGGCCATGGAACTGATACTGGGACTTCACCTGGTGATTAGAGGAACACCTAGAATGGCTTCTTACAGATTCCATCACCATTCCCGAAATGGTACGGATATGTTCAACTTCGTGTCAGGCGCTTCACAGTCTGATGTCAAGGACAACGAGTTGCTGAGCATGAAGTCTGACGTACCAATACCTAAAACCAACATGGAGCTGCTATTCCAGATCATCATTCCTTGCAGACAGGATTAGACCAGCTGCCAAGTTACAGTCCATCTATCTTGGCGGGCATGCGACTAATTTTCAAGAATAAATATTTGCCATTGACCACTGTGCTAACCTCTTGCTAGCGGAGGGATTAACAAATAGGGCAATAAAATCATGATCGATAGCCAAGCTGCACTGAACGCTCCGTCTAATGTGGTTACCCGGACACTCAGGAATTGAGAGCAATGAGAATACGGGCTTGAGATTGCTGTGACTGGAGCCTAGGCTCGGAATTCCCCTGGAGACTGCAAGATGAAAAATAATCGGTGGTTGGACCTGAAGGTACGTAAGCACTAGATGAATCTCTCAGGTCTTAGACACTCTCGGCTTGCACTGTTAGAGCCAAGACTTGACGTGAACTCTCCAGCCTGGACCTTCTAACTGCCATACTATGGGGCACTGTCGCCTCATAAATCACCTAAACAAGTTAGTATTGATTGAGGATCCTTTATGTAGACTATGTGAAGAAAAGATAGAATTAATTGAACATGTTATGTGCGAGTGCCCAGCTTGGGAAAGAGTCAGGATGGAGTAACTTGTATCTGAAAACTGAAACTGAATGAGATTATTAAGCTCGCGCCTACAAAACTCATTATTTACAAGAAGGATAGAGCGTGTGGGTGAAATTTCGGTCAGAGAGTGCCACAATAGACCACTGATGCGCAGTGGTCGGCCCTCACTCATAATCTACATATCTATCTACACTCGGAAGCAAAATTAGCGGAACACTCGAAAATTTAACTAAATTCGAAGTTCGATATTTTTCCTAATTCTAAACCGATTTAGATGATTTGTTCGGCAAGTTATAGATCAACTCTTCTGCTTTGTAGAAATTATAAGAGAAAACAAAAAAAATTTGAAAAAAATTTTATACGGGGGCAAAACTAAAAGTGTTTTTTTTGTCAAAAACACCCTTTGAAATTTCGTGGTCCGAGTTGAAACGTACAATATCATGGTCTGTCAAGACACATCTTCCTACAGTAACGCTCTTCTTGTTTCATGCGTTTATCTCTATTTTGCAAAATATATTTGATTTCAAGTGGAAATCACCATTTTGGAGAAATTCCATTGAATCAAGAAATTGTCATTAAAATTCGTCTATCAATTTGGAATTTTCTTATTATCACTCAGGCGTGTCGAAATTGTCGTTTGCGATTTTTATGTTCGAATTGCATTAGTTATTGATGACAATTTGGTTAATTTGGTGAAAATTAGGAATTCATAGGAGATAACAGTCGGTAGGTATTAAAATACACAACCGAATTCTGGGACCATTGATAAAACTTTTCATTTACACATGTGCACACCTTTTTTTATCAAATATGAAATACAACACACGTTTTTTTGTATATTACCATATTTGCACTCGTTTAAAGAATGAGAATTTTCCATTCTGTGATTTGATACAAATTCGATCGGTTGCGGTGTTTTGTGATTATTTTACTGTTTACGATTCGAAACGGTATTTTTCATTCAGAATGAGAGATTTACCACCAACCTCAGTAGCAAGGGTAGTTACATTGATCGAGGAAGGGCGCACCTACCGCTCAGTCGGTACCATGTTGGGTGTCTCGACGTCGGTTATTCATCGAATCTACCGACGTTACAGGGAAACTGGATTGTACGTAAGGAGGCGAGGACAAGGTAGAAATCGGGCAACCCGCGCTATACATGACCGTTTCATCGTCAATCAAACCATAAGAAATGCTGGTCTTACTGCTGTTCAGGCACGTAACCTTTTACAAGCAGTGGATAACATTAACGTCAGTGTGAGGACAGTCAGAAGACGATTAAATGAAGTTGGTCTGAGATCATACGCGCAAGCAAGAGCACCAAGACTCTATAGAGCCCATCGGGTAGCAAGATTGGCGTTTGCCAGGGAGCATGTAGCATGGACAATCAATCAGTGGAGACGAGTTTTATTTAGTGATGAGAGCCGATATTGTGTGAATTTCGTGGATGGTAGAGATAGAATATGGAGGCATCGAGGGGAACGGTACAATCAAGCGAACTTCGCAGGAACTGAGCAATACAGTGGAGGGTCAGTTATGATATGGGGTGGCATATGCTTGGGAGTACGAACAGAACTGGAGATTATTGCCAATGGATCACTTAATGCCCATCGGTATATAACAGAAATCTTGGAACCCCATGTTGTGCCTTTTGCTCCTTACATAGGGGAAAATTTCCTTTTTATGCACGATAACGCGCGCCCTCATACTGCGCGCATAGTGATAGAATATCTCAATGAAGTTGGGATCACACGAATGGACTGGCCGTCGCGGTCACCGGATTTAAACCCGATCGAACACGTTTGGGACATTCTTGGAAGAAGGGTTCGACAACGGAATTCAGGCTACGTTGAAAGCTGACATTGGCTTTGGTGGAAGAGTGGGACAACATACCTCAACAGATGATAGACAACATCATTGGGAGTATGCGAAATCGTATGCGCGCTGTAATAAGAGCTCTCGGAGGGGTCATACTCGCTACTAAAATCAAATGTTTTTTTTTGTGGGCCATCATGAACATTTTTCTCAACATGTTCATTTCATTTCACGAGTGTATCGCCAGGATAAACACCTGCTCTCAATTTTGGACAGGAATGATAATTATTATAGAGTGTCACACAAAAAATTCAAAAATAAATGTGCAAAATCAACGATTTTTCCAGTGTACTTCGAGTTCTCCCGGCGCGTGAAATTGACCAGTGTAATAAGAGCTCAGAGGGGTCATACTCGCTACTAAAATCAAAAAATCAAATGTTTTTTTTTGTGGGTCATCATGAACATTTTTCTCAACATGTTCATTTCATTTCACGAGTGTATCGCCAGGATAAAAAAAAATAAATGTGCAAAATCAACGATTTTTCCAGTGTACTTCGAGTTCTCCCGGAGCGTGAAATTGGCCAGTGAATTTCAAGAATTTTCATTTCGTTAGATTTCCGCTTCTCTAATTTTGATTTTATTTTTTGGCTAACCTCCGATGTTATGCAGCTACGCAAGATTAAAAATAAATTCTTGAAATTTGTGACTTTTCGCTTCAAATTGGATATCTCTTGTAAAAATAGAGATAAATGCATAAAACAAGAAGGGCGTTACTGTAGGACGATGTGTCTTGACAGACCATGATATTGTACGTTTCAACTCGGACCACGAAATTCTACAGGGTGTTACGAATTTTTGACAAAAAAAACACTTTTAGTTTTGCCCCCGTATAAAATTTTTTTCAAATTTTTTTTGTTTTCTCTTATAATTTCTTCAAAGCAGAAGAGTTGATCTATAACTTGCCGAAAAAATCATCTAAATCGGTTGAGAATTAGGAAAAATATCGGACTTCGAATTTGGTTAAATTTTCGAGTGTTCCGCTAATTTTGCCTCCGAGTATATAAGAGAATTCGAGAATCGTTTGTATTATTGTATGGAGGTAGCAGGAGGTCATTTTGAGCAATTGATTTGATTTTTGGAATTGTCAACACACTGTTTAGTAAAATATTAAACAACCACTAGGTTCACAATTTTTAATGAAATAATTCAATTGACAGATATTTGATGACTTCAAAGAATTTTCAGCGAAACTGGTCTAATTGTCACTATGAGTACAAAATCCTTCCAGTCCAAGTTCTACATCAATAATTTTCACACTTAAATATATTGTAATGATATGTTTTTCTAAATTAAATCGTCATTTCTCCAGTCACAGAAAAAATGTGTATTATACAAAAGAAGCAAAATTGCATTTCAGCTCTCGAGCTAGATCCAATAATTTTTTCCTTTGTCATAATAAATTGTCATAACTGTTTTGCTAAGGCACAAAACAGTAAAATGAACACAAAAACCACCTGATTATTCCTGATACATCAAATTTTTGTGACCAGTGTAGCCGTGTTATCTAATTCTAACGCAAGTTATATGATCTCGCTTCACCATCACTGATTTATAAGCGATTATCATTATCATTCCGTATCTATATCGACGTCGTTTTCATGGCTCATCATCGGAAATCACTCGCGCTGCATACCTAAGAGGATACCTCCAACATCGATCAATAAATCGGGTATTCAGACGTCGTAGTCCCATTTACATGTGTTCAGTACAACTCATTATGGCTCGTATCGATCCTGTTTAGATTCAATTAAAACTAAATCTTGTACGTGACGCTTGTCACCAATGAGACAGCGAAATCGCGACCGCGTCAATGCTGCATAACATCTCTATACTGATTACGGTCGTTCATCATTTCGCGGATAATTGTTACCGTAGGAGGCTGTGACGGTCTCCGACTCAGTTGATGAATTGAGTTATGTTAAAAAGTAACGGAAAAGCTAATATCTCCAGTTGAAATAGACACTTATGATGGAAAAATACAAAATCTCTAGTAATAAGGTTTGAATTTGGCGCCATTTGTGAGTTTAAGTGTTGTAAGCTTGACAGCAATCTGACAGTTGATATTTTACGGTTGGTCGAAATGGAGCACTGCACTTGAAAGCAATGCGTCTTTATTGTTGAATAATATTCGAAAATATGAAAGTTTGGCTAACACCAGTGACAGCTTAACTTTAAGGAATCAAAAAATCTACCTGTCAAATCCAATGTAAAATCCTAGCACAAACTTCTTCTTCTTCAAGTGCCATCTCCGAGTCGAAGGTTGGCAATCATCATCGCTATTTTTACTTTAGAAGCGGCCGATTTAAAAAGTTGGTTCGAAGTGCATCCAAACCACGCTCTCAGGTTCCTCAGCCATGAGATTCTTCTCCTTCCTATACTTCGTTTTCCCTGTATTTTGCCTTGGATAATCAGCTGTAGGAATTTATATTTTTCACCTCTCATAATATGGCCCAGATATTCCAATTTACGTTTCTTGAGTGTGTTAGCAACCTCTCTTTCCCTGCCTATGCGTCTCTGAACTTCTGCATTTGTTACTCGATCCATCCATGATATTCTAAGAATCCTCCTATACACCCACAGTTCAAATGCTTCAATCTTTTTAAGAATTGCGGCATTCACTGTCCATGCTTCCGCTTCATAAAGGAGAGTAGAGAAAACATAACATTTAGCTAAACGATGTTTTAATACCATACTTAGATCTTTACTACGAAAAACTTTACCCATTTTTATGAAGTTGGCTCGGGCTTTTTCTATTCTTATTCTCATTTCTTGAGTGTATTCATTTGTGCTGTTCACCATTGCTCCAAGGTAAGTATATTGCTCCACTCTTTCTACATTTCTGCCGTTTATAGTTAGACTAACATTTACTGGATTGTACCTTGAGATTACCATGAATTTTGTCTTTTTTATGTTTAGTGATAACCCATATTCCTCACTGTAAGTAGATACTCTGGTCATTAGTCTCTGCAGAGCTTCGATACTCTCCGCTAAGATTACTGTGTCGTCCGCATATCTTATGTTGTTTACCCGTGTTCCACCAACTGTTATCCCACACTCTTCGTTTTCCAGAGCTTTCTTAAGTATTTCTTCAGCATATGCATTGAAGAGTGTCGGCGATAGAACGCATCCCTGTCTTACCCCTCGTTGTATTTCAATTTCTTCTGATGTGTGGTTGTCCATGCATATTACAGCTTTTTGCTTATAATAGAGATTAGTGATGATCTGTACGTCTCTACTATCTAGATGTTTTGATTTAAGGATGTCTATCAGTTGATCATGACGAACCTTGTCAAAGGCTTTATTATAGTCTATGAAACACGCATAGACCACTTTGTTGACATCGAGACACCTTTGAGTCAACACGTTGAATGCGAAAGGGGCTTCGCGGGTTCCCAATCCCCTTTGAATCCAAATTGAGTATCGCTTATATCCATGTCAAGTTTATGGTATATTCGATTATGGATAAACTTGAGGAGCAGTTTGAGAGTGTGTGACATCAGACTGATTGTACGATGATCACTACATTCTCTAGCATGTGGTTTTTTTGGTAAGCAGATGAAAGTAGATACTAACCATTCTCTTGGAATATTTCCAGTTCTGTATACTTTATTGAATATATTGACTAAGAGACCGACATGATTGTCGTCAATTAATTTGAGTATATCACTTGCCAATTGATCTGGTCCGGGGCTTTTCCCATTTTTCATGTTCTTTAATGCATGTTTCACCTCTTCTTTCGTAATATCTGGGCCTATCTCTTCACAGTATGTGTAAATTTCTTCTGGTTTAGTTCTGTTATCCATAAATAATTCTTCCATCTTTGTAGTTTATCTGCTGTATTCATTAAGATCTTACCCTCTTTATTTACAAGAATAGTGCTTTGATACTTTCTCTGTGTGCCTGCAAGCTCTTTCACTTTTTTGTGTAGGTTGAACATGTCATATTTTCTGTCTAAGTCCTCAATTATTTGCATCTGTCCTCGTAATACTTTTCTTTTGCTTGACGAATCTTTACTCTAATTTCCTTTTGTAGTTGTTTGTACTTTTGAGTGTTCTGACTTTTATAAAGTCTTCTCTCGTTCATCATTTTTAATATTTCTTCAGTCATCCACTCCTGTTTCTTCTCTTTATCTTCAGTTAGAATCTTTGTACAAGGGTTAATTATATTTCTTTTTAATTCCTCCCATTCTTCGTTAATATTTTCGTGATCTATTTGTATTCTATTTAAGTTTTCATAGATTCTGTTCTGGACTTGTTCTCTAATGCTTGGCACTTGTAGTTTTGTTATGTTGATCTTTGGTGTAGCTTTTGGTTTTTTAAGAATTTTTAGTTTCAGCTTCAGAGTGGCAACCAACGGATTGTGGTCCGGAAAAACGTCGGCACCAGGATATGCTTTTACCGACTGAATGGCATTCCTGTATCTCTCATTAACGAGAATGAAATCAATTTGATTTCTAACGATCTTATCATTAAGTCCATCTAAAGGAGCGCGCCATGTATAAAGTCTTCTCTTCGGCAGTTTGAAAAATGTGTTGGTAATGATTAGCTTCTTCTCTTGACAAAATTCCACAAGGCGGTCGCCTCTCTCATTTCGTTCTCCTAATCCATAATCTCCAATCACTCCCCCACTTCTTCCGCTGCCAATCTTCGAGTTGAAATCGCCCATTAAAACTGTAATTTCTCTATTATTTACTATTTTTAGAGCTTCTTGAAGCTGTTGGTAAAAGGTATTCAGTTCTTCATCTGTTGCCTGTGTTGTTGGAGCAGACACTTGTATTAAATTTAATTTCGTATGGGTCGTTTCCAGTTGTATTATCATCACTCTCTCAGAAATTGGGACAAATCCTAAAACTGCTTTACTGGATGTTGTGTCTAGTATGATAGCTACTCCATGTATATGTTGATTGTCTTTGTTTCCAGAGTAATAGACGCACAAACTACCACCTGTTAATATTGCCAACGAATGAAGTGTTTAGTTTTCCTTACTCTCTTACTAGAGAAAGACGAATTCAATATTACTTTACACGCAATACAAGCGAGCGATCACAAAGATGATGCAGTAGAGAAAAACTGTGTTTCAGAAATCAATTTTCGGTCGGTCAGCTTTGAGCCCATGATGTAGAATTCAACTTCTTCGTTTAAGAATCAATCATCATCTAATCCGGAAAAAATTCTGGAAATTAGAGAATTCTTATATTCATTAGACTATAGTAGATTTTGGTTGACCAATATACCATGTACTGCAGAGGTGCTGAAACGGTCGGTCGCGAGTGCTTTTTGCGTAGATCTCGAGAAAAAATAAATTTTTAAGTGGGTAACTAAACTACAAAAATGTATTACGTAAGAAAATAACACTCTGCTGGCGGCAAAAGGCGGCTTTATCAAAGGAACGCGCGGTACTTGTCAAGGTTAAGCCGCGTTTTTATTCTTGCCGCTTTACTAGAAATTTCGGGCGTTCATGCCGATATAAATGTTGTGCCTGCAGGAATTGGAGTCATTCTGAATTGTAACTAGAAGGCAATACTACGTCGAGTTTATTATTGAATAGTACAAAATGAGTGCTGCAAAGAAATCTAAAACGTATCATTTTAATAACAATTGGGAGGAAGAATTTTTCTTTTGTATGGTGAAAGACAAATGCATTTGTCTTATTTGTCGTGCTTCAGTTGCAATACCTAAGCGTGGTAACTTAGAGATTAATCATAAAACGGTTCATAAAAACTATGAAGAGGATTTTCCGGCACAGAGTGAATTAAGAAAACGAAAAGTACGTGATTTGATATCTTCTTTGAAAAAAGAACAAACCATGTTCACAAGATCAGCCAAACAATCAAAGCTGCTACGATCGCGTTATTTAAAATATCTCATATATTACCGAAACGCAATAAACCATTCGAAGATGGATCGGTTGTGAAGGATGCATTTATTGAAGCGAGTGAGACTTTATTTGGACATTTTAAAAATAAAACAGAAATCATGTCTGCTATTAGAGAACTTCAGTTATCTCGTCCGACTGTCACAAGGCGTATTCAAGTCATGAGTCAGGACATGGCAGATAAACTAAAACATGATATCATGAAATGTATATACTTTTCTTCACATTTCGACGAATCCACCGATATGACAGACACTGCCCAGCTGTGTATTTTTATTCGGATGGTATTCAATGACATGTTGGCTAAGGAAGAATTTTTGACAATCATTCCTCTGAAAGGGAAGACCCGTGGCGAATATATATATGACGTTTTCTTCAATTTTGTAAAAAACTACATGCTACCAATATATAAATAAATAAAATTTTAAACACGGAGTAAATTATGGGCATTTCAACAAAAATTGTGAATTCCATCCGTGCACGTAGCTTGCAACGGCGGCTCTTCAAGTTGGAAGATGACTGATTTGGCATTTTTGACTTACATCACAATGCACTTAAACATCATTAACTTCAAGGTAAAGGAAAAACTATTATTGAGATGATTAGCGCAGTAAACGCATTCAAAAGTAAATTGCAACTTATGATAGATCAACTGAAAAGAAAGTATCTGAAACATTTTCCGTCTTTGAAAGCAAGGATTTCTCAGTTGACATATCTGGTGTGCATTTTCTTAAATGAAGATAATTAATTCAAAATATCGCAATCGACTAATTCACGATAATATGTCATCATGCTTGAGATTAGTACTCAGTGGTTACGTACCATCTAATGAAGAGTATGCTGAGGACATGCAGAGCCACGTTTCAATATCCAAAGTCACTCCATAGTTAAGTTCAACACCATATGTAAACTCTTTTGTTTTGTAACAACCAATAAACTGGCAATTTTGAATAACTATGAGTTTTTTCATTGATATTATAGAGAAGAATCTAACTAAATCTTTTGAATTCGGGAGGCTTTTACTTAATAAAATTCCATCATCAATAATAAAAACAAGTAATGTGTTTTTGGAATTTTACTTAATAATTATGATTAGTAACGCGTTTCACTACACCGTAGCTTCTTCAGACGAATGAATGTACAGAAAATAAGAATGAGAATATAAATATAAATGATCTTAAGTAATTAAAAGCTTATTGGGTTGATTTTTCTCAAGTGATTATTTATGACAGGTATATCCAATAAAACTAAGGAATAGATTGCTCCCCGAAGAGATTCAATAGAGGTGAAGGGCTTAAATCGACTTGTTCATTGATGAGTCTACCTGAGTGTTTGTATTTGTTGATTTCTAAAGTTTCCCAAAGATCTACCTTCCAATATTTATTATCTGTATGCTAAATTTAAAACTGTGGGTCGAAAGAGTGATTATTTTCTAAGTGATGATTCGCGTAATTTGAATCTGATTTTTTATTTGAAAAACTGCGTTTATGTTCCGATATTCTAATATTAAAATTTCTGTGTTCTACCAATGTAGAAATTATCAGTCATTGCAATTCAATCTATAAGCACCTGATTTATTGTTTTTACCTGATTTGGTTTTATTATTTATTATATATTTGCCTAAATTATTATTAGTTTGGAAAGCTATGTTGAAATTATTGCTACTCAAGAATAATTTCAGTTTCTCACTAGTAATGTCAACGTATGTTAAGGTGTTGAATTTTTGTTTCAATTTATCGACAGGGTAAACTTCATTCAATGCGATTCTACTTTGTTTTTATTTAAAATATTATTTATTAGTTTGGCATTCTAACCATTATTTTTGGCTCTTTCGACCACAGTTTGAAATTTTGCATACAGATAATAAATATTGGAAGGTAGATCTTTGGGAAACTTTAGAAATCAACAAATACAAACACTCAGGTAGACTCATCAATGAACAAGTCGATTTAAGCCCTTCACCTCTATTGAATCACTTCGGGGAGCAATCTATTCCTTAGTTTTATTGGATATACCTGTCATAAATTGACTTGAGAAGAATCAACACAATAAGCTTTTAATTACTCAAGAACATTTATATTTATATTCTCATTCTTATTTTCTGAACATTCATTCGTCTGAAGAAGCTAAGGTGTAGTGAAACGCGTTACGAATCATAATTATTGAGTAAAATTCCAAAAACACATTACTTGTTTTTACTAACTAAATCTAACCCAAACCTTGGCTAAAATAATGTATATTGTGCGGAAAACTAATATATGTTACGGTACACCTTACCAGTAGTACAAGTTATGATGTACTAATGTACATAATGATGAGTAACTTTTTCCTACGAAAAATCTTTCGAATTGCTACATAATGAGTAACTTTTTTCCGCGAAAATCTTAATTCAAATCTTTCGAATATTCTGTTATTCTCTTCACAATCTTCATAATAGAATTTGTCTGTTAGTTTCAGATGCCGCTTTCGGCCTGGCATGGTTCAAAATCTGTTGTTTCTCTGATGCCTGCATCGATCTCCAAACCCTAGATTGCTTCAGTACCTAGACGACAAGGTAGACACGATCCAAATGCAGCATCCGTCAACTGAGGTGAGCATAATGAGAAACTTCAACTTTCACAACATCAACTGACTCCAAAACCCAAATAGGACCGATGAAGCAAGAAGTCAAGCGGCAGCTTGACTTCTTGCTAACCTAACCACAAGGTTAGGTTAGGTTAGGTTAGATTCTAGCTAACCTAACCACAACCTCGTTTCTACTACAGGTAACTTCGAAAGGCAACGCAAAAAAAAATCCAACGCCAGCTGGGAGGACCTGCGCGAGTTATTCTCGTCTTTTGCCCAACCTACACGAAAAAACATCCACACAAAAGCTTGATTCGCTAAAAACTTTCACAGTTGAGAACAGAGTTAGATGAAACTAAAATTGAATATGTGCATTCCATGAACATTTGCAGCACAACAATTGATGAAGTGAAAACCTACTTCACTGAAAGAATTAAAAATAGACTCTTGGAGCAGACCGGTAGAACTCAATGGAGAAGGTGGTCAGCAACAACTTTTGCAAGTCATCCTTCCCACCTTGGATTAGAGATGACGGTTCTATCCCATTATTACCTAAAGCAAAAGCGGATCTCTTTGCAAAAATTCTGTTCTAGATATATCAAATGCCGTGCCATCAAGCTTCGCACATGTTCAATCGACTATGTTTGAAGTGAAGCCTTCTACAAAGCTCAGCATGCAGCCTTGATGGATAAAGTAATCGCATATGGACTTTCCGTAAAATTTCTTGGTAAGAATAGTAGTTTTCTCTTCTGTAGATCGATTCGGGTGGTAGTTGACGGTGTTGAATCTTTTCAGGTTAATGCTCTTTCTCTCTGTTGCAGGTTAATGATCTACTCCATTGAACCGAAAACAAAGACATCGAATTTCCGCATCTACTTAACACCAGAGTTTGCTGTTATGACCATGCCAAATCTGCAACTGCTAATTTCAATGTACTTTTCAGGGATAAGCAGTAGTTATGTCATCACAACTGATGATTTTAATAAAGCACATGTCCGTCCTAGTCTGGAATACTGTTCCCATGTGTGGAGCTCCGCGGCTAAAGATTCATAACATCTATTGGACAAAGTGCAGAAGAAAGTAATGCTCCACATCCACCACCCGAAGATCACGCGTGATCTCCAGCATCTTGTTCAAAGCCGGCAGGTTCCTCATCTATCTCTTTTCTACAGGTAATTTCATGATGAAATCTCTGAAGAGCTGAAAGGCTTGGATCCAGAAAGAATTCAGTTCCAAAGGAAAACCAAGCTCCGAACAACTATCATCAGTGGACACTCCAACTAGCTGGTGTGTTGTGGAACTCGCTTTTATCGAACATCTTTCCGATAACTAACAATTTGGCCATTCTCAAGAAGCGAGTTAACACACATTGAATCATCTTGCGCAAGCACACCTGTGGTATGACACAAAGAAAAACATAAATGGTTAGATCAGCCAGAAATTGTCTAAACACACGGCTATAATGAATCACGGAATTAACATGGAATATTGTAAATGGTTATATTTGTTTTTGAGATGCTTACCATTGTGCCTGTGGGATTCGATGTTCCACCAATTCCTACAACAAGAAAAACAAAATTTTAAACGATTATTTGTTATTCCAAACAATTTCCAACCACCACATGCGTTTTGCAGATGTTAAAATAATATATCCCATCGAACATATCATATGTGCGAAATGCCATGTCTTACAATTCATCGCAAATACCTTGAGATCTCATATAAATCAAGTCTGTTACTTCAACTAGCATCTATACCAGAATCTATTCGACCACTATCTCATAAATTGTTATTTTATTATTTACCAAACGATATTTATAGTTAACGTAAGTAAGTAAGTTTATTAATGCTGAAACACAAATCTTACAGTGTATGTATAAGTCAAGGTGAAAATCATAAAAAGAATATCAAGACACATTAAAAATTTTTTGAATTGTGGAGGCCGTTACTTGATGTAAATCCATGATATAAATGAGGTTTAACTTTAATCTACACTTTATTTGAAAAAATTCGACGACGTTTCGCTGACACAGCAGCTTTATCAAGAATGACAAACAGAATGAAGAGTATGGTATTATAAACAAATCGTAGAACAAGTTGGATGAATAACAGGAAAATCCACACCGAACCATTGTACAGTTAGTATGAAAGGTAATAAAAACTAATTAAACAAGTTAAGTAGGGGTGAATAGTTCACATTTACCTGCTCATTCAAAAGCTTGTCCGAATGTTTGTATCTATTTATTTCTAATGCTTCTAGGAGGTCTAATTTTAAACTTTTTGATTTTATATGTAATATGTCAAAGTTTTTATTGAATGGATGGTTTTCTTTTATTAAGTGGTTTGAATAATTTGAATCAGATTTATTTTATCGAAGCTACGTTTATGTTCAGATGTTCTTATGCCAAAACTCCTATAGGTCCTACCGATATAAATTTTATTACAAGAACCGCAATTGAGTTTATAGATTCCTGATTTACTTGATTTTTCAACACGAGATTTATTATTTTTAATATGTTTACCTAAGATATTAGAAGTTTTGAAAGTTATATTAAGATTTTGTTTGACGAGAAAAGATTTAATATTTGTACTTGCAGAACCGCATCGGACAAAGAACGAAACACTAAATCAAACTTGTTATACGTTTTCAACATCTGAATGTCATCAACTCTTTCGTCTAGAAAAGCTGTTATTTCGGGCAATAATTCTTGAAACCTCTCTAGGAATTTTCCGCGACTCAACCACCTGACGTCCGTGTCAAAATCTAAATCAGTGTGTTCAGCTGACCCCCATCTTCCAACTGCAACTTAATGAGCCGCCGTTGCAAGCTACGTGCACGGATGGAAGTCACTATTTTTGTTGCAATGCCAATAATTTCCTCCGTGTTTAAAACAAAATTGAAGAAAACCTCATATATATCTTCACCACGGGTCTTTCCCTTCAGAGGTATGATTGTCAGAAATTCTTCCTTAGCCAACATGTCATTGAATACCATCCAAATAAAAATACACAGCTGGGTAGTGTCTGTCATATCGGTGGATTCGTCGAACTGTAAAGAAAAGTATGTACATTTCATGATATCATGTTGTAGTTTATCTGCCATGTCCTGACTCATGACTTCAATACGCCTTGTGACAGTCCGACGAGATAACTGAAGTTCTCTAATGGCAGACATGATTTCTGTTTTATTTTTAAAATCTCCAAATGAAGTCTCACTCGCTTCAATAAATGCTTCCTTCACAACTGATCCATCTTCGAATGGTTTCTTGTGTTTCGCCAATATATGAGATATTTCAAATGACGCGATCGTAGGAGCTTTTGGCTGTTTGGCTGGTCTTGTTAACATGGTTTGTTCTTTTTTCAAAGAAGATATCAAATCACGTACTTTTCTTAATGCACTCTTTGGCGGAAAATCCTTTTCATAGTTACTATGAACCGTTAATGCCCCCTAAGTTACCACGCTTAGGTATTGCAACTGACGCACGACAAATAAGACAAATGCACTTATCCTTCAACATACAAAAGAAATATTCTTTGTCCCAATCGTAATTAAAATAATACGTTATAGATTCCTTCGCTGCACTCTTTTTGTACTATTTAATAATAAATTTGTATCGACGTAGTATTACCTTCAAGTTACAATTCAGAATGACTCAAATTCCTGAAGGTGCAACATTTATATCGGCATGAACGAAAGTCTCTAATGTTCCCGTCAAACGTTCTAGAAAAGCGGCAAGAATGAAAAACGCGGCTTTTCTTTGACAAGTACCGCGAGTTCCTTTGATAAAGCCGCCTCTCGCCGCTAGCAGATTGTTATTTTGTTACGTAATAAATATTTGTAGTTTAGTTACCTACTTATTAAAAATTTTTTTCTTCTCGAGATCTAGTCAAAAAGCACTTGCGATCGACCGTTTGAGCACCCCTGCTGTACATCATGTCATTTGAAATAGCGAAGTTAAAGTCGATGTCCGATATAACCGGTAGTGGTTCCACTTTGTGAACTATTGCGAATTAACTGCTCAAATTACAAGCTTTGAAATATTATTATCATTATATTATTAAATATTTCTATAATTTGATTGAAGAGGTCGTTACTTGATGAAAATCGATATACGTATTTTCAATGAAATAAAACTAAGTATTCATATTTTCATTATATTAACATTAAGTTTCAATACAGCCAACGAGACAACTACAACATCTTTTTAAAGATAATCCATTCGGAGTTGTTTCATAGATTACATTCAGTAGAATTTGACATTATAGATTCCGGAACAAGATTCAAAGTTCATTCATTAATTCACAAAAAGTATAAAATAGAAAATTAAATAAATTATTGAGTAATGAACTTGAAACTTCAAAAATCATATCCAAATTTTCCGATCGCCAATTTTATGATAATTTCAGTAATCTTTCAGATGCTAATTTTTCCGAAGATGAAGTTTCACTTCTAGAAAAGGGTTTCAAACACAATTTAGAGTCAAATAACGCTCGTCTCCATTTCGATCTGATAGGAATTGAAACCGAAATAGCCCTAAATTATTCAACACAAGCCAAACACCTAAAACACTCTTCAGTGTTACTACTTCAAAAAGAGTTCAATAGTTTTCAACAAGAAATTCGAAAATACAACTTTAAAGTCCATTAAATCTAAGTCCGCATCTGAAGATATCATATTCACCAAAGCAGACAAAGGTCATACAGTCATAGCCTTAAATAAAGCAGATTATTTATTGAAAACCCAAAATTTCATTGAATCAGGTTGTTATGAAGAAATTGATAAAGATCCAACTAATAAATTTCAATCCATAGTAAAAAACGCTTTAGAATATGCCAAGTCTATAATACCTACCAACCAAAAATATAAACTTTTCATTGACAACCCGCAATTACGCAAGCTCCAGCTGCAAAACTTTCACACTTTTTCATAGACATCATACAAAAGTACGCTAATTTTGAACCTAAATTCTCAATAAAAAACTCTTCAGTCCTAATAAATAAAATTCAGCACACGATACTACCACCGAACGCTAAACTTATGTCATGGGATGTAGTAAATCTCTTCCCTAGTGTTCCACCTAGTGATACAGTGAAACTCATCAACAACGCCCTTCAAATTAATAAAGTCAATCCGATAATAATTCAATCAGGAATCTTACACCTCTGAGAAATTTGTTTAGAACAAAATTATTTTAACTTCAATGGAGTATTATATAATAG
This sequence comes from Cryptolaemus montrouzieri, assembly GCA_013387265.2. Classification (NCBI taxonomy): domain Eukaryota; kingdom Metazoa; phylum Arthropoda; class Insecta; order Coleoptera; family Coccinellidae; genus Cryptolaemus; species Cryptolaemus montrouzieri. The sequence continues at coordinate 8,091,828 of JABFTP020000124.1, forward strand.
TAAAAAAAGTTTAATCATGGGTAATCCTTTGCTCGCTGGAATTTTCATGGAAAATATTGAAAAAACTATCCAAGAACATCCGTTCTCTAACCATTTTAGGTATTGGTTTAGATATATCGACGATATCATTTGTTGTTTCACTGGCCCAAACAGTCAATTAGTCATTCAAAACATTCATTCACAAAATTCACGATAATATTAAATTCACGTTAGAGATAGAAACAGAAAACTCCATTAACTTTCTGGATTTAACTATTACTAAAATTAATGACAAACATGATTTTCCTATTTTTCATAAGCCATCGCATACAGATATTACTTTTCACAGCTCATCTACACATCCTTATCCACATAAATTAGCAGCTTACAATAGTATGGTACATAGACTCATTAATATCCCAATGTCACATAATAATTTCATAAAAGAGCTAAATATAATTAAACAAATAGCAGTCAATAACGGTTACAGTCCAACTATGATTGAGAACATGATTTCACGCAAAAAATTTCAAAAAGCAATCCAGGAAGTATTTCCAAGTATAAAAAGTTCTAACACAAAATACAACAGCTTGACTTATATTGGTAATCCTAGTCTAAAATTAAAATCATTCCTCTCGCATTATAATTTCAATATAGCATTCCGAACTGATAATTCTTTAGGCCAACATATCAAAAACTGCAAATCTAAAATTGATAAAAGTAGTAGTTTTAATTATCATAAATCAGATTTTCATTATTCTAATCACTTACTCGAAGAAAATCATAACTTTAATGATAGTTTCAAAATTTTACACAATAAAAATAACAGACAAAAACTCAATCTATTGGAAATTTTAGAGATCAACAAAGAAAAAAATTCAGGTAGGTTACTTAAAACTCAATAAGATCTAAATCCTTCTCCTTTACTCAATCTTTTCAATTCATAAAGTAAGCAACTCCGATGGGTTTTCCAACATACCTCTCGTACCTATTGTAATATTAAATAGGAAATAAGACTAATATATAAGGAATAACTCTGTTCATTAGTTTGTATCTATCTGATGAAGCCACAGTGTGGTGAAACCGGTCATAGTTTTGTTAATATAGTGAAAATCTAAATACTTTAGTTTTATTTCATTGAAAACATCAGATACTTCTAATAGGCCCTTAAATACGGACACCCTGAATATATCTCCAAAAAAACACGATTTCACAAAAAAAATGCACAGAACATTCTTTTCCAACCTTCAAGCACTAAAAGTAAATTTCATGAAGATATAGCTCATTTCACTTCTGCGGTCCGAAGCTTCATTTATTCACACATATCTCCTCGTCGACGGCCATTTAAAAGTAAATTGATATATGGAGAGTCGACTCAATTTATTTTATGGCGGCGGAATAAAATAACGGTCTGACCACCCACGGTTAAACTGTATTCGAAAAGTCATTGCGAAATAACACGTTCAATACATGTCAATTTGGCGCCAATAGAGTTTCGACCACAAGAAATCTGTGAAGTTTCTCCAATTTTTTACTGAAAATTTAAGAAATAACATTAGAGATTTCTATTAAAACGGGTAGAAAATACTGGGTGTCAACCAAGCTCTATGGCAATTTCAAGAGGTGGTTCCTGAAGAAATTCTATGAGAAATTACTGAGAACTGCATAGCCTAATATCACAATACAAGAGTGATTCTGTTATGTTTTCATAGATGGAATGAGATACACACAACCGAATTTATATTGAATCACCCGATATTTTGAATATTCTCTCAGGGATTTTGGAAATTTCGAAGGATTGTTAGAATTGGTCCTTTTTCAGATATTTCAATTGATGAAAGAAATAAATTAAGGTTTATTTTAAGAAAGTAACAAATAAAAGAAAATAAGAGACTCTTTCCGCATAAAGTAAAGAAGTTGAAAATTGTTTCCTTCCGGAGTAAGTGTTTTTTCTCGACCTCAGAAGCTTGTATTCCCTCCTCTTGACCTGATACAAGCCTGAATCTGTCTAGGCATGCTTCGGATTAGGTTTTCGACCTCCTCTGGGGTTATATTCTGCAACTCTTCTGTGGCGGCTTGGATGAGCTGTTGTGGGGTTCTTGCATTATCCTGGCGCGATCTCATTTTCCTTCTGAGATTATCCCATAAATAATCAATAGGATTTGGGTCTGGAGAGCAAGCTGGTCAGTCCAAAATACGATTCCCTCTGTTATAATAATGCTGGTATGCGAAGGAGCATTATCTTACAAAAAAGGGAAATTGTCGCCGTGGGCACCTAGCCAAAGTCTCACTTTTGGCTCCAGCACTAGGTCAACAAAATTCCTAGCCGTTACACTAGCAGGAAACGAAATCAAATCTGTTTTTACTCCCAGCATAATGCGACTCCAAAACATCACACTGCCCCCTTGGTATTTCGGAATTTGTCTTGCTCCTCGGAGTCTAACTTGTCTTCCACGACCCCTTAAAACCCGAAACCGGTGGTCATCTGATCGAACACCAATTCTGGTCTCATCCGAAAAAAGAACATTTCGCCAATTCTCAATATTCCAATTATGCTGCAAGATACACCAATTAAATCTTGTTGTTTGGTTAGCTCTGGAACTCTCAAGGGCCTTCTGATGTATAAACCCCTTGAACCTAGACTTTGAGACTTTTACGTATCGTTTCGACTGATACATTGATGCCTGTTGCTTTCAGAAATTGCCTTTGGAGTATGGGGTGCGACGCACTAGGATCCTATATTGCAATTTGGCACAAATAGCGGTGATCTTCCTACGACTTCTTCTAGGCCTATTTTGCAGAGATTGTAGCTCCACATATCGGGCGTAGGTTTTTGAAATTACCCCCTGTGATATCCCCATTGTGGCCGCTATATCCCTCTGTCTCACCTTTTCTTCAACAAGAGTAATTATTCGACCCCTCTGCACATCGGACAATCCAACGTAAGGCATTTTCAATTATGATTATAGGCTTTTTCAAATTTTGAAATTCACAATTTTCAAATCTCAGTGACAAGTGAGTACAATATCCCGAACATGTCGTGATAATTCAACATTTCTTACCATACTATCCAGTTTTTTACAACAAAAAACTTCATTTTTCACAAGTTATCAAAGATCCATGGTTAAAAACAATCAATAATGTGAAATACCTAGTGATTCCATATAAATTGTGTGTACATTTCTCCACTGAATGTAATACTTCTGAAATCTCTCACTTTTGAGTTTGAATATTTATTCTAAAACACTTGACTCTTATGTGATTTTCAAGTATTTTAATTATACAGGGTGTTACATAATAGTATGTCACAACTCGAGGGGTAAATCTGCGTGTAATTTTCACTTCTAATTAAAAAAATGATGACTAGTAGGCTTTGATTTTTTCATTTATTTTGACAGTTGCTGAAGTTGAACTATTGTCTGCGTTAATTGTTTATTGAATTAACGATTATTTTAAAACTTTTGAAGTTATTGCTGTAAGAAAAAAAGGCTAATATTACTAACGCCGAATTGGCTGATATCCATTACATATACGGTCTGCCTGACCAAAACACAACAGAAACTAGGCGATTATATCAGGTGCGCTTTCCAAATCAACACCAGACAGGCGAACATTTTCAAATATCCACAGAAGGTTGAGGGAAACTGGTACTTTTACTGCAAATAATCATTTGAAAGGTGCAACTCAACCAATGTGAACTCCAGATATTGAGGAAGCAGTTTTGAATTGTATTGGTTTGAATCCTCATGTGAGTACAAGAAAAATCGGAAATCAGTTGAATATTTCACATGTTCTAGTTTGGAGGATCTTCACGACTTTTTATTGTACACGTTTCATATTCAACGCGTCCGATCTCTACTTCCTCGAGATTTTCCTTCAAGACTGAATTTCTGCCGATGGTTCTTAGATAAAATTAGAGAAAATGCATTTCTCGAGATCTGCTATCACAAATTTTCACAATAATCATTCATTGGGCTGAGGAAAATCCCCATTTGATTGAAGAATCTCATCATCAAGAACAATTGTTACTAAATGTCTGGGTCGGAATAATCTGAAATTATTTGATTGAGCTTTTTTTTGCCTAACAGACTAAACGGTCCCGCTTATCGGCAATTTCTTGGGGAGAAGTCACCTTTATTGCTCGAGGATGTGCCACTTTTAGTGAGAAACATAATGTGGTTCATGCTTGACGGAGCACCAGTACATTTCAGTGGAGAAGGGAATTCTTGAATAATACATTCAACAACCGATGGATAGGTCGGGGTGGGCCAGAACCATGGCCTCCTAGGTCCCCAGACTTGAATAGTTTAGAATTTTTCTTATGGGAATATCTCAAAAGTTTAGTTTATACCACTCCAGTGAACACTGTAGAAAAATTGAGAAATCGAATAATAACCTCTTGTGACACGATAAGAACTACCCCAGGAATATTTCAAAGAGTGCATGATAATATGCGAAGGAGGACAGAGAAGGAGAGAGACAGTATAAGTTGAGTCTCAGAAGACGAGCTATCAAAAAAAAAACCAATTTTGGGCATACCTGTCGAGTATTTCTATTATTTTTTTTTATTTAGAGAATAACATACAATTCTAATTCAATAATTTTTCACTCGAATGCGGTTGGAGATACGAAAAAATTACAATAGTCAAAAAGTTTCTGAATTGAACGAAGATGACGAACATTGATTGTACGCTGATCAGTGGCGTACGGCAAAAAAGTTTGGGAGGGCAAAGGAAACACGGCCTCGGAAAAGAAACCACCTTGTGAACTTCAGTTAAAATCTAGGACGTATATTGATGAAGGCTGTAAAAAATAGCTTTCATTCAAAATTTGGGCTGAATATCTCAAAAACTGCAGGAGTTTTGAAGAAAAAAACAATTTCTTCCGGAAATTTCAATACACTGTGTCTCCGAAACGAAGCTTTTGCGGACCTATGTTTATATGAACTTCTTTTCTCAAAATTGCACGTAGATTTACCCCCTCAAGTTGTGACATAATATTATGTAACGCCCTGTATAAAATACAAATATTTCCAAGATTCATTTTCCCTTTTCTCAGTAAAAAAGACAGTAATGTCTAAACAAAGCTACAGAGTTGCAGAGCATCACGCTCCTTCAAATTTCGAGATTAATAGTCTTTCGAGTCCGTTCCACTTATTATTAATGTTGCAGAGATCTACGTCGGTATCTCATCGGCACAAAAACGAACAAATCAATCCGAATCATCGAAATATTTCTCGTGTTTTCACTTCAAAGGCAACCACGCTCGATTTCGTGTCACAAACAATTTATCATCTCAAACATTAACATAATTTTACATGCCATTAATTTCGGGAGCATGCAAAGGGTGGAACCGTTTAAAAAATAAAACCTGCTAAGGGGTTTATATAATAGAAGAGTCACCACCCTTGGTGACAAGTGTGGCATGGATGACGTATTTTTCTGTGTTTGTGATCGTATATTTTGCATTTACGGTTTTAGCTTGCTGTGCTACATGGGCTCGATAGTATTTTTGAGTATATGGACTGTCTGACGTTGTCATTGGTAATTTACAATGGTTGCATAACAATTTGGAATTTTTACTAATTATTGATAAGCAAGCTGTATCCGGTGATCGCCTGAAAGATATTCAATGGTCGGCACAGAAATACCAAAGGTTGATTTTCGCTTGGACCCCAGATTTCAATTTTCTTCAATTTTGAGTTCCTTTTGCTAAAATACTGTATAACCTCTTTAATCCGAATCATATAGGCCAGGACTTACTGAAATATTCGGATTATCGAGGTAATTGAAATGAAATACGCTTGGAGGCAAAATTAGCGGAACACTCGAAAATTTAACCAAATTCGAAGTTCGATATTTTTCCTAATTCTTAACCGATTTAGAAGATTTGTTCGGCAAATTATATATCAACTCTTCTGCTTTGTAGAAATTATAAGAGAAAACAAAAAAAATTTGAAAAAAATATTATACGGGGGCAAAACTAAAAGTGTTTTTTTGTCAAAACTTCGTAATACCCTGTGGAATTTCGTGGTCCGAGTTGAAACGTACAATATCATGGTCTGTCAAGACACATCTTCCTACAGTAACGCCCTTCTTGTTTTATGCTTTTATCTCTATTTTTACAAGAGATATCCAATTTGAAGCGAAAAGTCACAAATTTCAAGAATTTATTTTTAATCTTGCGTGGGTGCATAACATCGGAGGTTAGCCAAAACATAAAATCAAAATTAGAGAAACGGAAATCTAACGAAATAAAATTTTTGAAATTCACTGGCCAATTTCACGCTCCGGGAGAACTCGAAGTACACTGGAAAAATCGTTGATTTTGCACATTTATTTTTGAATTTTTTTGTGTGACACTCTATAATAATTATCATTCCTGTCCAAAATTGAGAGCAGGTGTGTATCCTGGCGATACACTCGTGAAATGAAATGAACATGTTGAGAAAAATGTTCATGATGACCCACAAAAAAAACATTTGATTTTAGTAGCGAGTATGACCCCCGAGCTCTTATTACAGCGCGCATACGATTTCGCATACTCCCAATGATGTTGTCTATCATCTGTTGAGATATGTTGTCCCACTCTTCCACCAAAGCCAATGTCAGCTCTTCAACGTTGCCTGGATTCCGTTGTCGAACCCTTCTTCCAAGAATGTCCCAAACGTGTCCGATCGGGTTTAAATCCGGTGACCGCGACGGCCAGTCTATTCGTGTGATCCCAACTTCATTGAGATATTCTATCACTATGCGCGCAGTATGAGGGCGCGCGTTATCGTGCATAAAAGGAAATTTTCCCTATGTAAGGAGCAAAGGCACAACATGGGGCTTTCCAAATCAAGTAACACCAGACAGTAAGGAGCAAAAGGCACAACATGGGGCTCCAAGATTTCTGTTATATACCGATGGGCATTAAGTGATTCATTGCCAATAATCTCCAGTTCTGTTCGTACTCCCAAGCATATGCCACCCCATATCATAACTGACCCTCCACCGTATTGCTCAGTTCCTGCGAAGTTCACTTGATTGTACCGTTCCCCTCGATGCCTCCATATTCTATCTCTACCATCCACGAAATTCACACAATATCGGCTCTCATCACTAAATAAAACTCGTCTCCACTGATTGATTGTCCATGCTACATGCTCCCTAGCAAACGCCAATCTTGCTACCCGATGGGCTCTATCGAGTCTTGGTGCTCTTGCTTGCGCGTATGATCTCAGACCATCTTCATTTAATCGTCTTCTGACTGTCCTCACACTGACGTTAATGTTATCCACTGCTTGTAAAAGGTTACGTGCCTGAACAGCAGTAAGACGAGGATTTCTTATGGTTTGATTGACGATGAAACGGTCATGTATAGCGCGGGTTGCCCGATTTCTTCCTTGTCCTCGCCTCCTCACGTACAATCCAGTTTCCCTGTAACGTCGGTAGATTCGATGGATAACCGACGTCGAGACACCCAACATGGTACCGACTGAGCGGTAGGTGCGCCCTTCCTCGATCAATGTAACTGCCCTTGCTACTGAGGTTGGTGGTAAATCTCTCATTCTGAATGAAAAATACCGTTTCGAATCGTAAACAGTAAAAGAATCACAAAACACCGCAACTGATCGAATTTGTATCAAATCAAAGAATGGAAAACTCTCATTCTTTAAACAAATGCAAATGTGGTCATATACAAAAAAACGTGTGTTGTATTTCATATTTGATAAAAAAAGGTATGCACATGTGTAAATGAAAAGTTTTATCAATGGTCCCAGAATTCGGTTGTGTATTTTAATACCTACCGACTGTTATCTCCTATGAATTCCTAATTTTCAGCAAATTAACCAAATTGTCATCAATAACTAATGCAATTCGAACATAAAAATCGCAAACGACAATTTCGACACGCCTGAGTGATAATAAGAAAATTCCAAATTGATAGACGAATTTTAATGACAATTTCTTGATTCAATGGAATTTCTCCAAAATGGTGATTTTCCACTTGAAATTAAATATATTTTGCAAAATAGAGATAAACGCATGAAACAAGAAGGGCGTTACTGTAGGAAGATGTGTCTTGACAGACCATGATATTGTACGTTTCAACTCGGACCACGAAATTCCACAGGGTGTTACGAATTTTTGACAAAAAAAACACTTTTAGTTTTGCCCCGGTATAAAATTTTTTTCGAATTTTTTTGTTTTCTCTTATAATTTCTACAAATTAGAAGAGTTGATCTATAACTTGCCGAACAAATCATCTAAATCGGTTGAGAATTAGGAAAAATATCGAACTTTGAATTTGGTTAAATTTTCGAGTGTTCCGCTAATTTTGCCTCCGAGTGTAGTAAAGAAAAAAAAGCCCTGAAAATAGTGAACAATTTATTGAAAAACGTAAAATATTCATTGAAAAACTCAAAATAATTGTGATTCACAGGAAAACATGAAAATATAACTACATATTCTTGAGAAAGTAATACATTTCACAGATCATTGTTTAGATTTCTGAAGAAGTCTTGGATCGTTTTCTGTTTTAACGAACGAAGATGAGAATTTGCAGCTTCCTCTCCCAATTTATTCAATAATAATATTTGGGATATCATTTTCTGTGCACCATTCCAAATATTCGTTGAAATAGAAGAGATCTTCTTTATGTTTCACTGAATTCATGTTGACATCGCCTTCTTCAAGTTCTTCTGTATCCTAGTCACTTTCTATGTTGTTGATTATTTCAGCTTCAGAGAGATAATTCTCATTATCTCCTACAACCCCTTCTTCAATGTCTTCAGTTGTTAACTCTTGACCAGATTGTTAGCACATCTGTCATCATGCGTAGATCGCGATTTTTCTATTCTTTCTCTAGCAGAATTTTTCTCTCAACCGTGAAAGAGGCAACAAGTCACCTGAGTCATAATCGTCAACTTTTGTGGGCCATAAATTCTTCCATGATTTCTGAATTAAATCTTGGGACACAGATGACCAGGCACTTTCAAGAGAAAACATCACATGTTTGAGGTCCAATTACTTCAGTAACTGCGAAACGTTATTGTCTTCTTGTCCCACAATATTCAATAGCAAGGATTTTTGATAATGCAATTTCACATTCTGTATTACATGTTGATCCATTGGTTGTAAAAATGGAGTACAATTAGGAGGTAGAAACATGACCTGAATATTTCGATCCTCACTGATTAATGCCTCTTTTCTTGGATGTCCAGGAGCATTATCTAATAAGGCCAGAGCTCCTTGAGGCAATTTCAGCTCCTTCATTCTATTTTCAACATCAGGAATAAATTTTTTGTGGAACCATTCATGACGAAGTTCTCTAGTTACCCACCCTCTTCTTTGACCTTCATAATAAACAGGCAGTTTATAAAAGGTACGTGCGACCATTGCCGGAATACGCCGGTCCAACTTGGTGTCCAGTTCTGTTGCGCAATCGGGATCTGTTGGAGGGTGTGCAACGCCGTACGAGCGTACAAGACCGACGTACCAGGAACGTCTGAGTGCCGCCGATCTCTTGACGTTTAATCAGCGCAGGCTAAGGGGTGATCTGATCTTTACATTTCGAATGATTAAATTTAACTACGCGCACTTAGAAGGCTTGTTCACACTCAGCTCTGATACCCGTCTGCGAGGCCATCAAATGAAATTGAAAAAAAAAATCTTCAAAACAACGCAACGCCAATATTTCTTTAGTAATGGAGTATTCGATGTCTGGAATAGTTTAAGCGATGAGGTGGTTGACGCGTCGTCGACCAATATTTTTGAAAATGGTCTCGACCGGGCTGTTTTCTCGTGAACTCTCCGCTATCTACTTTAGTATTAGTGTTATTTTGCTTTATAAGCATACTTGTTAGAATTAATTTTTGGGTCTAGAATGTATTCACTCTTTTTCTTTTGTTTTTTTTCGCTCAGCTTAATTATTGTAGCTCTCAGAATTAGTTTTGTATTTGGGCTTTTAAAGGACTTGCTCCTCAGCCCTCCATTATATTTAATAATAATAATAATAATAATAATACAAAAAAAAAAAAAACACAAACAAACAAACACAACTTCCAAACGGTGATATTATACAGTGCATGAGAGATGGCGAAACATACAAATATCTGGGATACCAACAAGCCAGATTGCTAGACCAAAAACAATCAAAGGAGAAGATTCGTTCAGAATACAGTCAGAGTCTGAGGTCTGTGCTGAAATCAATGTTGAACTCGGGGAATTTAGTCAAGGCAATTAACACCTACGCCATTCCAGTGTTACTGTACTCATTTGGAATAATCAGATGGACTAAGACAGAACTGGATGATATTCAAAGGCAGACCCGAACGATGCTAACAAAGTACAACAACCATCATCCAAAATCGTCTGTGATACGAACAACTTTGAAGCGGAAAGAAGGAGGACGCGGATTGATAGATGTAGTCAATTTACACACCGAACAGATTAAAATCTCAGAGAATTCTTCTCAGAAAAAGCTCTCACTTCTGACCTACATAGAGCGGTATCGTTGGCTGATAAGGGATATACACCTCTAAATCTTGCTACCAGAGATGACCTGCTGAATCTACCATTCCTATCAGATACTGAAAAACAAGAGCAATGGTCAAGAAGAGAATTGCATGGACGACATCACCATGAGATTGATCAACCACACATCGACAAAGAAGCCTCCAACAATTGGTTGATGAAAGGAGAATTATTCGCGGAAACAGAGGGATTCCTTATGGCCATCCAAGACCAAGTGATCGCTACAAACAACTACAAAAAATTTATTATGAAGGACGGAACATTACAAACAGATAGGTGCAGAAAATGCCATATAAGATCGGAGACGATACAGCATATTACGTCCGGATGCGAACAACTGGCCAATACAGACTATCTTCACAGGCATAATCAAGTGTGCAACATTATCCATCAGAAACTTGCACACAAGTACGGACTTCTGAATACATTCCAGCCATATTACAAGTATCAACCGGCGCCCGTATTGGAAAATGACTCTATCAGATTATACTACGATAGGCCTATTATCACTGACAGAATGGTGACGAATAATAGGCCGGACATAGTGGTGTATGATAAGAGAGCCAAGACAGCAATGCTGGTGGATGTCGCCATACCAAATAATAACAACGTGCTGAATAAGTTCCAGGAGAAAAGTCCAAATACACAGACCTTGCTATTGAGATCAAGCAGATGTGGCACCTCGACAAAATAGATATCGTTCCTGTCATCATATCCTCGACTGGGTTAATACCCAAAACTTTGCATGATAGCCTTAAGAAATTAGAATTGCATAAGAATACCTATATAGAAATGCAAAAGCTGTAATTCTTAATACATGTAGGATAGTTAGGAAATTTATGTCAAGTATATTGATAATAAATAATAATACATACAATTACAGCAGAGAATTTCGGATCAACGAAGAACAATCGTCAAAAACAGGCTAATTTCTTCAGAAACGCTGCAAAGCATACGAGAAGAGGTCATAATGGAACTCTGAAGCGAAAATGATACTCATAACGGTATACCTACTGGAGTCAATGAAAATCTTACAGATAACATCGAAGCCACCGAAACGAATATTAACTTGGAACGCCCTCCTGAGCCGAATCAGCAGAACGAATATATGTATTTGGCAAGATCAGAACTCTCAACAGAGCAATAACTGAATTCAGTGGTCGTAACGCAACTAAAAGACCTAAACTGCCCAAACTCAAGACGAACAAGAACACCAATATCATCCTAGCAAGCGTAAACTCAGTGTTTGAAGAGTATACCGACCTGAACACCTTGGAGAAGATTCACACTTTGATTTACTGTGGAGCAGTAGCGGTTCTTCGACTTCACAAACAACAAATCTCCACAACTCTGATTCAAGCTGAACCAAAAAGCGTCAGAAAACCACCGTGGCAAAAACGACTGGAGAAAGATATTGATAATATTAGAGCAGAAATCGGTCGCCTCACAGAATTCCTGAGAAACAGAAAACCCTCAAGGAGCTTGAAATCACATATACGCAAAATTTATAGGAAAATTGGTACGAACACAAAACACCCTGATCACAAACAACACATCGACGTGTATATGGACACTTTGAAACAGAAACTCCAAGCAAAAGCAAAAAAGCTTTCAAGATACGTCAAGTGTACTGAAAGGAAACACCAAAACCAAAGGTTCCTCCAAAACGCGGCCAATTTTCATAAGAGAAATAACAAAACTGCGACCAACAACAACAGAGAAGTACCTGACGCACAGTGCTTGACCGATTATTGGTCATCACTATGGTCGAACCCCAAAGAAAACAATAGAGATGCGGCATGGATCACGCATGAAAAAGAACGCCTTAATATCAATTATATGGACTTCGAAGGAATAACGGAGGAAAAAATCACAACAGTAGTTAGAGTGACCAACAATTGGAAGGCAACAGGTATAGATAATATCCACAACTACTGGTACAAGAAGTTTGATAAGCTCCATGGAGCCCTAGCGAAACAACTCACGTACGTTCTTCAACATCCCAAGAAAACACCCACTTTCCGAACACAAGGCTTAACATATATGCTACCTAAGAGCGATAGAACACAGGATCCGTCTCAATTTAGGCCAATCACTTGCCTGCCAACACTCTACAAAATACTCACCTCATGCATATCCAATCGAATATATCAACACCTTGACGACAACAATATATTGGCAGAGGAACAGAAAGGATGCAGGAAGAAACACCACGGGTGCAAGGAACAACTCATCATCGATTCTGTGATCATGAAACAGGCATACGTAGGGCATCGGAATGTTCATTCAGCTTTTCTCGATTATCTGAAGGCATTCGATAGTACCGCCTATTCTTGGCTTTTCGAAGTATAACAGATATACAAAATTCATCCAGCCCTGGTAGAGTTCTTGAGGACAACAATGACACACTGGCGCACGTCTCTGCAGGTCAACATGAACAATACGTCAATTAAAGCCGATGAGATACCCATACATCGTGGAATTTTTGAAGGAGACTCTTTGAGTCCACTATGGTTTTGTTTAGCTATGAACCCATTGTCCTCGATGCTCAATAGAACAGGATACCGATTTAGGATAAAAACAGATAGGAACTATCATACAATCTCCCACCTGCTGTATATGGATGACATCAAATTATATGCTTCGAACAAGAAGCAATTGGATGACCTGCTGAAAACTGTCAGTAAGTTCTCGGCAGATGTTCATATGCATTGAAAAATGTAAGACCCTAAAAATTCAAAGAGGGAAAGTCATAAATGGTGAAACACAACTTCCTAACGGTGATATTATACAGTGCATTAGGAATGATGAAACATACAAATATCTAGGATACCAACAAGCCAGATTGCTAGACCAAAAACAATCAAAGGAGAAGATTCGTTCAGAATACAGTCAGCGTCTGAAGACTGTGCTGAAATCAATGTTGAACTCGGGGAATCTAGTCAAGGCAACTAACACCTACGTCATTCCAGTTTTGCTTAACTCATTTGGTATAAGAAGATGGACTAAGGCAGAGCTGGATGATATTCAAAGGCAGACCCGAACGATGCTGACAAAGTACAACAATCATCATCCAAAATCGTCTGTAGTACGAATAACTTTGAAGCGGAAAGAAGGAGGATGCGGATTAATAAATGTTGTCAATTTACACACCGAACAGATAAAAAAAATCTCAGAGAATTCTTCTCAACAAAAGCTCTCACTTCATACTTCATAGAGTGGTATCATTGGCTGATAAGGGATATACACCTCCAAATTCTGCTACCAGAAATGACCTGCTGAATCTACCGTTCCTATCATATACTGAAAAACAAGAGCAATGGTCAAGAAAGGAATTGCACGGACATCACCATGAGATTAATCAACCACACATCGACAAAGAAGCCTCCAACAAATGGTTGATGAAAGGAGAATTATTCGCGGAAACAGAGGGATTCCTTATGGCCATCCAAGACCAAGTGATCGCTACAAACAACTACAAAAAAATTCTAATGAAGGACGGAACATTACAAACAGATAAGTGCAGGAAATGCCATATAAGATCGGAGACTATACAGCATATTACGTCCAGCTGCGAACAACTGGCCAATACGGACAATCTTCACAGGCATAATCAAGTGTGCAACATTATCCATCAGAAACTTTCACACAAGTACAGACTTCTGAATACCTTCCAGTTATCTCTGACAGAATGGTGACGAATAATAGGCCGGACATAGTGGTGTTATGATAAGAGAGCCAGAACAGCAATGCTGGTGGATGTCGCCATATCAAACAATAACAACGTGCTGAACAAGTTCCAGGAGAAAAACTCCAAATACACAGATCTTGCTATTGAGATCAAGCAGATGTGGCACCACGATAAAATAGATGTTGTTCCTGTCATCGTATCCTCGACTGGGTTAATACCCAAAACTTTGCATGATAGTCTTAAGAAATTAGAATTGCATAAGAGTACCTATATAGAAATGCAAATAGCTGTAATTCTTAATACATGTGGGATAGTTAGGAAATTTATGTCAAGTATATTGTAATCGAGCCTATTCCCTTTGATTGCTGAATCTGGGAAGTTAAATTATATCCAGCTAACAGCTGAGATAGTGCATAAGTTCACGATAATAATAATAATAATAAAGTGCATCTAAATTTCATTCAATATATATGAGGAACATGACGACGCACCCCTTTGTCAAGGGATAATAGTTGTTGAATTGCTGAGTAAATATTTTACTAACAGGTGGATTGATATGGAGGAGCTCAACTTATTAGTCTTCTATATAAGGGGACACATGAAACACTCGTGTACAGTATAGATATAACAAATTTTCAGGATAATCAGTGCTGCTGAAAAAATTAGAAATGACAAGTGTAGATCACATTTTCTGTTATCTATCATAAGAAGTTCACTTTATCATTGATCGTGAAAAAAGTATAGTTCTTGTCTCTTTCATTGCCATGAACATCATAATCATTTTATGTCTTAATTATAAAGATCTCCGAACGTAGAAAAATTTCTCAGCTCCCACATTCTACTTCCAAATGACGAAATTGTAGCGGCTTTTTATCGGATTACCATTTCACTCCTTTCGATCGCGATTAGCCATTTAAATCACATTTGTATCATTACGAATGTGAAGCGAGAAGGCGCGACATACATTAATACTAATGGATGACATTTCTAACAAATCGACGTTGCCACATAAGTGGCTGCTGTCAAAGCGGAGACACCGAATAACAGAGGGAATAGATTAGCATATCTTTTGCCGACGCCCGAATTGACAAGGCGGGACATTAATTGACAAATGAGGCTATTCTCACCTGAGGATGAATGGGATCGTCAAGAAGTTGTGCAATATGAAAGTGAGTCCTACAATATCTTCAACGAGAAATGTATTCGGTATTATCGGGGATATTTTGTGGGACAAAATACACTGTTTCTCTAGAGCAGGGTTGCTTTTTGAATAGATCTCGAGAAGAAGAAAAATTTCGATAAGTAGGTAACTAAACTACAAAAATTTATTACGTAATAAAATAACACTCTGCTAGCGATCATAAGGGGGCTTTATCAAAGGAACTCGCGGTACTTATCAAAGAAAAGCCACGTTTTTCATTCTTGCCACTTTTTAGAAATTTCGGGCTGGAGTCATTCTGAATTGTAACTTGAAGGTAATACTACGTCTATGCAAAGTTTATTATTAAATAGTACAAAATCAGTGCAGTGAAGAAATTTAAAACGTATCATTTTAATATCGATTGGGAGGAAGAATTTTTCTTTTGTATGGTAAAGGATAAGTCTATTTGTCTTATTTGCGTCAGTTCCAATATCTAAGCGTAATAACTTAGAGATCATAAAACGGTTTATAAAAACTATGGAAAGAATTTTCCGCCACAGAGTGAATTAAGAAAACGAAAAGGACGTGATTTGATATCTTGTTAGAAAAAGAACCAACCAAACAATCAAAATTTGCTACGATCGCGTCATTCAAAATATCTCATATTGGCAGGGAGCGGAGTATATAGTGGGGACAGCTGAATCGATCACAGCGCTCGATGTGGTCAAATTATCGTTAAATCATGCTTTTATCATAAATAAACACGTTAACATTAAATAAAAAATGATCCATAATAGTTGTTGTGTTGTTGATTGCAAAAATACAGCTAGAAACAGTAAATGTAAATTTTACACATTTCCAGTGGCCAAGTGGAAATAAATGGATGGAAGAAATAAATGGATAAATGATGTTAAAAGAAAAACAAAGTAGTGTGTAACATTATTCAGTAACAATGCAACTAGGGTAATGTATGTTCAAATTACGATTCGCAATTACATCGCCATTAATTTTTCATTTTATTTCTGAAAATCATATTAACAATCAACACTTTTGTAATTTTCATTATTGCAGTTGTCATGTATTAAATTTGTTTACATTTCACAGGTTAACCCCATGGGATTCTTAAAACTCCTTTTAGTGTTATTTATAAACATATTTACAAGCTTTTATTTAACTTGCAATGTATGTATGTTTGTATGTTCGGGTGAAATCTTACAACTCAATTTTAAGGCACTTGATCTCAACCAACTGAGCTGAAATTTTGTATACACGTTGAGTTTGGATGACAATGCATGGTTAACTATGTGAAGTCATTCTAAATACAACAAGGCGGTGGACCAATTATTCTAAATGCAAAACGAAATGGCGGATAATTTACTTTTATTCGTTCCTACAATATGGGTACCAAATGAAAGATTGCCAAGAATAACTAAAAAATGAAATTAAGTTTAAAAAAATTCTTTAAAAACAACCTTTTATTTAAATGCGCTAAATAGAAAAAACATTAACTTTCACACTAAATCTTTTACTGTTAACTTATAACGTCATTTCAATTTTAACACATTTGACACAATTTATATGTTATGCCTACCTGTTAATATTTCAAACTGATAAAGTAAATACGAGTACTTATATCTCGCGACAAGCTTTTATATTATAACATATAAATTGTGTCAAATGTGTTAAATTTGAAATGACATTATGAATTAACGGTAAAAGTTTTAGTGCAAAAGTTTATTTTTTTTCTTTTAGGCATTTAAATAAAAGCTTGTTTTCAAAGAATTTTTTTTCCTTAATTTTTTTATACACACTTTTTCCATCGTAATGAGTTTTTTCAATTTAAAAAACACGATCACAGATTTTTATAACACATATTTATTTTTAAATTCATTTTTTGAAACAATTCACTGTTATTTATACGGATCTTTCACATGTCATACCATTGCCGAGCATGATTTTACGCTACCATCAGATGTCGCTTTCGTCGTGCTCCCTGCGAATATTTAGATCTTAGAAAGTTTCGGTTTTATCGGTTGGGACACGGAAAATCCGGTTAGACTTGGGCAGCTAGTCGATCGCACTCTGGTCCATGTCGATGTATATCCGTTTCCGTTTTAACGTTAATTGTATCTGGTGCAATATCATAGGGCAGAGAGACCGCATCGTACATTTCCAGCGGATGAATTATTATCTGTTGCATTTATGATTTATTTCCGATTAGCTTGGTTTGTTATTTTGTGATGGAGACTGTTTGCGATATCATTAAATTTTGAATAAAACTTATAAATGACTCAATTGTATTTGTTTCGGTCTTCATCATACTTAAGCTATAGTACCGATATACAAGGTGTTTCAGGTGTACAATGAAACTAGCGTGTTTGCGACGCCGATGTACGCATATAGATGACTTAGACAGATGTGAATCTCAGCAATATCGATTGGTGGTATATGTCAAACATATATATTAGGGAACTGCTGGGTTGACACGAATTATCTTCCTAATCTTCTTCAATATGTACTTTGACGCCTACTTCATTGTGTAACTCTTGAAAAAATTCTTTTAATGTTTTGAAGATTGATTTTCAGATAACCATTCTGAAATATACTTGAAAGAATTGAACGAAAATATGATACTATACTACATCAAGAAATTACTGCACAATATTTTGAATTTAATTTTTCGAAGGAATTAATTATTAACACATACTCTCCCCATCAGAAATAAAATGAAAGAAATGAATTGAGATTTTATGAGAAACCATCTCATATTGATAACAGCTGTTGTTGATCATCTTTTCCCATTAACAGTTCTTGAAAGTTGAAAATTTCGGCAATAATGCAACTCGAATCACTAAGTTGGACAACAGCAGAATGAGCTCAATAAATGGAGATAGATGATCTAGGTTGTACTGTTTCCAGAATGATCAGCAGTTACAGCGAGGCTGGTTATTATCAAAGCAGCTCTGGGCATGGACGACCTATAGCAACAACGTCGATTATGTCCATTATTCAAGGCACCATCAAACGCGGCTTCGACAGAACAGTGGACTACGAATTAGCACTGAAACCATACGACA
Organism: Cryptolaemus montrouzieri; assembly: GCA_013387265.2. Lineage (NCBI taxonomy): Eukaryota > Metazoa > Arthropoda > Insecta > Coleoptera > Coccinellidae > Cryptolaemus > Cryptolaemus montrouzieri. The sequence continues at coordinate 8,110,236 of JABFTP020000124.1, forward strand.
ATGTCTCATAGAAACCATACGACAAAGTCTCAGGAAATTTGGTTTAAGGCTTCATGTCACAGCTCTAGGTCCAGCTCTAACCATAGCGCATCAAAAAACCTGATTGAATTATGCCAAGTCACATGTCAGTTGGTTAGAATCTGACTAAAACAGAATTTTGTTTACAGATTAGTAAAGAATTTGTCTTTTTCATTGCAATCGACGAGAACAAACGTCGAATAGAGAGATATGCCTAGTGCAACCACCTATGGTTTTGACAAAGAATCAATGATGGAGTCTTTGAACAACCTTTTCGGTTCATCTTAAATAATGGAACACTGAATTCTAAAATTAAGATGGATCGGTTGTGAAGGAAACATTTATTGAAGCGGGTTAGACTTTATTTGGAGATTTTAAAAATAAAACAAAAATCATGTCTGCTATTAGAGAACTTCAGTTATCTGTCACAAGGCGTCATGAGTCAGAACATGGCAGATTAACTAAAACATGATATCATGAAATGTACATACTTTTCTTTACAGTTCGACGAATCCACCGATCTGACAGACTCTGCCCAGCTGTGTATTTTTATTTGGATGGTATTCAATGACATGTTGGCTAAGGAAGAATTTTTAACAATCATTCCTCTGAAGGGAAAGACCCGTGGCGAAGATATATATGACGTTTTCTTCAATTTTGTAAAAAACTACAAGCTACCAATATATAAATTAGTGTGCATTACAACCGATGGAGACTGGAAACATTCTGTCGGGCTAATGAAGATTTCCCTTAATTTTTTTCATTCCATTACATTATACATCAAGAAGTTTTGTGTTCGAAAGTCTTAAACACGGAGGAAATTATGGACATTGCAACAGAAATTGTGAATTAAATCCGTGCACGTAGCTTGCAACGGTGGCACTTTGAGTTGCAGTTCTTCTTCTACACCAACCATTTCTTCAGGGTACTCCGTCAATAGAAACAGTACATTCCTCTTATCGAGTCATTTGCTAACTCCAACTCCATTAGAATACTGAGTAAACATTTCTCCTTTCTGAAGTTTTTATTCCACAACAGCTTTCGGTGTCCCTTTTCGTCCCAAACGCAAATTTCCGGCACCATAAAATTCCTTTTTCAAAAGCTCTTCGCTAAGCGACACACTATTGTACAAATTTTTCATGCACAGGGTGAAACTTTTTGGAACGGGTAGTTCACGTAACGGTGAGTGAGTAGGGGGGAGCGGCTGAAAGATTTCGACTCAGGAGGGGTTAGAATTTAGTTCCCAATGGTTATCTGAACAAGAGAGAACCGAGCACAGTTGAAGAAAACGGCCTCTCTGGCCGAAGGAGCATGCGATGATGTGAGAGCTCATTTTCATGAATTTTTACGGAAAAAAAAATATTGTGACGAAACTACTCACCGAAAAAACTTATTACTTGAAAACATTATAGCAGAATTTAGGCCGCTCCTGAATCTTGAACAAAAAAGTGGTCTTCCAATCGGAAAAAACCACCCAAGATTTTTTTGTAGAAAATTGGGACACCCTGTTTACTGCAAAATAAATTGCTGAAGTAGATTCTTACTTTCTAAATACAATACCGTTCGAACAAAAATAAAATCTTCAAGAGTGTACGAGCTGCAGAACACCGCGCCACTGGTGAATCACCCAGTATACACTTGGACACTGTCTTTTTGGATTTTGATGGTCAGCACTGCCATCAGCCATTTCTTGAACAATAATGAGAAAAGTCGGAAACCGCACGTATTTTGTTATGTTATATGGTAGTATTACAATGCCGAGAGAGCGCGTGCATCTCCTTCGAAAGCCAGCGAGTTACCGAATCATTAAGAGCCGAAATTAAGTGCCAGACGATAAACAGCGACTACTACATTGAGTTATTGGGTTAATTGAACGACCAAATTACGAAAAAAGGCCCCATTTGGAAAAAAGGAAGTGCTGTTTCATCAAGACAATGCAACTTGCCACAAATCAATCGAAACCATGAAAAACTTGTAGGATTTAGGAGTCCAATTACTTCCCCATCCACCTTATTCACCAGACCTTGCCCTCAGCGACTTTTTTCTATTTTCAGACTTGAAAAGAATGCTCGCTGGAAAAAAAATCAAGAGAAAAATCTAATTATAAAAATTGGATCGAAAAAATTATTGATCGCTACAATCGAATTGAATTTCACAAAAACAAATATCTTTTACTCAAACGTTCAGCATAACAAATCTTGGACCCTGAACTGAGTTAAAGTTGTCCAAATGAAATTGCAGAGGTCAAACTATCCATAAGATAGTAGTTAGTTTGAGTGATTCAACTTCAGAAGTTCGTAGAATATTTTAGTCAAGGCGTTCCGCTGCCAACTTCAATATGACAATGTTCGCGTCAGCATGTCATCACCCTTCTCAATGCAAAGAAGTGGAAAACATTTCTAAGGTTTCCAGACAAAGTGTAGGATGAACAGATTTAGGATTCTCGCCGTTGCAATTGAATCATACGCGAAAACGTAGATTCAAGATGTTGTCTCGCGAAGCACTCGAAAAACCTGTCGCAATTAGTATTTACCTACTTGTCGCGTGAAATGACGCGTTAACCGTCTAGTACGAACTATGGCGCCTACGTATTATGCAAATGTTCTCACCTTTGACGTTTACGTCAAATTGAGATATTTCTATTTCTAGCCAAGCGGATGTCAATCGATAGACAAGGTTGCCAAAATTCTTGACGAAGACGTTCAGGAGGTAAAGAAATTATATCGAATCGAGAGTTGGAATGAAATTGTTGCCTCTGAAGTTTGAAAGTTATTATTAAAAAAAATTTCAGTAATAAAGACAAATTAAACCAAACTGTATTGTTGATTGAGTCCGCCGTTACTATGTGATAGTTAATCATGATGATAATAAGAAATTAAACTATGTGTTATACTATCAGGAGTCCTGATTTAAAGTTGAAATACATACATACATAAACAAAAACAGGTATTATTCAAATATATGAAATATGGACGAATAAGCCGCGACATACTGGTCGTTCAGAAGATTATCTCTAAGGGAGTCTTTTGAAGTTTGAAAAGTTCATTGGATTCTAAGAAAACTTACTTTCAATATGAATAAAATGAAGTTGAAGTGATGGCCAGTATCGATATAATTGATTGATACTCTTTGTATCAAGTTTTTTCTAATTGAAAGTTACTAGCGTAAGGAAGCAAATCCTACAATGTCTTGACGACACCGCGAGTATCTGAAAAGGATAATATGGTTAATATTTCGCGCTTGAATTCTTACAGGTTGTAGTCATGAGGAAATACGTTACATTTGCTGTTATATAAAAAAAAGGATTCTGATAAAGAGACGTTCTAGGTGTCTCTATTTCAATCACGAATGTATGATTGGCAAGAATTTGCCTTGTTTTCCTTAAAATAGCAACAAGCGATGGAACAAGCGTAGAAAGTTCCTCAGAGCATCTTCTATAAAAGTACCTGTAAAATAGAGAAAGCTCACCAATTTTTCTTCGATGTTCCAAAAGTGGAATGGAACCTATAAGTTCATTGTCTCCGATTAACCGAATTACTCTCTTTTGGATGGAGTTCAGGAGTTTCAAGCTGTGTTTAGGAGCAGAACCCTATACATGGGAGCCATACTCTAAAACATGACGAATTTGGGATTTATAGAGAGGAAGCAATTGGTTCGAAGTGAAATATTTCTTCGCGCGATAGAGAAACCCCAGTTCTTTTGACGCTGACCTAGCTATATTCACATCATGGTCATGCCATGATAGATTGTCGCCGATAGTTACTCCAAGCATTGTTATAGAGGAAGTAATTGAGATGGTCTCATTCGCCATCGTTATATCCGGCACAATGCTATTCATCTTCCTAGAAAATAAACAAGCTTGAGTTTTACCAGCATTGAACCCAGGTTAGGTCAATCAAGCACTGATTTCAAGCCGCTATTGACTTTGTTGCACTGCTGGATTCGTATTTCGTTCTTGTTTTATGATAACAGGGGTTTTACCGAGCAAGAAGATGCATGAAGTGTACTGTTATCCGCGAAGCTGTGGAGTTTACAACAATGAGGAGGTCATTTATATGGAGCAAAAACACAGTTGGTGCCAAGATGGAGCCCTGAGGCACACCAACATTAATGCAAAGTGTGTCAGACCAGGAAGGAGGAAACTCGAAATCCATAGGCATAGCCGTTGGGACAAACCATATGTGGACAATTTACTCAGCAGACTTTTATGCCAAACGCGATAGTAAGCTTTCGAAATATCGAGAGCCACAGCCAAAGACTCCCCAACTTTCTCAATAGAACTTTTTCACATGTGAGTAATATACGCCAGTAGATCTCTTTTTGATCTCTGGTGCCTGAAACCATATAGTCTGTCATTTATAATACCAACAGATTCTAAATACTTAATAAGCTCAACGTTGATGGCTCTTTCCATCACTTTAGAGATCATAGGTGAAAGGGATATTGGCCTATAATTGGATGGAATGATTTTTTTTCCTTTTTTAGGGGTGGGTTGGATTCTGGAAATTTTTCAGTTGGAAGGACAAAAGCCTTTATTATAGGAGATAGTGAAAAGTATATAGAGAATAGGTGTTAATTCAGAGGCGCATGTTTTCAAGACGATAGAAGGTATGCCATCAGACCCAGCTGCTTCATTAGTATCGAGGTTGAGAAGTATTTTTCTGATTGTCTTCTGCCTGAAAACAATTTCGGGCATAAGAGACCCGAAATGGGGAATAACAGGGGGCCTTATTTCCCGCATCCAGAATAGAATTAAAAGCAAACAGCCCTGAGAGAAGGTTTGCTTTTTCTTTATATGTAATGGCCAGAGAACCGTCTTGAGCTGGAAGTAGAATTTCTCCCTACAGATTTGGCCAATGCCCAAAAAGATCTAAAACAGTTTTGAATAAACAACCAGTCTGGCCTATATAAACGCCTTCACAATCTATACAGGACAGTTTGCAAACTCCAGTATTGGCAAATCTATCCGTTTTATCTTTATTATTGAAAAATTCTTGGAGAGTTTTATATGTGTTCTGAAAGCTATTTTTCATAGTGTTTTGAAATGAGATTTGTAATCTTTTCGCTGATAGGTCCAAAATATGTTAACGAAGTGCATTTATCTTTATCAGTTGATTCTATACGTGGGTAAATATTATGATATACAATTTTGTTTGTTTTTTCTGATCATTCCGTTTATTATATCTGAGAGATAACCATTGTTCTTAGCTATTTCTTCAATATTCTGCATGTTGTCGTTTCCGATTTGCCCATTTTATTGAAATGGTATCTCAGTGGGCAGTGTCCAGTAAGGAGGCTTGTTATGATCCTCAACTCGTCCCTAGAGGGATCGAGAAGCTGTTTTGTCTTCCTTGGCGAATAGTCAATGAACTTTTTCGCTTGCCTTTGGCCTGGAGTTTTCCTCCAGTATTCTTTTTTGCTAGATTCTTCCCATCGTTCCAGTTCCTGTCGTCTGTGCGGCTTACTTAGACCGCAAAACGGTTCAGGTCCGGTGGGTGGGATTCCAGCAGCTGATTTGGCCAGTTCGTCAGCGGCTTCATTTCCTTGTACGCCTTCGTGGCCAGGCACCCACCACAGGAAAAGTTTGTTCCCCTCAGCAAGTTGCTTCAAGGATTGACGGCATTCCCAGACAGAGATGCTCCGATAACTGTAAGAGTTTAGAGCTTTTATTACTGCCTGACTGTCCGTTGAAATGTAAGTCTTTGCCCCTTTGAGTTTCCTTCGTAGTCCCTCCTGGCAGCAAAGGTTTACAGCAGGTGTTTCTGCTTGCATGGTTGTGGTTGTAGAGCCCAGAGGCACTGATGAAGAGCACTTGGGTTAGATTAGGTTAGATTTTCAACAAGTAGGTAACTAAACTACAAAAATAAAAAACAAGTACTGTGTTTTAAGGAATTTTACTTAATAATTGCGATTCGTAACGCGTTTCACTACACCGTAGCTTCTTCAGACGAATCCATTCGAATCCATACGAATCGCAATTATTAAGTAAAATTCCTTAAAACACAGTACTTGTTTTTATTATTGATAATGGAATTTTACCAAGTAAAAGCCTCCCAAATTCAAATGTTAAACTACAAAAATTTATTACGTAATAAAATAACACTCTGCTAGCGGCAAAAGGCAGCTTTATCAAAGGAACACGCGGTATTTTTCAAAGAAAAGCCGCGTTTTCTATTCTTATCGCTTTTCAAGAAATTTCGGGCACGTTTGAGTCATTCTGAATTGTAACTAAAGCGTATCAGTTTAATAACGATTGGGAGGAACAATTTTTCTCTTGTATGGTGAAGGATAAGTGCATTTGTCTTATTTGTCGTGAGTCAGTTGCAATATCTAACCGTGGTAACTTAGAAAGGCATCATAACACGGTTCATGAAATCTATAAAAAGGATTCACCATCACAGAGTGAATAGAGAAAACGAAAAGTACGTGATTTGATATCTTGTTTGAAAAAAGAAACAAACCATGTTAACGAGACCAGCAAAGCAATCAAAAGCTGTTACGATCTCGTCATTCCCGTCATTTAAAACATCTCATATATTGGCGAAACACAAGAAACCATTCAAAGATGAATCGGTTGTGAACGAAGTATTATTGAAGCGGGTGAGACTTCATTTGGAGATTTTAAAACTAAAACAGAAATCATGTCTGCTATTAGAGAACTTCAGTTATCTCGTCCGACTGTTAAGAGGCGTATTCAAGTCATGAGTCAGGACATGGCAGATAAACTAAAATATCATATCATGAAATGTACATACTTTTCTTTACAGTTCGACGAATCCACCGATATGACAGACACTGCCCAGCTGTGTATTTTTATTCGGATGGTATTTAGTGACATATTGGCTAAGGAAGAATTTTTGACAATCATTCCTCTGAATGGGAAGACCCGTGGCGAAGATATATATGACGTTTTCTTCAATTTTGTGAAAAACTACAAGCAACCAATAAGGTATATAAATTAGTTTTGTGGCATTGTGTCGAGCAAATGAAGATTTCCCTTAATTTTTTCATTCCATTGCATTATACATCAACAAGTTTTGTGTTCAAAAGTTTTAAACAAGGAGGAAATTATGGGCATGGCAACAAAAATTGTGATTTATTTCTTCACACGGACGTCAGGTGGTTGAGTTGCGGAAAATTCCTAGAAAGGTTTCAAGAATTATTGCCCGAAATAACAACTTTTCTAGACGAAAGAGGCGATGACACTCATATGTTGAAAAAAGAAAAATGGCTGACTGATTTGGCATTTTTGACTGACATCACAATGGACTTAACCACCATTATCTTGGAGCTTCAAGGTAAAGGAAAACCTATCATTGAGATAATTAGCACAGTAAACGCATTCAAAAGTAAATTGCAACCTATAATAGAACAACTAAAAAGAAAGGATCTGAAACATTTCTTGTCTTAGAAAGCAAGGATTCCCCAGTGAAATTATGATACCTATGAGGCTGAATTATCAAGAATTCTGGGACAAATCGAAATGCGTTTTTATTATTGCACTAAACTGGCAAATTTATCACCATTTATGAGTTATCCTTTTTCATGTAAAAACATTGAGGAATTAGCTACTGAAATAGCAAGTCAGTTTAATATGAACTCATGTTCTGTTGAAAATGAGTTGGTACATATTATATCAGATATACATCTCAAAACTACAGCATCTGATACACATTTCTTACGTTTTATATCTGAAGATAAATATCCGAATCCAAATCGACCTTAAACTGACGGCAATGTTTGGGTCAACTTACTTGTGCGAGTCTGCATTTTCTGAAATGAAGATAATCAAGTTACGTACCATCTTATGAAAAGTATGCTGAGGACATGCAGTGTCACGCTTCATCATCCAAAGTCACTCCTTAGTTAAGTTTAACACCATATGTAACTCTTTTATTTTGTAACAACCAATAAACTCGCAATTTTGAATAACTATGAGTTTTTGATTGTTATCATAGAGAAGAACCTAACTAAATCTAACCCTAACCTTAACTAAAATAATGTATATTGTGCGGAAAGCTAATATCTATATATGCTTCGGTACACCCTACCTAGGTAGGTAGGTAGGTAGGGTGTATCGTGTATGTACGACAACCCTGCATCACACATACTTGCAGCCTTTCAGAGTCGATCGTAAGTAGTCTAAAAATATTGAGGTAGATGGCCTGCAGTTCAAGTTCGAGCACCCCTGCTCTAGAAGAAGACGTTTGAATCACTAGCTGCGGGCACAAAGTACTCGTGATCAGCGGTACTGTAGTACCCTTTAACTTTTCGATACTGTTTTGACGAGAAACAGAAAGAAAATTTTCAGTTTATTCTTACACCGCTAAACTTACAACTGGCAACATTTTGTTCATAATTATTTACTTATTCACCTTAGGTTAGGATAACTAATTAGCGAAACAGGTAATTGAGAAGTTAGACTTCGACCCGCAACGTATTTGGGTAAATCCTCATGACAATAGTGTGTTTATTTTTATTAGCTATGGAATTTTGTGTACAATTAATGTATGCTAATTACTATTCGAAAAATTCTGAGATTTACTGACGGTGTTTATTTTTATAATACCGAATGTAATTCGCGAAACCGGAGGTCGTGAAGAGCAAATAATATCTTAATAACGACGTGTCATGGGTACATGACAAATTACGACGTAATTGTAAATGAAATAAAATATTTTGAATACCAGGAATTTCAAAAAAATTATTCATACGTGAAATAAAATTTCCTTGTGTAGTTTATTAAGAATGAACAAGAAAATTGAACTTTTCGCCTGATGAATGAGTTAATTTTTTTTTGTTCACGCTTCGATACCTAGGTCATTAGCGCGTTATTGGTCATTACAGTATGTATTGCAATTTACCATGAGTATATATAATAATTCTGTACATTTCATTTGTGGACTATTGAAATATGAGTAGTACTTATTAAATTTGAACTTTAATGTCTTTCATGAAAGCGAGTGATGTTACAGACGTTATGATAAAGCCTCTGCTGTTCGTACACTCTACATAGTTTGATGATGTGCTCCACCGAGATTTGACAATTGCAGGTATTGCACCATGGCATTTCTTCTTGCTTCAAAATGTAACCATGTGTTGCTGCGATGTGACCGATTCTAAGTCTCCTCAAGTGGATAAAGTCCTGTCGTTTGATATACGTTGATATTCTCGTACTGAGGGTTCTATGTGTTTCAATTTCGAGTCCTGTTGGTGCCATATCCTGTTCCATTCTGATCTTACTTTCAGCTTATATTGGTTGGATATATCGTAGTTCATAAGGGTGTTGCTTTCATCGCCATCCTGGATCGCACTCTTTGCTTCACGATCGGCTGTTTCATTGCCTAGAATTCCACAATGAGATGGTACCCAGGTTAAGATCACGGATTTATTTTGTCTTCTGATCGAGTTGTTCAAATTATGTATTTCAGTGACGATAGGATTTGTGGATGTTAAATCTTCTATGGCTTTCATTGCAGATAATGAATCTGTGCATATTATTGTGGTTTTTGAGTGTGATCCTTCGATGTATTTGAAAGCTTGCATTATAGCTATGAGCTCTCCAGTGAATATACTGCTAATTGGTGAAAGTTTGTATTTGCCAGTATGGTTCGGTGCGACAAAGGCACATCCCACACCATTTGTTGTTTTCGAGGCGTCAGTATATATTATCTGGTCGTGCTGAGTTTGCGTCATTTTCTGGCGGAAGAGCTGTTGGACTAAGATTGGATTTATTTCTGATTGCTTGTTGGCAATAATTCAGTAGTCACAATGAGGGTTTTTCATAGTCCATGGGGCGTTCGATCTAAGTTTATATTTAATTGTTTGTGGAAAATTTATTCCTAACGGAGAGTGTTTTATTGTATAATACAGGGTGTTTCCGAATAAGATGTCATAAATGAAGGATGCGAATCCCTGAATGATTTGAGCAAGAAAGTTCGAAGAACCAATGGTCAAAAAATGCTTCGTTGCCGAGATACAGGGTGTTAAAGTTGAGAAAATTTTTCGATTTTCTCTCGATAAAACCTAGACTTCTCAAGATTTCGGGCTCAAATTTTCCACATAAGCTATTAAACACAATCTGAATCACCAGGTGAGGCCAAATTTTGGAACAGTATACAGGGTGATACTTTTTCATGGGCCATGTTCCATTTTACCCTCGGAACTTTTTTTGGTACGCCACTGGCACTAACAAAAATAAAATCGAATAGATCATTCAATTCGAAATTTTTTTGACTCTTGCATTTTGATCGTAACTATCACCGTTTCTGAGATATTAATTATTGAAATCACCTGGTGATTCAGATTGTGTTTAATAGCTTATGTGGAAAATTTGAGCCCGAAATCTTGAGAAGTCTAGGTTTTATCGAGAGAAAATCGAAAAATTTTCTCAAATTTAACACCCTGTATCTCGGCAACGAAGCATTTTTTGACCATTGGTTCTTCGAACTTTCTTGCTCAAATCATTCAGGGATTCGCATCCTTCATTTATGACATCTTATTCGGAAACACCCTGTATATAGGGGCTTTCAGTTTTGGCTCACGTTGGTATAGTGCACTATATCCTTCAAGATAAAGTGTTTCTCGTACTGGATTTTTGTCGTCTGCGCTTATTCTTGCTGCATATGCTAGTAGTAGGGATTGTCGCCTTTGTGACAGTGGCATTTCACCTGTTTCTCGACAGAGACTATTTGAAGGACTTGTTCTGTAGGCTCCTGTTGCTAGTCTGAGTGCTGTGTTTTGTATGGTATTCAGGCTTCTAAGTAACGTTTTACTCGCAGAGGAGTATATAATAGCTCCATAATCTAGCTTGGACCTAATGAGCGTACGGTATGTCGTTAGAAGCATTGCTTCATCAGCTCCCCAGTTGTTGTTTGCAGCAACTTTAATCGTGATCAATCGTTTTATACAGTCGGCTTTAAGGTTTGTAATATGTTTTTTCCACGTGAGTTTACTGTCAAAGGTGAGACCGAGGAATGTGTGTGTTTGAACGTTTTCGAGGGGTGCTCCGTGTAATTGTAGGATATGGTTTCGTGATTGTTTTTTCGTAAATGTGATTACTTTTGTTTTCGAAGGTGAAAAGCAAAAACCTGTCGATTCTGTCCATTTCTCCAATTTGTTGATTGTGTTCTGTAGGAGTTGAAAATTGATTTGTGAGTTATGTCCTCGACAGTGAATAAGAACAAAATCAGAGTAGACAGATATTTTAACTGGAGAGGCTATATTCTTGAAGATGTCATTAATGGCTATGATAAATAAAGTGCTGCTCAATACTGATCCTTGCGGCACTCCATTCTGTAGGGTGTATGTATCTGATAATGTACCGCCCAATCTTACTCTAAATCTACGATCTGTGAGAAAGTTTTCAATGAAATGATAGATACTGCCGCATATGTTCCAATCTTTCAGTTTTTCGAGTATTCTATACCTCCACGTCATGTCAAAAGCTTTGACAATATCGAAGAAGACTGCTGTAACATCTTGTTTGTTTGCAAATGCATCTAGTATTTCAGTATGTAATTGGATAAGATTGTCCATGGTAGATCGGTATTGTCTGAAACCACTTTGTCCGTTGTTGATCGAATTATATTTATCGAAATGCCACCAGAGTCGTTTATTTATTATTTTTTCCATAATTCTACACATGGTACAGGTCAATGAAATAGGGCGGTGGTTTTCGGGTTCAAGTTTCGTTTTACCATTTTTGTGAATGGGTATAATCGTAGATATGCACCAGTTGGATGGAAATATATTTTTTTGCCATATTAGGTTATAGATCTTCAATAGTACTGCGATTCCTGATGGCGGTAACCTCTACAGAAAAGTGTTAGGTATATCATCTGGACCTGGGGCTCCATCCCTACATGTTTTTATAGATTGTTCAAGCTCAGAATGAGTTAATTGATTCCACCGTTACTACTTGATAGTTAATCTACATGATAGTGAGAAATTAAACTCTGTATCACACTTTCACAAGAGATTTATTAAAAACAGGATGGCGATTTATGTCTCTTGATCATCTTCAACTGACAACAAGTACTGAACTAAAGCTGAAATACATATATACATAAACGAGTAGATACGACATTGATAAGGGTGAAAATAAGAGGTAAAAAACAGATTATGTTGAAATCAGGTATTAGTAAAAGATATCGCATATGGACGAATAATCTGGGCCATACTGGTCGTCTAGAACAGGGGTGCTCAAACTTGAACTGCTGGCGATCCACCTCAATATTTTTAGACTACTTGCAGGGTTGTCGGACATACCCTACCTATCTAGATAGGTAGGGTATACAGTAGCATATATAGATATTAGCTTTCTGCACAATATACATTATTTTAGTCAAAGTTTGGGTTAGGTCTCTATAATATTAATGAAAAAACTCATAGTTATTCAAAATTGCGAGTTTATTGGTTGTCACAAAACCAAAAAGTTACATATTGAGAAGACCCAGAACCGGGGTCAATTTTTTTGTTAATTTGCTAAAACTATCCATATATTTCTTGGTTTTATCTAATTGAATTTTATTAACAATTGTGATCACTGTATTTTGTAGATCTACCTGCATAACATTTCATATTGTTTATCTGAATTCAAAATTACAGTGAAAAGACGGTCAGAATGATTCAATAATTTTATTTTAAATTCTCAATATAGTCAAATATTCTTCTTTTTCAGCCCTTCTCTGTCCACTCCTGAACATAGGCCTCCCCTTCTAGCTTCCATCTTTCTCTGTCCTGTGCTATATTATACCATCCTCTTCCTACTTTTTCCTTTATGTCATCCAACCACCTTCTCTGGGGGCGCCCCACTCCCCTTTTGTATAAGCGTGGTCTCCATTGAGTTATTCGCTTAGTCCATTTTACATCCTGTTGTCTTGCTACATGTCCAACCCATCTCCACTTCAATGCAGCTATTCTCGTGATTACGTCCTCCACGCCTGTTCTACTTCTTATTTCTTCATTACGTATGTGATCCCGCAGGCTCACTCCAAGCATAGTTCTTTCAATTGCGCGTTGTGTGGTTCTAAGTTTGTTAGCAGATCTTATTGTGAGAGTCATGGTTTCCATGCCATACGTTAACACTGGGAGAACGCACATATTAAAAACTTCTCTTTTGAGGTTAATGGGGATTTGTTTGTTTTTCAAGACAAATCCTAGTTTTCCAACAGCAGCCCAAGTCATTCTTATTCTTCTTGACAATTCTGCAGTTTGATTGTCTTTACCTATCTTTATAGTGTGTCCAAGGTATAGATATTCATTCACTTTCTCTATAACATTGCCGTCGACTTCCAATATTGCGTCCTCCGTTGTCATTATTTTAGTTTTTGTCAGATTCATTTCCAATCCTACTTCTTCCGATGTTCTTTTGAGTTCTAGCATCATTTCGTGGAGTTGTTCTATTATTCATATTATTACGTATCTTTAAAGCAGCTTGAAGTCACCCAAACGCGTAAATATCGAGGCGAAGGAATTTATCTAAACTCAAATAAGAAATCCAGCGAAATTATTAAGCACCCTTTCGTATATCCACGATTCCACATCTGGTATTTTCTAAAACAGCAATTCCCACGTCGCGACGAAGGAACGCGTCTGTAAAAGACTATGTAACAGGTGCTTGAGTACCAAAGGCAGAGGGAAGTGAGGGGGTAAGGGCTGCTGGGTCACGCATATATAAGGATCATGATCGCGATGTTGAGGAATCATTTTTTTGATTATTATGATTATGATAATTATTGAGTTATTTTTCGTCAGATGTGCAGTTACTCTTATAATTCAGTTGTTTAGTTTTCGAAGCTCAGTGAATCTACTGATTCGTGTGAATCGCAATTAAATTCAAGTCAATTAATCGTGCATAACATGAGTCCTGAAGAATGGAAGACGCAGATTGTTCCCCTCCGAGAAGCCGGACAGAGGAAGAAGAAGCACCGTTCCCGCTGTGTCCCACAGGTGATTACTTTCTGAATTTCTTTTAATATTTCTGCTCACTATTTAATTTTCACGAATTTCTTGAAGTATATGCTACGTGATTTCTGAACGCACTAAGGGCGAGTTGAAATAATCATTTCTCAAATTCCAAATTATTTTCACATATTTTTTTCTTCTTGGCAAATGATCTATTTAAACTGCACTGACATTTTCTAATATTTATTTTGAAGAGTTATTTTCATAGACTTATTTAAGACCTTTGCTTTCGTAACTTGGTAAACTTTGAAATGTACTGAATTTATTTTATATTGATTTACACAGTTGTTTTAACTTGACACATTATTTTGAATTATACTCAGATTCTTTAGTATTGATTTCAACATTTGTTTATCAAACTGGCAACATTATTGAAACGTAATTAAGCTATAGTGTACTGATTCCAACAACTTGAGAACTATTTGAATTTGAAATGTTATGAAGTTTAATATTGATGTGAAACTTTACTTATTGATCTCAGTGAAATGTTACTTAACCATTTTGCCAATAGAAATCTTTTGTTATAATCTGATGAACGAAACGTTCGAATGTGAGAACATTTAATATTGATTCTTATCTTTGCTTCTATAATGGGCCAATTATCTATTTGAAATATCATAATCCTCTTATTCAGTATTTCTATTTTATCTCATTTTATAACTTAGCAGAACATCCTTAACTGTAACGAATATGTTTATATTTTCATTGTGTCCAACTATGGGGAAGATCTTACTTTCAAATTATTGATTTGATGTCCGATACTCTTAAGATCAATAAGGGAACTTTCCCTGCCTTCAGGTGTAATGATCATCTACGAATAATAGCATTACTCATTAGTATAAATAAATGGCTTTAGGGACCATACGCATGTATGGACCCACAGACATTGAGGCTTGTATGTTGTCGGTATGAAAGTTATGAAGAATATCTGAATTGGGGAATGTATGTGACGTTTGTGGTACATACAGCTGTATGATCAGAGGGCATGATTCCCTGGTTGGCAAATCCGCGATATGGGAATAGAATATGATCTGCAGTCAGTGACACAATAAAATAATAATAAAACTGCCCGTTGGCGCTCAGTTGAGCTAAAAGAATCACGTATGGCTTTACGGGCTTACCTCTAGTTCCATATATAACGTTATAATACTATACGAATTACTGAATTCGATTAAAAATACGTGAGCGCATTAACGCTTGCAAGTTGTCAGCTGTGGACGTGTTCCTTAGAATTTTAAAAGCAAATCTTTCAGAGTTTTGAGTATCAGGGCAATGACCTCTTCAGAAAACATTATATCATATTACCAAAACCCTTAGATCGGGTCAGTTACCACTCATAAGATGGGTGAGGGCCGGTTAGGTCTGTCTAAAATAATCTCATATCCGAATTACATCCAGAATATGAATAAGGGCCGATTAAGCCTGTTTATAACAATTAAATATTCCAACTTCCACTCGAAATATGGGTGAGGACCAATTAGGTCTGTTCATAATAATTCAATATTCCAACTTCCACTCGTAATACGGGTGAGGACCAATTAGGTCTGTATAAAATAATCTAATGTATCAACTTCCACTCAAAATATGGGTGAGGGCAAATGGAGCCTTTATCGAAATGATGTTTCATTAAATTCATTAAAAGACGCCAAATAATGCAAGGATAAGAATTTAATACAAATGCTACAAAAATCAAATAGACATTGTTACGGAATCTGTTTTTGATTTTCTAATTTCCTTACCTATAGTTTAAGCGACGAATAATTGGTCGTATCACATCAAACCTCACATAAAGGAACTTGAGTAGGTTACTACGAATACACAACACCACAAAGAAAAGGGTCCTATTTTATATAAGAGAACTTCAAGGCAAGTTCAGGTACTAGACGATCACATGGCTTTTCATTTGACCGATTTCAGTCGGTCTCAGGTGTAATTAATATGGGAAGAAAATAAGATAATTCAGGTATCGCAATTTACAGAAAAACGATGCTTTTTGCATTGTCTTTCATAGACCGGGATTGGGGGTGTTTCAATATGATGTTAAACTTAACTAAGGAGTGGCTTTGGATATTGAAGCGTGGCACTGCATGTCCTCAGCATACTTTTCATAAGATACTATATGATCCTCAGCTAGTCGATTGCGATATTTTGACTTAATTATCTTCATTTCATAAAATGCAGACTCGCCAAGTAAGTTGACCCAAACATTGCCGTCAGTCGAAGGGCGATTTGCCTTAGATTAGGATATTTAACTTCAGAAATAAAACACCAAAAATTTGTATCAGATGCTGTAGTTTTAAGATGTATATCCGATATAATATGTACCAACTCATTTTCAACAGAACATGAGTTCATATTAAACTGACTTGTTATTTCAGTAGCCTTGTTGAGTTATTGCTGTTTGAAAAAGGCCAAATTGAAAAAAACATACAAAACAACGCAATGAACATTTGACATGTGTAGATTGCTTAAAAAATTCCTTGATCCTTCTTCTATCCACCCAAGCAAAAATTGTGTCTGTAGTGCAAAAGATCTACGAGCTACAATTTTTTTAAATGTTCCTCAAAAATTGAGTTTATAACAAAAATAAATGAATCTGTCAAAAGTTTCGATAGATAAGTGCCAACAACTTGGGTATTTTATGCCTTGCACAAATGTCGGTTCTAGATGTATAATAAAAAAGGTAGATTACCATTTGAAATAACAGAGTGATGACCCACTTCCGGTATAACCGGAAATGGTATCACTCCGAAAATATTTCACTCCAATTGGAAATCGCTAGTTATGGCCACGTATAAAATTTCAGCTTGATATTGTAATTGGAACTTAAAAAGTTTTTAACGGACGGTCCCGGTGGGTATCCCTGTATATTAATTACATAAATATTTTTTTCAATTGTTCTTTTTATTTTAGAAGCAAAAATTTCGAAAGTCTTTTCAACGGACTCAAAACGAATGGGTTGCATGTCCAATCTTCTTCTAGCAAATGTGCAAACACCGCCCTTCCCGAAAATTTCCCTAGCATATCCACCAACAAGTGTGTAATTATCTAGAGCATCATAAAATGAAAAGCTTTCTGTCTTTACCCAGTGCTCACTGACACACAAAATATCAATATATTTGTCATTTAGTATTGTTTTTTCAAGAATATTGAGTTTATTACTGTTCAGAATACCCCGTATGTTAATATTCAGCAAATTAAGTTAAATCTGATACTCTTTGACAATCACACCCTTCGGCCACTTATCAGACAGTAAATTCTTAAATTCAGATTTCACACTAACCTTATTACTGCTTTTGTTTTCTTTCGTCCTAAGTTTACAACATTTAAATTTTTGTTCAGGCCAGGTGTCATTCAGAAACTTTTGAAAGTTTCCTCACTTACATCGCCAAGCACTCTTCCAACATAAAGGAAAATTTTTCATCTTTAAAAGTAAGCGTCTTATCCGGTAAACATTTGAAAAATAGGCCAGTTTCATCAGTATTAAAAATGTCTCGGGCGTCATAGTTTTCAATGAAGGTCTTTTATTTACCTTGCCAATCTAAACAAACTCCATCATCAGCACTTCCCCTTTCTCCACAAACTTTTTTAAACACAACTCCATGTCTCTTTTTGAAATTTGTAAGCCACCCTTCACTTACCGCAAAGTATGCACTGTTTTGGTAGTTCCTTCAACAAGTTTCTGCTAATAGACACTTTTTGTCCTCTACACTGTCTTAGCCAAATGACAAGGCTTTCTTCAAGACGAGGAAATTCACCTTTAGTAGTTCTTTTACGTACTCCAGCAGTTTGAGAAGCATTAATTTTCTCCTTGTGCTTTATTATAATTGACAGAGTACTCAGAGGAATCTTAAATTCTTTTGCAACATCACTTTTCTTCTCACCTTCCTCTAATTACACTGGTCTACAATGGTTTTGTTGCCCTAGATATGAAAATGATTTTGGGTCTATTTATGCACACAATTCGTGAAACTATCAATGATTTTGTAGGATTTGCTCTGATTTCTTTTTAAATCTTTATTTTCATTTTACATAACAAAATTGTAAAACAAGAAACAAACTAACAGATATATTTATAATGGCAGTTATGTTTTGAGAAATTCGGATACATCGAAGTAAATAAAGAGGAAAATGTCGAAAATATATTTCATATTTCCATAAAACGCCTTTTATGAGCTTTTCTTCTATAATTTTTCAGTGGACAATCTCTTTTCAAAGACCAGCAGTAATCTGCCATCATGTGACAATCCCATCGACCTTGATACCTTTCTTCCATCACTTTTAGATCTTGATGAAACCGCTCTCCTGTTCCTCACTATAATTTCCTAAATTATCCGGAAATTTATCTAGATGATTGCGGAGATAGTGTAACTTAATACTCATATTTGCTCCTAAAGTCTGAAAGTTTGTCAGCATATTTTGCACAATTTCTTCATAATTTGCTGCTTTATGGTTACCTAGAAAATTTTCCACAACCAACACAAAACTTTTCCAAGCTTTACTTTCCGGAACAGTCATAACTTTGATAAAATCTGAGTCTTTCATCAATTGCCGTATTTGAGGACCATCAAATATTCCACCTTTCAATTTTTCCATACTAAGCTTCGGAAATTTTCTGCAAATGTAATTAAAACAATTTCAGTCTTTGTTTAACGCTTTTACAAATTGCTTAATCATACCTAACTTAATATGTAATGGTGGAAGTATGATTTTGTCTCTGTTCACCAGCGGCTCCCTTATTACGTTGGCTTTACCGACAGTTAAAGAATTTCTTACAGGCCAAACATCTTGTTCCCAATGAAGTTGCTTTGCTCTACTATCCCACATACAAATAAAGTAAGGGTATTTTGTATATCCACTTTGTTGGCCAGGTAAAAAATTAACCATTTATAAATCCACACAGATCGGCCATTGATGCTCAGAGTATTTAATTTTCTCTAAAACTAATTTTACATTTTCATATTCTTCTTTGAGTTTCGTTGAATGGGCAATTGGAATTGATGCAAATTTATTTCTATTGTGCAATAAGACGCATTTTAAACTTCTTTTGCAACTATCAATAAAAAGGCGCCATTCATTAGATTTGTACTCTTTTAAACCCATGTCTATAAGCCGCTTCGCGATATCATTACAATACACTAATCCTTCATTTTCACTAAAAAATTGTAATAACTCTTTTTCTCGCGTTCTGTATGTTGTAATTATTACTGTTGGTGCCAATAAATTTTTTTCTTTCAATCTTGAGGCTAACAGTTCTGATCCTTGTTTTGATAAAGTGAGATCACGTATTAAATCACTGAGTTCATTTTGAGAAAATAACTTTGGCGTAGATGTTTCACCTTCCCATTCACTTCCACTAGTAGATGGTCCCGATTTCTGTGAATTTGGTAACATCATTGTTTCTGAGGGCATGCGAATTACTTTTGAAATGTATATGGGCCGAGGGAGATTTTCACTGTGTAGAACCGGACATTTCGTAGACTGTAAGTCTGGGTATCTCCACGTTTGATTTCGATTAAAGCCTTTAACATCTACTACGCAAAAGTAACAATCATCTAAATGATTCGTAGGCTCCATCCAGATCATAGGAATACCAAAGTCTAATCCAGAACGTTCACCTTTTTTCCACAACCGTAAAGACTCAACACAGGACTTACAAACTTTATTAGGAACCCATGGTTTACCTAATTTGTCCATTTTGAAACCAAAATATTCAACATAAGTCTCCTTGACAAAGTCTATGATATTTCTTTTTTATTTTTTAGTATATAAACACCGCAAATATAACAAAATAAATCACTACAATATTTAAACTTTCTTCGTGACGAACTCATATTTTAGACTAGAAGACAAATATATAAGAATGGACATTCAGTAATTGAAACAAAATATTAATCCATGACACTTTATCCAGATTTACGTATATATGTACTTCAATATTGTCAAATAACTGAGATCTCAGCTGTTCTGTGGAGCAAGAGGTCCGAGAGTGGGGATCAGGTGATGTTTGTATGCGCGAAAAAGTTGCGCAGAAGCCTAATCATGACTGGAAAATTAAATTTTATTTCTAACAAGCTTATAATTGTTCAAAATATAAGAAATGCAAAAATCATGAAAATACGAACTTTCATGAATATATTCGTAATCTGGGCACTTGAAAACATAAAAATTTGCGATGATATCCAGGGCAACAATAAAAGAATTTTTTTTTGTAGAGCTGTGTTATTCGATTAACTTCGTCTTTCTAGGACTCGTAACTAATACAAACCTCTAATCTGTATATCAAAGAAAGAGCAACAGTATCTAAAACATAGCCAAACAAACCAATTCGTACGATGTGTCCAATGGACAAACTAATCATAACCAAAACAAAGGCTCGTGTACGTTGATACATGTTCGAAATACAGAAAGATTCTGTAGGGAACTCGTGATCACTTTGAATTATGTAGAGGTTCGGATTATCGCAGGTTTGAATTAACGAGAGTCGACTATATCTGCATAGGTAATAATCCGGATGCTTATTACAAACGCCAAACTTCGACACTCAAGCTTGAAGGAATCACAAAGACAGATCTATAAATTCAACAATAAATCTGACTTCAGTCAGTATGAATTAACAGACTATTGCGTTTATTGTCTTTATCATACAAATTTGTCACTCTCTACCTGGGGTTGTTCCTGGTTGTGTACGTGTGTGGTCCATACACCCCCATCAACTTACATCTGATGATCAAAGTTTCTATAGTAATTTTTCTTAGATAAAAATCTCTAGACAGACAACAGTTTTATCACTAGGAAAAAATCAGATGTTATAAAAAAGATTCAGATAATTCTTAATCTGTATATTTCATTCATCATTTAAATATACAATAAATACAAGAGCTATGCTATATAGTTTGAGATACACATAAGAAATACACGGGGTGTATGATGCAAATTGATCCATTTATGTTCAAATTAATTTTCCATCAATGCAATTTTGTAACCGAAATTTTCAAAACTGCAAGAATTTAACACATGTGAAGCGTCTGCATTTTGTAATACGCATGGAATATTGTGCATCGACTATATGAAGAAAAGCCAGGCGATCAACAGTGACTATTATTCACGATAGACCATACATAGAAGAACTGTAGTTAGTGTACACCCAAAGGAGTGCGAATCGAAGGCCAAAATACAAAGTAAAGATATCCGTTCTCGATATACAGACTCTTTTATGTATTTGCAACGAATATTCTAAACACCTCGACCTCATTGATCGTTTAACTAGAAATTTCGCATAAAGAATGACTTTATTAAAATTAATCAATTGAAAGCAGGTGAAGGTCAAATTACAAGACCGGACTGAAGAACTGAGATTTTACTTTGAAAGAATCACTGCAACATCCTGTACATGACTTTTTAAGAATCCTAATACACCACGTAAATGTGCAAGAATCGCTCTAGAGCAGGGGTGCTCAAACGGTCGGTCGCGAGTGCTTTTCGAGTAGATCTCGAAAGAAAAAAAAATTTAATAGATAGGCAACTAAACTACAAACATTTATGAGGTAATAAAATAACACTCTGCGAGCGGCAAAAGGCGGCTTTATCAAAGGAACGCGCGGTATTTGTCAAAGAAAAGCCGCGTTCTTGATTCTTGCCGCTTTTCTAGAAGTTTTGGGCGGCGCGTTTAACGGGAACATTCGAGACTCTCGTTCCCTCCGATATAAATGTTGCGCCTGCAGGAATTGGAGTCCTTCTGAATTGTCTCTTGAAGGCAATACTACGTCGTGCGTCAGTTGCAATACCTAAGCGTGGTAACTTAGAGAGGCATCATAAAACGGTTCATAAAAACAATGAAAATGTTTTTATGCCACAGAGTGAATTGAGAAAACGAAAAGTACGTGATTTGATATCTTGTTTGAAAAAAGAACAAACCATGTTCACAATATCAGCCAAACAGTCAAAAGCTGCTACGATCGCGTCATTTAAAATATCTCATATATTGGCGAACCACAAGAAACCATTCGAAGATGGATCGGTTGTGAAGGAAGCATTTATTGAAGAGGGTGAGACTTTAATTGAAGATTTTAAAAATAAAACAGAAATCATGTCTGCTATTAGAGAACTCCAGTTAACTGTGTTCAAGAGTTTTAAACACGAAGGAAATTATAGCCATTGCAACAAAAATTGTGAATTCCATCCGTAGCTTGCAATGGCGGCTCTTTAAGTTGCAGTTGGAAGATAGGGAGTCAGCTGAACACACTGATTTAGTTCTTCACACGGAGGTCAAGTGACTGAGTCGCGGAAAATGGTTTCAAGACTTATTGCCCGAAATAACAGCATTTCTAGACGAAAGAGGAGGTGACACTCATGTTGAAAAACAAAATATGGCTGACTGATTTGGAATTTTGACTGACATCACAATGCATCTAAAAACACCATTAACTTGGAGCTTCAAGGTGAAGGAAAAACTATTATTGAGATGATTAGCGCAGTAAACGCATTCAAAAGTAAATTGCCACTTATGATAGATCAACTGAAAAGAAAGGATCTGAAACATTTTCCGTCTTTGAAAGCAAGGATTCCTCAGTTGAATTATGATACGTATGAAGCTGAATTATCAAATATTTTGGGACAATTCGAAATGCGTTTTTATGATTGCAGTAAATTGGCAAATATAGCATCATTTATGAGTTATCCTTTTTCGTGTAAAAACATTGAGGTATTAGCTACTGAAGTAGCCAGTCAGTTTAATATGAACTCATGTTCTGTTGAAAATGAGTTGGTGCAGATTATATCAGATATACACCTCAAAGCTACAGCATCTGATACAAATTTCTGGTGTTTTATATCTGAAAATAAATATCCGAATCTGAGGCAAATCGCCCTTCATCTGACGGCAATGTTTGGGTCAACTTACTTGTGCGAGTCTGGATTTTCTGAAATGAAGATAATTAAGTCAAAATTCCGCAATCGACTAACTGACGATCATATAATAAATATATCTTTATTCAAAATAATAATAACACTAATGTTGAGTAACACCGTTCCTCTTCAAATTGAATAGTAGATTGATTGAATGAACAAAAATAGGAATATGTTATAAATATGTACGACAAAAGCAGAATTCCCAGAGAATCTTTGAAGAATAATAGCCTTGTACAAGATTCATTGGAAACAAATTAAATTAGACCTAGCAAGCCGTATAAGTATAACTTAGCTGTATCTATTTACCTATGCTTGCGATTAGCACTCAGTGGTTACGTACTACTCATGAAAATGCCACGCTTCAACACCCGAAGTTACTCCTTAGTTAAGTTTAACACCCTATGTAACTCTTTTGTTTTGAAACAACCAATAAACTCACAGTTTTGAATAACTATGCGTTTTTTCATTGATATTATAGAGAAGAACCTAACTAAACCCAACCCAAACCTTGACTAAAATAATGTATATTGTGCGGAAAGCTAATATCTATATATGCTACGGTACACGTTACCTAGGTAGGTAGGTAAGTAGGGTGTATCGTGTATGTACGACAACCCTGCATCACACATACTTGCAGCCTCTCAGAGTCGATCGTAAGTAGTCTAAAAATATTGAGGTAGATCGCCAACAGTTCAAGTTTGAGCACCCCTGCTCTAGAGAATGAGCTAACTACGATCACAATCTGATCAACTTTTTTATTGAAGAATGAATGTGAAGACGGATTAATTTCTAGTTTCAGAAATACTTTGTTGCTAATTATAACGTATCTCACTATTTCATATTTAGAATTTGATATGTATCGGTTTTATTAATCTCTTAAATACTTCAGCTCCTGTGAAATAAAACAGGCGACAAAGCACAGTGACGTTTTATGAAAATATTTTTGAATTTCTTTTAGTATAGTTATACTGGTTATGCTGAAGTCATCATTTTTTGATAGCAATTTTTTGCAATACATTCTTTCACAAGAGTACCAGAAATTCACCAATAGAGAGCAAAATATTTCTTTTCATCCAAATTTATTGATTCGCTGTTAAAATAGGTCCCTTCCGAAATAATACATTTACGCCAACGAATAATCCAATCGTCGAAATATTCCTCAAACGCTTTTTCCGAAATAGACTTCACTTCTCGAATTCTCTTTTATGTCTTCAGTCGATTCAATACGGGTACCTCGATGTGGTAATTCAAGTTTTGGAGAAAGAAAAGCCACATCAGGATGTTTGATGGTATTTGTTGATTTTTTACTCAGAAATTCATTCAAAACGATAGCGTTATGGATGGTGCATTATCGTGGTGCAAAATCCATAAGTTTTCTTTCCACAATTCTGGCCTTCTTCGACGATTTGCTCTCTCCAACGCCGCATAACACTCAGATAATATTCCTTATTTACCGTCTGACTTTCGTCGTTTAACAGGTGTAGAAAACTTTTTCATTATTTGTGAAATGAACAAAACACTTTCTCCAACTACTAACTGATACACACAAATGATAAAACTACTTCAAGCACTCTTCTTAATATATATCTATGTAATAATTACCTTTCTAGGGGTTGCATTCGAAGAATATACATAATAATACGCATTTGTCTCAACCTACCTGGCTGGCGGTGGTACCTGTGTACCACTGAGTAACCAAAACGGTTTTTTTTCATTATAAATCATTCATGATAGGAATTTCACGTTGTCAATGTGTCAAATTAGTATTACTATATTCTTAGAACGAAACTGTTTTGAAATATATCACATGTCCTCTTAGCTCTTGATTGATTGACCTTCAATTAATTTTTTTAAACAAGAATTTATCACTAGGTCCCAGTGGACCCAAATGAGTTCACCAATTTTTTGTTGAAATGGCTTGAAAATTAATTTTTCTTTCATGTTTAAGTTTCACATTTACTTCTTAAATATTAAATATGAAAAAAAATTATGACTCAATTAAAGAAGAATTCGTGGAATCAAATGGGATGAAAACACACAAGTTTGCCTTATAGTTCAAAAACCGTTGAACAAATAAAAAGTTTCCGCACGTAATTATATTCTACGTTGAAAAATGCTTCCAAAATATCGAAACCATTCTCAACTAGCATGAATCTGCTTGCGGCAATCAATTCCTCACGCAAAAAGAATGCGGAAATCACAGGTCACCCTGTACATTGTTTTTGACAGATGAACTGTATCTTCGCTACAGTCAAATTTGGTATATTTTTTAAGTTTTAAAACCGATCGTCATTCAAAGGAAATGTGTTAATAGGTGAACCAAAAGCTGTAGTCTTTCAAGACGTTGTTGGTCCATTACTTCATATCGAATCAAATTATAATGCAGTATAAATAAAACTTCAGTCATCCAGTAGGCTGGCAGCTTCCATTAGGTAATATGCGTCATGTAAAGTTATAGGTGTATAATCTCGAAAAACAAATTATACTAGCCAAGTTGTAATAACTGGGATGGGTCCGTTTAATATTTGAACTAACGTACACGAGCTCGTTTTAATAATGTTGGATTATAACACTTGTCCGGTGGTCTAGTCAATCATATCTTCTCTTGTATTATGCAAATGCGAATAAAGAAAAAGATAATGCAGTTTGTGTTTGTATTTTCGATATGGCCCATCACGAGAAACTCGGTTCGTTAAACTAGAGAGTTTATTCCACAAATTTCTTCTTCTCATCATTTTTTCAACGTGTTTTGTTGACTAATCCAGTACAAAAAAGTGACTTAACTAAGATCCAAACGATATTTGATTTCGACGATTTAATATTGCACCTAATAATTATCACCGATATTATATTCACACAAAAGATGTAACTTGATGAAAAAACATTAAATAATATGTTTGAATTGTCATTGCAAGAATTGATTTTCGAACTGTCATAATGAGATCACAGAACATACTTAAGAAATCATGTAAATTTTGAGAATAAACATAGATTTACTAGATAAAATTAGGTGAAAGTTATATATTTTTAAGTTTTTCATGAAAGCATGTCCTTAATGAAAATATTGAATGCACATGTTTTATATTTCTGGAAAGGAAAAACTCTATTTAACGAAATGAAAGTTGTCTATGTTTGATATTTAAAAAAGCAAGTTTGTTAAAATTGTCTGACCATCCGGGACGTGAACATTTTATTTTTAAGAAGAGACAGTAATATCCGGATAGTATATTGGATTCATTTAAGTGAAGCATTTCTGTAATGTCTTGTGGATCGGTTAGTGCAGTAGTGATACCACCATATGTGGTTTATAAATCCAAATGCCTATAGTCCACATGGATGGAAGGTAGTCCCCTACTTAACAGATACAATAGAGTATTTGAATTTGGAAGGCTTTTACTTGGTAAAATTCCATTATCAATAATAAAAAACAAGTACTGTGTTTTAAGGAATTTTACTTAATAATTGCGATTCGTAACGCGTTTCACTACACCGTAGCTTCTTCAGACGAATGAATATACAGAAAAATATAAATGAGAATATAACTATAAATATTCTTGAGTAATTAAAAGCTTATTGGGTTGCTTCTTCTTAAGTGGTTATTTATGACAGGTATATCCAATAAAATTAAGGAATAGATTGCTCCCCGAAAAGATTCAATAGAGGTGAAGGGCTTAAATCGACTTGTTCATTGATGAGTCTACCAGAATGTTTGTATTTATTGATTTCTAAAGTTTCCCAAAGATCTACCTTCCAATATTTATTATCTGTATGCTAAATTTCAAACTGTGGGTCGAAAGAGTGATTATTTTCTAAGAGATGATTCGCGTAATTTGAATCTGATTTTTTATTTGAAAAGCTGCGTTTATGTTCCGATATTCTAATATTAAAATTTCTATGTGTTCTACCAATGTAGAAATTATCACAGTCATTGCAATTCAATCTATAAACACCTGATTTATTGTTTTTACCTGGTTTGGTTTTATTATTTTTATATATTTGTCTAAATTATTATTAGTTTGGAAAGCTATGTTGAAATTATTACTACTACTTAAGAATGATTTCAGTTTCTCACTTGTAATGCCAACGTAGGTTAAGGTGTTAAATTTTGTTTCAATTTATCGACAGGGTAAACTTCATTCAATGCGATTCTACTTTGTTTTTTATTTAAAATATTATTTATTAGTTTGAGATTGTAACCATTATTTTTTTTTACAATAGAGTAGTTAAAGTGGGTGATTTGCTCTGTTATATTTGCTGATTTGTTTTGCCAACATTGTATTCCATACGTAAAAAATTGGATTATGATCAAAAGTGGTTGTGTTAGGTGATAATCTTTTCAGCCAATTTTCTATGGATGTACTGCAAGCAGCGTAGCAGAATAATATAACTTTTGCCTGCTTTCCGAAAGGCTCCACGCATTTATGCCAGCCATTGAATGTAGCATTTTGTACACCTCTGAAAATGAAATGGCGAGAAATATTGGAAAACTGGAAACAAGGATTAGAAAGAAAATCCCAGAATATACAGAAAGAACAATTTCACCGAATGCTGAAAAATTGTGCGATTCTATCTGCCCTATAGTCGATTTGGTAAAGCCGTAGAGTAATAAATCTTTAGGTGACAGGATGATTATAGGCGTGCCTCTTGAATAAGGGTTAAAGTGTATTATCAAGTATATTCTCCGAATTTAACCCCAAGAAAGGTAATTATTACATAGATATATATTAAGAAGAGTTCTTGAAGTAAATTTATCATTTTTATGAATCAGTTAGTAGTTGGTGAAAGTGTTTTCATCCCTGTTGAAGGTGCTGAAAATATACCACTTTCCCAAAGTGAAAAATTAATTATATTGAAGAATACGATGCTTTAAGACATCAAAGTCATTTACCGATCGATGAAAAAGTCAAGATGTGTTTTGAGATGGCGGGAATTGGATAGTCCACAATATACAAGCTTCTCAAGGAAAGAAATTCTGGAAATGGATTTATAGTGAAACCTCCGGGAACTTCAGGAAGACTCCGAATGGTTATTAATGAAGACTTTAGGAATTCTATTCGAAAAACTGTGCATTCTTTTTATTTCCGGAAAGAAATTCCTACTGTGGAAAAAATACATTCTGTGCTCGTAGATCAGTACTTGCCTTTAATATCAAACAACAAATTGTGGCAAGTTTTGCATGAATTGAATTTCTCATGGGAAAAGCCCAAGAGGAAGATGAAGAAGAAATCGTTTGCAGGAAAAGATTGCTGGCAAGCGTTCCTCCAAGGATTGTCTACAGCAGGGGTGCTCAAACTTGAACTGCTGGCGATCTACTTCAATATTTTAAGACTACTTACGATCGACTCTAAGAGGCTGCAAGTATGTGTGATGCAGGGTTGTCGTATATACATGTACCATATATAGATATTAGCTTTCCGCACAATATATATTATTTTAGTCAAGGTTTGGGTTAGGTCTCTATAATATCAATGAAAAAACTCATAGTTATTCAAAATTGCGAGTTTATTGGTTTTTACAAAACAAAAGAGTTACATATGGTGTTAAACTTAACTAAGGAGTGACGTAATGTTACGTAACCACTGAGAGCTAATCGCAAGCATGATGACGTATGTCAGTTAGTCGATTGCGATATTTTGACTTAATTACCTTCATTTCAGAAAATGCAGACTCGAACAAGTAAGTTGACCCAAACATTGCCGTCAGTTGAAGGGCGATTTGCCTTAGATTCGGATATTTATCTTCAGATATTAAACACCATAAATTTGTATCAGACGCTGTAGCTTTGAGGTGTATAGCTGATATAATCTGCACCAACTCATTTTCAAGAGAACATGAGTTCATATTAAACTGACTTGTTATTTCAGTAGCTAATACCTCAATGTTTTAACATGAAAAAGGATAACTCATAAATGATGCTATATTCGCCAATTTACTGCAATCATAAAAACGCATTTCGAAATGTCCCAAATTATTTGATAATTAGCCTCATACGTATTATAATTCAACTGGGGAATCCTTGCTTTCAAAGAAGGAAAATGTTTCAGATTGTAAATATTGGGTTTGTTTCCCTAATATTCAAATGTTGAGGAGTTGTGAATTATGTTAGTCTACGGTAGGAGACTAAATTAGTAGAAGAATGAAAAAAAAAATAATCCAATCGTCGAAATATTCCTCAAACGCTTTTTCCGAAATAGACTTCACTTCTCGAATTCTCTTTTATGTCTTCAGTCGATTCAATACGGGTACCTCGATGTGGTAATTCAAGTTTTGGAGAAAGAAAAGCCACATCAGGATGTTTGATGGTATTTGTTGATTTTTTACTCAGAAATTCATTCAAAACGATAGCGTTATGGATGGTGCATTATCGTGGACTTGTTATTTCAGTAGCTAATTCCTCAATGTTTTAACATGAAAAAGGATAACTCATAAATGATGCTATATTCGCCAATTTACTGCAATCATAAAACGCATTTCGAATTGTCCCAAATTGTTTGATAATTCAGCCTCATACGTATCATAATTCAACTGGGGAATCCTTGCTTTCAAAGAATGAAAATGTTTCAGATTGTAAATATTGGGTTTGTTTCCCTAATATTCAAATGCTGAGTAGTTGTGAATTATGTTAGTCTACGGTAGGAGACTAAATTTGTAGAAGAATGAAAAAAAAATAATCCAATCGTCGAAATATTCCTCAAACGCTTTTTCCGAAATAGACTTCACTTCTCGAATTCTCTTTTATGTCTTCAGTCGATTCAATACGGGTACCTCGATGTGGTAATTCAACTTTTGGAGAAAGAAAAGCCACATCAGGATGTTTGATGGTATTTGTTGATTTTTTACTCAGAAATTCATTCAAAACGATAGCGTTATGGATGGTGCATTATCGTGGACTTGTTATTTCAGTAGCTAATTCCTCAATGTTTCAACATGAAAAAGGATAACTCATAAATGATGCTATATTCGCCAATTTACTGCAATCATAAAAACGCATTTCGAATTGTCCCAAATTGTTTGATAATTTAGCCTCATACGTATCATAATTCAACTGGGGAATCCTTGCTTTCAAAGAATGAAAATGTTTCAGATTGTAAATATTGGATTTGTTTCCCTAATATTCAAATGCTGAGTAGTTGTGAATTATGTTAGTCTACGGTAGGAGACTAAATTTGTAGAAGAATGAAAAAAAAATAATCCAATCGTCGAAATATTCCTCAAACGCTTTTTCCGAAATAGACTTCACTTCTCGAATTCTCTTTTATGTCTTCAGTCGATTCAATACGGGTACCTCGATGTGGTAATTCAACTTTTGGAGAAAGAAAAGCCACATCAGGATGTTTGATGGTATTTGTTGATTTTTTACTCAGAAATTCATTCAAAACGATAGCGTTATGGATGGTGCATTATCGTGGACTTGTTATTTCAGTAGCTAATTCCTCAATGTTTCAACATGAAAAGGATAACTCATAAATGATGCTATATTCGCCAATTTACTGCAATCATAAAAACGCATTTCGAATTGTCCCAAATTGTTTGATAATTTAGCCTCATACGTATCATAATTCAACTGGGGAATCCTTGCTTTCAAAGAATGAAAATGTTTCAGATTGTAAATATTGGGTTTGTTTCCTAATATTCAAATGCTGAGTAGTTGTGAATTATGTTAGTCTACGGTAGGAGACTAAATTTGTAGAAGAATGAAAAAAATAATCCAATCGTCGAAATATTCCTCAAACGCTTTTTCCGAAATAGACTTCACTTCTCGAATTCTCTTTTATGTCTTCAGTCGATTCAATACGGGTACCTCGATGTGGTAATTCAAGTTTTGGAGAAAGAAAAGCCACATCAGGATGTTTGATGGTATTTGTTGATTTTTTACTCAGAAATTCATTCAAAACGATAGCGTTATGGATGGTGCATTATCGTGGACTTGTTATTTCAGTAGCTAATTCCTCAATGTTTTAACATGAAAAAGGATAACTCATAAATGATGCTATATTCGCCAATTTACTGCAATCATAAAAACGCATTTCGAATTGTCCCAAATTGTTTGATAATTCAGCCTCATACGTATCATAATTCAACTGGGGAATCCTTGCTTTCAAAGAATGAAAATGTTTCAGATTGTAAATATTGGGTTTGTTTCCCTAATATTCAAATGTTGAGTAGTTGTGAATTATGTTAGTCTACGGTAGGAGACAAAATTTGTAGAAGAATGAAAAAAAAAATAATCCAATCGTCGAAATATTCCTCAAACGCTTTTTCCGAAATAGACTTCACTTCTCGAATTCTCTTTTATGTCTTCAGTCGATTCAATACGGGTACCTCGATGTGGTAATTCAAGTTTTGGAGAAAGAAAAGCCACATCAGGATGTTTGATGGTATTTGTTGATTTTTTACTCAGAAATTCATTCAAAACGATAGCGTTATGGATGGTGCATTATCGTGGACTTGTTATTTCAGTAGCTAATTCCTCAATGTTTCAACATGAAAAGGATAACTCATAAATGATGCTATATTCGCCAATTTACTGCAATCATAAAACGCATTTCGAAATGTCCCAAATTATTTGATAATTAGCCTCATACGTATTATAATTCAACTGGGGAATCCTTGCTTTCAAAGAAGGAAAATGTTTCAGATTGTAAATATTGGGTTTGTTTCCCTAATATTCAAATGTTGAGGAGTTGTGAATTATGTTAGTCTACGGTAGGAGACTAAATTAGTAGAAGAATGAAAAAAAAAATAATCCAATCGTCGAAATATTCCTCAAACGCTTTTTCCGAAATAGACTTCACTTCTCGAATTCTCTTTTATGTCTTCAGTCGATTCAATACGGGTACCTCGATGTGGTAATTCAAGTTTTGGAGAAAGAAAAGCCACATCAGGATGTTTGATGGTATTTGTTGATTTTTTACTCAGAAATTCATTCAAAACGATAGCGTTATGGATGGTGCATTATCGTGGACTTGTTATTTCAGTAGCTAATTCCTCAATGTTTTAACATGAAAAAGGATAACTCATAAATGATGCTATATTCGCCAATTTACTGCAATCATAAAAACGCATTTCGAATTGTCCCAAATTGTTTGATAATTCAGCCTCATACGTATCATAATTCAACTGGGGAATCCTTGCTTTCAAAGAATGAAAATGTTTCAGATTGTAAATATTGGGTTTGTTTCCTAATATTCAAATGCTGAGTAGTTGTGAATTATGTTAGTCTACGGTAGGAGACTAAATTTGTAGAAGAATGAAAAAAAAATAATCCAATCGTCGAAATATTCCTCAAACGCTTTTTCCGAAATAGACTTCACTTCTCGAATTCTCTTTTATGTCTTCAGTCGATTCAATACGGGTACCTCGATGTGGTAATTCAACTTTTGGAGAAAGAAAAGCCACATCAGGATGTTTGATGGTATTTGTTGATTTTTTACTCAGAAATTCATTCAAAACGATAGCGTTATGGATGGTGCATTATCGTGGACTTGTTATTTCAGTAGCTAATTCCTCAATGTTTCAACATGAAAAGGATAACTCATAAATGATGCTATATTCGCCAATTTACTGCAATCATAAAAACGCATTTCGAATTGTCCCAAATTGTTTGATAATTTAGCCTCATACGTATCATAATTCAACTGGGGAATCCTTGCTTTCAAAGAATGAAAATGTTTCAGATTGTAAATATTGGATTTGTTTCCTAATATTCAAATGCTGAGTAGTTGTGAATTATGTTAGTCTACGGTAGGAGACTAAATTTGTAGAAGAATGAAAAAAATAATCCAATCGTCGAAATATTCCTCAAACGCTTTTTCCGAAATAGACTTCACTTCTCGAATTCTCTTTATGTCTTCAGTCGATTCAATACGGGTACCTCGATGTGGTAATTCAACTTTTGGAGAAAGAAAAGCCACATCAGGATGTTTGATGGTATTTGTTGATTTTTACTCAGAAATTCATTCAAAACGATAGCGTTATGGATGGTGCATTATCGTGGACTTGTTATTTCAGTAGCTAATTCCTCAATGTTTCAACATGAAAAGGATAACTCATAAATGATGCTATATTCGCCAATTTACTGCAATCATAAAAACGCATTTCGAATTGTCCCAAATTGTTTGATAATTTAGCCTCATACGTATCATAATTCAACTGGGGAATCCTTGCTTTCAAAGAATGAAAATGTTTCAGATTGTAAATATTGGGTTTGTTTCCCTAATATTCAAATGCTGAGTAGTTGTGAATTATGTTAGTCTACGGTAGGAGACTAAATTTGTAGAAGAATGAAAAAAAAATAATCCAATCGTCGAAATATTCCTCAAACGCTTTTTCCGAAATAGACTTCACTTCTCGAATTCTCTTTTATGTCTTCAGTCGATTCAATACGGGTACCTCGATGTGGTAATTCAAGTTTTGGAGAAAGAAAAGCCACATCAGGATGTTTGATGGTATTTGTTGATTTTTTACTCAGAAATTCATTCAAAACGATAGCGTTATGGATGGTGCATTATCGTGGACTTGTTATTTCAGTAGCTAATTCCTCAATGTTTTTACATGAAAAAGGATAACTCATAGATGATGCTATATTCGCCAATTTACTGCAATCATAAAAACGCATTTCGAAATGTCCCAAATTATTTGATAATTAGCCTCATACGTATTATAATTCAACTGAGGAATCCTTGCTTTCAAAGAAGGAAAATGTTTCAGATTGTAAATATTGGGTTTGTTTCCCTAATATTCAAATGTTGAGGAGTTGTGAATTATGTTAGTCTACGGTAGGCGACTAAATTTGTAGAAAAAAGAAAAAAAAAAGAGTGAGAATGAAATAAAGATGTTTTGTGTTCGTTTATTGTACAATTCAAGTTTACTTATATACTGATTATTGCATGACGTAATAGATTGACGTCGCTGCTCCGAGTTCCTAGCGTGGTTCGTTTGCACGGGAAATCCATCAGAAGTTAGTTTGCAGAATTTCATGCCATATTTCCCGTCACGGGTCGAATTGTTGATTAGGCGACTTGTTGAGTATTTTCACCTTATGTTGGTTTAAGTGGATGAACTTTTAAGGGTGAAACCAATACAGATCCTTTCTTTTCAGTTGATCTATCATAAGTTTCAATTTACTTTTGAATGCGTTTACTGAGCTAATCATCTCAATAATAGTTTTTCCTTTACCTTGAAGCTCCAAGTTATTGGTGTTTAAGTTCATTGTGATGTCAGTCAAATATGCCAAATCAGTCAGCCATTTTTCTTTTTTTAATATCTGAGTGTCATCACCTCTTTCGTCTAGGAAAGTTGTCAATTCTTGAAACCTTTCTAGGAATTTTGCGCGACTCAATCACCTGAGGTCCGTGTGAAGAACTAAATCAGTGTGTTCAGCTGACTCCCTATCTTCCAACTGTAATTTAAAAAGCCACCGTTGAAAGCTACGTGCATGGATGGAATTCACAATTTTGTTGAAATGCCCATAATTTCCTCCATGTTTAAAACTTTTGAACACAGAGCTGTATTGATGTATAATGCAATGGAATGAAAAAAATTAAGGGAAATCTTAGCTCGACACAATGCCACAAAACCGTTTTTGTTTCCAGTCATTCCTGGTGCTCCATCGATTGAAATGCACACTAATATATATATATATATATATATATATATATATATATATATATATATATATATATATATATATATATATATATATATATATATATATATATATATATATATATATATATTCAATTTAGAATTAAGAACAGCCTATATGTATAAGAATTTCAAGAGAAAAATAAGAAGATGGATACAACGAAGTGGCAGGCAAATCTTTTTAATGTTATAAATCAGCTGCCTTAATCAGATATGTGACAATAAAATACCAAATTAGTGACTTTGATGCTGATAGTCTCTCTTCATACCGATAGTGACTTTTTATACCGATCGTGACCTTTATATCGACAGTGACTTAACATAGTGATTTTTCACACCGATAGTGACTTTCACACCGATGGTGACTTTCCCAACGATAGCGACATATCAAGGGACATTGATAGTAACTTTCTTCGTGGTGACTATGAAATTTCAATGGTACTAATTAGAAATGTTGGTTTTGTTTTTGTTGTTTGCTTATATTTTTATTTTTGTACTTATGGGAGAAATATATTGTTTATTTAAGTTCAATTCACGTACAGACATTATGTAATGTCTCTGTGATTAAACGTTTATTCAGACTTATAATAGTTATTAGGTAAGAAATTCATATTATTTGTTATACATTCTTCAAATCTGAATAAACTATATTATTATTATTATTATTATATATATCGGTAGCTTGTAGTTTTTTACAAAATAGAAGAGAACACTTCCTTAGCCAACATACCACTGAATACCTTCCGAATAAAAATACACAGCTGGGCAGTGTCTGTCATATCGGTGGATTTGTCGAACTGTAAAAAAAGTATGTACATGTATGATATCATGTTGTAGTTTATCTGACATGTCCTGACTCTTGACTCCGATACGCCTTGTGACAGTCGGACGAGATAACTGAAGTTCTCTAATAGCAGACATGATTTCTGTTTTATTTTAAAAAACTCCAAATGAAGTCTCACCCCCTTCAATGAATACTTCCTTCACAACCGATCCATCTTCGAATGGTTTCTTGTGTTCCGCCAATATATGAGATATTTAAAATGACGCGATCGTAGCAGATTTTGATTGTTTGGCTGGTCTTGTGAACATGGTTTATTTTTATTTGAAATATCTAATCACCTACTTCTTGTTTTCCTAATTCACTCTGTGGCGGAAAATCCTTTTCATAGTTTTTATGAACCGTTTTATGATGAATCTCTAAGTTACCACGCTTAGGTATTGCAACTGATACACGACAAATAAGACAAAGGCACTTATCCTTCACCATACAAAAGAAAAATTCTTCCTCCTAATCGTTATTAAAATGATACATTTTAGATTTCTTCGCTGTACTCTTTTCGTACTATTCAATAATAAACTTTGTATGGACGTTGTATTGCCTTCAAGTTACTATTCAGAATGACTGCAATTCATGCAGGCGCAACATTTATATCAGCGTGAACGAATGTTCCTGTCAAACGCGTCGCCCGAAATTTCTAGAAAAGCGGCGAGAATAAAGAACGCGGCTTTTCTAAGACAAGTACCGCGCGTTCCTTTGATGAAGCCGCCTTCTGCCGCTAGCAGAGTGTTATTTTGTTACGTAATAAATTTTTGCAGTTTAGTTACCTACTTATTGAAAATTTTTGTCTTCTCGAGATCTACTCAAAAAGCACTCGCGATCGACCGTTTGATCACCCCTGGTCTACAGGATTTCAGGCTCCGTCAGGAAAAAGACGACGTATAATAATAACGCATATGGATAGTGTTAACGGTTTTGTAGATGGGGGGTTATTATCATATATAAAAGTTCTGGAAACTATGATGAAAAGAAAATAAAATGTGGGAACTGGAACATTTTATTTGATAGATGCCATGATAGATCCTGTTATAGTGAATTTAGGTAATGAAGATACATCATCAGAAGAATAAAATAAAAAAGTATTAAATAATGCAGCTTAAAATATATGAGCATTTTGACAAGCATTATTTTAATTTGTATATTTTGTTATACAAGTAGAAAGAATTGAATTTAGAACTAGACTAGTTATAAATTCATTAAATTCTTTATAAACATTGCATAACATTCTGTTAGGTAATGTTAAAACTCATGTGGAAAATTTAGCTTAAGTCTACTATAATATAAAATCATCTCCATAATTTACTAAAATTATTGAGTTATCTGAAATATCATAAACATCATTCAATTATGATATATATTAAAGTATAGAATTAAGAGTAAGTTGAGTATGCATGAAATTCATGAAATAATTATTTTTGGTAAACGTAACTATCTAAATATTCACAGTGAATTATTATCATTTTTAAATACATTATTGTTCAATTAATGCAATTTTAGTTTCGAAGAGAACCCGAAAACACAACAAAAAAGACAGAGAAGATCGTTGTGTTTTCTCTGGAGATTTGTACAAGGGTTTCTATTAAAGATGCGTTAACAAAATCCTAGAAACTACATTAATGCCCACGTACCACATTTCTAAGGGATTTGCATACTTAATGAGCTTTTATTACTTTACGTCTTCACCAAATAAACTATAGTTACTTTTCAGAAAACTTAATATCCAGTTTTATCAAATGTGTTATATCGCCTTTCAATAACAATGAAATACTCAATCGTTTACCTAGAAGTAACAAGTGCAGGCTTCATAGCTGGTTTCTGACATGGTTGTTGATATGCTCAAAGTTATGAAACATGGTCAGCGAAATCTAACCCAAAAAACAGCAAAAATTCAAAATAAATGTTAAGTCCAGCCAAGGAATTAACTTGTCCTAGGCTATCTAATGTAAAATTAGGCAGAAGAGGAAAAGATTGGAGTGCTAACGAAAGCAGTGAGTATCATTTCATTTAATGATGATAGTTCCGACGATAGCATTAACATTTTTAACGTTAAAAAGTCAACAGACCTGACTGAACATAACAATGATTCAGATTATGAAAATATGCCATTACCAACTTTGAAACATCATCTAGCTGAGAAAAATTAAGGCAATATTGTGCTGATCCGTTTGAACAAAACACAAAAGCAGTTAAAAGAAGAAAAAGAAGAAGAACTTGAAGAGGATGAGTGCGTTTTAGTTGAACTTAAGAAGATAAAGTAATTTTGGCCCGAAGTGAAGAAGAATTACAAGCTCTCTTAAACGCTGTGGGGCAGAGCTCTCGTCAAATGGGACTTGACTTGAACGCTCAAAAGACTAAAGTCATGGTGATCAGCAGAGACAAAAGAAACATACACATAAACTATAACAACACTAGAATTGAACAAGTGAATCAAACAAAATATCTAGGAAGAATAATAAATGATCACGTGGATACAGACATAGAAGTTAAGTCTCGTATAGAACAGGCCCGCCAAGCTTTAATAAAAATGAAGGGAGCGATCTGCAATAACTCCTTGAATTTGCCATTGCGTGTTCGTCTTGTTAAGTGTTACGTATGGTCTACACTGCTCTATGGATGTGAGTCATGGTCACTCAAAACAAATACCATGAAACGACTTAAAGCATTTGAAATGTGGTCATATCGTCGCCTACTAAAAATACCATGGACCAACAGAGTAACCAACGAAGAGGTTTTAAGGAAATTGAATAGGACACAAGAAATAGAAAACATAATTAAAAGGCGGAAATTGACATACTTTGGACACATCGAAAGACATGACAAATACAATATCTTGCAATTTGTAATGGAGGGAAAAATAGCGGGCAAACGGGCTAGAGGACGTAGAAGAACTTCATGGATGAGCAACCTGCGTAATTGGACTGGACTTAATAGAGAAGAACTAATACATACTGCCAGAGATAGATGGAGATATGCCATGTTATTAGCCAACCTCAGAATCTGAGAAGGCACCAAGAGAGAGAGAGAGGAAGATAATTCCAATTTCTGAAGAACTCGAAGTCAAATATATGAGGAATAAAAACTTCGAATTTATTTGGCCCACAGTTGAAGATAGATTGTTTATTGAAACTCAACACATAGTTCAAAAGTTGAATAGACTCAAAGAGAGGTTTCATTTTTCGCGAACTTAAACGCCTAAATTTAAAAATTAATTAATATTCTTGTTATACTTTTGAATGATTAAAAGAAGTTGTTTTCATTCAAATTTATTGTTATAGATATAAATAAGTTTGTTTTTATTTTATTGTAATAGTACCTCATACAATCGAAATTATTTTATGTTTTAACTTTATGCAAAAATTTATTTCAATGAATCACCAACTTTGACTGCTTCGTTTTTTATTTTGGTAGCCTAGAAACAAAATATTATCATATTGGGTTACTGATGTTTGATAGTTCAGTTAAAGTTACATTCTTGGTCTAAACATTTTATAAATAAATTGAAATTAAGAATGATATTAAAAATCACCAAAAGGATCCTAACAATTGATGGTGAGCCCCTAAAATAATTGCCATTTCATTTCACTTAAACAAATTAAATCTGAAACAATTCATTTTGAACTTTCATATCAGTCAATGTTACGGGACCAAAAGGACGATGGGTTCAGAAAAATGATCTAACCTAATCTGGGTTATACAGATTTCTTACTCCCTCCTCCCTGTGTTATCTGAGTTACCATAATGCTTAATTTCGAATGGCTCTTTTTATCTATAAAAACGAAGCTGTCAAGTAGGCCACCATCAGTTTAGCGCCGGCTGTTGTTTTCAAAATGAAGACGTCAAAAGGATCCCAGGCGGCAGGCGGTAGCCGGGCGAATTCCAACGATTGCTATCTGTATCTGCCTCATTCGTCATTGAACAACACCATGTGTCTTTTGTGTTCCCAGAAACAATTTACGGTGACACAAGTGGGTATTTATCTCACACTTTATGGAAGGACTTTTCAAGTCAAACCGACGACGGTCATCACGGTACGAGTCTGGTGAAAGAGGGAGCGTATCAAAGACTAACAGTTTTGTAGGGTGGAGAGGTTTGATTTAATTCGTAGTTATTGTGTATGCGTATATACAGGGTGCTTCAACGAACACTAAACAGAGACTATATCTACCAAGATATTCATTTCTGATCAAAACGCAAAAACAGGTCAAATTTTGTTTCAATTGGGAATTCTTTTGGGGTACAATACTTGCCTGAAATATCAACCCCCTAAGCTGGGGTTGCAATCCTTGAACATTTTGAATAGGGAAGATGGGTCGAGTGATGACTCAAAAGAAAGATGGTATCATTGTCTATATTGCCTTGAACGAATTTCCATTTTTAATTGAAAACTGTAAAAGATACAGGGTGAGCAACTGAAACATAGGGAAGACTATTTCCCTATTTCAAGTTTTAGTGAGGTAAAATGGAACAGATCCATGCTGATCAATGGCAGTCATCATCAAGTACCATCCTCATCTCGAATTTCAACCCTTGGAGCAGGGGTGACAACCCTTGAAAATTTGGAAGAAGAGGGTATATGGGTCGAGTGATAACTCGAAAGAAAGGTATTATCTTTGTCTGCATTCCCGTGAAAGAATTTTCATTTTTGATTGAAAACTGTAGAAGATACAGAGTGAGCCACTGAAAAATAGAAGACTATCGCCTCCAAACTATTGGAGTATTAGTGCGTAAAACAGTTTTCAATCAAAATACTGAAAATTAGTCGTTCACGGGGATGTTTTCAGACAAAGATAATACCTTTCTTTCGAGGTATCACTCGACCCATCTAGGGTTGTCACCCTGCTCTAGAGGGAAATGAGATGGTACTTGATGATGACTGCCATTGATCAGCATGGATCTGTTCCAGTTTACTTCACTGAAACTTGAATAGTCTCAGGAAAGTCTTCCTATCTTTCAGTTGGTCACCCTGCATCTTTTACAGTTTTCAATTAAAAATGGAAATTCGTTCAAGGCAATGTAGACAAAGATACCACCTTTCTTTTGAGTCATCACTCGTCCCATCTTCCCTATTCAAAATGTTTAAGGATTGCAACCCCCGCTTAGGGGGTTGATATCTCAGGTAAGTTTTCTACCCCAAAAGATGTCCCCCTTGAAACAAAAATTGACCTGTTTTTGCTTTTTTATCAGAAATGAATATCTTGGTACATATAGCCTCTATTTAGTTTACGTTGAAGCACCCTGTATATACAGATACAAATATTTTTTAGATATTTTAGCACCCTGTATATCCTGAGTGAAATATCTGAGGACTAGTACATAAGATCTTTAGACCTTTAATTACCTGAAAAATTTGAAGTAAATAATGAAACATCCTGTACATATATGCTAAACTACAGTCCAGGATAAAGGGCGCTTAGGAGAGGAATCTACAATTTGTAATTGTATTCAGAGCATTTCCACTTCCGGTTGTACCGAACATTGATTATAATTCTGCTATGTCAAATAGCTTAGTATACTTTCTGATTTTTTTATTTGAGAGCATCCTTTTCTCAAGTATTTTTGTACTCTTCATTGTTACGATTGAACGTACTTTGTTTTTAACAAGCTAGTTTCGTAAAAACAGAATTATTATTAATCTAATAGCCATTCTTCAATTTCCCACATAACTCTTGCATTTTATTATTCACCGACAATATTTCACGATGTTTTCATTAAGAAATAATTATTTGTCATATAGTGCATAAATATGTCATCATTATTTTCGTGTTCGGTCAGAGCCAGGATTTAAAAGTTAAGTCGACAGTTAACATATCGATGCCGTAATCGATTCATATCTAAAATTTAACAATAAATTGTGTCGATAAAATTTATGTGCACTTAACGATGAATAATTATTATTACAATTCAGTCGCGTATGACTAAGGAAATTTTAAATAGTGAATAGCCAACGTATTCGAAGAAGTTTTAGAGGAAAAATTTTTATTATACTTCTTGTATTTCTAGATTTTCCTTTGACAGGGACTAAAGAGCCACTTTTTATTCCTCAAAGTGAAAAAATATAATATGACCAACAATTTATGAGTTTTATGAGATATTTTTGTTTTACAACTAATGTATTAGAGCTGCTGAATATTCAGCAGCATGGGCTAGTGTTCTGTTAGGAAGAATTCGCCAAAATAACCCACTTTCATCTGCGTCGTAAACTTGATCTGGCACTAGATCCATTTCCCATATTTTTTGAAGAAATTTATTTTAAAATGGTTCTACCGCACTAACGTCTGAGGACAATTTCTCTCCTGATATGGTAAAATGTCGAATTCCATGTCTTTTTTTGAAATTTTCCAACCATCCTTGACTTTGTTTGAAATCATCTCTACCTGTTATACTGGTGTAAAAAAAATCTTGCTTTCTCACATTATATCTCTCTTATTACACTGGTCTACAATGGTTTTGTTGCCCTAGATATGAAAATGATTTTGGGTCTATTTATGCACACAATTCGTGAAACTATTAATGATTTTGTAGGATTTGCTCTGATTTCTTTTTAAATCTTTATTTTCATTTTACATAACAAAAATCGTAAAACAAGAAACAAAATAACAGATATATTTATAATGTTAGTTGTTTTGAGAAATTCGGATACATCGAACTAAATAAAGAGGAAAATGTCGAAAATATATTTCATATTTCCATAAAACGCCTTTTATGAGCTTTTCTTCTATAATTTTTCAGGGGACAATCTCTTTTTCAAAGACCAGCAGTAATCTGCCATCATGTGACAATCCCATCGACCTTGATACCTTTCTTCCATCACTTTTAGATCTTGATGAAACCGCTCTCCCTGTTCCTCACTATAATTTCCTAAATTATCCGGAAATTTATCTAGATGATTGCGGAGATAGTGTAACTTAATACTCATATTTGCTCCTTAAGTCTGAAAGTTTGTCAGCATATTTTGCACAATTTCCTCATAATTTGCTGCTTTATGGTTACCTAGGAAATTTTCGACAACCAACACAAAACTTTTCCAAGCTTTACTTTCCGGAACAGTCATAACTTTGATAAAATCTGAGTCTTTCATCAATTGCCGTATTTGAGGACCATCAAATATTCCACCTTTCAATTTTTCCATACTAAGCTTCGGAAATTTTCTGCAAATGTAATTAAAACAATTTCCGTCTTTGTTCAACGCTTTTACAAATTGCTTAATCATACCTAACTTAATATGTATTGGTGAAAGTATGATTTTGTCTCTGCTCACCAGCGGCTCCCTTATTACAATGGCTTTACCGACAGTTAAAGAATTTCTTACAGGCCAAACATCTTGTTCCCAATGAAGTTGCTTTGCTCTACTATCCCACATACAAATAAAGCAAGGGTATTTTGTATATCCACTTTGTTGGTCAAGTAAAAAATTAACCATTTTTAAATCCACACAGATCGGCCATTGATGCTCAGAGTATTTAATTTTCTCTAAAACTAATTTTACATTTTCATATTCTTCTTTGAGTTTCGTTGAATGGGCAATTGGAATTGATGCAAATTTATTTCCATTGTGCAATAAGACGCATTTTAAACTTCTTTTGCAACTATCAATAAAAAGGCGCCATTCAGTAGATTTGTACTCTTTTAAACCCATGTCTATAAGCAGCTTCGCGATATCATTACAATACACTAATCCTTCATTTTCACTAAAAATTGTAATAACTCTTTTCTCGCGTTCTGTATGTTGTAATTGTTACTGTTGGTGCCAATTAATTTTTTTCTTTCAATCTTGAGGCTAACAGTTCTGATCCTTGTTTTGATAAATTGAGATCACGTATTAAATCACTGAGTTCATTTTGAGAAAACAACTTTGGCGTAGATGTTTCACCTTCCCATTCACTTTCACTAGTAGATGGTCCCGATTTCTGTGAATTTGGTAACATCATTGTTTCTGAGGGCATGCGAATTACTTTTGAAATGTATATGGGCCGAGGAGATTTTCACTGTGTAGAACCGGACATTTCGTAGACTGTAAGTCTGGGTATCTCCACGTTTGATTTCGATTAAAACCTTTAACATCTACTACGCAAAAGTAACAATCATCTAAATGATTCGTAAGCTCCATCCAGATCATAGGAATACCAAAGTCTAATCCAGAACGTTCACCTTTTTCCACAACTGTAAAGACTCAACACAGGACTTACAAACTTTATTAGGAACCCATGGTTTACCTAATTTGTCCATTTTGAAACCAAAATATTCAACATAAGTCTCCTTGACAAAGTCTGTGATATTTCTTTTTGTTTTTTGGTATATAAACACCGCAAATATAACAAAATAAATCACTACAATATTTACACTTTCTTCGTGACGAACTCATATTTTAGACTAGAAGACAAATATATAAGAATGGACATTCAGTAATTGAAACAAAATATTAATCCATGACACTTTATCCAGATTTACGTGTATATGTACTTCAATATTGTCAAATAACTGAGATCTCAGCTGTTCTGTGGAGCAAGGGGTCTGAGAGTGGGGATCAGGTGATGTTTGTATGCGCGAAAAAGTTGCGCAGAAGCCTAATCATGACTGGAAAATTAAATTTTATTTCTAACAAGCTTATAATTGTTCAAAATATAAGAAATGCAAAAATCATGAAAATACGAGCACATTGAGAACTTTCATGAATATATTCGTAATCTGGGCACTTGAGAACATAAAAATTT
Organism: Cryptolaemus montrouzieri; assembly: GCA_013387265.2. Classification (NCBI taxonomy): domain Eukaryota; kingdom Metazoa; phylum Arthropoda; class Insecta; order Coleoptera; family Coccinellidae; genus Cryptolaemus; species Cryptolaemus montrouzieri. The sequence goes on from JABFTP020000124.1 coordinate 8,154,330, forward strand.
GCGATGATATCCAGGGCAACAATAAAAAATTTTTTTTTTGTAGAGCTGTGTTATAGAGGTGGGTGATTTCAAAGTTTCGTTGTTCGAATTACTGAATGTGCGGATTAGAGTGTGTTCGGATTGGAGAAGTTGTACTGTACTCAGTTATACACCACCTATCACTTTCAATTCTATATTACGCCTATGATTTGCTATAGGAATTAAACAAACAAAAAATCTACATTATCACTTTCGACTTCGACCACCTATCTACTATGTAATGAAGAGAAATCTTTCTTTCTTTGAATTTGTCCGGGTTATCATATTACGTGGCATAACATGTGAAATCGAGCAACTCAGATTATTCTAGTGGTGCACTTCTTAGAACGAAGGAAACATAAAATCCAGAACTTTCAGAAACTAGAGAGTTCTTGTCAACTCAACCATGAATTATGTGGCACCTGTTGACCCCACACTTTGCGAGAACCATATGTATTTCAAAAGATACTTTGTCCAGGTCGATTCTGTCAGTGGCATATATAGGCCACAGCTACATTGATTCAGAGATTCGCTCAGAGTCATTCATTCAGTTCTCATTCATTCAGCATTCATTCTACCGTCAAGTTCAATTCGAGTTCAGGGTAGTTGTCATAACCACGACTTAATGTGAAAATTAATATAAGTGTTTACATGTATTAAACTTTTGTATCTAACGAAAAGAATTTGACTGATTGAAACCCGACCCGTTACAATTAAAATGGTCACTGTCACAAACGTGTATTTTTATGGCGACATACAATCTGTCAAAAAAGTACCACGAATTGATTCTTTGAAGAAACTACTTGGAACGATTGTCAAAATTTATGTTGTTAAGTTGGCACAAATGTTTCCTATAGTGTCGAGCAGCTTAAACGTGATCTGTCGTTTAGTTTGTTCACACCCCTCGATTTTGTCAGTACTCACAAGTGTGTTTTGCGATTTTCACAATGGATAAAAATATCGAACACAAAATTTGTTTAGAATTTTGTATTGCAAATGGAACTTTGTATTCCGCATCGCTGAAAATGTTACAGAAGGCTTACACGACTTTATCAAAAACACGTGCATATGAGTGGTAGAGATAGGGAATGCAATTCGGACTCGAGATCGCAAATTCAAAATCCCGCGAGATTGGGAATATCAGATATCAGATCCTGAAATTTTTGGGATCTCGTCTAGAAAAATGTAAAGTTAGAATGGCTGAAAACCATGAAAACTGCTTGTTTGTGATAGTGAGGTTAATTAGAACAAAATATTTTTTTAGAGAAAACGAAAACCTTTATTCTTCAATATTACTAACTAAATAATTAAGTTTTCTCTGGAAATCAGCATAATCAAAACGAAAAGTATAACTCAAGGAGATTAGAAAGTAGTTACGGGTGATTTTCAAAGTAGCTACGTGAAAAACAGAGTGTATTGAGAGTACTATCTACTAAGCGGCATCTAATGTCCGTAGCAATTAGGAAATGCAATCTTGGTATACCAAGATCTTGCAATACCGAGATCTCGCACCTATTCTGCAAGATCAATCTCGCACCCAAAATCATGCGCGATCTCGCAAGATTTGCAAGATTGGTATTATGTCAATTTTGGTTAGCTTTCAGTGCTTTCACATGTTGTTGTTTACTCATGTAAACATCCTGGCGGCAACACGTGGCGCTAGGGCAACAGGGCGATAGGGATGAGTAAGGCGATACGTTTTCCGGTTGTCGTAAATTTGTCATTGTTTTGCGAGCATGGACGTGTCAGAGTGCATGGCAATCTGCAGATTTATAAACTATTCCAATAACAGTTGAAAATAGTTCCTTGTGTGTTTAAGTTCTCTCAGTCTATTTGTTTGAATGACAACAAAGGTAGTTTATAAAGAGTTTCAAAATGGATCAGAGGTAAGGAAATACTTTTTGAAACGCAGAGGCTGGACAAACTACCCATTGCAAATTGTGTAAGTCTATTTTGAAAATAACGGCACGATCTCCCAAAGGCTTACATATACATTTACTGTCGAAGCACAAAATTGATACTTCTCATAAAAAAGTGACAGAAAACATGACTCTGGTTCCATCAAATTCTTCAACGCTGATCAATGCTTTCGCGTCAGTAAAACTACCTCCTCCAACCGGTACGAAGAGGCAAGTTTTTTTGGAGGAAAGAATTTCAAGGATGATTTCTAAAGATGGCATGACTTTTAGATCTTTTTGCACGTCGAAAGACTTGAGAGAATTATTTGCGACCAGTGAATACAAATTACCTGCAACGCCTAACTCCATAAAACAGTTTGTTATGGATTATGGCATGAGTTTGAAAATGAAGTTTCGCAGAATCTTATGAATCTAAGAAAGAATAACCATAGATTCAGCCTTACTTTCGACGAATGAACTTCACGCAAGAACAGGCGCTTCATGAATGTGAAGTTCATACATTTTCAGAGAATAAAAATATGTTCTGAAATTTGGGTCTTGTGCGCATAGTAGGAAGCATGCCTGCAGAGAGTTGCATAACTATTTTGAAGAAGAATTTACCAGAATATGGCTTGTCATTAGATGAAGATATAGTAGGTGTTACTACAGAAGGGGCCAGTGTAATGGTGAAGGTTGGGCGACTCATGGGTCCTCTTCACCAGCTATGCTACGCTCACGGCATTAAATTGGGAATTATAGATGTGATTTACAAATCAAAATATGGAACCGAAACGCAGTCGTAGCTCAGTCAGATGTGGAGGAGTTTGACGATGAAGAATTTGATGACATTATTGATAATGAAGGATTTGACTGCTGATTACCCACTGTAGATGAAGTTGACTTAGTGCCAGAATTTGATCACCTTATCAAAAAAGTAAGACAAGTAGTCAAACTTTTTAAAAAATCACCAACGATGAATGACATTCTTCAGAAAAATATGAAGGACGAATTCAACAAAAAAGTGCAACCTGTGCTGGACTGCAACACACGCTGGTCTAGTCTTGAAGATATGATTTCCACATTCAATAAGGTAAAGCAATATGTAAGCAAAACCTTGATTGATTGCAATCTTGGATCGAATACAAATCATAGTTTCTCAAACGAAGAATATCGTGCTTTATCAGATTTAGAACTCGTATTTCAGCCTATAAAACTGGCAGTGGAAGTACTATGTCGTCAAAATTCAGATTTGTTAACTGCCGAAACTACTCTGCAATTTATGGTGAAAAAGTTAGAAGAACTCGGAACACCAGTAGCTCAAAAACTTGCTGAGTCCATGAGGGCTGGGATTAATGAACGCCGAACATTTATGACCACAGCATGGTATTATTTGACAGACCCTGCCCAATACAACGTATATTTCATCAATCTGCTAGTGATCAAACTTTCAAACTACCTCCAAAATCTCCAATCAAAAAAGAAATAATAAAGTTAATCGGAAGGTTACACAAGAACAGTACCAAAGATGACAATATTGCAGTTAATATACAAAACAAACCATCTACATCTTCAGTTGCAGATAAAGCCATGAATGCAGTGAAAAAAAATTAGAGCCTGAAATGGCGAACGCTTCTCCTAGTCTTGAGGAATTGAAAATGGCATTGAGAGAGCGTTCGCAAAAACGTGTGGCACCTTTGTCATCGTCACTTGATATGATTTTGAAGAAAGAAATCAATTTGTACGAGTCAGGAGGGTCAAAAGGAGAAAATCTACAGTTCGCTTACTAATGTCTTTATCTATAGTACCAACAAGTGTCGAGGCAGAACGGGCGTTTTCCTCAGCTGGTTATCTGGCATGCAGCAGTCGGAGTCGACTGGCAGATAAAACCCTAGATACTTTATGCTTTTTGAGGAGTTATTTTCGAATTTCAGAATAATATGTTACTTTTTGAATAAATTACTGGTCAGCTTGAGATTTTATTTCTCTATTTTGCTCCTGAAGAACAATTAGAGCCAATAGAAATTTAAATGATAGGAATTTTCGTACATTTTCGATGATCATTTCTTTACAATGCGAGATCTTGCACAATAGCGAGATTTCGCAAGATTAGAATTCCTGAATCTCGCGAATACCGAGGTTGATATTTTGATGTGCAACAAGGGAATGCAAACTTTTCCTAGTTGCAATGTAACCAGTTGCTGAAAATGCCATCTCCGACTCAACACTGGTTGGCAACAGCGTGACTAAAATATTATATGCAAACTGCAAAAATCTCCCCCTCGTTCCTCCACACTCAAATAAATCCATTTCTTTTTTTAAGGCTGTCTCTAATTTGTCTAAGCTCGTGGATACACGTGTAAAAGGACTTTTAGGTACTCGCAGAATTTCTTCTTATTCCTCTTGAAATGGTTTTTTTTTGTGCAGCAAAAGCATGTAAATTCAAATCATCTGAATTCATACAAAGAGGCAAGTCAACTTCGTTTAATACTGTCGTATTAATCTGTGCTTGGCTTGCTTCTTTACGATATAATCGTGTGATTCTACATACTATATGAAATCACTCAGTATATCACATTATTAATCAACCATGGATCTTTAACTACTTGTGGAGAATGAAGTTTTTTGTTGTAAAAAACTGAATAGTATGATAAGAAATATTGAATTATCAACACATGTTCGGGATATTGTACTCAATCGTCAGTGAGATTTGAAACTGGGAATTTCAAAATTTGAAAAAGCCTATAATCATAATTGAAAATGCCTTACGTAGGATTGTCTGATGTGCAGAGGGGTCGAATAATAGCTCTCGTTGAAGAAGGGGTGACACAGAGGGATATAGCGGCCAAATGAGGGTATCACAGGGGGTGATTTCAAACACCTACGCCCGATACGTGAAGCTACAATCTCGCAAAATAGGCCTAGAAGAAGTCGTAGGAAGATCACTTCTGATGAACAAGACCGATTTTTGTGCCAAATTGAAAGAAGAGACCCTAGTGCGTCGCACCCCATACTCCAAAGGCAATTTCTAAAAGCAACAGGCATCAGTGTATCAGTCGAAACGATACGTCAAAGACTTCGTTCAAGGGGTTAATACAGCAGAAGGACCTTAAGAGTTCCAGAACTAACCAGACAACAAAAAATTAACAGACTTAATTGGTGTATTGTGCACCAAAATTGGAATATTGAGAATTGACAAAATGTTCTCTTTTCGGGTGACACCAGAATTGGTGTTCGATCAAATGACCTCTGGATATGAAAATTAACTTGGTGAAGAAAAGAGTTTTGGGAGAAAATTGCCCTTCATCTTCCTCTAATGAGACTGTGAAAGAAGAAGAATCTGAGGTGAGAAAAGCAATCAACTTAAGTTATAGGGGAAAGTTGATCAAAATAAAATACCAAGAGAAGAGAGCTTCACATCAGAAGATGATGAGAAGTTGTATTTTATGCTCCGAAGCTTTTTCAAAGAGCAAGTCAGGAGAGCAGTGGATACAATACTCAATCTGCAATAACTGGGCCCATGAATGCTGTGCTTTAAATTCCAATCATTATTTCATCTGCATCAATTGCAATAGTGATGATGACTAAGAAGATTTTGAAGAAAATATGGAAATTTTAGCATATCAGGTATATTAAGGCGCATTTGTATTATTTATATTTATGTTATATTTGTTTCTCGTAGTGTAGGTATCGTTTGTGTTCCTTCAATTATTTGCATGTATTTCATATTGGTTGTACTGCATTGGATCATTTTCTGCCTCATTCTCACCTGAATGAAATTTTCAAAAAAACAATATTTGAATGCTTATTCATCCCAATACTAAGTGAATAAGACGATAATAATCATGATCGGGCTTTTTACCCCGTGTACGAGGCAAAAAGTACTGAAATTCTTTTTGAATTTGTTACTCCATTTTTCAGAACTATATGAGCAATCACGCTTTTGATTATTCTTTTGATAAGCTGAAGCATATAAGACTTTTTCAGTGAATCTGCATAAGAAAATGTATGAAACTTTCGAAATAAGGCGCTTTTGATCACAATTTGGGGCTATTAGCCTCGCTCTACCCTATTCATAGGAATTGAAATGAAACTAATAATGAAAAAAGTGAAATTACCTGTTAATACCGGATATTTCCATTTCTGGCAGAATGCGAAGTACTCAAAACCTTATAACATTCTGTTTCATGTCGTTCCAAATCTTGTTTTGTCTCATTTACGGTAGCCATCAGGCTTTTTTGTAGAATTGTAGATTTCCCATGAAATCTATAAAACGATATATTTTTCAAGTAGATGAAAGCGAGATACCAATTCGTTTTTTTTACCCACCCAATAATCATTATCTTGTTTTTCATTCTTTACGAAGAAGTGCATCCCTTCCCTTCTAACTTTTACGAATACTTCCGGAATGAAAAGGCTAAGTTCAGTAATGACTCATACGCAATACCTCCAAGTTTTCAGGTTGTGTGGCATAAAATTTTGCTATAAGATGACTCCAGAAGAAAAATAGTTAAGAATTGAAGTCAAATGACGCGGCTGGCTACTAAACTGGTTCGCTTCATCTAAATATTGTCGCACATGAACGTTGAAATATGAAAGAGCACCATCTAGTGGAAAATGAATTTCAATGTTCTCCAGAGTTTCAGTAATTCTGGGAATTATGGATTCTTCAAACAACTACAAATTTCTATGTAGATTAAATTCCCGCCTAAACGTTCAATTTCTATCGCCGTTCATTGGCGAGTCAGATATCTATGAGATGTCCCTCGTACATCAAAATATAAAACTATAACCAGGTTCGTAAACTTGCCTTTAATCTGCGAGATTTTGCTCGAAGGTAACGAGAACAAATTAATACATCTGTTTTCTTACCTCCACAAAAAATGAACATTACAATCAACTTTTTCGAAGCATCATTTAGACAGTGGGAGTGTAGGAAAGCGGGGTGTGTAAACAAAATTAATTCTTTCAACTCGTCTACTTCAGACTGTTCCGTAAATATTATGTGAGATGAACTCGTTAAAACAATGTATCAAGTTACCACTTACCTGGAATATGAGTTACTCGGTCGAGAACAAAAGAACAGAATCCCACGCGTTCTGTTCAATTGTACAGGAGGACAGATTTCGACGTATTAATACTCCAGCTATGTATAATATTGTGGATAGAGGAAAATTACGCCACCTTCTCCGTGTTCTCTTTGCGTGAGGAATTCACAAGCAGATTCAAGGAAGCTTGTGTTTTGTTTTTCTCTCAAAAATATGTCAAAAGGTCGTAGGATGAGATGAACAATTAAAATAAGCAAAAAATACAGGGTGTCCCATTTGAAAATCGAAAGTTAGTACGTCAAACATATTAATGTTATCAAATTCAAAATGTTGTCTTGTATCTGATTCCCGAATTTCATCAGGATATTTCAAATAGAAAAAAAGTTACAGGGGTGGGCCTAGTTTCGGATGTTTGGGCTCGAAAAATCATAATGAAATGCTTTAGTAAGTCACTCTGTATGGTGAAGAATAATTTAAAACGACTTTCTACAATTAGTCAAGAAGGCATTAGTTCACTGATAGAAAACTTAATCTAATACCTGAATCCGACACTGTATTCAGAGAGCAATATGAACGTTTCGAAGGTGGTACACAAGATTATTGGCAAACGGGACAAATAGAAGTCCTAGATGCGATTGATTCAGCCTTTCATGAAATACAACCAGTGTAATATGGAAATGGTGCAATCTAACCATATAGTGACGACTTCAATTCGAGACGACAGCCCACGCAACAAGCTAGAACGGCGCCCAATACGTCACAAACTTTCAGGAGACAGAAAGGCCAAATATTGAGTTTTCGTCCAAAACGCATACGGCGTGACCTTTCCTGTACGGCCGGACATTTAGAGCTAATTATTGATTTTTGAAATGCTTGAATTTATTAGTGAATACTTGTTAGGAAAGACGTTGCTGTCGTACTTTTTTGATATACAGTGCGAATGAAAAGTATGGTTTAAAAGGCATAATTTTTTCCACTTCAGCTCTTAAGAAAAATGCTTGGACAAGTCAACTTTTATACAGGATGGGGCGTAATGGAAGGTCGTTTTTGGAACGCGTAGTACACGTAACGGTGAGTGAGTAGAGGGGAGCGCTGTTGTCATTCGACTCAGCACCGTATATTTAAAACCGGGAGAGTCTAACATAGTCGTACAGAGAGAAAGTCGATGCACTCCTTAGTTCTTTGAATGATAGCAGAAAGAATAAATGGAATGAGTTGATGAATGGTATGAATTTTCGTCATTCTAGTAGAATTTCCTGGGATTTGCTGAGGAAATTAGGTAATGCTGATCCCGTTTCAAAAGTTCCGTCTAATATAAATCCGAATTCTGTAGCATCTAGGCTTGTTAATGTCTCTAAAAGTGTGAAGATTAGTAGATATGACAAGAATAGAATAAAACGAATCTTACATAAAAAGAGGAGTGATGCTATCACGGTAGAGGATTTATCGAATCCTTTCGAGGAAGAACAGCAAATCTGCAATAAAATCTACTAAAGTTCGTAAAGCTTCAGGATTTGATGGCATTTTCCCTGAATGTTTTAAACATCTAGGAAATAACACTGAAAAGTGGTTACTATCCTTTTACAATGACATACTCAGGTAGTATTCCCGTTGAATTTAGAAAAGCTAAAGTTATTACCATTCTCTGGGAAATATCCAGAACATCCTAGTAGTTATCAACATATCACTGTTTCATTCAAAATTTTAGAAAGACTTCTTTATCAGAGGTTAGATCCAATCATTGACAGAGCTCTGTCCACTTCTCAGGGAAGTTTCCGAAAAAACTGGAATTGTTCTGATCAGGTTTTAGGTTTATCCACTTTCATTGAGACAGGATTTCAGGGTAAAATTACAATAGGCGCTGTATTTGTAGATCTCTCTTACATATGACACAGTTTGGAAGGATGTTCAATGTGGAAAAATTGTAAAGTTGATTGAAAATATGTTATCTGATAGAAGACTTCGAGTTTTTATCGGTGAGAAAAACAGTAGATTTTACACTCTAAATGATGGCCTACCTCAGGGATCTGTTCTTGCACCTCTTCTCTTCAATTTATATATGTCTGACATCCCTGAGACTTCCTCTACAAAGTTCATTTATGCTGATGATATTGCTTTGATTTCTCGACACTATGACTTCGAAACAATGGAGCAAACACTGACTTCTGATTTAGAAATTCTGAACATTTTCTGCAAAAAATGGCGTTTATGTCCAAATCCTTCGAAAACTGAGGTTTCTTGTTTTCATCTGAATACTCGTGAGAAGGATAGGCAACTAAGAGTATTTTTCATTCAATCACTATTAACTCATAAATAAACATATCTTGGTGTAAAACTAGATCGTTCTTTGACTTTCAAATTTCATTTGATAAATAATGTCAGAAGTTGAAAACAAGAAACAATATACTACATAAACTAGCTGGATCTAATTAGGGCGCTGAAGTCTCTACTTTGCGAACTACTGCTTTAGCTTTAGTATATTCAGCAGCAGAATATTGCTGTCCGGTGTGGTTGAATAGTGCTCATGTCAATAAGATTGATTCTCAGTTGAACTGTTCTATGAGAGTTATAAGTGGATGTATCAGTTCAACTACTACCCTATGGCTTCCGGTTATTTGTAATATAGTTCCTTCCCATATTCACAGAAAATTAGCTCTTAAGTCATCTTGGGATAAGTATCACTCATTTCCTGAAGTTTTTTCGATAATATACGATCTCCAAAATCCTGAGATTGAAATCTAGGAAACCTATTTGGTCGATTGATTTTTTGCGTGCTAGGGTGAAGACTGTTGATCTTTGGAAAACTGAACGGCAGGAAGTTGATGTTTTCAATAAAGTTCTCATAGAGGATCCTTCCAAAAGGATTGCAGGTTTCAATATAAGTAGGAAAAATTGGTGTACATTAAATCGTCTGAGAACGGGACATGGTCGTAATAAAAGTATGTTGTTCAAATGGAATACTGTAGAAAGTCCGGCATGTGAATGTGGCGCAGCTGAAGAAACAATAAGACATTTAGTCCTCGATTGTCCTATTTACCATTTTACGGGTGGTTTTTTATTTCATTAACTGAATAGAGAGCTTCAAGTCTATTTGGGAGATTAGTTTTGAATCTTGAGGTTATTATAGGCTACACCCCCGAATGGTGTATGAGACGTTCCCTGTTGAAAAACAGCGGAACATTAGTTAAATTCTTAGATGAGGAAAGGGCTACACTCAAGTAGGGCTTCATTCCTGAAAGGTGTATGAGATGTTCCCTGTTGAAAAACAGAGGAGCATTAGAAAAGTTCTCAGATTCAAATTTAGATATATAAGAGTTAGGTTTGTTTGATGAAATATTTTTCTGCTGTTTTCCTTTTTCCATTGTTTCAGATTTTTCCTGTCCCACCCCTGTCTTCGTGAAGAAGTCCTGGAAATCATGAAGTGCAAGATGAAAATGAGAGATTGAAGCTGCTAAGCTGAAAAAGTTTTGGTACTCTTTTTGTACACACGACACTAACACAACATAAACAGACAAGCTATTGCTAGTACAATAGCGACAGGGAAACGAGTTTTTTCCACAGGTTTTTTTACTCGTTTAGTGAATCATACGCAAGATATTATGGTTCCCCTGTTACATTTCCTGAGCTCACACTTAAGGGGCATTCGTAGGAGGCATGATGCGAGTTTAGATGCCTGACTAAGGAACGGGGATGGTCTGTTTTTCCGCTGAATATATATATATATATATATATATATATATATATATATATATATATATATATATATATATATATATATATATATATATATATATATATATATATATATATGGTATTCCATTTATTCGCTTGTTTTTACAATTGTGTTTTCTGACACACACAAATTATAGATAGGGGCATTTATTGTAAATACAAATATTCGAATTTTGTAAATCCTCTCTTTTCAAAAGAATATATATATATATATATATATATATATATATATATATATATATATATATATATATATATATATATATATATATATAATCTGTTTGATTCTGTTTTCAGAATATAGCTCAATTCCTGAAAAATTGGTTTTAAGACTTCGTTCTTCCGGTTTCTCCTCCGTTGATCCTGGTATTGACCATTCGTTGGTTGCTGTTGACGACGTTTCGGCTGGATCGCATCAGCCATCTTCATGTCGGAGTATATTGGTTTACTGCTCTATGTGCCACTGTATGCTGAATTTATATTCCTTCGCGGTCTCAGGATATGGTTGCGGTGGCGATGGCGCGTTCCTATTGGTCGGTGGCTTGACCCGTTTGCGTTGCATGATTGGCTCTGTCCTCGGTGTCTCCCTACTTGTGTCCGCGTTGGGTTCTCTTGTTCTTGCTTTTACAGGTTCCAACATAGATTTCCATATTGTTGGTATGTTTAAGGCGTCATCTCTCCTGTTCATTGTCGTGTGTCTTTCTATTTCAATGGCTTCTCGTAATTTTCTTTTTCAGAGTTGTTCTATGTTGGCTACCTGTGTAGTGTTGTCAATGAATAACCCCTCCTGACAAGAGCTAGTTCCCAAATCTGCTTGCCACGCACGCAGCCCCCAGGAGCCACAATATTGCAACTAAGCAGGATGCCGAGAAACGAAGCGGCAAACTGCAGTTTCGCCCTTCTTAGGAGCTCATCAGTGTCGCATATCGCTTCTCAGCACTTTCGCCAGCGCTTCAGTTCCGAAACGTGACACAATCATAACTCGAATTGACTGCATCAGCAATGAATCCGAAATAACAAGGTCATCCCTGAAGTGTAAGGGCCAAGACCTCCGCTTTCACTCCTAGAAGCTCATGGTTGTCCAGCACAACGCCAGCAGTTTATCGAGAGAATTCAAATGATTATCGCTATTGAAAATGAACCAGTGATAATCATGAGTGATGAAGCTCATGTTCATTTGACCGGTTCGGTTAATGAACAGAACTGTCGATATTGAGCAGCAGAAAAACCCCGCGCATTGCATCAATCCCCATTTTACAGTGAGAAAGTCACCATTTGGTGCACTATGAGACGTTTCACGTAATTAAAAATGTTTTACGTTGAAAAACTTTAGCTCCGAAAACTATCTACATTTCACATAGTAGCCGTACCAAAACATCGAATTTGATCCACCTGTACAGTGTTTTTAGTTTGATACAAAGCTAAAGATTCCTGTCCCTAACTTAATAGAGATTCTAGATTACAAAAAATAGGCGATGATGATTTAACTCAACTAAAAATTTTCTTGGTGAATATAAAAATTGGCCAGTCCAAACATTTTCAGTTTTGAGGTATCACTTTGATAATCAAAAATTCTTATTAATTTCCTTATGTTTAAACATATGATACATTCCTAACCTAAACAGGTTATCTTGTGTCATAATTTCTATCGTCGCCTATAAAGTAAAACCCAACGTCTTCCGTACGATCATTTCGTGTAAATCACCCACGTTTTCGCTGCTCGACAGCCGGCGCCTTCCCTAACGTCTTAAAAGAATTCGCAAACTCGTATGGGAGACCGCCAAAGGGAACAAGCACCAGACATTGACACGCCGCTAGCCATGAAAGAGATCTGTGAGACCCAACACATGCATCATCTAAGATTCCTCCCCTAATAACGCCATCAGGCAAAAAGATTCACAAACTTTGACAGAACGATGAATACAAATGGTTTGCGTTATTTCGATATTACTTGAATTCACTAGAAACTTGAATGCAAAGTGTGTGTAAAACGAGTACCCATTCTAAAGAGTGTTCCATCGGGAGGTTCCATTTTGAATTTGCCGCCATTTCTGAACTGTCAACATAGAACTGTCATTGCATGATGATTTGACAAGTAAAAACTAGGGACCGCGAGCTCTTTAATGAGTCATATCAATCATCCTTAATATAATTAATATCGATTATCAATATTCAACCACTAGAAATGTAGAAAAAAATTCCAAGATTGCTTTCCAACAATCCTCGAATTTCGGGTGTGTTATCTTTTGTAAGCGAAACAAAACAGTTCAATAATAGAAAAGATATATGCGTGATTTGACGGCTCGGTGGCGTAGGGATATGATGCTCGTCTCCTGCGCAGAGTTACTTGGGTTCAAACCCCACAAAATCGGTGCGATTTTTCGGATTCTGGGAATCGCTTGAGTGTCCAGAGATGTGTTGGACATTAAAGATCCCTTCCCTCGACACGAGAGGGGTTCGACAAAATTCCCGGGTTAGTGAGTTGACAGAATTCCCCGGCATGTCATTAGCCGAAAGGTCGAAATAGAGCACGTTAAAGGAAAAACAGATAAAAAAATATGCGTGATTCTTACGAACAGTGAACTTTTTCAGTTTATTCCGCTTGAAAATGTGAAAAATGAATTTTCAAACCAATTATTTACATCAGTAGGCTTCATGCATCTATTTTCAATGAAATGCGATATCATTATACAGGGATATGCACCGGGACCGTCCGTTAAAAACTTTTTGAGTTCCAATTACAATATCAAGCTGAAATTTAAGTGATACCATTTCCGGTTATACCGGAAGTGGGTCATCACTTTGTTATTTAAAATGGCAATCTACCTTTTTTTATTATATATCTAGATTGAACCTATCCTCGTTTGAATAATCAGCCATTTTATTATCAATCTGGTGTTTTTCAAAAATTTTCACTTCAAATTACCAACAATTCTTGTTGAAATATCAAATTCGAATGAACGAAGTGACAAGTACATTAATTTTAGACACCTGTCAGGTGAGCGTAGCCAGTTCAGTTACTTGATTCAAATAGTTCAAAGCATTCTATGTTAGTTCTTGCAAAATCATCAAAATTCATTATATTCCCAAATTATTTCGGAACTATGAGAGACGGGTATAGTACATGCTTATACAATTCCATCTGAAATTTGACGCTTCATCTGATGGCGATATAAAAATTGGCACGTGCCGACGTATATTTAAAAAAATTGAATTATTGGTGTTTGCAAAAGGCCAAATTGAAAAAATCATACGAAACAACGCAATGAACATTTGACATGTGTAGATTGCTTGAAGAATTCCTTGATCCTTCTTCTATCCACCCAAGCAAATATTGTATCTGTAATGCAAAAGATCTACAAGCTAGAATTTTTTTAAATGTTCCTCAAAAATCGAGTTTATAACAAAAATAATTAAATCTGTCAAAAGTTTTAACAGATAAGTGCCAACAACTTGGATGTTTTATGCCTTGCTCAAATGTCGGTTCTAGATGTATAATAAAAAAGGTAGATTGCCATTTGTGATAACAAAGCGATGACCCACTTCCGGTATAACCGGAAATGGTATCACTTCAAAAATATTTCACTTCAATTGGAAATCGTTAGTTATGGCCGCGTATAAAATTTCAGCTTGATATTGTAATTGTAAATTAAAAAGTTTTTAACGGACGGTCCTGGTGGATACCCTGTATTATCCTTGTTATACGGAATTATATATTTTTTCGGAAAACATCAGAGAATTTCACCTCCGTGAATGTTTCTTCTGCGTGTTTCGAAATTTCATTTTCATCAGTTTGTGAACTGATGTGAAAATTGATAAATAATAGGTATTCTATGGAGGAGTAAAGGTAAATCTGTGCATCTATCACTAAAATACGGAGTGAATCACAACATTTAATTTTCAAGAAAAGGTGAAAAATAATTCCTAAAAACAGACTTCAACGCGAAAGCATTTCCCCATTCGGTGCCTTCTTTGAAAAGCATTTTCCGCCCTTTTATTCTGTTTCCAAAATCAGTTGTTATTTGGATCTCATATGTATAATGAGGAGTATTTGAGTGAGCCAAATTCGTGTTGCAGTTCGACAGTGCATCTTGAGGACATCACTTCTGTGAAGGAAAATAATAATGTAAGCAGGGCCCCCGTAACCATATGTGCAAAGTGTGCAATGCACACGGGCGCCATCCTTTAGGGGCCCTAAAACCTAGGGTCCAAAAAAAATATTAAATTGAAAGTTGAGAAATTAAATAGGATTAATTATAAATACACACGAAATTTTATTAGTATATCATCCAGTTACTGCCGATTCCTATGTTGAGAGAACATGTCAGGCGGCAGTTTCTTGGTTTTTCCTGTTTAGACATGAATTACGCCTAGAGCGCTATGAAAGCGATGCATCGCCACAGGCGTTTTTAAATCAGTTAGTTCACTGGACCGTGCAACAAGTGAATAAAAACAAGTAATCCTATTAATTTTTACATATAAGTCATTATTATTTTATCAAGTGTGTTGTGTAATATTTTGTTTACTACTTTTTTTTTAAATTAAGTGCCGAATACCTGCTGACTGCAATTTCAACGGCTTGATTTTTTATAATACGGTAAGTGTTCCTACTTTATACTATCAACATTAACCCTTTATAGGTTACTGGTTATAATTAATTTTTTTTAGCCAAATATCTTCTTATTAATTGAAATGTCATGTACGAGTTTAAAAATGTAACTGGTTTTATCCATAACTCGCTTAGTTTTTATGCTATTGATCTTTTTAAAAAACCATTTTGTAGGGTTTTTAAGGGCTATAAGATCAAATTAGTTTAATATCTTTTTTGCCTTTATTTTTGAAAGGATTTAAGCTGAAAGAGCTCGAACAAATTGCTTTTTACTCAAATACGCAAACTTTAATCGGCCATATCTTACTTAATAATAATCTGCCCTATAAAGGGTGGGAAACTATTGGCTACTTAGTTAACTTTTTAAGAATATTTCCTACCCTACCCACATGGTGCTTAGTATTGTGGTTACTTTAGAAGTTAATTCTTAATTCCCATGAGTACTAATTATTTATTTGTTTTTTCAGGATGAAAGAAAGAGGCCTTCAGGTGCGAAGTTTCGCGAGCAAAAGAAACTGAGACTAGAAGAAAGGGGAAAAATGGTTGGATCTTTAAAGCATTTCTTGCAAAACAATCGAGATTCTATGGAGACTATTGATGTTGGTGCGACCGAATCGTCCGAATCTCAAGATTCTTTATCCGTAATATCAATAACCGTGAGTGGACCATCTGAAATTTCAACAGTAACATCAGGTCCTGCAACAAGTGGAAGCGGTTGTAACAGCAAAACAGCTTCTACTGATGCAGAGCCCGATGAAGCGATGACACCATCCTCGTCTACAGCACTTGAACAATCCACTTCAGGTAATTCAGCTTGTGTAAAAAGTTCGGTAATGTCAGCTATCGAAATACCTGCTGCAAGTGACACTTTCGATGAAAGCTGTAATGAGGCTAGTATCGATATAATTCCGTCAAACCCCGGTTTGTGGTCCGAAAGAATCACCAATGAGATGGCTAGAATATTGGTTAAACGTGGTCCGCCCTTGATATAGACATCAGCTTTAGCTTTCCTAGTAATAAAGATAAGAGAAAGTTTTCTTGCAAATACTTTGAAAGAAATCTAGCAAATGGAGAAAAAGTCGAAAGGGCTTGAGTTATTCAATCTATTTCTAGAGATTCTGTATTTTGTTTTGTTGTAAGTTGTTTTGTAAATGTAACTAACGCTTTTTGTGATACAAATGGAGTATTGGCAACACTTGTCTTTGCTAATTAAGAGACACGAAACGTCAATTTTACACAACAGTTATATAAACACATGTTGGAGACATCTATGACTGTTAAAGCTCATCATCTGCGGATGATGAGGATGATAGAAACGGAAAAAAAATATTGGCGGGACGTGTTGGAAAGAATTATTGCAATTGTTAAGTATTTACCTACACAATGCTTGGCATTTCAAGGTTTTTCCCAATTGCTTTTCGAACATGATAATGGAAATTTTCTAAAGGCTGTTGAGATGATTGCCTCTTTTGATTCAGTGATGAGACAGCACGTTAGCCGAGTGTATAACTCCCAAAAAAAAAATCTGTTAAAATGACTCATTATTTAGTTGTGCAAATACAGAATGAAATAATTGAATTATTGTCGTCCAAAGTAAGAAATAATATTTTAGAAATGAATCGCAGTTCAAAATATTTTTCAATAATATTAGATTGTACACCAGACACTAGTCTGAGCAAATTAGTTGTTCTGAGGTATGTTGTCCTTAACACCACTTCAAAAAAGGTTGAAGTTAAGGAAAGTTTTATTGCGTTTAATCCAATACTGAACTCTACAGGAGAAGAGATATATACATTTGTGATAGAAAATTTGAAAAAATTAAATTTAGAATTGAAACACATTAGGGGACAAGGTTATGATAATGGGGCAAATATGAAAGGAAAACATGTTGGGCTTCAAAAACGCATTCTTGATGGAATCCGAAAGCACTTTTTGTACCCTGTGTGGCTCATACTTTGAACTTAACAGTAAATGACACTTCTAAGGTGTCAGGTGCTACAATAAACTTTTTTAATCTTGTGCAAGAGTTATATTATTACAGTAAATGATTATCACTGATTGCATTCTTACCAAAGGCGTCTCGTTCCTTTGAGGCTGGTAGCAGTAATATCAAGATGGCGTCCTGCTTTTAATACTCTATGGCTTCATGTGTCGTATGAAGATATATATATGGCAAAAAGAACAGACGGTGTTTATATTGATTTAGACATCGAAGTATTCCAAATTAACTGTAGTATCCCAAATATGCTGCAGTTCCTCTATAGAAAACAGTTGTGCCAACTTAGCAACAACAGAAATTCTGATAATAGTTTTGAGCAGATTTTTCTAATAATTAATTCTCGAAACTTTTCTGACAGAATGTATCAGGAATAAAACTTAATTTAAGCCAAATCGCTACCAAATGACGAAATTACAGAGACATTTCAAAATATGGGGTATATCTCCGTACTTAACCCCCACCTAACTCTAATCATGACACAAGAAAAGAGAAAGTGGGGTTATGTACCATCTGCTTTCTGACACAAGAAAAACGAGATTACATGCAAAATATAACTGAAAAATTACAATTTGCCGAGTCTTATGCAATTTTATTGAAAGTATTTCACGACGTTTCACTGAATTCATTTCATTCAAAGTTGCGCTCTAATACTTTCCAAAGAACCTGCTATTAATAACTCAAAATATTACTGCTCTACCTTTCCCCTTCTTATTCCTTAAAATTTTGAATTATGAAGGTGTTTATCTAAATTAGGATCATTCGGATATTTGGAAATGTTACTGAAACAATAAAATAGCAGGCGGTCTCCTTTTTGGGGATTTTTTATTTAATAACGGCAATTCCAATAGAATTCTTGCGGTGTTCCCCACTGGGTTGCGAAGATAAATTTAATTTCGGTAGATTTCGTAGGTTTCACTGCAGTTATTCAGTATATTAAATTAGCGTTTCGTCTGGTCTCTGATATTTCAAATTTTGAGGCGATTTAATATGACATAAGACACGTGAAGATGAAATATTCAATTATACGAATGTTGATTTTTTTAATTATACAGGGATATCCACCGGGACCGTCCGTTAAAAACTTTTTAAGTTCTAATCACAATATCAAGCTGAATTTTATACGCAGCCATAACTAGCGATTTCCAATTGGAGTGAAATATTTTCGAAGTGATACCATTTCCAGTTATACGGGAAATGGCAATCTACCTTTTTTATTATACATCTAGAACCGACATTTGAGCAAGGCATAAAATACCCAAGTTGTTGGCACTTATCTGTCAAAACTTTTGACAGATTCAATTATTTTTGTTATAAACTCGATTTTTGAGGAACATTTTAAAAAATTGTAGCTCGTAAATCTTTTGCACTACAGACAAAGTTTTTGCTTGGGTGGATAGAAGGATCAAGGAATTTTTTAAGCAATCTACACATATCAAATGTTTATTGCGTTGTTTTGTATGATTTTTTCAATTTGGCCTTTTTCAAACAGCAATAACTCAATTTTTTCAAATTGCACGTGCCAATCTTTATAACTATATATAAATAATTTGGGAATATATTGAATTTTGATGATTTTGCAAGAACTAACAGAGAATGCTTTGAAATATTTGAATCAAGTAGCTGAACTGGCTACGCTCACTAGACAGGTGCCTGAAATTAATGAACTTGTCACTTCGTTCACTCGAATTTGATATTTCAACAAGAATTGTCGTTATTTCAGATTGAAAATATCCAAAAAATACAACACATTTGGAATAAAACCACTAGTTATTCAAACGAAAATATATTTAATATTTTTTTAATTGATTCTAGAATGTCAAAAAGTAGTGGGTAGAAATTGCAGGCAATTCAATAACCAATTTCCAAATTTACCGTCTATGAGTAAAATAAAATTTCGAAGCATTAGAAGCAATTTTCTACAATTCGGATGAATAAAAGTTGTAGAAACTAAGCGAAAACCAATCATCGAAGGTAATTACATTAATACAAATAAATGATAGCAAACATCATCAGAGAAAACTAATTTACGATCTGAATAAAAGTTCAATATGGGCCCCATTTTGCTCGATACACTTGACAGCTTGTATACGAACATGATGAGTTGCCCTCCTAGTTTCCTCCGGATCAATATTACGAAAAGCATTATGAATGCGTTCTAGTAACTCTTCTTTACTTCTTACACTCTTGATTTTGCCCCATAAATAAAAATCAAGGGGCGTCATGTCCGGAGAACGCGGAGGCCATAAATTTGGTCCTTGATTACCCCACCATCTATCCTCGAACATTTATGTTAGCTGCCGATCTACTCGTGTTTTATGTACTGGTGCACCATCCATTTGGTAATAGCAATCCCTCAGAATGTTAAGGGGTAATCCATCTAAGAAATTGGCTAATGTTCCACTCAAAATTTCCAGGTATCTTTGTCCATTAAGATTTTCCTCATAAATGTGATAAGCCAACAAATCATTCATTGAAATTGCAAAAACGTTCACGCTGGATTTATTTTGGAAATCAATAAACTCAATGAAATGTGGATTTTCTGTGGCCCGAAAATGTCGATTTCTCCTGTTGGTTATTCCACTTTCATTGAACTTGGCTTCATCAGACCATATAATTTTTTGCAGAATTGTCTCATCTTCTTGAAGCCGAATTAATAAATTTTCACAGAAATTTAGCCGCTTGGAAAGGTCAGTTGGTTTCAATTTTTGTAGTCTGATAAAAGAATACGGGTGCATGTTATGTTTCTTAAGGATCCTTTGAATGGAAGTATAACTCAATCCAATATCCATTGATGCTGACTTAATGGACGCATGTGGATTGGCACGAAAATACGCTAGCGTATTAATTTGATTGTCGTCGTCCTCGAGAATTGGTTTTCTTCTAGTTTCTATGTATTTTGTTTCTCCAAATTGCAGAAAATTGCTTCTAATCCTTCGAAATTTTGTTTTACTCATAGGCGCCAAATTTGGAAATTGGATATTAAATTGCCTGCAAGTTCTATCTACCACTTTTTGACGTTCCATAAATTAGAAATTAAAAATTAAAAAGGGATTAAACATATCCTCGTTTGAATAATCAGCCATTTTATTATCAATCTGGTGTTTTTCAAAAATTTTCACTTCAAATTACCAACAATTCTTGTTGGAATATCAAATTCGAATGAACGAAGTCACAAGTACATTAATTTTAGGCACCTGTCAGGTGAGCGTAGCCAGTTCAGCTACTTGATTCAAATATTTCAAAGCATTCTCTGTTAGTTCTTGCAAAATCATCAAAATTCAATATATTCCCAAATCATTTCGGAACTATAAGAGATAGATATAGTACATGCTGATACAATTCCATCTGAAATTTGACGCTTCATCTGATGGCGATATAAAATTTGGCACGTGCCATTTGGGAAAATTGAGATATTGCTGTTTGAAAAACGCCAAATTGAAAAAATCATACAAAACAACGCAATAAACTATGACATGTGTAGATTGCTTAAAAAATTAATCGATCCTTCTTCTATCCACCCAAGCAAAAATTGTGTCTTTAGTGCAAAAGATCTACGAGCTACAATTGTTTTAAATGTTTCTCAAAAATCGAGTTTATAACAAAAATAATTAAAAAGTTTTGACAGATAAGTGCCAACAACTTGGGTATTTTATGCCTTGCTCAAATGTCTCTTCTAGATGTATAATAAAAAAGGTAGATTGCCATTTGAAATAACAAAGTGATGACCCACTTCCGGTATAACTGGAAATGGTATCACTTCGAAAATATTTCACTTCAATTGGAAATCGCTAGTTATGGCCGCGTATAAAATTTCAGCTTGATATTGTAATTGGAACTCAAAAACTTTTTAACGGACGGTCCCGGTGGATATCCCTGTATAAGCGGATATTTGATGTAAATTTTAGTTCAACATGAAGATAATGAGCATTTTCTATATAATTTTTATCTGCTTGGATGAAGAAAAATTCAGCTAAAATTGTATTTTCAATAGACGCAGTTATTATCTTTGAGCGAATAAATACAGTCAAAACTCCTTATTCGCACTTCCTACATTCGCGTTTTCACTATTCGCCGATAAAAAATGCGACCCCAACTCCTATATTTGCGGCTAAAGATTTCTTAATTCGCGGATCTTATCGATACATCGGTACATACATATGTACTAATGAATATCCTGTGACGAAAAATTTTCCGGAAATTCTCATTTAATTGCCCGCGTATTTTTAAGTTTTTTAATTTTCTGTATGTTGGTAGGACTGTGCCAAACATGAGCGCGATCTGTCAACTAGTTCGTTTATGAGAGCTGTTGAAACCAGTCGACCTCAGTGGTACTCTCCGCGTTTTACAATGGAAAAAAATATTGAACAAAGAATTTGTGTTTTGAACGAAATTCTGTTACTGAATCATTGCAAATGCTGGAAAAGTCTTATGGAGACTCTGTTTTATCGAAAACCAAAGAGTACGAGAGGTACAAAGCCTTTAAAGACGGTTGGGAGATCGTCGAATATTTGCCTCGTTCCGGACGACTTCCGACCTCTTCAGCCGAAGATAACGTCTAAAAAATCTAGGAAACGATGCTCGAAAATCGTTATGCCAGTGACAGAGAGATAGCTCGTAATCTGAACATCTTTTGTGAAACCGCTCGTTTGATTTTGGTGAACCGATTGGGCATGCGGCACATCGCCGCTCGGCTCGTTCCGATTGAGCTGAATTTTCTTGAAAAACAGTCTATGAATATGACTAGCGTTGCCAGGCGTCCGGATAAAGGCGGGCATAGGCTTTTTGATTGCTTGTCCGGACAAAGTAAACGGTGTGAGGCTCGTCCGTAAACGAGTGTGGACGAGTGCAGGCAAGTCGACAGAAGTGCAAGCGGCTGAGTCTACTTCAGTTTTCCACACGGTAAGACACAATCAGTCATTTAAGTCATTAGACTGTACTGTATCACTCCAAAACTGCCTTTATGCTGATTCAAACATTGCAAAGAGATAATTATCAAGACTTAGTAAAAGTGCTGAAGCCTCTAGACTATGGGTTCCCAAACTGGGGGGCGTGGAGAAAGTCCACGGGGGGCGTCACACCCAAATGAAATAAATGAAAAAATTACAAAAATAATTTCCTTAAATCTTTGAAATAAAGTCTTTCTAAGTTTTCATAATTGTTTCGGTAAAGTTTTAATAAAAATGTAAACTTTATCAAAGAAGCCTACAATTTTAAAACTACAAAGCACAAGAGTTCAAGATCCTCAAAACCGTCCCTCTCAACGACAACGGCCGTGTGTACCGATACCTCCGCATCTTCAGACCAATGTCAATAACCTTCCAGTTTGTTCAGTGCTTGAGTTGTAACTAGTCCGTTCTGCACAGTGGTTTCCGTGAAATATCAGTCAGCGTGTTTGCTGTATTGTGGGTGTTCTATAATTGTTGCGACGTTTGAATTAGAGTAATTGTTTTTGTGTTGTGTGAAGCTGAATCAGAGAAGATAAACACGGAAAAAAACGCAAGTATATTGACGATTATATTCAATATGGGTTTGTTTCCTTGCTTAAAGATAATGTTGATCACCTTATTTGCGTTATTTGCTATGAAGTATTAAGCAATGACGCGATAAGGCTTAATAGTAGGGTGTATCGTTTTTGACTTTTTTTCGAAATTCAAAAAAGTATAGTGCGGAAAAGTTGCATTTGGTGGCACCGAGCATCTGTAATTTTTTTCAGAAATTTTGAACAATGCCTAGGGGTCGCGCAATGCCCTCAACAATCTTGCGTTTTCAAGCTGTTTTAGGGTTCTAAAGTCACATTTCTGAACTCTTTCTCTTGTTTTTAGTTGTATATTTTATGGAGTATAAATGAAAGAAGGATTTCGCTGTATTGTTAGGCTCTTTTTTACTTTTATTGTACAATACAATATTAGAGTTAAACATCATTATAAATTAAAATTTTAATTATATTTGCTTTGTTGGGATTGAATGATAATGGAAGATTAATACAATTGAAGCCAATTGAATATTGTTACAAACAAGTGTTAATAAAGCATGGATACAATTTAACGTTAATGCAGCTTTGGTAAAATTAAATTTTGAAAATCAGAATTTCCTATGGACGCTTCCGCTCTTCTTGTGCAACGGCGTAGTCCTTTTTGGTATGTAGAGATGACATCCGTTGTCTGGACTCCAGTTTTGCTTTCACGTACGCGTCACGAGATTGTGGCCCAAAAACAGAGGAAGAAGCTTCTGTTACTAATTTTACCAGCCTTTCGACAGCCTGAGTGTGGCAGGGGAAAGCGGTTAATTCCTTATCACAGAATGCTCGACTCCTAATATTTTCTTCTATTTCTTCGGGTGATAGTGATCGGGTTAGAGGGGGCTGGGTTAGAGGGTGCGAAGGCCAGTCTATGAGATCGTAGTAGTGCTCAGCGTTGAACTTTAATTTGGGCAATTCGAAGGCGCGTATTCCCTTCCGTGTTGTCTTCGTCGATCTTGCCTTTTTTATTCTTCTCCAAGCAAGAGCTCTCGTGTCGGGATTGCCATCGTTGATCATAGCGAACAGTACATTCTCAGGGTGTCCAAAATAGGCATTGTTCTGAATAACCTTGTCCACAATATTCCGCAGTTTGAGAGGCAGGTAGCGTGACAGTCGAATCAACTTCCATAAATGTATTGGACCCTGGGCAATCGAGGGTTCTTTTTTTACTGAGTACCAAACGGGAGCGTAAACTTTCATTACATACGAAGCCAACTGACGAAGCGCCTCCGAAGGCTTTTCGGTACTAATATATAATCGTAATACTCTACTAGCTGTTGTTAACCACCTAGATTGTACAACAGGGCCTGTTTTCTGCTTGCTGAGTTCTTTTGGACAATGTCCACTTAAGACAGCGGTACATAAACGTAGGAGGTATTTCTGATCGGTGCTAATATCTGTCAAACCTTCCGTGTCTTCTATCCAATCAACGGGGATGGCGTCAAACTTCGTCACTCGTCGATTTTCGCATTGTAAAATAGCTTCTCCAATGGGTCCACCGGTTGCTTGTGGATTTTTAGTTTCTCCGTCTAAATATCGCATGAGATGTCGGAAAGGTAGCTCGTTCAAATGGAGCTGCACAGAACCGTTGATAGCTAGACCTTTAATAAATTTAGTTTCGGTTTCAGTATTCCTTTGAAATTTTTTCGTTACATCGTAGTCTTTTATTCCTTTATACCACAAAGACAACAAATACACATAAACAAACTGCAAGAAAATCGACTTTAGACCTCTGAAAACACTTGAAATCGTGAAATTGTTGTGCGGGTTGCCTATATACAACAGAAGAAACTTTAAGGGCATTGCGCGACCCCTAAGTATTGTTCAAAAATTCTGAAAAAAATCACAGATGCTCGGTGCCACCAAACGCAACTTTTCCGCACTATACTTTTTTGAATTTCGAAAAAAAAGTCGAAAACGATACACCCTACTTAATAGTCTTCTGAGACATTTGTCAACCAAACATGCCTCTTTAAAGGAAAAACCTAAAGAGATGTAGGTAGGTTCGCACATTTTTCAACTAGTATTCCAAGATTTTCTCCGAAGATAGCGATACTCTAACGCACTTCCTTTCCTCTTTCAGTAGAAGCACTTGTGTGCACTCCTATCAATGAAGATGCCATATTCACGGTCGAAACAGATGCATCTGATAATGCTATAGGTGCAACACTCTCTCAATTAGATAGGCCTGTGGCATTTTTTTCAAGAACGTTGGAACTGGATCTGAATGTCGACACTCATCTGCAGAGACGGAAGCATATGCTATAGTTGAAGCTACACGAAAATGGCGCTATCATCTTATGGGCCGCCACTTTCGTCTCATCACTGATCAGAGATCTGTCGCATTTATGTTTGACGGCAGAAGCTCTAGTGAGATTAAAAACGAGAAAATTTCGCGATGGAAGTTAGAATTATCATGTTTCAGCTACGACATTATTTACAGACCTGGAAAACAAAATGAAGCAGCTGATGCTTTCTCACGAATTTGCTCTGCAACGATATCAAAAAAAACCGCCTTGCACAACTTCATGATTCCCTATGTCATCCCAGAATCACCCTAATGTATCATTGGGTTCGTAGTAAAATTTACCATTTTCGGTTGAAGAACATATGGGCACACTCATAAAGGCTACATCTGCATTCGAACGCCTGAATATAGATTTCAAAGGCCATTTGCCGTCCTCTTCGTATAATCGGTACCTACTAACGGTAGTTGATGAATATTCACGGTATCCTTTTGCTATAGCATATCCAGATATGACATCACAAACAGTTATTTCATCTTTGAAGAATATATTTTCGCTGTTCGGAACTCCAGCTACATTCACTCGGATAGGGAACTTCATTCATGTCCCACGAACTCAAAACTTCTCTCAATTCGAATGGTATTGCAACTAGTAGAACAACACCGTACAATCCTCAAGGAAACGGACAGGTTGAAAGGTATAATGGCATAATATGGAAGACTATAGAGCTTGCACTCGAGTAGAAAGGAAAACAAATAAAGAATTGGGAAACTGTAGTCCTGGTTAATTGAACCTGGCCCTGTTAATTTACAATGCCCAGTTAGAAATTCAAAATTTGATTCGTTTGTAAAGGAAGTAACGCTTTTAGAAGGAAATGCTCAATACGCTCACATCAAACATCCCGACGGAAGAGAATTTACTGTTTCAACTCGGCAGGTCGCTCCAATGCGAAAAGATAAAGAGGAGACTCTCCCAGATTCAACTATGACAGATGCAGAATTGTCTGAACCCCAAGATAAGATTACAAGTCAAGAAAATGATGGAACAATTTTAGATGGTACTATCAGTGAATCCGTTGAGGGCAATAGAAGATTATGAACACCATTAGTTTAAGGGTGGGGGTGAATGTGGTGAATTAGATATTGTTAATCTAGATTCCACTTGAATATTGTTTCTTAGTTGTCATTCTGACATATGTCATTTAACAGCAACATTCAAATGTACGCTTGTTCTTTTAATTTAATAAAGCCTTGTTGAAGATCAATTTGCCAATTCTATCCCATGTATACATATGTATGTACCGATCTACCGATTAGATCTTCGAATAAAGGAATTTTTAGCCGCGAATATAGGAATTTGGTCGCTTTTTTTTGATCCGCGAATATAGGAAGCTCGAATTAGTAGCTTTTACTGTATTTCTAACCAGCGTTTAGATTCAACTGTTCAGCTAATAGCAAAAAAAAAAAACACGATTCTTTTCGTAACCAGCACACTCCATCTAACCGAAAACAAATAAAAACACTCAGGAAAATGTTTCAGTGTTACCCAGTGATACTAATACCTATTCGATTTCTCTCTCTAAAACCTCAATAACCTATCGCATCAACTTGAACTCTATAACAACCTTGACACACATACAACCACACGGTATCAAATACTCATATCGAACTTTTCGTATTTCGAAATGATTCTTTGTCGGCCATGCGATTATTGGGAATCTTCAAATTATGTGCGACGTGAAAGAGAATGAATTTTTCATTCAGAACACTCCATTATATTCAATAAGGGAAGAATGTCCGAAATTAGAAAATTATGCTTATGGGCCCTCTTATGACAGGATTAAGGCGCTAGCTCACCCATGACGCTTAATTGATTTTCTTTGTATTTGGGTCCGTCTTACCTCCGACCCACCGCCAAGAATTGAATTATAAAAACCAGCCTTCTCGAATATATCGAATATTGTAGAAACTGCATTCCTAATTATAAGAAAAGGAATAATACATTCCTCTCATTTAATTGTATGAAATTGTTAATTACACTGCAAAAAGTTCTATTCCTTAGAACAATTTCTGATTGTAAATAAAACCAGTTAAGGATAACCTTCAATAAAAACTATTGATCGATATCATAGAAATACGATGTTTTCTATGCGTCCAACTTTTATTTTTAGATTTACTGAAAAAAATCACACAGTGCTGTGAGATTGCAATATGCAACAATACCAAATACTTCAACATTCTCTGTTCATTAGAGAATTAGAACGTAAAGTAAAATCTATTCACTATTTAGATACTTTATATTAGTTACTCCATGTTCTCCAAAATGTCTACGTAGTGAAACTTTCTTAATTGTTGAGTTCGAGTCGAGCTATACCTGCAAAACGTTTTCGTTAAGCCTAGTTTGACATTGTAGTTCATTTAAATCGATACTTAATTTGTATGAAGTATGTTCTGTGCATCAAACATAGAACATACAAAATGAAAAAACTGAAGTGGGAAACCCAATATGAAAAGATAATTTATCAATTCCAATATAAATTTAATTCCAATTATATTTTGTTACTTTCGAAATCATAGAACGTTTTAGTAGCACATCGCCATCTGGTTGTAAGACGCTGAACTATGCTGAGGAGTACAGAGTTCTAGGAATGAAGTATACCCGTACAAATAAACAGAAATCTACTCATATCTTAATTGCTTAGAATCCAACTGCCTCCTCAGTTTCTTCAGAATACAATAATTTCAGGGATGCAAATCAAATTAAGAATAGTTCTACATCTTAGTAAACCCCAATTAAATAATCTCAACAACATTCCTTTCAATTTTTCTCTAATATTTCACCAGATAAGAAAATATAATAGATAGAAATCTATTTATTTCCATTCAGCTACGTTATTTTTTCGCACCGTAAGATGTAGACCTTACCGACCTCAATACATAATTACTTATTAGCCACAATTCAGTCTGTTCGATTTCAGAGCTTGAAATGGAGGTATAAAATTATATTTATATTATTCTAGGTTTGCTCTTTTTTCGCACTTACCTTCTTCAGTGGGGTTTTAAAAGGAAACAGTTTCGTCCCTTCCACTTTTTCGCCATATGGTTTGTAATCCACCCACCTAGAAGGAACAAATCAACTGCTAATATTCAAGAAATATTTGTCAAGAACTTCTATTCTAAAATTTTAATCAGGGCAATAACTGTTAACCAGCTACTAATCAGACTCTACAAGAAGAAGATATATAACAACAATCAAATTCTGTACTTAATCCATAGAAACGACCTAACCTAGTTTCAATAACAATTTATTATTCTATAAAAGGGAAATAAAAATTGATTTTATATAGTCACACTACAATAGTTCAATTACTTACCCTTTAGGATTTTTTCATATTTTTAAGTTGAGGATTCTTCACAATGTAGAACGTGAGTAGTTATTATATTCGTTTATATGTCTTTAATGAACAGACAGTCACGTAAAATACACGTTAGAAAGTAGATATAAAATTAATATAAATTATTTTCATACACGTTAGTCACACATTTATTTCTTAATTTTGTAAGTAAAATTCAATAAAAGGCAAAATTGTCAAAATGATATATTATTTGGAAGGAAAATATTTATGAAGACTGTTCGTTCAACTTTAACCTAATTTTCTATAAGTTTTCTTCTTCTTTACAAAATAAGTTTAGCCTCCGGTTTTAAATTGTAAAATACCATTCAACTTCGTTATTGGGAGCAAAATTAAATTCCACGATGTTATAACAGATATATTTCCTTACAAATTTAGTGAAACATATAATATTTTTCATAAAGAACATCATAATAATTGTATGTCATTTTCAGTTTCATCACCATGGAAAAAGTAAAAAATTCTCTTAGTAACCAGGTAATACAAAAAGTGAATTTGTTTAATCAATGGAATTACCAAACGAACAATCTTTCAGCTTCTATTCATTACTCATCAAGTAACAGAAACCTCCTGCCATGCAGAACTGGTTGAATCAGCTGAAAGACGCAAAAAAATCAGCTATCGCTGATGACTATTTAAAAAAAGTGCACTATGAATTTAAAGATGGTAGAGAATTAGTCGAAGAGTATAATTTACAAACTAATGTCGTCACTCGAAGAGCTTGGAGAACGAAAGATAAAATAGGAAATGAGAATGAATGGGATATAGAACTTGGAGATCCAGAACCACGTTTCGGAGATGAATCTCAAATGGTCATAAAAGAAAACGCATCTCAAGTAAGAATAACTTATTCGATTTATCCAAGAAATATGATCAAAAGAATATTTTCAATTTTATAAAGATTTTTTTCAGCCAATTATTAGTAGAAGAAATACCAAAACAAATCTAGAATGGAGAATAAGGAATCTTCCATATCCTATTGAAACTTATTCGATAACTTGCGATGAGGAGAAAAAGTGTTTGACTGTGAAAACTACAAATAAAAAATATTTCAAAAATTTAAAAGTTCCGGAACTGGACCGGTTGGGTATTCCCCCAAATCAGGAAGCTATTTCATTTTGTCACAAGTATAATACTCTCATAATCACTGTAAGTTTTATAGGCATTGTTGAAAATCAGGAATAATGCAGGAATTTTTAATTTTTTCTAGTACAAAAAACCTTCAGAACTTAAAGAATTGGACAAAGCTACTCTAGAATTGGCAAAGGAAGTTCCGACAAAACCCCAGGTTTTTGATCAAAACAACTGTAAACCCAGTTAAAACTGATGATCTGAGACATTAGTGTTTTGAAATATGTCATTTATCATTGTACCCTCTTAACGACCTGATTATCATTAAAATAATCAAACAATTTCAGTTTTTCTCTTATTTCTCATTGTCTATGAAGTCTAGAAATTAAATGCTGAATTTGGCAGAAAAGGGGCATGAAATTTAAAAGTTTCATTGAATAAAGGAGCACATTTTAAATATATACATTTGGTTCTTTTCATTATATCATTTTGAGTAGTTTTTTTTTTATTAGGCATATGTTTAGGACATGCCTCCTTGTTTGACGAGAACTGTAGCCTATTATGGGATATGATGCTCGTCTCCTACGCAGAGTTACCTGGGTTCAATCCCCACAAAGTCGGTGCGATTTTTCGGATTCTGGGAATCGCTTGAGTGTCCATCTTTCGGAGGAGATGTTAAGCTGTAGGTCCTGTCTAACAGAGATGTGTTGGACATTAAAGATCCCTTCCCTCGACACGAGAGGGGTTCGGCCAAATTCCCGGGTTAGTGAGGTGACAGAATTCTCCGGCGTGTCATTAGCCGAAAGGCAGAAATAGAGCACGTTAAAGGAAAAACAAACAAACAAACAAACTGTAGTCTGTTGAGCCCATTTTTAAGTTTGGAAATAAAAACATCTTAATGGCCCTGCCCCATGTGGTGTGGTTTCATGTGTTAATCAAATACTGTTTTTTTTTGGGAAAAAACAAGCAATGTTTCTTTAAAGGGCAGTACACAGAGTTACAGACTGTGGAGGAGAAACGCCGCAGAGCACACTTCCCAGATTGTCGGTTTCTTGATATCAGTGATAGTTGGCACCGTCGCCTTGATGTCTTGCCAAAAGGACGATTGGAAGAACGCAAGAACGACCATCAAGCCCGGAACAGTTACGTAATCGATCCGCTCGTTTAAGCCGCCATTCAAGGCTCCTGGAGCAGATAGCAGCATGCCTGCCTTGCTATAGCAAGGGGTGGACAGCCTCCTTCTATACCTCATTGGCTCTTCTGGTCAAGTCTGGTTAGAATGTTGTCTCGAGCAGCTGGCGGAAGGTTAGGGTTGTACACATCCCTAAAGTGTGTAAATCGTACTCAGCTTAAAACTTTCTGACCGATAAGTCTCAAATCTTTTCTTCTGAAAACCCTAGAGAAGATGTTTGATGGATTCATCAGAACTGAGGTGTTAGCTGTGAAACCTCTGAGTGAACATCAATACGCCTCTCAGAAAGGTAAATAAACGTATTTGGCACTTAACAATTTAGGACTATCGTTAATAGAGGCGTAGACAACACCATAGTAAGGTGGGTGGGACGTCTGCTGTCGATCAGGCGTATCGAGGCTCACCTCGGCGAGTCAACCGTCCGGTGGACCGCCAGCTCAGGGGGGGCGTACTATGCCAGGCACTTTGCAGTGGGTTATGCCGACGATCTCATACTCCTTGTTAGTGGAAAAAACATCAGCACCATATGCGATGTTGCCCAGAACGCTCTGCTAAGGACTGAACAATGGCGCAGAGATAACGACCTGTCTGTTAATTCAAACAGAAAAGACATGATTCTATAAACTCCAAAACTCATTCTATTTAACAAGGAACTAACACTTGTAAAACAAGTGGAAAATCTAGATGTGATGATTGACGCCAAACTAAATTGGGACAATCACATCGAAAGACAATCGCAAAACACACTCTGGGCCTGACGGAGATTATTCGGTTCCAGATGGGGACTCAAACTAAACATAATATACTGGTTATGCACGAGAGTGATAAGACCGCTCCTGACCTATGTGTCCATCGTATGGTGGCCTGCACTGGACAAGAAGACAAAACGGAACAACATAAACAAGATCCAAAGGCAACCATGTCTAGTTGGTGAAAACCAACGGCCCCTATGGAGTTCATGCTGGGCGTCCTTCCCCTACACATAGTGGTGGAGGCGGCCATGAGAGCTTCTTTGAGGCTGTAGGAAGGAGGTATGTGGAAGGAGAGGAATCCAACTTCTGGAGACTCTACATCCCTCAGAAAATGAGAGAACTCCGACCTGACCTTCTCACAAAAGATCAAATGAAAGCAAACTACCACTTTGATGAACCCTTCAAGATCTTCTTTCCACCAAAAGAAATTTGGTTCACACCCCACATTTTACTCATTTCCACAGGGCTCCACCTGTTTTACAGACAGATCCAAAACCGGGATGGGTGCAGCCATCGGCGTCCACTACAGGAAAACCTACACAAGAATTACAGAGACGCATACATCTTCATATGCTCTGACAGCCAGAATACCCTTGGATACCTGGAAGATACGAAGTTACATCCAAACTAGTTGAGGAATACAAAGCAGCACTTCGACAACTCAGTGCAACAAACAGAATTACTCTGCTTTGGTGCCCAGCCCATCAGTGTATCGACGGAAATGAGATAACCGACAGCCTTGCCAAAAAGGCAACGACCGTTAGGCCGATGGGATCAGAACCTATTCTGACCATCCCGTGGACCCACATGCTCTCCTTTCAAAACTGGAACACTACCGAGGCCCTGAACTATTGGGCAAGCATCTCAGGATGCCTTGACCACTCAGTTTATACGGATTTCTCTAAGGCATTTGATAGAGGCAATCACACTTTGATTATAGACAAGTTATCCATAATGAGTATTGGTGGTGCTTTGTATGCTTGGTTGAATATTTTTCTGAGAGGTCGGATGGAAGCCGTCAGAATCAAAAATTTCACATCATATTACATTTCTGCGTGCTGTGGGGTATCTCAGGGTTCGCACCTTGAACCACTGTTATTTACCCTGTTTATAAATGACATCTTTACTGTATTCAAGCATAGCAGATTCCTATTGTTTGCTGATGATCTTAAGGTTTATTTGAACGTTTGATCACCGACTGATGCCCTTTTGCTCCAAGAGGAGCTGAATCGTCTGGAAACGTGGTGTTGTATAAATAGCATGACTCTTAATCCTAATAAATGTGTCACCATTACCTTTACACATTCAAGATCTCATTTACAGAATAACTATCACTTTGGAAACTTTACCCTGAAACACACTCAGTCGATTAAGGATCTTAGGGTGACTCTTGATGCGGAACTCACATTCAATGAACATATTAATATTGTAAAGAAAAAGGCCCTTAAAGCGCTTGGATTAGTTCAAAGAAATTGCGTGTCTTTTCCCGAAGTATCTCTTACACGGCCTTTCTGTACATTAGTCAGAAGTATATTGGAATATGGTTTGTTGGTATGGTCACCAAGAGGGTACTGTTGCTTCTAAGAGTTTGGAAACGATTCAGAATTGATTTTTGAAGTTGATCGCCTTCAAGCGTGGTATACCAGTTGAACTGGCAAATTGCGTCGAGATCAAATGTGACTTGAACCTGTATATTTTGCAACCAGGAGAGCTATGCTTGATGTCTACTTTATGTACAAACTACTACATGGGGCCATTACATCGCCGGAACTTCTTGAACATGTAAAATTCCGAATACCCGACAGAAGAACGCGAACCACTACTTTATTTTGGGTACATAGATCCAGGACAAATTATGGAAAACACTTTTATCTCTCCAGATGTCTAAGATTTTTGAACACTTCTCCTGGGAGTTTGGATATTTTTTCTTCGTCTTTTATCGGGTTCAGATAGCGCAAGTTATAAGTTATTTCGAGTAAATGTCTCATTTTTGGTATTCCTTGTTTTATTTGAGTTCATCTTTTCGGTATTATTATTATCATTATATTTTACATACTTTAATATGTAAATTTAAGCTTTTATTTGTGAATTAGGGTTATCCGTAAAAATGATATTACTTCAGTACATTGAGTAATAAAATTATTATTTTTATTAGAAAAAGGGGCCGCAATCAATGAGGGTACATGAACTATTTTGATAGTATTGATGATTTATTCATTTTATGGAAATCCATTTTTAAAGTAAACGAAATGAGACACTTTTGTCACTATTAAGTTAGTCTCTTTCGATGTCAAAAATATGTACCTGAACATTCCAACGAATGAGTGTCTTCCCCTTGTTGCAGATATGTTATCCGAATCTAACACACTGCCATATATCACTAATGAATTTAGCAATCTTCTTCAAATATGCCTATCTCAAAGTTACTTTCAATTTCAATCTAAATTCTTTTAAAAAAATTCAGGTCTTCCAATGGGTTCACCTCTTAGCCCTCTACTAGCTGACATTTTCTTGAATAATTTAGAGAAAAACTCAATATTAAACACAGATTTGGCTAGAAAACACATTACTTTCTGGTCCAGATATGTAGATGACATTTTAGTTGGTTTTCGTGGTTCAAACAGACAAATTCAGCAATTTTTAAATTTCCTGAATAAAATACATTGCCGCATCAGCTTCACTTCTGAATTAGAAAATAATAACTCAATTAATTTCCTCGACTTAACCATTACAAATTTAAATAACCAACTCACTTATAAAATTTACAGAAAGGAAACATTCACAGACGCATCGGTTCCAATGGACTTGTTCAGTCATTTAAGCCACAAACTAGCTGCATATAACTCCATGATTCATAGAGCTTACTCTGTTCCCCTTTCAACAGAAAATTTTCAAACTGAACTTAATATCATCAGAAAAATTGCCTCTAACAACATACCACAACATTTTCTAAATACAATTATTAAACGCAAAGAACAACGTATTACCTCTCAATTACTATATAGCATCGTAGAAACTCCGGAAAAAAGTTACACTAGTCTCGGATACACCGGCGAACTCTCTAACAAAGTCAGTATCTACTTTTCCGAATTGAACATAACTACTTCATTCTCAATAGGCCGCAAATTAAGCAGATTATTATTCAATGCCAAACAAAAGAACGATAAATTCAAGCAATCAGGAATTTATCAAATCAAATGGAATGAATGTCAAGTAGCCTATGTCGGACAAACAAAGAGAAGTTTTGAAGCTAGATTCAAGGAACATATTTCCTCAGATAAAAATTTGCCAATATTTGAACACAAAATCAACTAACCACTCGATATCATCGAACAATCTTAAAATCCTTCATAAATGTAACAAAGGGAGAGAGATGAATTTGTTGGAAAGTTTGGAGATTGACAAACTATGTAAAAACCCACAATTTTTACCCTCAACAGCCAACTAGAGCATAATGGATCCCCACTACTCAATATTTAGGATAAATTTCATTCTGTACTTGTACTTGTCTACTCATGTATGATAGTGTTATTCAAATACTAATACTACGCCATTATATCGATAACTGCGCCTATTCCCACTGTACAAATTATTAACATTTCCGGAGACATTCTACATCTAGACAACCGACCAGATGGAAAACCACAAAAACAAGGAGATCAACCTAGTACAATGGAAGAGAAAACAGCAGGCCAGCATAGATGCTCCACAACATAAAAGAAGGAGGATAACCAACCAGTAGAACCCCAGGACAAACCAAGGAGATGTAAAACAAGTGAGATGAAGAGGAAAAAGGATAGAAATTCGACCCTCACCAAAATTCAAGGATCTACACGTACTTGCCTACTCGTGTATTATATTGTTATTCACTTGAGAATGACCGTGGGGTCGAAAGCGGTCATGATTATTGAATAAATTGTGGAAAAGTGACAAAAGTGTCTCATTTCGTTGACTTTATGAATATTTTCCCTCGATAAAAAGTCTATTGGGATGGTAGCTGGCCTATTGACCGGACACCAACTCAATAAACACCTACAAGTCTATCGGAAACCACACAGTGCCGTGGTTGCTTAGAAAATGACAAAGCAATGGAACACATACTCTTCGAATATCCAGTTCATAACGCGACTAGACTGAACACCTTCGGCACTGAAACATCTAGCGCCGGGATGATCCAGGTGGCCAGCTACAACAGTCTTGCAAGCTACATCAAAAAGTTTTTCCAATACACAAAACAAAATAATACAACACGCAAGCACAATAGGCCAAACGGCCTGAGTGCTGCCCATAAAGCCGCCGTGCAAGAAGAAGAAATAAATGGTGAATCTACTGGCAAAGTAAAATTGCCACAGTTGGTTTCACCACCAGATATTTTACGCCCCTTACTTTCTGGGATTGGCAATGTTTCTAAGACTTCTTGGCCAACATTCAGAACTATAACAGCTCTTCCCAGATTACATCGTTTGGCGCTACACATATTACACAGGACTATTTCATGCCCACTTTCAAGGTATCAACCATAATAGTTTTTTAAACTACAAAAAGTTTTTGTAAGACTGATAATAAAATAACACAACACGGCAAACACACTAGGCCAAATGGCCTGGGTGCTAATTTACTTTAGATAAGGTATTACCAACGTTTTAATTTGAATTGAAAAGCATACATCACATATATTAACACCAACTTTTATCCAATAAACATTTTCCTTTAAACCACCTATACAATAATTGATTTTCTGGGGAATAGTTCTCCAAATCATCCTCTGAGTTGTCTATATCATGCTAGAAAAAAATCTTCATCAACCTCTGAGCTTTATGAATAAAAACCATAATTACCATCGATGGAGGAAATATTCTTTTACAGTCTCCTCTGTTCATATGTTCCCTAAAAGCTTCTTGAAGATATTCCTTTGTATCGAAAGATAAACAAGGTTTACAAAGTTGACAAAGAGGTGAAACACAACTCTCTTTACATAACATACTGGAGCATTGTTCTGGAAACACTGCAATATTTTTATCGGAGACTATCATTTCTTCCTCTGATTTTCTGTAAAATAAAAAAAGGTAAGTTCCATATGCTAGATTTTCTGGAACGAAATCTTTGATAATACTCATTGGATTGTTAGTATTCTTTCCAAATCAAACACTTACTGTATTGCTGTCATCCCTTTGTGAATCCTCTGTCCGATTCCTACCAGTGAAAGAATATTATACAACACCTGCTGATACAGCAACTGATTTGGGGGAAAATGAGCAGAAGATAAATTGGGGCTCATATTCGCCTCCAATAGAAATACATTGAGATCTTCATCGACTAGAAAATCAAACCTCATCATTTCAAAGAAGTTTCGTTTGAATTTGAACCTTAAACAAATCAGTTAAATAATCTAAAAAATTCAAAGAATTAAATACTTACTTATTTACAACATTTAATATATTCTGTTCCTTAGCAAGAATGGTTAATCTTAATGAATCTTCGATTTGATTCCAAATCTTCGAAGGATCTTTCTTCTTTGACCGTAAATAAGCATTTAAGCTTTCTTTCATCCCAAAACCTAATTCGTTATAGTAGTATTCTAACGATGGCACTTTCCAAACTGGCAAATAATCATCACCCACAACATATTTGTCTAGATTACTGGCATCAAAAGGATAATATTTGACTGGACAAAATCTGCAAACATTTCTGTACTTCAAAATGATTCTAAATAAAAACCATACCTATTTCCTGAATTAAGGGGTTAGGTGTAGTCAGAATTTTTAAATATTCGATTATTTTTGTTTTTTCAATTATAATATCTTAGAATTATTCTATGAAAATTTGAAGAGAATCCGACAAATATTTTTCGAGTTATTCGATAATTAGCCAAGGGTTCTCGGGCGCTCCGAAACGTTCGAGAGCAGGTAGCTAGCAGCAGCTTCAAGGGAGCTGTTTTCGGGTTCAATTGTCATGATTGACTTAAAACTTTGATGTATACATGCTTATACCTCGCTTTATAAATATCTAACTATATATTTAGAATTTTCAGGTATAATTAGTGTTGAAAATAATTTGTTTGTTGCCAGTGTGCTGTTGGTAGTTGCACTAAGCAGTCGATAGTTGTGTGTTAAAATAAATTATTTTTCAAATAATTTTCAATGGGGCGTAAATTTCGAATAATAAATTTCATTACGGAATTCACTGCAATTTCTACCCTTGTTAAGTGTAAAAAATGGGATGGAAATGTACAGTTTCAAACAGCAAGTACACAAGGTCTGGGATTCAAAACTGGAGTTACATGTGATAATTGTGGTAATGAATATGTTCCTTCTTGTTCTTACGTACGGCATTCTTATGAAATAAATTGAGGCTTCATTTTTGTGATGAGAATACTAGGTTAGGTTAGATGGACATGCCGGCTTTTTAGATAAAAGTATGTATAAAATGAATCATGTGTTGAATTGTAGTAAAACCGCCACAGAAGCCTTGATGAAAAAATCTGTAAATGAAGAAAACCAAGCAATGACAACAATTGAAAATGAAAATACTAGTGATTTAACTGTATCAGGAGATGGAACCTGGCAAAAACGTGGATATACATCGTCATTTGGAGTTTTTTATTTATTTATTTAATTCAATTCAACATACAAAATACGTAGCTTATTGTATGTATAATGGTAAACGGGAAACCCCATTTTAAACTTGAACAAAAAGAAATCAAGCTTGATTCAATAATACAATTTGAACTCCAGTTCTGAAACTATAGATTGAGGATGAAAATAGATTCAACCTGCAACCAAAATCATTTGCCAAAGAAATACAACGATTGAGAAAATAATACATGCCATAGTTGTTCTTACAAACTTTTCCCGAAACAGTGGTGTGAACCTCGTCAATCTTCCAGATATATTGAAATTGATACGGACCAAATTGTCAGGGCAGTCAATGAAAGAATTCAATATTTTATAGAAAGCACATAGATCAGCAACCTTTCTCCTCAATTCGAGTGGCTCAAGATTAAAGCGCAAGCGCAGTTCCCCAACACCCAAGTCCCCAACCCCTGCAAACGATTTGAAACGCAGATGCGGAAGAAACTTGCGCTGCACCCCCTCCAAAATGTTAGTATCACATTCTTCTATAATTGGCTATTTCACTGGAAAGATTCTTGAGGTAAACATTAAAAGTGCATATTGTAAGCAATGTCAGTATTGGAAAAATAAAATAAATACAACTGAGTTCGCGGAATGGTATGAATCACATGAAGATGAGTGTAGTGCTAATCACAAAGGGTCTTATGAGAAAATGGAGTTGGATGCGATGGTCGAAATGTTTCAGCAGTCTAAAACAAAATATGAAGTTAAATATGCAAACTACATCGGCGAAGGTGATTCGAAAATCTATTCAGGAATTAAAAAAGCAGATCCTTACAATTATAAATAAAAAGTAATGTATAAGGCATGTGCAGAAGCGGATGGGGACTCGATTAAGTACACTGAAAAGTAAACAAAAAGGTATTGGTGGTAGAGGTAAGCTTACAGGAAAAGTAATAGACAAATTAACTTTGTACTATGGTTTATCAATACGTTGACAAAAGGCGAAGATTCTTGGTGCTCTTATCAGCGCGCTGATAAGATTATTATACTCACGACTATTCTCCCTTACCTCCTGATGTTTTAAAAGCTATCGAGCTAATTTATGAAGATCTCAGTAATGACACTTTACTTTCAAGATATGTAGGTGGATTCAATCAGAATAATAATGAGAGATTCAACCAACTAGTATGGAAAATATGTCCAAAATACTAGTTTTACTGTTGTAAAAATTGCTGCATACATAGCTACTGGTATATTCAATGAAGGTACAAAATCATTATTGATCATAACGAATACATTGGGACTTGATTGTGGGCGTAATTCTCATCGGTATGTCGAAAAAACCGATACTGCACGTGGGAAAGTGGCAGATAAGCGCGCTAACGACTACACTCGAGAAGGTAGAATGCTACATAGACAACATCAAATAGATATTTTGGAAGCTGCTACAACAGCTAAAGAACTACTATATGGCCCAGGAATAGATGACTCAGTGTAAGTATTTAGATATGTATAATTTTACGTAAATTGACTGTAAAACTTCAAATGCGTTTTTCTCAAAACTATGGTGATAATTTCAGATGGATCCCATAGAAGATCATACTTAGCTGCGGGTATGGAAACCAGATATTAAGTAATGTGGATGACAGTTCGCCAAAAAGGCAGGAGATGAATAATCGTTCTGGTGAATGTAATGAAAAGGATTGCAACCCCCTAAGCGGGGGATGCAATCCTCGAACATTTTGAATAGGGAAGATGGGTCGAGTGATGACTCAAAAGAATACCACCTTTCTTTTGAGTCATCACTCGACTTTGTCCACATTGCTTTGAACGAATTTCCATTTTTAATTGAGAACTGTAAAAGATACAGGGTGAACAACTGAAAGATAGGGAAGACTATTTCCCTGAGACTATTCAAGTTTCAGTGAAATAAAATGGAACAGATCCATGCTGATCAATGGCAGTCATCTTCAAGTACCATCCTCATCTCGAATTTCAACCCCTAGAGCAGGGGTGACCACCCTTGAAAATTTGGAAGAGAGTAGATGGGTCGAGTGATAACTCGAAAGAAAGGTATTATCTTTGTCTGCATCCCCATGAACGAATTTTCATTTTTGATTGAAAACTGTAGAAGATACAGAGTGAGCTACTCTAACTCCTATGGAACTCAATGAGAATAGAATTATTGCCAGCAGTCATGAAGGCAATCGAAATCCTTTTTCGCACTAATACTCCAATAGTCTTCTACAGTTTTCAATCAAAAATGAAAATTCGTTCATGGGGATGCAGACAAAGATAATACCTTTCTTTTGAGTTATCACTCGACCCATCTACCCTCTTCCAACTTTTCAAGGGTGGTCACCCTTGCTCTAGGGGTTGAAATTCGAGATGAGGATGGTACTTGATGATGACTGCCATTGATCAGCATGGATCTGTTCCATTTTACTTCATTGAAACTTGAATAGTCTCAGGGAAATAGTCTTTTACAGTTCTCAATTAAAAATGGAAATTCGTTCAAGGTGATGCAGATAAAAATACGACCTTTCTTTTGAGTCATCACGCGACCCATCTTCCCTATTCAAAATGTTCAAGGATTGCAACCCCCGCTTAGGGAGTTGATATTTTAGGCAAGTTTTTTACCCCAAAAGATGTCCCCTTTGAAACAAAAATTGACCTGTTTTTGCGTTTTGATCAGAAATGAATATCTTGGTAGATATAGCCTCTGTTTAGTTTTCGTTGAGCACCCTGTATGAGTAGTATATTTTATATCTCGTTTTCAGACTAAGGTAGATTGAGTTTCGATAGAAATGATATGTTAAAGGACTGAGCTTTCTAATAAGTGTATCAACATGATTATGAAAATTTAGCTTAGCTTCCAAAACAAAACCCAAATATTCAAAGCAGTTCACTTCTCTCAAGTGTGTTCCGGATAGAATTAGTTGAGAGAGGTTATAATCTGGATTATTGAAGAATATAAAGTTGCACTTTTCTGCATTCAGTTTAATTTTATTTTTTTCAGTCCATTCTAAAATTTGGTCCAGATCACTCTGAGCCTGCACAGCTACCTCCTGTTTACTGTCACCTACATAAAAAAGCACCACATATCTGTGTATAAAATTAGTGTACCTCTTAAATCACAATTATTGAGATCATCTATATATAATTGTAAAATTAATAATACGTGTAGGTCTTAGAACAGTCAATGAGAGACGAGAGAGAGATTTACTTCCTCTTTAGTCAATATATACAAACACACACTTGCGCAATTACGTACCAAATGTACATGCTAGCGCCATCTCTAAGATACAGATATAGTGCATACAGCATGGAAGTATAAGCATAACACTATTTACTGTATATTCTAACAGAGGACAATGTTTTTGAAATAGTTAATACAAAATATATGGTGGGGGACAAAACAAGAAACATGACATTTGTTACAGTATGAAACTGCTTGATTCAAATTTTGCTTACCTCAATATGGCATCTCCATTATAGATATATATTCTCAATGGATCAATAGAAGTTATTACTGTATAAATTCCTATGTCAAACTTATGGCCATTCACTAGCAACGGATTAGCTACAAATTCCTGTACAAAAGTACTACTCGAGTTCAAATTCTTCAACTCCTCTCTATTTCGAAATACTATATTCCTATGATCATTATTTTTTTCCACAAAAGTACTTCCTGGATGTTGATCAATATATTTCACTAATTTGTCTTGATCCTGAGGCAGTTTAAAAGCTGGTGGTATATATTTCAAGCCACTAGTTGCCAAATCTACCTTGTTTGTTATATAACCGCAACCAGGAAAGTGGTTGACTTTCTGATATGGCTTCAAGTTACGAAGTTTCTGATGTAACACTCGGAATGGATAGTCATGGGCCCACAACAAGGTCCAATCTGTTGCATTAGGATCGTTTTGATATCCAAATCGTTCCAATACTGTGAATACATTATGGAGATATCCATTTTCAATACTTTTCCCAAAAGCCCAATATGTTTTCTGAGCTGTTTTCTCTAGATTTAATACTTCCTTAGTTTGCTGTTTTTCATCACAATTATTTTGTGAAGAATACACATATAAAATTGAAAGTAATACTATCAGAATGGATGAAGCATTGACTATATTTAAGGATAATGAAGAATTGGAATTTATATTATCTTTTCCTTTGTGTTTAATTTTCCTTTCTGGGTAATTGAATTCTGAAAAAGTGATCATAACTGAATAACTAATAAGAACAATCTACAGAAATATCATGATTACCTTTGGTTTTACTTCATCACTTGACATTTCAAATTAAAATTAAACAATTTATAAAACTAAATAGAAAAATCTATTCCTGCACATTCCAAGCTTATGATGTATCTACTCACCTACACTTCCTCGTATAGTATATAAGAAATATAACGGTACTTGAACTTTCTCCAACATCTATCTTCTTTCTTGAAATGAAATGAGTTCTTAACGACCTTTAAAAGATTTTGAAATTGAAATCAATCAGATTGTCTTGTTCAATTTAAAGCACAGGTAGTCTATTCTAAACATTGTTGTAAAATAAATCTTTTGAAAGGTTTTCATTATAAAATACTAATTAAATATTACTTTACAAAGATAATACTTTTTACCTTTAATATTTACAATTCTAAATTAAAGGTTAGCGCGAT
The DNA here is from genome assembly GCA_013387265.2 of Cryptolaemus montrouzieri. Lineage (NCBI taxonomy): Eukaryota > Metazoa > Arthropoda > Insecta > Coleoptera > Coccinellidae > Cryptolaemus > Cryptolaemus montrouzieri. The sequence goes on from JABFTP020000124.1 coordinate 8,197,069, forward strand.
GAAAGTCAGTCTTACCACACTTAAATATATGAAAACAAAAACTTCACACTTTTTAAATATTTTTATTTGGTCTAAAATGAATAAAAAGTTATTCGGATCATAGAAAATATGCTACAACTGAATAATACTAACAAACTGTTTACCTGAAAAAAGTAGTTTCTCAACTTAGGGGATTATCTGATTTACATAGAGAATTATTTTCAAATTTTGATTATGGGTAAAAGGTGCCTTTTCATTGGAACGTTTTGACGCCGTTTCAAGCGTCAAAACGGTATTGTGACCTATTTTTCTATGAAATCATGACGCTCCCATGAAAAGGGGTTTTCAGCGTCAAAATATGTCATTTGTCACTTATTTTAGGTTAAAACACTTAATTGATAAATATGAAGTCTATTTTTCATTGATTTGTTATCATTTGTGGAATCTTTAGTGCTATATATTGCGAAATTCTTTTTTGAAGACCTCTAACTATGTTGTTCGAGTATCGAAAGCTAATATGGTGCAATAACTGGATGACTATAAAAAGATACTAAGCCATTTTGTATCGAAGAAAACTGGTTGCCTCAGGATTTTTATTGGCAACCCTTGAAGACGGAAAATAAAAACTTGTCACTTGTCTCTTCTACCATCTGACCACAGAACAGACCCTAATATATAATAAGAGGGTCTGTTCTGTGCGTCTGACGCTATAAAGTTCAGAAATCTCAACTTTCTAGCGTCAACGCTAAAAATCACAAGACCATCCGAATCAGTGTCAAGACGCTCTAATGAAAAGGAACCTTAACTATTCATATACCAAACGTTTTATTTTGACAAACCATAGGAATTATTTTGCGATAGATATGAGATATCATGAAATACAATTGATATTTTTATAAATTTCAACTGGGTGGGTGCTCAATACAAATATTCTATGAACATTCCACAAGGAGCACCTATATTAATGTCAAATTATTGAGTGTCAAACTTCAAGATCAATTCAGGCAAAATTCTCCGTTAATTCATAAAATGTTTGGAAAAATTCAACAGTATGAAGTACCACCAAAACCAGAAGCAAGAACAGAAAATTTCGGAGGGGGCATCACTACCAGATTGATGATGAAGCGGAATTTGGACGAAAATAAAAGGAACAACCTAGGATTTTCTTCAGGGGCGTGCATTCCAAATTCAAACATCAGGTTACTACAACGTAATTCCCTGCAAGATGATAGTGAAGGTGCTTACACGAATCAGAATATTTTTTGGTTAATACAAAAGAGGTTTCATATAAAAAAAAAAGAGCAATGATATTAATATTTTGTATATTATCGAATGATTCTTCTGAAGTTTTGTGGTTCATTCAATCAGTTTCGTTCGTATTATGGAATCGTCAATTTACGAATTGTGATTTTAACGCCTTATTGTCCACATTATTTTAAATTCGAGCATAGGGCAAAAAATGACTGTTGAAGAATCCAAATAGTCGGTCAGTACATTATCTTTAGTTCAACTAGTACATCATAGTATTTGAAACTAGAATTGACATGCCATAACATGTTTTGCATTGGATGATCTAGATACTCGATTTTGTATTATTTGCAGTGAAAGCTGAAAACATAACCTTATTAGCATTTCAAATTAAGATCATAGCGCCATGACGATTTTTGATCGATTTTGTTATAGATAAACAAAAGATTTGCTTATGTTGAACTACTAATTATTTTATTATTATTGCTTTTTTTGTTAGAAAAGTGCAGTTTGAAGTGTTTATACAATTTCAGACTTTTTCGGTCCTTAAGTTTTAAAGTTTATTCAATATATATTCTTAAGAGTTGTCTTAAATTGTTGGAATAAGAATAGAATTTATGATCGTTGATGATGAAAATTTCAAAACATTCTCATATATTTTGGGAAAATGGATCAATTGAAACAGAGTTTGATAGAATATATTTTCTTCATAGTCAAACACCATTGCATCTAACCTAACTCTAATGTGTTTCTTATTAACAATTGGGTAATTTTCATAATTTGTGTTTGAAAAATTGATGAATTTTAAGGAAAGAACACGATTTCAGAGTAGATTCAGGATTCCATGATAGGATATAATTAGGTTTGTTTCGTTTTGTACTGGTGATATATTAATGATAATAAAGATTTTTATTGTAAGATAAACATTTTACAAAAAGTCACTAAGTCCTTCAGCCCAATGATCTCTACAATTTCATTGAGTAGTTATTTTACTAGTACAATTTAGTATGTGAGAGGTATTATATGTATGTGCCAACCAGGACTCGATGATTAGTGAATAGTGATTTTTCCATATTATTCCGAGATGGATCAACTCTTTTTCTATACATTACTTTCAGGTAGTTGGAGGCACCGAGCAGAGAATTTTTTACCTTGCAGATAACATTTCAGTCATTTTTGACGATTTGTTGGTGTTTAATAATCGTTTGAGTCGATGTGAGTGTTTTTGTGAAACTATAGTAAATCGAGCTTCGTGTAGTCATTGAATGTTTATTTTTTAAAGATAACCTATCCAAATCGAAATCATAGAAGCTTACCAATTGAGCAGCTCAAAATTTGTCGAATTTGAGTTATTCTGTTTCGAAATTAGGTTTATTTGGAAGAAAAGAATTTTGTTTATATCATTCTGATAAACGTATGAAAGTTCGGAGATAACGACACCAACGTTATGTACAGCAATTTCAGGAGTACGTGGCTTTGGTCTAGTCTTGATTTGTGTTTGGTTGTTCTGCAGAATTTAACGATGAATGCACGATACGACCATTGTCACCTTTCGTCATGATATTGGCAACAATTTTATTTCGATGGATGACACAGCTCTACCACATGGCGCAACTCTTGCACGGAATTTATTGAATGAAATGGCCACCACATTGCCAGATATGAGCTACATTGAGCTTATTTCTTGAGGCAATTTACAATTCTTCACAAACCTCCATCAGCTTGAAGCATCCCTTCTACAGATGTCGGCAATATCCCCCAATATTATAAACATAATTCCATTTGTGGATTACCAAGACGAGATGAATATTATGCGCACTTCATGGAGCTCCAGCAGATATTAGGACTTCAAAGAAGTAAAGCAGTTGAAGAATAATAAATTAAACACTTATATTCTTAATTATATCAATTGATTCCTCAAATTTATTCATAATTTCGAATGTTATAAATGCTTCTTTTGATCGAGTACTATTCAGATGAGTTTCTTCACTAACTTTGAATATTTAAAATCGTCAATTGGACTCATTATAAGTAGCTACAGTTGTAGGCTCTATTCATTGATTCATAGCAGGTTCCTGCTCTGAATCTAATAAATCTTTACTCACTAATAGGCTAAACTAAACTAACGTAAACGGCACAGCTAAGGATAGAATTAAATGTGGCATGCCTCCTAAGACCTCTGCTCTATCTAATATATGTGGAAAGTTTCAGTAAAATTAACTTACAGAGAGTATCCAACGATACAGCACTGGTTTTCCAAGTCAAAACAAATTGATAGTAAATGACATCAAGTCGATTAGATGCACTTTAGTTCTTAAATAAGGGTAAAGACCTCAAACATTTGGATATAATCATAAATTAGGAACATATGAACAGAGTGCGTAAGTACCAATACCTAACCTAAAAACAAACCAATGGTGATGAGTTACGTAGGACACATCAGTATAATTATTACAAGGCTTATATGTCTCATAAGCTATACAAACAAGACTTATACGTTGTCTGCTCTCTCACACATAGAAAATGCTAATCTATAACGACCACGTTCATAGTGTACTCACCTATTTTAGAGCTATATAGGAAAACACCACCCAATTTAACATAAACCGAATTCAGAGACTACAAAATATAGCTATAAAGACAATTTTTTGATCTCCTTATTACATTAGAAGTACTAAAAGGTATCAAACCTACCCGATACAATGTTTCCTGCTTTATAAAATGGCAAATGAATTACTGAAAAGCAGAATTCCATTCCAATATGAGCTACAACACTAGAAACACTGACCAACTACAATTAGATCATATACTGTAGGAAAATAATAACCTATTCAGCAGTGAAGGGATACATTAGCTCTCCTAAAGAGCTTACAAAGGGTACCAAAAACATCCATTCAAATTAAGAAAACAATCGAACCTAACCTAATAGAGAAAAAAGAATGTTACTCTGGAATATTATTTCTCAAACTTATGAGATGGATTAGGTACAACTCTGCGTCAACCAAAAATTTGCTGATGATGGATTAATCGAACGTAAGACCGTTTGAACAATTGATGTATATGGATCTATATTGTGCAGGAAGCTGTCAAATACTTCCTGGAGACACACGAATGTCGATACAAATGTTTTGAGAAATAACTTCTATACTGTTCCTGAAACTAGAACTTGATAATGAACGGTACAGATTGGACAACATGATCTTGGAGAGCCTCTACCACGTAGTTTTGCGGCGTGATACTACAAGTGTATAACATTACAAGTTCAGTAACTGATGTTTCCCTAAACCATCATCGATCCTTTCTGATAACCTATGACACATAGAGGAAAATCTCTCGTATTTTCATATATATACACGCTGATGCCCATCTGGGCCCTTTACGTCTATTTTGCTCTCATCCAAGACAAGCATAGTCCAATAAGTTTGTATTCTAGCGTACCTTGAAGTTGTGGTGTAGTTCAAAGATCAGGGATTGGCATAACGCTACAAGATTAATTTTGTCTCTCATAATTTGTTCAGTGGCACTAAGATTTCTCACTTTCCTTTAACCCATCATCAATAAACCAAAAACTAAAGAGTATTTCAGATTGCATCAAAATTTATATCAACTTTCTTTCCTCAATAGATTTCAAGAGTTCGTCTGGAAGCCAAATCACAATCGCTGATGTGGTAGGACTGTTGGACGAGAATAAAGACAAAAATATTGCAACAGAAACACCCGAACAGGATCAATCACCTTTGCAGAAGATGCGGGAATCGGTGAGACGACGTTCGAGAAGTTCAGGGCGAGGGAGCATAGTTTCCCATACAAAAAGTTCTGTATCGGATGCTCAGAAAGTCGAAAGACGCGTGTCGATGAGGACAGACAAGATGAGCGTGAGTGGAATTCGAAGGGCATCACCGGAATCGTTGAGGGAATCTATACAAAAGTCGCAGCAAGAGGTAGGCTGGTTTTTGAGTTGAAATATTCTGCAGCATCACTGAACAATTGACTTTGACTAAGTAGATATTGAAGTGAGGGTTTTTCGTGAACATTCAAGTATAGGTGTATATAACTCATCCCTGAGAAGTTACTTACATGGTTGCTTGATGGCGCCACGATTCAAATATTCATCTTACCCACTGTTCTTTGTTATTCAAGAAACAATTCTTCCTACTCACCTCACCACACTTCGTGTATGGGCCTTCCAACTTCGTTATCAACTCTGTATGGTATCGATAACGTTGCTAAATCAGTTTTGTTGCGTTATTATGTATTCTCGTCGCAGCAAAAAACGCAAATTAACTTCTAACATTGGCATTCTTGTCAACTACATCACAGATGCTTCAACAGCGAAGCAAGTGGTGGGAGGTGGCAGCCATTTGCAGTTAAGGCAAAGTTGATTATGTACTACTGTTTGTGAACTATTTTAAATTGACTTTTCAATTGTTAACACCGACTTTTCAAGAGCAGTTTTTTCGGAGAATTTGTGTAACAACAGACAATTAACATGTATATAATTGTGTATATACCTGTTTCTTGCAGCGCCTATGGCTTTTCAAACAGATATGATAAAAACATTCCTCGCCAGTTTTTTCAGTGAGTTCTTAAATTTCATTAGTGCATTTGTTATTTTGAAAATACATTTTCATGAATTGCAGAATTCCATTGAAAAATGAGCCATTGCTCAAATTATAGGCCAATGCGATTAAAATAAAAATTGTGTAATGACCACTTCATCGATTCTGATTATTTGGAAAGACCTGGAACATATATTAAGAGATTGAAGGCAGAGTCTGTACCTTCTTATTCCCAAATTGTCCAGAGCATCTTAAAAAAAATCCTAAGTTGAGGAAACAAAAATTTTTCCAATAGAACAAAACTCTTCAACCCCAACTTCTGAAACAGAAGTTGAAACTATTGCTGTTGATTCCACTGTACCAATAAAATTAACAGTTTTAACTCAAACTAGGCTAGACCACAAAGCCTTTCGAAACGAAACTTGAGGGAAAAAAATCGAAATTCCAAAACTAAACATTTCGCCAGAGTAATGAAAAAGTTAAAAGGATGAGGGATATGGTAAAATATTAAGAGATGAGAACTTACTAAGTGATGAAAAAGGGAGTTTTCTGGAGCAAAATTTCAATCTCAAGTCTCGAAATCATAGAAAATTAATCCAGAAAACCTATTGGTAGAAGAAATTCAAACTGAAAAAATTTGCTCTAACTTTTAATTACTACTTCCCCAAAGCTTATAATTACTGCAGGTGATAAATCATGATAATGTTAAAATTGATAAATATCAACGAAATATTTGTATTTTTACAGTAAAATTTCAAACTACCGCATCCATCTGCCATTGGATGGTCGGTCAAAGCTGAGCCAAGCTTCTTCACTAAAGTTTTTTTCCACTCTATGGAAATTTCCAGGGGAAAATAAGACATGTACTCTTATTTTGGATGGTATAGCTATTCGAAAACAAGTAATTTGTGATCCAAATCAAAATGGAAGTGGCTGCTAGGATATGCGTTCCTTAACAAATTGGATGCACAAGCTCGAGTACAGTTTACTAGAACTGCTCTTGTTTTGCCTAAGGGTATGGGGAGTGACTTGTGATGATACTTCTACTAATTTAGCCATCATGGATATTTTGAGTTCTTCTTTGTTTGTCAAGTTATACGATGAAATTCAATCTCATTTCAAGCATCCCAGTGAACATTATAACATTTACTTCGTCCCAGACGCATGTCACATGCTAAAGTTGGTTAGAAATGCTTTTGTTACATACGAAAAACGTTTATTGTTGGTTTATGTACTGCGGTAAAGACTGCATTAGTTAATCATAAACTTTTCTGGAAAGCTGATTCATTCAAATATCTGCTAAGTTATAGATTTTCTAAAGATCATCTTTAATTGTTATTTATTAAAATAAGACGTCGATTTCGATTTAATAATAAATCCTAATAAAATCAATTCAAATCTGCTATGGAGCAATTGCTCTTGAGAAATGCTATACGACCATCATCTTCTGCAAATTTTATAGCACTGGAAGATTTTTGATTTCAAATGGAATAGAAGAAAATCATCTTTGACTTCTATTTTTGAAGAAAAACTAGTGTTCAACCTGAAACATACTCTGATCTGAGTTAGAATTCAATAAAACACCCAGACAAAATATCTCAAAAATAATATTTATATATCAGCATATGTAGCAAAAATAATGATTGGGGAAATTCATTACTGCAGTTGCAGAAGCTCTTTTCGATTATGTATCAAACCACGATTATTGCAGTATTGAATATTTTCGAAAATTCACAAAAATGGTTAACAGAGGTGAACTTAAGAATGCATCCCGAAGTGTCTTTGCTTTGATTAAAGAAGCAGATAGAAGGTTCAGTATGTATATTAATGATTTTGAGGAATTGGGTAAACAAGATTATTTGACGAGAAAGAAAATCATGATTTGTGCTCAATTAGTTAATAAGAATAATTAATAATCATTTCATAAAAAAATCTTCATATCAAGCCACAAAGTTTTGAATTCCGCGCCTCTTTGCCTATATTGCAAATGGCCGCCATGACGTCAGCCTGCTTCACAACTTTCAGTGGCATTATAGTGAGAGTTAGCAATCCAGCGAGTATATATATTACATCCTTGCGTTGTACACAAAGTGTATAATCACATTCGTCGTCATATGTCTAACTATTATATCGTATTATATTATTATATACAGGATGTCCGGGAAAATGTGGAAAATCTCTCGGATTCGGATAGAACATGAAAAAAGAACATATATATACAGGGTGTCTACTATAAAAGGTGCAAAACTTCAGTAGGTGATAGTACAAGTCATTTGCAAAAAAAAATGTCCTATAACATTTTTTCGATAAATTGATAATTATCGAGTTATTTAACACCTCTTGATTTTACGAAATTTTTTGCTTCTCTCTATATACAGGGTGTCTATTATAAAAGGTGCCAAACTTCAGTAGGTGATAGTACAAGTCATTTGCAACAAAAAATGTCCTATAATATTTTTTCGAAAAGTTGATAATTATCGAGTTATTTAACACTGCTTGATTTTAAGAAATTTTTGGCTTCTCTCTGGAAAAACAAGAATATCTCTGTTATACTTATAGCAACAACAAATCTGACCATACCATAGGAAAGAGCATTGAATTAGCTATAAGATAAGTAAGTACTAATCGTAAAAAAAAATTGTATACCGGGTGTTGTAAAAGGCTAAATGAGAAAATTGTGAAATAAACAAAATTAATGGTATTTTCTTGTTTGCTGTATCACTCTACTGATCGATAAGTGGTCGTTATTTTTTTGGAAAAAACTACTACATTTATCTGACTTTCAAACGGTATATCAACTTTTGAGCTTAGAGTAAGAGTATGAACATTAAATTCTCTTATCCTTCGATCACAAATGACCTAGTTTCACCGGAGCGTCTAAACAATTCCACAAATGAGTGATATACCGTTTGACAGTCAGATGAATGTAGTAGTTTTTTCCAAAAAAATAACGGCTACTTATCGATCAGTTTAGAATGATACAGCAAACAAGAAAATACCACTAATTTTGTTCATTTCACAATTTTTTCATTAGGCTTTTACAACACGCGGTATACAAAATTTTTTTACGATTAGTACTTACCTATCTTATAGCTAATTCAATGCTCTTTCCGATGGTATGGTCAGATTTGTTGTAGTTATAAGAATAACAGAGATATTCTTGTTTTTCTAGAAAAGCAAAACATTTATTATATATATATATATATATATATATATATATATATATATATATATATATATATATATATATATATATATATATATATATATATATATATATATATATATATATATATATATATATATATATATATATATATATATATATATATATATATATATATATATATACATTTTGATACCTTAGGATACATTTTATATAGTGATTTTCGAAGAAATCTCAGATATTTTTAGATTTAAATATGGTTCATCTCACATGTAATGTAGCTTTCCATGAATGAAAGAATTTTCAGAATATGTTGAGTAGTTTTGCTCTTCATATATTAGTGTAGAAGGTTATCTGCTCAAATTCTAACTTTTTTCAGGTTGAACTCATTGACGTTGACGATCTAGCATCTGCTGAAAGACGAAATTCGAAAAGATCATCTGGCAGAGTTTCTTTCATTATTTAATAAATTTCAGGTTGAATGATTAACAGTAACATATCCTTATAGAAAATTCACGTCTTCATTGACATCAAATAACATAACGTTGATGTCATTAAATTTATATATACTCTAAAAAACATTTCCTATATAATCGTTCTTGTTTCTTTTCTTCATTGGTATGATTTTTTTTTAACAAAAAGATTTGCTAATTCTGAATATTTTAACCGGCAGGAAGAGAATACAGAAAAATCGAAAATCGAAATACATGTTATCTGTCAATATGCGACATAGAAATCATAGGACTGTGAAAATCGGTAATTTCCCGAACCTAAACACAAATGCTGAACCGTTTCTTTAGCGGTAACCACAGAAATCACGAACGAATTGAATTTGACATGCGCTTTCTAACAGTTCAAGTCTGGTTAGATCCGCGAACAAAGCTATAAGTACAAAACTATTTAATTTGATTTAATTAAATGATTCTGAAACATATCAAGCAACCAACATCGTCGCCAAATCCCCTATCATGGAATATGCAATAATTTCGTTATATACACACTAAAATAGCAAGTTCCTATCCGAACAAAATATTTTTACTAGCACAGCAGCAGCTACTAAGGTTGAAATAACACCGACATTTCGCAATCATTACCTTCACCCTGAACAAAATAAAGTAATTCGAATTTCGCCCTATGGTTATCGCACCTAAATTCGAGAAATGAAACAATAATTACTGAAGACACCATTCAAGATTTCGAAAATAACTTACTTGTTTATAATTTGATTGAGGAGGTCTTTACTTGATGAAAATCGATATACATATTTTCAATGAAATAAAACTATAGTATTTACATTTTCACTATATTAACAAAACTATGACCAGTTTCACCACACTGTGGCTTCATCAGATAGATACATACTAATGAACAGAGTTATTCCTTATATATTAGTCTGAAAATAATAGACAAAAACTCAATCTATGGGAAATTTTAGATTAACAAAGAAAAGAATTCAGGTAGGTTACTTAATAGTCAATTAGATCTAAATCCTTCTCCTTTACTCAATCTTTTCAATTCATAAAGTAAGCAACTCCGATGGGTTTTCCAACATACCTCTTGTACCTTTTGTAATATTAAGTAGGAAATAAGACTAATGTATAAGGAATAACTCTGTTCATTAGTTTGTATCTATCTGATAAAGCCACAGTGTGGTGAAACCGGTCATAGTTCTGTTAGTATAGTGAAAATGTAAATACCATAGTTTTATTTCATTACTTGTTTATGTTTTGATAATGAAATCAACTTACATATACTTTCAACATTTATTACACAAATATAATTGATTACTGAAACAAAAATAATTAACAATAATAACACTGATCTCATTGACTTCATAATTCTTTAACCGAATCCATGATTATTGGTTTTGATATCTTTGAAAGAAAAATATTATTTTATACAATTTTATATATTATTTACATCAATTACAACTTGCAATAAATGCCTTATTATATAAAAATGGTGATTTTCTTTTATAGATACAATAATTGTACTATACTACTTATATTTAATAGAAGTTAGTTATCACAGATGAAATAAGTTTAAGGAGTTGGGGAAAATGTAATATGAAATACTTAAAACAAAACTTCTTCAGGTAATACAGGTGTGAATGAATGAAGCTAAGTATATAAATGTCTCATTAGTAAAAGCAATGGAGATGACAAAGATTAGCAAAACTGCAGGAAATACATTCTTAGGTAATCCTTAGAAAAGAATCATACATTTTGTAAAAATTCCATATTTCAAATAGATGGGAATATAATCATTCCAGAAATAGGATTTCAAGTATTTATTCTTAAGTATTAATATGTTTAGATAAGAGTGGTACAATCAGGTAATGGATATTACTGTTTCAGCAAATGTTCATCATCCTGATGTCAGGATGTGCACTAACCAAAAAAAAAAATTCCTGACATTTTCTTTGAATTTACAACCAACTTTATTCATTTAAAAAAGCATAGAACAATATATATTAGCTATTTGCTAATATACCAGCAACTTTGTAATTAAGTTCATTATGTTACTCTAAAATATAACAAAAAAAAATTATTAGAGTAATAATTATAAATTTAGCATCAGCTATTATTATACCAACAAAAGGTGTATTTTACGAGGATGGATTGATAAGTTTCCGGCCTGACCAAGAAAAACGTTTTTGAGAATTTTTTTTATTTCTCAACATAATCTCCTTTAAGACTGATACATTTCTCATAGCCTTGTTTTAGTCTAGTAATGCCATCTCTATAGGCTGATCCGTCAAGTTCCTCAAAATACCCATTTACAGCTTCGATTACTTCTTCATTGCCCGTAAATCTCTCTTCAATTTTAACCGCAAGAAATAACTCAAATAGTTTTTCATCATTTCCGAACAAATGACCGAAATGGAATTGTCCACTTTTGAAACCAGAGGATTCATATATTCAATGCATATTTGAGGGATTTGTATACTTCTAGAAATAACAAATAATAGAATATATGAGTTTTTCTAAGGTTCAATCTCAATTAAAGTTATTTAGACTCAACCTCTCATCATATGAAGAACTAATAAAAATACAACAATTACTTTCAAGAAAAATAGACAAATCAGAGAAAAAGTGATTCCAACCATCCTCTGTTCCTACTCAAGCTTCTAATGAAGATATGTGGAATCTTCAGCCTCATTTTTGAACAAATTGATAAATATAGATAAAAATTAGTTCAAATAAACCTAAATCTAAGGAAAGCTGAATAATACAGGTTCAAATTAAAACCATTCAAGTCAGAATTAATCAAACTCAGGTATGTCATCGAAAGAGTAACCAGGAACTTCCTTATATGCATAATATGCAATTCTTACATGATAAGCACCAGGAATGAACATTAACGCTCCCAATATAATCATTGGCCACATTCTATCAGAATTCTGTAAGGATATGTGGCCACTTACCACTAGAATACCAAACAGTAATAGGAAAGAACCTACTACGAGTAGTAAGGTTGCTAAAGCTATTGCTTTCCAAGGAACACTTTGGGCAGGTTTGGCAAATTGGGCATCAACAAAACTTCCATTATCGGCATGTTGTAACTTCGTATAATCAACATTTTCGTAATCTTTTCCTCGTCTACGTGACATTTTGATGTCATCTAAAAATTCTGGAACAATTACACAATATATCAGTGAAGTAGAAGTATTTCCAAATAAGCTAACGCTAATTACATTGCTAACGTATTATATTATGCTGTTAGAATTATAATTGTGAATAAATTCACATGACCTTAAGCAAAACGATAGGGAAAAACATGATAAATGCCAATAATGTCAAAGATTTCGTCGATTATAAGCAAATATAACTTAATTTTGAAGCATAAGTGTAGAATACCTGTGATTGAATGTAAGCTCATTACCAATTTATCCTCTAAACCAGGAAATAAATCGTATGAAAAATACGTAAACAAAAATTCAAAATTTGTGTTCTCTGAGGCTCACAATGTTACCAACGTAATAGACAAAAATATTTAAATTTGTAATTTCTGCATTCTAGTTGCGATCATTTTCTACAAATCTAAAAATCATAAGGAAAATAATTCAGTTCAGTAATTAATGCAGTTTACCGATTTACAAGATCGTGCTCGAAAAGTAAGCTTTAATTCCAGAGGAAATTTATTTTATGATTTTTAGCCTACAATTTTATATTTAAACAGCATGTTATATATTCCAATTATTATTAGAAAGTAGTTACTTTCTCAATAACTTCATATCAATATTTTTGTTTTCGTTATACTTTCCAAGAACAAGAATAAGACATCGTTTCCGTACAGCTCCTTAGGTATTATTTTGGCCTCATCACGTTCCTAACCTACCATATAAACGGTCAATGTCTTTCTGTTCCCCTTTGTCATAGGTAAGATATTATATCTGTACATACTTCAAAATAGTTTATTATTAGATATTTAAGACAAATATTCCGTAATGAACACATTTGAGAACATCATGTACATATAGCAGAGTATCATTTTCTGTGCTGATTTTGGTATTTTAAAGAATTCCCTAGGTTCTATTTGCGACTTTTTCTTAAATATATTGTTTCGGTGCCAAGATAACTCTATAATAAAATCAGCAACATTTGTAATTATTAGAATTCCTGTCAGTATTTTACAATATTATATATAAAATAACAATTATTAAATCTATCAGAAATTATGAATTATTCTTTATCAACACTTCAATAAAGAACATTATGCACTAAATAGTGTCACAAAATAATATGCAAACTACAATTTTTCACTGAGACTTCACGTTTTCAGAATAAAAATTTCTTGGGATGTCATCTTAGTAAAAATTCATGCTCAAATATCCACTTGCTTTTATGAAATGCATTTTAATTCCAATTCTAATATTTAATTCAGTGACAGTTCGTTCGCCATATTAGTCAATTTTGTTGCAACAAAGATATAAAGATAAAATATATTCACAAGAAGAAGAACCTAGTTCATCGTACGGTTAGCTCACAGAATAGTAAATTTCGCGTGAAAAACAGTTCGTCTGCTGGCGCCCTCTTTGATAATGGATTATATGTGCGGTACTATATATTAGTGCAGTGCACAGACAGACACTTAGTGTCTGTTCTGTGGTGCAGTGTTCGGTACTAATACGACAAGACGGCAACGTAATAAATGAATTATTTTGAAAGGGCACATAGATGACGTGTAAAATGGAAACAACATGATTTTTCGCAGACATAAGCGTAGACATGACCAGAAAGAAAGGGTTTTACTCATTTTCTATATTCCGAACAAATTGAAAATAGGGCCAATTATATATCAATAGCATTTCCATATATGTTTTCACAAACCCATATATACTTAAACATAAAATATTATAAGTATCCATTCTACTTTGACTTCTCTTTTAAAAGGAGCTGCAAACAATATATGAATGTTTCATTTTCAGATCGAAGGAAAGAAGAGTAAACATCCATACACATAACATAACATAGAAGTAACACGCATTTTAATTTAAACTTTTAAAAGAGTATAGCATGCGCTTTTCAGAATAGGAATGTAAAATTGAAAATTCGAATTCAGAAAATTTTCAGTTTCAAAATGGAATGAAATCTAACCCGACTTTTCCTCAAAAAATGCATTGACAAAACAAGAATTCCTAAAATGATAATTACGATATATTGTTCCGAATAATAATAATTGTTAAATTTGGAAAATTTTGGGAATTAACTGAATGATTTGGAAAGGTAGAATTAAAATTACGCAAAAATTGTTAATAAAATATGGTCTAAGTATAGGCATCGAAGAATAATGTATTTCCAAGTATCACTTTTTTGTTCAAGGAAAACATCCATAACTTGAAACCGGATGGAATGTACATACTAAACTTAATCTCTGAGTGAACTATAGCTGGGAATTTGAGGTATTAATTAATTCAACAGAAAAATGTTTTTTTCTTGAAGAAACTATCACACTGGTGGAACGTACCATTTGTTTTCATTATGAAATTGAAGGTTATCACTTTATCTACGCAATATTTAAGGTTATCATGAGATAAAGAATCCCAATCCGGCAAATCGTATCTTGAGATTTAAAATCCGTAGTACATTTCACAAAATGCAATTTGCTGGAAAAGTTGTATTGATAACTGGAGCAAGCTCCGGTATTGGAGCTGCAACAGCTAAACTTCTAAGTAAACTTGGTGCCAGTTTAGCTCTTACTGGTCGTAATTTAGATAATCTCAAGAAAGTGTCCAGCGAATGCAATGTTGTCCCACAAACTGATAGTAAAACGTCAACACCTTTAATCGTCACTGGGGAATTGACTAATGAGAATGATGTCAAAGCAATTCTCCAAAAAACAATTGAACATTTTGGACGACTTGATGTTTTGGTGAATAATGCAGGTAAGGCAAGGTTCCTTGATTTTATTGATTTAAATTTAACTTTATGTAGTATGAGAAATGGGTACTCACCATTAAAAATGATGAAGGTTGAACAAAGAAAATGTTTAATCTGCTTCAAGTTTTTTCAAAGGTTAGCCAGAATTTTTGATTTTGCAGTGCAAATAAGATTGAATCATGTAATCCTACTTAATTTTATATTTTTTATTGTAACCATTTGTATTTATTCACTGAGATTTTTAATATCGTTGCATTTTTAATTCACAGGCATCATTTTTTCTGGAAGCATTGAAAATACTTCTTTAGACCAATATGACCAAATAATGAATACAAACATGAGGTCTGTTTATCATTTAACAATGTTAGCTGTTCCACATCTTGTCAAAACAAAAGGTACCATTGTTAACGTATCGAGTGTGAACGGAATAAGAGCTTTTCCTGGAGTGTTAGCTTACTGTGTTTCAAAAGCTGCCCTAGATCAGTTTACAAGATGTGTAGCTCTTGAATTAGCACCCAAAGGTGTAAGATGCAATAGCGTCAATCCTGGTGTGACTGTAACAAACCTGCATAAAACATCTGGTATGCAACAGGAACAGTATGAACAATTTCTGAAACGAAGTCAAGAAACTCATGCTCTTGGTCGTCCTGGCACCGCTGAAGAAGTTGCAAAGACTATTGCTTTCTTAGCTGGAGATGACTCAAGTTTTATTACGGGAGCTACTTTACCTTGTGATGGTGGAAGACATGCGATGTGTCCAAGATAAATTTGTTTAATATATTTTGTATTAAGTTCTTTATACTTGAATTATGAATTGGTGAAAAATATGTAAATTTTATATTTTCCTAAAATATATTTTTATCTATATTTTTTTTTTGAGCCCTCTGGAGTTTTTAATAACTAGCTACCGTGATTTTTTAGAAAATTTAACAACTATGGCAGTTCTCTAACTGTAGTCTTCAGTTTTTTCTATTTCAGTTGCATTGTACCAAGTTAATGTCATATAGCAGCCACCAATTGTAGTTAAGATTAGATATTATATGAGTGAGGGCTGCCTAGCAGCCCGACCACTGCAACCCAGTGGTCTATTGTGGCGCACTCTGTCCTAAATTTCATCCAAGAGCTCCATCCTTCCTGTAAAGGATACGAGTTTCGTGGGTGAGAGCTTAATAAGTTCAGTGAGCTTTAGTTTGCAAGATTCAAGTTCTTCTATCCTGACTTTGTCCCCAGCTAGGCACTCGCACATAACATGTTCCATTGATTCTATATCTTCTTCACATACCTACATGAAGGATCCTCAATCAATCCTAACTTATTTAGGTGTTTCCTGAGGCGACAGTGCCCCGTTAGTATGGCAGTTAAAACTGTCAGTTCCAACCTAGACCAGGCCTTGGCTTTTGCAATGGAAGATCCACTGATGACACGTCGAGCGTGTCTGAGACCAGGGAGACTCATCCAACGCTCACGTACCCTCAGGTCCAGCCATCGGCTGTTTTCCATCCTTGCAGTCCCAGGGGAATTTTTATCTTAGGCTCTGGTCCTATGATCTCCAGGCTGGTTCTTCGAGCGGCCAATGAGTCCGCCTTCTCATTTCTCTCAATGCCCTAGTGACCGGGTAGCCATATTAGACAGAGCCTGGTCCGCTCTCCTAGTTTGACAAGGGTGGAACGACATTCCTGCACCATAAGTGACGTACAGGTATCGGATGCCTTCAGATCAGCTTGGCTATCGGTGAGGATTTTAATTGATCTATTTGTTAATCACCCGCAAGCAAGAGGTTAGCACAGTGGTCAATGGCGAATATTTCTGATTGAAAGACAGTCGCATGCCCACCAAGACAGATCGACTGTTTCTTGGCAGCACCTCGACCGTAGACACCAGCTCCAACACCTTCAGTTTTTGAGGCATCCGTGTACCAACAGGGACCCTCAAGTAGACGGTCCATTTCTGTCTATCGGGAATGATGTTCTGGAATGGCCTCTCCATGTTGGTTTTAGGTGTTGCTATGTCAGACTTCATACTCAGAACTTCATTGTCCTCGATTTCAGACTGTAATTCTAGCCACTCCTCGTATCACCAGATGAAGAGGGACAAGGCCCAATATCAGTTCCGTAGCCGCAGTGGGTGTAAAGCGAAAGGCTCCAGTAAACATCATGCAGGTCATTCTCTGCAATTTAGAGAGCTTGAGTTGGGATTGCTTCTTAAGACTGCACTCTCACCAAGCAATGCAGACGTACGTAATACGTGGTGTAACCACCATCACATATAGCCACTAAAGTTGCTTCGGGGCAAGACCCCTTTTTTTCCACAGGTCATTTGACCTGTCACCAATTCTAGGTAATATGTTGTGGCTTTAACATGTTCTGCTATATTTGTACATAAGGATAACTTAAATTATTATGAAAATACAGACGGATTGAATGTAAGGATATTTGGTATTTCCCAATTTCATTTTGATGAAAAAATAACTGAAAACGATAAATCAAAGTATAATATATATACTGTTGAAAGTGAGACATATTTTGCGAACAGTTTCGACTTAAATGTAAATAAAGTAATAACTTTTATTGATTTGAAAGAAGATCTTGATAAAATAAACTATCATTCGAGACCCTTAAAGAAAGAGGAAAAGATCGGCAGGACATCAATGAATCAGTTGAATCATCCAAAATTCGTTAGACGTGGTAGGTAGGGGACACTGATAACATTGAGGGTTCAGAATTATAATCGCCATGACATGATGGTCAATTGGAAATTGAATACTTTTGACTTTCCTTTGTAGACCTCTCTCGGCAGCACACGTTTACAACAACCAAATGTTGAGCAGTCTTAAAACATTTACACAATTACAAAAACCTCCCAAATTCTATCTATCGCTGTGCGTACGTTTCCGCCTTTTGCTCTACTTATGCAGGTTCCGATATTGCTTTCGTTCTCTCTCTTGTAACGTGATGCGTCCTCCACTACATATGATGAATATAAGAATGCCTTCTGAAACAAATATTTGTGAATGATATTGGGAAATTTGATCTAATTTGCTAATCATTGCAAATCTCAAAATACTAAAATTTGAAAAGCACCGTCTTAATCACAGTTAATGAATTATTCTTGGTGAAATTTCCTCAACCTTCTAATATATTAAGTTCATGCTTTGTCTAGCTCATCTACTCTTCATTGTAGTTTAGAACCAAATGTTCATTTTTTTAACTGCTCACCATCTAAGACGTTGTCCGCTCTGTTAAAAGATGGCGTTTAGGTTTTGAAGTTATTCTTCGTAGTGTAATATAGTGTATTCG
This sequence comes from Cryptolaemus montrouzieri, assembly GCA_013387265.2. Lineage (NCBI taxonomy): Eukaryota > Metazoa > Arthropoda > Insecta > Coleoptera > Coccinellidae > Cryptolaemus > Cryptolaemus montrouzieri. The sequence continues at coordinate 8,215,700 of JABFTP020000124.1, forward strand.
AGGATGAGTGTGCAAAAAAAACAATTTCTGGAAACATTCTTAGAAATAAATTAATAACTGTACGCATGTTTAAGTATTTCCGTAATTTGGTTTAGATGTGATGCAGGTATACAGTACGGACATTCTAATTTTAATTTTGAATACTACATATAATATATAGCTGGTTACTTGAAGAATACACTAATCTTCTGATGTGAATATCAATAATCAAATAATTATGTCATTGCTTTTTACCACTAACACCAGCAGAATGCGAACATAATTTACATAATAATAATGAAAAATCTTATCTAAAATATGCTAGGTCATTGATAAACTATATGCTGAAATGAAATGTTAAGTGAATAGTTTTCCATTTTACTAAAACGTCTGTGTCATGTGGATGAAACTTTTGTTGGTAATACTTTGTTATAATTTTTCAACAACCACAGGTAAGTCTTTTTAAATATCATTTATTAACACAGAAATTAAATTTTTCTTAAAGAGAAATTGTCAAACCATCTGAGAAAGAGCTTACTCCATAATTGAATTGAACAAGAAAAAATGTTATAATAAATTATTCAAAAGGTGACACTACCTTGTTCTCCGTAGCATCGTAACACAATTGCATATTTGGGCAATAAATTTAAACGTTATTCAATTACATAAAATTGTCTTTCGAAGATACTCGTTGTGGTAGTCCAATTGGGTATCAGTCGCCATCCAGTGATAGGGAAGATCGAATAGTAGGAGGCTATGATATGGGTTACTATAAATACCCATGGTACGTAGCACTGGTAAGGGACAAGATAGTTGGCTGCGGAGGCTCTCTAATAAATGCCAAAACTGTTCTCACTGCAGCACATTGTTTCAAAAGGTGGGTTTAACAAATAAAAATCCCTAAATATTAGTTTTGAAGAATCTTGTATAAGAATGATTGTATTTCGCTGAAATACAAGAGATATCATTGGGTGTACTTATATTTATAAAAATACTTGCAGCACCGATAAAACAAAATTAGAAGAATATTACACCATAAAACTTGGGGTATACAACATATGTACATCTGAAAGTACCCAAACCACTTTTAAAGCAGAAAAAGTGAAAATACACGAATTATATTTCAAGAAGAATCCTTACTACGATATTGCACTTGTCACTCTGACGACAGAAGCATCTCAGTTTGTACCAATATGTTTGCCTACACGGCGTAAGTATGCACTAATCCCCTCATGGGGTTTTTAGTCTTTAGTTTCTGCTTCTATATCATCAAGTAATCTAGAAAAACTTAATTTCAGCCATAACTAAGCGGCCTAAAGAAGGTCTTGTTCCTGGTTTAGGAGTGCTTAAATATGAAGGGGCTACTCCTTGTACTTTACATGAAAGTAGATTGCTTATATCTTCGGATAAGGAATGCAAATCCATGCTAGTTAATGTTGAAAAGAATGTATCTCACATCATTAAAGCATTTTGTGCTGGTTATATTCAAGGAGGTGTTGATACTTGTCAGGTAAGTACATATTGTTGATGATCAGGTAATGAAACAATTACTATATCTTAAATATCACTTGTTATTGGTGTTACATTATTTCATCTGTTGGATGGTTCAAATCGTGAGTTAGGATATAGTGATTGTTTCATTACCTTATCAAAATCACCAATTATTACAGAGTGAAGTCTTCATTAATCAACATCTTATCGTGTCATCTTCTTACGGAGATTGACGACTACGTGGTACAGCTCCACCACTTTTGTAAGTTCGTTATCGAAGTTTTTAACCAGAACTTTTTTTTCTATTCGTCCCTGACTATAGTATGAAATAGCTCGTATTTGTTATTTCTTCCTCATTAGTAATTAGGGATACCCGGGGCATCTTTACTCTTCTGAGATATAGCCGCACCTCAAAGATTGTTTTACTTTATGATACTCCGAGTATTAAAATCCCAAGTTTTTACACCATTCAGTAATTGGTGGTCATCCATGTATTGTGTGAGCACTAAGAGAGGGTGGGAGTGTTGTTGGCAATATTTTTCGATTACTTTTTCTGATTTTTCTGCAAAAGAAAGTAGATTCTAAATTGAACGCAGGTTATCCTATTTGTCAATGCTTTCAATTATTTGGTGGCAGACATTTCAAGATGTACTTTTGGATGTTTGAGGAATATATGATAAATTGTGAAGAGTTCATAGTTAAATTTTTTCGATCGATCAGTATGTCGTTGTGTTTTGTAACTGTGAGTTTATAATATACGAAGATGGATTGATAAGTTTCCGTCCTGACCAAGAAAAACAACGTTTTTAAGAATGTTTTTTCATTTCCCAACATAATCTCCTTTAAGGCTGATACATTTCTCATAGCGGTGTTCTAGTCTAGTAATGCCATCTCTATAGGCTGATTCGTCAAGTTCCTCAAAATACCCATTTACAGCTTCGATTACTTCTTCATTGCCCGCAAATCTCTTACCGCCAAGCCATGTTTTGAGGTTAAGAAACAGATAATAGTCACTCGGGGCTAGGTCTGGAGAGTAGGGAGGTCGCGGCATAGTTTGCATAGATAGTTTTTTCTACATTAATTAAATCTGTTGGCTTTTTTGTGGAAATTTAAATAGAAGATATAATCTAAAGTACTATTCTTACGTGTATTGCCACTAACAGTATTTTCACATTGAATGTATCAAGAACGCCACATAACAAACCAAAACTGGTTGCATATCTAGATGGATTGATTTTGAAGTCTCCGCACAAGACTATGTTGAGATCAGGCTTAAATATATTGTCTAAAACATGGTTTATTCTATTAGAAAAAAAAACCAGAAGTTTTAGTATACACATACGATCGAAAGCAGTTTAAAACTACAGTTTTACGTGTGCTTATTAAGTCTTCAAATGAGACGCCACGTATTTCAAACTTTTGCTAGCTTATCTATTAGACTGTATAACTGCATAAAGGCGACTCAAAATGAACTTAAAATATTTAAATCAAGCTATTGTTTCAGGGCGATAGTGGTGGTCCATTTCAGATAATTGGAACAGATGGAAAATACACACTTTTAGGTGAAAACATTTTTCTTTTTCTATCTTTAGAAATTAAATAATTCGTGTGAATTGTAACGTGCTAAAATCACGTCACAACAATTTGAATTGAAAACACCTGACTCCAGTCAGCCCTCTATGTGTGTCACGCCACTGGTTAACAGTCTGATGTGCATAATCCGGCTATCAGATGATATGTGCTACCAGCTTCACTTCAGATTCAGAAACTTCATTTTGCTTGCTTTTCTTTGCCGACTTCTGGACTTATTAGTTGAAGTTGAAAATCATCGTTGATTGTGTTTGAAATAATTAATTTATATAAAAGTTCTCTAGTGAAAATTAGAGATATGCCTTTATCTTAAATACTGTGTAGTGACCTATATCAAGAATATAGGACTTAGGTAGAGAGTCGTAGATTTATCAATTACTTAATTTTCTTTAACTATCTTGATGAAAATATGAAAGTTTAGATTCATTAATTACTTAATTTTCTTTAATTATATTGATATCAATTTATATACCTGTAATGATTCTTCATTCATTCTAAATTCTGTGAGCACAATCGAGAGGTGGTATAAATAGACCACAGGATCACCACCCTGCCATAGTCAGTGTTACTGGCAAATACAAATAAGATCAATACTTTTTACCTACAAATTGATTTTCACGAGATTGCAATTTAGCTACAAATTTGGATTTTTCCTGTATTGTATATCCAATTTCTCAAAGAAATTTTAATCCGGTTGCCAGTATAGGATCACAAGACTATAGCAAGAAAATGCACCTGTAACTGTTATAGTAATAAAAATCTGAGTAAGAAATTGATCGAGTTTTTTAAAAACACTCGACAAATTGGCTACAGACAGTATAACATGACCGGTGACATTATCATAGCAGGAGTGAAGCTCTTGGCCTGACATTATATATACCTTTATCTTAAATACTGTGTAGTGACCTATATTAAAAATATAAGTCCTAGGTAGAGAGTCGTAGGTGGAGCTCAGAGGTTAGGTTAGTTTAGATATATTAATTACTTAATTTTCTTTAATTATTTTGATATGAATTTATATACCTGTAATGGTTCTTTATTCATCCTAAATTATGTATACAGTCAATAAGACTTATCTTGGTGCAATAATAGAGGTCGTCTATGTTAGAGTCCCCAATCAATTAGGGAGTTCAAATTCCAAAAAGTTTTTGTATTTTACTGCTGCATCTATTTCAGCTTCGGAACTCCTCCGCTCGGATTCATCTTAATTTCAGGGTTTCAGGTATAAATTATATCCTAACCTCTGAGCTCCACCTACGACTCTCTATCTAGGATTTATATTTTTGATATAGGTCACTACACAGTATTTAAGATAAAGGTATATATAATGTCAGGCCAAGAGCTTCACTCCTGCTATGATAATGTCACCGAACACATTATACTGTCTGTATCCAATTTGTTGAGTATTTTTGAAAAACTCAATCATTTTCTCACTTAGATTTTAATTACTATAATAGTTACAGGTTCATTTTCTTGCTATAATTTTATGATCCTATACTGGCAACCGGATTACAATTTGTTTGGGAAATTGGATTATGCAATAGAGGAGAAATCCAAATTTGTAGCGTAATTTTCAATCTCTAGAAAATCAATTTGTAGGTAAAAAGTAGTGATCTTATTTGTATTTGCCAGTAACACTGACTATGGAAGAGTGGTGATCCTGTGGTCTATTTATACCATCTATCGATTGTGCTCACAGAATTTAGAATGAATAAAGAATAATTACAGGTATATAAATTCATATCAATATAATTAAAGAAAATTAAGTAATTAATGAATCTAAACTTTCATATTTTTATCAAGATAATTAAAGAAGATTAAGTAATTAATGAATCTACGACTCTCTACCTAGGCCCTATATTTTTGATATAGGTTACTACACAGTATTTAAGATAAATGTATATCTCTAATTTTCACTAGAGAAATTTTATATAAATTAATTATTTCAAACACAATCAACGACGATTTTCAAGTTCAACTAATAAGTCCAAAGGTCGGCAAAGAAAAGAAAGCAAAATGAAGATTCTGAATCTGAAGCGAAGCTGGTAGCACATATCAATTGATAGCTGGATTATGCGCATCAGACTGTTAACCAGTGGCGTGACACAGATAAAGGGTTGACTGGAATCAGGTGTTTTAATTAAAATTGTTGTGACGTGATTTTAGCACGTTATAGAATATAAACTCAAAAATAGATATCTAGAAATCTAACATAATATTATTATTAGGGGTTGTTTCTTTCGGTTATAAATGTGCGAGTCCAGGAGTACTAGGTTTGTACACTGATGTTTCCCAGTATCTGGACTGGATAAAAAAACATGCTACAGGCAGTTTACCAGTCGGAGACCACAAGACGGATTCAACGGATCAGAGCGATGATACCAATAATTCTACTGAAAATGTACCTATATCACAAACACTGCCAATTCAACGTCCGATACCGATACAACAACCTTCTATTGTAATGAGACCAGCTCCATTTTTACAATGTAAGAATTTTAGTTTGTATATTTCAAGAAATTTTTTATGTAAATATATATGCTACTCACAAAATTCTGGCCGAAATATACCAGATTCGAATAAAATTAGAAATTATGCCATATAAAGGAGAATATGTTCATAGAAATCCAGACACATGAAGATAACGAATAGAGGTGTTACCAATCGTGAAGACTAAGGATCAAATGATCCATGTTGCCTTCTATGAGCACAGTGGAGTTGTAGATACTTTCAAACGGCTCCAAACACTTCTTTCCCTTTCTTTGATGATTTTATCGCTGCTCTAAAGCAATTAACCACAAAATAATATCTGCTAGCAGTTAGAACTGCTCTCCTCAAATATATTTATACACTTAATATATTGAAAACTGCTGAAACAAGTCCAATTCTAGCTAATTCATGGATTTATCAAACAATACCATTGCTGACAAAAGTTGCAATAGCAGTCACATTTAATCCCGAAATGGGACAAATATGTTCAGTTTCGTGTCTGGCGTTTAACAGTTTGAAATTAAGGCCAACGAGATCTTATGTATGAAATCTGATATTGCATTACATGAAACCAACATGGAGCTGCCATTTGAGATCATCATTTCTAGCAGGCAGAAATGTGGCAGCTCCAAAGACCGTCTACTTGAGAGTTCCTGTTGGTTCACAGACGAGTCCAAAACTGCCCAAGGTGTTGGAGCTAGTGTATATGGTAGAGGTGCTGCCAAGGTATTGGACGGCTTCGGTCTGTTTTTCAAGCAGAAATATTCGCCATTGGCCACTGTGCTAACCTGCAGCTTGTGGGGGTTTCAGAAGTAGATCAATAAAGATCATCACGGATAGCCAACCTATACTTAAGGCATTGGCATCCGACAACTGTACGTCACTTATTGTGTAGGAATGTCGTTCATCCATTTCCAAAATGACACTCTTGAATTTCTTAGGACTCGGATGAGAGAGTCTGTTGTTTACCTGGAGAGGTGGTTCAACGTGAATAGGTTGTCATTGAATAGAGCCAAAACAGAAGAAATTGTTTTACACTGAAATTGAAGACAGAGTGTGCCACAATGGATCACTCAGTTGATTTTAATATCTTCTTTCATCAGATTATTTATTATTTAATTAGATGTCAAACTATGGAAACATTATGTCATTTTGACATCCAAACAAAATCTCACTACCTAAACATTGATTCCTCTAAAGTCTGGTATTTGTAGACGAGTTGGACCTTCTTGGATTGATAATAAACAAACAAATAAGTCAATAAAAATCAATCTTGTTCTGACTATATTGCCTCTAGAACAAGCTATCTTGAGTATAGTTCCGTTGATAATGGGTATAATCATATTGCGAAACATGAAATCCACATGAATCTTCTCAGTTAAAGATTGTAAGCTGCTATTATTCATCATATTTAATTTTTCAGTTGTTCCTGTTAGGCCTGTTCATGGTCGTTCACCAATAAATATATTCATTTTCAATAGTAGAAACGGAAAGGCTTCCTCACAGGCCAATCAAGAGAACACAAATAAAACTTCATCGAAACGACAGCCACATGAAAAGAAAAAAAGAGTATCTAAAAAACGAGGTATTACATGATTTATTCAGTTAAACTTTCTTCAATATTTTTGTTATCATTATATAATATACATAATCCCAGATCTTGCTTAATTCTTTACCAAAACACTAAACTATTGTACTGAAACAGCATTTTGGATCGTCAAAGCATTGATGATATTGGTTGACTATGAGCAAATAAAACAAACAATTATTAGTAAGTATGTCTTTCGAAACCTGCCTGGACTTTTATAACAATTTTTTACCGCAACAATTGGCTACTGACGTGATTTTCATTTTACATAAGTACTGAGGTAAGGGCTTCAGAAGCCTGTACTTTAAAATGATGTTATGTACATTTATGTAGAGGTTATATTGATATATATTATCAATAATTATGTTGAGTTAGTAAAAACTAATGAAACAAACTAAAAGTTCGAATGATTTCCATTTCAAAGCAGACTTATATTCAACAATTAAACTGTAGTTAACATGTTTTTGGCAGAAATTATCTGAGATCAAAAATCAACCGATATACTGAAGTTTCTTTTAACAAAACAAACAATTTAACCTTTTTTATAAAACTTCAATAATGTTTCTAATCAACTACATTTCTATAGAAGGAATAACAAACTGCAAGGCACCAAATTTCACTATGCACAATCTGGGCAAACCTTCTCAGCGCATTGAAGCTAAACATACTGTTTACATATGTAAAACGTAGTGTAGACTTCCTTTGAAGCTTCAATGGACATGTGTGGCATCTTCTCCTTTGTTTTATGTCTTTTTCCTGAATTTCTGGAAGCTCCGGCATATCAGGACCCAGTGCTCGCATAGTTCACGTGGTAGGCTTTGGTTAAACACTCTTTGCATAAGATAGATAGATATAGTCTAAAAATATCGATGTAGATTGCTAACAGTTCAAGTTTCAGCACCCCTGCATTAGATTAACGTAGAACGGTCAATTCTGAATGGTATAGAACCATTTGCTTGCCGCAAGTGTTCGACGAGTTGAGGAAATCAAATCGAAGGACTAAAATTATTCTGTATCATGACAATGTAAGTTCACACATATCAGATCATACGATGGAGTATTTGAACACCCAAAACATTGAATATACGGGCCATCCACCGTATAGTCCAAATTTAGCACCAAACGACTTCTTTCTGCTTGAAAAACAGTCGCATAGGCACCAGCTCCTACACCTTTTACAGTTTTTGAGCCGTCCGTGTACCAACAGGGACCCTCAAGTAGATGATCCTTGGAGCTGGTCCATTCTTATCTACCAGGTATGATTGCTCCATTCTGGTTTTAGGTTAGGTTAGATTTCTATGTCAGACCTCATACTCAGCAACAGATCCTCGATTTCAGACTGTAAGGCGCCGGGCACGAAGCCGAACATACCCGTTCCATTTCGAGAAAGGTGATGGAATCTGTAAAAGCCATTCTAGCCACTCCTCTAATCACCAAATGAAGAGGGGCAAGGCCCAATATCAGTTCCATGGCCGCAGTGGGTGTAGAATGAAAAGCTCCAGTAATCATCATACAGGCTGTTCTCTGCAATTTAGAGAGCTTGCATTTGTTGCAAAACCATACTGCGGGACAATTCTTTTATAAAAACTACTGTTTCCGTAGTTTTCCTGATGCATACCGAACAATAAATGACTATTTACAGAACTAATATCCAACATACGGTAGAAACTAACCAATGACCAACGTCGAGTCCTGCGACTGCATGTCTAAATACAGCACTTTTTGTCTATCTCATCCACTCCTCCTTTGGTTGTATTATGAAAGATAGGCTTTTCAGTGGATTGATCCGTTGCTTGAACTTGATGCATTGATTATTGTTCTAGATTTCTTTGGGACATGAGATAAAAGCGTATTTTGGCTGGCAAAACCATAAAGTGGTGTTTTGATGGCAAAAACTGTTTTGATATTTCGCGTTTATTTTTCTTCAGAGTATCAACGCACGTTAGACCCTCTTTCTTCAAATTATTAATGAGTTCTACTGACGTAAACTAGTTGTCGCATGTAATATTACGGTAATTATTGTACAATGGCTTTGCAAGATGAATAACAGATTGCGTTGGTACCAAGAACTTCTTTTCTTCTTCTGGTAAGCCATCTTCATCTGATCCACGTCCTGTGTATATATAACTGTAATAAAATAACCATTCTTAGCACATCAATTTCAACCCATACTTAGCCAGTTTCATTTTCATGTAAATCATTTCGTCCAGGGTTGCATACTCGCCAACGTTATAAGTTATAATTGTTGCTGTTTAGTCTGTCGGTTTTCGTACCTTACGACAGATGATGTTATCAAATCGAACGCAATGTACTATAAATAAAAATATTTTTTGACATGTTCGTGGTTTGATTTGAACACCGCTGTGGAAAAAAGAAGACCAATAAAGTCATCGAGCACAATCAGGTCTAAATCCTGAAGTTCTGGGCAACGTTTTCTAGAAAGGTCCCTGCTGGAGAACCTCCTTTAATGATGCAAGGTCAACAAATTGCATTCAAAGATTCAATGCACCTTCTCGGAATAACGGTCACCTCCAGGTTTTGCTGGCATGAACATGTATCAGCAATAGCTAAGTCGGCATCAACTAAACTTAGTTTTCTTTTCAGAGCCAAGCGATACTTCACGTCATCTCAGCTGTTGCTTCTATATAAGGCGCAGATTTGACCTGCTTTGGAATATTGTTCCAATGTATGGGAATCTGCGCCCAAACATTCGTTGCGGATGTTGGATAGTGTGCAAAAATGGGCTGTGCGCCTCATTGACCACCCGCTATCTCCAACCGCTGGCTCTCAGAAGACAAGTTGCTGACATTTCTCTATTTTACAGATACTTCCACCGAAGATGCTCCAAGGAACTGAAAGACCTTGTTCCGGAAAAACTCATGTCTTGCCGCAACACTAGGCTGGCAAGGAGTTCTCATCATATAGTGGTACATTTAACCACCCCTCGAACCTCTCTCTATAAGAATTCCTTTGTTTACAGGGCCCGTGAGCTGTGGAACTCGCTTCCGTCCAACATCTTCCCAACATCCTACAATTTGGCCCTCTTCAAGAAGCGAGTAAACAGACACCTATGTGGTGTAACAGGTTTGCCAATTCCGGGGAAGCGTGCATAAAATAAAAACTTTAGCCCAATATTCCTTCATCTTTTCATTTGTCCATTTTAGTATTTCTTATTCTATAGAATAAGAGTCTTTTAGTTCACTTACTGTTAGATTAGAATCATTAGTCCATGTTATAAACCCCTTGACATAACGTCAAAGGGTTCGTACTGCTAATTGCGCGCGCCGACTCTTATACCACTTTTAACGACCTCTCACCGACTAAACTTGAAGCTACTAGAAACAACGTATGCGTTGGGTGCACGGGGGAGGGGCAATACGATATTATTACTTTTACTAGGCTTGACGTGCCCACGTCAGCTGTTAAAGGTACAAACTAAGTGACAAATACAACAATATTTTAAATTATTTTGAAAACACTGTATATGTCACATTTTTCGATCTTTTTGGGGACAACTGCTATTTGTAAAATGTTAATATAAAGTGCTCAACATAGTTTCAATAAAAAAAGTTCAAAAAATATGCTGTTTCAGAAAAATTTTTAGAGAAACTTTTTCCAAATTCGAAAAGGGATGATAAGTGAAATTTTTCTACACCACAAATCCAAACTTAAGTTCAAATATATATTTTTCAAAATGTACATTACATCTCTGAAATTCCCAAAATTATATTTTTCAATTTTTCATTAATATTACGAGATTTCGATCAGTAAATCTTTTACATGTTTCTATTTCAATAAGTAAACTGAATCTGATTTCAAGATCATCAATCAAATAATTACAAACCTAACTTCCTCATCATTTTCCTTCTTTACTCAGCCAAAGAAGTTCTAATCAGCTATTTTTGGAAGGTAGCATGTTATGTCTTCTCATATTATTTAAAACTCCATCGAGAGAAGTAGTTTTCTTTTTGGCACTTCCTTTCAATGTATCTTCCCCTTTATTTCGGATTTTTAATTTGGGTGTGCCCATTTCGTCCATGAAATCAAAATCTGATTTATTTTCCACCCTTAAATTAAAAACATATTGAATATTGCAATTATGATGCTGTTTTCCAAAACTCACTCTTCGGATCTACTTTCTTCATTCTGTTCTTTGATTTCTGGAGAAGGTGTCCTATATCCTAGAAACAGATATAATGTTCATCTAAATTTTCATATTCAAATTGCCTCTTCATTGGCATAATATAAATAAATTGCTTTTGTCAACCCAGAAGATAGAATAATATACCTGGACATTTCCAATTCAACTCTGGAATTTTTCCTTTGTCTAGAATACTGTATAAATTATCTATCGTTTCTGCAGAAGGTTCCCATGGACCTTCAATATCTTTGAATTCATCGTCGGAACATTCGATATTCCAAATTTCACTCATTCTTTATTTTAATGTATAGATTCTAATTCAATTCTGGCAGGTATTTAAAACTATAAAGCTAAAACAAAACAAGTAAATAAATAATATCAAAATAATTGTTTTGTTTATGAACTAGTTAATACTTACCTAACCTCATTTCCTGCTGTCATGGACACTGAAGATCACAGAACACACACTCAATATTTTGTGCTGAGCGTTTTTTCCAGCTGCTCGGGACTGTTCTCACAATCATAGAAGTAAAAGTCATAGAAAATGGGCAATGTCGCGCTCGTTTCGTAAATCACAAAACGAAATTTTCTAGACATATTCTGATAGAAATATTGTAAGATCCTGACGTCACACAAAATGACAACAATGTCATTGATATACTCTAATCTTATCGTATATGACCTTTTTAATTTTGTATTAAATTGGCTCATTTTCTACGTGTGAAAGATACATATCAACTAATCCATGTAATAAATAAAACTCGACCTCCTCTCAGTGTCTCAATGTCGTGGTTTCCATACACAAGACTACTAGATTCAGAAGTCATGCTTCCAAGTTTTATTTATTCTGTGATTATATAATTGGATTTTTTTTGGCTTGTTCTAAATAATGTCTTAGCAATCTATATAACTATAAATAGCAGCGAAGTACAAAACGTCCGAAAATTGCTAGAAATAATGACACTGAAAAACTATATACAATCACATTTTCAATCATCCAGTTGACATAATGTCAAAAAATTTAGAAGAATAGAACTTCATGGTGAATATAGATCTTTGGAGAAATCATTGTGATATTATTGATATTGAAATGATTGCTTTTTTTAGATATTGGGCCTTCTGGCGATCATCAGTATCAAGTTCGACCATCTCCGGGATATCATTCATATTCAAAAATTGACATGGACTCGTGGTTGAAAAAGGAACAAGGATCTGATAGTTCCAACGGTTCTTATAAAAATGAAATGTATAATGTTAACGAAAATCATATTGACAAAATTAATACCATACGAAGGCAGCTGAAGCTGTTGGAAATACTTGATGATGATGAAGAACCAAAAACGAACACTTTGGATTTCGATAATATATCCGCAGATAGTTCCGAAAGCATATCGTATAACCCTGAGAAATTGAATAAATCACAACGTAAAAGAAAATATAATTCATTCAAAATGACATCAGAAAATGCGTTAGGAAAAGACGCGAATATATTTTCAAAAACTACCGAATCTCTACAGATTTCATTGCCAACTTCTAATTATTCCACTCTTGAGTACAATACACCGAAGAGAAAAAAGTTGAAAGTTAAAAGAACACCACATTTTTATAAACAATTACTTGGAACCCAAAGCACGATAGATATTTCACCTTCGAATTTGGAAAATGACAAAGAATCGGTTTTAGGTAGCACACAGATTAGATATATTAATAGAAATTTTCGGAGAAAAAATGAGATAGATGATCAATGTGATAATAGAAATATGGAAAAACCGGAGGACGTACATTTAGAACCAAACGTAAAAATAATGCAAGGAACTTCTAACGAAAATTGTTTGAAATTTTTACCAATCAAAGATAGAAAAATTGTATTTACAGAAAAACCTGAAAGCAGAATATTTAAGGACAATTTATTCAATATCGATATTACATTCGATGAAATTGCACCACCAACTATTCCTATATGCAATAATTTTTTGAACTAACAGAATCAATTGAAAGAGAAAAAATGTAGAACCTCATGCACCTAACCTTAATCAACAATGCAAAACAAATTATTATGAAGTAATTGATTATATTCAAGAAAACACCTTTGAAAAAGAACAGGTAGTAGAACTACCTATAAATTTATTAACAACTAGTTTAAGTGTACCATTAAAAAACCAAATGTTTTAAATTTCCTGCTATAACTAAGTTATCCCAGTTTATACAAGAAGTGAAAGAAAAGGAACATCCAATATTTTTGATGTTGAAACGTTTTCTATTAAACAAAACGCAACTCCTAGAAAAATTACTTCAAAATTATCAAACAGGTATGTGGGAGTCAGCAATCAATACAGTGAGTACAAAGAAGCTGCAGAAAAACTTCTTAGAACAAATTTTATGAATATAATAGATTGTGATACCGATGAAACTGAAGGCAACATTGGAAAAAGCTGGTCAAATGAAAACTGTTCGAATAAATACAATTGCAGGAAACATCAATCAGTAGATTATAATTTTTATTCTGCTGATCTATCTACAAGAAGATCCAATGATGTGATGAATAGGAACCAAGTTTTGACTAATGATAGTGATTCGGATTGTTTCAGCGTAATTGAGAGTTGTTGTTGCATAAGAAAAATATTTAAGAAGAAGAGACGCCGTTAACAACTCAATTGGATTTAAAGTAGCTATGTTTTTAGTTAAATAAGTTGTATCTATGTAAGTGAAACAGTTGAATGAGAAATATATGTTACACATATTTTTCATATTTGCATCAGAAAGATTGATATAAATCAAAAATAGAAGCGGTCCCAGTACTGATCCCTGAGGAACACTATAATTTACTTGCTGGTAATCAGATGTATTACCTGTAATGCATATGGCAGATATGACTGCAGAAGGTCATATGGCCACTCTCTGAAAGTATAACATCCCGCCTCTACCAACATCATATCATGTGACACCAAGTCAAAATATTTTGAAATGTCACATTACTCTATGGATCATAGAGTGGGGTTTCTATTATATTGATAGCGCATTTTATGATTTTGCTGTTCATTTAATACACGTAAAGGCATGTAGAGTTTGAGGGTTTTTAGCTGCTTTAACCTGTTTTGTTTCTGTAATAGCCCCCAGGAATAACGATGACGTCTCTGACAACTATTCAGAGTGTTCAAGAGACCTTAGAAGACAACGTCATATATAACCACTTATTTCGGTTAGCAGAGTTCATGACAATAATGTTTACCATAGTATTCATTATGATGATTACGAGGTTTTCGCCAAACTATAGGTGTGCATTTAAGTGCAGAACTTTTTCCACGTAATCATTGTCGCAAAAAGACAACACAATTTCGGTATACAGGATTTATGCTCTTAAGGCTTCTGTAGTTACAGATATTCTCACCAAAGTTAAAATACGTAGATTCAACGAAGTCCGTGAATCGATTTATGATGTTTTAAAAAGTTTATTCTCTACAAATAACAGAAAAACTGCCTTGATCATAATGTACTAATTCATTTCCAACATGGTCGTGATACATTATTTTCATGAAATCATTTCACATACAATAAACACCTGAAAAAAGTCTAGGGAACACTTTTGAATATCGATATATCGTATCCAGAATGATCAATATGGATGATTTTTTAAGAAATGAACACCTGCATCAATTTCTCACCAAATTATGTAGACTGCCGCAACAGATTTTAGTTTTTTTATAAGAAACTAAAAATGCAGCAGATGCGACGCTGCTTTATAATCATTTTATGTATTCAGTGTTTGAAATCAGTTAGTTGGCACTTTGTTTCTGTTGTAAGCACAAATAAAAGATTCAAGTTTTGTGATTCGACCATGGAAAGAGACATTTGAGAAGAGATGTTACGAGCCGTTGGCATGCTCCAAGCTGGGAGCTCATAACGGGAACTATCCAGGGTTCTGGGAAGTAGCCCAAGTGTCATAAACCGTTTATGGTCGCGTTTCAATGAAACAGGTAGCGTAGAAGAACGCCATACAGGTCGTTTCAGGATTACTACAGTCGCCCAAGACCGATTTTTGGTTTTACAAGCCAGAAGAGATCGTACTACCACAGCATCTCAATTAGCTCAAGAGCTATCACGAGTTCATAATGTACAAATTTCCGACCAAACTGTGAGAAATCGACTGCACGAAGGTCAACTCCACTCCAGACGTCCTTTAAGAGTTCTACAACTGAATCATGGAAATCGCGCTGCTCGTTTAGCTTGGTGCCAGGTAACACGTTAACTGGGATCAAGAGAGGTGGGCCACAGTTCTCTTCAGTGATGAATCTAGATTTAGTTATTATCCCGATTCGGGAAGAATTCGAATATGGAGGGAACCTGGAAGGCAAAACCGTCTCCAGCATGCCCGCGAAGTTGTTAGACAGGGAGGCGGATCTGTTTTGGGGAGGTATACGCCTTGGTGGAAGAACTGACCTCGTTTTCATACAGAACAACCTCACGGGAAATTCTTACGCAAATGAGATAGTTTTACCTGTAGTGGTACCGTATCTCCAAACAATGGGTCAAAATCCACTCTTCCAACAAGATAATCCCTCCTCATCGTGCAAGAGTTGTCTTGAACGTTCTTGAAGAGAATGATACCGATCTTCTACCGTGGCCATCCTTCTCCCCAGATCTGAATTCCATCGAGCATGTGTGGGACACCCTAAAAAGAAATCTCCTGCTTCTAAACGTCTTCCATCATGAACAGGAGCTTCGATTAGCAGTTCAGGGGGCTTGGAATGACTTAGGCCAAAATGTAATAAACAATTTAATATTGAGCATGCCGCGACGATGCCAAAGTGTCATTAATAACAGAGGTGGACCTTCTGGGTACTGAAAAATATAAGTGCTACCATATCGTTTCGTAAATATTAGTTCAGGATTTTTTTGTGTTTTACCAAATTTCGTCACTTTCAAATTTCGATTTTTTTTATAATAGGTGCTTTGGAGAAGTCAAATATTATTTTGTTTTCTTGAGAATACATTATATATAATACATCCTTACAAAAACCGAAAGATTTCTATAAATTCAAATCATCAAATTCATATTTTAAAGATATTGGTAAGTGTTCCTAGACTTAGTGTTTATTCGAAAAGTCTAATGAACGCAACAACATAGGTTTCTTTATTTATTAGGAGTTGTGATAGAATTGACAAATTGGCCTTCAACAAGGCTTTATTAAACTAAAAGAACGAGCGTACATTTAAATGTTGCGATTGAATAACTTATGTCAGAATGACAACTAAGAAACAATATCTAATTCACCACATTCACCCCCATCCTTAAACTAATGGTGTTCCTAATCTTCAAGATAAGCAGGAGTTCTTCGAGGTCTAGAACTTCGTCGGATGAATGGAGAATTTCTTGGATCAGTACTTTGATTAATTAAATTGGTCCTATTGCCCCCAACGGATTCACTGATAGTACCATCTAAAATTGATCCATCATTTTCTTGACTTGTAATCTTATCTTGGGGTTCCCACAATTCTGCATCTGTCATAGTTGAATCTGGGAGAGTCTCCTCCTTATCTTTTCGCATTGGAGCGAAATGCCGAGTTGAAACAGTAGATTCTGTTCCGTCGGGTTGTTTCATTTGAGCGTATTCAGCATTTTCTTCTAAGAGCGTTACTTCCTTTACAAACGAATCAAATTCTGAATTTCTAATTTTCTAACTGGCATCGTAAATAAACAGGGCCAGGTCCAAGTAACCAAGAAGATGCTGACTGACCATTACTAGATCGTCTAGAATGGCGGAACAGTATTTCATGAGGAGTCTCATTTGTTGCAGTACATAATAAGAATTTATATCAAATAGGTTTTCATGTACCTGGTAGAATCACAAGAGCTGTAAATCTGTTTGATGAACCTTCATACCGAACTAATTATTACGGCAATGCTCCAGTATATCGAATATTGACGTTCGGCAACAAATATATGAACGCAGACCGGTGCTTTAATATTTCCCTTGGGGAATTAAAGGGAAGACTTATTTCGCTTAGTTTTCCTAGCTGAATGTAGTATGTACCTATATTATTCTGATTTCTTGTCCAGTAGTAGAATACCGTTCACACTGTTATGATTTTATATTTTCAAGTGGTTATAAAATGTTTGTTTTAAAGGTTTGTACTGTAAATAAATCAAATCAAATCAAATCTTTCAAATAAATTACTAAAAGACAGGTATGTTGCTTCTAGTGATGTGGTGGACTCAGATTCGGTTAATGTATTCAAAAATAAGTTGGACTTTCTTTTGTTTAATTAGATTTCGTTTTTGACATAAGTGGATTTAGTTATTATATATGTGTGCATATTTAATTATGGCTAAGCTGTGCTTGCAATACTATGGAAATTTTTTTTATTAGGCTTTTATAGGACTTGTCCTCAGCCTTAAATAACTTCAATAATAAATAATAATAATAATGTTCTCCCTATTCCGCATATTTTTAATTTTTATGAGAATCGCATGTATTATGCAGTCAAATACCTTAGAAAAGTCGTGTAGCAATTATTTAAACAATGTCTTCTTTTGCAGCCATCGTTTTAATTAACTATTCAGTTTTCAATGTATCTTCATCTTAAAAGTCAAAAGTTTCAAAAATCCTAAAAACAAGAGCTGCATCACATATTCTTGGATAATTTTAAGAAGTAGATATTCGTTGGGCAGTTAGTTTTTATCGAGAGCAATGTTATTTGTTACATTTCTGAATAAAATTATATTCTTTAAATATCATTTTGTGATATGATTTTTATCGAATCAGGTGAAACGATAGTTTTAACTAGTGAATGATGAATATTTTTCATGAAACAATAAATATATCTCTATTGAGCTTAATTCTAGTATTCCTAGTTTTTCCATTTCAATTACACCTACCTGAAATATTTTTACTAGGAATTTTTAAACTATTGCACACAAATTCAGACGATTCAAATACATATTTCTATTCTGTTTCTGGTAAGTGGTAATGCAGCGTCATCTATTGCTTTCTATCTAAACTGCTATTCAAGCTTATTATTGGATAACAGAAGTTCTGCCTACAGCAGATTACATTTACACTATACACTACAGATTTATGATTGGATTCTATTCTGTTGTTGGTTGTGGAATTGACAGTTTGCAGCTGACGTTCATACGTGTGTGTTGTTGCGGAACATCTGTTCTTGAGCGATGTTTTCGTGATATTCTTGACTTATCAGACCAGTTTCCATAAAAATGTTCACGAAATTAACCTACGTAATATACAGTGAGAATAGTTATGTTTAGATTTATTTGTGTTATTTGAATTGGTGACAGTTCCCACATTAGCCAACTGGAAAGTGTTTTTGTAGAAAGTGATTTGCCTTTTGTCAGTTTCGCAACAACCAGAGATATCGGTGAGTTTTCCAAATTCCTTTAAGATATACCGAATTTTCGAAACTATATCTTATATTAACCAATCTCTTGCTTCACATTCAATAACTAGACTTGTTATGTTGTTACATTGGGTGAATAGCTGCTGCAATAAGAATATAATTAAGAATTTTATGATTTCGATACATTCACTGAGTTATTAAGTAATACATATACATATCTTAAGTTGAGTAATATTGGAAAAAATTAATAAAATTGTTTCCGGTACATTTGAAGTGTAGTTTAATATATTCTTTCTTCAATTACATTTGCAATTTTATATGAAGCAAGTAGGTATCCTTGACAATAAAGAAAATTACCACTAAGTCCCAGATAATTTTAATATACCTATTTATGTTACTCTTTTCACCAGGTGCTTAGAAAAGTTGGTCAGGGACAAATTGAATTACAGTTGTATTCTACAGTATCCATACTAACAACTCATTTGATTATTCAGAGATCAGGTATCTCATTTCATACAGTATACTGAATGTTAAGTTTCGATTTCAATTTCTAAGGGTTTAATATTACATTTAAATATGCCTCTCACTTTCTTCAACAGTTTCCTGGATATTGTTTTAGAACGAGTGTTTTCAGTACCCTGGGAAAAAGGGTATCTTGTAGAGTATTGAATTGTGTTCCTCAGATGCTTGATGGACTGAGTACAGAAGAACATTTGGGAGTTTGTCCAAACCAGCTAATACTGTAACTGAAATATTCCAAACTAAGGATATTGATCACCTCTTCCCTACACTTTTCCATGAGGTTGAAAGTGTTTGTCTTCTATCAAGTATCAAGTAAAGAAAAGAAAATTGCTTTCCAATTTGAACTCACCTCCTTAATTTATACAATTTTGATTGAAATTGATCCTGAAAACTGTACTCTTAGTGGTATCATGTTCATTTTATTAAATGATGAAATACACAAGAATACTTCCTGAAGTGAAGAGGATTTATGTTCAAATAATATTCCATATCATTGTTGATGAAGCACAAAATGGGCTTCAATTAAAAAGTCTCCATAATTCAAGAGAATCTCTAAAAATAGTCATACTAACTAGCTATACTAATGAATCTTCAATGTATAAAAGCAAAAATGTCTTTCGGTTGAAAGATGTGATAAATAAATTGTATTTTAGTATATTACAGTTGAATTACATTGCTTGAAAATATTACTGTGGGGAAAAGGGAGATGTTTAGTGAATATTTGAATCTTCTTTTAAAAGTAATAGCTGACGTTATTTGTTCTTCTTTTACTCTCAAGAGAATTTTGAATAGTTCAATTTATACTTTACCATCATTGCTTTTAGTTATCCTGAGTTTAATTCAACAATTTATGAGTGAACTTTTAGGCTGAGTGAGATTGAGGTATATTTTGTAACTATTATAAATGAAATTTAGGTATTTTTTCTGAATAATTTCATATATTCTTCCAGATAAACAAAGTATACAGCAATACAAATGAATTAATACATACTTATTTATGCATAGTGTGTCTTCCAAAAATTGATCCCATCTTTACAGAGTGATTCTGTTGAAAAATACTGAGGCAACTGAAGTATAAATTCAAAAGGGACTGTTTTCATGGTTGATTCAGAGCATGTAAAATCAGCAGCTAACTACAACTACCAAGTCGAAAGTGTGTCAGTGGCACTTCGAAATGGTTATTTCAAAATGTTCAGCTGAATTGATTAATGGCATTCTGATGATAGTATAAAGACAAAGGAGATTAGGGTAACTTTCTTGAAACTTGAACTTCCTTCAATTTCTCACAGAGAAGAAGCATCCAAAAAAATTCAAATTCTAAATAATCATAACCACTTCTCAACGACAACTCTCCACCGGCTTACAAAGATATGAAAGATGCGGAATTATTTTCTAACATTTGCAAAAATCTTAGATGTCAAAAGTCTGCATTCTTTTCATGATTCTGTTTCCCAGCTCCTCCAAGTTTTTAGGTTGTGTGGCATGAATTTTTAAAGAGATGATATTACCTTGAAAGCCTCAGACCCAATTTTTGAAGGAATAAGGAATTTTGATATATCAATACTGACAATATTACCTATTCACTTCACCATTGAACAAGAAGGTGCTCTTGTCAAAAAATATACAAGGATTGTTGTTCATATTTCATATTCATTTCATACAGTATACTGAATGTTAAGTTTCAATTTCAATTTCTAAGGGTTTAATATTACATTTACATATGCCTCTCACTTTCTTCAACAGTTTCTTGGATATAGTTTTCAGTACCCTGAGAAAAAGGGTATCTTGTAGAGTATTGAAGTGTGTTCCTCAGATGCTTGATGGACTGAGTACAGGAGTTTGGGAGTTTGTCCAAACCAGCTAATACTGTAACTGAAATATTCCAAACTAAGGATATTGATCACCTCTTCCCTACACTTTTCCATGAGGTTGAAAGTGTTTGTCTTCTATCAAGTATCAAGTCAAGAAAAGAAAAATTGCTTTCCATTTTGAACTCACCTCCCTTAATTTATACAATCTTGGTTGAAAAGTGATCCTGAAAACTGTACACTTTGTGGTATCATGTTCATTTCATTAAATGATGAAATACACAAGAATACTTCCTGAATTGAAGAGGATTTATGTTCAAATAATATTCCATATCATTGTTGTTGAAGCACAAAATGGGCTTCAATTAAAAAAGTCTCCATAATTCAAGAGAATCTCTAAAAACAGTCATACTAACTAGCTATACTAATGAATCTTCAATGTATAAGAGCAAAAATGTCTTTCGATTGAAAGAAGATGTGATAAATAAATTGTATTTTAGTATATTACAGTTGAATGACATTGCTTGAAAATATTACTGTGGGAAAAAGGGAGATGTTTAGTGAATATTTGAATCTTCTTTTAAAACTAATAGCTGACGTTATTTGTTCTTCTTTTACTCCCAAGAGAATTTTGAATATTTCAATTCATACTTTATCATCATTGCTTTTAGTAATTCTGAGTTTAATTCAACAATTTATTAGCGAACTTTTAGGCTGAGTGAGACTGAGGTATCTTTTGTAACTATTATAAAAGAAATTTAGGTATATTTTCTGAATAATTTCATATATTCTTCCAGATAAACAAAGTATACACTAATACAAATGAATTAATACATACTTATTTATGCATAGTGTGTCTTCCAAAATGAATCCCATCTTTACAGAGTGATTCTAGTGAAAATACTGAGGCAACTGAAGTATAAATTCAAAAGGACTGTTTTCATGGTTGATTCAGAGCATGTAAAATCAGCAGCTAACTACAACTACCAAGTCGAAAGTGTGTCAGTGGTACTTCGAAAAGGTTATTTCAAAATGTTCAGCTGAATTAATTAATGGAATTCTGATGATAGTATAAAGACAAAGGAGATTAGGGTAACTTTCTTGAAACTTGAACTTCCTTCAATTTCTCACAGAGAAGAAGCATCCAAAAAAATTCAAATTCTAAATAATCATAACCACTTCTCAATGACAACTCTCTACCGGCTTACAAAGATATGAAAGATGCGGAATTATTTTCTAACATTTGCAAAAATCTTAGATGTCGAAAGTCTGCATTCTTTTCATGATTATATTTCCCAGCTCCTCCAAGATTTTAGGTTTTGTGACATGAATTTTAGATTTATAGTGGCCACTTTAGAAGGAACATATGAAATTCAAATCAGCTGACTCGGCTGGTCACTTAACTGTTCCTTTTTTGCCCATCCAACAATTTAAAGAGATGATATTACCTTGAAAGCCTCAGACCCAATTTTTGAAGGAATAAGGAATTTTGATATATCAATACTGACAATATTACCTATTCACTTCACCATTGAACAAGAAGGTGCTCTTGTCAAAAAATATACAAGGATTGTTGTTCATATTTCACATTCATTTCATACAGTATACTGAATGTTAAGTTTCAATTTCAATTTCTAAGGGTTTAATATTACATTTACATATGCCTCTCACTTTCTTCAACAGTTTCCTGGATATAGTTTTAGAACGAGTGTTTTCAGTACCCTGAGAAAAAGGGTATCTTGTAGAGTATTGAAGTGTGTTCCTCAGAAGATTGATGGACTGAGTACAGAAGAACATTTGGGAGTTTGTCCAAACCAGCTAATACTGTAACTGAAATATTCCAAACTAAGGATATTGATCACCTCTTCCCTACACTTTTCCATGAGGTTGAAAGTGTTTGTCTTCTATCAAGTATCAAGTAAAGAAAAGAAAAATTGCTTTCCAATTTGAACTCACCTCCCTTAATTTATACAATTTTGATTGGAAATTGATCCTGAAAACTGTACTCTTAGTGGTATCATGTTCATTTTATTAAATGATGAAATACACACGAATACTTCCTGAATTGAAGAGGATTTATGTTCAGATAATATTCCATCATCATTGTTGATGAAGCACAAAATGGGCTCGAATTAAAAAAGTCTCCATAATTCAAGAGAATCTCTAAAACAGTCATACTAACTAGCTATACTAATGAATCTTCAATGTATAAAAGCAAAAATGTCTTTCGATTGAAAGATGTGATAAATTAATTGTATTTTAGTATATTACAGTTGAATGACATTGTTTGAATTGCTGTAGGAAAAGGGGTGATGTTTTGTGAACATTTGAATCTTCTTTTAGAACTAATAGCTGACGTTATTTGTTTTTCTTTTACTCTCAAGAGAATTTTGAATGTTTCAATCTATACTTTACCATCATTGGTTTTAGTAATCCTGAGTTTAATTCAACAATTTATTAGTGAACTTTTAGGCTGAGTGAGACTGAGGTATATTTTGTAACTATTATAAAAGAAATTTAGGTATTTTTTCTGAATAATTTCATGTATTCTTCCAGATAAACAAAGTATACAGCAATACAAATGAATTAATACATACTTATTCATGCATAGTGTGTCTTCCAAAAATTGATCCCATCTTTACAGAGTGATTCTAGTGAAAAATGCTGAGGCAACTGAAGTATAAATTCAAAAGGGACTGTTTTCATGGTTGATTCAGAGCATGTAAAATCAGCATCTAACTACAACTACCAAGTCGAAAGTGTGTCAGTGGCACTTCGAAAAGGTTATTTCAAAATGTTCAGCTGAATTAATTAATGGCATTCTGATGATAGTATAAAGACAAAGGAGATTAGGGTAACTTTCTTGAAACTTGAACTTCCTTCAATTTCTCATAGAGAAGAAGCATCCAAAAAAATTCAAATTCAAAATAATCATAACCACTTCTCAACGACAACTCTCCACCGACTTACAAAGATATGAAAGATGCGGAATTATTTTCTAACATTTGCAAAAATCTTAGATGTCAAAAGTCTGCATTCTTTTCATGATTCTATTTTCCAGCTCCTCCAAGGTTGTGTGACATGAATTTTCGATTTATAGTGGCCACTTAAGAAGGAGCACATGAAATTCAAATCAGCTGACTTCGCTGGCCACTTAACTGTTCCTTTTGCCCATCCAACAATTTAAAGAGATGATATTACCTTGAAAGCCTCAGACCCAATTTTTGAAGGAATAAGGAATTTTGATATATCAATACTGACAATATTACCTATTCACTTCACCATTGAACAAGAAGGTGCTCTTGTCAAAAAATATACGAGAATTGTTGTTCATATTTTTACATAAACTTTCACGAAATTGCAAATGTGGACTCTCTTCATTTGTGAACTAATTTCACTTTATAAGGGTGGAATTTGTGATGTTTCACCATCCTGTTGGCCATTGTAGCTGCTTCGCCAGTCACACAAAGGGAGCTGTATTTTCCATTTTCAAGTGGCCAACTTTCATATTTTTGTCAACTACCAGAAACTTAGTTGAAAATTTATCACTCAATTTAACATGGTGACTGAATTTTCCTTCTCGATGATTCACATTGAATATCCTTGCCATTTTTTGGGCACAATTGTTATTCAGATAATTAATGGACACAATTTTGACCCTTTTCTCAGTTCAGTAAACCATTTTGAATTGATCTTCTAATAAATGACAACTATATAAGAAGGATGGAGCTTGTGGGTGAAATTTAGATCTGAGTGTGCCATAATATACCACTAGATCGCAGTAGCCGGGTTGTTAGACAGCCTGGTGAGAGCTTAATATTTATTTATTTATTTATTTTCATTTCAACTTATAAGCTCAGTAAGCTACAGTTTGTTTGATCCAAGTTCCTCTAGTCTGACTCTGTCCCCAGCTGGGCATTCACACATGTTCTATTGACTCTCTCTTCTTCACATAATCTATATGAAGGGTCCTCAGTCACTCCTTACTAATTAAGATGAGTTCAGAGGTGACAGTGCCGCGTTAATATGGCAGTTAGAACTCTCAGGTCCAGCCTGAAGAGTTCAAGCCAAGCCTTGGCTCTCGCAGTGGAAGCTCCACTGATGGCAAGTCGAGAGAGGCTCAGCCAGTGTTCTTGTACCTTCAGGTTCAACCACCGGTTATTTTCTTTCCTTGCAGTCTCCAGGGGAATTCCGAGCCTAGGTGAATCCCAGGCTTGTGCATTAAGCGGCTTGTTATTGCCCTCAATGCCCGAGGGTCCGGGTACCCATATCAGACATAACTGCACCATAAGTGACATGCAGGTGTCGCATGCCAAAGTGATGATACTTGTTAATCCGTAAGCAAAAGGTTAGCACATTGGTCAAACGACAACTAGTTTATAGCAGCAATGAAGCAGACAATGGATTGATGATTTCGAAATGGAAATAATGAAAACAATTTCCCATATAGACTAGAATAGTAAACAAGGTTGCGTGTTAAACTATAATATCATCAGGTTTTCTTCTTGAAAAGCTGAAATCGAGTGTTTATGCTGCACAGCCTGAATATTCAAGTGTTTCGAAGAAGAATCAATAGTAAATGCTGAATTTTGCAACCTGATATTTCTGGGAATGATAGAAGAGTTTTATGTATGTAAGTGGTTAGAGGTTATTCTGAGTTGTTATGGTTACAAACGGCGATTTATCGCGGACAATTGCTAGTATGTATACAGAATGATCACGTGGAGAACTGGTGAGTTAGTGACAAAAATCCAACATCTTTTTTACAGAAACACGATGATGAACATGGGATCAACAGAGTAGTTTATGGAAAGAAAACAATCTTGGCTTGTTCGGATTGTAACCGCACCCTAAGGATATGAGATCCGGTTTTATTCAGTCTATGTCCGAATCGGTCAAGAGAATTTGCTATATGCTACAAATTTTTCGAGAAAACTGATACGTTCTATTAAAAAAATACCGGGTATTGTAAAAATTTTTTGTTGTGAAGTTGGACAACTGTTTCCCATACTGACGCGGAGTTTGAACGTAATCTGTCATTTGGTTTGTTTGCAGTACTCGATTTTGTCAGTTCTCACAAGTGTGATTTGCGATTCTTACAATTAATAAAAATATCAAACAATCTTGTCTCAATTTGTATTGCGAATGGAATTTCGTGTGCCGAATCGCTGAAGTCACAGAAGGTTTACGGACTTTATCAAAAATATGGTCATATAAATGGAACGGTGCATGGGAAGAAGCGATGTTATGCCTCGGCTGTGGCAGCCCAAGATAATTTGATGTGTGGTTCACTCGCTTCTTGAAGAGGGCGAAATTGAAAGTTGGAAGCGAGTTTCACTGTACACAAGTCCTGTAAACAAAAAAGAATTATGAAGAGAGGTACGTGGCGTTGCAAGTTTGATCGTCCTCTACTGAGAGTTTTCCACAAATATGGTTTTCCTTTGGACCTGGATTCTTTCCGGAACCAAAACTTTTAGTTCTTCAGAGCATTTGTCATTGAAGTATCTGTAAAAAGAGAAACATCAACAACCTGTCACCTTTGAGCGAGAGGTTGGAACACTATCCAATGAATGTATCGCAGCATGTTCCTGTTTGCCGGTGTGCCTTGGCCTGGTCGTTCTCCAGACTTCAGTACGTGCCTCAGCATGTGCGACTAAAACCCCTGGAGCTGCTTGAATCACAGGTTGATGCGGGTAGATCCATTACATAGAAAACTGAATCATGTTACCTAAATATCATAATTTTGAAAAAGTAATGTTCAATAAAAACTCAAAAATTTTTAATAAGTCCCATCATTTGAATATTTTCATGGAGATTTCTGGGAATATTGTTATAGAAACATTAAAGAAAATACTAAAATATTCCATACTTTGTTGCTATAGTCTGTTAGGAAATTATTGAGTAATTTCAAATCTTTTCAAAATGTACTCTGTTAATCTAAGAGGTTTTGTGTTGGCCACAATTTCTCTGTTAGGCGAGAAAGAAGAAACCGTCATTCAATAAAATAGATGCAAGCGAAATTTTTAAACAGAAAGTATAAGTTTAGTGTGAAAAAATGATACAGAAAATTTAATTCAAAGTACAACACATCGTTAGCTTTGAGTTTTCCACATTAATAATTTGTGTATGTCACACCAGAATTTGCTTTGAGGTATTTCCATATATTATACTTTCGTAGATGTGAACTGCTGATCTGCCAGGTCACGGCCGTCGATGCAAATAAATGGAAATCAGATGTAACCAAGTCTTATGAATAAGCCTCATGTATTTCCCAACTCAAATCGTTTTTGTAACCAGTTTTGTTGGATTCGATGATGCATTATCTTGAAGTAAAATTAATTTACTTTGCTTTTTCGATATTCAGAACGTTTTTTAAGAGGAGGCACGAGTTTTACTCTTTTATCTCACAAAATGCAGAACACTGTCTTCCGTTTAAAGTTATTTGATATTGCACTAGATGCTTGGAGTTTCCCATGATTTGTAGGCATAGAATTCTTGAAATATATTTACATTTCATCACCAGTCATAGTTCGTTGAAAACATTACTTTCTTTTTACCTGGTAAGCAGAATTTCGAAAGAGGTTTTTCGGTTATTTTGGTAATATTCGTTTTGAGCATGTGGCGTGCTATTATTTTGTTATTGCGTTTGAGCGCCATACTCTCTTCCAAAAACGCTTGTAATTCGCTGCCTTAAAACTTTTTCAATGATTTGGACGTTCGTTTCGTGATTCAAAATTACCAGTTTTGAATTTTTCAAATCACTTAAGATATCGGGCTTCAAGATGCTTATCTTAAGCTTTGACAAGCATTTGGTGCAATTCTGTAATACTCTTCACCTATGCTGTTCTCATGTTTGTAGGAACAAATATTGTCATGTTCAAAGCAGTTACATATTATGCTTTTTTTGGTTGCCAAAAATCTGTCAGGTCACAACAAGAGATAACTTTATTAAATCAAAGACTGTCTACGAGCAATTTTGAGCTTTCAGAAGCGTGAAAACATCTGAAGTTCACTTAATCTTTATACAGGATGCTGCAGTGAAAACGTAAATGATTCAATAACTTCAAAACTATTGAATTCTGGACAAAACGCAGAAATAGGTACATTGTGTTTATTGGGTGTCATCTTTCAGCATAAAGTGCTTATCTGTTACATCAACCCTTACATTTTAGGTGCTTACCTATCAAATTTTTGAATAGAGAGTAAATTGAGTTATACCTTATTGATTATAAATGACTCTTCTTGAATTTGACCTCAATCCGATGAGGATACTGGCTTGAAAGAGGCCATAACTGCAAACTTTTTAGTTTATAATGAAAATCGGGTACCTTTCAATTTTTTGATTTGAGAAAGCAGATCAGGTGATATCTTATTGACTATAAAGACATTTTTGAATTTGACCTCAATCTGATGAGCATACATGTTGAATCACTGAAAGACTTGAAAGAGTTCATAATTGCAAAATTTTCAGTTTACGATAAAGATCATGAAATTGTTGCTTTGAAACTTTTTCAGTGATCTTGGAGGTTCGTTTCTTGATTCAGGAGCATCACTTTTGAAATTTTCAAATCACTCAAAGCATAGGCATTCAAAATCAAGCACTTATTGGGTTTTAGAAGCTTGGAAATATCTGAAGTTTACTTAATCTTTATACAGGATGCTGCAGTGAAAACGTAAATGATTCAGTAACTTCAAAACTATTGAATTCTGGACAAAACGCAGAAATAGGTACATTTTGTTTGGTGGGCGACATATTTCAGCATAAAGTGCTTATCTGTTACATCAACACTTACATTATAGGTGCTTACCTATCAAATTTTTGAATAGAGAGTAAATTGAGTTATACCTTATTGATTATAAATGACTATTCTTGAATTTGACCTCAATCCCATGAGGATACTGGCTTGAAAGAGTCCATAACTGCAAACTTTTTAGTTTATAATGAAAATCAGGTACCCTTGAATTTTATGATTTGAGAAAACAGATCTGGTGATATCATATTAACTATAGACATTTTTGAATTTGACCTCAATCTGATGAGCATACATGATGAATCATTGAAAGAGTTCACAATTGCAAACTCTTCAGTTTACGATAAAGATCATGAAATTGTTGCTTTGAAACTTTTTCAGTGATCTTGGAGTTTCGTTTCTTGATTCAGAAGCATCACTTTTGAAATTTTCAAATCACTTAAAGCATTGGGATTCAAAATCAAGCACTTATTGGGTTTTAGAAGCTTGGAAATATCTGAAGTTTACTTAAACTTTATACAGGATGCTGCAGTGAAAATGTAAATGATTCAATAACTTCAAAACTATTGAATTCTGGACAGAACGCAAAAATGGGTACATTTTGATTGGTGGGCGACATCTTTCAGCATAAAGTGCTCATCTGTTACATCAACCCTTCCATTATAGGTGCTTACCTATCAAATTCTTGAATAGAGAGTAAATTGAGTTATACTTTATTGATTATAAATCACTATTTTGGAATTTGACCTCAATCTGATGAGGATACTGGCTTGAAAGACTCCATAACTGCTAGCTTTTTAGTTTATAATGAAAATCGGGTACCTTTCAATTTTTGATTTGAGAAAACAGATCAGGTGATATCTTATTGACTATAAAGACATTTTTGAATTTGACCTCAATCTGATGAGCATACATGTCGAATCACTGAAAGACTTGAAAGAGTTCATAATTGCAAAATTTTCAGTTTACGATAAAGATCATGAAATTGTTGCTTTGAAACTTTTTCAGTGATCTTGGAGGTTCGTTTCTTGATTCAGAAGCATCACTTTTGAAATTTTCAAATCACTCAAAGCATTGGAACTCAAAATCAAGCATTTATTGGGTTTTAGAAGCGTGGAAATATCTGAAACTTACTTAATCTTTATACAGGATGCAGCAGTGAAAACGTTAATGATTCAGTAACTTCAAAACCATTGAATTCTGGACAAAATGCAGAAATAGGTACATTTTGATTGGTGGGCGACATCTTTCAGCATAATGTGCTTACCTTTCACATCAACCCTTACATTATAGGTGCTTACCTATCAAATTCTTGAATAGAGAGTAAATTGAGTTATACTTTATTGATTATAAATTACTATTTTTGAATTTGACCTCAATCTGATGAGGATACTGGCTTGAAAGTGTCCATAACTGCAAACTTTTTAGTTTATAATGAAAATCGGGTACCCTTCAATTTTATGATTTGAGAAAACAGATCTGGTGATATCATATTAACTATAGACATTTTTGAATTTGACCTCAATCTGATGAGCATACATGTTGAATCACTGAAAGACTTGAAAGAGTTCACAATTGCAAGCTCTTCAGTTTACGATAAAGATCATGAAATTGTTGCTTTGAAACTTTTTCAGTGATCTTGGAGGTTCGTTTCTTGATTCAGAAGCATCACTTTTGAAATTTTCAAATCACTTGAAGCATTGGGACTCAAAATCAAGCACTTATTGGGTTTCAGAAGCTTGGAAATATCTGTAGTTTACTTAATCGTTATACAGGATGCTGCAGTGAAAATGTAAATGATTCAATAACTTCAAAACTATTGAATTTTGAACAAAACGCAGAAATGGGTACATTTTGATTGGTGGGCGACATATTTCAGCATAAAGTGCTCATCTGTTACATCAACCCTTACATTATAGGTGCTTACCTATCAAATTTTTGAAAAGAGAGTAAATTGAGTTATACTTTATTGATTATAAATTACTATTTTTGAATTTGACCTCAATCTGATGAGGATACTGGCTTAAAAGAGTCCATAACTGCAAGCTTTTTAGTTTATAATGAAAATCGGGTACCTTTCAATTTTTTGATTTGAGAAAACAGATCAGGTGATATCTTATTGACTATAAAGACATTTTTGAATTTGACCTCAATCTGATGAGCATACATGTCGAATCACTGAAAGACTTGAAAGAGTTCATAATTGCAAAATTTTCAGTTTACGATAAAGATCATGAAATTGTTGCTTTGAAACTTTTTCAGTGATCTTGGAGGTTCGTTTCTTGATTCAGAAGCATCACTTTTGAAATTTCAAATCACTCAAAGCATTGGAACTCAAAATCAAGCATTCATTGGGTTTTAGAAGCGTGGAAATATCTGAAATTTACTTAATCTTTATTCAGGATGCTGCAGTGAAAACGTTAATGATTCAGTAACTTCAAAACTATTGAATTCTGGACAAAACGCAGAAATAGGTACATTGTGTTTATTGAGTGTCATCTTTCAGCATAAAGTGCTTATCTGTTACATCAACCCTTACATTTTAGGTGCTTACCTATCAAATTCTTGAATAGAGAGTAAATTGAGTTATACTTTATGACTATTTTTGAATTTGACCTCAATCTGATGAGGATACTGGCTTGAAAGAGTCCATAACTGCAAACTTTTTAGTTTATAATGAAAATCGGGTACCCTTGAATTTTATGATTTGAGAAAACAGATCTGGTGATATCATATTATCTATAGACATTTTTGAATTTGACCTCAATCTGATGAGCATACATGATGAATCATTAAAATAGTTCACAATTGCAAACTTTTCAGTTTACGATAAAGATCATGAAATTGTTGCTTTGAAACTTTTTCAGTGATCTTGGAGGTTCGTTTCTTGATTCAGAAGCATCACTTTTGAAATTTTCAAATCACTTAAAGCATTGGGACTCAAAATCAAGCACTTATTGGGTTTTAGTAGCTTGGAAATATCTGAAGTTTACTTAATCTTTATACAGGATGCTGCAGTGAAAATGTAAATGATTCAATAACTTCAAAACTATTGAATTCTGGACAAAACGCAGAAATGGGTACATTTTGATTTGTGGGCGACATCTTTCAGCATAATGTGCTTATCTTTCACATCAACCCTTATATTATAGGTGCTTACGTATCAAATGTTTGAATAGAGAGTAAATTGAGTTATACTTTATTGATTATGAATGACTATTTTTGAATTTGACCTCAATCTGATGAGGATACTGACTTGAAAGAGTCCATAACTGCAAACTTCTTAGTTTACAATGAAAATCACAAACAGACAGAGTTCGATTTGACGGTGTCTGTTTGAACATTATTTCCATATGCCTTATGTCGAGAATGCAACACTCTGAAGTTCTTGAATATTGAGGATAGATTTAGTGAAATCTTCATGGAATGTTTTCTCTACTTTTTACATTCTTTGTTTGAATTTATAAATTTGATCACATTTTCTGCGACAGACAGGTTGAACCATCATTAAAACAAGAAAAACGCATGAGTACGGTTGCTCCCATTTCATTAGCAAAATTTTTAGTTTTTTAAATCCATATATATCATATAAACACAGTACTAAGACGAATGGCCATATCTGTTTTACAATAAATACGACCAAAGATTTATTTTCATACTTTTCCATATTGCTTGCAATCTAAGGAAAAATGAGATCTAAATTATTGTTTGTATCTGCCAAGGATGCATTCGAAACATAACATTTTCTGTCTTCTTTATAGAAGTCAGGGGGGGGGGCAGTTAGGAATTAGGTAGAGTAATTGCATGCTTTCCTTATCCTTCAAAAGAAGCTCTGGTAACATCTAGTTTTGAGTATAACTGATATAAACACCATGATTACCTCGGAAATCTTTAGATGATGAACTCATTACTAAATTATAGTGAAAATCTAAATTTTATCGCTTATTTACAATTAAGCAAATGACGAAACTTTTTCCCATCTGGTAATTAAAAAAAGTTTTAGCTACTTCTAACGGCGCTCGTCCAAAACTTCCAACTTCTTGCATCCGGTCATAATATTTACGATCGTCTTATTCGGTGAAGACAGTTTGCGTAGCCCTGATATCGTAGACGTTAATGATCATTTTCATTTCGAATCTATTAGAACTCATGGAACTAATGATTTTTTAATATAGGATTTAATGGCATGTTATATATGGATTTTATGCATTACTTTTAATTCAAATAAAATGTTATGTCATTTTATAAATGTTCTGAGATATGTAGATTTTCGTATCGTATTTAACGAGTTTCGGAATTGGAAAAAACTAGTTCAGCCATATAATCTTTCATAAAAGGTGCACAGAAATTCGTATGTCAATCCTCAGAAAGTGAATCTAGAATAAAATAATTCAACTACTGTTACATGTACACACAACCAAATTTATATGGAATCACCCGATATTTTGAATATTACTTCAGGGATTTTGGAAGTTTCGAAGGATTGTTAGAATTGATCCTTTTCGAGATATTTCAATTGAAACAAGAAATAAATTAAGGTTTATTTTAAGAAAGAAACAAATAAAAGAAAATAAGAGACTATTTCCGCATGTAGTAAATAATTGAGAATTGTTTTCTTACGGAGTAGGTGTTTTTTCTCGATCTCAATAGCATGTATTACCTCCTCTTGCTCTGATACAAGCCTGAATCCGTCTAGGCATACTTTGGATTAGGTTTTCGACCTACTCAGGGGTGATATTCTGCCACTCTTCTGTGGCGGCTTGGATGATCTGTTGTGGTATTCTTGGATTATCGTGGCCTGATCTAATTTTACTTTTGAGATTATCCTATAAATGTTCAATACGATTTTGGTCTGGAGAGCAAGCTGGCTAGTCCAAATGGTGATGTCGTCCATGCAGTTCCTTTCTTGACCATTGCTCTTGTTTTTCAGTATCTGATAGGAACGGTAGATTCAGCAGGGCATCACTGGTAGCAAGATTTAGAAGTGTATATCCCTTATCAGCCAACGATACCACTCTATGGAGACCAGAAGTGAGAGCTTTTGCAGAGAAGAATTCTTTGAGATTTTTTTGTCTGTTCGATGTGTAAATTGACAACATCTATCAATCTGCGTCCTCCTTCTTTCCGCTTTAAAGTTGTTCGTATCACAGACGATTTTGGATGATGATTGTTGTACTTTGTCAGCATCGTTCGGGTCTGCTTTTGAATATCATCCAGTTCTGTCTTAGTCCATCTGATTATTCCAAATGAGTAGAGCAACATTGGAATGACGTAGGTGTTAATTGCCTTGACTAAATTCTGAGTTCCGCATTGACTTCAGCACAGTGTTCAGGCGCTCACTGTACTCTGAACGAATCTTCTCCTTTGATTGTTTTTTGTCTAGCAATCTGGCTTGTTTGTATCCTATATACTTGTATGTTTCGCCATCCCTCACGCAATGTATAATATCACCGTTTGGATGTTGTGTTTCACTATCTATGAATGTTCAGGGTCTAACATTTTTCAATCCCAAATTTCATATGAGCATCTGCCGAGAACTTACTGACAGTTTTCAGCAAATCATCCAATTGCTTCTTGTTAGAAGCATATAATTTGATGTCATCCATATACAGCAGGTGGGAGATCGTATGATAGCTCCTATCAGTTTTTATCCTAAACCACAGTTTGAAATTTTGCATACAGATAATAAATATTGGAAGGTAGATCTTTGGGAAACTTAAGAAATCAACAAACACAAACACTCAGGTAGATTCATCAATGAATAAGTCGATTTAAGCCCTTCACCTCTATTGAATCTCTTCAGGGAACAATCTATTCCTTAGTAGCTGTAAGGACTATTTCATAGAAAATAACTTACTCACACTATACATTTACGAGGCAATCATGTTTGCCAGAAATAACTCTGATCTATTCCATAGAAATGAACACGGTTATATGACCCGTAATAAGGAGAACTTGATATCTATGAAATTCAATCGTACTTACCTACAGAAAAATGCACATCATATGATAATAAAAATAATGAATAAGATACATGTACATAAACTTCTAGTAGAAACAGCTCTGTACAGCTTACAAGATTTCCTGAATACCAAACTTGACTAAAATTAAAACGCATACATACAATGTTTAAATCGCTGTCCACGTTATTCTTGTTTATAGTCTTACCTTTGTACATCTATTTATTTTGTACCTGTAAATTGATTGTAAAAAAATCATCCATATTGATCGTTCTGGATACGATATATCGAGATTCAGTAGTGTTCCCTAGACTTTTTTGAGGTGTTTATATGAATATACTTGGAGTTGCTGTCTCTAAATCCCAGTTTAAGAATAGATCTTAAACACTTCTTTTGTAATTTGATTTTTCGAAGCGCCTTACCGGAATTCCCCCAAAAAATAATACCGTATCTCATGCGAGATTCTACATTGGCATGATACTATATCAGAGCCGTTTGAAGATTCAGCAATGAGCTGATCAAGCGGAGTGCATAAGAATATCCTGCAATTGATCCTGCGAGGCGCTCTATGTGGCTGGTCTAGTCAAGTCTGGAGTCAATGGTTACACCCAAAAAGAGTATGTCACTCACTGAGTCAATGATGTTGTCATTTTGGTTAATCGAGATTGCCTCACTGTTTCTGTCAAAGGAAAATTTCAACAACTGAGTGTTTTTAGCATTTAGCTTCAGATTATTACTTTCGAAGTATTATTCCAGAATTTTCAGATCATTTAAAGTTTTTATTTTGAGGTCATCGGTATCATCTCCACTAATTATCACGTTCGTATCATCAGCAAATTGAACTAGTAAATCTGCAACAAGTCCCGACATGGAATCCTTGGGGAACTCCTCTTTTTGTGGATAGCTTACTGGAAGTCAGCATAGATCCGTTCTCATCTCTCATCGCCACATATTGTTTTCTATCAGAAAGATAGCAGTCTATGAGTTGAATGTACTCTCGATTCACCCTAAACCTTCTGTAACGTTTTCAGCGATTCGGCACACGAAATTCCATTTTTAATACAAAGTATGAGACAAATTCTTTGTTCGGTCTTTTTATCCATTGTAAAAATTGCAAAATACACTTGTAAGAACTGGCAAAGTGGAGCATTGTAAACAAACTAAATGACAAATTGGCAATCGTTTTATGCAGATTGTTTAACTGAGCAATTCCCCAATTTCAACAGAATATATATTTTGGTTGTAGGCGCTAAATATCGTATTTGCAATCACTAAACTTCCCCACCAATTTGTGAACAATTTCATTCATACAAGAAGTGGCCACGTCAGAAGAGATACTTTTGTCATTGAACCTTTCCACCAACTTTGCGAGGTAATAAATGTCCTTCCACAGGTGGACTTTAACAGAAGCTATTTGCCAATTTCAAGAAACGACATACGGATAAAAATGTTAAAATTTGCGGTTTTCAAGAAAGGTTAATGAAAGATCAAGTCGTTTACTTTCATTTAGAGCGTGTGGTCGACCACTTGTAGGTCAGTATCTTACAGTTCCGTGTTTTTTTAACTCGTGGAATAACTTATTTATAGTTTATAACTTCAAACCGTACTGATTAATTTACAAAGTGATAATGTTACACCTTTGAATGAGCAATACGTGCGTTTAATGTGGTTTATTTATTCATTTATTCGTATGAAAGAGAGAGTTAGAGAAAAAATTGCTACAATTTCATTGATTATGTCATAATGTGAAATGTTAATATGAGTCAAAATGCGATTGGAGGAAAACATAGTATGTAGAATGGATAAACAATCAAAACCCACTAAGTCTCATATGATCGCTAAATAAGCTCAGGAATATCAGAAGGAACGGGTGAAGTATACGTATTCTTCCATATGTCCTGTTTACTTGTTAGCGACCTGATCGATCGATAATCTTTGTAATATTGATACATTCTATCGAAAAAGTACCGGAAATTGACTGTCAAAAGCTCTGTTGTTGGCACAACAGTTTACAGTACTAGATTTTGTCAGTTCTCACAAGTGTGTTTTGCGATTTTCACAATGGATAAAAATAACGAACAAAGAATTTCACAAATTTTGTATTGCATATCTATATCAGTGGTAGTCACGACCATCCTACAATAGGTGTGTTCAGAGACAAGTTCTAGGGTGTCAAAATAAAGGTTTATACGGGTCTACAGTTGATTAGCTTGAATTCCGAGATTATTAACTTATTTTGTCTAAAATTACTGTTACATGTTTTCATTCAGTTCATGGGAGAAATGACATTATTATTTTCTGGTGGTGGTTCATCTATTTATATATTCGAATGAAAAAAAGAACAGCTAAAGATCGGAGGACCACATGGATTATGCTATAATATCAATATTTGATGTGAGTCTAAACACCTTTGGAGGAAGATACAGTATATAGACTAGATCAGGTGTGCTCAAACGGTCGATCGCGAATGTTTTTTGAGTAGATCTCGAGAAGAAGAAAATTTTCAATAAGTAGGTAACTAAACTACAAAAATTTATTACGTAATAAAATAACACTCTGCTAGCGGCAAAAGGCATTTATTATAGCGGGTGAAACTTTATTTGTAGATTTTAAAAGTAAAACAGAAATCATGTCTGTTATTAGAGAACTTCAGTTATCTGTTCCGACTGTCACAAGGCGTATTGAAGTCATGAGTCAGGACATGGCAGATAAACTAAAACATGATATCATGAAATGTAAATACTTTTTTTACAGTTCGACGAATCCACCTACAGACACTGCCCAGCTGTGTATTTTTATTCGGATAGTATTCAGTGACATGTTGGCTAAGGAAGAACTCTTGACAATCATTCCTCTGAAGTGGAAGACCCGTGGCGAAGATATATATGACGTTTTATTCAATTTTGTAAAAACTACAAGCTACCAATATATAAATTAGTGTGCATTACAACCGATGGAGCACCAGCAATGAGTGGAAAAAAACACGGTTTTGAGGCATTGTGTCGAACGGCTCTTAAGTTGCAGTTGGAAGATAGGGAGTCAGCTTAACACACTGATTTAGTTCTTCACAAGGACGTCAGGTGGTTGAGTCTCGGAATATTCTTAAAAAGGTTCCAAGAATTATTGCCGAAATAACAGCTTTTCTAGACGAAAGAGCTGATGACACTCAGATGTTGAAGAACGAAAAATGGCTGACTGATTTGGCATTTTTGACTGACATCACAAAGCACTTAAACACCATTAACTTGGAGCTTCAAGCTAAAGGAAAAACTATTATTGAGATGATTAGCGCAGTAAACGCATTCAAAAGTTAATTGCAACTTATGATAGATCAACTGAAAAAAAAGGATCTGAAACATTTTTCGTCTTTGAAAGCAAGGTTCCTCATTTGAAGTATGATACGTATGAGACTGAATTATCAGATATTTTGGGATAATTGGAACTGCGTTTTTATGATTGCAGTTAATTGGCAAATATGGCAGTATTTATGAGTTATCATTTTTCATGTAAAAACATTGAAGAATTAGCTACTAAAATAGCAAGTCCGTTTAATATGAACTCATGTTCTGCTGAAAATGAGTTGGTGCAGATTATATCAGATATACATCTCAAAGCTGATACAAATTTCTGGTGTTTTATATCTGAAAATAAATATCCGAATCTAATCTTCAACTGACGGCAATATTTGGGTCAACTTACTTGTGCGAGTCTGCATTTTCTGAAGATAATTTCGTCAGAATATCGCAATCGACTAACTGACGATCATATGTCATCATGCTTGCGATTTGCACTCGGTGGTTACGTACCATCTTATGAAAAATATGCTGAGGACATGCAAAGTCACTCCTTAGTTAAGTTTAACACCATATGTAACTCTTTTTTGTAACAACGAATAAACTTTGAGTTTTTCATTGATATTATATAGAAGAACCTAACTAAATCTAAAACCCTAGACTAGATAAACATCTAATAGACACAAAACCTCAAACGATCCCCCTGAAGCAAGCTGAGGGTATGGGAAGAAACAGGTGGAGCATATTCTTTTATGTGATAAAAGAGAATAGGTAGAAAAAACCTTAAGGAAAACCCCTGTCTCCGTCCCTGATGTACCAGTAAACAGTGATGAAGGTAAAAAAAGGTGGTAAAGAGTCGAGATGAAACAATTAAGTTTAGCATAATCATTCAAATTAATTGGCAACTGCAAGCGTTTTTCCTCAATCATATAAAAAAATGTGAATCTAATTCCATACTTTCAATCAACCTTGAGTTGAATAAATTAAAAGAAGCTTCCGCTTCGAAGCAATATATTTTTTACAACAGTTCTCGTAGTCTTTAAAATTCTGTCTGGTTTAATGAGCTGGAATTCAAGATAGATCTCGTATTGTACGTAAGTTGTTTATTGTTAACAATTTCCATTATTCACTTCCGTAGAACTTCAACCTTATCCAAATAATGATTTCTAATGACTTCACTGGCCAGCAAATATAACAATTAAAGTAATTGTGGGGAAGCGTATTGTATATCTGTGAAATTGCTTAAGTTGCTTTCAGTCTAGCTAATCTAGGCTAAAAATTAATGAAATTGATGATATATTTATTTTTGTGAGCCCGGGGTGGGCTCTGGCCTCCCCCACGATTCGCCTCCTTGGCCTTTGAACCCCAGCCGGTGACTCGCATTGTCCTCGAGTTAGCAGCACTTGGTCCTGCCATCCGAGCCGTGGTCTTCCTCGTTTCCTGCTGGCATAGATCTTCGCATTCAGAACTTTCTTAGGCATCCTGGCGTCTTCCATCCTCTGAACGTGCCTAATCCAACAGTCTTTGGGATTTTATGAATATAGCAATATTCGCAAGCAACAAAAAAGACAGAAGATCGTAGTCAGGTAGTTGAATCCTTCCTGGAGATTTGTACGAGGGACTTTATTGAAAATCCGGTAATAAATTGGTGCCTGTTCCAAGACAAAATCATAGAAACTACATTTATTTTTGAATTTGCCCACGTACCACATTTCTGAGGGATTTGCATACTTAATGAAGCTTTCATTACTGTACTCAAACATGAACTGCTGGCGATCTACCTCAATATTTTTAGACTACTTACGATCGACTCTGAGATGCTGCAAGTATGTGTGATGCGGGGTTGTCGTACATACACGATACACCCTATTTACCTACCTACCTAGGTAGGGTGTACCGTAGCATATATAAATATTAGCTTTCCGCACAATATACATTATTTAAGTCAAGGTTTGGGTTAGGTTTAGTTAGGGTTTTCTCTATAATATCAATGAAAAACCTCATAGTTATTCAAAATTGCAAGTTTATTGGTTGTTACAAAACAAAAGAGTTACATATTGTGTTAAAATCAAGGAGTGACTTTGGATGTTGAAGCGTGGCACAGTATGTCCTCAGCATACTTTTCATAAGATGGTACGTAACCACTGAGTGCTCATCGTAAGCATGATGACATATGATCGTCAGTTAGTCGATTGCGATACTTTGACTTGATTATCTTCATTTCAGAAAATGCAGACTCGCACAAGTAAGTTGACCCAAACGATTTGCCTTAGATTCGAATATTTATCTTCAGCCAGAAATTTGTATCAGATGCTGTAGCTTTGAGATGTATATCTGATATAATCTGCACCAACTCATTTTCAACAGAACATGAGTTCATATTAAACTGACTTGCTATTTCAGAAAATGAATGAATGCTATATTTGCCAATATACTGCAATCATAAAAACGCATTTCGAATTGTCCCAAAATATTTGATAATTTAGCCTCATACGTATCATTATTCAACTGAGGAATCCTTGCTTTCAAAGAAGGAAAATGTTTCAGATCCTTTCTTTTCAGTTGATCTATCATAAGTTGCAATTTACTTTTGAATGCGTTCACTGCGCTAATCATCTCAATAATAGTTTTTCCTTTAACTTGAAGCTCCAAATTGATGGTGTTCAAGTGCATTGTGATGTCAGTTAAAATGCCAAATCAGTCAGTAATTTTTCGTTTTTCAACATCTGAGTGTCATCATCTCTTTCGTCTAGAAAAGCTGTTATTTCGTGCAA
The DNA here is from genome assembly GCA_013387265.2 of Cryptolaemus montrouzieri. Taxonomy (NCBI): domain Eukaryota; kingdom Metazoa; phylum Arthropoda; class Insecta; order Coleoptera; family Coccinellidae; genus Cryptolaemus; species Cryptolaemus montrouzieri. The sequence goes on from JABFTP020000124.1 coordinate 8,256,443, forward strand.
TAATTCTTGGAAACTTTCTAGGAATTTTCCGAGACTCAACCACCTGACGTCCGTGTGAAGAACTAAATCAGTGTGTTCAGCTGACTCCCTTTCTTCCAACTGCAACTTAAAGAGCCGCCGTTGCAAGCTACGTTCACGGATGGAATTCACAATTTTTGTTACAATGCCCATAATTTCCTCCATGTTTAAAACTTTTGAACACAAAACTTGTTGATGTATAATTCAATGGATTAAAAAAATGAAGGGAAATCTTCATTTCCTCCACACAATGCCACAAAACCGTTTTTGCTTCGTCATTAGTGTGCACACTAATTTATATATTGGTAGCTTGTAGTTTTTTACAAAATTGAAGAAAACGTCATATATATCTTCGCTACGGATCTTCCCCCTCAGCCAACATGTCATTGAATACCATCCGAATAAAAATACACAGCTGGGCAGTGTCTGTCATATTGGTGGATTCGTTGAACTGTAAAGAAAAGTATTACATTTCATGATATCATCCTTTAGTTTATCTGCCATGTCCTGACTCGTGACTTCAATACGCCTTGTGACAGTCGGACGAGATAAATGAAGTTCTCTAATAGCAGACATAATTTCTGTTTTATTTTCAAAATCTCCAAATAAAGTCTAACCCGCTTCAATGAATGCTTCCTTCACAACCGATACATCTTTGAATGGTTTATTGTGTTTCGCCAATGTATGAGATTTTTAAATGACGCGATCGTAGCTGATCATGTGAACATGGTTTGTTCATTTTGTAAACACGATATCAAATCACGTACTTTTCGTTTTCTTAATTCACTATGTGGCAGAAAATCCTTTTCAAAGTTTTTATGAACCGTTTTATGATGCCTCTCTAAGTTATCACGCTTAGGTATTGCAACAGACGCACGACAAATAAGACAAAAGCACTTATCCTTCATAATACAAAGGAAAAATTCTTCCTCCCAATCGTTGTCGAAATGCCACGTTTTTGATTTCTTCGCTGTACTCATTTTGTACTACTCAATTATAAACTTTGTATCGACGTAGTATTGCCCTAAGTTACAATTCAGAATGACTCCAATTCTTGCAGGCGCAACATTTATATCGGCGTGAACGAAAGTCTCGAATGTTCCCGGCAAACGCGCCGCCCGAAATTTCTAGAAAAGCGGCAAGAATAAAAACGCGGCTTTTCTTTGACAAGTACCGCGCGTTCCTTTGATATAGCCGCCTTTTGCAGCTAGAAGAGTGTATTATTACGTAATAAATTTTTGTAGTTTAGTTACATAATTATTAAATTTTTTTTTCGAGATCTACTCGAAAGTTACTCGCGATCAACCGTTTGAGCACCGCTGGTCTAAATTAAAGCATGTTGGTATCAGAGGTAACCTCTTGAATTGGCTAGAAAGTTTTGTCTGGAAAACAATTTTATGTTAAGGGTCTGTTCTAGATCCCCTGCACTTTCTTCTATACTGCCAATCCTCCTGTTTAAATTCAGTCTAATTGTTCAATGTTTGCTGATGACACTATGCTTTACAATATCGGTAATGCGGACACTCTTCAACCGTATATTGACTCCATCAGGTTATGGATAGGTATATCGATTGGTCATTCTTCTATGTGTGGGTAACTGGTCGAAGGCGTTTGATCTCTGTATTCCAATTGAGAGTATTCAGTTTTCCCATGGTTTGATCGTGTTCCCATGAAACGCATATTGGTTAATAATAATATAATAAGACTGTATATATTACATTGACGTAATAATACAAATGAAGTTATTGTATAAATGATTTCTGTTTTAATCCGAAACATACAACTTTTTCAGGCGTGATTTGAAAACACTTATACTCGCGGATGTCCTCACATCAGAAGGCAGAAGCAGAAGGTTAAGGGAACTTATTGGTATCAGATGCAACCTCTTGAATTGGATAGAAAGTTTTTTGTCTAGGAGGCAATTTCATGTTAGAGTCGGAAAATCACGATCTTCCCAGCGACATGTCACCAGTGAAGTTCCACAGGGGTCTGTTCTAGGTTCCCTGCTCTTTTTTCTATGTGAAATATAAAATTGCATTGGAAAGCGTACAGAGAACCTTCCTAAGGTACCTGGCATACAAACAAGATGGAGTATATCCTATCCGAGGAATGCCAGGTTTTCTGTTAACCGATCGTTTTTTTTTGGAGCTTCAAATTAGAAGGAAATATTTGTGCTGCATGTTTTTGTATGGACTTCTGAATAACTCCATCTGTTGTTCGTGTCTGCTTGACAGACTGGTGTTTTTGGTACCCAGGCTCGCTGGCAGAGGCAATGCCACTTTTTACGTCGTTGGAGCTGTTACGGATGTTTTCTTCAACTCACCTATCAATCGAAGCTGTCACTATTTCAACACGGTGGCCTCTTTGATTGATATCAGCCATTCTCAAGCTACATTCAAAAGAAACCTATTAGCAAAACTTAGTTCACGCACTTAAATTGTTTTGATTATTTGGTGTGTATTTCTATTATTTGAGTTTGGATTATCAATGCGTTTTATGTCATTATTGTTTTTGAAGGTTTTTGTTTTAATCTGTTTTTTAGGTTTGAGCAAATTTGTATTTGTATCAATAAATAAATAAATAAATGTTAAATTACTCAATGTTGGCAGATGACACTAAGTTTTACTCCTCTCGATGATGCTGACAATCTCCACAGGGATATTGACTCCATCAATCAGTCGTGTATCGACTGGTTCTTGCCTTTGAATTTGGATAAATGAAGGGTTCTTCACATGTGTAAGAGGTCTCTCACTCGGTATACTGCCGATGGCAAGATTTGTAATGGTTTTGTTTCTAATTTTATTTAAAATTGGAGAAATATTACAATTCTACTGGAACTAGGAAACTAAACTAATGTAGTTTAATATATATATATATATATATATATATATATATATATATATATATATATATATATATATATATATATATATATATATATATATATATATATTCTTTTGAAAACAGAGGATTTACAAAAATTTTAATAATTGTATTTACAATAAACGCTTATTTCTATAATTTTGGTGTGTGTCAGAAAAAAAAACACAAGTGTGAGCTCAGGAAATGTAACAGGGGAACCATACTATCTTGTATATACAATAAACAAGTGAAAAAACCTGAGGAAAAAACTCGTTTCCCTGTCGCTATTGCACTTGCAATAGCTTGTCTGTTTATGTTGTGTTAGTGTCGTGTGTACATAAAGAGTACCAAAAATTTTTCTGCTTAGCCGCTTCATTCTCTCTTGCAATCCATGATTTCCAAAAGGGTGAAAGGAAGGGGGTTTGGGACAGGAATCTGTAACAATGGAAAAACAAAACCAGCAGAAAAATATTTCAACAATCATAGTTCTATTATGTATGAACAAATCCAAGAAAAGATTTTACATAGCAAGCAAGGTCATGAAAATGACTAAGGAGATAATAAAAAAAAATACATAACCTGCGATATTTCCTCAAATTCCATCTCTGTTTGACCGAGAGAGCCCCGATGGACAGGTTCAGTCTTGCAAGTGATGCCGATTAAGATCTATAGATGTTTTAGAATCATTATGGACCCAATAATCTGGGTTGACATCGACCATATATTATTTCTTCGTGGAACTTGTTTAATTTAAAGAAAAATTTGCGAAAAAAAATGAAAGTTACAATTGACACTACCTATTAATACCTATGCCTAGCTAGATCAGAGTCCTTTAATCTCAGTGTGTGACATCTTCGTCTAGAACCTAGGTCCTAGATATAGCCTTAGGTATAATACTCATCACTTCAATCAACTAGCTTTATTACAAGATAAATATCAAAATCGCAGAATATGATTAATAATTTACTAACTCTAATCAAGGTAACTAATACAAAAAAAATAACTTAACTAAAAGATTAACCAGTAACATTAAAAGGAGTCTCAGACGAGCTCAGTCAACAATTAACGAAGATAGAAAAGAAGACTTTGATCATTAAGAGAAACACTTAGCTTTTTAGGAATGCTATTAATTTCAACGATGATTAGATTTGGTGTTTTACATCAGTTTTCTGGTATTCCTGTATCTTACAGCTTACAGGTTACCCTAGTCGTAAGATATCAACGTTTGGCATAAAGATGACTCAAAATATCTTGACGGTGAAAAAAATCTATAACAATACCATATTTCTCGAATATATATTTTTTAAATGAACAGAATGAATTTGACTTACCCTTGGAATAGCAGATATCGATCTAGGTTAATTTTACAAAAGAAAATTCGAAATCTCTCCACTAGCTAATTGAATTGGTTGTCGAGGAAATCCGGAATTTATCCAGAAAATCAATGAATACTTGATTTCTATTACTGAAAATTTTTCACTCCAATTGCTACAACACAGCTCCCATAAAATAAACGATTCCGAAGATTTCTAAATGGAAAATAGAAAGAATTTAATGAATTCCGAACTTATATAGACTCGGTTCTATAGAAAAACTATTGATATTCGAAAAAAATTAATGAAAAAGCGACATTATTTTCTTCACAATAAAGTGGAAACGAAACATAGAATGAGTTACTGTTTTCCGTTGTCCCACAGAAACGAGAAAACGATCTTCTTTCAAGTACTGACCTCACAATTGATCGGCGAACAACCTAGATCAATAGCAGCGACACCTTACGGATATAACTATAATTTTCATTGGGTATTATTACTTGTAGATTTCTGATTAAATTTCAAACTGGTTGAATATTTAACTTGATGAAATGAGAATTATTGAATTATTAATAAAATTATGAAAACTGAGTTTAAAAGATATAAATTATTAATTCGAGAAATCGGACTGTTACAGATTATAACTAGTACTACTTCTCATCGCGACCTGAGGGTCTTGATGAACGAAGATTCAACGTGCTCAGAACAGATCCAAGATGTGGTGAATAAAACAACAAGTACCGCGCGTTATAAATTTCTGTAGTTCAGTTACCTACTTATTAAACATTTTTTTCTTTCCGAGATCTACTCAAAAAGCACTCGCGATCGACCGTTTGAGCACCCCATCTCTACGTCTTTGCCAAATAGGCTAAGTTAGTATTCAGCTTTTGATATTGACCGAAGGGTCGAAATCGGCCTGTACTAACAAATAAACGTGGAAAACTGACAAGAGTGTTTTTAGCTTTGAAATATTTATAGAACTGTTTTTATAATGATTCTCGATTCTTCTTTATCGCTCGCGCAATCCGCTAAGTTCATATTCGTAAAATTAAAAACTGATTAACCTTTAAAATGTCGAAACACCTCTGGTATGACAAAACACAACACAACACAATTTACTTGACGCACTTAAGCTTGATTTATTAGTCGGCGTTATCAGTAAAATTGATTTTGTGAGACGAATTCTTGTTTAAAGTAGCTTTTGAACGATTCGTATTATTCATCAACAAAGACTACACACACGGCAAAAATAATGGGATATTCGGTATATGCTGGTTTGTTATTTAACTACTTGTATTGAGTTATGCTTCTTCTTTTTTACATTTCTCTTCTAGCGGAAAAATAAAAAAAATTCTGACACTGATCATTGCTGCAAAATTGTTGAAATACATATCAGAGACCGATCTTCAGCCACTATCACATCTGTTTAATCTGGTAGTTACTTTTGACAAATTCCCACTATTTCTCAAAGATGCAATTGTGATACCTATATACAGGGTGACTCACGACATGTATCCAGAATCTTGAAAAAACACGGTTTCCATCCGTATCATGTTCAGGTAGACCAGGAGCTAACGGAAGGGGATTTTGAACGTCGGCTTGAACTCTGTTTAAGGATGTTCGGAATGATCGGAATAAAAGAAAATTTTGCAGGAAAATTGTATTTGGAACTCTACCAACGACGATTGACGATATGAAAGAGAGAATAAGAGAAGTATTTCGAACAATACCACCAGACATGTTAAGTAAAGTTAGAAGATTATTTCAAGACAGGTTAACATTGTGTATCGTTCAAAATGGAAAAATGGCATGGAAAGTCTTCCTTTCTCTGTTTTTCAAATGTTTCGTTTTTAATATTAGGTTTGAAGTATGAATTAATTATGAACTCGAATTTCATTTTACTCAATAATTGTTGTTTGGTTACGATTCATGATAACACTGATAAATAGTAAATTTATCAAACGAAGTCTAACCTACCCGCATATAAACCCCATACTTAGTTTTATTCAATCACCCTCAGTTTTCATAACACGTCGACTTACTGGATTACGCGAATTTTGCTCACCGACGTGTTTACGAATAAATTAACGGAAAAATATAGAAATTACAACAGGTTAGATTAGTGTTATACTACATACATACTAAGATGCCGAGAGTGTGTCAACTTACTGTTAAAAGTCAACGTCGTAGTTTGACACCATCAGTTAAAAACTGTTATTTTAATTATTTTGGTTTTTTCGGCGCGAAATTTGAACAAAACCTGGACTCCTAGCGTTTGCTGTGCGCAGTGTGTCACTTTATTAACGTCATGGGCTAAAGGATCGCAGTTCCAATGATATGGGCCGAACCGAAAGACCATGTATCAGATTGTTATTTCTGTCAAACTTCTATAAAAGGTATTAATCACAAATCTAGGCACTCTGTGAACTATCCGAATCTACAATCTTCTCAAAGACCTATCCCACACAGTGATGATTTACCTGTTCCTCAGCCTCCAGTGAACATGGGTGACGTGACCGAAGAAAATGTATCCGAGAGTTCAGATTCCGATCCCACTTTTGAGCCCGGTACTTCAAACAGAGAACCCCATTTTATAACTCAAAACGATCTTAATGACTTGGTACGTGATTTGGATCTCAGTGCAACCTGACAGCTGCAAGAGCAGTTGTGAAATGGCCAATTTCAATGAAGGGGTAACCTAATAAACTTCTTGACCAGGCAAGCGGGACTAGACAATTCTGGGCTATGGCGAAGACTCTCGTTAGACAAGACGGAAGTATAGCATTATTTCCGAAAGAGAAAGCCGATCTATTTGCTCTCTTATTCTCAAAGAATTCTGTGCTAGATTCATCTAACGCAATACCACCGAACATTCTTCTTCTTCTTCTTCACCGTGTAGAAGGCGTAGCGCCTGTTCAGTTCCGGTTTCCCTGCAGCAGTTCTTGTGAAGTTGATTGCCAACTGTCCCGCCATCGTTTTGGTGGTCGTCCAACAGGTCTTCTTCCGTGTGGTATGTTGTTATATACGATTTTGGCTATTCTATCTGTGGTCATTCTGTTTACATGCTGGTTCCATTCTCTTCTTCTTTTTCTTACCCATCTTACAATATCGTCTGTTTCACATTTTTCCCTTATGTCGGTATTTCTTTGTCTGTCATTCAATGTGTAACCGGTTATAGTTATTAGCGTTTTCATTTCTGTTGTTCTTAGTATCCTCTTTGTTACCGACGTTTCCGCTCTTGTTTCTGCCCCGTATGTCATAATGGGTCGCACACATGTTTTGTAGATTCTGGATTTGCATGGTATACTGAGGTGTTTATTTCTCCAAATTGGTTGTTTAAGATGTCCCGATACTGCAGCTGCTTTGTTCACTTGTCTCCTCACTTCATCTTCAAGGTATCCTGTGCTTATTATTTTGCACCCTAAGTATTCGAATGACATGACTTGGTCTATAGTGGCGTTGTCTATTGTTAACTTGCAGCGCAGAGGTTCCTTAGCTATGGTCATGCAATTTGTCTTACTTGTTGAGATTTCCATATTGAAATTTTTTGCGCGTTTGCTAAAGGCGTATAACATTCTTTGTAGGTCGTCTTCTGATTCTGCAATGAGTACGGCGTCATCGGCATAGCATAAGATGTTAATTTTGTAGGTTCCCATGCGGTATCCTAGTCCCAAGTTTTTAACGGTCTCTACAAGTTGGTCCATAACAGTATTAAATAGTAAAGGGCTAAGACTATCACCTTGGCGGATGCCCGACGTTGTTCCGAAATGCTGCGTTAGGGTGTGGTTTGTTCGTATTTGCGTTGTTGTATTAGTGTTCAGATCTTTTATGAGTCTTATATATTTTTTGGGTACCTCTTTGTTTTCCAGTATCTTGATTACATCCTTCAGTTGGACTCTGTCGAAGGCCTTCGTTAAGTCTATGAAACAAAGATATGCTGGAGTGATATATTCAAGAGACTTTTCTACTAATTGCCTTGTTATAAATAGTGCATCGACCGTGGACCGGTTTTTTCAAAAGCCTTGTTGCTCTTCGCTGATTGGCATTGTTGACGTTATGTCATCGGCAAGAATCTTTGTAAGCAGTTTCAAAGAGGTGCTTAATAAGGTTATTCCGCGATAGTTGGCAGGATTTGTTTTGTCTCCTTTTTAAAGATAGGCACTGTTACACTTCTTTTCCATTCTTCTGGTATTTTTCCGTGTTGAATTATGATGTTAAACAGTTTTGTGTACTCTTTTCTCATGGCTTCTCCGCCATATTTGATCATCTCATTTGTTATCTCATCTTCATTTGGAGCTTTCCTATTTTTAAGTTTACTTATTGCCATAGCTACTTGCTCTTTCGTGATTGTTACCGGTTCATTTATAATGTCGTTTTCTAAGTCTTCTTCTGGGGGTTCTTCTTCATATTCTGTTTTTGAAGTATTTTTCCCATGTTTCGTTTGTGATTGTTTTCAGTTGTATAGTGTCCTTTTTCATACCCCTTAATAATTTCCAAATTCGTTTTTGCGCTCCGTATATATCCGCTTCCATTTCAGCACTAAATCTCTGCCAGTATTCTTCTTTAATTTCCCGAACTCTGTTATTCACCCTATTTCTTATTTCTATGTATCTATTTTGGTTCTCTGGTGTCGGATGGTTCTTATATTCTAGATATATTTGTTTTTTTTCCTTAGTAATGTTTTTGACTTCAGTGGTGAACCAGGGTTTATTATTAGGTTTGCCGTTCTGTTTTACCGTGCGGGTTCCCAAGGCCTCTGTGGCACCCTTGTATATGTTTTCTTTTAGTTTGAGCCATGCTATGTCGGTGTTATCTTGCTGCAATATTGGATTACGAGTTATATACTGTTTGCAACGGTTTGAATAAAGTTGTTTTGTGCTCTCATTGTTGAGCGATTCTACGTTAAATTTTTCAGTTTTTACAGATGGTGTTTTCTTTTTTAATTGAGTTGTCATCTTCAGTTTCCTAGAACTAGCTTGTGGTCTGTTCCAATGTTAGCTGAAGACAAAACTGTTACATCTAAGATTTGTTGGGGTAGAAACATTCGGTTAGTGATAATGTAATCAATTATGGATTTGTTGTTTCGGTTATCGTAGAAAGTATATTTGTGCTGTTCTTTGTAAGGGAAAAAAGTGTTATTAATTCGCAACTCGTTCTGTGCACAAAATTCCGTCAACATTTCGCTGTTTCTGTTAATTACGTCTTCGTTATATTTTTGTTTTACCCGTTTACTACTTCGTTACCTACTCTAGCGTTAAGGTTTCCTAATATGATTATCTTTTCTTTAGTTGGTATTTTATCTAGTTGTGATTGAAGACTTTCATAAAAATCTACCGCCGCTTCCATGGCAGCAATCAAGTTCAGAGTCCGCACTGTGAGACGGGCTCTCTAGCAGGTGAACTGCAAGAAGGCAGTTGGTCTAGACGAAATATCGCCAATCGTCCTGAGAAAGTATGCTCCCGAACTGGCACCCAGTCTTAACCGTGTGTTTCAGATTTCTTATGAAAGTCAGACTTTTCTGAGCAGCTGCAATTATTTCCATTACGTCCAAAGTGATGGAGAGAGTCATGAATGATGACCTCGTCAAATATCTTAAGTTGCAGTGAATTATTAACGACCGTCAGTATGGTTTTCTCAGGCAAAGATCGACAGGAGATCTGCTCGCCTACGTCACTCATGTTTGTACATCAACGATGGAAAAACATGGGGAATCTAGAGCGATATCTCTAGAGCCTTCGGTAGGGTTTGGCATGCAGCCTTGTTGAATAAACTTGCTGCATAAGGCCTTCCCGAAAATTTGCGGGGTTGGATAAGTAGCTTTCTCTCAAATAGATAAATACAAGATTTGGTCGACGGTATAACGTCTGATTGTTTCCGGTTGCTGGTGGGAGTACCTCAGGTATCCATTCTTTCGCCAACCTTGTTTTTGTTGTAGATAAACGATCTTCTGTCGTCTACAGAGAACAAGATCTTCGGTTTGGCATACGATTGTACCCTGGTTTCGTCTTTCAGTAGTCTGCGGCCGATTACAGCTGCGGAATCTCGGCGTCAGAGATGTCAACAAATTAATAACTCAAACTCTGACCTACAGAGGATATCTGAGTGGGGTCAGTTGAACCTGGTGAGCTTCAAGACGCAAGCAACTACGTTTTCTAGAAAGGTCGCCGCTGGAGAACCTCCTCTAATGATGCAAGGCCAACAAATTGCATCCAAAGATTCGATGCACCTTCTCGGAATAACAGTCAACTCCGGGTTTTGCTGGCATGAACATGTAACAGCAATAGCTAAGTCTGCATCAGCTAAACTTAGTTTTCATGTCAGAGCCAAGCGATACTTCACGTCATCTCAGCTGTTGCTTCTATATAAGGCGCAGATTCGATCTGCTTTGGAATATTGTTACCATGTATGGGGAGCTGGGCCCAAACATTCGTTGCGGATGTTGGATAGTGTGCAAAAACGGCCCGCTGGCTCTCAGAAGACAAGTTGCTGACCTTTCTCTGTTTCACAGATACGGAAGATGCTCCAAGGAGCTTATTCTTGGAAAACTAATGTTTTGCCGCAACACTAGGCTGGCAAGGAGTTCTCATCATATGGCGGTACATTTAACCACCCCTCGAACCTCTCTCTATATGAATTACTTCGTTTACAGTGCCTGTGGAACTCGCTTCCGTCCAACATCTTCCCAACATCCTACAATTTGGCCCTCTTCAAGAAGCGAGTAAAGAGACACCTCAATTCATCCCAGGCGGTATAACAGATTCGCCTATCCTTGGGAAGCGCGCATAAAAACAAAAACGAAAAGATGGCTGCTGCTAACGCATGCGCACAAAACAATGTGAAGAAGAGGTCTATTATTCGAACGTAGTTCTCATCTGTTCCTGAAATTATATTTCCATCTCTTAATAGAATTTCAACGTCATTATTTTTACGGTGAGTAAGTCAAGCATTTATTTCTGCTGTCTTCCACAAAAAGGAGAATATCTTAAGGGCTATCCGTTTGTATTTCGCGAAACAATACGATGTCCTCATTAACGATGTCGACTCCCTCTTTCGCGAGTATGCGAAACCTAATTATTTTAGGAAGTTATTCATCTTCTGTTTCTTCATCGATCAACATGATACTCTACGGTTGAGAGCAGCAATACACAATTGCTATTGTTTTTCTCGTTGTTGTTTCATCGCTATTATCTGAAACGAATCTATTTTAAAACCGTCTTTTCCACGATTATTCATTTAACACAACACAACCGACCCAGCCATCTGGAAGTGGATGTGAAATAAAGATACTGAGCCCGTATTCTACTCTCGTAACTAACTGAAGTATATTTCAAAACCCTTTTATTTATTACTCGTTTATCGAATCAACCCGGAACAGATATCATATGCAACGAACAACCATTAATCCTTTCGGGATCTCGAGTCATCAGAACAATACAGGGCGCTATTTCGAAATGAAAAAGAGCCGCGTATCGAGATTGCTTCAACGGCATTCGTCCTTGTTTGGATAATTCAGTTCTACCGATCAGTAGAGTTCTGTTTTGTTTATACGAGGGCGGTTTGATAAGTCAATGACTTTTTGAATAAAACAATTTTTTTCTACATAATCACCTTCAAGCCTTCATTCGACTCAAATTTCTCACCGCCCAGCAATTTCTTTAGGTTTGGGAACAGAAAATAGTCTCAGGGGGCTCAATATGGAGAATATGCTGGATGGGGTAGCAGTTCGTATACCAATTCGTGGATTTTGATCGATTTGAATGACACCGCATCCATCCCAAAACACTGTGGCCATAACTTTGTTTGGCCTTCTTTGGTCCTGTTTCGATTAAAATTAATTCCAATAAGCTACTACAATCAACCAAATTGTTAAGGAACTTATACAAAAGAATCAAATCTGATCTGATATGTGTCACAGTCAGAGTATTTATTTTACATTCTGAACGAATGTGGGTAGCAGAACAATTAATTCTAGGGATACATTTTTTGTAGGAAATATATAACAAAACTTTATTCTGAACCCTCTCAAAGTTCATGGAGTCGACTGCATGAAGTGGAGACCTAGTATTGGCCTACACAATGAAAGATAGAGAAGTTTGAGAGCTGAAATATTTGTGAGTTCGGATGTGTTTCTCCTTATGAAACCTAGCATTTTCAAAGATCTACTTATAATCTAGATTAGTTCATTTTGAAATCAAGACGATGATCTAATATGATACCGAGGTCCTTCAAATGGTCAACACCTTCGATACAAATTCCATCTATCTTGTAGGAAAAACTATTGGATCCGTCTTTCTATGAAAAGAAATACATTTAATTTTGAAAGATTAATACTTGATCAATATCATGCTGAAGCTTCAAGCAATCAGAAACACTAGTTATAGCTTTATAAGTTTTCAAATCGTCAGCAAACAATAATACCTTCGAATATCTCACTGCGGAAATAACCTTATCAATATAAAGATTGAAGAGAAAAGACCCAAGATGACTGCCTTGTGGAATGCCAGAGGTCATGTTTATAGCGTATGACTCGTAATTTTTTATGTGAACTATTTGTTTTCTACCACTATAGTAGCCCTTCATCCACTTCAAAAGATTGCCAAGAAAGCCTGCTGATTGAAGAACTTTATCTAAGATAATGTTTGATCGAAAGCTTTAAAAATGTCAGTATAAGCATCATCCACCTGATCTCCTTGACCAAAGGCACTATAAATATCTTGAACGTACTAAAACAAATTTGTGATGGTAGATCGTTTCCGTATAAAACCATGCTGCTTCTAGCTTATCAAAAGATTCATAAAGTGAGACAGGGTATCCAATATAATACTCCAGAATTTTGGCAGCGTATTCAGAATAGTAATTGGCGATAGTTTATTACATTTGCTGCATCATCACTCTTATGGATATGAGTTATGAAACAAGTTTTATAACCTTCTGGCAATACACCTTTAACTGATGATAGATTAAATAAAGTACATATTGGTTCACAGAATGATTCGGAGCATTTTTTAAGCAAAATTGGATGAATTCCGTCAGGTCCAGAACTATTTTTATTGGTCAATTCTTTCAGTTTTCCATAACGATATTTTCGTCAATCACTATTTCACTTAAAACGGGAGAATTTTCATGATTCCAAAATGAGGGTAAATAGAGGGAATATGATCTCTGAACACAGAGGAAAAGTGATCAGCAAACAAGTTTGCTATATCTTGACCACTAGAGGATAACCGATCGTTGAAAAACATAACAGAAGGCAAAGAACAATGTTCATTCTTTTTATTAATGAATTTCCAGAATTCCTTCGGTTCTTCAGAAATCGAATTTTCTGCTTTATTGACAAACTCAAAATAACACTCTCGTGTCATAAGTTTGCAATCAGAACGCAACTCTGCAAACACTTCATAATTCGTAGAATTCGGATCTTGCTCAAAGTTCCTATGTGCAATAAGTTTTTCAACTCTTTTGAGAACCAAGCGGGATATTCAGATGGAACTAGGCCTTTTTAGGTATGCAATCATCAGAACATTTGTTAAGTGTATCTTAAAAACATATCAAATATGTGGTGATATCCATGAAAAACAAATTTTTCCATTCAATACTATTCAAGTGATCGTTCAACCTATCAAAGTCACCTTTTACACAATCAAAAACTATCTCTTCTAACTTGAGTTCAGTAGATATAGAGCAACGGATGCTAAATTAAAAGGCGGGATGACCACCATGCAAATCCAAAGGTAACAAAATCTAATCTGACAGACGTACCTCAGTATCACGGTTTGATGTGAATAACAAGTCCAATAATGACCCATTCGAATTCAAAATATCATTGACTTGAAATAAATTCAAATATCCGAAAATCTCACTACCACTCCAGGAGAGGTCGGCTGATATTTAAACAAAATAGATTCAACAGTATCACAATTCTGTTGATAGATATCTTCAGAAACTCTAGACAGATACACAGTGCCGAATATGAGATCTCTTGGTTTCATTTTCATTTTCGAAGATATTTCAACAGATGAGTGGTTAGAAGACACTGCGATAAAGACACCACCCCCTCGTGATTTATCACTAGTTTTAGGTGAGCGATCTTTTCGGTATAAATAGTAGTTATTCAACTGGAACTCACTAGATTCAATCCTTCATGAAGCCAAAATTCGGTTAATATAATCACACATAAGAACGATTGAACACAGAGTTCCGAAATTCATCAAATGGTCGCCTTTTTTCAGGAAATGTCCCACCATAGCATCAGAACCACGTAGAACGGTCAATTCTGAATGGTATACAACCATTTGTTTGCCGCAAGTGTTCACGCAGTTGAGGAAATCAAATCGAAGAACTAAAATTATTCTGCATCATGACAATGCAAGCGCATACACATCAGCGCATACGATGGAGTATTTGAACACTCAAAGCCTTGAATTAATGGACCATCCACCGTATACTCCTGACTTGGCACCTAACGACTTTTTTTGTTTGCGCACATCAAGAAAAAACTGAGTGGGCAACGATTTTCGACGGCAGAAGAAGCAATTGAAGCCTTACCGAACTATGTTTTGGAGGTGTCTCATTCGGAGATAAAAGTGTTTCGAAAATTGGTTTAAACGCTTACGAAAGTGTATCGATCTTCATGGAGAATACTTTGAAAAACAATTAAGTTACTTGTTTTCTGTCAGCCGCAAAATTTAAAAGGCAACATACGTATGAACACCTTTAACTTCTTATATAGTAATCTGATTCAGATGTTTCTTTTTCTACCCTATAAAAATAAGAAATGATAGATTGCACACCTACTGGATTTGCTGGATTTTCATCTGTGAACACCATGTACTATTTATTTGACAAGTTAGTGTGCTGAGAAGCTTCATAAATTTGTTAACACAGTGAAATCATTGTTTCATTAATTAAAAGATATATTTCAGTTCGTATAGAATACTCTTCAAGTAACAGACAAGAGCACGGTTACAACAGGGTGTTGTGTAATGAAAAGGCGTTTTTGAAATGAAAATAACTCAGCTGTTTCAACGTAAAACATTTTTAGTTACGTAAAATGAAAACTTAAATGCTACCATTTAATGTAGAAAAAGTGAAACGAACGCTCTAACGAATCGGTGTCGATTGCTCCAACTTCTCTTCTTTCAATTCTTGCAGATTTCGAGGTTTATCGACGTATGTGGATGGATTGATAAGTTTCCAGCCTGACCAAGAAAAACAACGTTTTTAAGAATTTTTTTTTATTTCTCAACATAATCTCCTTTAAGGCTGATACATTTCTCATAGCGGTGTTCTAGTCTAGTAATGCCATCTCTATAGGCTGATTCGTCAAGTTCCTCAAAATACCCATTTACAGCTTCGATTACTTCTTCATTGCCAGCAAATCTCCTACCGCCAAGCCATGTTTTGAGGTTAGGAAACAGATAATAGTCACTCGGGGCTAGGTCTGGAGAGTAGGGAGGTCGCGGCATCAATTCGAACTTCAGATCATAGATTTTAGCCATGGCAACGTGCGAAGAATGCGCTGGTGCGTTATCGTGATGAAACAAAATTTTTTCTTCGCCAAATGAGGTCGTTTAATTTGCACCTCGTGGCTAAAACGTTGCAATAAGTCTGCGTAGTATTGACCAGTGATAGTTTTACCTTTTTCAAGGTAATCAATGTATATAATACCTCTTGCATCCCAAAAAACAGTAGCCATAACCTAGTTTGCCGATAAAATTGTTTTTGCCTTCTTTGGAGTTGTTTCCCTTGTTCCAATGCACTGTTTAGACTGTTGTTTGGTTTCAGGAGTGTAGTGGTGGACCAAAATTTCGTCAACAGTTACGAATCGACGCAACTATTCGCTTGGATTATGTTTATACAGCGCCCAATTGGCGGTAGAACTGGTTTTTCGAATCAATTTTTAGTATACGCGGCACCCATCTTGCACAGAGCTTTTCCATATGCAAATGTTGGTGCAAAATATTTTGCACGCGTTCATATGACATCTTACAGGTCTCAGCTATCTCACGCACTTTTGATCTGCGGTCTTCCAGCACTATTTTATGAATTTTTTCGATCATATCTGGAGTTGTGATCTCAACGGGGCGTCCTGAGCTTGGCTCATCAGAGGTGCTCACACTACCCATTTTAAACTCGGAAACCCACTGCTTAACGGTTGAATATGATGGGGAGGATGTCCCGAATCATTCGGCGTTAACCACTTCAAATAAGAGTATTTGATGACAGCACGCTTTTCCAATTTTTCCATTTTCACAAACAACATAGAGGTGTCTTGTTCAGCGTGCTCTCAAGCGTAAAGTAACATGGCGAACGGGCTGAAACTATACCTACAAGCTATCTAAGGATGGTACTGTAGAAAGCCACCTCCGAAGTAGGCCTAGTGGCGCCATCTCTTGGTCAGGCCGAAGACTTATCAATCCAGTCTCGTAGAACTTAGCCTTCAGGTTTCCCCACAAAAAATTATCACACAACTTTCATTGAGGTCCTGGCTGTATGTGGCGTGGCACCATCCTGTTGGAACCAAACATTTCTTCTGTTCATTTTTCGTCGTGGCAATTCTGGGATAAACAATTCTCCAGCCTGCAAACATATCGCTCAGAGTATACAGTTGCGGTTGCCCTTCTCTCATCTTCGAAAAAAGACTGTCCAATCACCCCTAGAAGGCTCATAGCGCACCAAACGGTGACTTTCTCAATATGAAGTGGGGATTGATGCAATTTCCGGGGATTTTCTGCTGCCAAATATCGGCAGTTCTGTTTATTAACCGAACCGTTCAAATGAAAATGAGCCTCATCATTATCACTGGTTCATTTTCATCAGCGATTATCATTCGTATTCTCTGGGCGAACTGCTGGTGTTGTGCAAAATCTCCTTCATTCAGGTGCTGAACAACCGTGAGTTTATAAGGGTGAAAGTGGAGGTCTTGGTGTAAAATTCTGAGAATATTCGACTACTCACTTGTGTGAGTAGTCGAAGTAGCTCTTTTTCGGACTGAGCGCCCTGGACTTTGAATTACAGCTTGTCTCACTCTTTCCACGGAAACTTGTGTCCTTACACTTCGGGGACGACCTTGAGCTTTCTGATTCATTGCTGATGCAGTTGTTCTGAAATTCTGTACCCATCGGACCTGAAGCGTTGCGACGAATACAGAATAATACTCTTCAACTGCCAACTCACAGTTCTCTCTTATCCATATAACCATTGTGAACAAAATGGTAACTCCTGCTGAGTCGAATGACCTCAGTCGCTCCCATCTACTCACTCACCGTTACGTGTACTACCCATTCCAAAAAAGCCCTCATTACGCCCCACCCTATGTATGAAATTGGCTCTTTCATTACTAGATTACGTGCCACACCTAATTCCAATTATCAACAACCAGTGTTATCATCTTTTGGACTCTTCCTTTGCCTCTTCAAATAATAAAGTTATCAGGTGTCATATATCATTATGGACACTCGGTATGAATTGTTATTTTCTATACCCGGTTCGATGGAAACCTAGTTTTGCAAGAATCAATTCGCAATTTTAAATTTGAATATTCAACAATACAAAATTTCATACATAAATATAAATAAACCATAAAAAAAACACTTTTCTATTCCATTGATGAAAGGTAAACGAAAGTTTGGCAATCGTACACTGTTTTTATTTTAACGAAATTGCCACACGGTTTGTGTATATTAAACAACGGACGCCAGTATCGATTTCTTTGTTTGTTTCGACTTGCTGTGTGTTTGTAGACTTTTCGAATTGGGAATTGAGAATTGGAAGGCCACGCGAATTAATCGTATAGTATACCCGGTCGAGTCATTTTCTGGGATAATTATGCTCTTTCGCAGATCGAATTCATGTTGTATTCTAAACAGAGCATTGTTGTAGTTATCAATGTTATTTCTGAAATTTATGTGTAAACAGGGTCATACTCGGCGATAGCCTTTTTAATTCGGTTGGGTAAGAATGACTACGAATGGATGTGTGAGTTTTATGTCCCTAATAAACACCTCAAAAAAGTCTAGGGAATATCCAGTATCTTCAAAATATGAATTTGATGATTCGAATTTATAGAAATCTTTCGGTTTTGTTAGGATGTATTGTATATAATGTATTCTCAAGAAAACAAAATATTTGACTTCCCCAAAGCACCTATTATAATAATGGCATCGTCGCTGCATGCTCAATATTAAATTGTCTATTACATTTTGACCTAAGTCATTCCAAGCCCCCTGAACGGCTAATCGAAGCTCCTGTTCATGATGGAAGACGTTTTGACGCAGCAGATTTCTTTTTGGGGTGTCCCACACAGGCTCGATGGGATTCAGAACTGGGGAGCAGGATGGCCACGGAAGAAGATCGATATCATTCTCTTCAAGAATGTTCAAGACAACTCTTGCACGATGAGGAGGGGCATTATCTTGTTGGAAGAGTGTATTTTGATCCATTGTTTGGAGATACGGTACCACTACAGGTAAAACTATCTCATTTGCGTAAGAATTTCCCGTGAGGTTGTTCTGTATGAAAACGAGGTCAGTTCTTCCACCAAGGCGTATACCTCCCCAAAACATCACTGATCCGCCTCCCTGTCTAACAACTTCTCGAGCATGCTGGAGACGGTTTTGCTTTCCAGGTTCCCTCCATATTCGAATTCTTCCCGAATCGGGATAATAACTAAATCTAGATTCATCACTGAAGAGAACTGTGGCCCACCTCTCTTGATCCCAGTTTACGTGTTCTTGGCACCAAGCTAAACGAGCAGCGCGATTTCCATGGGTCAGTTGTGGAGCTCTTAAAGGACGTCTGGAGTGGAGTTGACCTTCGTGCAGTCGATTTCTCATAGTTCGGTCGGAAATTTGTACATTATGAACTCGCGATAGCTCTTGAGCTAATTGAGATGCTGTGGTACGATCTCTTCTGGCTTGTAAAACCAAAAATCGGTCTTGGGCGACTGTAGTAATCCTGAAACGACCTGTATGGCGTTCTTCTACGCTACCTGTTTCATTGAAATGCGACCATAAACGGTTTATGACACTTGGGCTACTTCCCAGAACCCTGGATACTTCCCGTTGTGAGCTCCCAGCTTGGAGCATGCCAACGGCTCGTAACATCTCTTCTCTAGTCAAATGTCGTCTTTCCATGGTCGAATCACAAAACTTGAATCTTTTATTTGTGCTTACAACAGAAACAAAGTGCCAACTAACTGATTTCAAACACTGAATACATGGAATGATTATAAAGCAGCGTCGCATCTGCTGCATTTTTAGTTTTTTTTGAGGTGTTTATGTATTCATATACAATTGGCTCCCTCTAACGAACTTCCATAGAGGCTGTTACTAGAGCCACTGAGAAACGATGTATACAAAAAGTAGAACAGAAACAGTTACCATTATTGAATATGGCATTCTGATAGATCAGGTCAAGATATATCAAAAAACTTCATAAAATGTAAGCGAAAAGTTTTCCTTTCTCAAGATGATCAAGTTTTGTTAGATAGAAAGAAATATCACATTTTTGGAAGAGTGTTCAGAATAAAAGGAGAGTTCAGTCCGCCTTCTTATATTAAACATAATTTGCAACGTCACAAACAGACAATGGGCTTCGTCTTCATTACTCTTGTCTTCATACATCTTTGTTAGCCAGTGATGTCATTAGAAATCAATATTTGGTTGAGGTAGAAGTTCGAAGGAAGTGGATATTGGAAAACATGAACAATAAACATACATACAATACAAGGAGTCATCTATCACGAATTCCCGATCGCTATACAAGTCAGAATTTTAAATACTACGAAAACAGTGGTAGAAACCGGAAGGCTCTAATAATTCATTCTGTTCAAGTGTGGTCGGAAGCATGGAATTGAATTCATAATTTTCACCTTTACGATTTAGGAAAGATTTGTCGAACATCAAAATTGATTCGAATGTTTGTGCTATACTTGATTGTTTTATTTCAACGTTTCTATCACCTTAAATGTTCGTACTGTATACTGATAAACTACAAGGTTCTGACCTAGAAGCGGGTGACCACCCGTTTCGTATGAAAGTAAACGACATTATCTTTCGTTATCCTTTCTTGAAAGTCGTGCGTCATCAGCTTGGTTCCTTGAAATATGGATGAATATAATTCGAAAAGTCTCAGACGTTGCCAATTTTACGACGATGACAGAATGATTTGACGATGAATGTTATTCAGAAATAACATTATCTGTTGACGAAACTCTAAGCCTCAAGAGATCCATATTGCATGTTGGACACACATTCAGCTTCCTCAAAAAGGAATGGTGTTGTAGAAGTAGATGTACAGCATGTCCCATTTTGGGGGTGCCACCAGGAGCATCTCTGTTATTATTTAGGATAGAGAGATGGGGTTTTCACGACCCTTGGCTACTTTTTCGAGACAAATTCATAGAGCTAATCAGAATTATTCTAACTTCAGTTGTTTTTGAGTTATTCGCGAATCTTGAAAATTTCCGGATTTCTTTTTTTCTCGATATCTCGGTTCTTATAGAAGATAATTAAAATCTGTTTTACGCTTCTAAAACGGTTTTTTGAGTAGATTCCAGTGACGTACTCGAAGTTTTTTTTTTCATTAATTATGACAGATATGACATAAAGTTGCATTTTTTTAAATACGAACATAGTTTTTTTTTAGCATATTCCGATTGCCGTTTTTTTTCCTTTTCAAAAATATATAACATGATGACAAAATTTCCACCCAATTTGAAGAAAATAACGGAATAATGATTTACCCCTAATGGCTGGGCGAAGGAACACACGTGAGCGGACGAACTATAGAACATTTGTAGTTATTCGATGAAAACGATCAAAACAATGCAAAATCTTCTTGACCGAAATAATGGAGCTAGGCTGCTCCTAAGATTCCATCGTTATTTATGACATCGGCAATTTCCGCTTTTTATTTTATTTTTGAGATTGTCGTTTAGTTTCTAGAGTTCTCTGAGAAATACCTACATGAGAATAATAATAGGCTCCTAATAATTTACTCGAATTTACTTCTCATAATGATTTACATATATTGCTCGAACTGATTTCCATCATGTTGTAAACATAAAGTGCATCTTCGGATTATATCTTCTATGTCTGAATGCTCTCTGTGAACACAGAAGTCTTCATCTATGCACGTTCATTAGAAACCATAGAACGACCAATAATTATTATTATTCATTATCTGTGGATATATTGGCTTCGTGTCTATTTGAATTCGTAAAATTAGTGTTCGTTGTTGAATTTGGATTGTTTAGTTAATTTCTGCAATTCACACTATGGAACAAAATAGAAGATACGAAAATTTCGAAAAAGTTGATATGCTGAAGGTCTACTTTCAGTGTCACTGTAACGCAGTCCGTGCATCAGAAGAATATTTGAATAGGTAAGTTCGACAATGGAAATGGAAGTAGTAATTCTAATCAATATTAAATACCTGACTGACACTCTCCAATAGATTTCCTCAAAGAATTCAACCAAACAGGAAGTTCTTCGCCAAAATGGAAGCAAATCTTTCCAATTATGGTTCGTTCGAGAAACCAAGAAGTAAAACTACAATAAACGGAATAGAGGTAATAATGCACTTGACGTGTTAGCAGCTGTTGAGGCTAACCATTCTACATCGTGTCGGCAAATTGAGAGCGAAGTGGGTGTGTCAAAAGCAGAGCCCAAAGAATTTTGAGAAAGTATAAATATCATCCCTATAAACATAAAATAATTCATCATCTCAATGCCAGGGATGCAGAGAGGAGAACGGCGTTCTGCAATTGGTATTTAGGGAGAATCAGAGGTGAAGCTCGTTTTGGGCGACATATCATTTGGTCTGATGAGTCAAGAATCAGCAGTGCCGGAATCTTTAATCGCCATACGAATAGATTCTGGGCAAACGAAAACCAACACGGAGCAGTAGCTCGACGGCAGCAGGGGAGGTTCGGTTTCAATGTGTCGTGTTTCGTAATGGGCAACAAATTAGCCTACTATATCTTTGATGGCAACTTGAATGCACAGAGATATCTCGAAATTTTAAATATTTGTCTGCCACAACTGCAAGATGACATTCCTCTTGCTCAATTCAACACATATTACTTCCAACAAGACGGTGCTCCTTGCCATAATTCGGCCGTGGTGAGGAACTACTTGGATTTAAATTTTGAAAATAAATGGATTGGTACCAATGGCCCAATTCAATGGCCACCTAGGTCTCCTGACCTATCCGTTTTAGATTTTTTTCTTTGGGGTTATTTAAAAAATAAGATATATAGGAGGCAATACGCCAATTACGATCAATTGAAGAATGCAACAAATGAAGCATTCGAAGATCTGAGGAGATCCTCGCTACATTTGACTAGGGCCATAAAAGATATAATCCGAAGATGCACTTTATGTTTACAACATGATGGAAATCAGTTCGAGCAATATATGTAAATCATTATGAGAAGTGAATTTGAGTAAATTATTATGTGCCTATTATTATTCTCATGTAGGTATTTTTCAGAGAACTCTAGAAACTAAACGACAATCTCAAAAATAAAATAAAAAGCGGAAATTGCGGATGTCATAAATAACGATGGAATCTTAGGAGCAGCCTAGCTCCATTATTTCGGTCAAGAAGATTTTGCATTGTTTTGATCGTTTTCATCGAATAACTACAAATGTTCTATGGTTCGTCCGCTCACATGTGTTCCTTCGCCCAGCCATTAGGGGTAAATCATTATTCCGTTATTTTCTTCAGATTGGGTGGAAATTTTGTCATCATGTTATATATTTTTGAAAAGGAAAAAAAAAACGGCAATCGGAATATGCCAAAAAAAAACTATGTTCGTATTTAAAAAAATGCAACTTTATGTCATATCTGTCATAATTAATGAAAAAAACTTCGAGTACGTCACTGGAATCTACTCAAAAACCGTTTTAGAAACGTAAAACAGATTTCAATTATCTTCTATAAGAACCGAGATATCGAGAAAAAAAGAAATCCGGAAATTTTCAAGATTCGCGAATAACTCAAAAACCACTAAAGTTAGAATAATTCTGATTACCTCTATGAATTTGTCTCGAAAAAGTAGCTAAGGGTCGTGAAAACCCCATCTCTCTATCTTAAATAATAACAGAGATGCTCCTGGTGGCACCCCCAAAATGGGACATACTGTACAATACGTAACGTGACCATTTTTCTTTCTGTCGAAGCGGAACGTCTCCTGCGGAATTACGTAAAAAAAACTTTTTGGTGTTTTACAAGTTTTTTTATCAGAGAAAGTAATAAAAGTAATACAAAATAATCTTTTTCTCCAAGTGCCCTGATCGGTCTTCGAACGTTGGCGATTACTGTGGGAGTGCATCTCTATCTTCCGCCATTCTAAAAAGAACACCTGCATTTCGAATGAAGGTCCACGCTCTTATGTTACTAAGCTGTGACATCTGTTTTCGACCTACACCACGTTTTCCTTCAATTTTCTCCTTATGATCAACTGAACCAAGTGGTATTCGTCTCCTCGTATTATATATACAGTGTGTTCCAACGAAAATTTGACCCCCTATAACTCCGAAATGAGTAACATTAGCGAAAAACACCAAGACACGTCGATTTTTTGTTTCGAGGGGAGCATTTTCGAAATAATTCGAAACTTCTCAGATCAACCCCTACCCCCAGCAACCCTAACTTTGAAATTCATCATAGGAATAAGGGTCGAGTGGCACCTTACTGAGAAGGTCTGTCAATTTTCCACCTTGATTTGTCATTTTAGAATTTTAAATTAACATACAGGGTGTCCCAACCAAGGGTGAAGTTGAATTCCTGAAATCCCAAATACTAAATGAAATAGATTTATTTTGGCATAATGCAAGCGCAGGTTTATGCTCGGTCTAGAAAAACGACCTACACTTGTGAATTTGGAGTTGGTGCAATCAACCCCTATTTCCAGCATCCCCAACTCAAAAATCATTCGATCGATAATAGGTCAAGTGGCACCTCGTTGGAAAGGTACTGCAATTTTCTCTTCGAATTTGGTATTTTCGAAATTCAGAATCATCATACAGGGTGTCCCGAAGCAGGAACATTGAAAATCCAAATAACTTTTTGAAACTGGTTCATTTCGGTATACGAGAACATGTTTGATCCGAGAATAGGACTTTCTTGTGTGGTTATAGAATTTTTGCAATCAACCCTTCCATTCAGCATCCCCAACTTGAAAATCATACAAATAATTCAAGTGGCATATCTTCAGAAAGGTTTTTGAATTCCAGAATGATTAAAGCATTTCATTCAGTTCGGCTCTCCATACAGGATGTCGCTTTCGAAAAATTCAATATCGTCATTTGAAATTATCAACTAAAATTAATTCGAAACTGTTAAAAGTATTGGGGTACGATGTGTTGAGCATCAATTACGAAGAAATAAAGCTGATTTCTGCATTGAAAATGTTCACACTTTTTTCATTTCCATCTGGCGTGCAGTCATCTGTTATTTCTCATTTTGCAATGAAATATTATTATTATTCAGATCAGTTCCTCATTATTGTTGTTGTTCGTCAGTTGAAATTAATCTGAAAATGGTTTATTCCACTGAGGAAAGGGTCGAAATTGTATCGACGTATTTTCGAAATAACAGTTGTGCCAAAGAAACGGCAAGGATATTCGATAGGAACCATCCTGAAAGAGAAAGGAGTCAGTCACCAGTACGTTAAATATTTGGTTGACAAATTCCTAGCTACGGGTTCGGTGGCAAACAAAAACATGAAGTGGCATGTCCTGTCAGAAATGAGGCAACGGAAGTGGCAGTAGTGGGTCATCTACAAATGGAGAATACTACTTCGATCAGAAAACTATCTCGTCTGACTGGTGTATCAGCTACAACTGTCCATAGAATCGTGAAACATCACAAATTTCACCCTACAAGGTAAAATTAGTGCATGAAATAAACGAAGATGATCCAGATCGTCGTTTACAGTTTTGTGAAAATCTAAGTGAAAACCTAAACGCTAATCCAAATTTTCTGAATAACATCTGTTTTTCTGATGAAAGCACCTTTATGCTCAGTGGTGAAGTGAATAGACATAATTGTCGATATTGGCCTCAGAAGTTGAACGTTTGGGCAGGAATTTTGGCAATCATCTAGTTGGGCCTTTCTTTATTGAGGGTAATCTGAATGGAAATGGCTACCTACAGTTGTTAGAGGAACACATACATCCTAGATTGACAGAAATTTTACAGAACGATCCAACTCTTTCTGAGGACGAAATGCGTTTTCAACAAGACGGTGCTCCTCCGCATTATGATGCTCGGGTGCGCCAATATTTCGACGAAAATTTCCCAGGAAGGTGGATTGGTAGAAGAGGACCTGTTGAGTGGCCAGCCAGGTCACCAGATTTAAATCCCCTAGATTTTTTTTTGTGGGGCCATCTAAAATCTAAAGTTTATGTCACAAGACCAGAAAACCTGGAGGAGCTGCGGATGAGGATTATCACAGAATGCCGACTTTTGACTCCTGAAGTTTTCGCTAATGTGAGAAGAGAGTTCGAAAATCGTCTGTAAAACTGTATGGAGGTGGGCGGAGGTCATTTTGAACAATTGTTGTAATAATCAAGTTAGTTTTTTGTTTTCAATTGAATACAAGTTCAATAAATCTCGTTTTCCTGTTTAGATGAGCATCCAATCAGTTTCTCCATCATCCCTCATCCTGATCCTCACGCCAGAAAACCTGGATTGCCAAATTGAAACCAATGCCTCAGTGATTCAGAAAATAGAAAAATCTTTCTGGAACTTTGCCACTCAACCTGTAATCACTTGTATGATTTTTTGAGTTGGGGATGCTGAATGGAAGAGATTGATTGCAAAATTCCATATTCACGCAAGAGAGTCTTATTCTCGAATCAAACATAAACATGTTCTCGTATTATACCGAAATGAACCAGTTTCAAAAAGTTATTTGGGTTTTCAGTGTTCCTGCTCCGGGACACCCTGTATGCTGATTCTGAATTTCGAAAATACCAAATTCGAAGAGAAAATTGAAATACCTTTCCAACGAGGTGCCACTTGACCTATTTTCGATCGAATGATTTTTGAGTTGGGGATGCTGGAAATAGGGGTTGATTGCACCAACTCCAAATTCACAAGTGTAGGTCGTTTTTCTAGACCGAGCATAAACCTGCGCTTGCATTATGCCAAAATAAATCGATTTCATTTAGTATTTGGGATTTGCAGGAATTCAACTTTACCCTCGGTTGGGACACCCTGTATGTTAATTTAAAATTCTAAAATGACAAATCAGAATGGAGAATTGACAGACCTTTACAGTAAGGTGCCACTCGACCCTTATTCCCTATGATGAATTTCGAAATTAGGGTTGCTGGGGTAGGGGTTGATCTGACAAGTTTCGAATTATTTCGAAAAACGCTCCCCTCGAAACAAAAATCGACGTGTCTTGGTGTTTTCGCTAATGTTACTCATTTCGGAGTTATAGGGGGTCAAATTTTCGTTGGAACACACTGTATGACCCAGATTAGATATTTTGCGGTACTTTATCGCTGTGAATAGTTGTCTTTCTGTTCTTGCACGACATCTTGGTTCATAATGAATAATAAAATAAAACAAGTTACTATTTATTGTATTTTTTATTTAATTATTTATTTAAGTACAATATAAGGAATGTCCACAGCCGAAGCCAAAATGATATTCACTAGATGAATATTAGTTACATAGAATCTAGTATTCTAAAAAAAAGTATAACATAAGACATTAATAGTGAGTTGTATTTACAGAAAAATGAAAAAAGAAATACAAAATGAATATTACAAAAACGAACGATTGAATTAATTTTATATCAGTCAGTAAAGAGCAAGCGTAATGTTCTCTTCAAAGAGGCCAATGTGACCCCAAACAAATTGCTACTCCTATGCGTGTTGCAGACGCGTAGCATCCTATCGATAGGGGAGTTCTGTGCACTATTAGTTTTTCTAAAAGTTATAGAGAAGAGGTCGTGGTGCCTCAATGATTTCATAGGAACATTAAAAGTAACCATGTGCAAGATCTCAGGTACCTGAAATACGCAGTTCAATATTTTAAACAAAACCAAAATATCAGATATAGTTCTACGATTTTCAAGTGACAATAAATTGAAATATTTACGGGCAGGAGCGTAGTCGTGGTTCCGGATAGCAAAGTTAGTTTTGAAGCCTATGAACCGTATGAATCTATTCTGAACGCGTTCAAGTCGGTTGGAATAACAATCATAACGAGGGTTCCAAATACATGAGGCAAAATTTAATTTACTGTAGATGTAAGCATAATATAAAGTGATAAGTGATTTTACATATTTAAATTCCTTACTTTTCCTGAAAATATAACCCATCATTCGACTTGAACTATTTGCTATGCGATCTATGTGTGCATCGAAAAGCAACTTCGAATCGAAAGTGACACCCAGATCAAAAGCCGTGGGCACACGTTGCAGCAATGAATTTCCAATTGAGTACTGAAAAGTGATAGGGGAATGGTTTCTAGTAAAAGTTATCGTGAAACATTTATTTAAATTCAAAAATAATTGGTTTTCTCTACAGTACTCAACCAAGTTATTCAAATCTAGTTGAAGATCAAGGCAGTCCCTTAAGCATGTGATAGATCTAAAAACTTTCAGATCGTCTGCATAGAGCAAGAATCTGGAATGCCGGAAACATTTATCTATGTCATTTATATAAATTAAGAAAAGAAGAGGACCGAGATGAGTTCCCTGCGGTACCCCAGAAGTACTAATGAAAGATTCAGATTTAAAACCATTTAAACTAACGAAATGTGACCTATTCAGTAGATACGATTGGATCTACTCAAGCAACCAACCACTTACACCTGCTTCGGCTAGTCTACAAATGAGAATATCGAAACTTATTTTGTCGAAGGCTTTAGAAAAATCTGTGTAAGTAGCATCAGTCTGAATTTGAGAATCCATTGCACTCTGCAGGTACTCACTATAAACGATCAAATTAGTTTCCAGAGTCCTACCCTTAAAAATCCGCGCAGTTGTGGGATAATGAAATTTTTCACATGAGAGAAAAGATACTTATAAATTATACGTTCAAATACTTTAGCAATGATCGAAAGCTTGTTAATAGGTCTATAATTAGAAATATCATTTTTTCTCCACTTTTGAAAATTGGGACAACGGCGGACCCCTTCCACTTTTTTGGAAATACACCATTAATCAGAGACTGATTGAACTAAATATGCAGTGGTTTACTTAATTTGTGAGCGCAATTATTGAGAAAAATTGGTGGAATGCTGTCTGGACCTGAACCCTTCGACATGTCAGAGGACCTCTCGAACCTCTTCCTCTTCTATGTGAATATTTGATAGTACATCATTATTGCAGTTTTTAACAGTTACACTACGACTACGCTGCTGACTTACAGGAACATATACACTCTCGAAATAACGGGCAAAAAGATTGCATATCTCTTTTCCATCTGATGAAGAAATATCCCCATACCTCATTTCATTAGATAGTTTAGAGCCGCCCCGTCCCAGAGACACATATTTCCAGAATGATTTGCTGTTCGTTGGCAGTTCCCGCTCAATGTTAGAGGTGAATTTATTCAAATCAAGTTCAATAAGTTCCTTCGAATGAGCACGAAGCTGTTTGAATATATTGAGATCATTGACATTTTTACTAATTTTCCATTTTTTATGAAATTTTCGCTTTTTCCTTATTGTAGCAATAGTAACTTTCGAAAAGAATGAAGGAAAACACTTAGTGACTCTTTTCTTAGGAACAACAGAACCGATAATGTCATTGATTCTCTCATAAAAAATATCCAGATTTTCATCAATTCCCTTAGAGCTGCTGTTGAGCAGAAACTCCCAATTCACCAGCGATAATGAAGCATTAACAACTTCATAATTCGCACTTCTAAAATCGTAATAAAAATTTTGAATTTTAGAATTTTTCATCATCTTCTCTTTAGACAAGGCAACTATAAAATCCAGTGTGGGATGATGTGTGTCCTCGTTTACAAACAGATGAGCACTTTTATGTATATTCGAGACAATTTCTTTATTACACAAGACTAAGTCACTACTATGTTTTAACTATCACTAATTTATTGATGTAAAGAATGACAAAATTTTTACATTGGTTGGACCGGTTTCGGACATACGTCCATTATCAATTACAAGCTAATGAAAACTGAATACTCATGTACAATACAGGAATTACCATCAATAAAATGCTAGTTCACAGTAACTTGAATAATGGTGATTGGTACGCAATTAAGTCTACCTGGTCGTTAAGGAGCTTAACCCTTTCTACCCTAGATGTCTTGAAAATTTCCATCGATTCAAAGAAATTGAGTTTATAAGATTTATCACAGGAATGAAGAATTTTTAGCTGTTTGGATACCACTTTAAGATCTA
Source organism: Cryptolaemus montrouzieri (assembly GCA_013387265.2). NCBI lineage: Eukaryota > Metazoa > Arthropoda > Insecta > Coleoptera > Coccinellidae > Cryptolaemus > Cryptolaemus montrouzieri. Next base: position 8,286,036 of record JABFTP020000124.1, read on the forward strand.
TTCCGGAGTAACAGGTGCAAGAAAAACGGAAGCAGAGCTAGGTATGCGTTTCTTCTGCAATAAATCTTTCATTTCATATGCCTCAGACATTGAACATGACAAGACTCCCCATCAATTTAACCCTTCTGCTGTAAGGTTACTGGGAAGGTAAGTAATACTGGCAAATCTTAGAAGTAAGAATCTTCAATATAGCCTTGGACTTGTTGACTTTTTTTCTTATTAATTCCGTATCTGCTTTTTTGGTATGTTGTTTAATTGCTTCCTGAGTGAGGATTCTCTGTTGATATTTTCATCGGTTTTTGCACTTGAAGCCTTCCTCTTTATGGTTCATCTTCAATCAGCTCCCTTCCTTAAACTACCGAAAAACCTGGACCCTCGACGAAATTGCTCTATAGGCTTACCGAAGTTTTTCAAATTTTTCTGTTGTATTGTGTCCAAGTTTGAAACAAAACTTTACACCGTTGCTTAAAATTGATGCCACTCATTTTAGAATGCACATGAGAAAACTGTTTCACTAAAACTAACGGAAGCGACGTTATCAGTCGTATTACTTTACTTACAAACCTCGTATATTTTTTCGTATGAATTGAAATCTTATGGTTTTCGAACTTGGTAGTTTTCTAGGCCAGCTTTATTTGCTGATGCTAGAAAGGCTGTGGGATGACTTCTAAACTCATGTCGATGGTAGCTTTCGTCGAATTTCTCTTATTTGATGCCAGTTTTCTTTTCTTAGTTGCTGGCATTCAGTAGTCGGCATGGTCGTTTTGAGGGTACCATGAGGTGCAGCGTTTACCATATCACTGTTGTAATTAATTGAAGGGTGGATATTACATTAAAGGAAAACGTAAAACCGTCTATCATATAAATTAATTTTTCCGGAAATTGTCCTGTTCACCTTCGACTGTATGATAGCCCTTATAGGGACTCATAAAACGGACGAAACGAACTGAAATATTGCGGAAACATCGTCGTTCATGGAAACGAAAACAATCAACGAGTGTATCGTCGACTCCGTAGCAACAAGAATCGAATGGGAACGCTGTGGCGCGCTGCCTTGTAAATAAATGTTTTCGCAAAATTGAAACAATTGCGGCTTTTGTGAAGCGTCGTGACTCACGATCTCAATAAGACGCCAATTATGTACTTCCTAACGTGGCCTTGCGCCTTGAATTTATGAGATCTAATAAATCACTTAAAACCTGTTGGTGGATCTGCGAAAGATAACCTTGGATTCTGAGGTTTTTATTGCAGAGCATCAAAGAATCGCCAAACGATTATATTGGGGAAATTGTACCGTCATAAATGTAATTTCTGGTTGGAGTGGCGGCCATGATTTACGTCATCGGAAACGTTTTGAAAGTTGGCGAGTCGACGAAATTGCAGCTGTTTCTTGAAAACGAAAGGAAATTATGGGAATTCTTCGCTGTGCAGAAAAAGCTAGTGATACAAGCTGTCAGTTACTATATTGCATTAATGTGGTCCACATGTTTATGTTGTATTATGTATTATGCATTATGTATGATGATACTGAGACGACCCAGAACCGGGGTCACTTTTTTTTGTTAATTTGCTAAAACTATCCATATATTTCTTGGTTTTGATCTAATTGAATTTTATTATCAACTGTGATAACTGTATTTTGTAGATCTACCTACATAACATTTCATATTGTTCATCTGAATTCAAAATTACAGTGAAAAGACGGTCATTTGCCAGAATGATTCAATAATTTTATTTTAAATTCTCAATATAGTAGAATATTACGTATTTTCAAGGCAGCTTAAAATCACCCAAAAGCGTAAACATAGACACAAAGGAATTTATCGAACTCAGATAAGGAATCCAGCGAAAGCAATATTCGACTTTAATACCTAAGCTCTTAAGCATCTTTCGTATATCCACGATTCCACAGCTGGTATTTCCTAAATCAGCAATTCCCACGTCGCGACGAAGGAACGCGTCTGTAAAAGACTATGTAACAGGTACTTGAGTACCAAGGGCTGTGGGAAGTGAGGGGTAAGGAGTGCTGGGTCACGCATATATAAGTATCACGATCGCGACGTTAAGGGATTATGATTATTATTGAGTTATTTTTCGTCAGATGTGCAGTTACCCTTATAATTCAGTTATTTAGTTTTCAAAGCTCAGTGAATTTACTGATTCGTGTGAATCGGAATTAAATTTAAGTTAATTAATCGTGCGTAACATAAGTACAGGGGAAGAAGAAGCACCGTTCCCGCTGTGTCTCACAGGTGATTACTTTCTGAATTTATTTTAATATTTCTGCTCACTATTTAATTTTCACGAATTTCTTGAAGTATATGCTACGTAATTTCTAAACGCACTGAGGACGAGTTGAAATAATCCTTTCTCAAATTCCAAATTATTTTCACAAATTTTTATTCTTTTTCTTGGCAAATGATCTATTTGAACTGCACTGACATTTTCTAATATTTATTTTGAAGAGTTATTTTCATAGACTTATTTAAGACCTTTGCTTTCGTAACTTGGTAAACTTTGAAATATACTGAATTTATTTTATATTGATTTCAACAGCTGTTTTAACTTAACACATTATTTTGAAGTACACTAAAATTCTTTAGTATTGATTTCAACATTTGTTTATCAAACTTGCAACATTATTGAAACGTAATTAAGCTATTGTGTACTGATTCCACCAAATTTGATAACTATTTGAATTTGAAATGTTATGAAGTAATATTGATGTGAAACTTTACTTATTGATCTCATTGAGATGTTACTTAACCATTTTGCCAATAGAAATCTTTTGTTATAATCTGATGAACGATACGTTCGAATGTGAAAACATTTAATATTGATTCTTATCTTTGCTTCTATAATGGGCCAATTATCTATTTGAATTATCATAATCCTTTTTATTCAGTATTTCTATTTATCTCATTTTATAACTTAGAAGAATTAACTTGAACTGTAACGAATATGTTTATATTTCATATTACCCAACTGTGGGGAAGATCCTACTTTCAAATTATTGATTTGATGTCCGATATTCTTAAGCTCAATAAGGGAACTTTCCCTACCTTCAGGTGTAATGATCACCTACGAATAATATCATAACTCATTAGTATAAATAAATGGCTTTAGGGACGATACGCATGTATGGACCCACAGACGTTGAGGCTTGTATGTTGTCGGTATGAAAGTTTTGAAGAATGTCTGAGTTGGGGAATGTATGTGACGTTTGTGGTACATACAGGTGTATGATCAGAGGGCATGTTTCCCTGGTTGGCAAATCCGCGATATGGGAAAAGAATATGATCCGCATTCAGTGACAATAAACTGCCCGTTGGCGCTCAGTTGAGCAAAAGAATCACGTACGGCTTTACGGGCTTACCTCTAGTTCCATATATAACGTTTTAATACAATACGAATTACTGAATTCGATTAAAATACGCGAGCGAATTAACGCTTGCAAGTTGTCAGCTGTGGACGTGTTCCTTAGAATTTCAAAAGTAAATCTTCCAGAGTTTGGAGTATCAGGGAAACGACCTCATCAGAAAACATGATATCATATTACCAAAACCCTTCGATCGGGTCAGTTACCACTCATAAAATGGTTGAGGGTCGGTTAGACCTGTCTACAATAACCTCTTATCCGAATTCCATCCAGAATATGGGTGAGGGCCAAGTAAGCCTATTTATAATAATTAAATATTAAAACTTCCACCCGAAATATGGGTGAGGACCAATAAGGTCTGTTCATAATAATTAAATATTCCACATTCCACTCGTAATATGGGTGAGGACCAATTAGGTCTGTATAAAATAATCTAATGTATAAACTTCCACTCAAAATATGGGTGAGGGCAAATTGGGCCTCTATCTAAATGATCATATTTATTAAATTCATTAAAAGACGCCAAAGAATGCAAGCATAAGAATTTAATACAAATGCTACATAGATCAAATAGACATTGTTACCGAATCTGTTTTTGATTTTCTAATTTCCTTACCTATGGTTTAAGCGACGAAGAATTGGTCGTATCACATCAAACCTCACATAAAAGAACTTGAGTAGGTTACTACAAATACACAACACAACAAAGAAAAGGGTCCTATTTTATATATGAGAACTTGAAGGCAAGTTCAGGTACTAGACGATCACATGGCTTTTCATTTGACCGATTTCAGTCGGTCTCAGGTGTAATTAATATGGGGAAGAAAATAAGATAATTCAGGTATTGCAATTTACGTAAAGGCGATACATTTTGCATCGTCTTTCATAGACCGGGGTTGGGGGTGTTTCAATACCTTCGACATGTTCACACCAATGAATGTATGAATCAAATAATGAAACATATTTACATACATTCTGTCAAAAAAGTTTTCTATACTGACGCAGAGTTTGAACGCGATCTGCCATTTATTTTGTTTGCAGTGCTTGACTTTGTCAGTTCTCACAAGAACAAAAATTTCGTGAGCCGAATCGCTGAATTAGTTACAGAAGGCTTACGGTGAATCGGCTTTATCAAAAACACGAGTATATGAGTGGTATAGTCCATTCAACAGTGGTCGAGATGTGGTAGAAGGTTTGCCTCTCTCTGATCGGCCATCAACATCTTCAACTGAAGTTAACTTCCATAAAGTGAAGGAAGTGGTAATTAAAAATCGTCATTTAAGTTTGAGAGAGATAGGCAATGAGCTTTGTGTGTCTCACGAATCAATTCGTATCATTTTAAACGATTGTTTGGGCATGAAACGCGTTACCGCTTCACTAGTTCCAAAAGTCCCGAATTTTCTTCAAAAATTGAATCGCGTAAAGGTCGCTGAAGAAATGCTAGAACGAGTCATTTCCGACCCCATATTCATGAAACGCATTGAAACTGGTGGTGTGACATGGATCTATTTGTTCGACGTGAAAACCGGTCAACAAGCTTCGGAATGGCGCTTTCCAACTGAACCGAATCCGAAAAAACATGTCAAATTCGATCAAAAGTCAACGTAATGTTGACTTTCATTATGACGGTGTTGTGCACTCGAAATTCTTGCCAGAATAAATGAGGAATATGCTACCGGGATGCGTGTAAGATTAAATGAAACATGTGGTTCACTGGTAGACAACGGCGGTGTGGCAACGCGTGCTGCAGACGATCTACAGAGACGACGATTTAGGGATGCGTGAGCTGTGTGCGAAATTAGTTCAAAGTGCTCACAGTTGAGCAGAAAGAGCTCCGATGGTTCATCTGTCAAGACATAATTTCTCGAATTGACGAAAGTTATCACTGGTGACGAGTCGTGGGTGTTCGAATACGAGCCTGAGACCAAAAGGCAGAGCATGCAGTGTGTAGAGAAAAATGTCAAAATCGAGAGTGAAATCTTTACTTGTCGCATTTTTGAATATTAATGGGGTTGTACACTACGAATACGTTCCAGCAGGTCAGGCAGTCAACGATGTATTCCACATTGAAGTTTTGAAACGTCTGAAGGCCCGTGTGTTTCGTGAACGACCCGAATTGGAGGAGCGCAGATGGGTGCTTCATCATGACAATGCTCCATTCCACTCGTCATTTGCAGTTCGTGATTTTTAAACCAAAAACGGAATTCCAACACTTCCATACCCCCCCTACAGCCCAGATCTGGCCCCCTGTGACTTCCATCTGTTCCCACAGTTGAAGTCGTACCTCAAAAGGAAACAGATATGACGGAGTTTCGGAAGTCCAAAGCATAAAGACGGCGGTTCTGAGGGACCTATCTTCGGGGGTTTAGGGTGTGCTTCCAACTGGAGGGAGAGTATTGTGAAGGAATATAAGGTATTTCCAAGTATTTATATACTTTCCGGACCGTCCGGGCACTTTTCTGAGAACTTAATTGATATACCTCGTAGATCAAGAAATCAAGCCGTACTTGGAAGACCATCTTCTATTATATCAGTTGCTTGTATGTATTACGCTTAGGAGGAAAATTTATTGACGTTTGCATAAATAGAGCAATGTTCATAATAAATAATAAAATGAAACAAGTTACTATGTTTTAACTATCACTAATTTATTGATTTAAAGAATGACATAAATTTTTACATTGGTTGGACCGGTTTCGGACATACGTCCATTATCAACAACAAGCTAATGAAAACTGAATACAGAAATTACCATCAATAAAATGCTAGTAGAGGTCACAGTAACTTGAATAATGGTGATTGGTAGGTAATTAAGTCTACTTGGTCGTTAAGGAGCTCAACCCTTTCTACCCTAGATGCCTTGAAAATTTCCATCGATGCAAAGAAATTGAGTTTATAAGATTTATCACAGGAATTAAGAATTTTTAGCTGTTGAAGTTCTGGAAAAGGATGACATTCATTCAGACAATGTGCAGCTAAAGCTGAATCATATTTCTGATGTAGGAATGACCGGAAATGTTCTTTGTATCTAGCCTTGAAAGCGCGTCCTGTTTGACCTATATAAAAGGAATTGCACTCAGAACACGTTAATTGGTATACTGATTTTTCGAATTTATCGGTTTTATCTTTTGTGTTGAAAAGCAGGCCTGACAATTTGCTAACTGGTTTGAATGTAATATGAACTTTTTTACTATCAGACAAAACTCTAGCAACCTGTTCGGACGTCTTCCCAAAATATGTTAGAGACATAAATTTTTCGGGCTTTTCTCTCTTGGATTGGGGATATATCATGTTGAATGTTTTGTTGCGTATTTTTCGATTAATTAAACTCTCTATTGATTTTATATCGAAGCTGTTATTCTCTGCTATTAACATAATGGTGTTAAATTCTGATTTTCGGTCCATGTCCGATAAAGGCAAAGAAATCGCTCTGTGAATCATGGATTTGAAGGCTGCTATTTTTTTGAGAATACGGGTGAAATGAATCTATGGGTATGACATTATCCGTGTACGATGGTTTTCTGAAGACATTAATTGATAAACGGTTATTACTCTCCCGGGTAATTGTTAGATTTAAGAAATTGATTTTACTATCGACTTCTGTTTCTACTATGAACCTAATTTTAGGATTGATGTTATTAATGAAATTCAGGAAGATTTCTAGTTGTCTATTCATTCCAATGAAACAGGATAAAATGTCATCAATATATCGGTACCAGAATAGAATATGCCTTTTCGTCATAATTTTAGTGTTTTCCAAATTAGACATGAACATTTCAGATAGAAGGAGACTGAGGGGTGAACCCATAGCTAAACCATTATTTTGTGAATATATCTTATTATTGAACTGAAAATAATTTTTGGTCAAGCATAAATCAAACAGAGAAATTAACTCATCTTTACAGACCACGTTGAGATTTCTTGCCTCTAGAATACTTAATATTAAGGGGACACATTCTGTTGCAGGTATATTCGAAAACATATTATCTACATCTAATGATATTAATTTTGCGGTTGGTGGCATGAGGGAATTATTTATTTTATTCCATAATTCTAATGAATTTTTTATACTTTATTGTGAATGAAAATCTGAAAATGATTTTAATTTGGTATTTAGTTGCTTAGCAAGTATTTGTGTTGGACTATTGGTATATGACACCAATGGACGAATGGGGTTATTTTCTTTATATGTTTTAATGAGACCATATAATCTAGGAATTCTAGGATTCATTTTAATCCATCTGTTTCTCTCGAAGCTAGTAAAAAGTGATAGCATATCATTAGCGGCTGCTCTAAGTTGTTTCTGTATGAGTGGTGTTGGGTTGAACGAGTGTAAGCGCTTCTTTATTAATGAAATCTTCCATTTTCTCATCATATTGTACTTTTGGAATAACAATAATAGCATTCGACTTATCTGATCGCGTGAGTACTAATGAATTTTCAAAAATTTTGCGTTTGATATTTTTGATTAAAATTTCATCTTTCGAGTTGGTTTGATTTTTATGGTTCCTTAAAATTTTTGGCTTTTCAAAATTGCCAGTACTTAAGGTTCTCATTAAAATTTCGGATTCAACGGCTTATTTTTCTAAAGAGTTAGTCTGTATTTTAGGAACAAATTTAGGACCTTTGGAAAGAAGATCTGTTTCTTTTTCGTTGAATTGAACATCAGATAAATTAACAACCCTTTGACTTCCCGAAGAATCAACCCTATTTATTATGCCTGACTCAAGTGTGACTGAAAATTTTGATTTGAGTGATTTTAATTTTCTACACTGTCTATGAAATGTTTTGAATATGGAAATACTAATTTTAGATCTAATTGTATCTTCTAAAATATCAAATTTTAAAGAAACTGAGTTCTGAGTGCAAGCCCTTAAGGTAGTGCTGAATGACATACCTTTTATTATAAAGATGTTTACATTCTTCTTTTATCCAAATTATCTTCTCTGCTTGGACTGCTTTATATGATGATGTTGATACACTATTCGTTTTGATATTCACATATCTCGGTGTAACTTTAAACTTCAGACACTGTTTGTTGAACCACAAGTCCTGTGAACAATTCCTGTACTTCTTCATGAGTTTGGCGTATAGGTTGGCTTGAACTGCTACACAAGCATCTTTCAAATAATTGATCGTAGTTCAGGCTTCATGGATCAATTATTAGAGCAATGTTGTTTAGGAGACACCATGATAGAGCTTTGCCTTTCAGAACATATCAGAACTGGAAAATACATTGGACGCGTGATTTTGAATCCAATTGGGACTATTTCGAAGGACGCTACGAGCCAGACATCGAAAATATGGAAGTAGGTCAGATGCTTTCCAGACAATCCACGTAAATAATAAAAATAGAAAGTTATCTATGTTCTGTATATGTCAAACGCACTGAGCTTTAACAAGTTTCATTTTTGAGTTGTGTCAAAGAAAAATTGTCATAATCTATTCTTAACGTGAATCTCTTGACTATACACCGAAATGCTAGATTAGTATTTGCGAAATGATGAAGTGACAGATGAAGAATGGTTTTCTCACTGGGATGCATGAAGAAATCGTTACTTGCGTTAGTTGCAATCAGTTTACTGGTTTCCATTGGACAGTTGGTGCTTATTTTCATCAACAATAAGGTATTTGGCGCATTTATGTTCATCATGTACATTCTTTTCTTCCTTGGAATCTTGCTGGCGTTATGTCGCGATTCAGTGAGCATGTACAGTGCTTCTTTAGTACTTCTGATATTGTTTGTAGTTGGTTGTATGTTCATTCAAGCCTATGACGTAGAAGTAAAAGATTTAATTAAATTATCTAAAGACGATGACACGGATGAAGCGGAAGAAACAGTGACAGAAGCATCAAAGGAAAAACGTGATGTTCCTTATCAGTCGTTACAATCGGAGCCACCGTGGAAGCCTCAAGAACCCGACCAGTCTTGGGAACCGCCAGCTGACATCTTGCCAGCTTTTCCAGTTCAGCCCTCGGAATCTTTGCCAGTAGAACAAGTTGAACCAAAGGAAAACTTCGCTGATCCATATCCATTCCCAGCCTCAGGTTTTCCATCACAACCACCTGCTACACCAATGGATGAATACCCACAAGTTGCGACTCAATGGCCAACCGAATTTCGAACCCCTTACAAAGCACTTATTCCTGATAGAAGAGGAGGTGGAGACAAGAGTCACGGAGACGGTAAATATCATTGGCGGAACGAATTGCGTTGGATTTCGAATGTACTGGGCGTATTTCACATTTTGATGATAACTGTTATCGTGTGTCTTCTATACGAGATGCTTTTTGGAGGTCGTTATCGTTATCGAACGTGGTGTTAATCTAAGGAACAGGTACTTGGAGATATCATTGGAGCTTGGAGACGAATCGAGTTCGCACTTTTTCTTTAATGTAGAATGTATTTATACGATATTATATTTAACATATGTATTGAGATTATATTATGCTCAAGTTTCATGTTATTTGATATTTTCAATCTTGAATTAGTTTGAGATTGAAGGCTTTCGTTCAGAGTGCAATATCTACCGGGTGGTTCTCCACATTCGTGACGGAAGATTAGGCATACTTCACGGCCAATTTTGAATTTTTTTTGCGCAGTAAGATGTAGTGCTGTAGTGACTACAAACTGAAAATATAATAGTTTTAACCCAATTCAAAAGTTGTCCCACAAAACCAGCCGACTCCACTTTGATATCTAGAACGGCATGATAAATTCGATCCAAAGCCTTGATAAGATATATGACATATTTTGTTGATCTATGTTACACAGGGTGTTCGAAAACGATTTTTGAAGTTAGGGCTCATTTGAATCTAATTTCCCTCTTTTTTTTTCAAATATTCTGAAGTGTCGAATAAGTGGTATATTCCAATTGTTAGTTTTACAGTTACACTGATTGTTCCCAGAAGAAAGTATTATATTTATTCATTTCATCACATTCAGCGAATCAAATTCCATGATCGACTTATTTTCAATGAAGGGATGATGATCAATATCGGCAAATCGCATCAAAGTAAACACCTCAAAAAAGTCTAGGGAACACTTCCAATATCTTTAAAATATGAATTTGATGATTCGAATTTATAAAAATCTTTCGGTTTTTGTAAGGATGTATTGTATATAATGTATTCTCAAGAAAACAAAATAATATTTGACTTCTCCAAAGCACCTATTATAAAAAAATTTGAAATTCGAAAATGACGAAATTTGGTAAAACACAAAAAAAATCCTGAACTAATATTTTCGAAACGATATGAAAGCACTTATATTTTTCAGTACCCAGAAGGTCCACCTCTATTATTAATGACACTTTGGCATCGTCGCGGCATGCTCAATATTAAATTGTCTATTACATTTTGGCCTAAGTCATTCCAAGCCCCATGAACTGCTAATCGAAGCCTCTGTTCATGATGGAAGACGTTGTGACGCAGAAGATTTCTTTTTAGGGTGTCCCACACATGCTCGATGGGATTCAGATCTGGGGAGCAGGATGGCCACGGTAGAAGATCGATATCATTCTCTTCAAGAACGTTCAAGACAACTCTTGCACGATGAGGAGGGGCATTATCTTGTTGGAAGAGTGGATTTTGACCCATTGTTTGGAGATACGGTGCCACTACAGGTAAAACTATCTCATTTGCGTAAGAATTTCCCGTAAGGTTGTTCTGTATGAAAACGAGGTCAGTTCTTCCACCAAGGCGTATACCTCCCCAAAACATCAGTGATCCGCCTCCCTGTCTAACAACTTCTCGAGCATGCTGGAGACGGTTTTGCTTTCCAGGTTCCCTCCGTATTCGAATTGTTCCCGAATCGGGATAATAACTAAATCTAGATTCATCACTGAAGAGAACTGTGGCCCACCTCTCTTGATCCCAGTTTACGTGTTCTTGGCACCAAGCTAAACGAGCAGCGCGATTTCCATGGGTCAGTTGTGGAACTCTTAAAGGACGTCTGGAGTGGAGTTTACCTTCGTGCAGTCGATTTCTCACAGTTTGGTCGGAAATTCGTACATTATGAACTCGCGATAGCTCTTGAGCTAATTGAGATGCTGTGGTACGATATCTTCTGTCTTGTAAAACCAAAAATCGGTCTTGGGCGACTGTAGTAATCCTGAAACGACCTGTATGGCGTTCTTCTACGCTACCTGTTTCATTGAAATGCGACCATAAACGGTTTATGACACTTGGGCTACTTCCCAGAACCCTGGATACTTCCTGTTCTGAGCTCTCAGCTTGGAGCATGCCAACGGCTCGTTTCATCTCTTCTCTAGTCTAATGTCGTATTTCCATGGTCGAGTCACAAAACTTGAATCTTTTATTTGTGCTTACAACAGAAACAAAGTGCCAACTAACTGATTTCAAACACTGAATACATGAAATGATTATAAAGCAGCGTCGCATCTGCTGCATTTTTAGTTTTTCATAAAAAAATTGAAATCTGTTGCGGCACTCTACATAATTTGGTGAGAAATTGATGTAGGTGTTCATTTCTTAAAAAAAATCATCCATATTGATCGTTCTGGATATATCGATATTCAGAAGTGTTCCCTAGACTTTTTTGAGGTGTTTACTTAACCAATTGAGATCTCTTTATCGTATTCCAGAATCTGTTATGGATCTTGGAAATGATCGGAAGAAATGAAAATTTTGCAGAACAATTCCCTAGTGAACCAGCACGTTTTTAATCATTACGATGATCAGAATCCACATATCTTTCATCAGCCGTACACGCAGCATCGATGGGCGGTTTATACTTGGCCCGCATGTTATCGTACCATTTTTTTCGATGAGCACTTGAACGGAATATATTGCTGAGAACAAGAATGTTAGGAGTTGTGACGATCGTCGTAAAACAACGAATGTGGTTCCAATTGGACTGAACTCCTGCACGTTTCGGATGGATTCCGAAATTGGCATTCAAGATCACCTGATCTAACTTGCCTTGACTTTTACCAATGGGTAACGACGGCTGACGATATGAAAGAGAGGATTAGAGAAGCTTTTCGATCGGTAACACCAGATATGTTTATCTGGAGTACCTTATGTAAAAATGATATGGAAAGTCCTTCTTTATTTTGCGAATGTTTTTTTAATATAAGGTTTGAAGTTTGAATTGGTAGTATATAATGAACTCGAATTTTTTTACTCAACAGTTGTTAGATGGTCACGATTCATGACAACTAAACACTGGAATGATTTCATCTAATTCGGTTTTTTTTTCTGAGGCAGCAATTGGTTCAGATAGAAATTGGACTTAAAAATTGAAATATTTCTTGAAATTCAATTAAAAGTGGCTCAACTTTCGAATATCTTCGAAACCGTTGAAAAATGGTATAGGGAACCTAGGTTCCATTCGAAAGGTATCAAAATATACCACCTACCTTTAGGTATAGTGTATACAATTTAAAAAAAACAATGAAGTGACATTTGAACGAGTCCCAACTTCGAAATTGTTTTCGAACACCCTGTGTGACATAGATCAACAAAATGTGTCATATGTTCAAGAAACAACACTTACTATCACAATAGTTGTATATCTGAAGCTTTGAAGTCAATATTGAGAGCACTAAACTTTTTGTTTTAATTCCTCTACTTTCAGAAAATGACAAATATTTCGGAAACTATTTAAGGTAGATAGAAAGAATTCGTACAAATTCACCTTCATTTTTCCTCAGTCAAAAATGAAACAAAATATAGGGTGTCGCATTTAAAAAATCATAACTTTAGTGTGTAACTTTGTTATGGAACACCCTCTATAGTCTCAAATATTTTTAGTTTGAAGTTTGCTGAACATATAACTGCGCAAAAAATTCAAAATCGGCCGTAGAATATGTCCGATTATCCGTGGGGGTGGTGAGATACCCGGTATATGCATACAAATCCGCGTGGGATTCTAACAATAACACAGAAGACGATTTGGGAAAGGACAAAGTCTTTAATGTGTACAGACATCTCTTTCAGACCACACTTTATATCTCTTGCATTCCATGTCTTTCTTTATATAGCGATGTAAATTTGTGTTATATCCGATATTGATATATGATGTACGAGGGTGATCAGAAAAGTTTCCGACCTAACACAAGACATTTTTTTCTGATTTTTTTTCATGTTTCAACACAACTTTTGTTCCAAAAATAACCGAACATCTCGAAAATAGAAACAACCAGTATTAATTTTGATACAAATCTTTCTTAATAATCAAACACAAATTTGTCTCTGTCTAAATCTAGTCTCTATCGACCAACTAAATGCAAAAACTGGCGAGAAAAAGACTCATTTTCCGTCAGAACAATGTACCTGTTGACATAACTTGAGAACCCTTGCTAAAATAAACGAATTTTGGTACGATATGTGGCAAAATTCATCCTATTTATCGAATCAAGCTTCCTCGGAATTATGGCTTTCTCGTCACTTCGAAAAATTCTTTCGTGAAAAACGATATTCCTCAAAACGAAGAGGTAATAGCTATTGTATTTAAAAAAGGCAATTGTCACGGTTTTCGTGGATTACAAAGGTATCGTGTATCACGTATTCAAACCAGAAGGTCAGACAGTCAATATAGAATATTAAAGTGTCATGAAACGTTTGAGATTTGTGGATAAACAATTCGTGGATGTCACACCATCGTTATCTGCGAGTTCCTGAGCATTCACCAATACCATCCAACAGCCATCAAATTCACCTGATTTAGCTCCCTGTGATTTCTATCTGTTCCAGGTGGAACGCTTGAATGTTCGATCGTTCTAAATACTAAAGTACACTCGTTTGGTGACCACACTCGATAATATCGTCATCTTATTTGAAAAATTAGGTATGTTGAATGTGGGTTAAACTGCAGGAACAGATACGGAATGCCCAAGGGGTCTAATGAGGTGCAGAGGCCTAGCATACTCTCGGTCCTCCACATGTTCTAGGTGCTTCCATCTTTTCATAATAACCATTATCTTTTACGTCCGTTGGCCCTTTGATTAGATTTCCTAGATCATCGTTCATACTGGCTGTGAAATAACATGTCTTCTAACAAAATCAACTAGAACAGTATGTTATTACCAGAGCAACAACTGACCATATCAACTTAATCTAACTATTATAACAAAGGAACAGAAAAAATGAAGGGTAAAATCATCGAATGACGAATAGCAAGACATTGTGTACCAATCTATTCTGGATATTATTATAGTTCGCTCGAAGGGTCCACTTGGGCGGGTCTTGGTACAACTCAACATTCGACTTTTCCCGCTTGCAGCTTCAACTTTGTAATGTTTCTTTTTGGCCGCTCGAAGAACAGCTTTAGGATTCAACGGATCGGAGCCTAGCCGAATTGGTGGAAACTAACCAGTGGTTGGACCAGAAGGTACCCATTCGGCTTGCCATCAGTGAACCTTCCACAGCAAGAGCCAAGGTTTGGCTCAAACTCTCCAGGTTAGACCTGAAAGTTCTAATTTCCTTATTTATGAGGCGTTGTCACCTCAGAAATCACTTAAATAAGTTAGAATTCATCGGGAACTTCATACAGACTGTGTGAGGAGATAGAATTCCCAGAACACGTCGTGTGCGGAAACCTATCTGGGGACAGAACCAGGCTTGAGGAACTAAGATCTAACAAGCTGGAGTTGACTGAGCTTATCATGCTCCCACACACAAAGCTTCTAACATTTACAAGAAGGATGTAGCTTGTGGGTGAAAAGACAGTGTGTGCGAGGGGTCACTCAATTCCAATATCTGTCCAACTAACGTTCACTTCATTTCAACGTTTCTTAGCTGCCACAATGATCGCAGTGGCTGGAACGGAAAGAGATTAATTTTCCCTCAAATTCGATTATAACCTCCGTTTCATAAAGACTTCATTCGAATATCGCAAGGACGCAAGTAATCGTTCTTATGCTCGATTGTAAATAATTATAATTGAGATTACAACTTCCCATGAATGTGATGAATAATTGTGAAATGTAGTTAGTTTTCAACTTGTGCTTTGGTAACTATTCATGACGAACTTCGAACTGTTGTAGTTGGTAGGTATTGATTTTATGTGATTTATGTCTTAAGGCATCTAATTAAGGTATATTTGGAGGGGCATTATCTTGTTGGAAGAGTGGATTTTGACCCATTGTTTGGAGATACGGTACCACTACAGGTAAAACTATCTCATTTGCGTAAGAATTTCCCGTAAGGTTGTTCTGTATGAAAACGAGGTCAGTTCTTCCATCAAGGCGTATACCTCCCCAAAACATCAGTGATCCGCCTCCCTGTCTAACAACTTCTCGAGCATGCTGGAGACGGTTTTGCTTTCCAGGTTCCCTCCGTATTCGAATTGTTCCCGAATCGGGATAATAACTAAATCTAGATTCATCACTGAAGAGAACTGTGGCCCACCTCTCTTGATCCCAGTTTACGTGTTCTTGGCACCAAGCTAAACGAGCAGCGCGATTTCCATGGGTCAGTTGTGGAACTCTTAAAGGACGTCTGGAGTGGAGTTTACCTTCGTGCAGTCGATTTCTCACAGTTTGGTCGGAAATTTGTACATTATGAACTCGTGATAGCTCTTGAGCTAATTGAGATGTTGTGGTAGTACGATCTCCTCTGGCTTGTAAAACCAAAAATCGGTCTTGGGCGACTGTAGTAATCCTGAAACGACCTGTATGGCGTTCTTCTACGCTACCTGTTTCATTGAAATGCGACCATAAACGGTTTATGACACTTGGGCTACTTGTGCTCTGGTAACTATTCATGACGAACTTCGAACTGTTGTAGTTGGTAGGTATTGATTTTATGTGATTTATGTCTTAAGGCATCTAATTAAGGTATATTTGGTTCTGAAGGAATTATATACTGAGCGTATTATTCAATAAGCTAGTGGGATAGAACAGTGGCTTAGATAGGTTCATTAGGATAGTCTCCAATATGAAACATTGAATCCAATATTTTCGGTGTCATGATTCGAAATAGGCACTCTTCCATTGGAACCAAATATTGTTTAGCTCTTCAAAGGGTTGGGAAACTTTAAAAATTCCGAAATATTGTTTTCGCATAAAAAGCCTTGTGTTCTGTACAGCACTTTTCTCTTCTCACTCAACTGAATAGCTTCCTAATTTCGGTAATAATGCAAGCGAATCACGAAATTTGACACCGGCAGAATGTGCTGAAGCAATGGTGTTAGATGACCAAGGTTCGCTTTTGCTATGCACATGCAGCTTCGACATGAAAGTGGAGTGCACATCAGCACTGAAACGATATATCGTCTCACACACTTAGGTTTGAGACTTTGTGTGAAACTCGAGGCTCAGCTCTAACCGCAGCCCATCGAAGAGTTCGATTGAGTTCTGCTAGGAAACATGTCAATTGGATTGAAGCTGACTGATGAAGAGTTTTGTTTAGAAATGAGCCTAGTTTTTTCTTCATTGCGATCGACGTTCTATTGTGTGCAGGAGTCGAAATGAAAGATATGCCCTGTGTGTATGTATGGTTTTGGCGGAGGCTCAATAATGACGTGGAGAGGAATTTCTTTGAACGCTAGCACTGATATTGTTATCGTAAAAAATGGAACCCTGATTGCTCAGATGTACGTTACGGACGAACATGTTGTACCATTTGCGGCAAACACGAACTCCAGACCTGAATCCGATGGAATATGTCTAGGACATTATTAATAGAAGATCGAGAAGCCAGCAAATGCAGCCAGCTATCTTGAGTGAGGTTCGGAACAGACTAATCGAAATTTAGAACGAAATGGATCAGAATGCAATAAGATCGTTGATTTTGATTATGATCTTATATTTCATGCAGTGATTCTCGCCAGGGGTATTAGGAGGTTCTTGGGGACTTTTCTCAGGTTTCATATTTTTCATTATTAGTTTTAGTTCTCGATTGTTCTCAAGCATTCTTTAGTGGTGGTGGATTACTGGAAATATAATTCTTCGAAATATCTAAACTTTTACTGAATCAATTGAAATTATCAGTTTTGTGAGTAGATTACAATTATTAGCTATCGAAAAATGCTGGCCATTTTTGACAGGCGAAACAAATGATTATACTACTAAGTATAAGATTCAACAAAAATCAACAGAGAGAGTATCAAAAAGAGCTCAAACCCATGTTTACTTGCGTGTGACATCATCAAAATTATAACCATTCGCTGGACGTTCATGTCAGAAAGTGATTAACAACTTGGATGACAGAATTAACAAGCGTGGTCGTGGTGGACATTTTTCCTTTATCGTTTTTCATTTATGATGTTCATACTTATAATTTATATGACAAACATGAATGTAGCAACTGCAGATGAATCACGGCTATGAAAATATATGAACGAATAATAGATATGAAGCTGAGGCCAATTATTGAAAGAACATTGGGAGAGACACAGAGTGGATTTCGAAAAGGAAGAAGTCTTCAAGATCATATATTCAGCATAAAGATATTGATGGAAAAATCTAACAGGATGAAGAAGAAAATATACCTAGCGTTCATGGACTTGGAAAAAGCTTTTGATGGGATGCCCAGACGAAGATTATGGGAAATACTACGTAGAAGAGGAATCAAGGCAAAAATTATAAGACTGATAATAAATATATATGAAAGTAATAGAAATTGCATTATAAGCGGAAACCGGAGATCGGAGTGTTTCAAGACAACGGAGGGACTTAGAAAGGGGGGTGGGCTTAGTCCTCTGTTGTTTATAATCTTCATGGATGAAATAACAAAAAATTGCTCGACATAAGTGAGGAAAATCTAGATTGCGTATAGAAACTTAAAGCTAGTAGAAGTATCAGAAGGGGCATATGCGGATGATATAATGATAATGACCAGCAATGAAAAACTTGAATATATGGAACAAAGAAATAGAGAAGAGTGGTATGAATATGAACAAAAAAAAATAGAACAAGTGGAAAAATATAAGTACTTAGAGGTTGAACTCGAAGAATCAGGAAAGCAAGATGCTGAAATCAATGATAGGATCGAGAAGACCATGACGGCATCTTATGCTATCAGCTACAATTTCATAAATAAGAAAGAAGTGTCAAGACCCACATCTATCTATAGGCCAATACTGACATTTGGATGTGAGTCATGGGTTCTAGATAAAAACCAAAAACGTAAAATTCAAGCTGTCGAAATGAAATATCTAAGGAGGGTAAGGGGAGTCACAAAGAGAGATGAGCTAAAGAACATTGGCATACGAAAGGAATTAGGAATTGAATCTACTTTGAATTCATAGAGAAAAGGCAGCTCAGCTGGTGGGGACATCTTAAGAGAATGGATAATACACGGCAAGTCAAACGTATATGGGAGACAAAGACTAACGGAAAGATGAAAAGAGGTAGACCACGACAAACGTGGGATGGAGTAATAGCGGAAATATTGGGACAACAGGGCAAAAATTGGACAGAGGCTGAAACAATCGCAAGACAGAAGATTGAATGGAGAAATTTCATATATGAACAATATTGTTGATACATCGTATTTTTATGAAATGTTAATATATTGTAGACCCTACACCATTTCAGATGGTAAAAGGGAAAATCAAGAGAATCAAGAAATCAAGAACAGTGGTTCTTGATGCGCTATGCTTTCCGATTGTTGATGTCTACAAATGCTTGAAGTATATAAGAAGGTCACCAGTTGATTGTTGTCTACGGAAACCATATAGTCGATCACTGATGATACCCTGTGAATTGAGATATTTTATAAGCTCTTTCCATGACTTTGGGCATAATGGGCAACAATGCTATTCGACGGTAATTTTGGTCCAGGCATTCCTCCCCTTCCTTTGAAATCAGTTGTACTTTTGCAATATCCCAATACGTCGGAAATTTCAGTTTCTCATATGAAATCTGAAACAGTCGATAAAGAACAGGCGCTAACTTTGGAGCAAATTTCTTCAAAACAGTTGGTGGTATTCCACTGCTTTCTCAAAGTACTGTTGTTGAAGAGTTAGCTTTACCGTATGACCTCTGAACTTTACTTCAGGCTTTTGAATTGTGGAGGCCGTTACTTGATGTAGATCCATGATATAAATGAGATAAAAAACACAAGGTTTAACTTTATTCTACACTTTATTTGAAAAAATTCGACGACGTTTCGCTGACACAGCAGCTTTATCAAGAATGACAAACAGAATGAAGAGTATGGTATTATAAACAAATCGTAGAACAAGTTGGATGGATAACAGGAAAATCCACACCGAGCCATTGTACAGTTAGTATGGACGGTAATAAAAACTAATTAAACAAGTTATTTATTATAATTCACATCTACCTGCTCATTCAAAAGCTTGTCCGAATGTTTGTATCCATTTATTTCTAATGCTTCTAGGAGATCTAATTTTAAACTTTTTGATTTTATATGTAATATGTCAAAGTTGTTATTGAATGAATGGTTTTCTTTTATTAAGTGGTTTGAATAATTTGAATCAGATTTATTTTATCGAAGCTACGTTTATGTTCAGATGTTCTTATGCCAAAACTCCTATAGGTCCTACCGATATAAATTTTATCACAAGAACCGCAATTGAGTTTATAGATTCCTGATTTACTTGATTTTTCAACACGAGATTTATTATTTTTAATATTATGTTTACCTAAGTTATTAGAAGTTTTGAAAGTTATATTAAGATTTTGTTTGACGAGAAAGGATTTAATATTTGTACTTGCAGAACCGCAGAATGTTAAACTGTTGAATATTTTATAGTCTTTATGAATAGGATATACTTCATTTATTGCTTTCTGATACAGTTTTTACGAATGATTAGATCTATCATATCCGGATTATATGAATTATTAATGGCTATCTGTTTGATGATATTTAACTCTTTATTATAATCTTCTACTGATAAAGGTAAATTGAGTAACCGATATACCATGCTGTTTAAAGCTGCAACTTTGTGTTGAATTGGATGTAATGAGTAGTTATGTATAATTGTATCAGTATGTGTTGGTTTACGAACACATGATTATTATTTCGTTTAGTGATTTTTAAGTCCAAAAATTAATGGAATCGTTCTGGTCAATTTCTTTCGTGAATTTAATGTTCAAATGGATGAATTAATGAAATTAAGAAATAAGTCTAATTGACGAGTAGTTCAATGAAACATACTAAGATGTCGTCAACATATCTATACCAATAAAGAAATTTGGAAATGAGTGGATGTGTATGAATTTTCTGTTCGATATTATTCATAAAATCTCTGCTAAAAAGTGGAATCAAAATTTCCCATGATCAAACCATTTTCACTACTGTAATAGATGTTGTTACAGTACCATTGATAAAGCTGCTGTGTCAGCGAAACGTCGTCGAATTTTTTCAAATAAAGTGTAGATTAAAGTTAAACCTTGTGTTTTTTATCTCATTTACTTCAGGCATTGTCGATTGATCATGTGGGATGCTTGGTGACAGTGCATTTTATGTATCTAAAACAGAACATTGCGAATACATTTTTGCAAAGAGGTCCGGCATTTCTTTAAATTATGATGCGATTGGACCGTCATCTCTGATCCAAGGTGGTACATCAGTAACTCTCTCATTGAAATTGGTTTTTGATTTATCAATTGTTGATTGGATGCAATTAATTTCAAGTGTCGATTTTTAAATCTTGTTGGTTCAATCTCTTGATACCTTTTCAAATTCATTTCTGGACAGTCTAACACATTGAAGTTAAGATAAGAATACCAAAAACAAAACGTGACAAAGAAATTATTTTTCACAAAAAGACATTTCTCTGAAAAAGAAGAACAGTTGTGTAGTATTAAACATTCGCTGTCAGCAGTTCACTGTATGCATGTGCTTCTTTATATTGGTTTGATTTGATTTATTTTCCCAACTACTCTCGATTACATTGACCATGTAGGTAGGCATCAATTTTAATCTAAGCTGGATTAGTTTGATAGACAGGTTTTGCAGTTGTCAATACCTAACTAGATCTTGAATTTTTTCACTCATCTAAGCAGAAATATCTAATGTTTTCACCACAAATATTTTCTATTAAATTTTGTACACAATTTATGCCTGCATAGAGTTCAATTTTTGAACATTGAATAACACAACGATTTACAGCGAAAGAAATTCGTTTCGAGACTATGCAGAAGACGCCGCATAGCACCTGATCAAACACGTGACCATTTGATATGCGCGCGCAACGGACCAATATGACAAACTTTCGGCACTTTTCCCATACAAATATTTTAGACTTAGTTGTCTGAGTAGAGTGTTCTTGACTTCGTCATGAATTTTGGAATACCCTTTATTCATATTTGTATACAAGCAATCTTCAACAATATGTATATGGATGATCACAACTGCCGAATAATAATTCGTAAAGATAGCAACATATCAGAGCTATGATAAGAATATGCATGATTCCTAAAACGTTGGTGATCCATCGGAGTTCAGTCATGTATTTAGACAGCTTCCTATCTTTCTCTTGCCTGTTTCTCTTTTCGCCGACTTTTTTTTTCCGATTCAAATCATCTATGCCTGATCTATCAGTAGGAGTGTCTACGGTTTTCTCGTCAAACTCCTCAGTTTTCTCAACGTCCTTAACCTCTTCAGCTTTAATTTCTTCAGTTACATACTTCTCATTCTCCGCAATTCCGTCAGTTCCCCTCCTCCCGGAGATAATCCTGAAATCCGTGCCACAATCGTTTTCCAACTTTTGAAATGGTGAACACCCCCTCGTGAAAAAAAAAGTTCCCAGTTTCATCTCTAGGCAATAGTTGGAAATAGGATCTCCTAGACAACTATAGTTATGACAGCAAGCTTGTAGCACTACTAAAGGTATTCCTGCATACATTCGAACTAGGTGATCCGCAGAGGCAAAAAAACAGCAATCTACATTGGTGCTGATATCCCCAAAACGTATATTTAATGCTTCTGCTTGATGTTTGTCTTTGTTCTCAACAAATATATCTGGTAGTTCAATGTTCGTGACTTGGATGGAGATACAAGCGATCAAGAACATGAAAAGCAAAACAAGAGCGGTGAAGAACAGTATTATGGAATCGCGACACAAAGCGAATATGAATACCTGGAAGAAAATAATGTATGACACCAAAACTACTGCTCCGAGAATCTTGTTATTCATGCAAAGCAGTCCGATTTGTAGAAAACTCAGCAACATAACCATCATCAACATTCCGAGCAGGAAGTTTCTAAGACACCAGGTCGAGAACATTTTACCTCATGATTTTGACTGGCGAATCAATTTTGACGTTGGTCGTCAGAATTTTCTACTATTCTGTGATAGCATTTTCAAACACTGACTGCGTTCGTCATTATCAGCCAAGCTGATTCTGTGTTTTTAGCATGTAGTGTTCAGCAAAGATACCCAAACAAAATTTCAATATCGTCTTGACATAAACACCTCAAAAAAGTCTAGGGAACACTTACCAATATCTTTAAAATATGAATTTGATGATTCGAATTTATAGAAATCTTTCGGTTTTTGTTAGGACGTATTGTATATAATGTATTCTCAAGAAAACAAAATAATATTTGACTTCTCCAAAGCATCTATTATAAAAAAATTTGAAATTTAAAAATGACGAAATTTGGTAAAACACAAAAAAAATCCTGAACTAATAATTTCGAAATGATATGGAACCACTTATATTTTTCAGTACCCAGAAGGTCCACCTCTGTTCTTAATGACACTTCGGCATCGTCGCGGCATGCTCAATATTAAATTGTCTATTACATTTTGGCCTAAGTCATTCCAAGCCCCCTGAACTGCTAATCGAAGCTCCTGTTCATGATGGAAGACGTTTTGACGCAGGAGATTTCTTTTTAGGGTGTCCCACACATGCTCGATGGAATTCAGATCTGCGGAGCAGGATGGCTACGGTAGAAAATCGATATCATTCTCTTCAAGAACGTTCAACACAACTCTTGCACGATAAGGAGGGGCATTATCTTGTTAGAAGAATGGATTTTGACCCATTGTTTGGAGATACGGTACCACTACAGGTAAAACTATCTCATTTGCGTAAGAATTTCCCGTGAGGTTGTTCTGTATGAAAACGAGGTCAGTTCTTTCACCAAGGCGTATACCTCCCCAAAACATCACTGATCCGCCTCCCTGTCTAACAACTTCTCGAGCATGCTGGAGACGGTTTTGCTTTCCAGGTTCCCTCCATATTCGAATTCTTCCCGAATTGGGATAATAACTAAATCTAGATTCAGCAGAAAGAGAACTGTGGCCCACTTCTCTTGGTCCTAGTTTACGTGTTCTTGGCACCGCGCTAAACGAGCAGCGCGATTTCCATGGGTCAGTTGTGGAACTCTTAAAGGAGACGTCTGGAATCTGTTGCGGCACTCTACACAATTTGGCGAGAAATTGATGCAGGTGTTCATTTCTTAAAAAAAATCATCCATATTGATCGTTCTGGATACGATATATCGATAATCAGAAGTGTTCCCTGGACTTTTTTGAGGTGTTTATAAAGAGTTTTCCTGACCTCAAGGTGGCGCAGATTAATTCTAATCATAAAAGTGGAAGTAATTGTTAGATCAAAAATTATAGACCTATAAGTCTAATTAATGTTTTGGCCAAAATATTTGAAATTATTTTGCACGAGGCTAGACTATCTATATAGATTGTTTGAATCAAAAGTGAGTCGACTGCAGCATGGTTCCATGAGGGACAGATTCACCGTTACAAGCTTGTGTGTCTTCTCGGAGAGCGTAGCGGAAGCAATTAATACCAAACTACTACTTGACGAGGTCTACACGGATGGCGAAAAAGCTTTTGACAAAGTAGATCACTCCAAACAACTAAATAAGCTAGCGTGTGCTGGATTCTCCGAGGGGGCATATATGTTTGTCAAATCCCATCTTGTCGCCAGAAAACAAATTATGAGGGTTGGTCAGTGTTTCTCTAATGATATAGTTGTTACACATGCATGGACCTGAGTAAGGTTTTCGACAGCGTCAAGCATCAGAGACTATTTGAAAAGTTGTACAGAATAGGAATCTGAGGCATACCATTGCAACTTCTCAAGTCATATCTGACCGGTAGAACTCAATATGTTGCTGAGCAAGATCCAGCAACAGGTAGTGAAATCAGGTCATTGGCTCTCCCCAATGAAACTGGAGTTCCTCAAGGATCCATCCTTGGGCCATTATTGTATATTATATACACTAAAGATTTACCAGCATCCGTTCCCGAGTTTCTTGTTCAATATGCTGATGATACCTCTTAAGTGCTTTCTGGGTCAGGTTCGAATATGTTCAGCTCTGAGTAACTTGAACTCATGGTTCAACAAGTATGACCTTAAAATAAATGAAAATGAAACATAAATACTGCAGTTCAACTACAGTCCGGAGTTCAAAAGCGTCCCTTATCAATGATATGATGGTGTTGTTCCTACTCTGCGGTCTCTCAGGTTTCTTGGAATCACAGTGGATTGTTGACTCAGCGGGGAACAGCATGTGGACTCTCTGGCTGTTGGTTTGTCGAGATACGTTTATGCCTTAAGAATGATGGCGAAGCATGTAAGTTTGAAAACTGCGTTTTTAGCACATAACGCCTATGTTGCTTTTTTTAACAGAATGCATATCAGATACACAGGGTGTTACATAATAGCATGTCACAACTGTACGGGGTAAATCTACTTGAAATTTTGAGAAAAAAAGTTTATATAAACATAAGTCCGTGAAAGCTTCGTTAAGGAGCTACAGGGTGTTGAAATTTCCGGAAAAAATTGGTTCTTTCTTCAAAACTCCTGCAGTTTTTGAGATATTCAGCCCAAATTTGGTGTTTTCTTTTCCGAGGCCATGTCTTCTTTTGCCCTTTCAAAGTTTTCTGCAGTACGCCACTGATCAGCGTACAATCAATTTTCGTCATCTTCGTTCAATTCCGAAACTTTTGACACCTGTAATTTTTTCGTATATCCAACCGTTTTCGAGCAAAAAATTATTAAACGATTGTATGCATTCGCTGAATTGAAAGCACTTCTAATTAAAAAAATTAATAGTAGGCTTTGATTTTTTCATTTATTTATTTATTTTGACAGTTGCTAAAGTTGAACCAGTGTCTGCTCGAATTGTTTATTAAATTAACGATTAGTTTTAAGACTTTTGAAGATATTGCTGTATGAAAAAATGGCTAATTTTACTAACGCCGAATTGGCTGATTACATTACAACTTTAGCAACTGTCGAAATAAATAAATAAATGAAAAAAATCAAAGCCTACTATTAATTTTTTTAATTAGAAGTGCTTTCAATTCAGCGAATGCATACAATCGTTTAATAATTTTTTGCTCGAAAACGGTCGGAGATACGAAAAAATTACAGGTGTCAAAAAAGTTTCTAAATTGAACGAAGATGACGAAAATTGATGGTACTCTGATCAGTGGCGTACTGCAAAAAAGTTTGAAAGGGCAAAAGAACACATGGCTCCGGAAAAGAAAACACCTTGTAGATTATAGTTGAAATTTATGACGTGAAATGATGGAAGCTGTAGAAAAAAGCTTGCATTCCAAAGTTGGGCTGAATATCTCAAAAACTGCCGGAGCTTTGAAGAAAAAACGATTTTTTCCGGAAACTTCAACACCCTGTAGCTCCGTACCGAAGCTTTTGCGGACCTATGTGTATAGGAACTTTTTTTATTGAAATTGCACGTAGATTTACCCCCTCAAGTTGGTACATACTATTATGTAACACCCTGTATTTGGAACAATATTTGAATTCATGGAATATCATAGAAGAGTGCGAAATTCAAATACGCGGAACGCGAGTAACGTCAGAAGTGATTGTCTGTCAAGATCATGAGGTGAAAATAATTAAAATGTTTTCAACGTGGTGTCTTAGAAATTTCCTGTTCGGACTGCTTATTATAGCTCTGATACTGAGTGTCCTCCAAGTCATACTGATCTTCATGAATAACATGATATTCGGAGCGGTTCTGATGGTGTCATACATAATCTTTTTCCAGGTATTCATTTTCGCCCTATGTCGCGATTCTATCACACTGTTTTTCACCACCATCGTGTTCCTGTTCATCTTTTTGATCGGTTGCATTTGCATCCAGTCGACGAATACAGAAATACAAAACATATTCGCCTACGACAAGGAAGATTCTGATTCGGGTTCAGATGAGGGGACAACAGATGCCCCAGTGAAACGGAGTGCGCGGTTCTACAGTTCCGATATCAATGTAGATTGCTGTTATTTTGCATTTGCGGATAGTGTAGCTGGAAGGTACGCGGCTATTCCTCTGGTGGTGCTACAGGCTTGCTGTCACAACTATAGCCGTCTCGGTGATCCAATCTCGAACTACTGCCATGATGCGAAACTGGGGAAGTATTTCTCCACGAAGGGATGTTCGCAATTTCAGAAAGAAGATGACGATGGTCAAACAGAAGAGGTGGACAGTCAAACAGAAGAGGTGACTAGCAGCGTCGAAGAGATAGATAATCGAAAATCCGTGGACAAGAGGGACGATCCTGCATCGGAGTCGGAAGGGAAAGATAAAACGAAAAAGGCTAAATTTCTGTCTGAACTACGATGGATATCTAACGTTTTAGGAGTTATGCATATTCTTATGATCGCTCTGATATTTTGCTACTTATACGAACTGCTTTTCGGCTATTGTGATCATCCATATACGTACTGTTGAAAATTCTACAAATAGAATCATACACACCCTAGTTGTTTACTATTGATTTACTGAATTAGATGTAAGGAAGTAACTTTCGTTTTCATTTAATTTTCCGTTCGACTCTTGTTTCATGATATTGAAATTTGTTTTGATCGAGACTGATCTCAGCTTGATTAACATGAAGTAAATAATACTGGAAACCCCCTCTGAAGTGAGGTGACATCGGGACGATGGGACACTAGGTCCGTTTAAGATTAATGAAAATCATTCAATTGAGTTCAGTCTTGGAATTGAAAGTATTAATCACGTTATTTCATTTAATAGTGAATGCAGACATAAAAATCGAAAGATTAACTTCTAGGCGCTTACAAAACGAAGAGTATCTCGTGCCACGGATATCAAAGACAGTCCTACTAACCTTAAAATAAGAGTACTGCTCCAAATCCGTTTCCGCGCGCAGTTTAAATTCACTTTTTGGACACAGTTGTACATTCTGTCAAAAAAATACCAGAAATTGGTCAATGTAACACAAACTATTCATCATCAGTTGAATACGGTGGTTGTTCGATGGTACTTATGGGGTTTTTGGTGAAAAATTAATTCACAATGAGCACAAGGCATCTCGTGATAGCTCTTGAGCTAATTGAGATGCTGTGGTAGTACGATCTCTTCTGGCTTGTAAAACCAAAAATCGGTCTTGGACGACTGTAGTAATCTTGAAACGACCTGGATGGCGTTCTTCTACGTTACCTGTTTCATTGAAACGCGACCATAAACGGTTTATGACACTTGGGCTACTTCCCAGAACCCTGGATACTTCCCGTTGTGAGCTCCCAGCTTGGAGCATGCCAACGGCTCGTAACATCTCTTCTCTAGTCAAATGTCGTCTTTCCATGATCGAATCACAAAACTTGAATCTTTTATTTGTGCTTACAACAGAAACAAAGTGCCAACTAACTGATTTCAAACACTGAATACATGAAATGATTATAAAGCAGCGTCGCATCTGCTGCATTTTTAGTTTTTCATAAAAAAAACTGAAATCTGTTGCGGCACTCTACATAATTTGGTGAGAAATTGATGCAGGTGTTCATTTCTTAAAAAAATCATCCATATTGATCGTTCTGGATACGATATATCGATATTCAGAAGTGTTCCCTAGACTTTTTTGAGGTGTTTATAATCGATTCAAATATTTTACCAAAGTGACTTAAAATGGACACAGGCCTATAGTTGTTAATTAGATTATTCTCACCATTCTTGAAAATAAATTTGTTGGATTAGCTACAGTTTTCGAGGTATTGACATGATTTGCGTATTTAAAATGAAACACCCTGTATTTTTATTTTTTATTTTTGTTGAGTTAACGGGAGCTCTTCAAAAATGCAACACAAAACATGTTTATCTATGTAAGGTAACATCACAAAACGCATAAAGCGTCTCAATTCTATTCTATTCGATGGTTAGGCATGGTAACTCAACAAAAGTATACAGAATGTTCCATCTCAAACGAAGCACACTGATATTTCCAATCTTGTAGTGATTGGAAAAATTTTTTGAAACACGTCGAGTGATTTTGTTTGGGGGACATCTTTTGACGTATATTCGAGATGATAATAAGAAATTAAACAATGTTTTATATTATCACAAGAGTTCATTGAAGATCTAATTGCAATTTCGGTCCCTCGGTCATCTTCAGCTGACAACAAGTACTGAACTAAGATTGAAATACATACATACATAAATAGGTAGATTCGAAATTAATATGGTGCAAATAAGGGGTAATAAACGAATTATGTTAGAAACAGGTATTATTTAAAGATATCAAAGACGGACGAGCCATTCTGGTCGTTCAGGAGATAATCTCTACAGGGAGTTTGACTACATCAATCAAAATATACTTCACCTATCCATGAAGCTAGCGGAAAAAAAAACCCATGTTATCAGCATTTACACGCCAGATATAAGTAAACCAAAGAATGAAAGGGAAGAATTTTTCGAAACACTTCAAGACACACTAAACAGAATACCACAAACAGAAAAAATATTTATAATGGGAGATTTTAACTCGAGAATAGGGAATACTCCCCTCCCGGGAATTATGCAGAAGTTTAATGAAGCGGCGCCAAACGAAAATGGAGACATACTTCTCGAGATATGTGCACATAATGAACTCCGAATAAATAACACGTACTTTGACCACAAAGAACAACACAAATACACATTCACCAACACAAGAGGACAAAAATCTATGATTGACTTTGTGCTCATCAATAGGAAAATTCACCCACTCGAGGAAAAGATCAACCTTTACCCTATAGTAGACACAGACAACATAAACGCCGCATGGAATAAAGTGAAAAACAACATAATTAACAGCGCAAAAGAAGCCATTGGGGAACGAAGAATCAATATAAACAGTCATAGAAAAGATAAACCATGGTTCATACAGGAAATCAAAGATTTAGCAAAAGAAAAGAAGAACGCATATATCAGATATGTCAATCACAGAACACCAGAAGAGTACCAAAGATATAAAACAGAAAGAAATAGAACAACGAACAAAATTAAAGAATTAAAAAAAATATATTGGGAAAGATATACAAATGACACGACTTACGAGGAGCACAGAAAAAGGTATGGAACATGTTGAGAAACAGGAAAAACCAATCACCGAAGAACTGCAGATCAATGTAATAAAACCAGAAGAGTGGGTGAAATATTTCCAGAACTTATACCAGGAAAATAATGATAACGGTAACAATGAGGAACGAGGAATCGAACATCAAAACACACTCTACGAAGAAACAGAAAATGACATTATCAGGCTAGAAGAAGTACAACAAGTAATCCATAAATTAAAAAATAGAAAATCACCCGGTCCGGACAACATAAATAACGAACTAATTAAATATGGGGGAGCAGAAATAACAAAAGAAATAAGAAAACTATTCCAAAAAATTGAAAACAACAAGGAGATACCAGAAGAATGGAGAGAGAGCATAACAATACCCATATACAAAAAAGGCGTGAAGACAAACCCAGCAAATTATAGAGGCATCACACTCCTTAACTCTGCATCGAAACTACTCACTACAATTCTATCGCAAAAGATATATGACAAAGTAGGTGTGTCTGAAGAACAACAGGATTCCGACCAAATAGATCAACAACGGATGCAATTTTTATATTGCGGCAACTGGTGGAGAAGTCCATAGAGTTTGACAAACCGATGTTTATATGTTTTATAGATTTGGAAAAGCCATTCGACAGAATTCGAATGAACGATGTGATCACTATCCTTAGAAATAAAAACTTAAGCAATAAATACATAAACATAATCAAAGAACTAAATAACTCTAATAAGACGAAAGTAAAAACTACACAGGGACTTACAAGCGAGATCAAAATTAACGCAGGCATCAGACAAGGTGACAGCCTCAGCCCATGTCTATTTAATTTAATCATGGATGAAATAATAGCAGGTGTTAACCAAATGCACCAAGGCTATAGGATGGGTAACAAAACTATGAGAATACTGTGCTACGCAGATGATGCTTTACTAATAGCCGAGAATGAGGACGACCTACAACGCCTACTACAAAAGTTCGAAGTAACAGCAGAAAAATATAACATGGTAATATCAACACAGAAAACCCAATCTATAGTAATAGCGAAAGATCCAATTAGATGCAAACTAGTAGTGAACGTCCATATAATAGAGCAAGTTTCACACTTTGAATACCTAGGAGTAGAAGTATCGAGCGATAGGCAACTATTACAAGAAGCAAAACAGCAGACAATGAAAGCATCGAGAATATCTGGCTTCCTGAGAGATGTAATCTGGCGGAATAAGTACATAAGCACAGAAAGCCTGTGTGAGACCCGTGATGACATATGCGGTTGAGATAAGAGCTGAGACAACAAAAA
This sequence comes from Cryptolaemus montrouzieri, assembly GCA_013387265.2. Lineage (NCBI taxonomy): Eukaryota > Metazoa > Arthropoda > Insecta > Coleoptera > Coccinellidae > Cryptolaemus > Cryptolaemus montrouzieri. Next base: position 8,316,940 of record JABFTP020000124.1, read on the forward strand.
CAAAACAACTAATGAGGACAACAGAGATGAGAACACTAAGAGCTATAAGAGGTATTACACGCAGAGATAGAATAAGGAATGAGGATACGCTAAGGGAGCTAGGTGTCCAGGATGTGGTGAGGTGGACAAGAGCACGTCGACGCGTATGGAGGGATCACGTAGACAGAATGGGCCCCAAACGTATGGCGAAGTGGGCAAAAACACAAAAACCCAACACTAGAAGACCCATAGGAAGGCCGAAAAAGCGATGGCATGAGTGCTGGAGCTCCGCTTCGCAGCAGGGGCTGTAACAGAAAAACAGGACATCGTCCTATTTTAAAGAAGAAGAAGAAGAAGAAGGGAGTTTGTTAGAGTTTGAAAATTTCGATGAATTCCAAGAAATCTATTTTTCGCCCGTCTATGAATAATTTGAAGTTGATCTATGGGTGGAAAAAAAATGGCAATTTTCGATATTCCTCTTGGAATATTTTTAGATTTTTCGAGGGCTTTCGAAAATTAATTTGCTACCAGAGGTAAACAGTTGTGTCTTATTGCTAATTATCTTAAAACAGATAACAGAGGTTTGTGAATATAAAGGGCAGAGAACTCCTGTCGTCGGAGCATGAGCTGTTGATGGGTATACCACAGAGGAGTATGCTCGGTCCTCTGTTTTTTATTGTTTAAATAAATGACCTGCTGGATGCACTCGGCGAGGACACCTGCAGACCGCTAATGCTGATCATGCTTATTTGAGGTTAGGCTGGGCTAAGGTCTACGTCGATAAACCTTAAAATCTGCAAGAGTTGAAAGAAGCCTTCACAAGAAGTTTGGGCAATCGTCCCGATTTGTTAAAGCACAACTACAGCAATGCATTGCGCAACACGGACATCATCTGCCTGATGTCATTTTCAGAACATGATTCTTTTACCTTTTTCTACACTAAATGGTAACATTCAAGCTCTCATTTAATTAAAATTGTTCTCCGTTGAAAAACAGTTGAGCTATTCTCATTACAAAAACGCCCTTCCATTACACCCCACCCTGTATAATACATAGTTTAATTTCTTAGTGTCATCATATAAACTATCACGTAGTAACAGCAGATCAATTAACTATTTGAAGCTTACCAAGCAACCCCCTAAGGAGGAACGCTTCAACTCCTCAAAATTGAATAGGGCAAAGTGGTCATTCGATACCTCATTCAAAAGCTCTTCAAAAAAATCATTTTTTGCGTAAAAGATGTTGCTGTTCTAAAACATCGAAGTTTACCTACCCTGTACAAGTTCGGGACCCCCGAATTGCTATTCAGAGTAGCTTTTCACCGTTCTTTTAATGAAAGTTGTTTCTTGACGAGAATGTCTAGATGAGAGTGTTATGAAATATCACCAGACGTAGCGTTATTTGAAATTGTTACCGATAATTCACGGCAAGGCACGAAAAGTGACTGCTTCTAAAAGGCGTTGCGTGGGTGTCAGTTAATCAAATATTCTCTCTACAAGAAGCATCCTTTCTCTTTGTCCCATCTCTCCATTAGCCGTTGTTTGTAGAAATTCCTATGTAGAGATCCTGCGTTTCACGTTGTTCGAAATATTCCGGATCAAGTGTTGCGGAATACGCTAGCTCGTTAAAAGGACGCAATAATGAAACGAAAGTAATTGGACTCGTATTGTCTCGTGTTTCTGCAGAATTTCAGGATATTTTCGAATTCTCCACGTTCTCCGCAGAGAATGGAGCAAGCCCGATGAAGTTGTAATCATGTTCAAGTTTCGTAGAGGCGTTCGTTTCGAGGACATAACATATCCCCCAGAGTGACCTGAATGTCAGCCGCTGGTTTTTTATCCTAGCGGATGGAAAAGGGTGAAATTTTTTTGTTAATATCTGGGGAATGTTCGAGGGTGTTCGATTAAGGAAGACATAGGTTGACAGAAAAAAAAGGAGATGTGATTTGATAGATTGGGTGATAAGCTTTCATCATGTTCTTGTAGACCTGGGGTGCTCAAACTTGAACTACTCGCGATCTACGTCAATATTTTTAGACTACTTACGATCGAGTCTGAGAGGCTGCAAGTATGTGTGATTCATGGTTGTCGTACATAGAAGATACACCCTACCTACCTACCTAGGTAGGGTGTACCGTAGCATATATATTAGCTTTCCGCACAATATACATTATTTTACTCAACGTTTGGGTTAGGTTTAGTTAGGTTCTTCTATAATATATCAATGAAAAACCTCATAGTTATTCGAAATTGCGAGTTTATTGGTTGTTACAAAACAAAAAAGTTACATATGGTGTTAAACTTAACCAAGGAGTGACTTTGGATGTTAAAACGTGGCACTGCATGTCAACAGCATACCTTTCATAAGATGGTACGTAACCACTGAGTGCTAATCGCAAGCATGATGACATATGATTGTCAGTTAGTCGATTGCGATATTTTGACTTAATCATCTTCATTTCAGAAAATGCAGACTCGCACAAGTAAGTTGACCCAAACATTGCCGTCAGTTGAAGGGCGATTTGCCTTAGATTCGGATATTAATCTTCAGATATGAAACACCAGAAATTTGTATCAGATGCTGTAACTTTGAGATGTATATCTGATATAATCTGCACCAACTCATTATCAACATAAAATGAGTTCATACTAAACTGACTTGCTATTTCAGTAGCTAATTCCTCAATGTTCTTGCATGAAAAAGATAACTGATGCCATATTTTGCCAATTTACTGCAATCATAAAAACGCATTTCGAATTGTCCCAAAATATTGGATAATTCAGCCTCATACGTATCATAATTCAACTGAGGAATCCTTGCTTTCAAAGACGGAAAATGTTTCAGATCCTCTGTTTTCAGTTGATCTATCATAAGTTACAATTTACTCTTGAATGCTTTTACTGCGCTAATTATCTCAATAGTTTTTCCTTTACCTTGGCTCCATGTTAATGGTGTTTAAGTGCATTGTGATGTCAGGTAAAAATGCCAAATCAGTCAGCCATTTTTCGTTTTTCAACATCTGAGTGTCATCACCTCTTTCGTCTAGAAAAGCTGTCATTTCGCGCAATAATTCTTGAAACATTTCTAGGAATTTCCCGCGACTCAACTACCTGACGTCCGTGTGAAGAACTGAATTAGTGTGTTCAGCTGACTCCCTATTTTCCAACTGCAACTTAAAAAGCCGCCGTTGCAAGTACGGATGGAATTCACAATTTTTGTTGCAATGCCCATGATTTCCTCCGTGTTTATAACTTTTGAACACAGAACTTGTTGATGTATAATGCAATGGAATGAGAAAAATGAAGGGAAAACTTCATTAGCTCGACACAATGCCACAAAACCGTCATTTTTCCAGTCATTGCTGGTGCTCTATCGGTTGTAATGCACACTAATTTATATATTGGTAGTTCGTAGTTTTTACAAAATTGAAGAACGTCATATATATCTTCGCCACCGGTCATCCTCTTCAGAGGAAAGATTGAGAAAAATTCTTCCTTAGCCAACATATCATTGCATACCATCCGAATAAAAATACACAGCTGGACAGTGTCTGTCATATCGGTGGATTCGTCGAACTGTAAAGAAATATATGTATATTTCATGATATCATGTTTTAATTTATCTGCAATGTCCTGTCTCATGACTTCAATACGCCTTGTGATAGTCGGACTAGACAACTGAAGTTCTCTAATAGCAAACATGACTTCTGTATTATTTTTAAAATCTCCAAATAAAGTCTCACCTGCTTCAATAAATGCTTCCTTCACAACCGATCCATCTTCGAATGGTTTCCTGCGTTTCGCCAATGTATGAAATATTTTAAATGACGTGATCGTAGGACCTTCTGATTGTTTGGCTGGTATTGTGTTCTTTTTTCAAACAAGATATCAAATCACGTACTTTTCGTTTTTTTAGTTCACTCTGTGGCGGAAAATCCTTGTCATAATTTTTATGAACCGTTTTATGGTGCCTCTCTAAGTTACCACGCTTAGGTACTGCAACTGACGCACGACAAATAAGACAAATGCACTTATCCTTCACCATACAAAAGAAAAATTCTTCCTCCCAATCGTTATTAAAGTGATACGTTTAAATCTCTTCGCTGCATTCATTTTGTATTATTTAATAATAAACTTAGTATCGACGTAGTATTGCCTTCAAGTTACAATTCAGAATGACTCCAATTCCTGCAGGCGCCACATTTATATCGGCGTGAACAAACGTCTCGAATGTTCATATCAAACGCGCCGCCAGAAATTTCTAGAAAAGCGGCAAGAATAAAAACGCTGCTTTTCTTTTACAAGTACCGCGCGTTCCTTTGATAAAGCCGCCTTTTGCCGCAAGCAGAGTGTTATTTTATTACGTAATAAATGTTTGTAGTTCAGTTCATAATTCAAAAAAAATACCAGAAGAATGGAAAAGAAGAGTAACAGTGCCCATCTTTAAAAAAGGAGACAAAACAAATCCTGCCAACTATCGCGGAATAACCTTATTAAGCACCTCTTTAAAACTGCTTACAAAGATTCTTGCCGATGACATAACGTCAACATACCAATCAGCGAAGAGCAACAAGGCTTTCGAAAAAACCGGTCCACGGTCGATGCACTATTTATAACAAGGCAATTAGTAGAAAAGTCTCTTGAATATAACACTCCAGCATATCTTTGTTTCATAGACTTAACGAAGGCCTTCGACAGAGTCCAACTGAAGGATGTAATCAAGATACTGGAAAACAAAGAGGTACCCAAAAAATATATAAGACTCATAAAAGATCTGAACACTAATACAACAACGCAAATACGAACAAACCACACCCTAACGCAGCATTTCGGAACAACGTCGGGCATCCGCCAAGGTGATAGTCTTAGCCCTCTACTATTTAATACTGTTATGGACCAACTTGTAGAGACCGTTAAAAACTTGGGACTAGGATACGGCATGGGAACCTACAAAATTAACATCTTATGCTATGCCGATGACACCGTACTCATTGCAGAATCAGAAGACGACCTACAAAGAATGTTAAACGCCTTTAGCAAACGCGCAAAAAATTTCAATATGGAAATCTCAACAAGTAGGACAAAATGCATGACCATAGCTAAGGAACCTCTGCGCTGCAAGTTAACAATAGACAACGCCACTATAGACCAAGTCATGTCATTCGAATACTTAGGGTGCAAAATAACAAGCACAGGATACCTTGAAGATGAAGTGAGGAGACAAGTGAACAAAGCAGCTGCGGTATCGGGACATCTTAAACAACCAATTTGGAGAAATAAACACCTCAGTATACCATGCAAATCCAGAATCTACAAAACATGTGTGCGACCAATTATGACATACGGGGCAGAAACAAGAGCGGAAACGTCGGTAACAAAGAGGATACTAAGAACAACAGAGATGAAAACGCTAAAAACTATAACCGGTTACACATTGAATGGCAGACAAAGAAGTACCGACATAAGGGAAAAATGTGAAACAGACGATATTATAAGATGGGTAAGAAAAAGAAGAAGAGAATGGAACCAGCATGTAAACAGAATGACCACAGATAGAATAGCCAAAATCGTATATAACAACATACCACACGAGGAAGACCCGTTGGACGACCACCAAAACTATGGCGGGACAGTTGGCAATCAACTTCACAAGAACTGTTGCAGGGAAACCGGAAGTGAACAGGCGCTACCCTTCCACACGTTGAAGAAGAAGAAGAAGTTCAGTTACCTATTTATCAAAGTTTTTTTCTTCTCGAGGTCTACTCAAACAGCACTCGCGATCGACCATCCGAACACCCCTGTGACTATTGAAGCTCAGCGAATACTCGGCTCGTAGTTCCTTGAACAGCTTCACTTTTTGAAAAGAAGGGATCATTTTGTTCAATAAGAGATTCCTTAGTTCATTATATCTGTAAATCTTAAATATCTGTAATAAGTAATAACATACACACCCTACGTAAGAACATCATTTGAAAAAAAAGCACCCCATTTATTTATTTTATCTGAAACATGCTGTAAATGTTGTATAAAATTTATTCAATTTGTTGCAGGTATTCAAGGCAATCGATCGTCAAATCCACAACCACCGTAATCTTCATGGACTGTCTATCCGTCACGAAGAACATCTTACACTGTTTCGCTCCTTCTATCTCGTCACCTTCAGTCAGCTGCTACTCCCGTAGGGCCAATCTTCCGCTTTCAATTCTTGCACTTAAATAGTATGTTTTTAACGAAATTTCTGAAATTGTTCGTGAGTGCGTGTATTCTGGAAGCGTCGTTGTCGCACGTGAACGCCGCGGAAAAGCCGCGGGTCTACTCGAACGAGTTCGCCGTCCACATACCAGACGGCGACGAGGCCGCGGCTGCGGTAGCTGCGAAACATGGTTTTATCAATAGGGGACAAGTAAGTTGGTTTGAATTTATTTCACGAGTTTTTCACATTTTGATAGGTATATACAGCTATCTGATAGACCAAATTGGTTGTCAATTTACTTGTGCTTGTCTATGGTCTATGGGTAGCTTTACGGTTGTAGCTAACAGTACGGGAAGATTCCGTGAGTGAAGTCTGATGTTGGCAACCCTGTAGAAGCACCTGTGAAGGTTCTATGAACCTGCGATTTTTTACTGTGACCAGAATAAACGATCACAACACAAAATCTATTGGCAAATGAGACTGGCGACAAGATTACGTAGTGATCAAGAACCCTCGACGCATAAAGCTCAGTTTTTATATATCTTTTTCGGATTAGAAATCACGTCGTCTACTGCCAGACTCTTTGTATAAGCGCAACACATTGCCAGACACCCTTAAATTATAATACATTCTAATTACTTAAGTTATAGTATAAAAGTCGAATTTTGTATACAGTGTGTTCCAACGAAAATTTGACCCCCCCTATAACTCCGAAATGAGTAACATTAGCGAAAAACACCAAGACACGTCGATTTTTGTTTCGAGGGGGAGCATTTTTCGAAATAATTCGAAACTTGTCAGATCAACCCCCTACCCCCAGCAACCCTAATTTCGAAATTCATCATAGGGAATAAGGGTCGAGTGGCACCTTACTGTAAAGGTCTGTCAATTCTCCATTCTGATTTGTCATTTTTAGAATTTTAAATTAACATACAGGGTGTCCCAACCGAGGGTAAAGTTGAATTCCTGCAAATCCCAAATACTAAATGAAATCGATTTATTTTGGCATAATGCAAGCGCAGGTTTATGCTCGGTCTAGAAAAACGACCTACACTTGTGAATTTGGAGTTGGTGCAATCAACCCCCTATTTCCAGCATCCCCAACTCGAAAATCATTCGATCGAAAATAGGTCAAGTGGCACCTCGTTGGAAAGGTATTTCAATTTTCTTTGAATTTGGTATTTTCGAAATTCAGAATCAGCATACAGGGTGTCCCGGAGCAGGAACACTGAAAACCCAAATAACTTTTTGAAACTGGTTCATTTCGGTATAATACGAGAACATGTTTATGTTTGATTCGAGAATAAGACTCTCTTGCGTGAATATGGAATTTTTGCAATCAATCTCTTCCATTCAGCATCCCCAACTCAAAAATCATACAAGTGATTACAGGTTGAGTGGCAAAGTTCCAGAAAGATTTTTCTATTTTCTGAATCACTGAGGCATTGGTTTCAGTTTGGCAATCGAGGTTTTCTGGCGTGAGGATCAGGATGAGGGATGATGGAGAAACTGATTGGATGCTCATCTAAACAGGAAAACGAGATTTATTGAACTTGTATTCAATTGAAAACAAAAAACTAACTTGATTATTACAACAATTGTTCAAAATGACCTCCGCCCACCTCCATACAGTTATACAGACGATTTTCGAACTCTCTTCTCACATTAGCGAAAACTTCAGGAGTCAAAAGTCGGCATTCTGTGATAATCCTCATCCGCAGCTCCTCGAGGTTTTCTGGTCTTGTGGCATAAACTTTAGATTTTAGATGGCCCCACAAAAAAAAATCTAGGGGATTTAAATCTGGTGACCTGGCTGGCCACTCAACAGGTCCTCTTCTACCAATCCACCTTCCTGGGAAATTTTCGTCTAAATATTGGCGCACCCGAGCATCATAATGCGGAGGAGCACCGTCTTGTTGAAAACGCATTTCGTCCTCAGAAAGAGTTGGATCGTTCTGTAAAATTTCTGTCAATCTTGGATGTATGTGTTCCTCTAACAACTGTAGGTAGCCATTTCCATTCAGATTACCCTCAATAAAGAAAGGCCCAACTAGATGATTGCCAAAAATTCCTGCCCAATCGTTCAACTTCTGAGGCCTTTGCGTGTGGGCCTCTCTAAACCAATGATGATTCTGTGTGTCCCAATATCGACAATTATGTCTATTCACTTCACCACTGAGCATAAAGGTGCTTTCATCAGAAAAACAGATGTTATTCAGAAAATTTGGATTAGCGTTTAGGTTTTCACTTAGATTTTCACAAAACTGTAAACGACGATCTGGATCATCTTCGTTTATTTCATGCACTAATTTTACCTTGTAGGGGTGAAATTTGTGATGTTTCACGATTCTATGGACAGTTGTAGCTGATACACCAGTCAGACGAGATAGTTTTCTGATCGAAGTAGTATTCTCCATTTGTAGATGACCCACTACTGCCACTTCCGTTGCCTCATTTCTGACAGGACATGCCACTTCATGTTTTTGTTTGCCACCGAACCCGTAGCTAGGAATTTGTCAACCAAATATTTAACGTACTGGTGACTGACTCCCCTTTCTCTTTCAGGATGGTTCCTATCGAATATCCTTGCCGTTTCTTTGGCACAACTGTTATTTCGAAAATACGTCGATACAATTTCGACCCTTTCCTCAGTGGAATAAACCATTTTCAGATTAATTTCAACTGACGAACAACAACAATAATGAGGAACTGATCTGAATAATAATAATATTTCATTGCAAAATGAGAAATAACAGATGACTGCACGCCAGATGGAAATGAAAAAAATGTGAACATTTTCAATGCAGAAATCAGCTTTATTTCTTCGTAATTGATGCTCAACACATCGTACCCCAATACTTTTAACAGTTTCGAATTAATTTTAGTTGATAATTTCAAATGACGATATTGAATTTTCGAAAGCGACATCCTGTATGGAGAGCCGAACTGAATGAATGAAATGCTTTAATCATTCTGGAATTCAAAAACCTTTCTGAAGATATGTCACTTGAATTATTTGTATGATTTTCAAGTGCAAGTATGATATGGGGATGCTGAATGAAAGGAGTTGATTGCAAAAATTCTATAACCACACAAGAAAGTCCTATTCTCGGATCAAACATGTTCTCGTATACCGAAATGAACCAGTTTCAAAAGTTATTTGGATTTTCAATGTTCCTGCTTCGGGACACCCTGTATGATGATTCTGAATTTCGAAAATACCAAATTCGAAGAGAAAATTGCAGTACCTTTCCAACGAGGTGCCACTTGACCTATTATCGATCGAATGATTTTTGAGTTGGGGATGCTGGAAATAGGGGTTGATTGCACCAACTCCAAATTCACAAGTGTAGGTCGTTTTTCTAGACCGAGCATAAACCTGCGCTTGCATTATGCCAAAATAAATCTATTTCATTTAGTATTTGGGATTTCCAGAATTCAACTTCACCCTTGGTTGGGACACCCTGTATGTTAATTTAAAATTCTAAAATGACAAATCAAGGTGGAGAATTGACAGACCTTTTCAGTAAGGTGCCACTCGACCCTTATTCCCTATGATGAATTTCAAAGTTATGGTTGCTGGGGGTAGGGGTTGATCTGACAAGTTTCGAATTATTTCGAAAAATGCTCCCCTCGAAACAAAAATCGACGTGTCTTGGTGTTTTTCGCTAATGTTACTCATTTCGGAGTTATAGGGGGGGGTCAAATTTTCGTTGGAATACACTGTATGTTATGTGAACTTGAGACAAGAGGAAAAATTGAAAAATCCGTAGATCAATGAACAATCCCTCTTGACAAAAGAAAATTCTCAAATCCACCTGCCATGCACGCAGCCCCCAAGAGCCGCTATAAACAATTCAGCAGGATGCCGAAAAACGAAGCGGAAACTGCAGTTTCGTCCTTATTATTAGGTCCGCCAGTAAGTTCTCGCTGTCTTTATTCCATCTTTCTGGCGGATCTCGACTACCGTGACGGTAGAAGTGTTCGTGTTTTGAGGCTATCCACGAATGAAGCCATTTTACGAGCTCTTCATATGAGCGAAACTGCTGATCAGCCAGAACATGTGCCATCGAACGGAACAAGTAATAATCGGATGGTGTAATATCTGGGGAATATAGCGGGTGGGGTAGGACTTCCTATTTGAGCGTTTCCAAGTAGGTTTTAACGGGTTTGGCAACGTGAGGCCGAGCGTTGTCATGCTGTAGAATTACTTTATTTTGTCTCTGCTCGTATTATCGCCGTTTTTCGCACAGTGTTTCAACAGCTCATGATAAATAACACCGACTTGGTACCACCAAATACACAGCATAACTTTCGTAGCATGAATATTCGGCCGAGGCGATGACGTAGAAGCAGTCCCCAAGATGTTTTTTTTGGATTGCTGTAATGAATCCATTTTTCATCACCCGTTACGATGCGATGAAAAGAAACCTTTTTTTTCGTCGCTGGAGCAGTTGTTCACAGGCGAAAAAAAGACGCTCAACGTCTCTTGGCTTCAATCATAAGGAATCCAAGTTCTTTGCTTTTGAATCATTCCCAACGCATGAAATCGCTTGGAAATGGCCTGGCGGGTAACTCCTAAGGCTGAAGCAAACTCTTCTTGCGTTTGGCACGGATCCTCATCGAGCTGTACCTCCAATTCAGCGTCTTCGAAGATTTTTGGCCTTCCTTCACGGGGACGTTTGTCCACATTGAAATCACCGTTTTTGAAGCGACGGAACCAATTGCAGCACGTTGTTTCACTTAGAGCAGCATCTCCGTAAACTTTTTGGAGCTCTCTATGAGCTTCAGCAGCCGTTTTCTTCAAATAAAAGAAGAAAATCAACACTTCCCGCAAATGACGATTATTTGACAGACATTTTTTCACAACTAAAAGTGTATAACGCAAAAACAAAATCACTTACGTGTCACAGTGGTTTATTTACCATATGTCCAAGCTTTGTTCAAGACGTCCTGCATTTGTAAAAATCGACCAGCACTTACTGCTGAAGCCATCTATTGACAAACAGCGAGAACTTAGTTGCGCACCTAATAGGAACTAACCTAACGATTCCAGAAAAGACGGATCTCGTACACACATAGTGAACACGTTACCGGACTTCAAGAAGAGCAAGGAACAATAACAAACAGAGGTGATAACGTAACAATTCCAACACTTGTTGACCATCTTTCGCTGGTCCGTGAATCACATCTCGGTTCAAACGGGAGAAATGGTCCCGTTGGCTTCAGTACTCTAGACCACGTTTCCAGGAAAAAACCCCTGTCGGTCAATATATAATGAAACAAATATCTTTCGCGATATCCTTTGCGTGGAGTAATTATATGTGAACTTGAGTTACGAAGAATTCTTGAAAAACACGTAGATCAATGAATAATTCTTCATTACAAAAGCTAGTTCTCAAATCTGCAGGCAGACCCCAAGAGCCACAATAAAGCAATCAAGCAGGATGCCGAAAAAAGAGATGGCAGGCAGCAGTTTCATTTTTATTAGGAACTCATAAATGTCGCAAATCGTTATTCAGTATCCTAACCAACCACATCGGAATACCCTTACGATTCCAGAAAAGACGGATCTCGTACATACATAGGAGAGTCGCCCTCAATGGACCGAGACGGCAAAACCACTACCGGACTTCGAGAAGAGCAACGAACAATAACAAGCAGATGTGAGAACGTAAAAATTCCAACACTTGTAAATTAGCTTTCGCCACTCCGTGAATCACATCACGGTTCAAACGAGCGAAAGTCTCGTGAGGAATTATCAGAAGCCATTTCCTCTGTTGCCAGACAGTTTCGATGTTTCTTCCATCTTGCCAAACGCATTAAAAGTCCGCCGTAGGCGTAAGCGTATGATTATGTATGCTAACGGGTGCAAGCTAAGTAGTACATTTAGTTTATTGCTATCTTTTATTGCGTATCGTCTGTCGTTTATTCTGTATTGTGTAGTGAACTGTTTTTCGATCTGCCAGAAAATTTCATTATACAGAGTGTTTCAGGTATGCAGTCATTAATTTCTACAGGAGATTCCTCATCAAAAAACATGAAGAAATAGACATAAACATATGGCCAAAACAACTCTCTGGTCTAGCCTGTTGAGTTTAAGGCAAAACTTGGCTCTGGCAGTGAAAAATCCACTGATGGCTAGACGAGATTGCCTGAGACCTCTGGTTATTTTCCATCTATGCGATCTCCAGGGGAATTCCAAGCCTAGGCTTCGGTCCTAGGATGTTTCTCGAGCTACCAATGAGTCCGCCTTATCATTGCCCCCGATGCCCGAATGGCCCGAGATCCACATCAGACGAGGCCTATTTCTTTCTCCCAGTTTGGTGAGGATTGAACGACATTCATGCACAAAAAGTTACCTGGAGTTGCCGGATGCTAATGCCTTCAGGGATCTTAGCTACCCGTGATGATGTTCATTGATCTACTTGTTATTGCCTTGCAGGATTGAGGTTAGCACAGTGGTCGCTGGCGAATATTTTTGCTTAAAAAACAGTCTTAAGCACGTCAATAGACTGTTCCTTGACAGCACCTCGGCCATATACACAAGCTCCAACATCTTGGGCAGTTTTGGAGCCATCTGTGAACCGACAGGGACCCCCAAGTAGACGGTCCGTGGAGCTGTCTGCTAGGAATGATGATCTGGAATGTCAGCTCTATGTTGGTTTTGGTTACGTAGTATGGTATCTTATGCCTCAAATCAAGGAGAAATATTGAGCAAAACAGAAATCATCGAATAGTTCTTTTCAAAAAGTAGATCCGTAAACCGTAAACTCAAGCAGATGATAATAATTGCCATAATATGTTTCTCCTTTGCGTTGCATAATCGCTCTTTCTTTTTGATATGTTTCTAATCAATGTAACTTATACTAAGCTTGCTCCAAAAAAGAGTGGAATTGTTGTGTAGTGTGTTAGCATTTTCGATTAATTCAATATTTTATTTCATTACAGGTTGGAAGCCTAAAAGGTTTCTATCTGTTCGAACACAATCATGTGCACAAGAGATCCCTCGAGACCAGCGATCAGCATCATCAGAAGTTATCCAACGAACCAGAGGTACGTTTTTCATATTAACAATGATCGGATATTTACCTGTACTACTGTGAAAAATTCTGATGATACATTTTACACATCTGCTCTACTCTTATCATCATAATGTGTGAAAGGACTCTTTCCATAGAGAGATATCTTATCATCCTGACCTATTATGCGACAGAATATTTCGGTATGATAATGTACTACTGTGTCCAAAAAGTTAGGTGACTCACCATTTATTTCGAAAAATCTTTATTTTTCCGCCAAATCAATTTCATCGCCTTCAAACAAATCCCCTAGATTCAATGCACCTATGCCAAAGGATATTGCAATCTTCAAACTTGTTGTTAAAACTGATTTCCGGGATGGCCTTATACTCTCCATTCGATGCTTGTATCTCTTCTATTGACTCTAAACGGTGTGTTCAGAGCGGTCTTTTGAGTTTGCTGAATAACCACAAGTCACACGGTGCCGAATCAGGTGAACACGGCGGTTGTGGATCAATATGGGTCGTGGTTTTGGCGAAATGGTCACGAAGAATTAATGCAATGTGAGACGGTGCATTTTGGAACCCTTGCCACACGTTTTGCACGATATTCATTTGATTGATCGGTTGTTTCTGGGTCGTAAGCCTAAATTCACGTTTCATCTCATATAATAATGCGTTGTATTTTGTCCTGATAGTAGAAAGTATTGTTTTACACACTACCACGCGACCATGTTTTTTCCAGAAAATTCAGTGTTTCGGTATCAGTCGAGATTTGACTAGTTTGAGACACAAAACATCCCTGAAAAAGGTATGGACTGATCCCTTCGAAATGCCTTCATGATCAGCAAGATCCCTCCTCTCCCTCATCTGTTTTTTCGGGAATACTTTGAGAATATCCTCTCATTTGTCTCGCCTCAGTATCCAAATATCTGCATTACAGCTGATTTCAATATCGATCAGCTAGTTGATATCACATTGGGCTCCATTGCAGGGTCGTATGACTTTAAGTAATTGATTTGATTTTCACTAACGTTATGGATTCTGGTGTCCTGGATAGTACTTGTTCTGATCACCAGTTGGTGCACTGTTTTGCGTGTCCCTCTGTTCAGCCACGCATCGTTACATATAGAGACTTTAAGAATCTTGATTCTAACAACTTTGCTATCGATCTTCATGAGGCTCCTTAGGCTGATATATTATATATAAATGATGTCAACAGTAAAATTCAATAATTGAATAGCTCTATATTAGTTCTATTCGACAGGCATGATCTCAGAACAGTGAAAGTTAGTAAGATGTATGCCTGGTTAACCAACAATCTTCGAGGTATGATGAAATTGAGAAACGATGCCATGAGTAAATATAAGAGAACAAAGGACCCAATGGATTTGGCAAATTACAGGCGGTTAAGGAATATGGTTACAAATGCTGTACGCACTGAGAAGAGTGGGTATTTGGAACATCAGGCGGTAGCGCAAAATACTGAGCTCCTATGGAAGGCGGTTAGGAACTTGGGCATGAAAAATAATCATGGCAAGAAGGAGATTCCTGACTCTCTCAGGAACTGTTGTCAAGTTAACCCCTACTTCTCATCTGTGTTTGGACAGAGAAATGCTTGTGGGGAGTTCTTTAGCACACATGAATACAATCCGAATTCGAAGTTCCTTTTTCGTTTGGCGACGGTTTATGACGTTCCACAGTTGATCATGAAACTAAAGTCGAATGCTGTGGGATCGGATGGGGTATCGTGTGAAATGTTGAAGAAGTGCTGTCCTGTGATTGCTCCCTATGTGACCCATATAATAAATTGCTGTTTGGATACCGGGATATTTCCTGAATGCTGGAAATTGTCATTCGTGAGGCCTCTGCCCAAGGTGAGGGATCCCACAAACTATGGTGATCTTCGTTCAATCAATATCCTTCCCTCAATGTCTAAAGTTCATTGTGGTCCAGATAAATGATTGTTTGTTGGAAAATAAAATTATATCACCGATGCAGTCTGTATTCCGAAGGGGGCGTAGCACGGCAACTTTGCTTCTGGATGTGGTTGATGATAGTGCTAGGTCCGTTGATTGTGGTATGATCGCGGCACTTGTCGACTTTGATTTTGCGAAAGATTTCGACAGAGTTGATCACTGATTACTATGTGCAGAATTGAAGTATTTTGGTTTCGATATGAATGAGTTTTTTGAGTCATATTTGGACAAGCGTTACAAGGTGGTAGTTATCGACAATGACCCATCAGACGCCATTCCTGTGACGTCTGGGGTGCTGCAGGGATCTGTGCTGGGGCCTATACTTTTCTTCTTCACGCTGCAGATATTTTTCGAGAAATTGATTCGTGTAAGGCTCGTGCTTTTGCGGATGACACTCGACTTTTTTATAGCTTTGACACTCTACGTGCTTCAGCTGCTGTGGAAATTGTCAACTCCGATTTGTTTAGAATTTTTGAGTACGCCGAGGCACATGCGCTTAAATTAAATACTAGTAAGTGTGATCTCATACTGTTTGGTACGGAATCTACTAGAAAGCTTATTGACTCGGACTTTGTTGTTGAGATCTCGGGGGAATAATAGCTGTGAAGAACCTCGGTGCTATTTTTGACTGCGGCCTTCGTTTTCAGGCTTATATTTCCCAGGTGATAAGAAAATGTTATGCAGCCTAAAAGGCATTATATATGAATGCTAGAGTTCTTAATTTCAAATTCAGAAAAAAACTAGTTGAGACATTAGTGCTGCCTATTTCGAATTATGCTTTGGTTGTCGTATTTTCCTTGCTTGGACAAGCTAACGCAAAATAGACTGCAGCGTGCCCAGAATGCATGCTGCCAATTCGTCTGCCGTTTGCGGTAATATGATCATGTTTCTGCCAAAATGCAAGAATTGAAATGGCTGAAGATTCATCACTTATTTCAATTTCACCTTACTACATAAGTACAACGCATTTTACATTCGGGTTCGTAAGAAATTAATATTCAGGGTGTTTCATTTCTGATCAAAAAACAGGTCAATTTTTGTTTCAAGGGGTTCATCTTTTGGGGTACAAAACTCGTCTGAAATATCAACCACCTAAGGGGTCACATTTTGAATAGGGATGGGTCAGTGATGACTCAAAAGAAAGGGTATTTCTACATCGCCTTCAACGAATTTTCATTTTAATTGAAAACTGAAAAGATCAGGGTGAGCAACTGAAAGATAAAGACTATTTCTGAGACTATTCAAGTTTCAGTGAAGTAAATGGAACAGACTATCTATCGCCTTGAGTTATTCCTCATCTCGATTAGTGCAAAAAATTTGAACAGATTCATTGCAGATCAGAGGCTGCCATCTTTGATCTAAATGAATATATTCCAGTTTTTCGCACTAATACTCCTATAGTCTTGGGGCGATAGTCTTCTCTATTTTTCAGTGGCTCACTCTGTATCTTCTACAGTTTTCAATCTAAAATGAAAATTCGTTCACGGGAATGCAGACAAAGATAATACCTTTCTTTCGAGTTATCACTCGACCCTTCTACCCTCTTCCAAATTTTCAAGGGTTGTCACCCCTTCTCCAGGGGTTGAAATTCGAGATGAGGATGGTACTTGATGATGACTGCTATTGATCAGCATGGATCTTTTCCATTTTACTTCACTGAAACTTGAATAGTCTCAAGGAAATAGTCTTCCCTATCTTTCAGTTGCTCACCCTGTATCTTTTACAATTTTCAATTAAAAATGTAAATTCGTTCAAGGCGATGTAGACAAAGATACCACCTTTCTTTTGAGTCATCACTCGACCCATCTTCCCTATTCAAAATGTTCAAGGATTGGTTGATATTTCAGGCAAGTTTTGTACCCCAAAAGATGTCCCTCTTGAAACAAAAATTGACATGTTTTGCGTTTTGATCAGAAATGAATATCTTAGTAGATATAGCCTCTGTTTAGTTTTAGTTGAAGCATCCTGTAGATTCGGACATGCGTACTCATCGAATTGAAGTGAAACGGCCATATTGCCTACGCTGAAGGTATTTCGTCTTTCAGTTAACCTCGTATATCCTCGCTGTCCTGCTGCTTAACGTTGCTGCTTTTCAAAAATTACCTGTAACCATGAAACAATTTGAATTATACTTACCACGAATACCGTGTACCACGAGTGGTACATCACGGCCCTGAGGAACAAAAGTTTCTTTCAGTCGTCGTGTACCATCGGTGGTACATACTCAAAAATCTATACCATTGAAGAAAAGAGACGAAATATCAGTATATAAACGTTCATTCGTTAAAAATACAAGGATAACCAATGTGTTCCTGAATGTTTTACTTTGTCTGCTCTATTCCATAAACCATTCTAGGAAAAATATTCCAAGATCAGATACTAACGAAAAATTTGATAGCTTCACTTAACATTGTTGAATCTATCGTAAATTCAAATTAGAAATCGACAAATAAAGCAACTCCAAGGCGTATAGATTTTTTTTGAAGCGCTTTTAATACGCTTTATGTAGGTAGGCGTCATAGAAATCTCGATGCAAGATTATCGGAGCGTTGGCGCAGTTTCGACAAGCACAAAGCATATTCCATTATGCAAATTATTTATTGAACGACAACCATAGTTTTAATAGCAATTTTGATTGATAACGCCCTGAAAATAATGGACTCAAGTTGAACCTCTGGAAGCATTAAAAATTCAATAAGTTGTTATTTAATTTATTCATTCATTCGAATGTGAAAGAAGGGAGGATTATATATCAAAAACCGAATCATTACTACACCAAAAAAATAGCGTACAATTATGATATTTCAAATTTACCCTTTGGTAGGCAATTATTGATACATGTTTTTTCGGGTATGTCTGGACATAGATTCTGTCAAGAAAATACCGGAAATTGGTCAATGAAACACAAAATATTCATGTTTCATCCAAATTCATTGTATTGTATCAGAGTAGACTCCTTCTATTTACGCCAACGTATAATCCAATCATCAAAACATTTTTCAAACAAACAGTGATTTTGGTTTATTTCAGGATTGTCTATTTGTGATTTTTTCTTTCACATTAAAAAATAATTGTGATAATTTGCATGTAAGTTTGAAGGCAATTTTTATGTTGTGACTCGACATTTGATTTGCAAGTTGCTGTGAAATAGGACCAAAATAAATTAAGGGAGATTTTTGAATATCGGTATTTGGTTTAACATATAGACCATTATAAGCTTATTGTGTTTGGTTTTTTAAGAACCTACTATGGTAGGGGGTAACCGTTATTACTAGTTATAGTTTTTATGACGTAAATTTCTTTGTTAAGATTTTCAATAGAAAGTGGCAATGAAAATGCTATATGAACCATTGAGTCGGAAACAGCTAGTTTATTTGCAAGGGGTGAGAAGAGTCATAAGGAATGCAAATATCTGCGAGGGTAGGTTTTCGAAATATATCAAATGCAGAAGAGTTATTTTTTCTGGAAATGGTTAAATCTAAAAAATGTATTCGATTGTTCATCAACCATTTATTGGAGGCTTCTTTGTCGATGTGTGGTTGATTAATCTCATGGTGATGTCGTCCATGCAATTCCTTTCTTAACCATTGCTCTTGTTTTTCAGTATCTGATAGGAACGGTAGATTCAGCAGGTCATCTCTGGTAGCAAGATTTAGTGGTGTATATCCCCTATCAGCCAACGATACCACTCTATGGAGGTCAGAAGTGAGAGCTTTTGCAGAGAAGAATTCTCTGAGATTTCTTATCTGTTCAGTGTGTAAATTGACAACATCTATTAATCCGCTTCCTCCTTCTTTCCGCTTCAAAGTTGTTCGTATCACAGACGATTTTGGATGATGATTGTTGTACTTTGTCAGCATCGTTCGGGTCTGCCTTTGAATATCATCCAGTACTGTCTTAGTCCATCTGATTATTCCAAATGAGTAAAGCAACACTGGAATGGCGTAGGTGTTAATTGTCTTCACTAGATTCCCCGAATTCAACATCGATTTCAGCACAGACTTCAGACGCTGACTGTATTCTGAACGAATCTTCTCCTTTGATTGTTTTTGATCTAGCAATCTGGCTTGTTGGTATCCCAGATATTTGTATGTTTCGCCATCCCTCATGCACTGTATAATATCACCGTTTGGAAGTTGTGTTTCACCATCTATGACTTTCCCTCTTTGAATGTTCAGGGTCTAACATTTTTCAATCCCGAATTTCATATGAACATCTGCCGAGAACCCACTGACAGTTTTCAGCAAATCATCCAACTGCTTCTTGTTCGAAGCATATAATTCGATGTCATCCATATACAGCAGGTGGGAGACTGTATAATAATTCCTATCTGTTTTTATCCTAAATCCGTATCCTGTTCTATTGAGCATTGAGGACAATGGTTTCATAGCTCAACAGAACCATAGTGGACTCAAAAAGTCTCCTTGGAAAATTCCACGACGTATGGGTATCTCGTCGGTTTTAATTGATTTATTGTTAATATTGACCTGCAGAGACGTGCGCCAGTGTGTCATTGTTGTCTTCAAGAACTCTACCAGGGCTGGGTGAATTTTGTATATATGCAATACTTCAACAAGCCAAGAATGGGCGGTACTATCGAATGCCTTCAGATAATCGGGAAAAGCTGAATGAACATTCCGATGCCCTACGTGTGCCTGTTTCATTATCACAGAATCGATGATGAGTTGTTCCTTGCACCTGTGGTGTTTCTTTCTGCATGCTTTCTGCTCCTCTGCTAATATATTGTTGTCGTCAAGGTGTTGGTATATTCGATTGGAAATGCATGAGGTGAGTATTTTGTAGAGTATTGGCAGGCAAGTGATTGGCCTATATTGAAACGGATCCTGTGTTCTATCGCTCTTAGGTAGCATATATGTTGAGCCTTGTGTTGAGAAAGTGGTTGTTTTCTTGGGATGTTGAAGAACATATGCGAGCAGTTTCGCTAGGGCTCCATGGAGCTTATCAAACTTCTTGTACCAGTAGTTGTGGATATTATTTATACATGTGGCCATTTCTTCCTCCGTTATTTCATCGAAGTCCATATGTCCGATATCGAGGCGTTCTTTTTCATTCGTGATCCATTCCGCATCTCTATTGTGTTCTTTGGGATTCGACCATAGTGATGACCAATAGTCGGTCAAGCACTGTGCGTCAGGTACTTCTCTGTTATTGTTGGTCGCAGTTTTGTTATTTCCCTTATGAAAATTGGCTGCGTTTTGGAGGAGCCTTTGGTTTTGGTGTTTCCTTTCACTTCACTTGACGTATCTTGAAAGCCTCTTTGCTTTTGCTTGGAGTTTCTGTTTTAAAGTGTCCATATACACGTCGATGTGTTGTTTGTGATCAGGGTGTTTTGTGTTCGTACCAATTTTCCTATAAATTTTGCGTACATGTGATTTCAAGCGCCTTGAGGGTTTTCTGTTTCTCAGGAATTCTGTGAGGCGACCGATTTCTGCTCTAATATTATAAATATCCTTCTCCAGTCGTTTTTGCCATGGTGGTTTCTGACGCTTTTTGGCTCAGCTTGAATCAGAGTTGTGGAGATTTGTTGTTTGTGAAGTCGAAGAACCGCTACTGCTCCACAGTAAATCAAAGTGTGAATCTTCTCCAAGGTGTTCTGGTCGGTATATTCTTCAAACACTGAGTTTACGCTTGCTAGGATGGTATTGATGTTCTTGTTCGTCTTGAGTTTGGGCAGTTTGGGTCTTTTAGTTGGGTTACTACCACTGAATTCAGTTATGGCTCTGTTGAGTTCTGATCTTGCTAAATACATAGATTCGTTCTGCTGATTCGGCTCAGGAGGGCGTTCCATGTTAATATTCGTTGCCGTGGCTTCGATGTTATCTGTAACACTTTCATTGACTGCAGCAGGTATACCGTTATGAGTATCATTTTCGCTTCTGAGTTCCATTATGACCTCTTCTCGTAAGCTTTGCAGCGTTTCTGAAGAAAGTAGCCTGTTCTTAACGATTGTTCTTCGTTGATCCGAAATTCTCTGCTCGGATATGTGCTGTAATTCAGGATATTTTTCTATGAACGCAAGATGTAACGCGTATCTGTATGCTGTCATTTCCGATTCCAAGTTTGTAATCTTGTAATAGGAACGCATAATGAAGGTATTCATTTCGGAAGTCCACTACATGCGTTTCGTAGGGAGTCCGGCTCTCGTGGTCGTAGGCATAATGGCTTGCGCCGCCGTTGAAACATCAAGAGTCGGTTGGGAGGTGTTGATGTTATTTCCCATTTGGTTTTGTGTTGCAGTATCCCTACTCGATATCACGCTGCTTCCGTCGCTAAACGAGGGAGACTGTGATTCACTTTCCGAACAAGACCCTCTTCCTAAATCTTGAACGCGACAAGAGGTTATGGTGGTACAATGTCGATTCACCCGTTTATTCCTTAGGTTGTACATCATTGGATAAGTTGCATTTTATACCTACTGCCAGGTTCAGCTTGGGTACCTCGGGTTCGCTAAGCCCGTACTCAGAAACAATGTTCCTGAGCCCCTGAGGTTATTATTATTATTATTATTAACATTATTAATCGTGCCCCGAAAAGCAATAAACTCAATTACCTAGAATCTCTGAAAATTTCAAAGCGGAACACAATAGAAACAATCGTACCCTTCTTAATGACATAGACCTATGTTATTCCCCAATATTTGGGATTTTGAAGTTATTATGAATGTACCTCTGAATACCTATCTATATTCCAATAGAAGAACACTTGTTGTTTTTCTATCTCTTTATGACTCATACATACCTGTTTTTCTATTTGGAAGACAAATTGTACAACTGTGCCTCAGTTTTAACTCACAATTTCTAAACGTTTGACGATGACAGAAATATCGAAAGAGATATTACGTTTGTTAATTAAATATTTTCCACCTAATTTTGTAATATTCTTTCAAAGTCTCTTCCCTATGTAAAAGATTCGCAAAACTGTAAAATGCGTTCAAAGTTATTTTTTTATGGTAATACAAGGGAAATGTCAATAGTTTTTCTGAAAACATTGCTAGTTTGAAAATTGAGCTACAAAAAAGAAACTGATGAATATTTGGATACAAAAAAATCTGAAAAATGAGGATCTCACTTCAAAAGTAAACTCATTCATGAAGTAGTGATGAATACATATCAATATTCCAATAGTAGAAAACTTGTTGTTTTTCTATCTCTTTATGACTCATACATACCTGTTTTTCTATTTGGAAGACAAATTGTACAACTGTGCCTCAGTTTTAACTCACAATTTCTAAACGTCTGACGATGACAGAAATATCGAAAGAGATATTACGTTTGTTAATTAAATATTTTCCACCTAATTTTGTAATATTCTTTCAAAGTCTTTTCCCTATGTAAAAGATTCACAAAACTGTAAAATGCGTTCGAAATTATTTTTTATGGTAATACAAGGAAATGTCAATAGTTTTTCTGAAAATATTGCTAGTTTGAAAATTGAGCTACAAAAAAGAAACTGATGAATATTTGGATACAAAAAAATCTGAAAAAATGAGGATCTCACTTCAAAAGTAAACTACTCATTCATGAAGTAGTGATGAATACATATCTATATTCCAATAGTAGATAACTTGTTGTTTTTCTATCTCTTTATGACTCATACATACCTGTTTTTCTATTTGAAAGACAAATTGTACAACTGTGCCTCAGTTTTAACTCACAATTTCTAAACGTCTGACGATGACAGAAATATCGAAAGAGATATTACGTTTGTTAATTAAATATTTTCCACCTAATTTTGTGATATTCTTTCAAAGTCTTTTCCCTATGTGAAAGATTCACAAAACTGTAAAATGCGTTCAAGGTTATTTTTTATGGTAATACAAGGAAATGTCAATAGTTTTTCTGAAAACATTGCTAGTTCGAAAATTGAGTTACAAAAAGAAACTGATAAATATTTGGATACAAAAATCTGAAAAATGAGGATCTCACTTGAAAAGTAAACTACTCATTCATGAAGTAGTGATGAATACATATCTATATTCCAATAGTAGAAAACTTGTTGTTTTTCTATCTCTTTATGACTCATACATACCTGTTTTTCTATTTGGAAGACAAATTGTACAACTGTGCCTCAGTTTTAACTCACAATTTCTAAACGTCTGACGATGACAGAAATATCGAAAGAGATATTACGTTTGTTAATTAAATATTTTCCACCTAATTTTGTAATATTCTTTCAAAGTCTTTTCCCTATGTAAAAGATTCACAAAACTGTAAAATGCGTTCGAAGTTATTTTTTTATGGTAATACAAGGGAAATGTCAATAGTTTTTCTGAAAACATTGCTAGTTTGAAAATTGAGCTACAAAAAGAAACTGATGAATATTTGGATACAAAAAAATCTGAAAAAATGAAGGTCTCACTTCAAAAGTGAGCTACTCATTCATGAAGTAGTGATGAATACATATCTATATTCCAATAGTAGAAAACTTGTTGTTTTTCTATCTCTTTATGACTCATACATACCTGTTTTTCTATTTGGAAGACAAATTGTACAACTGTGCCTCAGTTTTAACTCACAATTTCTAAACGTCTGACGATGACAGAAATATCGAAAGAGATATTACGTTTGTTAATTAAATATTTTCCACCTAATTTTGTAATATTCTTTCAAAGTCTTTTCCCTATGTAAAAGTTTCACAAAACTCTAAAATGCGTTCGAAGTTATTTTTTTATGGTAAAACAAGGGAAATGTCAATAGTTTTTCTGAAAACATTGCTAGTTTGAAAATTGAGCTACAAAAAAGAAACTGATGAATATTTGGATACAAAAAAATCTGAAAAAATGAGGGTCCCACTTCAAAAGTAAACTACTCATTCATGAAGTAGTGGTGAAAAATAACAGGTGAGCATGATTGCTCTGAGCAGCGTCCGTAGGGTTGATAGATAGCAGTTAAAGACGGCAATAATACAATGGAAATTACTGCACAGGAAATTCGAGACGTCACTGCCTTATCTATCTGCCCTCGTATAGTATTTGATTAGGCTGCTGTACTAAAACTTTAAAATCTGGCGCGTTCCTTAATCAACTCTAATTTTCCAAAGTAAGACCTTGTTTACTTTCCTAAACAGCGTTGCTATCCGAACTTGTCTAATCGAATGACGTTGCAAACGTAATTTCCAAATTGGGTCAGCAACTTGCAGACTTTTAGTTGTTATCCCATTTAAGAAAGGATTTCACGACTTTAGGCCGCATTTAAAGTCGGAAGCCTTGTCGGCCCGAACGTTTCGTCATTCTTCGACCGGAAAATTTGTTGTTTCGCCGAACTTTCCGGATTCCATTGAAATTGCAGCCATTGCGGTTACTCAGACTCATTCGATAGTCGAGCAAACCACAAAAGAGAATCGGGGATCCTTCAGAAACAACATAATTCGAAAGTTGGATTGTATACTATCATAGCCTACTCGGGTTTTCCGACTGGATAATCTCGCATACTGAAAGTTTTTGATGGGATGATGTAGGCGAGTTGGTTTGGTATATAAAGAGCCTGGACGCGAATAATCCAGTAAATAGAGATACTGGGCTCGGGTGTATTGTAAATGGGTCGAGTTTCGCGAAGATCTCAATTTCATTGTGTTGAGCATACTACTTGGATCGAGTGGATTTAGAAATCTACAGCGTGTCCCGCCGAGAGTTTCCATAAATAATAGCTCATGAATGTTGTAGACTATTGGCCGTTACTTTTTGAATCCATTTCAAATGATAAATAAATTCTGTCAGAAAACTACTGGGAATTGATTATTTGAAAAATCTTTTTATCTCTTTAAAGATTATATGTTGCTGGATTGTTCTTTGACTTGTCTAAAGCGTTTGATAGTCTTGCTATCCAGTTTATATTGGATAAATGTTATAATCTTGGATTCAGGGGCGTGTTCTTGAACTGGATTCGTAGTTATCTGGAGAACAGAACTGCCTCAATCAGGGTTCATGACTCGTTCTCAAATGAACAGTACTGTAAATTAGGAGCACCCCAGGGTTCTGTCTTGGGGCCACTTCTATTCATCAACGATCTGCCACCAAATTTGAAAAAAATATTCTACAGAAAATCTAATATTCGCAATTTATTATCAAAAATAATCTGGTTGATACTGTTCGCTGATGACTCTTCCATAGCTATTACTGCTGAGACTCTTGAGGAGCTTCAAAAGTTATGCGAGCTACTGGTGGAAGTTTCGTAGAATGGTGCCATTTTAATGCTATTATGATCAATGTCAACAAGACGGAATGCATTCACTTCACTCTGTCGTCTTGTGATCAGGGTAGCATAACAATAAGGTATTTAGATACAGTCATCTCTTCGAAGGACACCACTAAATTCCTCGGCGTTCACATCGATAGGAATCTGAAGTGGAGTGCACATATCGATGCGATTTGTAAGAGGCTGAATAGTTCCTACTATGCCCTAAATAGAATCAAGAGTTCACTACCTCAAAGTTCCCTTGTGAACGTTTATTACAGTTTGGTATATAGTCACCTGTCCTATAATATCTTACTGTGGGGAAATTCCTCAGACGTAGGTAGAGTTTTCATCATCCAGAAAAGAATTCTGCGAATGATGTTCGATACAGCTCCACAATCTTCATGTAGACCGTTGTTCCTGAAGAATGGTATCCCCACATTGGCATCTATTTTTATTTTGAGATGCCTCGTTTATATTGAAGAGAATGAAAGTAACATGACTAAACTTTCTAACTTTCATTCCCACAATACTAGAAATAAGGAAACATTATGTATCCCTAAACACAGAACTTCTAGATTTGAAATGTCGCCCCTGTACCAGGGTATCAGATTGTTCAATCATCTTCCACGGCATATACAGGGTCTAAGTGTAAATAGATTTAAGGTAGCAGTTAAGAATTTACTTTTAGCAAAATGTTTTTATACTGTGAATGAGTTTCTATGTGTTGATTTAGATAATGTCTAAATGTCTTTTCTATTGACCTGTCCTATACATACTTGTGATGTCTTAAGGGATCAATAAATTATTATTATTATTATTATTATTATTATATACCGGGGGTAACTGGAAAGAGGCTCGCCCCTAAAACTTCTTTCCTATCCAATATTTTTCAATGAAATTTTTTGAAATTGAAAATTTACTTCAAGTTGAATGGCACTGACAGTTTATCTGAAACGTTTCCGGTTTCACCGGAAATGAACCAAAGTTTCAATTTTTAAATGGCTCACCCTGTATATTTTTGGGAAATCGTATGAAACTCTCTTTGTCTATACATTCAGATTATTTAAAGATGTATTTGCCGAATTTTTAAATCATTCTTGATAAATTTGTTTTCAAGTCAAGGTGGCTATGACGACAAAAAAACTGCGTGATTTATCGACCGAAATCGAGTCTGTTATTGGCTTCGTAACATTCCAAACATTGTTTCTTTGAAAAAATCTTATTTCCGCAAGGTATAATAGAGGCTCATTAGCACTATAATACGCAGAATATTTTTACGAATATTTTGATACCAAATTGATAATTTTTCGTTGAAAATTTCCATTCGTAATCCTGGACATAGTAAAATACTCGTTTTTCAACTCATTATCTGAAGTGCTTTGGAAATGCATTGAAATCTATCACAGATAGATCACAGATCATAGAATTTTTTGTATTAAATTTTAAATGTCATAAGATAAGATTGTGTTGCATCTGAATCGGTGAGTTGGTATAAACTGTTCAGAGTTTTTGAATTTTCACGGCAGAAAAACAGACGAAATGCTGTACACACAGAATGAAAAAGTAGATATGCTACTCATTTATGGCGAACGCCGAAAAAACTCTACAGCATCAGCAATTTTATACGCTGAACGCTATCCAGAACGGCAACATCCTTCAAGGCACTATTTTCCAAAACTGGAAGTGAAGTTTCGTCAGCAACCGGTTGTTGCAGATAATCAAAATTTCATAGTAAGCGAAAATTCTGAAATTGATGTTTTAGCGTACAATAATTTGAATTGTACGGCATCTACCAGAGAAATCGCACAAGAAATAGGGATAAGTCATAAGAGTGGAGAATTCTTAAGAAGCATAAATTTCGCACGTTCAACATCTTCATCAACACCTTTATGAAAATGATAATGGCCGAAGATTAGAATATTGCAACCAGTTTCTTCAAAAGATGGAAATGGATCCAAGATATCCTTATAAAATTTTATATTCAGATGAATCCCGATTTACTAACAACGGAATGTTCAATAGAAACAATACGCGCTATTGGGCCC
Organism: Cryptolaemus montrouzieri; assembly: GCA_013387265.2. Taxonomy (NCBI): domain Eukaryota; kingdom Metazoa; phylum Arthropoda; class Insecta; order Coleoptera; family Coccinellidae; genus Cryptolaemus; species Cryptolaemus montrouzieri. Next base: position 8,344,352 of record JABFTP020000124.1, read on the forward strand.
ACGAAAACGAGCATTTAGTACGTGAGGGTAATTTTTTTTTCAATGAAATTTTTTGAAATTGAAAATTTACTTCAAGTTGAATGGCACTGACAGTTTATCTGAAACGTTTCCGGTTTCACCGGAAATGAACCAAAGTTTCAATTTATAAATGGCTCACCCTGTATATTTTTTGGGAAATCGTATGAAACTCTCTTTGTCTATACATTCAGATTATTTAAAGATGTATCTGCCGAATTTTCAAATCATTCTTGATAAATTTGTTCTCAAGTCTAGGTGGCTATGACGACTCAGCTTGTTCTAAAATTGTAATGCACACAAAGCATAAACGCAAAACCTTAGCTTTTTTTTGGCATGGCGCACATACTCATCATCGTACATTCCAGATGAATAAAAATTTAACAAAACACATAAATGACGCAAAATACACAAATGGACCATAGATGGAATGTCATCAAATCAATTGAGCATAACTTCACAACAGGTTTTCGAAGAGACCCCCATTCTGTGCCTGACTCAGCCTATTGCGGCGAATGGTAGTCCGTACTACATTATCCATGTGATTTGGAAAAATTTCATTTATTGCTCCCCGAACTCTATTCTCTAAATCCTCTCGAATTTCTGAAGCAGTTCTATAAACACGATTTTTTCTCATGGGCTCACAAAAAAAATCTAATGGGGACAAGTCGGGCGATCGAGCTGGCCATCTTGTCGGGCTGTTGGTGCCTATCCACCTTTCATTTAAATTATTATTTAGGTATTAAACAACTTCCCTGCAGTTGTGCGCTGGTGCTCCATCTTGTTGAAAAATTAAGTTATCAGCAACAGCCAGTGGTAAACCATCAATCAGATCGCTTATTTCGTTTTGTAAAAATCCTAAATATCTTTCTCCTGTTAATGGTCCATCAAAAATGATTGGACCTATGAGATATCGCCCTACCATTGCCATCCATACATTAAACCCAAATCGCTCCTGGAAATTACCTCACGTACTAAATGCTCGTTTTCGTGGACCCAATAGCGCGTATTGTTTCTATTGAACATTCCGTTCAATAGATTCATCTGAATATAAAATTTTATAAGGATACCTTGGATCCATTTCCATATTTTGAAGAAACTGGTTGCAATATTCTAATCTTCGGCCATTATCATTTTCATAAAGGTGTTGTTGAAGATAGTATTTGAACGAGCGAAATTTATGCTTCTTAAGAATTCTCCACTCTTATGATTTATCCCTATTTCTTGTGCGATTTCTCTGGTAGATGCCGTACAATTCAAATTATTGTACGCTAATACATCAATTTCAGAATTTTCGCTTACTATGAAATTTTGATTATCTGCAACAACCGGTTGCTGACGAAACTTCACTTCCAGTTTTGGAAAATAGTGCCTTGAAGGATGTTGCCGTTCTGGATAGCGTTCAGCGTATAAAATTGCTGATGCTGTAGAGTTTTTTCGGCATTCGCCATAAATGAGTAGCATATCTACTTTTTTATTCTGTGTGTACAGCATTTCGTCTGTTTTTCTGCCGTGAAAATTCAAAAACTCTGAACAATTTATACCAACTCACCGATTCAGATGCAACACAATCTTAACTTATGACATTTAAAATTGAATACAAAGAATCTACAATCTGTGATCTATCTGTGATAGGATTTCAATGCATTTCCAAAGCACTTCAGATAATTAGTTGAAAAACGAGTATTATACCATGTCCAGGATTACGAATGGAAATTTTCAACGAAAAATTATCAATTTGGTATCAAAATATTCGTAAAAATATTCTGCGTATTATAGTGCTAATGAGCCTCTATTATACCTTGCGGAAATAAGATTTTTTTTAAAGAAACAACGTTTAGAATGTTACGAAGCCAATAACAGAAGGAATAAGTTCAGAAAATTTCATTGAAAAATATTGGACAGGAAAAAAGTTATAGGGGCGAGCCTGTTTCTTGTTACACCCGGTATATATATAAACAGCTCTACAGGCCAAGTAGGCCCATGGCTTCATTACACGTTCTTCTTCATTTCGTTTTATTCATTACTGCTCCCTTCCAGTCCTTCACTCCTAGCTCTTCAATATCTTTCTCCACCATTTTGATCCATTCTGTGCGTAACAGTAACAGTAACAGTGTATTACTTGTATTTATTGTTAGCAAAACGTAGCAGTGTAATCTCGTTGTTGTCATTATGATTAACTACCATGTAGTAGCGATTTATTCTATTCAATACTCAGAAGATGATTCACCTCTTTCAATAATACAAGCGACTCAACAATAATTCTATTCGAAATTGGTATTATCGATCACCGATGGTACTCTGTAACTCGAGTATGCGACTGCATTTACAACTAGCAGATGATCAACGAAACTTTTTACTGATAAAACTTGCCAACTTGAAATATTTTGATTTGTTACGAACGTAATTATCTTTGTTTTAGGTTCATTGGGTTCAACAACAACATGAGAAAAAACGTCGGAAACGAGACTACGCCCTACCTCCTGGTTTCGACCAATTTTCCAGCCATAAGGGTCCCGAGTTCGTATCGCAAAGTCGGCTGCACTACAGGGCGATACCGTCGGTTAGCTTTCCCGATCCTCTCTTCAAGGAACAGTGGTATCTGGTGAGTATTCTTTGGAGCAGCTTGAGATTTGGTCTTTCTAGCACCGGAAATGTTCACTAATAAGGTTAAGTTTGTTTGTTTGTTATTCCTTTAACGTGCTCTATTTCCGCCTTTCGGCCAATGACACGCCGGGGAATTCTGTCACCTCACTAACCCGGGAATTTTGCGGAACCCCTCTCGTGTCGAGGGAAGGGATCTTTAATGTCCAACACATCTCTGTTAGACAGGACCGACGGTTTTACATCTCACGAGCATCATATCCCATACGCCACCGAGCTGGCCATGAGATTAAGTTATTTATGTACAAGAACTTGAAAACCCAAACATTGAAATGAAAAAGTTCATTCGAATATTTTGAACTCTTTTTATGTTCATATAAGAAACAAAAGTTTCCCGTTTGAGGTTATGAGACATGAATCCGCTTTTAAATGAACGCGACCTGTTTTGCATGTTGTGTAATAGGCAGTTTAAACCAGGGCCGTAGTTAGAGTCAATTTATTTTGGTAGGGCTATTGATTTTTTTACCAGTACCCTTAAGTTTATAATGAAAGAAACGCAGTGTGTTCCAACGTAAATTTGCCACCCTCTCTATCTCAAGATGGACTGGTTCTGGCGGAAAAAGCTGAGATACGTCAATTTCTGAGTTAGTTTGGAGCTTGTAAAATCTTCCTTCTACCCTCGCAGCACCTAAGTGGAAATTCATTGAGGGAAAGTGGGTTGACCTTTCTTTGGGAAGGTCTTTTATTTCCAGTCGACGACAAATATGTATTTTTCGAATGAAAATACCCTTCTTATAATGGGAAAAATTTTTCTGAATCCCTAAGACGTATCACTTTTGAATAGCTCAAGAAGATCCTTTTACATTTGCTGGTAGTGAATGTAAAGAGGGGATATTTAGCTGCAATGAATTTTATGCCTGAACTGTGTTGCTTACAACAGTATACATCAGGGGTGCTCAAACTTGAACTGCTGGCGATCTATCTCAATATTTTTAGACTACTTACGATCGACTCTGAGAGGCTGCAAGTATGTGTGATGCAGGGTTGTCGTACATACACGATACACCCTACCTACCTACCTAACTACGTAGGGTGTACCAAAGCATATAAAGATATTAGCTTCTCTATAGTATCAATGAAAAAGCTCGTTGTTATTCAAATTTGCGAGTTTATTGGTTGTTGCAAGACAAAAGAGTTGCATATGGTGTTAAACTTAACTAAGTAATATCTTTGAATGTTGAAAAGATGGTACGTACCACTGAGTGCTAATCGCAAGTATGATGACATATGATCGTCAGTTAGTCGATTGCGATATTTTGACTTAATTATATTCATTTCAGAAAATGCAGACTCGCACAAGTTGAAGGGCGATTTGCCTTAGATTCGGATATTTATCTTCAGATATAAAACACCAGAAATTTGTATCCAGATGCTGTAGCTTTGAGATGTATATTTGATATAATCTGCACTCATTTTCAAAAGAACATGAGTTCATGTTAAACACACTTGCTATTTCAGTAACTAATTCCTCAATGTTTTTACATGAACTCATAAATGATGCTATATTTGCCAATTTACTGCAATCATAAAAACGCATTTCGAATTGTCCCAAAATATTTGATAATTCAGCCTCATACGTATAATCATTTAACTGAGGAATCCTAGCTTTCAAAGACGGAACATGTTTCAGATCCTTTCTTTTCAGTTGATCTATCATAAGTTGCAATTCACTTTTGAATCATCTCAATAATAGTTTTTCCTTTACCTTGAAGCTTCTAGTTAATGGTGTTTGAGAACATTGTGATGTCAGTCAAAAATGCCAAATCAGTCAGCCATTTTTCGTTTTTCAACATCTGAGTGTCATCACCTCTTTCGTCTAGAAAAGCTGTTATTTCGGGCAATGATTCTTGAAACCTTTCTTGGAATTTTCCGCGACTCAACCACCTGACGTCCGTGTGAAGAACTGCTACTTAAAGAGCCGCCGTTGCAAGCTACGTGTACGGATGGAATTCACAATTTTTGTTGCAATCCTCATAATTTCCTCCTTTCGAGCACAGAATTTGTTGATGTATAATGCAATGGAATGAAAAACATGAACGGAAGTCTTCATCAGCTCCACTCAATTCCACAAAACCGTTTTTGTTTCCAGTCATTGCTGGTGCTCTATCGGTTGTAATGCACACTAATTTATATATTGGTAGCTTGTAGTTTTTACAAAATTGAAGAAAACGTCATCTATATCTTCGCCACGGGTCTCCGCCTTCAGAGGAATGATTGTCAAAAATTTTTCCTTAGCCTACATGACATTGAATACCATCCGAATCAACATACACAGCTGGGCAGTGTCATATCGATGGATTCGTCGAACAGTAAAGAAAAGTATATACATTTCATGATATCATGTTTTAGTTCATCTGTCATGTTCTGATTCATGACTTCAATACGCCTTGTGACAGATTTTAAAACATCTCCAAACAAAGTCTCATCATCTTCAATAAATGCTTCCTTCACAACCGATTCATTTGCGAATGGTTTCTTGTGTTTCGCCAATATATGAGATATTTCAAATGACGCGATCGTAGAAGCTGGTCTTGTGAACATGGTTTGTTCTTCTTCAAACGAGATATCAAATCACGTATTTTTCGTTTTCTTTATTCACTCATAGTTTTTATGAACCATTTCATGATGCCTCTCTGAGCTACTACGCTTAAGTAAGACAAATGCTGTTATCCTTCACATACCAAAGAAAAATTCTTCCGCCCCATCGTTATTGAAATGATACGTTTTAGATTTCTTCGCTGCACTCATTTTGTACTATTTAATAATAAACTTTGTATCGACGTGCCTTCAAGTTACAATTCAGAATGACTCCAATTTCTGCAGGCGCAACATTTATATGGCTTGAACGAAAGTCTCGAATATTTCCGTCAAACGCGCCGCCCGAAATTTCTAGAAAAGCGGCAAGAATAGAAAACGCAGCTTTTCTTTTACAAGTACCGCGCGTTCCTTTGATAAAGCCGCCTTTTGCCGCTAGCAGAGTGTTATTTTATTACGTAATAAATTTTTGTAGTTCAATTACCTACTTATCAAAAAATTTTTCTTTACGAGATCTACTCAAGAAGCGACCAGTCGATCGCGATCAACCGTTTGAGTATCCCTGGTATACATACAAAAGAGAAAACGTGTGACACTCGGGAACTGCCGCGGTGAAGCCTATGCGATTATAATTATTTATTAATTTTTTATTCATGCAGTATTTTTTTCTTTGATATTAATTCAAGTTTTTTCTTTGATATTGATTAGAGTTACACTTTTTGAGCGTGGTGACCGATAAGAGAACAATTTTTTCTTCTATTGAATAAATTAGAAGTTAATATCGTTAAAAATATTTTTATTATCTTACAATACATGTAGATTATTCAGGAATTTATATCATTGAAACTATAGGTAACATTTTGAATAGCGATATACGAGGGTAAACCAAAAATTTACTCTACCACGAATTTTCAATCGCTCTGAACTAAATTTTGTCATGATGGTACAATTTATTATCAAGCTACATTCATTCTCAATAATGTAGTGGCGCCAGCTGATACAGTTTTTTCATAAGAATTGTCAGTAAGTATAGCAAAAGCTTCCGAACAGAAAGTGATAGAATGGACATCCACTCAGTAGCGGGTGTTACCCCGTCAGCTCTTATCACGGCTTGAATGCATCTTAGTATACCTTCGACAAGATTACGGAGTACCATTGGTCGATTGTTGCCCACTCTTCTTGCACATCCTGACCTACCCCATTCATATTCTGCGGAGCGGGGACGAGTTGTCTTAACCTTCTACCTATCGTGCCTCACACATGCCCCATCGGATTGAGATCAGGGCTCGTTGCCGGCCTGTCTATTCCCAATATTTCAAGTTCATCATGGTCATCGCTCACTACCCTTGCGGTATGTAGCATTATTGAGCAACATGATGAAGTTTTCGCCCATATCATCAGTGAATGGGATCTAGAACTTTTGTTTTTTTTTCTACCATTCTTATACCACCCCAAACCATTACGGATCCACCTCCATAACCGATTCTTGTAGCAAAATTGTCTTGATTCAAACGCCCATCAGTTTGCTGATGAATTCTGAGATTCAAGACAATACCTACATGGATCAGAGAGAAGAAACTTTTCCCCATTGTTGATTGCCCCAACGCCAGTGTCTTCTGGCGAATTGTATTCTATTCAAGTCTGTACCCATTGCAGGCGCTTTCTTCAACAACTGAACTGTAAGAAAGGTAAGTCTCGATGGAATACCACCAATTGTTTTGAAGAAATGTGCTCCAGAGTTAGCGCTATTTCAGATTTCGTATAAGAGTCACACGCTTCCGAAGTGTAGGAAAGTTGCGAAAGTATAATCGATTCCAAAGAGAGGTAATTTTAAGGATTTCTTAGAATTATTTGTTTCACTATGTGACAATACCTCGAGTTACAGGGTATAATCAGTGATCGACAATACAGATTCCGTAGACAATGAACAACTGGTGACTTCTTTGCATACGTTAAGAATTTCTGGACATCAACAATCGAAAAGCACGGACAATCAAGAGCCATAGATAGGTATTGGCATGCAGCCTTGATGAATAAACTAATCGCATATGGACTTTCCAAATAATTGCGTGTTGGGATTAGTAGATCTTTTCAGTTTAATGTAGGAGTTTCCCAAGGCTCCATACTCTCACCAACTCTTTTTCTATTGCAGACTAATTAATTGCTTCACTCCACTGAAAACAGAATATTTGGGTTTGCTGGCGACTGTACTCTACTGTCCTTATTTCCAGTCAGCATCCTATAACTGCTTTGTCACACAGACAAAGAAACAAACAGAGCATATCACTGAATTCACACTTGAAGAAGATATCAGAGCGATGCCGGTTGAATTTGGTCGATTTCTATGCTAACAAGACGCATTCAACAGCGTTCTCCAGAAGAGTCACTGCTGAAGAACCTCCTTTAATCCTTTCCCAGAAAAGAACATGCATCTTCTTGTTATCACCATTAACACAAGAGTTTGCTGGCATGGCCATGAGACAGCCATTGCCAAATCTGTTTCTGCCAAACTCAATTTTCTTCTCTAGGCTAAGCAATTCTCCACACCATCACAGCTGATGATATACAAAGCATAGAAGTGACATGGCTTGAAATGCTGTTCCCATGTGTGGGGAATCGCACCTAAACGTGTATTACATCAATTGGATAGTGTCCAGAAGAGAGCAGTGCGCCTAACACCTGTAGATTACGCGTGATGTCCAGCCCCTGGGTCAAAGGCGGCAGATTGCTGTGCTTTCTCATTTCTACGGGTACTTTCATGGTAAATGCTCTGAAGAACTGAAAATCTTTCTAGGGTGTCCACAACTGTGGCGTGACAGGCCTTCTCCCAAAAATTAGGAATGAAAAAATATACAGCTGTATTACATCCTTCTCTCAAAACACAAAGCCTTTAAAAAACGACCATCGCGAGCATTCGTTTTTATTCAACAATTGATTCTAACATTTAATAATTGGTCAGAATGTATCAGTGTTCGTCAAAATGACATAAAAGTTGTTTTTACATCGAGTCGCATCCTGCGTTGCACCTTCATTTGAAAAATAATGATATTTTCGCTGCGTTGAAATTGATGGGGCTTCGTATGAAGTGTATCTTCATGACAAACCTCAGCAGGACGATTCAAAATTAATTTTTGAAAATTTTCGTTTTACCCTCGTATATCACTATTTAAAATGCGTTTTCACCCATTACCAATGTAAATTGTTATTGAAACTAGAGGATAACGTCTGCTTAATTGAATATTTTACCGGTGAGTGTATCTTTACTGATATATATTTGGAATTTCCAGATGCACTTCTACAAATTTCTGCATTTCGTTATGTAAAGGTTTCATTGGCAAACTGTGTATTTTTCTAATTACTGTGTTTAAATTTCCAGGTGATTATCTACTAAGCTAACTGCAAATTACGCGAGATCAAATTATACTTTCTGTAAACGTCTGAATGCATATTGAGGTGTTTGAATATGCAATATACGTGGCCAACGCATGAGTTTATATGAAAGCTCTCACTTTTCAAATTTTTCTCATCGTTGTTGTATTCTTGCATAAATACACTTTCCTTATATAATTGTTATTATTGGTGTTCAATATCCATGAATATATCGCATTTTCATTAACAATATCAACAGATGCTCCTTATTTTTCAACAAAGTTTAGGTTTAGTAATCAAAGTTTCAGTAAATTGCTGAAATTGAACTTTTATATCTTACCTTATTTGTGGCCAACCGAGAACCCACATATAGGAAATGGGTTAGTAGGATCTATGCGTACTTAACCTTAGTTATGCTTACCTTTTCTTTGATTAGGTTCAGAGAGACACCATAATTTCAGCCAGATAGCTGCTGGCCACTCGGAGATGGGTGGAACCCGTCACGGTAAACCCCCAATTCCTCTCTTGCCTGAGGCACGGAACTGAACTGAATGACATCACTCTCATCTCGTCCCCTTGTCATGTCTATCGTTTTCTTTCGTTGTTCCCGCCTGTCTTTTTCCTCCTTTCTTCTCATCATGTGCTGAAGTATTCGGTTTATCCTCTGCTATCCCTCTGTTGTTTCAATCATCTTTGATATCAACATTCTGCAGGTATCTGTCCAACCCACCTCCTTTTCTAAGATTCCTCTCTTTCTCTTTCATATCTGGCATCCCAGAACCGTGTGCTCCACATTGTCCACCACTTCACCATGTATATCAATACTCTGCAGTTATCTGTCCGACCACCTCCGTTTCTGAGAGTCATTTCTCTCTCTCTCTCTCTCTCTCTCCATATCTGGCACCATAGAACCATGTGCTCCACATTGTCCTCCACTTCACCAGGGCATTTTCCTCTAACGGCTTTTCGATCTAACCTAACCTATATGCCTCCTCGTGATTACAATTGGTCCACTCCACTACGTTGAGTATCAGATAACTGGTCCATGACCCCTCATCTGCTCCACCCCACTCCGCCTGACAGAGGGCCACTATTTTTTCGCGGATTTGAACCCTGACTCCTTGGTGATGGACGTCTCAATGCGCATGTATTCTCCTTAGTTCATCCGCGAGGAGATATAAAGGTGGTCTTGATAAGCTTTATTTGGTATTTCGTCATTTCAGTCTGTGCCCACATCCGAGCTACTTAAAAGCCCACACTGTTTGTTTTCCGCAAACCTAGATTTTCTTTGGAAGTGAACTCTCCGGGACTAAGCGTTTCAATTGTTCAGAGGATTCACCATGGAAGTATCTGTAAAAAAGAGAAAGATGAGAAACCTGCCACCCTTGGACGAGAGGTTGGTCATCTCCGGGTGTTCTACGAGATGCACTGCTCTCTTCTGGTCACTATCCAATAGATATAATGAATGTTTGGGTGCGGAGTCCCACACATGGTAATCCAGAGCAGGTAGCATCTGTGCCTTTCATAAAAGTATCACCTGTGAGTTTGGCCAAAGCAGATTTGGTAATGGCTGACCCATGGTCATGCCAACAAACTCCATCGTTGACTGTAATGCGCCGTTGCATGATTTGATGATATTCTCCATTATCCAGCAGTGAATTTTCCGGAGAACGTTGTTAATTGCGTCTTGTTCGCTTTAAACCTGACCAAGTTCAACCGGTTTGTCGGGGGAGTGGAGTAGATCATTAATTTGCAGCAGAAAAAAGTTGGTGAGAGTATGGAGCACTCGTTACACCATCAACCATCACATGTGGATTCATTACTAAAATCTGATGTTGCAGAGAAAACTATCTCTTGGAGTTTCTTAACCCGGCGTCATGGGGGCTGGGTCAAAATTACCCGCACTTTTGTAGTTCGCTTGTAATTTTACAACGACGCGCGCGACGTTGCCGCTCTTCGCAGTAGCTGGAGTTGTCGAGTCCCTCTATACGTTTATCCCGCGAAATCAGTTTGACAAGGGCCGCGTTGAGAGTTACAAGTGTTGTCACGGGAAAAAGGTAAATATGACCCATGCCTGTATTCAGTGTAACTGTTTCAAGCCATATATTTCAATTACTGTTTACATGATTCATTGTTGTTTATGATGCTTTGTATTAGTGTTACTACATTGTTTTGAGGTTTTGACGTTTTTTTTATTTTTACGGTAGGTAGTACGAGTAATAATGGATCGCGAAGAACTGGAAAGACGTCGTATTATGGCGGTACTTGAAGAATCGGATTCGGATGTTATGCCGTCTGATCAGGAATCTGGAGAGGATGATGACCACGTGAGTGAGCGTAATGAAGCAACCAATACGGAGCAAGAGATTTCGGATGACGACGAGGTTCCATTGGCGACAATTAGGCGTAGGGTACAGTCTGAAGCAAATCTGCATCAAGAGGAATATGCATCAACAAGTTTGTCGACTCGTGATTGTGAGATCACACGGCAATATTTTGGTAAAGATGGTACGGCTTGGTTTCGAAAGCCTCTTCGACAGAATGTTCGAACAAGAGCTGAAAATATAATCCACCAGTTGCCGGGGTAGCTCCGGAAGCTAAGGCTGCTTTGTCGGAATTTGCGAACTGGAACCTATTTTTACTGATGAGATGTAGCAACTTATTCTAAAATATACAAATGAACGTATTCGTCCTAAAATAGCATTGTGCAATACTTCAAAATACACACATATAAAAGAATGTAGTATGGCAGAGTTGAAAGCTTTGTTCGGCCTTCTTTACCTTGCTGGCTTAAACCGCTCTGGTAGACAAAACTTGAGTGACTTGTGGTCTACTGATGGCACTGGAGTAGACATTTATAGATTAGTAATGTCTAAGCAGCGTTTTATTTTCTTCAAAGCTGCTTGACGTTTGACAATCTTTCTACTCGCGAAGAACGGAGACAATTTGATAACTTAGCACCAATTAGAGAACTGTTTGAAGCCTTTGTTGAAAACTGCAAGAAATCTTATGTTCCAAGTGAATGTCTAACAATTGACGAAATGCTAATAGCTTTCTGAGGCCGCTGTAAATTTCGCCAATACATTCCATCAAAGCCTGCCAAATATGGATTAAAAATATTTGCTTTAGTAGATGCACGAAACTTTTACATCAAAAATCTTGAAATATATCCTGGAAAGCAGCCTGATGGTCCATATTCTTCAAGTAACAAGCCATTTGATATAGTAGATCGAATCGTGCAGCCCATATCCAAGACAAATCTTAACGTGACGTTTGATAATTGGTTCACCAGTTATGAACTTGTTCAGCATTTGCTTAGTGAACATGAATTGACGTCAGTTAGTACCCTGCGTAAGAACAAGAAGCAAATACCACCTGAATTCACAAAATCGCGTAAAGGTGTTTTTACCTCTCAATTCGCCTTCCAAAAAGAAATAACTCTTGTTTCTCATACACCCAAAAAGAACAAGATAGTGTTGCTGAGTTCAAGCCTTCACCATGATGACAGTATTGATAGTTCTACTGGCGAAAAGAAAAAACCAGAGATAAACACCTATTACAACATAACAAAATGTGGAGTTGACGTTGCAGATGAGTTGTGCGCTTCGTATGACGTGTGTCGTAACTCAAAGAAGTGGCCGCTGACAATCTTTTATGCCATGTTAAACATGACGGCAATTAATGGACTTATAATACATCGCATAAACAATAAGTCAAACATAAAACGACGCCGTTATTTGAAAAACCTAGGCCTTGCTCTTGTTAGTGATCACTTGAAAGTCCGCCGGAATGTTCAAAGTTTGCCACAAGAACTTCGTAAAAAAATTTGCCAATTTTCAGGGGAATCTACAGAGGAGCCCTCAGCAAAAAAACAAATGCTCGTAAGAGGTGTCAAGTGTGTCCTGCAAGCAAAGATCGCAAAACTACACACGTATGTGAAAGATGCAACAAGCATATTTGCCCTCAACATATAGTGCCTTTCTGTGCTAATTGTATTGGTAATAATGAGTCTGACTAATTTATTTTATTATTTTATCTAAGAAGATATATAAGGGCTTTATTAGAAAACCAAAGACTGGTTAATATTTTTTTAAAGATAAGTTTTGCTAAGGAAAGCCAAATTTATTGATTTTTAGTGAATAGTTTTCAAAACCTTGTTCCTATTAATAAAAGTTTGTGTTTTCACTATGTTTATGGTTTTGTATTATCCTTGTAATAGTAAATTATTGCATGTTACAAAAAAAATATCGTTTTTCTCAAATACATACAGAAATCCTTATCTGGGTAATGATGACCCAGCCCCCACGTCCGTGTAACAATTTTCCACTCCATGACGCTGGGTTAATACTCTGAACACAGCAGGTTTTCCCTCACATAATCGTCTTTTGGAAATTGAAGCACCTTACACCTAATCTGTTATTAAAAAATATTAAGCCTCTAAAACTGTGCAGTGGCACCAGTTGCAGATAAAAGTTCTCTTCCGCAATATTGTCGAGGCTACTGTACTCACTGGATATGCTTGAAGGGAAACAGTATTGATACCTTGAATACCATTGATGCCATTAGTGTATCCATTTGAATCTAAAAAACTGTAGTTTCTCCTGAAACTGTACTTCGCCATGACCATCAATAAAGCTCAAGGGCAGTCATTGAAAGTTGCTAGAGTAGATCTAAGAGAGAACTGTGTCTCACACGGATATTTTCATGTTGCGTGTTCCAGAGTAAGTTCAGCTAGTACTGAGGCGATCTTTGCCCCGCACAGTAAATGTTACGCCGGTATGGAATGAGCGTTTTTTGTGAAAAGGAAATACTAATTTTGAATAGAACAATGAAAAAAGTATTCAAAGTATCGACCTCTGGTTTTCACATCAAGGTGAATACGAAGGGTGGGGTAGCAGCTTCCAGCCAAGTATTTTGATTGTGTGCTGAATCGATTTCGATTTGTGCAGGTGCATTGTCGTGTAACAAAATAACTTTGCCGTGTCTTGTGGCCCATTCTGGTCGACCAATGCATGATTCAAATTGATCTGTAGCGATTAGTATTAACAGTTTCACGATATAACACACCTTTTTGATCCCACCAAACACAGAGCATTGCCTTCTCATCGAAACGATCTGTTTTTGCAGTCGATGTTGATGGTTGTCCCGGATGAACTCATGATTCTCTCCGTTTAGGATTCTTAAAATAAATCCATTTTCCATCGCCATTGACAATTCGATGCAAAACTGATTTTCTTTCGTGTCTTTGAAGCAATATTTCACAAGTTTTTCGGTTTTCTATTTGTATTTCATTCATTTCATGTGGCACCCATTTATCACACTTTTGGATCTTTTCCATAGCTTTCAAACGGTCTGAAATTGTTTGTTGTGCCACATTCAACATGGCTGCCATTTGCTTTTAACTCAACGTATCATCTTCACCCAGTATTGCTTGCAGTTCGGCGTCTTTGAAGTTTTCTGGTGGTCGTCCACGTTCTTCATTTCTCACATCAAAGTCATTATCTTTGAACCGTTAAAACCATCTTTTTATGTTGCTTCTGATAGAGCATGATCACTATCTGCCTCGACAAGCATTCGATGCAACTCTGTAACACTTTTCTTCAAATGGAAACAAAAAATTAATGCTTTCCGCAAAGAATCAGTTTCCGGTATAAAATTTGACATTTTCAACAAAATGAAAAAATATGTTGTTTGTTAAATGACTGTAAGATTATTGAATATGTTTGACAGATATCATGCCAACCAAAAAGAATAAATTAAGGCAACAACAAAGCAATTTAAATGCGCTAAAAAGAAAAAATTAACTTTTACACTTAAACTTTTACTGTTAACTTATAACGACATTTCAAATTTAACACATTTGACACAATTTATATGTTATAATATAAAAGCTTGTAAATGAGATAAAAACACAAGGTTTAACTTTAATCTACACTTTATTTGAAAAAATTCGACGACGTTTCGCTGACACAGCAGCTTTATCAAGAATGACAAACAGTATGAAGAGTATGGTATTATAAACAAATCGTAGAACAAGTTGGATGAATAACAGGAAAATCCACACCGAGCCATTGTACAGTTAGTATGGAAGGTAATAAAACTAATTAAACAAGTTAAGTAGGGGTGAGTAATTCACATCTACCTGCTCATTCAAAAGCTTGTCCGAATGTTTGTATCTATTTATTTCTAATGCTTCTAGGAGATCTAATTTTAAACTTTTGATTTTATATGTAATATGTCAAAGTTGTTATTGAATGAATGGTTTTCTTTTATTAAGTGGTTTGAATAATTTGAATCAGATTTATTTTATCGAAGCTACGTTTATGTTCAGATGTTCTTATGCCAAAACTCCTATAGGTCCTACCGATATAAATTTTATCACAAGAACCGCAATTGAGTTTATAGATTCCTGATTTACTTGATTTTTCAACACGAGATTTATTATTTTTAATATGTTACCTAAGTTATTAGAAGTTTTGAAAGTTATATTAAGATTTTGTTTGACGAGAAAGGATTTAATATTTGTACTTGCAGAACCGCAGAATGTTAAACTGTTGAATATTTTATAGTCTTTATGAATAGGATATACTTCACTTATTGCTTTCTGATACAGTTTTTACGAATGATTAGATCTATCATATCTGGATTAAATGAATTATTAATGGCTATCTGTTTGATGATGTTTAACTCTTTATTATAATCTTCTACTGATAAAGGTAAATTGAGTAACCGATGTACCATGCTGTTTAAAGCTGCAACTTTGTGTTGAATTGTATGTAATGAGTAGATATGTATAATTGTATCAGTATGTGTTGGTTTACGAAAGACCGAAAAAACATGATTATTATTTCGTTTAGTGATTTTCAAGTCCAAAAATTAATAGAATCGTTCTGTTCAATTTCTATCGATAGAAATTGAACAGAATTCATTCAATAAAAACTTTGACATATTACATATAAAATCAAAAATTTAAAATTAGATCTCCTAGAAGCATTAGAAATAAATAGATACAAACATTCGGACAAGCTTTTGAATGAGCAGGTAGATGTGAATTATTCACCCTACTTAACTTGTTTAATTAGTTTTATTACCTTTCATACTAACTGTACAATGGCTCGGTGTGGATTTTCCTGTTATTCATCCAACTTGTTCTACGATTTGTTTATAATACCATACTCTTCATTCTGTTTGTCATTCTTGATAAAGCTGCTGTGTCAGCGAAACGTCGTCGAATTTTTTCAAATAAAGTGTAGATTAAAGTTAAACCTTGTGTTTTTTATCTCATTTATATCATGGATCTACATCAAGTAACGGCCTCCACATTTCAAATATAAAAGCTTGTCGCGAGATATAAGTATTCGTATTTACTTACTGCCTATTAAAATTTTAAAACTAAGACGGCGAATACGAGTACTTATATCTGGCGACAAGCTTTTATATTATAACATATAAATTGTGTCAAATGTGGCAAATTTGAAATAACGTTATAAGTTAACATTTTTTTCTTTTTAGCGCATTTAAATAAAAGCTTGTTTTTAATGAATTTTTTTACCTTAATTTTATTTTTTAGTAATTCTTGGCAAGCCCATTCATTTGATACCCATATTGTAGGAACGAATAAAAGAAAATTATCCGTCATTTTGGATTAAGAGTGACGTCACATTATTCTTCTATTAGGTACGCAACGAAGTTCTCGCTGTTTGTCAATAGATAGCTCCTACAGTAAGTACTGGTCGATTTTTACATATGAAGAACGTCTGGAACAAAGCATAGACATATGGTAAACAAACCACTGTGACACATTAGTGATTTTTTTTGCGTTATATACTTTTAATTTTGAAAATATGTCTGTCAAATAATCGTCATTTGCGGGAAGTATTGATTTTCTTCTTTCATTCGAAGAAAACGGAGGCTGAAGCTCATAGAGAGCTCCAAAAAGTTTACGGAGATGCTGCTCTAAGTGAAACAAAATGCCGCGATTGGTTCCGTCGCTTCAAAAACCGTGATTTCGATCGTCCCCGTGAAGGAAGGCCAAAAATCTTCGAAGACGCTGAATTGGAGGCATAGCTCGATGGGGATCCGTGCCAAACGCAAGAAGCAAGGAACTTGGGTTCCTTATGATTTGAAGCAAAGAGACGTTGAGCGTCGTTTTTTTCGCCTGTGAACAATTGCTCCAGCGGCAAAAAAGAAAGGGTTTTCTTCATCGCATCGTAACGGGTGATGAAAAATGGATTCATTACTGCAATCCAAAGAAATAAAATCTTGGGCACTGCTCGGTCATGCTTCTACGTCATCGCCTCGGCCGAATATTCACGCTGCGAAAGTTATGCTGTGTATTTGGTGGTACCAAGTCGGTGTTATTTATTATGGGCTGTTGAAACCGAACAAAACCATCACTGTGCGAAAAACGGCCACAATACGAGCAAAGACACGAAAAAGTAATCTACAGCATGACAACTCTCCATGCCTCTCGTTGTCAAACCCATTAAAACCTACTTGGAAACGGTCAAATGGGAAGTCATATTCCCTAGATATTGCACCATCCGATCATTACTTGTTCCGTTCGATGTTCCGCGCAGTTCCGCTCATATGAAGAGCTCGAAAAATGGCTTGATTCGTGGATAGACTCAAAAGACGAACACTTCTACAGGTCACGGTATTCGAGTTCTTGCCAGTAAGATGGGAAAAAGTTGTAGCTAGCGATGGGTAATATTTTGAATGATTCATTTGGAATCATTTTTCACAATAAAGTTGTATTTTCATAAAAAAAGAAACGGCGAGAACTTAGTTGCGGACCTAATAGTTATTCTTGGCAAGCCCTTTTATTTGATACCCATATTGTAGGAGTGCATTGAGAGTAATTGGTCCACCATGTTGGATTTAGAATGACGTCACACAGTTGATCATGCATTGTCATCCAAACTAAACGTGTATACAAAATTTCAGCGCAATCGGTTGAGGGCAAGTGCCTTAAAATTGAGTTGTAAGATTTCACCCGAACATACAAACATACATACATTGCAAGTTAAATAAGAGCTTGTTAAAATTGAGGATCGTTCAGAACAAATGTTCCCTACCACCCCATTTGTATCTTAAAGCTCATTTTATACTGGTACACCTGGTATATAAAATGGCCCTTCAATAGCATAATACACTATAAATAAATATCTATCATAACAATTATTCTATCATTAAGTTTATTTTTACTAAGTTAGTCGTCGAAACAGAATAAGTCTCTTTCTGAAAATGATAGGATATCACTAAGCTTAGCATCCACCTTTACGCAGTGCCGATCAAAAGCTGGTACAAATATAACCGTGAAATTCATGATGATACACTACATTTTTATGTTGTTGACCACAAGCTTCTGATGTTTAATTTTTGTCATTACAGAATGGTGGGGCTAAAGATGGATTAGACATGAACGTAGGACCTGCCTGGCAAAAAGGTTATACTGGAAAAGGAGTGGTTATATCAATTCTAGACGATGGCATCCAGACAAATCACCCTGATCTCGCCCAAAACTACGTGAGTTCATTATTTTAGTATCGTCATACACTTTTAAAAGGAATACATTCTGTCAAAAAGTTACCGGGAGTTAATTATTAATATAACATAATAATAATATTAAAATCAATCTTGGAGAGCAACCTGGAGATAGTTATAGAGTATTTTGAAAAGAAACATGATATCTGCCATAGTACGACGATTTTTGAAAGGAATTAAATTAAGGTATGTTCTAGCAGGAGTATAACCCTGATTTACAATTTGCATATTAATTTTTCCATATATAAATCTGATAAACCGGTTCTGAATAGCCTCAATACGTTGAACATAACAATGATATTGCAGGTTCCATATTATACAGGCGAAAAATATTGTACTACATATGCCTGGTAGAGAATAAGAAAAGATTCAACAGTTCTTAATTCACGACCCTTCTGGAATAGCACCCCAGCATCCTATATATATATATATATATATATATATATATATATATATATATATATATATATATATATATATATATATATATATATATATATATATATATATATATATATATATATATATATATATATATATATTTACATTAAAAATTTTGAATAATTGTATTTACAATAAATGCTTATTACCTATAATTTTGGTATGTGTCAGAAAAAACACAAGTGTGAGCTCAGGAAAATGTAACAGGGGAACCATACTATCTTGCGTATGATTCAATAAACGAGTGAAAAAAACCTGAGGAAAAAAACTCGTTTCCCTGTCGCTATTGCACTAGTAATAGCTTATCTATTTATGTTGTGTTAATGTCGTGTGTAAATAAAGAGTACCAAAGATTTTTCTGCTTAGCAGCTTCATTCTCTCATTCTCATCTTGCACTCCATGATTTCCAGACGAAGACAAGGGTGAAAGGAAGGGGGCTTGGGACAGGAATCTGTAACAATGGAAAAAGAAAAACAGCAGAAAAATATTTCAACAATCATACCTGACTCTTATATGTCTAAACACACTTGAATTTAAGGAAAGATTTTACATAGCAAACAAGGCCATTAAAAAGACTAAGGAGATAATCAAAAAGTACATAACCTGCGATATTTCCTCTTTCGCGGAGATGTTGTGTGAATCTCCTGAAAACATTATCACTTCCCTGTTCTTGCTTGCCAATTTTGAAGTATAATCTTGCGAAATCCCTTCAATATTCAAACTCAACAAAACAATTCCCTCTCTGTTTGACCGAGAGAGCCGCGATGGCTAGGTTCGGTCTTCTAAGTGATACCGATTATGATCTATATATATTCTAGAATCATTATGAACCCAATAATTTGAGTTGACATCTCCCATATATTATTTATCCTATGTGAAACAGAGACAATGCGATCAACAGGCAGACAAATAGCAATTTGGAATCGAAAGTGACGCCAAGGTCCTTAATGCTGAAAACCCGATTCAATATAAAGACGGATATCATAAATGAATGTTAGTACCTTAGAGTTTCTGGTTAAATTTATTGCAGAACATTTTTTGAGATTTAAAAAGAGATAATTCCGAGTACAATAGCTAGAGAGATTTGTGATGTCGTTCTTCATTTCGATGCAGTCATCGAGAGACTCTACTCGTCTGAAAATTTTCAAATCGTCAGCGTAAAGGAGAAACTTCGACTTCTGAAATCAGGATGCAATATCACTAATAGTATACCGGGGTCCTGGAGAACGATTTGCGCAATGCTGCATAGAAGAACAAGTCGGTTACGATGGAGGTTCATGTATGATTTCAGTTGAAATATCTGCAGAAAGCAGAATCGAAATCGTTTTCATCAGTGGGACAGAGCAGGGCGGCAGTAGAAGGGGTTTGACTGCTGTTAGATACGTCGAAGAGACCTTAGAACTTCATGTAATGACCTATAGTGGATTCGTCGGCGAAGGGTTCACATTCATGCATGATAACGCACGAGCACACACTGCTCTTTTTGTTCAGCAATACCTCGCGGAAGTCGATATCGAAATTCTAGATTGGCCAGCATGCAGCCCAGACCTAAATCCGCTAGAACTTCATTGGGACATTCTAAAGAGAAGAATTCGAGCCAAGATTGCTGTAACAATGCCGATCCCTGACCTAATCATGGCTATTCCTCAGAAATTTAACGTCCAGATCGAATCGTTTGCGAGCTGTTATAATGGCAAGAGGAGGTAATACAGAGTACTGAAAAATCAAATTGTCCTGAAATAACGTCCGTATCACTTTCCTTTAGTATAAAATAAACTCGTGAATTTTCCACTTAAAAGACAATTCTTCCGCAACATTCTCTGCTGATTTGAATGAAAAATCATCACTCTTCAAAAAACCCGAGAGATTTTATCAAATCAATTGGTGCCGTCTTGGTACCATGCAATTCGATTTGAATATGATGGGTGGCTCAGTTTTTTTGAACACGCAAAACATTGAATTAATGGGCCATCCATCTTACAGTTCCGATTTGGTACCTAACGACTTCTTTTTGTTTGCGCACATCAAGAAAAAACTGCGTGGACAACGATTCTCGACGACAGATGAGGCAGTTGAAGTCTTCCAAAACCATGTTTTGGAGGTAAGGTTAGAAGATCTACTGAACGGTATGATGTTCCAAGAAGTACGCTCCAGGATAAAATGAAAGCTGTAGGTAATGGAGAAGAAACAGAGTTCAAGCCGAAATTGGGGAGGTTTGAGCACACATTTTCCAACGATCAAGCTCTGCAACTTCATGAACATGTTATCGATCTAAATAATCGGCTGATGCCACTTACGAAAGCGGAATTTTTGAAACTGGCTTTGCAATTCGCAGATCAACTAAAAAGTCCTTATAGATTGAACAAGGGAAAAACATGGCCGGAAAGATTTTTACTACAGCTTTTCGAAAAGATTCCCAGATATTGGTCTCTGAACTCCAGAGTCAACCAGTATCGCGAGAGCCGTTGGGCTCAATAAACCTCAAGTAGATCGTTTTTATGATCGGCTGTTCCAGCTTCAGGAAAAATATAGTTTTCCAGCTTCGAAAATTTACAATGCTGATGAAACGGGAGTCTCGACGGTGCACAAAAATGAGAAAGTTATTTCTACTAAGGGAAAAAAGCAAGTAGGCAAGTTGACATCTGGTGAGAGGGGACGAAACATCACCTTGATGTTTGCTATGAGTGTGACTGGTCACTTTGTACCTCCTCTCTTCATCTTCCCGAGAAAACGGATGGATGAAGATGGTCGATTGATGATTGGAGCTCCACCGAAAAGCATAGCTATTCCACATGAAAGTGGATGGATGAATGGTGAGATATTCCTGAAGTGGCTCCAGCACACACAGCCTTCGAGGGAACACCCTGTTCTTCTAATTCTCGATTGACATGGGAGGCATAAAGAATTGGCAGTGATAGAGTTTGCTCGTGCTAATCACATCCATATGCTCAGCATACCACCACACACAACTCACAAAGTGCAACCGTTAGACCAGGTATTTTTCAAACCGTTCAAGTCTGCATTCAGTACAGCAAGTGCTATGTGGATGAGACAGAACCCAGGAGCGAGAATTTCAAACTATGGCATCGCTTCCCTTGTCCATTCGGCTTTCACTAAGGCAGCTAGACTAGAAGAAGCACCGGAATTTATCCATTCAATAGGGAGATTTTTACTGATTTGGATTTTTTGCCATCATCTATGACCCATATCGAACGAGAACCAGTTTTGGATAAGACTTCTGAGCAGCCATCAACCAGCATAAGATCATAATCATCCACAAGTTTCAAGTCGCAGCCATCCACCAGCGGCATCCAACATCCATCAACTATTTTTACCTGCAACCATCCACTAGTTGCGCCCAGCAGGCATCACAACCATCGACAAGTGGCAGCACGCAGCCACCTACTGCGAAAAATAGTACAGAGCCAGTTGCACCTCTTAGTTTGAATACATTGCTTCATAATTGTCCCCTCTCCCTACCGCCTCAAAGAAGCGTCTTGCAGCCGTTCTCGAAAACCCCAAAAAAGTGAGATTTTGACATCCTCTCCATTTAAAGATGCACTGGTAACAAACAAGGCTGTAGCCAATAAATCCAAGGCTGGTAGAACAAAAGCAGCATTCAGTCAAATGAGATCGAGAAAGAATATCCAGAGTTTAACTAGGGAAGAAACAAATCATGATACAGAATGCATCATTTGTGGGGAAACCTTCGATGAAGACTAGATTCAGTGTCACAAGTGCAAAAAATGGGCTCATGAAGAATGTGTGGACATTGTCCATCATCATCCTTCTACTATTGTGATGTTTGCAAATCGACATAGTCATATTTTTTGGGAGGCTTTTACCTTCCATGCGTGGGTCGAAAGAATGATTATTTTCTAAGAGATGATTCGCGTAATTTGAATCTGATTTTTTATTTGAAAACTGCGTTTATGTTCCGATATTCTAATATTAAAATTTCTATGTGTTCTACCAATGTAGAAATTATCAGGTAATCCATACGGAATTATTGTTTAGATTGCACCCTGTTGAGTTTCAAATGATTGTGACAAATATTCAACAGTGCCTTCTAAACTTCATTACAGTTATAAAATTGGTAGAACACATGATCTCTTAGACTTTTTCATCAATGAACAAGTTCTTACCACTTAGGAGGAGTTCTCAAGAACATTTATAGTTATTAGTATTGAGAGAAATATGTTTTGTTCATTATATAGATTGAAAATAGATCCTTTTTCTTACAGTTTTTCTTGTTTTCTTGTAATCCTGAGTTTTACTTATGTGGTCGAAGCTACCCGACTCTCCCCTACTTTGAAGGCGATACAATCAATTTGGATGAAAAATAAATATGTATATCGCCATTACGTAACATATTTGTTCATGCAATCAAAGAGCTTCCATAAATAATATAAATCCATCACCCAGTAATCAATACTAGTGGTAAGCAATGAATTCCTATTTCATTGTTCTCTAGTCCCAATTTCAAAGCAATCTTCTGATAGTATCGTCTAATACTTCATAGTTAAACATTACTATTATAAAATGACATCCTGTGTACTTGACTTAGATCCATTCACTGAATTCTATTATTATTATATCACTCCAGTATATTGATGTCATTGGTTGGGAATGATGTTTTACATAATCTTATATTCCAGCAAGATTTTATATTTTCAAAATAGTGCACCATATTGCAATTCTGGTTCATTACCTTTGCAGATACTCATACATGTAGATATTATTCGAACATTGAACAAAGCTATTCTTCACATCATAAAGACACCCCTATTCTCCCAATGTTTGTCCAGTATTTCAGTGAATCCTTTATTCCAAATCATATAATAATGTACTCAGCCATTCCTCTAGCATTTGCATTGAGTCGTTGAATCTCCTCCACATTATTATGAATCTATGGCACTGTTCGCACCTTCTAAATGTTTACACCAATGAACGTATGAATCGAATGAAAAATCATATATACATATTCTTCAGTTTTTTATTAGGGAAATACATACATATACTCATACGTTTTGACATCATCAGTTTGTATACAGGGTGTTTGAGAAACACACGGCATATTTAAGGAGATGATTGCTGAAGTAATTTCATGAAAAAAGTTTACATAAACATAGGTGAATTTTTCGTAAACCGAACGTGACGAAATTACTCCCGAAAAAACTTATTACTGAAAGACATTATAGCAGAGTTTAGGACGCTCTTGAACAAAAAAGTGGTCTTCCAATCTAAAAAACCACCCAAGATTTTTTTTATAGAAAATTGGGAAACCCTGTTTACTGCAAAATAAATTGCTGAAGTAGATTCTTACTTTCTAAATACAATACCGTTGGAACAAAAATGAAGTCTTCAGGAGTAAACGAGCTATAGAGCATATATATATATATATATATATATATATATATATATATATATATATATATATATATATATATATATTGTTTCGTATTGAAATTTATGCGTCTTCCATAGATTTCGACAACCACAAAATTTTACCTCAATATCTCAAGCGGTTCACAAAAAATTTAAATTTAACTGTATCTTTCGATTAAACACCCTGTAAATCATTAACGAAGTATTTATGGAACAATGTTTATGTGAGCTTTTTTCATGAAATGACTTCAACAATCACCTCCTTGAATATTTATTTAGTACACCCTCCTCTGAGGGGTTGTAGTGGACGCACCACTGCTTGAAGATGTTTGCAGCTTGTAACTTCTTCCGAATATGTCAAAACTAAAATTATTACACATTTGTGTTGAGAAAAACTGAATTTTGTGCACCCCTGCTTAGGGGGTTGATGTGAGATAAAATCACCCCTTCAGGCAAGCATTGACCTGTTTCTGCTTTTTGTCCAGAAACGAATAGTTTAGCAGTTATTGATTTTAGTTGATCCACCCGGTATATACACTCCCCACAAAAATTGTCGCATCACCCTACTTTTACGACAATACTATATAAACTTTTAGGTTCATCATTCAAGAGTCGCTTGGTAACTTTCAGAATTGTAAAATAAGAAGATATCATTCAAAAGAGATGAGTTTATGATGGAAAATATCAACAATTTTCGAGTTAATGAAAAATTAAAAAATTCTACCATTTTCAAACATTCGCGAAGATACCAATCAACTAGCGTCGAATGGTTACTAACCATTTTCAACATCGAGTGTTTCCTGCCCGGGCCCTAATTACTGCCAGTATACGTCTCGGAAGCCCCCTAAACAAATTTTGTATGTACTCTTGAGTCACTGAGTTCCAAATTTCAGGAAGCAGATTTTCTAGTTGTTGGAGTGTTCTACAAGGCATCCTACACTGCTGAATTTACCACCCCATGTTGTCCCAAACATGTTCTATGGGATTCAAGTCCTTATATATATATATATATATATATATATATATATATATATATATATATATATATATATATATATATATAAGGTATCCTTTTTCATTAAAAATGCAGAATCCAAAAAATTGAAAACAAGTCAAACTTAAAGAAGAATTAAACCGACTTCGACACAAGTTTATCATGGAGAAGGTATCTCCGGATTCCTAACCGATAAAGGGTTGCAGCTTCCAAAGAATTTTGAAAATCGATCATCTACAATTAACGGAGAAGTCGATGAACATAACATAAAAAATTACTGAAATATCCTCGGCAAACAAAAAGATTCAGAAAGTGTAAGATGTGATCCTTACACTGAGTTCTTAATGCTTCTTCTCTTTCGTCTATTTGAATAGATAAAAATGCATTTGAATTCCAGTAATCATTTCCTTTAAGTTATTTGTATCAATTGTTCAGGATCCTTTGGCTAGTACAGACATCAACGGCAACGACGATGATCCCATGCCTCAGGACAATGGCGACAACAAGCATGGTACTAGATGCGCTGGGGAAGTTGCTGCTGTCGCTTACAATCACTTTTGTGGTGTAGGAGTAGCATATAATTCTAGTATTGGTGGTGAGTAGACTTGAATTGTTGAATTTAAATTGAAAATGAAAAAAAGTGAATATGATTGAGCTTTGCTAAAACAGGAAAAGTTTTGTTAGTTGACTAGCAATTAAATAATCTGAATGCATAGATATTTACAAGAAAGTCATTCAAGTGAACGCAATTTATAATGAAAGTAACTGTTTTTTTGTAGGTGTGAGAATGTTAGATGGTGTAGTTAATGATGCCGTAGAAGCGAGAGCATTAGGACTGAATCCGGAACATATCGATATCTACAGTGCTTCCTGGGGACCAGAGGACGATGGAAAAACAGTGGATGGACCCGGACCTTTGGCTAGAAGAGCTTTCATTTATGGAGTTACCAGTGGTCGCAAAGGAAAAGGATCAATATTCGTATGGGCTTCAGGAAATGGAGGACGACATACAGATTCTTGTAACTGTGATGGTTACACCAATAGTATATTCACTTTGAGTATATCGAGTGCAACCCAAGGAGGGTAAGTGTTCAAATAAAGATAAATATGAATAAAAACATTTGATATGCACTAATTCAATTTTAATTATGATGAGAATAGACCAGAGAACGCATATGGCGGAGTGTGTGAAGATGCTCTCACAATACTACGAAGCAAGTTAAGATATGCTCTGAACCAGATGAAATGCGCAAGCAGCTGGCTCAGACGAGGTTCGATCAGAACTGCTCGAACTTATGATGAGAATTTAGGAAAACTGACAAGCTTATTCAAAATATTTCCACACAAATAGCTCGACTCAAATTCATCACAATTTCCGAAAAACAATCCGAAGACCTGTAATGATCATCGACTAATCAGCCTCATTAGTCTCACTCTTGAAACTTTATTGAAGGTAATTCAGAATCTAATATACAATAAATGTGAATCAAGGATGCTTTAAGATTCAGGAGTGGGCTGGGAACCAGAAATGCTCTATTTTCGGTGTACGTTTTGATTCAACAATGCTGGGACATGAGACAAGACGTGTTCATCTGTTTTGTTGACTTTATAATAGCTTTTGATTTCATTGACCATGAACAGCTTCTAGAAATGTTGAAACCTATCGACTTAGACGATAAAGATATATCTCTGATTAGAAATCAGTATTGGTTGCAAGAGCCAAATTTAAGATCGACAATCAAGAAATGCAATCCATTCCAATGAGAAAGGGTATGAAGCTGGAATGTATCCTCTACCCGATGCTCTTCTGTTTATATTCTGATCACATCGAAGAGACTCTGGGTGAGAGCACAGAATTAATGAAAATTAATGGTCATTTGAGTAACATCAGATATGCGAATGACACTTTCCGTGACCCAAGGACATTAGAAGATCTTCAAATATTACTAGATCGAGTAAATAACGTATGCAACCGATTACCTAAAAATCTAAGCTAATGATAGTCAGCAGAAATGAATGAGATAAAAATTTATCGAAATGAAATTAAGAAATTTATTAATTTGTCGTGATTTCTAAACAAAAGTTTTGATTGAATTATGAATTTTCTGTTCAATATTATTCATAAAAAATTATCTATCTATCTATCATGGGAAACTTTGAGTCCACTTTTTAGCAGAGATTTTATGAATAATATTGAACAGAAAATTCATACACATCCACTCATTTCCAAATTTCTTTATTGGTATAGATATGTTGACGACATCTTAGTATGTTTCATTGAACTAATCGTGAATTAGACTTATTTCTTAATTTCATTAATTCCATCCATTTGAACATTAAATTCACGATAGAAATTGAACAGAACGATTCCATAAATTTTTGGACTTGAAAATCACTAAACGAAATAATAATCATGTTTTTCGGTCTTTCGTAAACCAACACATACTGATACAATTATACATAACTACTCATTACATCCAATTCAACACAAAGTTGCAGCTTTAAACAGCATGGTACATCGGTTACTCAATTTACCTTTATCAGTAAAAGATTATAATAAAGAGTTAAACATCATCAAACAGCCATTAATAGTAATTCATATAATTCGGATATGATAGATCAAATCATTCGTAAAAGACTGTATCAGAAAGCAATAAGTGAAGTATATCCTATTCATAAAGACTATAAAATATTCAACAGTTTAACATTCTGCGCTTCTGCAAGTACAAATATTAAATCCTTTCTCGTCCAACAAAATCTTAATATAACTTTCAAAACTTCTAATAACTTAGGTAAACATATTAAAATAATAAATCTCTGTTGAAAAATCAAGTAAATCAGAAATCTATAAACTCAATTGCGGTTCTTGTGATAAATTTTATATCGGTAGGACCTATAGGAGTTTTGGCATAAGAAAATCTGAACATAAACGTAGCTTCGATAAAAATAAATCTGATTCAAATTATTCAAACCACCTAATAAAAGAAAAACCATTCATTCAATAAAAACTTTGACATAATACATATAAAATCAAAAGTTCAAAATTAGATCTCCTAGAAGCATTAGAAATAAATAGATACAAACATTCGACAAGCTTTTAATGAGCAGGTAGATGAATTTTTCACCCCTACTTAACTTGTTCAATTAGTTTTATTACCTTTCATACTAACTGCATAATGGCTCGGTGTGGATTTTCCTGTTATTCATCCAACTTGTTCTACGATTTGTTTATAATACCATACGCTTCATTCTGTTTGTCATTCTTGATAAAGCTGCTGTGTCAGCGAAACGTCGTCGAATTTTTTCAAATAAAGTGTAGATTAAAGCTAAACGTTATGTTTTTTATCTCATTTATATCATGGATCTACATCAAGTAACGGCCTCCACAATTCAAAAGCAGAAATGAACATCCAGACGCAGCTTTAAATCTTAAAGGAGAAAATATTCAGAGTCGAGAGCATCAAATATTTCGGTATCCTCATCAGGGCGGATAAAAAGCTAGATGTCGAGGTTGAAACAAGAATCGCCACTTCTAGGACAGTTTTCATCATGATGAAAATTTAAATATTAAAACAAAAATTAGATTTATGAATTGCTTTGTGTGGTCTCCCATTTATATGGCGTAGAAACGTGAACTTGAAGATGAACACCATGAATCAGTTGGAGGCTTTTGAAATTTGGTGCTTCAGACGTATTCTTCGAATATCTTGGACAGGCAGAAGAGATTGATGAAGAGGTTCTGCAGTTGATAAAGATAGATTGCCAACTCCTTCAATTAATTAAAAGGGGGAAAATTTAATATATGGGGTATATTCTTCGCGGAGAAAAATTATTTCTTTTCCAAGTAATAATTGACGAATTGAAGGCAAACGAGGTATCGGCAGAAGGTACCGCAAGATCAAGACATTGACAAGCCTGACATTCGAACAACTCTTGTCACTTTGCCCAAAATCGAGAATCATCTAACCTAGAGATGGCATCTGAAGAAGATGTACTAACCCTCTAACCTAACCTTTGGTTCCAGAGAAAATTGGTGCAGCACTTCACTCCTATTACATAACTCAGGAAATTAGCATAAACCTGCATTATATTCAACGTTCGGACCTCAAAGCTCCACAATGTTGCCAATCACGAGAAAATTCACTGCATACCAATAAAATGACAATCACATATGATGAATAGAAACCAAACATAACTCCCTGTTGTATTATATCGTACAGATTGCAGCAAATTGTTTAACACGTACTTTATACTCTGAATAACTTAACACTGACTATGTTTCTTAGGCAGAATTATGAGTGAGAATATATGAAGTTTTATCTGGACCATCGAGTGAACTTCTGTTCATTAAGTGGGCTTTTACATTAACTGTCGAGAAAAATGAATTTATAATACAGTATAAGCTCTTTATTTGTGTGATTAGAGGGGATACAATCCCCGGTGACAAAATAAAATATCAATTTAATAGAAGTTTTTGACCATATTGATAAATCATCTTCAGGCTTATGCAATGGTTCAAAGAATTTTGTATTTTTTCTTGTTTGCCAGTTTTTAGAAGCTCCTTCAATTCAGACTGATATTCATCAGGGCATTAGCCATTAGCCTCTTAAAATAAAACTTTCATATAGGAGCCAATTTTCACTAAGATTTTCCAAATTGATTGTCACGTTTCCAGTGCTTGTTGAAGCCTCGTCTGCAAGGCCTGGATTACTCCTTTGTCCATAGGTTGAAGCGAAGACGTCGTGTTGGAAGGTGAAAATGTCACCATTATATATGGATGCATAGTTCCAAGTTCGCGAGGATCACCTGGTGCATTGCCCAAAACTGGAACAGCTTTAAAGTCCAGTTTCAACATTTGAAACAAAACAATCCCGGAACCAGGCTTAAAAAGCAGCGCTTGTAATCCTCGGTTTCTTATTAGCACGCCAAAACACTGGCAGATCGTTCTTGTTTCGATTGTTCAAAGCATGAGGATTTAATGATCTGTAAAGCATCAATGGTTTAATGACACAATCTCCAGATGCATTAGGACGTAGCAGTAGTGTGAATCTATGATTTTCTGCCTTAAATCCAGGGGAAGACTTTCCGCTTTTAGAAATGGTTGTTTTGTTTGGCATTCTTTTCCAAAACAGTGCAGTTTCGTCTGCATTAAACACTTCATCAGGTTTGTATCCTCCATCAGCTACTAGGTTTGCAAATTCTTCTGGATATCTCTCTGCTGCATTAGTATCTACATATGCTACTTTTCTAACAATTTTAATGCTAAGTACTGGTTGTCGCACCTTAAATTTATTAAACCAACCTTCCGATGCTTGAAATTTTCCACTACCACAACTGCCACCACGTTCTTCAAAATGTTCGTACATACTATCCGGGATAATTAGAATTGGTTTGGTTGAGGTCTTCGCTCCAAAATAACAACCCCACTTCCATTCTTTTTATTGCTGGATCACGAACAATTTTCTCTGACTGTGAATTTGAAGCTATAGACTACCTTAGTTTATCTTCGGATTCTTATCGATCCTACAGTTGATTCGTTAACATTAAATGAGCGTGATATGGATGCAAACGACAATCCACTTCAAGCGGTAACACTGATTTTTTCGTATTGAAACTCGTTTTTCAATTTTTCAGGTGACATTATAAATTAGGAAGACAACGGTAGATATGGAACGTCTAGTAAGTGGCATTAAACAATATATTTCATGCATTGAATAATAACGTCGTTTTACTTGAACAATTTGTTTGTTTACTATTATTACATTCGCAAGAACACCGACCACAGTAGAGGCGGCTTATATGAAAGGAAAAGTAGAACCAATTCTTCGGCGATATATAAAAACATACTTTAGGTTAGATCCACAGTTCCTACTGAATAGAGTATACAATGCAAGTAGAGTTGGACTCAATATGAATATCACCAAAACAGAAGTCATGACAGAAAAAAGACAAACACTCCTAATCATCCCATACACATCAAAGGAAAACTAGTTTAACAAATAAGCTGTTACAAATACCTTGGTTGCTTTCTCACAGAGAACTAGAACCCAGATACCGAAATCAGACAATGAATAGAAATCACACGCAATAGTTTCTTCAGAATGAAATCTGTAATATGCAACAACACCATTTCATTCAACACAAGATGACGACTCACACAATGTTGCGTTTCCGGTAGTTTTGTATGGTTTTGAAGAATGCACTCCGAAAGCGACAACCATGAATTGAGGTCTCTGAAATGTGACTGTACCGGCGAATACTCAAAATTCCTCGGGTGAACAGGATTACTTACGATGAGGTCCTCAAAAGAATGAACAGATCCCGTATGCTCCTAAAAATAGTAAGAAAACGCAAGGCCTACTTCGGTCATATCAGAAATGGTAAATACGATCGAAAAAGATTTTAATGGCTCAAAAACTAAAGGGAAGTTTAATATCAGAAGTGCAGAGAATCACATTAGACTGGCACAGAACAGTGAAGAATATAGGGTGATGGTCGCCAACCTTCATTAAGGAGAGGGCACTTGTAGAAGAAGGATTAGTCCATTTGACGTTGAGGCTTTTACAAAGGATTCTGAATTCTATTTATCAATACATATGTAGGCACCGATTAGATCCGCGAATAAAGAAATCTTAAGCCGCGGATATGGGAATTGGATCGCACTTTTTTTTATCCGCGAATAGTGAAAACACACACAACATAGTTTAACAACATACTCAGAAATCCTCCAGTGGGCATGCTTGTTCTTAATTAAATTTGCTCATTTCTCTTACAGTTGTATTGTTGAAATCATGAGATATATTCTTTCAGTTATTGGTCTTCCTGATTCTTTCTCTAGATGATTAATATTATCTTCTTCAAACTCATTCATATTTATGACATAAAATGCCTATTTACATATATCATGCATGGTTTCTATGAAAATGCTGCATATTTATGTGCATAAATTCAATTATTCACCTGGAAATCCCTAATTCTTATAATATTCATTTAAAACGTGAAGGAAAAAACAGAATTTTTATATTAATGAGCTTTCAATGTTAATAATTCATATTGAACAAATTGAATCATCATCAATATTGTAATTATTAGTTAGAATATTTCATGTTTCAATTATCGTTGATACCTTAACAATACAAACAATCCTAAATAAATATTTTCATATTGTAAATAATAAATAACAGCAATTCCAGTTTTCAATTAAAGGAGACACTGAATTCATATGCTTTTACGATACTGTATTTTCATCAGATAAATAGTACCTGTTTGTTGTTACCAACGCTTCCCATAGGTTGAGTTTCAATCTTTGGTTTTCATTTAGGTATAATATTGAAACTATTATTAACAGTTCTCTTCTAGGAAATAATTTGCATTGTGTTTCGTTTGTACTTGGATAGCCTAATAGTCAAATTTGTAAAAGTTCTACAGATATAAATTTCAGTACATACAACTTATTAGCTTATTAATACCTTATTCGTTACTTTCATTAGTTTTATATTTGGAGTTCTAAATATTTCTGCCTAGAGAATAATCAATTCTGAAAGCTTCATTGAGATTATGAAAATAGAGGTAAGGCTTTAAATTTTGATTGGATTTACTATAAGTTAATCTATTGTATTTTTCATTAGTTTTTCTAATATTCGGAAAAATCTCATAAATTACATATTGTAATTGTTTACGTGAAAGCAAATTTTCAATCATCCATACGAGGGATGTCTTAAGTTGTGCATATACTGAATGGCTCACTACATTTGCGACAGAAGAATAGACATATTTTACGGCCAATTTCGAATTTTCCTTCACGCAGTAATATGTATCGCTGTAGTTGCCATTTTGTATTATACAGGCTGTTCCATAATGAAGAGACATACCAAAGTTGTGATTTTTCAAATGGGACACCCTATATTTCGTTTCATTTTTGACTTTTTGAGGAAAATGAGTTTGTTCGAAGATCCTAACCTATCTTTAATAGTTAACGAATTATTTGACATTTTCTGAATTTTGAGGACTTTTAAAAAGAAAATTTACCCTTCAACATTGATTTCAAAGCTCTGATCTCACACGGTCTGAGCACCTAATAAGTATATGCAAACGTGTTAACACTCTGATATATCTTATTCGTAAATCCTTCGCTCGCTTTTCGTTCTCTAGCTGCATAACACTGTACAAGTCGTGTGTCCGTCCGATTCTTGAATATGCGGGTGCGGTTTGGTGTCCAGTACTTGTCCGCCATCAAATTATGCTGGAGAGCGTTCAGCGACGTGCCACAAATATCTGCTTCGGAAACATCAGACCCTCTTATGACGAAAGGCTGAGTACAGCCAACCTGTTAACTTTTGAGCAATGGCGTCTTCGCGGAGACTTGATCCTGACATATCGGATGGTCAGGCACAACTATGCCAACCTCAGGACACTTTTTATAATGAATTAGGATTCTCGACTTCGGGATCATAGTAGGAAATTGAAGAGAGAAAAATTCTTCAGCCGCCAGAGAGAGAATTTTTGGTTAATCGAGTGTTTAGTGCGTGGAATGGACTTCCTGGTGAGGTTGTGAATTGTGACTCAGTTAACAGCTTCGAAAATAGAATTGACAGCATACTCTTCTAATGTATTTTTTTGTAATGGTTCATTTTTTTTTCCTATTCATTGGCTGCATTACCTTTGTTAAGATCTAGACCAAGCACAATAAGTTTCTCTAACAGTGTGAGCGCTGTGGTCAGGCAAAAATCGTAATTAAATGTTCTGATATTTTACACTTTACCTGGAATTGGAAATAAGCAAAGATCATTTGTTGAAATTTAGAAGGAAGACTGTCGGATCAGCTTAACAATAAAACACTTCTTAGCCTCATCATTATTATCAGTGGAGAAATTCTGAAGATTTATATTTCTATAAACTCAGACTAATTTCGAACTAAAACATTTCATTGAAGGTTTTTTAAATAACCACTACTGTAAAAATAATACTTGGAATGACAATACAAGTCTTGAAAGTAAGGACAACAGAAAACGAATTAATGAAAGGAGTAAAAATTCTTTCTCTGTGATCTTTCTAGCAAATTGTTAATCATTTTCAATTTTCTTCATTCAATCCTTTGTTCCAGGTACAAACCTTGGTATCTAGAAGAATGCTCTTCAACTCTGGCTACTACTTACAGTTCTGGAACACCTGGTCACGATAAGAGTGTAGCAACCGTTGATATGGATGCAAGACTGAGGCCGGATCACATCTGCACAGTAGAGCACACAGGTACATCAGCATCCGCTCCATTAGCTGCTGGTATCTGCGCTCTAGCATTAGAAGCGAATCCTAGTCTGACCTGGAGAGACATGCAGTACCTTGTGGTGCTAACTTCGCGAGCGCCACCTTTAGAAAAAGAAACCGGATGGATCACAAATGGCGTTAAACGTAAAGTTTCTCATAAATTTGGATATGGACTGATGGATGCTGGAGCTCTAGTCAGTTTGGCGGAAAGATGGACTACAGTTCCTCCGCAGCACATATGCAAGTCTCGAGAGATCGTAGAAGATAGAGAGATAGGTTATAAGTACGGGGATTCCCTCAATTTGTACATGGACGTCGATGCGTGCGCAAACACTTTGAACGAAATCCGATTCCTCGAACACGTTCAGTGTAAGGTCACCTTACGCTTCTTCCCCCGCGGAAATCTGAGGATTCTCCTCACATCTCCCATGGGAACTCAATCGACGTTGCTGTTCGAGAGGCCGAGGGACGTGGTCAGTTCGAACTTCGACGACTGGCCGTTCCTCAGCGTGCATTTCTGGGGAGAGCGCGCCGCCGGCCGGTGGACGCTGCAAGTGTTGAACGCCGGAAACAGGCACGTGAACCAGCCGGGCGTCTTGAAGAAGTGGCAACTGGTGTTCTACGGAACCAACGTGAACCCCGTACGGATGCGGCAACCCGGCTCGCCGAACTTGAAGAACCCGTGGAAGTTACCGCTAGGAAATTTTTTTTCTCCGACACCTGAATCGGTGACGCAAGTGTCGGATAATTTTTTTAGTCCCGATATATTCAAGAACTTCAATAATTTTCCGAACGTTTACACGTTTTCCGGTTCGGATCCGGAACAGTCGGTGACGTCGTTGGATGGTAAAAAAACAATTGTGCGGGAGAATGGCGAGAGTAACGGTAACGAGGAGGAGGAAGGCAGGCAGGGTTGCGACGAGCAATGTGACTATCGCGGATGCTTCGGTGCTGGTCCTTCGAAGTGCATAGCGTGCAAGAACAAGAGAATGGACGGGTGAGTCATAGTTTGGAATTTTTCTTATTTTTCACCTATTTTTACGTATTTTCGAACAATATTGGTATGAGCGGCAAGGGTTAGGATGGTTCTTTGAGTCAAGTCTAGTAGGGCTAGTAATAAATGGAGAAATCATGTTTTATTCTCAAGATCAATACTCTCCATCAAAGATGATTGGATACAAAGTTCCAATGTTTTAAAACAATCAATTCGCTGCAACTGGAGTACATTACATTTCTCATGATGAAACTTTCAATTATTCTCAAAACATTCGTGCTAATAGAAACTCTGTAGACACGCCAGTGATCCTCCGAGTCAAGCAGTAAGTACAGGAGTGCAAGAATTTTCTCGAAGACGCTAGTGATTTTTCGACATTCCTAACTTCGTTATTGATGAAGCTAAAAGCCTGAATTTCCAGTGACAAAAGGTCATGGTATAACTAGCTATATTCTCAAGGTATCTATTATATATAGGTGACGAACTATTGCGTGATATCCAAGAAAAGAGTACCTCCAACATCATTCAAAACTACCCAGAGAATCATCATCATCATCATCCTCCAGCCTGTTGTGTCCACTGCTGGCCTCAGGCCTCCATTAAGCGCATCCAATGTGTCCTATCTTGGGCTTGTCTCATCCAATGACCGGCGACTCTTTTAATGTCATCGCTCCAGCGAGTTGGGGGTGTACCTCTACCTCTTTTATCTCTTCTTGGTCGCCAGTGGAATATTTTTATATCTTTCGTCTTCGAGCCGTGTAACATGTCCCGCCCATTTCCATTTTAGCGTTGTAATTCGTTCTATGACGTCGTCAACTTTTGTTCTTCGTCTCATCTCTGTTTTTCTCACCCTATCTTGAAGTTTTATTCTCAGCATGGCCCTCTCTATTTATCGTTGGGTTACCTTCAATTTGTGAACAGTATTTCTGATCAATGTCAGTTTCTGCTCCGTATGTCAGCACCGGAAGGTCACATTCGTTAAATACACACACCACAAAAATCACTCATCACCTGGTATTCTGAATTCCACAAACGATTAAGCAGCTCGATCGCAGTTTCTTTGTCAACATATGTCTGAAAACAAGAATGAGTTTATTTGATCAGTATTCATTCAATTTCTCTTCAGTTTTCACGCTAAATTAATGCAAGTTTTCCGTTTTTCTTGTTGATTTTCAAATCTTTGAATTTATTGTAATGGCTGCTGAACGTCCTGGACGCTATTTGAGTGATCATGAAGTGGTAAAAATTGTAACACTTCTAGAGGAGGGGCGAAGCCAACGTTACGTGAATAACTTGTTGAATGTTAACCAAAGCACTATTTCAAGAGCAATTGATCGGTGCCACAAAACAGGGGAATATGGAAGAAGGGCCGGACAGGGAAGAAATCGGATAACACCAGTTGATGATCGTTGGCTTCGTTTAACTGCACTAAGAGTTCGGCACTGTTACAAAATAAACTTGCACTTTCCAGAAATGTGCATATTTCATTGCAAACTGTTGGGAACAGGCTCAGACCAAGGTTGGCTTCTACTGGCCCGCGTCTCACCAGAGAGCATCGAGTTGCAAGACTTCAGTTTGCGAGGGAACATGCAAATTGGGGTATTCCAGAATGGTCGAATGTTCTCTTTTTCGCCGAGTCCATGTTCTGTCTAGTACCAAATGATAGACGTTCGCGCCTGTATACAGACGACCTGAGGAACGGTATCAGCAATGCAGTATTCGCCAAGAAAACTTCGGAGGGTTAACGACGAAGACAACCGACCAGATAGAAAACCACAAAAACAAGGAGATCAACCAAATAATGGAACTACAACCGAGGGCAACAGGAAAGAGGACATCCCTAGTACAATGGAAGAGAAAACAACAGGCCAGCATAGATGCTCCACAGCATAAAAGAAGGAGGATAATCAACCAGTAGAACCCCAGGACAAACCAAGGAGATGAAGAGGAAAAAGGATAGAAGTTCGACCCTCACCAAAATTCAAGGATCTACGCGCGCGTTCGGAGGGGGCTCAATAATGGTGTGGGGAGGCAGCATTTCTTTCCATGGTCGAACTGAGTTAGTCCTAGTGAATAATGGAAGAAAGACAGCGGCCAGATACATCGCAGATATCCTTGAACCCCATGTTGTACCCTTTGGCCCATTGATTGGCGAAAACTTCGTTTATATGCGTGATAATGCTCGGCCTCATGCAGCTAGAGTAGTTACAGAATTTCTGCAAAATGCCGAAATTGATGTTTTAAGATGGCCAGCCAAAAGTCCCGGCTTGAATCCCATAGAACATGTTAGGGACAACATGGGGTGGCAAATTCAGGAACTTGATGATGCCTTGTAGAACACTCCAACAACTAGAAAATCTGCTTCCTGAAAATTGGAACTCAGTGACTCAAGAGTACATCCAAAATTTGTTTGAGGGGCTTCCGAGACGTATACTGGCAGTAATTAGGGCCCGGGGAGGAAACACTCGATTTTGAAAATGGTTAGTAACCATTCGATACTAATTAATTGGTCTCTTCGCGAATGTTTGAAGATGATAGAATTTTTAATTTTCCATCATAAAGTCATCTCTTTTGAATGATATCTTTTATTTTAAACTTCTGAAAGTTACCAAGCGACTCTTGAATGACCAACCTCAAAGTTTATATAGTATTGTCGTACAAGTAGGGTGATGCAACAATTTTCAATTTTTGTGAGGAGTGTTGTTTCCTTTTCAGGCTAGTTGGTATGTCACTGCTGAATAGGTCTCGAAGTTTTCCATATGCTGCCCAACCCAACCCTATTCTTCTATTCATTTCATCTGTCTGATTGTCTCTGCATATTCTCAATTCGTGCCCTAAGTACTTGTACTCGCTAATCTCTTCAATGACGTCGCTGTCTAGAGTGATGGTTCCTCCAAGTACTAGGTTCGTCATGATTTTCGTTTTTTGTTTGCTCATGCAGAACCCTACTTTTACCATTTCTTCATTCAGTTTTTTTATCATCACACCAGCCTACTGTAAATTATCCGTGATGAGTACACCCAGAGAATGGAAGATACTTATTCAGGATGAGTCAACAGTCAACAAAGAAGAAAATAGAAGCAGGCGTACCGCAAGGATCAATTCTAGGTCTCCTGCTCTTCAACATATACATGACAGGTGTTTTACCTAACCTAACCTAACCAAAACAGCTCAAGTCACTGACAACACGACAATTTAAGTGTGCAATTAAAACAATAATAGAAAGATTTCAGGAGGATATGAACAAGTTAATGGACTACTGTGGAAAAAGAAGGATAAATGTAAGTCTGAAGGGAATGGAAGGTGTATGCTTCGAAAAGAAACTAAACAGGACGAGAACTAAACCGAAGGAGAGTAAAATACATAAATAAAAAAATGCAATGAACAAAACCAGATGAGAAGCTAAACGATAACATGGCCTTCTAGACGAGGTTCTTGAGAAAATTGGGAAATTTATCCTTATTCAATAATACTAAACTAGCGAGTGCTTCCAACCATTCTCACATGAATGAAAGTGGTCAAGCGTGCTGAACAAATTTTTCACACGGAACAAAAAATTTCTCAATAATGACAACATGCGAAATTATCGCTATATGTGTAGACACAATGAAGAATTTTATTCAAGGAACAATATTCAACCTTCCCTAGAATGTTAAGTATCCTTCCCTAAAGGAGCTGATTTTCTGATCCAACCTTCATAATCATCGTCAGCCAGAGCTACACAGTAGTGGGACAGCTCGGTCGGATGTCATGAATAGGAGCAATAGACTGCAGTTTTGTTCTCATTTGACCTCGTCAGTATTGCATACCCATTCCATTGAGATGAGTAGGTGACAGTCTGGTTTGGTATTGTGAATGAGTATGCAATACTGACGAGGTCGAAGGAGGCCAAAACTGTCAATTGCTCCTATTAATGACCGACCGAGCTGTACCACTGCTGTGTGGCCCTAGTTGACGATGATTATAAAGAGTGGATCAGAAAACCAGCTTCTTCAGGGAAAGATATTTAACATTCTACGGAAGGTTGTATATTGTTCCTTGAATAAAATTCTTCAATGTGTCTAAAAAAAAATCTGTTCCTGATGTGGATTCATCTGAACCATTCTTATTGGAAAGCATGGAGGTGGTTTTAAATCAATGAGAGTAATTAAGGCTGCCTGGTTGAATGATATGTTTTAGAATTGTTCACGCTTTGCTTCGATATGCGTGGTGCATTGTTTAAACCTAAACATTAATTATTATAATTTAATGAATACTACCCTCGACGCAAAGAGAATGGTATGAAATTCGATGCTAGGTGATTGTATCAGTGACAAATTCAAATAACTGATAAATGTTTCGAACTATGAAATATAATAGTAGATAATTTGAAAATATAGTTCATTTCTTGGCCACTGAAGGTCCCGGTCTTTAGCTTTATCTAACTGGGTTCGATAAAGGATGGTATTACTATGCTCACTACTCTGCTCTACTTCACGTCCTCAGCTTAGCTAACTGCAAACTTATTTGTTGAAAACAACCATGCTGACAGAGCTTCTTCGTGAAATAGTTTCAGTATTCAAATAATTAGAACAACACCTAGAAGCAAATAATAATTTATTTTTATTTTCAGCAAAAATCAAGATTATTATTCGGCAAGGCAACTACGAAGAACCTTAGGTTTGGATAACAAGTGTAGATTGCATTTTTGTGGTAAATAACTGCAGCGAAGGGAAATTACCCGAACAAAATGTATAGGAAAAAAAGAACCATTGCGGAAAACAAAGAATGATTTTCTCCTAAAGAAATGCGTTTTGAATATTGAAGATCCCTTGAGTTTGTTTGAAAGCATGCATGTATTCGAAAGAAGAAGAATTCAAGATTTTTTCTAGTTGCAAGTTGTGAATTGGAAGGTATCTTCTATAGAATATTATTTTCGTCCTGTTCACTAGCATTTCTTAAATCGTACTTGACTGTTTTTCAAACGTGGATTCTCTCGTTCTTTGAATCTTCAAAGTTCTCTTTTAGACCGGTATTGGTGAGTTTCGATCGAATATTGGGAATAAGCAGTAATCAAAATTGTCTAGTTAGTTGGCTGCCACATATTTATTAATTTCAACGTAAATGCGAAGGTGTCATTCATCAAGAACACTATACTCAGATCATCCAGCTAAGCCTAAAACATTTGTATTGGGCACCTGGGTGCGCATACCTGTTAATAATATGTTTTACGCCATGCTTTGTTCTTAGTACAACTGCCAGCTGCTCTGTCAATATACGTGTTCGAATATTTACACTGTTCTGATTGATATAAGGAATGTGCCATATGCGGAAGAACACAGGACATTGGGAATTTTTCGTTCAAAAGAAGGACACATTCACTCTTCACATTTTGGGCTCATTTTATATTCCTGAGTATTAGGGTGGTCCTTATTCGTTCACAAATTATTTTCATTTTGAAATGTTGTTGAGACTCCCTCGCAAAGTGATATATAGCCTTAGATAGGAACATTTTTTTCAGAAAGTATTATTCATAGCAGTAGAAAGAGAAAGAAATTAAATGTCAGTTCATTTAAATAGTCCAGTTTAAACATAAAATACTTAAGCCAATTAAAAAATAACAACGAAGGTTGATTTCTTAGAGTTGGGATATTTTTTCTAAATTCTTTGACAATCTAAAGTAGATATTGCTGTTGCTCTTCATTAATGGTGATCAACTTATCAAATTCTTCTGTTAATACAATACCACGTTCTGCAAGTTCATTGACTACTATCATTGACCGCACTGTCTTTTCCAGCTTTATACTCCTCATCGGCTGGCCAGTCAGCACCAAAAAATTGGATGATATTCCTAGTATCTCAAAGAAATGAAATGAATTACTATACACGAAGTCTTCGATATTTTTTCTTTCAATATCTTTGGTACCCAGATTTATTCGCTTCAGAGAGAAATCGAGACCTTTGTTATCTAACGTCTGTACCATTTTTGTTTGGTATCTAAAGCAATTTCGTCATCAAAAAATGCAAACGATACGAGCTCCTCTGGCAAGAACCACAAATGTCCCATAATTTTATCTAAAGCAACTTTGGATGGTGCTGGATTTATATTTTCGAATATGATCAGCTCTTTTAATAGCTGCAAGTTGTTTCTGGGCGCTGCAGAAGCAATAGAAGCAACATCTTTAATTCCTTTTTCTTCTTTTTTGGTCATTGCGAACTGGTGTCTAAATAAGATTATTTTCAAGTAATTCATAGTCTTTGCCATCCGGCGACGCCTGTGCAGTCCTTTTGGCGTTCTAAATAATGTTCGTTTCTTAGGAACTCCTTTAGGTAAATAATGATGAGGTTGAGTAGCTCTTTATAATCATTTTGAGGCTGATACTAATTGAGTTGATTTCGAGCGAAGGAAATTATATCCTGAGTTACATTTTGAACTTATTCAGCGAATAAGGATGAGATGTTACTGTTTTGCAGTGGGTCTGGTCAATTTTGCTCCAGTAGTTCTTGAATCTTTTGAAAATTGAAATTTCAGGCTCACTTGAAGGACCTAGTGCTGTGCACACGACAGGTTCTAATATAATCTCTAGTATGTGATGGCGACATGCAAGCCAAAGCATATCTCCCTAAATTTTTTGCTTCAGTAGTATGTATGCATGCTTCAGCTGACGCACATACCACATCTGTTCTACGGTCCAGTTTTGGGACCGATACTAGCTAATCAATTCCTTGCATTGACACCAAAATAGAAAGACGATCCACGGTTTCATGCCCAGTGATATCTTTGAGTAGCTTTCTATCACAGTGAACAGTCAAAGGCAAATTACTTTTGGATTCACGTTTTGATGACACCGCCATCACTTGACGATGCTTTTGACACTGACGACGAGTAGACGACCTGTTGACCTTAAATTTCATGGGATCAGAGCCTACACTTTTTAGTCTGTGCTAGTAGTTGTGGACGATGAAAGCAAAAGTTGAGTTTTTAATGAGTTGATGCGTTCTGTTTCACTGCACCAATTAGACCCGTACGACCCTCCTAACGTTTTACAAGCAAAAACTGTTTATCTTCTTCAACCTTCATGATATTTAAGGCATTAACAGGTGCAATACCAAACAACCCGTCTTATTTTACTGCCATAGCTTCCTTTTGTCTTATTGCTTGCTACCATTTTTCCTTACTCTTCCTAAGGTTTTGACTCTCTTTGAAGTATTGTTCCACTTTAGCAATCACATGTTTCTTCAACCTGGTCTGTACCCAAGCCTTTTCCCATATTTCCAAAACGGCGCGAGCAGTCAAAGTAGCAGGATCACAAGTGAATTTATTGTTTCCGTTTTCGTAGTGAAAAACTACTGCAACACTTATTTGATTGATGGCAACTTCGTTGCTTTCAAATTAGGCGTTATTTGACCAACTAACCAAGTGTTTGTTTTGTTTCATGTGGAAACAGATCCACTTTCTACACTTTTTGACGACATAATAACACAATAAGCGACGAAAACAAAACCGACGACGTGCAGTCTCGCTTACGGCCGAAACGGGACTAACTTGTGCGAATTGCGAGGTGTGACCTTGTGAATATCAGGCAAGAGATGGGTGAGAGTAGTCAAATTGAGAACAAGTGCTCATTAACGTGTCATATAAACGTCATAAATTCCCTCATAATTTTTTTTATCGTTTCAAGTTCTTTTTTGTATTTGTATTCATATTAAAGCACAGAGAACATAATTAGATGGTGCCCCGTTGATACTTTTCACTTTGAAAGATAAGGACCACCCTAATAGGTATAGTGTTCTTGACATTCATCTTAGAATACAGTTTTCTGACTTTTGCACACCTTTCCTTCTAAAGAATTGTTATCTGTGTGACGTAACTTCTGAGGAATAAAGTTATTACTGATAATACTAACATAGTGAAAAGCCCGTCGAAAAGGGTTAAGCAAAATTTATCTACAATACTAATTTTCAAATTTATTTATTATTTTATTCGGAGTAGGCGATGCCTCTTCATGCCATAGATGTGGGCGCCCGCTTGGTTTTTCTTTGTTATTCGGATTTCTTTGCGGATCCAAAACGGAGCATTTACCATGAAAGTACCACACGGAGATCCACGCGGATC
This sequence comes from Cryptolaemus montrouzieri, assembly GCA_013387265.2. NCBI lineage: Eukaryota > Metazoa > Arthropoda > Insecta > Coleoptera > Coccinellidae > Cryptolaemus > Cryptolaemus montrouzieri. The sequence continues at coordinate 8,387,657 of JABFTP020000124.1, forward strand.
TCCGTGTGGTCCGTGTGGACACTATTCAATAGATATAAAGAATGTTTGGGTGTGGAAACAATAGTTTTCCAGATCAGGTCGTACCTGTGCTTTGTATAAAAGCATCAGCTGATGACGTGTGAAGTACTCCTAAGCCCTGAAGGAACGCTGAGTTTAGTACAAGCAGATTTGACAATGGCTGACGCATGGTCATGCCAGCAAACTTCGGTGTTGACTGTGATGCCGAGTAGGTGCATTGTAAATAACATTCTAAATATAGGATGATAGAAAATTAATGTTTTTCCTATACTAGATTATTGGATGCATTTTTGCGTTTACTATACACCCTCCATTCCAAAAATAACCGAACTGTTTTGAGAAAACAGTAATACTAGTGCCATCTGTTGTAATATTGTACTCGTCAACTGTTGAAAATTTCAAGACATTTGTATGTAAACAACTTGAGTTATTGCGGCATATTTGTATATATAAATAAAAAGCTGCATTTGAGTTTTGTGTTAAACTTGGTAAATCTTGTACCGAAACGCATCAAATGCTGTAAACTGCATATAGTAATGATTACACAGGTCAACATTTGATCTAAGCGGGAACACCGCACGCAATATATGGTACTAGGGGTTTTTGGGGTCGCTGACGACGATGATCGAGTTGGTTTAGACCCGTCACGTCAAGTTCAAGGTCATTTCAAGGTCAAGCTAGAAAAAACCGTCAAAAAATTCTGGAAAAATTCTTGGTTATGTTTTTTATGTCTCCGAGTCCAAATCCGTTGTTTGTTCAAACCCTCGCCCTATTTTAGAGATTTGTTGTTGTTGTTAAGTGTTCGGCCTTACAAAGGTTAATTCGTGGTTTGTACCACACAAACCCACCGACGACCAAAAATTCAATCGAACCAAGCATAGCAAAGACATCAATAAAAGTGCTGGGGAAGACATAAACTTCTTGAAAACGATTGTGACTGGTGGTGTTTCCAATATAAGCCCGAAACTAAACGGCAAAGATGCAGATCGTTGGATGAAGAACACCCCAAAATAGATCACTTGAAGAAGTCAAAAGTGAAGGTTATGTTGATTTGTTTTTACGATGGTGAAGGAATTATCCATAAAGAATTTGTTCCACGCGGCCAGGCTTTTATTTGGGCTTGATGAAGCGATAGCTGACAGGAATTCGTCGTATTGCACGATAATGCCCCCATCACATTGTTCAAGAGTTGTAACCGAATTCCCTTTCATTATTCACCCTTTTTACCTGATCTGGCTCCGTGCGACTTCTATCTGTTCCCTGCGCTGCATTTGACGATAACAGGAAAACGGCAGGATTCAATTGAGGCCATTAAAAGTGCGGTGACCGACGCGCTGAGGAGTATTTCAAAAAAGGAGATAGAGAAGTCGTTTGACAACCTGTTGGCGCGTGCAAATTTGTGTATCAATGCAGCAGGCGAATACATTGATTAGTAAAAAAGATTTGTGTCAAAATTAATACTGCTTGTTTCTACTTTCAAAAAGCTTGGTTATTTTTGGAATAGAGGGATCCTCGAAAACCAAAGTTATGATTATTATGTTTTAATTATCTATTAACGTATTAACTTATGGCAATTTTGGAAAATATAATAATTTTTCTCTCATAGAAGTTTCAATAATAACCTCTCAATTTTCTAGTTTCCATTACTGCTAAGAATTAGTCCAATTTATAGAAAAGTAACGTTTACGACCTGCTATGCACACTGAACTCTGACTATTTCTTCTTTAAAAATACCCGAATATTCTATGCCGCCATATTTAAAACGACATGCCTATACGTGGGAGATTCAAACGTTTGAAATGAAAAATTTTCATTTTCAAGTAGTTCAAGATTCAGTGAGTAACTAATGTTTTGTTACAGGAACTGCGTTAACGCTTGCCCTCCCAGGAGTTTCGCCAATTCGGAAGGACTATGCGAGTCGTGTCACGAGGCCTGTGAAACTTGCAACGGATCTGGCCAAAATACCTGCGTTTCTTGCTCTCCGGGATATGTACGAGTCCTCGATCTCAATATTTGCCTACAGGACTGCCCCGATGGGTATTTCCAAGGTGAGTTGGGATAAAGTAATAATGATACCCAATGCGCTTTGCTAAAATTCTTTATACCTTCATAAAAATCGGAAACCTCGCATCAACAGCATAATTAATATGTACTCACGTTGTGAGAAAGCTTGGATATGGTTGGCGTATAACAAATAGAAAGTTATATAAATAATTAAATGTGATAAATGAGATAAAAAACACAAGGTTTAACTTTAATCTACACTTTATTTGAAAAAATTCGACGACGTTTCGCTGACACAGCAGCTTTATCAAGAATGACAAACAGAATGAAGAGTATGGTATTATAAACAAAGCGTAGAACAAGTTGGATGAATAACAGGAAAATCCTCACCGAGCCATTGTACAGTTAGTATGAAAGTTAATTGAAAACTAATTGAACAAGTTAAGTAGGGGTGAATAATTCACATCTACCTGCTCATTCAAAAGCTTGTCCGAATGTTTGTATCTATTTATTTCTAATGATTTGTTTCATAAGTTGTGAAATTAGTATCTGAAACGTTAACGAATCTATCAAAAATTGATGGTCAGAAATTTTTTTTGATAGATTCGTTAACCTTTCTGATACTAATTTCACAACTGATGAAACAAATCTCTTGGAGAAAGGTTTCAAACACAATATTAAATCAAACAAGATAAAATCTGATTTAGAGGAACTTGGCATAGATACTGAAATTTCTGTGAAAAATATTCCTAATAACACTCACCTTAAATATTTAGCATCTAACATTATAAGAAATGAATCATTAGCTGACTTTAAACCGAGTAAAGAACAAAATATTTTAAAGGCCATCAAACAAAAATCTCAACTAAATGAATTTATTTTTACAAAAGCAGATAAGGGTAATACTGTTATTGCGTTAAATAAAAATGACTACCTATTTAAAACTCTAAATTTCATTTCGTCCGGAAACTATACAATTTTAAACAAAGATCCAACTACTAAATTCCAGAAAATATTAAAACTGCAATAAATGACGCAAAATCCTTAATTAAAGCAATAGATAAATACAAATTAATTTTACCAAACCCTCAACCACCTCAACTGTATTCACTCATTAAATTGCATAAAGTAAATAACCCCGTTAGACCAGTCGTATCTTACGTTACAGCCCCAGCCGTGAAATTGTCGCACTACCTTATAGATATCATTAAAATTATTGTTCATTCAAATCAAAATTTTCTATAAAAAATTCTTTCGAATTGATAAATAACATAAAAACGTTAAGCTACCACCTAACGCAAAACTTATTTCGTTTGATGTTGAGAATTTATACCCAAGTGTTCCTCCAGGTGATGTCAAAATATTAATCGAAAACATGTTGCATTCGAATCATGTTAACCACATAATTAAATCAGAAATATTGAATCTGTTGGACGTTTGCATTGAACAAAATTATTTTTCTTTCAACAACATCTATTACAGTAATGAAAATGGTTTGATCATGGGAAATCCTTTGAGTCCACTTTCAGCAGAGATCTTTATGAATAATATTGAATAGAAAATTCATACACATCCACTCATTTCCAAATTTCTTTATTGGTATATGTTGACGACATCTTAGTATGTTTCATTGGAACTACTCGTCAATTAGACTTATTTCTTAATTTCATTAATTCCATCCATTTGAACATTAAATTCACGATAGAAATTGAACAGAAAGATTCCATTAATTTTTGGACTTGAAAATCACTAAACGAAATAATAATCATGTTTTTTCGGTCTTTCATAAACCAACACATACTGATACAATTATACATAACTACTCATTACATCCAATTCAACACAAAGTTGCAGCTTTAAACAGCATGGTACATCGGTTACTCAATTTACCTTTATCAGTAGAAGATTATAATAAAGAGTTAAAAATCATCAAACAGATAGCCATTAATAATTCATATAATCCGGATATGATAGATCTAATCATTCGTAAAAACTGTATCAGAAAGCAATAAATGAAGTATATCCTATTCATAAAGACTATAAAATATTCAACAGTTTAACATTCTGCGGTTCTGCAAGTACAAATATTAAATCCTTTCTCGTCAAACAAAATCTTAATATAACTTTCAAAACTTCTAATAACTTAGGTGAACATATTAAAAATAATAAATCTCGTGTTGAAAAATCAAGTAAATCAGGAATCTATAAACTCAATTGCGGTTCTTGTGATAAAATTTATATCGGTAGGACCTATAGGAGTTTTGGCATAAGAACATCTGAACATAAACGTAGCTTCGATAAAAATAAATCTGATTCAAATTATTTAAACCACTTAATAAAAGAAAACCATTCATTCAATAAAAACTTTGACATATTACATATAAAATCAAAAGGTTAAATTTAGATCTCCTAGAAGCATTAGAAATAAATAGATACAAACATTCGGACAAGTTTTTGAATGAGCAGGTAGATGTGAATTTTTCGCCCTACTTGTTTAATTAGTTTTACTACCTTTCATACTAACTGTACAATGGCTCGGTGTGGATTTTCCTGTTATTCATCCAACTTGTTCTACGATTTGTTTATAATACCATACTCTTCATTCTGTTTGTCATTCTTGATAAAGCTGCTGTGTCAGCGAAACGTCGTCGAATTTTTTCAAATAAAGTGTAGATTAAAGTTAAACCTTGTGTTTTTTATCTCATTTATATCATGGATCTACATCAAGTAACGGCCTCCACAATTCAAATTAAATGTGAAGCAAAGGTTTCACAAAAATATAATAAAATAAGAAAGACTATTTATTTCAGAAAAATTTATAGAATTACATGTTGATCCTACTAACAAATTTGAAACCCAAGTCATATTTCTAATCAAAAAGTGTACGAATTTATTGCAGATGGGTTAAAATTGACTGTTATGAATCCGAAAGCTCCAATTTTATATTCATTACCCAAAATTCACAAGGTAGATTGTCTCATGAGGCCTATTGTTTCATATGTAAGTGCTCCAGCTAATAAATTATGTAAATATTTAAACAAGTAGGTGGAAGGAAGCTCTAATATGTCCGTTGTTCAAGAAGGGGGATACGACCAATTGCGAGAACTATAGAGGGATTGCCTTAATGGACACTATCTACAAGATTATGGCGATATCTATCAAAAATAGACTAAACGAAATAATAGAACCAAAGCTAGGACAGTATCAGTGTGGGTTCCGAAAAAATAGACCAGTCATGGATCAGATTTTTGTGTTGAAGCAAATTATAGATAATACTATTGATCAAAACATGATACTCCATATGCTTTTCATCGATTATAAACAGGCTTATGATAGAATAATAAGAAAATATATATATGAAGCAATGGATGATCTAGAAATAAAAGGCAAACTAATAAGGCTGGTGAGAATGACATTGACGGATACCACCTATAAAGTTAAGATGAGCGGACATCTGTCGGAATCATTTTGTGTTGATAAAGGCCTGAGACAGGGAGATCCCCTTTCTACTACACTTTTCAATATCGTGATGGATTAAATTATAAAAGAGAGCAGTATAGCTAGCAAAGGTACAATATACAGTCAAAAGACACAAGTTTTAGCGTATGCAGACGACATAGCTATTGTGACCAGAACAAGAGAACATTTGGTGAATTAATTCAGGAAGTTAGAAACCGCTGCAAGAGGAAAGGGTTTAATGATAAATGAAAATAAAACCAGGTATATGATAGTAGAACAACAAGAAAATGAAATGCACTCAAATCTGCAAATAATTAGTGAAGATAGGGCATACTGCTTTGAAAAGGTAGAACAGTTCAACTATTTAGGTGTAACATTGACGAGAACAGGGGAGGAGAAAGTAGAAATAAAGGAACAAAATGCTTAGGAGGATTATACAGAGTGCTCAGGTCCAAAAATATGTCGAAAAACGCGAAGAAGAAAATTTATCAGAAGATCATCAGGCCTGTGGTAACATACGGTTGCGAACTGTGGAAGTTGAATCAGAGGGAAAAATATACATTAGAAGTTTTCGAGAGAAGAATACTCAGAAGAATATATGGTGGAAAAAAGGTAGAAAACCGTTGGGAAAGGAGAACGAATGCGGAGCTTCAAGAATTGTATGGACAACCCTCAATAACAAATGTGGCTAGAGCACAAAGAATGAGATGGCTTGGCCATGTTTTCCGACTGGGATACGATAGAACAACAAGGCACGTTTGGACAAGGGGAATAACGGGAAGAAGAAGCAGGGGAAGACCACGCACAGAATGGATCAAGATGGTGGAGAAAGATATTGAAGAGCTAGGAGTGAAGGACTGGAAGGGAGCAGTTATGAATAAAATGAAATGGAGAAGAACGTGTAATGAAGCCATGGGCCTACTTGGCCTGTAGAGCTGTTTATATATATATATATATATATATATATATATATATATATATATATATATATATATATATATATATATATATATATATTTAAACATACTTCCAAATTTGATACAACACAATCCAATTTACTCAATACGAAACTCTATAGAATTAACCAATCACTTGAGATCTCTAAAATTAAAATAAATGCTAAATTAGTATCCTTTGATATAATCGATCTATATCCGTCTACACCCTGCCGTGATGTCAAAGCCACAATTAGTTCCAATAGTACATTAAGTCCCACTCATATAGAAGAAACGATGTCACCTGCAAACCTATGTCTTTAACAAAGTTATTTCAGGTTCAATAATAAAATATATCAATAATTAGATGGTTTACCTATGGGCTCTCCATTGTCTCCGTTATAAGTGAATTATTTATGACAAATTTAGAAAATAGGATTTTTAGTTGCTCCAATATCCTAATTAAGAATGTATTTTTATGGAAAAGAAATGTAGATGATATCTTATGTATTTGGATTGGCACATACAGACAACTCAATAGTTTCATACAGTTTTAAATTATTTTCATCGATCGATTCAATTTACAACGGATAATGAAAATAGTGAAAAGTCTTTGAACTTCTTGGACTTGTCGATTAGTAGGGCTCACGACTCACTCGCATTTAAAATAAACAGATAACCAACCTATTCGGATACCCTGATTCATAACAGTAGTTCCCAATTCCAGAGTATCAAATTGAGTGCTTTTCATTCATTTGTGCACAGATTGCTTTCTATTCCTTTGTCAGCTGTCGATTTTGAGAATGAAGTTCAAGTTTCAAACTTAATCGCTAAGACAACGGCTATGAACCAAAATTAATTGATACCTTAATAACACAAAAACGACATAAACTTTCATTGCAGAGCACTATATTCCTAATAGTAGCAACAAGATATGTAACAGATTACACAGAAATAATATCAACACCTCAGCACTAATAAAAAGAATTTGGTTTCATTGTTAGTTAATAATAAGGATAAAATGAAATTATTGGATAAAAGCGGTGTATATAAAATACACTGCAGTGAATGTGAGACATTCTATTTAGGCAAAACCGGAATATGCATCGAGAAGAGATTTAAGAACATAAAGATCTATTCTCCAAAATAAAAATTCTACAGGTTTTTCGGACCACTCCATCAAAAATTCATAAATTTCGAGAATATTGAACTCATGTATCCAGATAATAAAGGAAAAAGGATGGGCATCTTACAGATTATTGAAATTACGTCCGCTCATAGGAAAAACCAGCCAATTTGCAACGACCAACTAGACTTCAATTTACCTCCTGTTGTGAATGCCGTTATACATAAGTGAAATCACTCATCTTGAATTTAGTATTGTATTACTCTTGATAATGGGCTAACAACCCGAAACATATGTCGAGTATTTTAATAAAAATATTTGTGAAACCTTTTCCAAGTGAGAAACTAATCATTTAACATTAACAATGAAAATATTGACAATCGCTCTAAATAGATTTATATATATATATATATATATATATATATATATATATATATATATATATATATATATATATATATATATATATATATATATATATATATATATATATTCTTTATTGGGTACACAATAAAGAATTACAACTCACAAAGGTGAAACCTGTGGTGAGTAAACTATCTAATCTATCATTACATATTATTTTAAACCTAGAATAAGTGATAACAGATCCATCGATCTTCCAGATCATTCCAAAAACATAATTAACCAGTTAATTTGAATTGAAGAAAATTTCTTCTAAAATTATCGTTCGCAGTAACTAGAACAGAACGACAACGAGTAGTAGGTAATATTCATTCAAAATATAGACAGTATTAAATAAACAAAGTATAATATTTTAATTCGATATGAAAAGATCAAAAGTGTCATAAATTTTTTTTGTTTTTCCGAAATATAGATTTCAAGTTTGAGATTAAAAATATTTCAATTTTGATGTATGTGTTCTTTTCTTTTTGAATTTTGAAATTTAAAGGGTTTAAACCCAATAATTCTGTGAAACAAATCCAACATAAATACTAAGAATTTACCAGCTTTCTTACACTTTCTCTGTCTAAACTCATGAGCCATCTCCTAAGTTTTCTTTTAAACATTTTCAAATTCTGTACTTTTCAAATCCAAAGAAAGAGTGTTGAAAATTCTGGAGGCAAGATAATAAAAACTTTTTTGAGCAACTGTTGTTTGAACTTCTGGAACCCGAAAAGACAACTGACAATACCTTGTATTCGCACCATGATCTATAAGAGATTGGCATGGTGTATTTTTTCTTAAATGCATTAAGATGGAGAAGCAGTATAATTGATATATATCCCATACATTAGCCAGATTATAAAGGAGCAGAGTAGAAAATTGAATATCTTTCTTGGACATAATTTTCAGTAACCATTTCTGTTGAATAACGATTTTGTTTAGTACGTTGCGACTACACAAGTGCATGATACACAATTCTTGAATGATCTATTTCCAATATATTTGATAAGTGCTTGAATCTAGACACCAGTCCCCAGTTTCAAAATCAACCCGTTTATGTGGCTTTCCCACTGCAAGTGCGAATCTAACACTATGCCGAGATATTTACATTCATAAGTACTAGGTATTTCAAAGGTGGAACCATCTTCTCGTATTCTCAGAGGCATTTCCATAGGGAGCGATCTCTTGTCAACTAAGAAGGGAATATATTTTGTTTTCTCGAAGTTAACAGTGAGCAAATGCTCATCCATCTACGATTTAATAATAAGAAAGTCCGATTCTGCCTGTCGCCTCATTTCCGTCCAGCTCCTTCCCGAATAAACAATGGCCGTATCATCAGCAAACCCGATGAGCCCACCCCTGATACTCAAGGAAAAGAGACCATTTATATACAAACAAAACAATATCGACACCAAAACGGTTCCCTGTGGTACTCCACATTTTAACGGCAGTTCATCACTAAATGTATTCTCAATTTTTACTAATTGTTTTCGATTCGACAGATAACTGCGTATCAATTCCACTCCGATCACACAAATACCCAATTCCTTTAACAAATCCAACAGAATGCCATGCTCAACTGTGTGGAACGCCTTTGCCAAATCAACCAGGATACATAAGGATACCTCCCCAGTACCAAAAGCTTTATAAATTTTCTCAGTTAGTGATCCAGGTAATAAAGGGAAGAAGTTAGACATTTTAGAGATATTGGAAATCACTTCGCTCGTGAGAAAAACCAGCCAATTTATATGAGCAAACAGATTTCGGAATATAAATACCTTTGTATTTAAGTAAAACCACTCATTTTGTCTTTAGTATTATATTAATCTTAATAATGAACTGATAACCCAATACATATGTCGAGTATTTTAATATATTTTTGTGAAACCGTTGCCAAGTGTTTTAATAAATCACTCATTCATTATGTTTCGCAAGCGAGAATTCCATATATAGAAAGTTATTTGAATATTTCATTCAAAATATCCTCTTCTCTTGCATCGTCAATAACTTCCAAGTCATTTCTGATAATTCTATTCATCTATCCAATTTTTTTTTCAGACTACACCCATAAGACTTGTATATCATGTCAGCCAAACTGTTTGGCATGTCAGGATAGTCCAGACCACTGTACGAATTGTGACCATCACTTGCTCCTCTACCAGAACAAATGTTTGGCTTCTTGTCCTCCAGGAACTTACGAATCTGAGTATTATACGTAAGTTGATTCAATTCTATCTAATGTCAGGAATAGAATTATTACGATATAAATGAAATTTACAGGAAACATTGAATTTAGGTCTCAGGCCCAGATAATTTAGAAACTGTTAATTGATTTGATTGAATTCATGGACTATATATAGCTATATTTACATACTGTCAAAAAGGTAGCTTTCAATGAGTGCACAACACCGCAATAATCAAAGAAAACAGTCAACCTTACCTTGACTTTTGATCGACTGTGACTTGGTTTTTTCGGTTTCGATCCAGTTGGAAGGCGCCGTTTCGAAGCTTGTTAACTGATGTGTTATCACGAATCATCGTACGAATTTGTTCGTGAGACACAGAAAGCTCATTGCCTATATCTTTCAAACTTAAATGACAATTTTCAATTACCATTTCTTCACTTTATCGATGTTAACTTTAGTTGAAGATGTTGATAGCCGACCAGAGCGAGGTATTTCTTCCACCACTTTTCGGCCGCTACTGAATGCACTGTACCACTCATATGCACGCGTTTGAACTCCGCGTCAGTATAGGAAACAATTGTGCCAACTTAGCAACATTAAAAATTCTGACAATCGTTTCAAGCAGATTTTTTAGATAGTCCATTCCCGGTACTTTCTTTGACGGATTGTAGTTTCTCGTTCACTGATTAGAAAAATCGAATCAAGAATCAAAAGGAATAAACTTAATTACATTGATTTGAATTTCCTAAAAAATCGATAAATAATTGAATGTTTTCCGTATTTTCGAATAAGTTTCGAGTGTTATGAGGTGATTCAGGAGCAAGTCCAGCAAATGAGATGAAACCTTAATGATCTCGGCTTTCCGACGATGCTATCAATTTTCGATGTAAGACAAATTCTCCTAGAATTGATTTGGGCACTCGGAAATTATCGGGAGAAGTGAAATTCTTGGGTCTTGAGGTAGACGAGTTTTTGAGTAGGTGTAATCGTGCAGAGGCTGTCAGCAAGAAAATCAATTCGGGCATTTTTGCTCTCACTTTGCTTAAGAGTACACTGGACCAGCGTGGTTTCTTGAATGCGTACTTCGCCCACATGTATAGTCACCTCAATTACAATATTCTTCTCTGGGGCGTTAGCGCCCAAAGTGGCAGAATATTTATCCTGCAAAAAAGAGCTATTACGTTCATTTTTAAACTCAACAGCAGAGAGAGCTGTCGGTCTCATTTTATTAAGCACCAGCTGTTGACATTTCCTTGTATGTATATTTATAAGTTATTGTTGTATGTTAGGAGGACGAACATGAATGCTTATACAAGGAACTCTAACTATCACACTTACCAAACTAGAACAGCTGATCTATTTGTCACTGAAAAGCATAAACTCAGTACACTTGAATAAACCCCAAGTTACATTGGAAAGAAACTTTATAATTAGCTCCCAAATCATATCAGCAATATGGATTTCAATAGGTTCAAGTTGACGATAAAAAACTACTATTGATTAAAGTGTACTATTCAATAAACGAGTTCCTTAGTGACTGTCGTGCTCGTCTATGATTCTTGTACCAGTGCTGCAGTTTTAAGCGATAGATATTGATCTGCTCGGTATGTAAGTTGACAACATCCATCAATCCGCGTCCTCCTTCTTTCCGCTTTAAAGTTGTTCTTATCACAGACGATTTTGAATGGTGATTATTGTACTTTGTCAGCATCATTCGGGTTTGCCTTTGAATATCATCCAGCTCTGTCTTAGTCCATCTGATTATTTCAAATGAGTAAAGCAACACTGGAATAGCGTAGGTGTTAATTGCTTTGACTAGATTATTATTATTATTTGATGAACTGCGATTGCCATTTCAGTACATTTCAATTTTTTTTCAAATGAGTAAAACAACACTGGAATGGCGTAGGTGTTAATTGCTTTGACTAGATTATTATTATTATTTGATGAACTGCGATTGCCATTTCAGTACATTTCAATTTTTTTTGATGTTTGGTTAGTACATTGTTGTTATTTTCTATGTGACAGAAAATATTCGAATTCCGCTTCTTATCATATCAGAACTGTTCGTCACCATCTCGTCAATGCTAACAGCTCTATCGAAATATAATATTATACGGCCATCTTTTGTAATGGCTCTGGTCGATATTGGTATTTGCGCTAGCTTCTTGAGAAAACTGCACACTTGTGTAAAGGCACTTATCGCCTACTTTATCTAAAATATCTCCATGTATACAATACTATAGCTTTCAACTTGTTTTTGTTTCAACCATACAGATGCCTGCCTTGTCATGACAGCTGCGAGTCTTGCAAGGGCTCCAACAGTTCACAGTGCATCTCGTGCGGCGCTGGTCGCTTCTGGCACGACGGCACATGCGTGAAAGACTGTCCCGCCCACCATTTCGCCGACTTAGATCACGGAGAGTGCATAGAATGTCCTCCGGGTTGTTCGGAATGTAACAAGACAACCTGTATCTCTTGTTTGGACGATTGGAAGGTCAACGCCAAAGGACGCTGCGTTCCTCATGGCAGCGAACGCTGTGAATTAGGTGAGAAAAATTACTATTAATCATTTGTTTTTCCCAAGTTGTAGTATGCTTTTTTGTATTGGGTGTTTTTGTTTGTTTCCGAAGCCACTATACACGTTCAGTGATACTTTTAGAAATGTTAATTTATTTGTCGACCTTGCAGGATAATAAAAGTTTTATAAATTTCACAGACCAATATCCTGATGGGGAATTATGTAAGCCATGTCATTCGACTTGTGAATCGTGCGATGGCCCCACCGAGCATACTTGCCTTTCCTGCACCAACCCTCTCTTGCTTCAAGGCACGAGGTGCGTAGCAACCTGTAACAAGGGCACGTACCGAGACGAACTGAATAGATCTTGCCAACCGTGTCAACACACGTGCGCCAACTGTTATTCCAAAACTAACTGTTCGGAGTGCATAGATGGCTTACAGGTAAGTAAAGATTTTTATTCGAAATATCTACTAAATCCATAATTTTAATTTTTTTTCTTCAGCAATAACTGTCATTTGTTTATATAATATTACTAGCTGATCCGGCGAACTTCGTAACGTCGAATAGTCGGTTCTTTAATTTTTTAGATTTTTTAATACTTATTCTGCTACTATAGTAGGAAAAAAGAAAGTAAATGAGTCAACAAAAGGTGCGAAACTAAGTTCTCACTGTTTGCCGATAGATGGCTCCAGCAGTAAGTGCTGGTCGATTTCTACATATCAAGTACGTCATAAACAAAGCTTAGACATATGGTAAACAGACCACTGTGACACATTAGTGATTTTGTTTTTGCGTCATATACTTTTAGTTGTGAGAAAAGGCCTGATTTTGTGCCAAATAATCGTCATTTGCGGGAAGTGTTGATTTTCTTCTCTCATTCGAAGAAAACGACTGCTGAAACTCAAAGAGAGTTTACGGAGATGCTGCTCTAAGTGAAACAACGTGCCGGGATTAGTTCTGTCGCTTCAAAAACGCTGATTTCGATGTGGACGACCGTCCCCGTGAAGGAAGGCCAAAGATCTTCGAAGACAAGAGCTCGAAAAATGACTTGATTCGTGAATAGCCTCAAAAGACGAACGGTATTCGTCACGGTATTCGAGCTCTGCCAGAAATATGGGAAAAAGTTGTAGCTAGCGATAGGCAATATTTTGAATGATTCATTTGTATTCATTTTTCACAATAAAGTTGTATTTTCATAAAAAAACAGCGAGAGCTTTGTTGCGGACCTAATATGATACCTACTTATTATATTTGATTCTATTGATACTTATTGTAAATTGAGTTCAATTATTATTGTAGTAATTTATGGTTTACGATTTTTTTGTTCGAATACTCGGCGCGTAAATAAACAGAGCAGATGGTTTCCCAACACAGGAACAGGCAGCATACAATTGACCATACGGGAAACATGGGTTTTCTAAATTAATACCACAAACACTTAACGACTACCCCTGGGATTTGTTCACGGTCATATCGAAAGCAACGACTGCAAACTGCAGTCGTTTGAACTGGAGTGTTACATCAGTCGGTGTCATTGGGTTAGATTTCCTTTATACTCTTCTTTTAATGATTGCTTCTATTACGTTATTCAGTAGTTTTTCTATCGCTAATCGTGTGCCGTTACAAAATCGCGGTTGAATAATATTTCACAGCATTATAACTACAGATCCAACCTTTAATTGTTTGTTTGTTTTTTCTATGGACCTACAGTTTATAGTGGACTCCGAACCACTCACCTAGACCGTGCAATGATAACTGCCACCTCTCAGGATTACAAGTTATCTGGCCTTCAGAGGTTATGGACCAACAACTATGGTTATGTGTCCAATCTCTATGTATGTCTTTGTCAAATTCACTTTTTTGTTCAAGGACAAGATCCATGATTTGAACCCGGATTCGAACCAGGCACCTCGGCTAAGCATATTCCTACATACTTGCTCACTAACCGTGCAGCTACCGAGGCGGTCAACCTTTAATTGAAGATTGTGAGGCGGTAATCCTGACAAATCGATTGAGTTTGAAAACTCCTGTGGATAGTTCACGATATCATCTTCATTAGTTGCCATAACAACTGAATTATTTGTCCTCATTTCGACAGGAATGTTATCTTGAATCTTGAAATTTATTTCATTTACATCAGTGTTCTTGCCTGTCAGTATAACTCGTTCGCTCAACCAATCATGGAATGAGTAATTTTCAGGAACATTTTGAAACTTTTTGAATAAGAGAATCAGCGTTCGATTGAGTTAACTGATAAAAAATCCCAAAAAACATTTTATTTTATAGAAATTTGTGGCTTTCAGATTTAGTAATATATAGATGCCCTTCAGAAAGACGTCCACATTTCAAGTGACATTTTATCACAGACAAATTGTGTTTGATGTGAGATTAGGTAAAATATAGAAAAGTGTTGCTTCTAGACTATTTCAGACATTTTTTTAAAATTTTATCTGCATAAGAACCATCCCTATACTTCAAGGAATATTAAAAAAAAAGAATTAGTGAAATCGGTTCAGCTATTTCGAGATTTGCGCAACACATTCAACGATACATTTTTATATTATAGATTCCCATAGATAACGGTATATTTCAACAGTTACAGGGTAGTCAATGTCAATCTACCTGCGCCCCGGGTTACTATAGTGATAAGGGTCAATGTCAAAGATGTTACATGAGTTGCGAGACGTGCAGCGGGCCTCGACAGGATGAATGTGTGACATGTCCATTTGGATGGCAGTTGATGACTGGACATTGCATGGCCAGCTGTCCAGAAGGATATTACAAGTCACAGTATGGATGCCTGAGGTGTTATTATTCTTGTAATGATTGTGCAGGTTTGTACTTATATTTTTCCCACTAGAAATATTTATCTATTATTAAATATGTTTTAATCAATGACATTGTTGATGGGTTTATTTTGTGGAAATTCATTTTAATATAAATAAAATGTAACTTTCTTCTGATTTCCTCAAAGTTCATTTTTGATACACACCATCTGTCATTCTCAACCTTCTAGAGCTAGCAGTTGTAAGAGAGAACTCTGCCTATTTTCAATGTTGAATAGTGGGGAGTGATTCAATTCTAGCTGACTATTGAGAGGGAATTTTGGGTTTTCACAATGTTTACAACATATTCATGCTCATCTCTTTATGCATTTGCGGAGAATCCAGTAAATGCCGATTTGTTGTCTGAGGAGGGATGTTCTTTGAATCTTCATTCAAAATTGCGACATGTTTGTTCTACGTTAGCTCTTGGACATTAATTTTCTGCATTCAATTAGTATATTCTGAATTTTTCCGTTTTCTGTTTGGCGTTGAATGGTAATTTTCTTATGTTGGGACCACTAGAGGAGGAGGTTGTTGAATTGAATTTGGAAAGATAATGTCAGAAATTATTTTTTCAAATTTACTTCAACATACCTCCTCCTGTGGTCTCAACACAAGCAAATTACTATTCAATGCCAAACGAATAAATTTGAACAGTCTGGAGTATACAGAATTGAGTGCATTGCTCAACAGCTTACGTACGACAAACAGGTCGGGATTTTGAATCAAAATTCAAAGAACATCTCTTCTCAGATAACAAATCCACCGTTTTTGAACATATTGAATCTACAAATCACATAATTACATAAATACAAATTTTCTTCTCAAATATAATAAAGGAATGGAAAGTTTAGTAATTCATAAACTTTGTAAAAACCCAAAATTCACTACTCTCAACAGTCAACTACACTTGAATCACTCCCTACTACTCAACATTTGAAATAGGTATGGTTAGCACATTCTTTCTCACAACTGTTAGTTCTAGACACTTGAAAATGACGTCGTGTTTATCAAAAATTAACATTGTGGAAATCAGACAAAAAAGTTTCGTTTCATTTATATTATATATTTTAATCAATCGGATTACTCTTGGTTCAAAAGTTTGAACTACTACTGATTGATTTGTTTTATGTTCTTGTAATCTCAAATAGCAACAACTGCGTACCAACAATATAAAGTAGATTCTTTCCACAATAAATGACATTGATATTTCCAATAAAATGATAGGGACGTGTTTCAGGAAATTTTGTGTCTGAATTTGCATAAGAATCACTATTGTGAATATTAAAAACAACTTCGTAAATTTTCGCAACACAAAATAAATAATCCAAAAGAGGCAATGAGAAGACCTGAGAATTCCTCAGAACCAAATAATGCTTCAAAATGATTCTGTAACTATATTGCACTCCATGGGTTAAGTTGAAAAAATTTCATTGAGGTTTTCGAAAGTTTGAATTCCATTTTGAATGGTTAACAGAAGGGAAAAGCGTATTATTCAATATAGTTATAATAAAAAGAATAAACTGAAAATTTGATTTATTTATTCGTTTATTTGTATAATTGACAGGCAACCCCTTTGAATATTAAATGTACAAAAATATAAAATTATGCCCACCAATGAGAAACCAGGTGTGTATTGAATACAATTAAAAACATAAACAAAGATAATACTTATAGATAAGAGTAACATACATACAGATTTGATGGTAATAATAATTGTTATTTGTTACAAAAGTTTACTATTAAAAACATTCTGATTTTAACGTCCACAGAGAGATAGAGAAGAAATCACATCTTGTACAGAACTTATTAGCTAAAGGTATGACACATGACACGACCACAGTAAACATTGGCGCTATAATTGAATTTGCAGATTTTAGGGTGGAACACGGGTGTACTTCTATTCAGTCTTTTTTGAAGAAAAAACATACGTCATGAATTCGTCTTCTGACCTGAAGCGTATCCAAGTTATGACGGATACGTAAATTTTCCATATTAAAATCATTGACTTAAAACAAAGGTATCGTAGAAATTTTCGCTGAACCCTTTTTAAGTCCTTGATATCGCACGAATAGTGAGGCTACCAAATATATGACCCATATTCTAAATTAGATCTGACTAGGGAACAGTAGAGAATTCTTAACGTCGAAGGGGAAAACTCAGTAGCATTCCGGGTGATAAAACCAAGTATCTGGCATGCCCCGCAGTGATACTATGAAAATGCTTCTTGAAGTTCAACTTAGGGTCAAGAATAATACCTAGGTCTCGCACATGTTCCATCTTTTCAAGTTTATAATCATTTAACGTGTAATTAAACACTAGAGGAGTGCGTGGTCTACAAAAAGACATGATGCCACACTTATCAATATTGAGACCCAAAGAGTTGGAAACAGACCATTCAAAGAATTTATTCAATTCCTCCTATAAGAGGCATCAGAAGATCCACGAATGATCGAACACATCTTCATGTCGTCCGCGAACAGCAGAAACTTGGTGGTAAGAGCAGTTTCTATGTCATTAATGAAGATATTGAAAATAAATGGCCCCAAGTGTGACCCTTGCGGAACACCAGATGAAACTGGAAACTCTCTGTAATAAAATCGCTGATATCTTACGTTCTATGAACGGCCGTAAAGGAAACTTCTGAACCACCGAAGGAGCGAGCCTGAGATGCCAACGGCCTCAAGCTTAGCAATCAGAATATTAAGGTTGACCTTATCAAAGGCTTTTCTGAAATCAGTGTATATTGCATCAAGCTGGTAGCCCGACTCGAAGCATTCAATTATCTCATTAACAAAGAGTTGGTAACAGTGGAACGTCCTTCTAAAACCGTGCTGCTCATTTATTAAAACTGAGCAACATTTCCAGGACAAAAAATTACAAACCAAACTGTCGAGCATTTTCGGAATGGCAGATTGCACCGCTATACCTCTGTATTTTCTTATATTAGACTTGCTGCCGGATTTAAAAATAGGGGCCACAAAACACTGCTTCCACAAGGAATGAAAGTTGCCAGTGTTTGTCGAAATATTAAACAACGTACAAATGGGTGAAGAAAGCGTGCGCAAACAATTTTTTAAAACAAAAGCTGGTACTCCATCGGGACCAGCGGATATATTGGCCTTCATACCAGATAATAACTCAAAAACCTCACGTGGGGAAAACTAACAAGTTGAAATGTCAACAATATGCTCATATTCAATTTCAGGCGGAACAACAACCTCAACTATACACTTGCGAAAAAAAATTTGCAAACAGCTCAACTATACTATTGACATCGGAGGCAGAGACACCATCAATATCCATTGTACTGGGCAACTCAAAGTTCTTCCTCTTTGAATTATTAGAATTCCAGAAGTTTAATGGGTCAGTATGAACACTATGTTCGATGGTTCTCAAGTCATCACTGTAAAGCGTACTACGAAGATTCTTACAACTGTGACGCAATTCACTAAATTCCGCGTAATTTGCATTTGCGCCAAAAGTTCTGAATTTCTTATAGGCTCTTTTCTTAATTTGTGTAAGTTTAATCAACTCTCTATTGTAGTAGAACTTACTGGAATTGAATAAGAAGAAACTTGGAATGTCACAATCTGCAATATTCATCTTAAACAGCCAATTCTCTACAGATCCCTTCAGTTTCATTGAATATATGAGGTATACAAAGATTATCTTCAAAAAGTTCTGGCAGAAAATGTCTTGATACGGAAAAAGAGACCCTTACTATGTACAGATATAGACTAGGGATCTAAAGACCTTTCCTTTCTTGAAAATAAGTATGAGAGCTAGAAGGCGATACAAAAAATTTAGATGAGAAATAAATGTTTTGTGTTTTATTGACGAATTCCCGGTACTTTTTTGACAGACTGTACAATACCGCATATCAAAATACGAATGAAAGAATAGGATTTTGAAGGGACCTACTGAAGACCAACTTTGTTGTCAACATAATTGCCAACTTAGTAGCTCCATCAACCTGGACCTTCTGCGCATGAGTCAATCCTTAAATCATCTAACCCACTAAGGTGATAATTTGAATAGTGATGTTGTCAGCTTCTCGACAGAAAAACAGAGTTGGCAACGTGAAGCTCCTGCTATCAACAAGTTTTATATCGTCCTTATCCCTTTAATCAATCTCTTTACCATAAACTCTCCACAGGAGTGTGATCACCTCCAACATGACAAGTTGGCTTTTCTGTCCTTCTATTAAATAATAATAATAATCTCCCATCCAAACTGAAAATAAATTAATACACTGTTTCAAGATGGATCCTTTAATTTTCAGAATGTACATCTCCTCCAGACAAGAGAAAAACTGACGTAGAAACGTTGCTTTTATCTGGTCAACCAGTTCCTACTCTACAAATTATGAATTCATTCAATTTCATCACGGGTATTGCCATAGCAGCTTGCTTATGCATCATACTGCTGTTCATCATTTTATGTCTGGTTCTACAGGTAAGTTTTCTAATTGTGAACACCGTTGGTAAAATTGAATACAACTACTCCATATACAATATAACCCAACTAATTTTTAATTAAATAAGACAATGATTTTCGAATTTCACTATATTGACAAACTTATGAACCATTTCACCACACTATAGCTCCTTCAGACAAGTCATGTGTATATTTGAAAGAATGATGTGTCTTATATATCACATGGTACTACTTAGCTAAATAGGAAAATCTAAATAGGATTGCTTATTTTGAGAACTAAAAGATTAAATAATGTTGTTTTACAGGTACAAATAGTCAATTAGATTCCTTCAGTACCTTCATAAATTCAACTCACCTTAATAAATTTACTTCCGAAATGGAAACTGAGAATTCGGTTAACTTTCTAGATTTTTCAAGAATTACCAAAATTGACAGCAGACATGATTTTTCTATTTTCCATAAACCATCCCATACAGATATTACCATTCACAAGTCTTCCGCATATCCATATCAATATAAGATAGCCACATATAATGGAATGATTATGAGATTCACCACGATACCAATGTTAGAAAATAATTCATTGAAAGAGCTCAATATCATAAAACAAATAGCGGTCAATAATGGTTATAATTCTAGTATGATTGACAGTATGCTTTCTCGTAAACAATTTCAATGCGTGATCCATGAGAATTTCACTATTGTTAAAGAGACTAATCAAAAATAGAACATACTAGCTAACCCGGCAAACACTGTTCCGCTTTAGATGCAATAAATGTCATCATACTATGATAATATCAAACGAATGTTGAACCCAACAAAGACCCAAACTATATATAAAGTAGTTACAAAGAAATGATTGATTAACATAAACAAAGAGTTAAAGAGGTCCAATTCCAGAAAAGTCGTCACTGGTATCAGAGAAAATGCGACTATCCATATGACTTTCAGCCTGTAAATGGATAATAATGTCATCAATATCAATTTCCATTGCTGGCTCCTTGTCTTCATAACATTTCTTGGCGTGTTCACGACTTTTTCATTCGGGTAGGAAATGATTCGAAAAAGTTATCACAAAGAGTTTCTACAGTTTTCAAGTCAAATTTCACATTCATCTCTGCGACATATTGCTTCATACATGCCCATACCAACTCTATCGGATTCAGGATGAGAAAATCAGCGAAGAAAACGGATCTACTTCACTTCAATAGAGCTCTGCTTCGTAGTTTCGTCGTCAATTCTTAAGTCGTCGATAAAACCGTACCCACATTAAAGCGAATTTATCAAAAGTTCGTCGAAGAGAATAACATGCAGGATCACGAGAGAGTATTCGTAAAGTTTTGAGAGTAATGGGGTTCCGTTGGGTTAAGACGAAAACGAATAGGAAGCTACTTATGGAAAAGCCTGAAATACAGCAACTACGTTTCAATTATTTAAGAAGCAGCAAACGATACCGTCAAATAAAGAGACCAATCATTTACATGGACGAAACATATATTCATTCCTCCCATACACACAAGAAGGCTTGAAGTGACGAGACAAACGACGGCCTACGTCAGCCTGTTTCAAAAAGACGAAGACTGATAATTTTTGTAAAGCCAGTGATTATCACGATGATATAAATTTGGCAAACAACGAAAAATGGTTGAGAAAAACACCCGAACATGGCTTCCTGAAAAGAAGAAACGAAAGAGTGCCTGCAACGTCGAGATATTGCCTTCGAAGATAGGATGCTCAAAGCAGAACTTTATAATCTAATGAAATTGCACAAACCCAGATATAAAACGTAGGCTATTGCCATACTTCTAATGATCAGGGCCACAATTTATTTAGACCTCCCCATATCATCCTGACTTAACCCGATTGATAAAGTTTAAGCAGCCATGAAAGTTTATGTAGCTGACAGGAATGTTGATTTCTCAATGAAAAATGTGGAAAAACTGTGTGGTGAGTTTTTCTCTTCGTTGTCTCCCGATCAGTGCCCTTCCATTATAACTGCTTCAAAAACGCCACCAATTGAGTCTCAAGTACCATCTCAACAGTTTCGGAAACTGCAGGAAGGACCGATATTGGCCCATAGTTGCCACAGTCATTCATGTTCTCTTTCTTATATATCGGAATAACTTTGGAGTACTTCAGCTTTTCTGGAAAAACTGTCATCTTATCGCTTAAGTTATACAATAATCCACTGAAAGTGGAAATATCTCTTTCAACAGTGAAGTGACGTCCCGTATATGACGGTCGTAAGTCACCATTCCTACTACTATCCCCTCTACTTCTGTCAGTGTCATGGGGCAAATGAACATCAAATACACTTTATAATCTAATTTAATTGTACAAACTCAGATATAAAACGTATGCTATTGACAAACTCCTGAATGATCAGGGCCACAAGATACTTAGACTTACCCCATATCATCCTGACTTAAATCCGATTGAAAAACTTTGGACAGCCATGAAAGTTTATGTAGCTAGCTGACAGGAATGTGATTTCTCAATGAAAAATGTGGAAAAACTGTGAGGTGATAATGACAGCATTAGCGAGTCTTCTAGTTGGGATGAAAAACTATCTGACAGAAAATTTTTGACTTTTCATTATTTAACTCATTTTGTGTTTCATATTTGAATTGTTTGCAAAAATTATATAGATAAATAGAGCTTTCACCAATTCTGATGAATTTGTATTATTAAACTGACAACAAGGTAGATCCGAATCATTCGTCCTAACAACAGCGCAATACGATTGTACCTCTTAAAATTTCCGTTTTCTTTGTTATGTCCTCAATCCTATATAAACCTATCGAGCTATCGCAAAGATACTAAGTACTTAGGAAAAACATAGTTACTAATCCTTTGCATCAAATCCCTATTGAATATCAACCTTCGATTACTATATTTCATCCTATTGTACAGATTCAAGGTATTCTTGAAAATTTGAATCATAAGGAAAAAACAATAGTACTTATTATGAAGGTTCACTTAAAAAAACCCCTGCCTCGGAAATTTCCTGTAGTCTAACTGGTGATGAGTCTGTCACTCATTTCTTTGTAATAGAAATTTAAATGATCGAGTACCTTGAAATGCCATATGCCTGAGAGGGATAATTTACTCAAAAAGCCCATCTTACAAGAATCTCAACCGCACATATATTCTTGTCGACTTGTAACGACATTCTTAATCAAATTAACCCAACTCATGTTATAGTTTATGATCTCAGTCACTGTACCTGCCAAAAAATCAAATGGTTTTTGTATATGCAACCATTTTCCAGTTATTTCAATTGTGTTTATACTGTATTCCAGTGTGGGATCCAAACCACAACACAGAGATGTGTACATGTATTCATATATTCCCAAGCAAGATACTCATCATGAGAATGAAGGAAGGTCAATGAAAATTATTACTAATATTGTGCTATTTGAAAATATTGGTTACTTAGGGTTTGGTTCAAACATGATCTACATTGCGATCTATGCACTTAGAAATGGACTTATAAGACACAATTTTCCATTACAGGGAACCCGAGCTCAGTCCCCCCTTCAACAAGAATTCAACAGGGTGTCAATAAAGAAACCAAGAATAACCTGCAATTATAACGTTGTGGCTGTGAGTGAAGAAGAAGGAGAATCAAGTGACTCAGATAGTTCAGAAGGTGGAAATTTAATTAAATCAAAAACTGGAAGGACTGCATTCTGTTAGGATATTTAAATCTGACGTCGTGTGTTTCTAAATCAATTGATTGTCTTCATCGGTTACCTAATTTAGGATATCATGTAATGATTGTTGAAATTCGGTAAAAACTTGTCGTCTGTGTATTTCCGATTAATTTTAAAGCACGAAAAGTAAATATGTAAGGTGACCCAAACTAAATGATTACCATTTGTACCAAAATCTTAGTTTTAATTTGGTGATATTTAAAATCACCTTGAATGAAGGCAGTTTCATGTAAAAATAAGATTTAAGGATGCGAAACAAGTGCTCTTGATATATCATGTGGTAAAAATGATTATTTTTGAAATGTACACTTTGTATATAAATATACATATATATAATATATAGGCATATACACGTAAAATGAATATATGTTTGTTCCATGTTTTCATTCAGAATTATTATGCACTTCGTGTGTATACATTGGAGATAAATTTATTATTTCAGAACAGGAATTTTTCATTATCGTAGAAAACTAGCGTCTCATTTTGATTAAATAGAGTTCCCAGGTATCAAGTGTATCATAACTAGAGGCATTATTTCTGGTTTGGTAACAAGCTATAGAAAAGTTGATTTTGTGCATCACGCTGAAGAAGTTTATATCTCAAAAGGAAAAGAATGAGCATCTATAGGCTCACTTCGCTATTCGACTGTCTGCAAAGAATCTTTGCTTAGGTACACGTGTAGTCGTTGAGGTAACGAAGCACTAAAAATGCCTCACGGTCGATTTTTCGCGGAGTAAGACAGATTAAGATGCGGAAACTCGCGTTCGGTTCAAAAAGACATCAGGAAAAGTTGTGAACAATTTTCATTATTACTTTTTGTAAATTGCATTTTTGCAAGAGCATCTCGAACTGCTATGTGATGAAAAACTGAAAACTCGGTGAATAAGGACAAAATATCAGTCACCCTGGGCACCAGGTGCTCCGGAGGTTATTTTCAATCTAACCTAACCCCATTTTTGTGTGTAGCGACCCCAAAAACCTCCGAATAACGAAATTGGACTCGATTCTGCTCTTATTTACCGAGTTTTCAATCTTTCATCATATAGCCGTTCGAAACGCACTTGGAAAAATTGTTTTTCCTTATGCACAAATGCAATTTCTCAAAAGTAATTAATGAGAATTGTCCACAAATTTTCCTGGGGTCTTTTCGAATCGAACGCTAGTTTCCGCGTCGAAATTCGACTCACTCTGTAAAAAATCGACAGTCCATTGCTTCTTTTCGTCTACTATACGTAGAGTTGGAATTGATACTGAATATTCAGATCTTAATGTTAAATCTTCTCAATTATCATCAAGACTTACATGATATCTCGAATAATTCATTGAATCAATCAGGAAACATAAATAAATGAATAAAATAAAAGCAAAACAAAGGAGTCAAATCTACCAATCCATCAAAGGCAATCTGACTCGAGGTACTATGCCACAGACTAAACAGCCTTCTGCGAAAAGAATCTTTTCATTAGCTTTGAAGATCTTGAAAGGGAGAGGCGTTTCATTTGTTCTGGCAGCTTATTGTAGCCATTGCGACACCAGTAGTTGTTTCTCGGCTTCTTTTGAGTTTATAATGTTCAATGACAATTGTATCTGCCCCAAGTGTTGTATGTACCTTTCCTTATGTTCATAGACATATATCAGGCAGAGCTGGATAAAAAGAGCTGGTAGTATGTGAGACGCAACAGAAAACTCCTGATTTAGCAGAACTCTACCTCTCAGTGGATACTATCCCCAAACCATTATGCCATAAGTAGCCACAGAATTCAAGCATGAGAAGTAGTAGTTAGGCGGCACATTTCCCTGGTGGCCTTTGTCTTCATACGCCTCGATGCAAATATTGCAGTAGATAATTTTTTTTGCAAGGGACAGGATATATGCACTCCAACTGAGTGTTCCATCCAAATCAATACCTAGAAACCTTAAAGTAGTAGTCTGTTTAACTGAGTTTACGAATGTCAGCATCTGAGTCCTATCCGTGTTTAGTTTCAGAACATTGCAGACAGACCATCGCTCAGCCTGAATAAGAGTCATCATGAAAAGTCTGTTAATTGACTAGAGAAGGGAATCACATTGAGGAAATTGGTATGTTCTGTGTACAGACGTGTCATTCGCGTTGAAACCGTTAGGGGCAGATCATATATGTATATGATGAATAGAATGGGACCCAGTATAGATCCCTGGGGAACTCCACACTGTATAAGTCTATCCTTATCCCAATGTATTCCATCTTTTTCAGCAGATCCCTGAGAACACAGTCAAATGTTTTGCTTAAATCACAAGCAAGTATCTCCGCACAATGGTGTCCGTCAAAAACCTCAGCCAAACCCTCGGGTTCCTTCCATTATAACTTCTTCAAAAACGCCACCAATTAAGTCTCGATTACCATCTCAAAAGTTTCGGAAACTGCAGGAAGGACCGATATTGGCCCATAGTTGCCACAATCATGTGCTCTCTTTCTTATATACCGGAATTACCTTGGAGTACTTCAACTTTCCTGGAAAAACTCATTTCTCTTGTCACTTATTAATCAAGTTATACAAAAATCCACTGAAAGTGGAAATATATCCTTCTACAGTGAAGTTGACCTCCCGTATATGACGGTCGTAAGTCACCATCCCTACTACTATTCCCTCTACTTATGTCACTGTCACGGGGCCAATGAACATCGAGTACACGTTTCTTGCAATTTTATTCCCTGTGTATTGTGCTTCATCCATTGACAAACCAACCAAACCTGATATACCAGGTCCAACATTTGTAAAAAAAATGTTCAATTCTTCTGGGGTTAATTGATTGTTTTTCTTTCTCTGATTCTCTGCCAATTACACTTCACACTGTTCTCATTATAGTTGGTGCTAAAGAGAAACACTCTTGTGTTTTCTCGTTTTCTGATATTAGTTTAACTGTCTCGTAGTTTCTCTAGATATCTCTTGAGTTATCATCCTTACGAACTTCTTGTATCACTTCTGCAGCCGCTAGGACCTTCCTCAGCATTAAAGATTCTTCCGAGTTCCCGCTATTCAGTTTTTAATTAGAATTTTTACAATCTTAATCTTTGGAAAAGAGTCGTTGAGAGCTCTCTGAACCATTTGGTGGAAATTCTCATAAGATTCCTCCTCATCTTTGCCAACTGCTAGGCCCCAGTTAGTTTTTCTCAGTCTTTCCGCAAATATAATGTTTTTCTCTCATTAATCAGATTTTTTGTAATATAGTATCATGACAATCGTCTGAGCATAATGATCAGAAATGTAGGGGTCCTTTGTTAAACTTCGGTTCTCACTAGGGTCAAAGTCTGTGAATATGTTGTCGATGCAGATTTAAACTCCATTTTTTACTCAGCTAGGCACCTCAAAGACAGGTTATATGATTCTAGCATCTCAACTAGTGCTCATTTTTCCTCACTAGAACTTAAAAAATCGATATTTATATCTCTCACTTGGCAAGTCCTCAGAAATGCCTTCTCCAAAAAAACATCTTACGCTTTACTCAGTCTATCTACAAAGGTACTCATATTTCCAGGTGGGGGCCTATAAACTGCTAGGACTCCCAGGTGTAAACTCGGAATAGATCTCTTAGAAAGATACTATTAGAAATGGGGAGTGAGTGGAGGTCCAGCTACATAGTGATCTTTTTTTTGGTTATTGGTATCCCATACTTTTACTCAGCTCTTAGAGTGCCAAGTCAAAACTAGCCCATTCTGTGAAAGGTGATGAAATTTGTACATATCTATTCCTGTCAGTCTTTATTCACCAGGTAAAAGAGGGCAAGGTCCAATATCAGTTCCATAGATTCAGATAGGGTAGAACGAAAAGCTCCAGTGGCCATTGTGCATGCAGTTCTGTCCAATTCAAAGAACTTGAGTTGGGTTAGGTTAGGTTAGTTAGCTAAGCAAAATAGCCATGCCTGATACGTAGTCGGAGGTTATTTTAGAGCGAGCTTCCATCTCTTTTCATATTTGACATGCGTATAGAGAATGTCTGGCCTTGTGGTTTAATCTCTTGGAAGTGAGGAAAAATCCAACTTGTTAGTCAATACAATCGAAAGATACGTTCATGTTACATTTTGCAGCATATATATCCGCACTTACTGTTGAGCTGAAAACAAGAAATTTGACGAGAAGTTGATGAAAAAATCCGAAAACTAAATTTGTAGTTAAATTTTGCGATAAACTTATTCGTGTTTTCCTAAGAACCAGTGAAAATATCCAGTTAAGAACACTCATTTCTGCAATATATAAAAAACAATCTTCTGAGTCAACGCGAATGGAAAATATGGCTATTTATGTCGAATTTTGGCTTAGAAACATGAAATTCAACGAAAAACAAAATATCTTTCAACACAGATACAGGAAAAAAACTGTAAAATGTAAAGTTGTAGTTACATAACGAGAAAAAACGTTTGCTATTATGAACAAAAAAGTATTTTTTGCATTTTTCTCGTTAAAATGCAAACAGAAAGGAAAGAAATATATTGCAACGTTCTTCAGGAATGATATCATCGCCACCTGCTGATACCTAGATTGTTTGCAAAAGCAACAACTTGAAAAGTTCGAGTATAGCTCTGTTTATTAGAGAATAAGAGTTCAAATCACCAATTTAGCTAAAACCTGTTTTATCTATTCAATTTCAGGAGCACCTCTGTATTTCCATAAGAAGAAATTACAGTGGATTTAATCTATAAGGACAATGAAGAGACACCTACTTAATCTAATAATGAAACGGAATACATGAAATACGATCATATAGAAGAAGAAATTCAATTTCAATAAGCATTTTCAAGTAGATATCAACCTTCATGACCTGGAAAACTTGTAAAAAACACCGATTTCGAGAATGAAAAAACATACAAAAGCTTGCAGAAAAAATATTGATTAAAAATTTGTAGGTATTGTAGAAAAGTTGGATTAATTTTTTATATTTAAATTTCGAGTGAAGAAAAATTACTAAATAAAATAATTATAGTTAGTTTTGCGAGATATTAATGTAGAACAGGTATATCGCGAGATGTTACCTCCATTCCGTCGCTCACTTCACTGTAATATTCGTTTATTATTAAAACGAACGCCGGTATTTTTTAACTGAAAATATAAGCATCCAGTTTTAATCTCCGTAAGAATAAGGCGCTATAGGGCGTAACACTCTAACATTTTTTGAAAATAAAAAATTATCTCGCTCCAAAAGTTCCGAAAATTCATATTGAACTATCGCAAATTCAATTTATGATGTTTCTACTTGATGAAAATCCGTCTTCACTGAATAAAACAGGGAAACTGATATTTTTTAAGGCGCCTTTCGTACACACTTCCTTTATAAAGTGCAATCTGCGCAAAAGTGAATTCTAAACATGTCTTGCTCAATTTAAATATTTAGTAGAAATCCTAGTTTTCTTTAGTAAGTATAGCATCGGTTTCCGTAATTATCAGGAAATGAAAATTGAACATAAACGAGGTAAAGAAGTAATGAAATTTTTTCGAACTCCTCTTCCTTGAATTTACCTTTCTCGATAAAGACTGTTTCGAAAATCGTTTGTTGGTATTCTTGAAGGAAGAATGAGTCTAAATTTTGTTTCTACAGAACCGTCTGTCAAGATTTAGAAGTTCATTTTCAAAAACATGATAAAAAAGTCAGATCCTCTAAAAAGAATATTCATTTATATATATTATGTAAATTTAAGACAAGAAGAATTATTCGAAAATCCGTAGATCAATGAATAATCCTTCCTGACAAGAGCTAGTTCCCAAATCTGCCTGCCATGCACGCAGCCCCCAAGAGCCACAATAGTGCAACTATTTACCTACGGGAGGTTTTATCTCGGAAACAGAGGCTCAGAGCACTATTCCAGCAGGATTATTTCGCTCGTTTTCTACCGTCGATGTGATTCACGGAACGGCGATAGATGTCTCCCAAATGTTGGAATTTAACGTTTCCACATCTGTTTGTTATTGTTCGTATCTTTTTCGAAGCCCGGTAGCGGGTTCGCCGTGTCGGTCCATAGAGGGCGACTCTCGTACGTATGTACGAGGTATGTCCTTTCTGGAATCGATGAGGTACCCCGATCTAACTTGATAGGATGCTGAGAAGCTATATGCGACACTGATGAGCTCCTAATAAGGGCAAAACTGCAGTCTACCGCTTCGTTTATCGGCATCCTGCTTAGTTGCACTATTGTGGATCTAGAGGGGTGCGTGCATGGCAGGCAGATTTGGGAACTAGCTCTTGTCAGGAAGGATTATTCATTGATCTAAGGATTTTTGAATAATTCTTCTTGTCTCAAGTTTATATATAACATATGTAGACTCTCATGACGATATTTTACCCATCATATATATATATATATATATATATATATATATATATATATATATATATATATATATATATATATATATATATATATATATATATATATATATATATATACTCTCTTTATTGGCTAACGTCTATTTTTCAAACATTTAAAGACGAGTAAAAGAACTAGCATAAATGGTTCACTTTGGTAACCCACCTTTGAGCATGTTGCTCCATAATAGAAAACAAACTAGCAGGCGCCCATGAGGGTCATACTTCACAACGAAATAAAATAAAATATATTTTATACTTTCCACAATTTTATTTTCAATAACGACCGGTTTCGACCGCCAGGTCATTTTCATGTCGATGTTCAGAACCGGTCGTGTTTGTAAAAATAAAATTGTGGAAAGTATAAAATATATTTTACTTCATCTTTGTTGAAAATGAATTTCCGTACAATAAATAAATCATCAATATTATTCATCATACTCCACAGACCGTTGACAGAGTGAAAGTAGTCTTTCTCATAGTCCCATTCCCCATTTCTAAGACATTTTGCATTATTAACTGAAGTACAGTATGAAGAATTTGCTAGCTGAAAACATTCATTTCTTCTATGCCACCCTGTATACGAAAGATAGGAACAGAATGAATAACATTTGACTTATCGAAACTTTTCTCCAATTTTCATGTCATTTTTAGAAATTACTTAGATTTTACTGAGAAATATTTTCATTTCTAACCTATCCTTGATCATGCGGCAACATCAAAAACAAAAATAATTTCCCAAAATACTATGTATTATAAGTATTACTGAAGAAAATGGATAATTTTGGGGGTAGTAAACGTTTAATTTCAACTCCAATTGATTTTTCAGATTGTTTATTAAAATTCCTTGATGAAGGAATGTTTAAGTAGGTGGTCACAATATTAATCGGAATAATGAGAACAAAATGAAATGATTTAATGAAAAGTCTTAAGAATGATCTTGATCATTTACTTCTTGAGATTTCATTGCATCTGGTGGGTCTGGAGGTGCAGAGTACGGAGTTAATTCGAGTACTTCAAAAGGTCCATTATCATCCCTAAAAAAGATACATAAAATTCACTCAACAAACTGCATGAAAGTATCATTCATGATAAATTAATTTACCTTACAGCCAGACCCACTGTAGCAGGATTCTGTGCTTTAGCGGTATTCGAAGTTAGACCATAATCCTGCAGCTGTTTCTCATCCTCCATTACGACATTATCTCTACTAAAGAGTTTCTGATTTCCAACAGGTACCTTCAAAATGCCTTAAATAATTGATTAATATTATAACTGTATACAAATAAAAATAAATAATTACCTTCTATAATTCTTTTGAGTTCCAAAACTGTCGTTGAATTCTTTGCATCTGTGAATATTGTAAGCTTTTTCCGGCGTATCATAAGAAAAACCTCCTAAAAATCGGATAAAACCATTTAAATTAATAATATTCTACCAGTAATGTAAATATTTACCATTGTAGTATTTTGAATTATTCAACGTAAGACTCAGGAAACAGCAATAAGACCTAAAACAAATTCAACGAACAAGAGCATACTACTTCAATATTTAAATTTTATTTTTCATGTTTCAATAATCATCGCCCGCGTTCTAGGTTATGTTATGATTACACAGAGAAATATGAATCTATAACAAACAGAAAGTTGAGGGAGAAGAAGTTTCAGATCTTTTTCTTTACTTACATTTTGATAGAAATGAAAGAACTATACAGTTCACAGGACATTTGAAACATTCATTAGTAAATTTGCGCTCATTACAAGTAAATTAATCATACTCCTTGATATGGTAACACCAGTAATTATCTTTAAATACTTAGTAATCTTGACCAACTTTATTGTGAGTGCGTATGTCTAAAATGCAGTGGCGTAAGCTAGAGATGGCCAATGCTTCTGATTTTGCAGCTAACTTTGGAAGTAGACTATACGATATTCATCATACTAAACACATATTGTGGCGTAATATATAAAACTAATGTTTTCACTCCAATTTTCGAAAGAAACACTTATTGCGCGTCTTCCCAGTCGAAAAATCGGGCCGTCTCCATTATGTCACACAAAAAATCATACTTGAAGATTTTTCTAAACTTCAATTTTAGCCTGGCAACCCATTTAGATCGTAAGAAAATCCACAAACTTCATCTGAGTATACAATGGACTCCCGGTGATCCGACCCTAGTCTAATCCGTCGCTCCTTGTAATCCGACAAGTACAATTCATTTCGGCGAATTTTGGTTAAAGCATAATTAATCACGTTATAATTCCAACGCGCAGCCACTATTATTTGTCGTTATTTATTGAAACATTTGAAACACATGTAACTACATGTATACATGTATACAAAAATTACGTACTATAGAGAAGTTGTGTCAGCATAGGTATTAAAGCACAAGAATAGTCCTTACCATCGCTTTTTTGCACAGTAAGACGGATTTTAATGCAGTTTGGTGCGTTAGATTCTTGAAAATATCTAGAAACTTTGTAAACTATCTGGTTATGAAGAAATCTCAAATTGCAATTGTGTATAAGAAAAATGCATTCCAGAATTGCATTTTGAAGTAAACAATTACAAAAAAATTGAAAATCGCTAAATGATCGTGAAAATGAATGCAAATCTGATACTCGGGGTTTTGGGGTCGTTGAACACGAACACGCGGTTGACGAGAGCCTGCGGTGTACCTGTTCCCTGCAGGTTAGATTTCAATACGAAACAATAGGTTTGTTCCTATAGCGATAAGAAACAGATACGGACTGTCACAATTGTGCCCAGTGTGTTGAAATACGTTCCAAGAGCATTTCTGGTATTTCTCAAACTTGGCTCAAACTATGAAATGGGCGTTCCAACTGAATCTTCGGACTGAATTATGACTGTCAGACGAGTTTGCTGAAAAAGCAAATCAAGTGTCGCAAACCTGCGCAATGAGCAGTGCAACAAGTTAAATTTGTTCTGTGGTTGAATTTTTCTTCGGGAGGAGTGATAAACTTGTTTATTGTGTTGTAGTTTTGGGGTTTGGTTAGTGTTCATTTTTTGGAATTTTATTGGCGTCGAAATGAGCGATATTTCATCATCTTCAGATGATGAATCTGAGATAAGTGATTCTGAAAGTAATCTGAAAAATCTACTTGAAGAACGGGGGAGACCGAAAAATGAAAATTAATTAGAAGAAATAGTTCCCCTAATGGATAATGCAGAGTTTATGGAACACTTTCGAGTTAGCAGGGAAGTTGCTGCAGATATTACTCAACGATTGAGTATCAGTGATTATTTCCATACGCAATCTGGACCTAATGGAAAAATCGACCCACAACAACAAATACATATTTTCCTGTGGTTTGCAGGACACCAAACTGCAAGCTTTCGTGATGTTGCTGATAGGTTCAATATCAGCATTAGCTGTCAACATAGAATATTGAAAAGGATGATATATTTTTTGAGCAACCTCGATCCATATAAAATAAAATGGCCAAGGACCAAGGAGTAAAATATAAAAAACTAAATACTTAGATTCGTGATCCATTACGTTTATTTTTTGTAGTGATAATTTAATGAAAACGAAAAGTATCTACACAAGCCGATTTCTTTACTCAATGTTTATTGTTATGTCACAGAATCCATGTGTTCCAAGAGGAATTCCTTACAAGTTTGAAATTGAAAATATTCACGCCTGCGCACTGTTACTGTTTGAGAAATGTCAGGAACGCATCAGAAATAGGTCTGTAATTCTCTGTTGGAACAAACCGAATATTGTGGACTCACTAGTGGCGCGCGTAAGGGCACAACGCAGGTTATTGGAGAATATAAGAACGCGAAGAAAATAAACAAATTCTTGAGAAACGAATGCTAAACTACTTGAAAATTAATTTTCATCATCTTTTCCAACCAAACAATTTTAAGAATTTTACTGTGTGTGTGTAGTTTTGAATAATAAAATAGTGTCCGATCTTCGAATAAAAATGTGATAATGATTTTTGAGGCCGTAGAATCGGATTTCGACGTCAGTAACAGCAAGCGTTTGGCGTTAACGAGCTGACACTGTTGACAACTGCACCAAGGATAAAATTATTAATTTCTTACAACACAATTTCACTCTGCCTAAATATCAAGCTTGTAAGTGTTGCAAATAACAAGGACAACATTAAAAAACAGATGACCAATTACGTAGTTTATTAATTGACATATCAAACTTTCCGTTTTTTTAAACTTTCATTTATAAATTTGAATAAAGCAGAATTATTCGAAGCCGTCTTGATTCTTATATTCTCAGGGTCAAGGTTGACTGTTTTATTTTATTTTCCTCTCGATATGAAAGCGACTGCAGTGAAAGTTTCATAGGTTACTTAGTTTACTTGTACGCATTTCGCATTTATTTGGAAGTAATATTTTCATATAAAATGTTATGGAAACAGCTGTTGTATAAAATTCAACGTTAAAATTCAATTTGTACGAAAGGATTTCGGAAATTTCACGGAATCAATTAAGGATATGTGCGTAATCTTCCTGACGAAAATATTCTTCTTGACGATTACTTATACGTGCTTTAGAATTCACAATTGATGTATTTGCAGCCTTGACGGAGTGATCTCCATTCTGCTTCATACAAAAAAGTATTTTCAATGCTCATTGATTTCAATTAACGAATATGTTAGGCAGTGTATATTTGTATATTCATTCTCATACAGGTGAACGATGGATCAAATAACTTCAAAATTTGATATATTTTGGATCGAATGATCATCAAAAAGGTATTATCTTTGTTTGAATAGGTAGATGGGTTCCGTGAACAGAATTTTTTTTTTGATTGAAAACTGTAGAAAATACAGAGTGAGCCACTGAAAATAGAGAAGACTATCGCCCCAAGACTATTGAATATTAGTGCGAAAAACTGAAATAGATTCATTTAGATTAAAGATGACAGCCTTTGATCTGGAATGAATCTGTTCAATTTTTTTGCACTAATACTTAGTCTCCTCTATTTTTCAGTAGCTCACTCTGTATCTTCTACAGTTTTCAATCAAAAATGAAAATTCGTTCACGGGGATGAAGATAAAGATAATACCTTTCTTTCGATGTATCACTCGACCCATCTACCCTCTTCCAAATTTTCAAGGGTGGTCACCCCTGCTGTAGGGGTTGAAATTCGAGATGAGGATGGTATTTGATGGTGACTGCCATTGATCAGCATGGATCTGTTCCATTTTACTTCACTGAAACTTGAATAGTCTCAGGGAAATAGTCTTCCCTATCTTTCAGTTGCTCACCCTGTATCTTTTACAGTTCTCAATTAAAAATAGAAATTCGTTCAAGACAATGTAGACAAAGATACCACCTTTCTTTTGTGTCATCACTCGACCGATCTTCCCTATTCAAAATGTTCAAGGATTGCAACCCCTGCTTAGGGGGTTGATATTTCAGGCAAGTTTTGTACCCCAAAAGATGTCCCCCTTGGAACAAAAATTGACTTGCTTTAGTGTTTTGATCAAAAATGAATATCTTGGTAGATATAGCCTCTATTTAGTTTTCGTTGAAGCACCCTGTATAAAAAAACCATTAAAAATAGTTTTGCCAAAAAAAGCAAATGATTCAGAAAGTACGCAACGTCTCAATGAACATTATTCCAAAAAATATTAGTTGCTAGAAAATTATCGTCATGCAAAAGTGATTTAGAGATGATCAAAACATTATAATGAAAATAAGATGCTGTTTGAATACTTTGCCCGGAGATCTTCAAGTTGATCTTGCAAATTCAATTGAATCCTTTCAGACCGTTATCTCGTGATTCAAAAATAACAACTCCTCATATGAATTGACATATGCACTTAGAAACTTGAAGCAATAATTCTGTAACGACACCTTAATCAATCAAACATCAACCAAATATTTGTGTTATTGGAATACCCGGCAAGAAAAATCAAATCCAATATACCCTGGAGGTTCATAGTTACAGAAAAGGCAAAACTATGGTATGAACAGGACCTTTGCTTGGCTTGTTTTATTGAATAAATCTGGTAAATTGTGGGGTAAGCTCTTTGGCGTGAGAATATTGAAAAATCACCACAGAGTTATCTTTATAGATTCATGAAGAATTATATTTTTAATCAACAAAAATTATGACCTCGTCGATATTAATTCATATATGATAAGATATATTCGAAAGGTACTAAACCTGGAGATTTCAATGGGCGCTTAATGTATCGTGATGGTTAATAGAGAAGAGATATAAAGTAAAATCTCCTTATTCACGTTTTCACTATTCGCAGATGAAGCAAATGCTACCCAGTTCCTATATTCGCGGCTAAAGATTTCTTCATTCGCGGATCTAATCTTATTACTACTTTGCCCTAAGTATGTTTTAATGTAAAGCGACCTTTTTAATTAACGCATAAAGTAAATTGTTGAGTGTCACTTATTAGGTGTTCCGTCCTTTTCGTAAAAGCCGGTTGGCGTTTTTTATTGTTTCATTTTTTCCATTCGTTACAAAAATTATGTTCGAATAATACGTCTCTACCATTGTCTTCCAAATTCATAATGCTTGATCGTTTACGCCTTGAAGAGTCGTTTGCATCCATATCATACTCATTCAAAGTTAACTAATCAACTGTATGATCGATAAAAACATCCGAAGATAAAATAATGTCGTCTGTACCTTCAACTTCACTGTCAGCGAAAATGGTTCTTGATCCAGCAAGTGGCGTTGTTATTATGGATCGGAGACCGCAACCGAAATATATTGCCTTTGAGTGGCCAATCCAATTATCAGGGAGAACGCAAAGCGTCTTTACGCACATTTTGAAGAACCTGGTGGTAGTTGTGGAAGTGGAGGGGTTCAAGCATCGGAAGGTTGGTCCACTGAATTTAAGGTACGACAATCATTGCATATC
Source organism: Cryptolaemus montrouzieri (assembly GCA_013387265.2). Lineage (NCBI taxonomy): Eukaryota > Metazoa > Arthropoda > Insecta > Coleoptera > Coccinellidae > Cryptolaemus > Cryptolaemus montrouzieri. The sequence continues at coordinate 8,424,508 of JABFTP020000124.1, forward strand.
ATTTAAATCGCTGGAGAAGCTGCATATGCAAACACTGCTGCAGCAGAAAGATATCCAGAAGAATTTGCAAACCTAGTAGCTTTTGAATGTATGAATCATAAACTGCAGAGACTCAAGTTTTATAGTGTTGGAGTTAGAGGAATTTCTTCAAAGTGGGCTGATTCATACTTATCGGATCGAAGACTGACTGTTGTGGTGGATGGAATGAGATCAAGAAAACATCTGATAAGACAAGGCGTGCCCCAGGGCTCAATTATTGGACCTCTTTTCTTTATTATATTTTTGAATGAGATATTTAATATAAATATTGAGTCGGGTAGACTGAATCTTTATGCTGATGGTGCAAGTATGCTTGTTGCTGAGCCATAGATACCAGAAGTTATTCGTCAGAACAATGTTACATCTTAAAATTTCAATGACTGGTGCTTCTATAATGGATTGACTGTGAATATTTCAAAGACCCATTACATGAGATTTTTGCCGAGAAATGCATCAATTGATTTCTCATTCCTTATAAAAGCTCACTCATTTCTGCCGCAGATACCTTCAAACTTCTGGGAATTACATCATCATCATCATCTATCAACCATTTTAGTCCACTGCTGAACATAGGTCTTCCTCAACGATCTCCATTCCTCGCGATTTTGGGCCGGATTTATCCAGTTCGTACACACTCGCTTGATATCGTCTTTCCAACGAGCTGGTGGACGTCCTCTACTTCTGTGGGCTTCATCTCTGGGACGCCACTCCAAAAGACGCTTTGTCCATCTACCGTCCGTGGTTCTTGCTAGATGACCGGCCCAGTTCCACTTTAAATTAGCAACTCTCTCGAGAGCATCCTGGACTCTAGTTCGTTGGCGTATGATATGGTTGGGAATTCTGTCCCGTAGTGTTATGCCTAACATAGCTCTCTCCATCTTACGCTGAGCAACACATATTTCATTAGCTGATTTCTTTGTTAGGGTCAGGGTTTCTGCACCGTACGTCAAAACTGGTAAAACGCATTGATTGCATACTTTACGTTTCAAACAAATCGGTATCTCTGATTTGAACAGATCTCTCAGTTTTCCAAATGCAGCCCATGTCAGCCTTATTCGCCTTCCTATTTCTGTTGTTTGGTTGTCCCGACTATAGTTATCTCATGCCCCAGATATTTGTATGACGTTACTTGCTCAACAATTTACCATCGATGGAAACTGGTTGGCTTGGTACTAAGTTGGTCATCATCTTAGTTTTCGACATCTTCAATCCGATTTTACTGGATTCCTTAGACAACTGCAAGAGCATCTCATTTGCATCATCTAATCTGTTTGCTATAATGACCATGTCGTCGGCGAAACGAAGATGACTTAATCGCTCACCATCCACATTTACTCCCCTCTGATCCCATTCCAGTTGCTTGAACATATATTGCAATAGGTTTGTGAACAACTTCGGGGAAATAATATCACCCTGTCTTACTCCACGTCCGATCCTGAATTTTTCTGTAGAATTGTGAAGGCACACTTGTGAAGTGGCATGCTCATATATATATTTAATGATGGCAGTGTATCTATGATCTATTCTACAGTCAGCCAACGCTTTAAGCATAATCGCCTATATCACGGTATCGAAGGCTTTCTCGTAATCCACGAATATGAGAGAGAACCAGAGGCAAGTTGTATTCTATGCTCTTTTCAATCAAAGTCTTGAGAGTTTGGAGATGATCATTAACACCGAATGTTGCCCGAAATCCGGCCTGCGCTCGAGGTTGGTAGGTGTCCAGTTTTTTTGTGAGGCGCTTTGTTATTATTTTGGTGAAGAGTTTGTATAAGTGCGATAGAAGGCTTATAGGTCTATAGTTCGAGGGATTTGTGGGGTCTCCTTTCTTATACATAATTATTATTATAGCATTATGCCAAGACTCTGGTACTCCTGGGAATTACGTTAGACCTAAAATTAACATGACAGGAGCATATATCTCTCTTGGCCTCTTCAGCACATATGCAGGAGGCTTTCATAGCACAGAAGAAGATAATCCGCATTACGTTCAGACAGCCTTGCTTGAGTCATTACCAGGAGATATTTAGAACTGAAGGGATCTGAACCCTCCCTTCTCTGTATGTGTATCATTTGATTTTGCATATTTGAAAAAACAAGCATTTACTTAATACAAATGATACAGTGCATGATTAATCCACCAGAATAAGAAGATATCTGCGTTTACCATTTTCAAGACTCTCAGTGGGTCAAAATGATCCTAACTATATTGGGATCAAATGCTTCAATCACATATATCCGCTCATAAATGATTTCAAATCCAAGAGTGCAGTTAAGCATAGAGTAAGGGAATTCTTGATTTCGGGTGCATTCTATACAGTGGCATAATTCTTTGAAGCACACATATGATATCTGTAATATATCTTAAATTGTCACGTCACGGAGAAAATTGCAACACTTGAATGGAGATGGGCAGGCCACCTGGTGAGACAGGACGAAGAGAGATGTTGGATACCAGGCTCAACGACGCGTAGCCGAGAAAGACTGCAAAAATGTTGGGCGGACGACATCAGAACCGTACGCGGCAGCGACGAGCATGAATAGATTTGGAGGAGGCCTATATGCAGGAGGGGATGAGAGCAGGCTGAAAGAAGAAGAGAAGAAATGGGGTGATATGAGCATTCAACACGATGAACGCAGTGGACGTCCCAAAGAGCCCGATGAAGCGATGACACCATCCTCGTCTACAACATTTGAACAATCCACTTCAGGTAATTCAGCTTGTTCAAAAAGTTCGGTAATGTCACCTACCGAAATACCTGCTGTAAGTGACACTTTCGATGAAGGCTGTAATGAGGCTAGCATCGATATAATTCCGTCAGACCCCGGTTTGTGGCCCGAAAGAATCACCAATCAGATGGCTAGAATATTGGTCAAACGTGATCCGCCCTTGATAGATATCAGTTTTAACTTTCCTAATAATAAAGATAAGAGAAAGTTTTCGTGCAAATACTTTGAAAGAAATCTAGCAAATGAAGAAAAAGTCGAAAGGGCTTGGCTTATTTACTCTATTTCTAAAGATTCTGTATTTTGTTTCTGTTGTAAGTTGTTTTGTAAATGTGAAATTCCTAACGCTTTTTGTGATACAAATGGAGTATCTGATTGGCAACACTTGTCTTTGCTAATTAAGAGGCACGAAACGTCAATTTTACACAACAGTTATATAAACACTTGGGTAAATTTAAAAGAAAATGTTGGAGACATCTATGACTGTTAATGCTCATCATCTTCGGATTTTAGAAACGGAAAAAAATACTGGCGAGACGTGTTGGAAAGAATTATTGCGATTGTTAAGTATTTATCTACACAATGCTTGGCATTTCAAGGTTCTTCTCAATTGCTTTTCGAACATGATAATGGAAATTTTCTAAAAGCTGTTGAGATGATTGCCTCTTTTGATTCAGTGATGAGACAGCACGTTTTCCGAGTGTATAACTCCAAAAAAAATCTGTTAAAATGACTCATTATTTAGGCGTGCAAATACAGAATGAAATAATTGAATTATTGTCGTTCAAAGTAAGAAATAATATTTTAGAAATGGTTCGCAGTTCAAAATATTTTACAATAATATTAGATTGTACACCAGACACTAGTCATACTGAGCAAATTAGTCTTGTTCTGAGGTATGTTGTCCTTAACACCACTTCAAAAAAGGTTGAAGTTAAGGAAAGTTTTATTGCGTTTAATCCAATACTGGACTCTACAGGAGATGGGATATATACATTTGTGATAGAAAATTTGAAAAAATTAAATGTAGAATTAAAACACATTAGGGGACAAGGTTATGATAATGGCAAATATTAATGGAAAACATGTTGGGCTTCAAAAACGCATTCTTGATGCGAATCCGAAAGCCGTTTTGTACCTTGTGCGGCCCATACTTTGAAGTTAACAGTAAATGACGCTTCTAAGTTGTCAGGTGCTACAATAAATTTTTTTAATCTTGTGGAATAATTTTTTTTCGTCATCAACAAAAAGTTGGTATGTTTTGAGAAAAAATATCCCCGGGTTAAGTTTAAAGCATCTAAGTGAGACAAGGTTTCAGCAGAATTGACGCAATAAAGCCCTTTAAAGTTTATTTAATTAAGGTTTGCGAAAGTCTTCTAGAAGCGGCTGAAGATAATTCTTTTCACATTGATGCAAGACATAAAGCGAGTCCCCTCTTAACGTCTGTACAAAATTTTCAATTTATTTGTGGAATTATTATTTGGCATGACGTTTTATTTCATATAAAGATTGTCAGTAAACAAATGCAAAGTACTACAATTAATATTAAAGTATGCCAAACCTACCTTAAAAATTTAGTTGATCACTTCCAGCAATATAGATCTGACCAATCATTTTCAGAAATTCTTGTGCAAGCGAAAGAAGTAGCATCCTCTCCCGAAATTGAAGAAAACTTTCCCCCATTACCAACGGTTAGGAGAAAATTTAAACCAAAACTGTTTGACTATGAACACCCAGAGAGACCCCTCATGATGCAGAAACCGCATTTAAAATTAGTTTTTTCTTAAAAATTATAGATCAAACTATAAGCTCTCTAAAACACCGATTATACATTAAATGAGTATGATAATATTTTCGGAATTTTAAGCGACATATTTAAATTAAGTGACAGCGATCTTTAAAACATTCTTCTATTCTTGAAGAGCGACTGACAGATCAGGATAATAAGGATATAGACTCCAAGGATCTGTTCAACGAAATCAAAGCGTTAAAGTTGTTTTCATTACCTGATGATACTGACCCCTTAAGTATTTTACAACATATATTTGAAAACAATTTAATCTCCACCGTTCCAAACGTAAACATTTCACTGAGAATTCTTTTGACATTGCCTGTATCTGTAGCTTCTGGCGAGCGATCTTTTTCTAAGTTAAAAATCATTAAAAATTATTTAAGATCGACAATGATTCAAGAAAGATTGTCTGGGCTAACAATATTAACAATTGAACAAGAAATTTTTGACGGTATAAATTTTAGCGATCTTATTAATGAATTTTCAGCAAAATCTCGGAAAATATCGCTACTACAATAGCTATCTATTGGGCCCTGTTCTGCTCGCTTTCCAGATTTAATCCTTCCTGATTTTTTTCTTTAGGATCCTACAGGATCGGGTTCATAATACCCCACCACAAATTTTGAATATGTTGAATTTATACAATATTCAACGTGTTTTCAGTATCGGTTTATCTAATTGATCTGTTTAAATTCCTTCAATGTATTTTTAAACAAGCGAACTGGGTGGATAAAATGAAACCGACGAAAAATCACGTAAGAGGGCACCTGTAGAAAGAAACTTTCAATGTATTACCGATTCGGTACTAGCGTTCATCTAATTAATAATTATGTCCTCTTTTAATTTATAGCAAACGTACCTACCTTCCAGCGTTCTATACTTTCTTTCAAGGTTCAACGAAGCGTCTATACATAGTTCTTGAAAGACGGTGAAAGCTCAACGAAGTATCACTCTCACTCCTTCACGTATTCCAAAATTCCCGCGTTCAAAAAATCAGAGCATGGTGTAGCGAGTGATCCAAAGAATTGTCATCTTCTCAACTGAAAATGAACTCTTCTAATAATTAGTTCCAATTATGTGAGGGTTGAGATAATGACTTTGTGCAATTTTAAAGACAAAGATGGTCATGGCTATGTTGATTAAGGCCGTTCTTTTTAGTGTGTTGATGGTTCATTGTATTGATGGATACAAGAATATGGTAAGTTATATATTTTTGTTTAAAAATAGAGTATTAGATCATTCAATACTTTTACGAAGAAAAAATTATAACGTTTCATCTATCAACACAGTTTTAAGGAATATTTGTACAGAAAGAGTGTTGAGGTATATTATTCCACAATGTAAAATTCTAAACGATCATACTGGTGAGAAATAAAAGATGCCAATTGAATGTTGAACCAATTAAACCAGAGGAGAATGTCCATTTAGTGCGTCATCGCTCTATAGCTTTCATCCTGTTAAATATATTAAAAAGTATATATGAAAAAGTTAGACTATAATTTGCCGTATGTCCTAAAATTTTAAAATATATAGGATGTTCCATTACAAAGATTCATATCAAAGTTCCATTTTTTTAAATAGGATACCTGTATGTTTCTCATTATTCTTTTACTGAAATCTTACTGAACTCATCTTAGATCTCATTTTCTATACTAAATTATTCTCATAAGCCTTTTACACAGGCTTACAACATTTTTGTGTTGCAGTCTCGCCCTGTATCTTTTACAGTTTTCAATTGAAAATGGAAATTCGTTCAAGGCAATGTAGACAAAGATACCACCTTTTTTTTGAGTTATCACTCGACCCATCTTGCATATTCAAAATATTCAAGAATTGCAACCCCCGCTTAGGGGTTTCATATTTCAGGCAAGTATTGTACCCCAAAAGATGTCCCCCTTGAAACAAAAATTGATATGTTTTTGCGTTTTGATCAGAAATGAATATCTTGGTAGATATAGCCTCTGTTTAGTTTTCGTTGAAGCGCCCTGTATATAAGTATTTATAATTCGCAATGAAAAATGTATTCTGCCAGATCATTTACTAGGAAGCTTCTTTCTGAAACTTTTGTAAGGAGCAGGTTAGAATATGATTCAATCATCTGGTAACTCATTTATCTTTGTTATATTTATCACATGGAGGCTATTCAAAGAAAGTTTTTCAACTATCACGTATCAGCAGGTATGATCATTTTGAGCTCTTAAATGGATTCGAAGCTACAGCTTAAGACATAAGAGAGGCATTCTCGCACTGAAATTTTATTCAAACTTCTAAACAATCAACTGGACTGCCCTTGAACATTAGCTCAATTAACATATTTAGTTTCAAGATCGAACTAAAGAGATGTCCACTGCTTTCCATAAGTATACAGGCTGTTTCCGAATAAGATGTCATTAATGAAGGATGTGAATCCCTGAATGATTTGAGCAAGAAAGTTCGAAGAACCAATGGTCAAAAAATGCTTCGTTACCGAGATACAGGGTGTTAAAGTTGAGAAAATTTTTCGATTTTCTCTCGATAAAACCTAGACTTCTCAAGATTTCGGGCTCAAATTTTCCACATAAGCTATTAAACACAATCTGAATCACCAGGTGAGGCCAAATTTTGAAACAGTATACAGGGTGATACTTTTTCATGGGCCATGTTCCATTTTTACCCTCGGAACATTTTTTTGGTACGCTACTGGCACTAACAAAAAATAAAATCGAATAGATCATTCAATTTGAAATTTTTTTTGACTCCTGCATTTTGATCGTAACTATCATCGTTTCTGAGATATTAATTATTGAAAATAATCCAATAGTTTTCCTATATCGAAGCCATGGAGATATTATCTTAATAACTGATGCAATTTTTCAGGAATTGAGCTAAAATTTACATCAGATATATCCTTATTGTATGTTTATAACAAAATGAGGCAGAAATTCCTGACAGCATACAGGGTGTTATTTATTCACGTGCATTTTCCTCTTTTTGCCCCCTGAACTTTTTTGTGGTGCGCTACTGGTATATTCAGAAAACAGAATCAAACAGATTATTCAAAGTGAAAACTTTTCTGTTCCTTGTATTTTTCCGTATCTGCCACCATTTTCGAAAAATTAATCAACAACGCCCGAACAGGCTACCCTTTGCCTCCGTATATTTTTCGGTGCATAACTGACGTTTTCGTAATCAGAAACGGATTTTTCATTCAATTCGGATAATTTTGTGCTCATCTTGATCCTCATGTCTTTCACCGTTTTGAATTGAAAATCATCAGAATTTATCGTGTCTTCCTCATATCAGAACACGTTGGTGATTTCAAAAGGCTTAGTAGGCTCTGATACAATTTTGCAAATGAAATCATAGAAAAAAAACTTGACACTTCAATGATTGTAAGTTTTGTCATTCAGTTTGTTGTGCCTACATTTGAAACAGCTGTAAGTAGTAACCAATAATCTTCGAAATGGTTTTCACTAATGCAGAAATGGCCGATATACATTTCATGTACGGTGTGGCTGAAGGAAACGCAGTGCACGCAAGGCGTTTGTATCAAGAACGCTTCCCTAATCGAATCATTCCTGATAGGCGTACGTTTTCTGACATCCACAGAAGATTGAGAGAACGGGGTACATTCAAACCGAATCATGACTTGAAAGGGGCAAATCGGACAATAAGGACCCCGGAAATCGAAGAGGCAGAGGAATGTCACCATCAAGAACAATTTTTGGTTAATGTCTGGGTTGGAATAATTGGGGATTTCCTGATCGGGCCATTTTTGTTGCCAGACAGGCTGAATGGAGCCTTATATCGCCACTTTCTAGAAGAGATTTTACCTGTGTTGCTAGAAGATGTGCCGCTGCAAACTAGAAATAGAATGTGGTTTATGCATGACGGAGCACCACCGCACTTCAGCATGGAAGCTAGAGAATATCTGAATATGACATTCAATAACCGCTGGATAGGGCGTGGTGGACCAGAAGCTTGGCCTCCAAGGTCGCCAGATTTAAACAGTTTGGATTTTTTTCTTTGGGGACATCTGAGAACTTTGGTTTATAGCTCTCCCGTGAATACACTTGAAGAATTGAGGAATAGAATTACAGCATCATGTGACGTCATCAGAAATACCCCAGGAATATTTCAGAGGGTGCGCACTAATATGCGGAGACGAGCAGAAGCATGTATTCTTTCAGGTGGAGGACATTTTCAACATCTTCTTTGATTTGTTCTGTTTGTTCAATTTTGTTTTCATCATTATGAGTTTTTGTTATTGAAATCATTCGCGATTATTTATGTTGTTTATTCATTTACTTCCGATTTATACACTCAATAAAACACATTTTTGAATTCGAATTCAATGATCAGGGAAATGATATCACCCTTTATACTTTCTCATAAATCCTACCAATCTAGTGGTGCAGATCTTAAAATGTGAACTTCGTTTGAAATTCGAGCTCAAGGTCTTCACAAATTGCCGAAATAACATGAAAAATATCTTCAAGCTTTCAATACGGAAGGGACTATACGATTACTTTTCTTGATTAATATCTCGAAAATGGTGGCAGATACGGAAAAATACAAGGAACAGAAAAGTTTTCACTTTGAATAATCTGTTTGATTCTGTTTTCAGAATATACCAGTAGCGCACCACAAAAAGTTCAGGGGCAAAAGAGGAAAATGCACGTGAAAAATAACACCCTGTATACTGTCAGGAATTTCTGCCTCATTTTGTTATAAACATACAATAAGGAGATATCTGATGTTAATTTTAGCTCAATTCCTGAAAAATTGCATCAGTTATTAAGATAATATCTCCATGGCTTCGATATGGGAAAACTATTGGATTATTTTCAATAATTAATATCTCAGAAACGGTGATAGTTACGATCAAAATGCAAGAGTCAAAAAAAATTTCAAATTGAATGATCTATTCGATTTTATTTTTTGTTAGTGCTAGTAGCGTACCAAAAAAATGTTCCGAGGGTAAAAATGGAACATGGCCCATGAAAAAGTATCACCCTGTATACTGTTTCAAAATTTGGCCTCACTTGGTGATTCAGATTGTGTTTAATAGCTTATGTGGAAAATTTGAGCCCGAAATCTTGAGAAGTCTAGGTTTTATCGAGAGAAAATCGAAAAATTTTCTCAACTTTAACACCCTGTATCTCGGCAACGAAGCATTTTTTGACCATTGGTTCTTCGAACTTTCTTGCTTAAATCATTCAGGGATTCGCATCCTTCATTTATGACATCTTATTCGGAAACACCCTGTATAAAAAATTCGCTCTCACAAGCTCCAATATTATTTATGTGCTCTACCTAGAATTCCATTTCGAGACTGTGTGAATTGATTTTAACTTTCATCTCTACTTTTAGTAGTGTATATGTGGACATGTCTTTTGGAATCATTTCCAAGGTGTTATTATGGTATTATTATTGTTATCTATTCTTAGTTTTGCTTCATAGAGCTATTTATATTATATATTTCTTAATTCACTTAATATATTTTCACACATATTTGTTCATCTTTTTTGAATTATTTTGCTGTAACTTGGGGTTTTATCTGTCGAAAATAAAAAACTTATTATTATTAATATAATAAGTAATGAAATTGTCTTTCCTTTGTACAATAAATACAATAAATATAACGATACAATAAAATTTAAAGAAAAATAAATATGTTGTGTGCTATTGACCAATTTCCGGTACTTTTTAGAAGAATGTATAATAATATTCCTGGTAATCTCAATAACCTGTGTAAGTGAAAAATTCTGCGGCTGAAGATACTGATGGCTTAAGTGCAAGAGATATGAAACAAATTTACTGAACTATCAAAACCACCCGTTTGAATGAAATTAATGCAGCATTAAGAACCGGAAAGTTCCCAAATTCAAAGGTGGTTGTAGACAGGATCATGGCAACTACAGACCGATCGCGATAACATCCATATTCTCCAAAGTCTTAGAAAAAGTTCTAAAGAAGCGAATAAGGTACTGGAGGTAAATATGGGCCTCCTTATTTTACACTCAGTTTACATAAATATTTTTGCGTTGAATATAATATTTTAATACGGTAGTGAAAACTCATATAATACATTATGTTATTCCTTTATTAATTATTTCGTAAGGGTAACTTAATTTAGAAAAAATTATTACATTAGTAAAGTCTTCTTTCGGCCCATATTATCCTCACAGTGTTTTTTATGGGCCACCTAAAAACATTACCCAGAATTGATAAAGAACTTTATTAAACACAACATATTAATACAAAACTAAAAAATTATATTTAAGTAAAATCTATTAGTAAAATAATTAATTTTATAACATTCAACGAAAAAAATCCTAAATATTGCGCATAAAAAAGTTCAACAACACTCAAAATTTTCTGTATCATCCTCTTCTAAATCAACGCACTCCTCATGGTACCAAGTATTGCAGTTAACACACATCCTCATATCTTTTTGGTCATCAGATTGACAAGCAACACAAAACCAAGATTCAGTAGCCGCCTGTTTTTTGCACTTTGTTTAGAAGTTGAGGGTATGGAGACCTCGGAGACGAGTGACTTTTACAGAGTTAAATAGGTCCTTTGTCACCTGCTGAGCTTTGTAATTTAATGCTTTTTGCGAATTGCAACTGTTTTAGTTGGGTTAAGAGGAGTCGGCAACATTTCTTTAAATGACGTATTTAATACATTTTTGTCTATGTCAGGAGACAGATGATTAGAATTTTTTTTTGTCCTGTGTGCTATAACAGCCAATGTCATATCATCTTCATCCGACGATAAATGAGTATCATAATCTGGTAACACCTGATCCTGAGTATTAGGTGTAGGACTGTTGTTTAATATGCTTCTTTTCATATCCCGTTGCGATGGCAATGAAGGCGCAAAGGCTGACTCATGAATTGCTTCTGAATTTAAAGGAAATAATCCTGTCGCTTTAAATCCATTTATAATATTATCTGGAGTCATACATTTAGGCCAAACTCGGGACAAAATAATATTAAATCTAGCCTTATTTAGTGATCTTTGTGGATTAGCAAAATAGAGTAATGCAAAGATTATCCGCCTTTTCCGCAATGGTAAAATCCAAGTGGCTTGAGGCCCCATCAAATACAATCAGCGTTGGACCATTGTTACATTTATATTTAGAAAAATGCTCTAAGAAGGCAATAAAGAGCTCTGTGGTCATACTTCCTTTGGGAGCCATTTTTACCAATGCTCCATGTGGTAGATTGTCAAGAAACTCACTTTTAAGTCGCTTACCTTTGAATAGAACCATCGGTGGGATTGAGTTACCAATTGCATTACAGCAAGCCACTACTGTAACATTCTCTGCATGCTCTGGCGCTACCAAATGAACTCTTTTCTCTCCTTTTGCAGCGAGAACACGTTGTTGGTGGTGAATAGTAAGTCGGCATCCCTTCTCATCCATATTGTATATGTTTTGAGGTTTGTTTGTAAGATGCAAAGTCCTCATAAGCTCTGAGATCTTCATAAAATAATCCGATACAATTGTCTTGTTAAGTTTTTGCGCACGAGCGGGGTTCATAGCCTGCGCTCTTCTTGTTGACAAGTCTGGATTTCGTTTAATAAATAGCTTTAACCAGTCTTTACCCGCAATCTCTTTTTCTGCATTAAATTGGTTGGGAATGTTGTTGACTTTACAATATTTGAACATTTGACGACGGACTAACTTTGGTGTAAGAGGTAAACCAACTTCGCAATACCGTTTTATTCGCTGAACAAAATCCCTTTCTTGCTGTACACTGAGAATGCTTGGGCGACCAATTCGTTTTTCTGACAAACCATTGTCCAAATATCTTTTTAGAGTTCGTCTAGGCACTTTAAATTCTTTACTAGCAGCTCTTTGGCTTTGCCCCTCATTTATTGCCTTAAGGGCATTTTCGAGTTGAATTTGACTCCATTGCTTTCGCGGCCCCATCTGTAATAACAATTAAAAAATAATCTTGATTTTATCGAATAATCTCCAAAGAAACTGAAGTCGGGCTATATGCGCCGCGGTGCATATAACCCGCCATAAACATGGCCCATATTGCCCGAATTGACTATGTACCGAATTTATATAAGAAAAAAAATAACTTTTTACAAAAACGTTATAAAGTTCATCAAAAAATGGTCTATACTACACAACTTACCTTTGCGTTATTAAAAATCAAAACCTTTTATTTTCAACACTGAATTTAATTCGTAAACAAAGAAGAAAACTTATAAATATGTCTAGCCTCACGGTCGGTTGAACATAACCTAATTTACTATAAACATAGTTTAGTTAGAGGGCGCGATTCAACCAAATCTTAACTCACCGACTTGAAAGCAATTGTACACCGTTGCCACAATGTGTAAGAAAAAGTGTCATTTTAGTATTGTGAGCATTGGTCCATATTACCCTCCGGCCCATATTTACCTCCAGTACCTTAGTCGAATTCGTAGATATTTCAGAGTGCCACTAAGGGTTCCAAGCAGGGTCTTCTGCAGCTGTCCTGGATTTCGTCCAAAACATTTGCTATAAGCTTGAAGATGGGAAATATATATTTATTGACTTACTTTTGATACTGTTCCACATAAGGCCTTAATGAGGAGGTTAGAAAAAATTGGAATCCGGATGCCTGCCTTACAACTGCTGAGGACTTTCTTGGAAGATAGGTAGTTATGCACAATGTTTGAGAATACCAGAAGTCACTACCAGGGATTAAGTGAGGGAGTGGTACAGGGGTCCGTGTTGGGCCCATTACTGTACTTGTTGTGTATAGAGAGTATAAAACTGGCTAACTTGGAATGTGAAACCTACATGTTCTGTGACGACACGGCATTTATCTACTCAGTGGATGATCTTAAGGAATTGAATAAAAAGTAAACATGGACTTGTCAAAATTCAAAAAATGTGCGTGACAGAAAAACAAAAGGTCGAGCATTATCTCAAAATTATAATAAACAATAAGAATCTGAAAAGAATTGATTCATATAAGTACCTAGGAATAACTTTGAACGAAAAACTGGATTGGACTTTACATATTGATAGAATTATAGGAACTGTACGTTCGTTAATTGGTGGAATAAAACGCATTAGCAGTTATTTGTCAAAGAAGTTTAGAAACTTTTTGTACAACTCATATGTTCAATCGTCCCTCATAAACTTGATAATCATTCGGGGTAACACAAGCTCCACTAATTTCAGAAGACTCTCGAAAGGCCTCAGAACTTTACGAAAAAGTTAATATGTTACCACTGAAAAAATTAAAAATACTTGGGATATCCAAACTAGCCTCTAAACTCAGAAACAAACTGGTTAAATCGAGAACCATACTAGGGACAATCTGTGAAGTACATCATTATAATATAAGAGCTGCAAATAACCTAATACATAGTAACATCAGGACGGAGAAGGGAAGACAATCATCTGTCTATCAAGCTATCATCTCATTTAACAGCCTACCCAAAGAAATAAAAGACCTAAAAAGTTATGAAGCGTTTGAGAAAAAAGTTAAAAAATATCTCCTTGAAATGTAATTGTAACATCATATATATCATCATTCTTTTTGTTTATATCAAAGCTAACTCATCCTTGTAATAATATGATTTGAATAACTATAAATTATTTGAATTGTGGAGACCGTTACTTGATGTAGATCCATGATATAAATGAGATAAAAAACACAAGGTTTAACTTTAATCTACACTTTATTTGAAAAAATTCGACGACGTTTCGCTGACACAGCAGCTTTATCAAGAATGAAAAACATAATGAAGAGTATGGTATTATAAACAAATCGTAGAACAAGTTGGATGAATAACAGGAAAATCCACACCGAGCCATTGTACAGTTAGTATGAAAGGTAATAAAAACTAATTAAACAAGTTAAGTAGGGGTGAATAATTCACATCTACCTGTTCATTCAAAAGCTTGTCCGAATGTTTGTATCTATTTATTTCTAATGCTTCTAGGAGATCTAATTTTGAACTTTTTGATTTTATATGTAATATGTCAAAGTTTTTATTGAATGAATGGTTTTCTATTATTAGGTGGCTTGAATAATTTGAATCAGATTTATTTTTATCGAAGCTACGTTTATGTTCAGATGTTCTTATGCCGAAACTCCTATAGGTCCTACCGATATAAATTTTATCACAAGAACCGCAATTGAGTTTATAGATTCCTGATTTACTTGATTTTTCAACACGAGATTTATTATTTTAATATGTTTACCTAAGTTATTAGAAGTTTTGAAAGTTATATTAAGATTTTGTTTGACGAGAAAGGATTTAATATTTGTACTTGCAGAACCGCAGAATGTTAAACTGTTGAATAGTTTATAGTCTTTATGAATAGGATATACTTCATTGATTGCTTTCTGATACAGTTTTTACGAATGATTAGATCTATCATATCCGGATTATATGAATTATTAATGGCTATCTGTTTGATGATGTTTAACTCTTATTATAATCTTCTACTGATAAAGGTAAATTGAGTAACCGATGGACCATGTTGTTTAAAGCTGCAACTTTGTGTTGAATTGGATGTAATGAGTAGTTATGTATAATTGTATCAGTATGTGATGTTTAATTAGTTTTTATTACCTTTCATACTAACTGTACAATGGCTCGGTGTGGATTTTCCTGTTATTCATCCAACTTGTTCTACGATTTGTTTATAATACCATACTCTTCATTCTGTTTTTCATTCTTGATAAAGCTGCTGTGTCAGCGAAACGTCGTCGAATTTTTTCAAATAAAGTGTAGATTAAAGTTAAACCTTGTGTTTTTTTTATCTCAACTATAAATTATTACTTGTTTTATGAGACCCCATGCTAACAGCTTTGTATTATAGCTGATTCATGGTTTTACTACTAATAAATAAAAAAAAAAGTTACACTTTTGTCGGATATTGTTCCCAGTTAGACCATGACTGAGAATTTCAATGCAAAATATATTAAGATTATGTGAAAATTCCAGCATAACATATAAAATCATTTTCAACTATGAGTCTATTGACAATAGGTATAGGAGCACTTAATACATTTCAAGAGGTACTGGATTTGTCTCTCATTTGCAGTTACTAGGTACAGGGTGTTCCATTCGAATTAAGGAAAATAATGGGGCTTGAACCTAAAGAAAATTTAACGTCCATCACAGATGGCAGATACAGGAAATTCGAAAACAATTCGGTTAAGGCATATAGTGATCTGAAAAAACCATTTTATTTTAGGTTATCTTATTCTAAAATGATGAGAAACATAGGGCGTTCCATTTAAGAAAACATAGGTTTGATGAAATGTATCCTCAAATTTCTATTTCATGATTTTCCATAAAATTCATAATATCAATTCAATTTCTTCTACAGACAGAACAAGATCTTAGGAGTGCCAACCACACGGTAACAGAAAAAAGACATGGTAAACTTCTTTTCAATCAGATTTCAAGTATAGTGAATTTCTTTGGAATCTCAACATCCTCTGAAGACGAGGATGACGATAACGATGATGACGATGGTTCTAGGCAAAAAAACTGTACTTGTGGTACGTCAATTCAATAGCAGTATTGTTATTTACTCAACACCACATTTATTATTCATGGAGAAGCTTGAATGAATCAGTGAATGACATGATACTTTTTCAATAAATGTAATTTTTCAGAGTGTGGTCTATCTAATCAAGAAGATAGGATAGTAGGTGGTCGTCCTACAGGACCTAATCGTTATCCTTGGATTGCACGAATTGTATATGATGGGCATTTTCACTGTGGAGCTTCATTACTTTCTAGGGACTATGTGTTAACTGCTGCTCATTGTGTTAGAAAGTAAGATATGAATTTTCTCCCCTTTTGATATCAAATATTTCTAATTGATAATGTTTTTGATGGATTTATTCTATAAAAATTCATTTTAATATAAAATAAATGTAACACTGATTTCCACAATGTTTATTTTTGATACACATGACACATGGTATCGACAGTTATGTCATTTTCAAGTGTTTAAAGCTAACAGTTATGAGAAAGTTTGCGCTGACTATAACTATTTTAAATATTGAGTAGTGAGAGTGGTTTAATTCTAATTGACTATTGATAGTGTTGAGTTTTAGGATTTTTACGAAGTTTGTTTCCAAACTTCAAAACAGATTCATTGTAATCCCTTGTTATTCCAATTTCTTCTACAGAGTGCTAACCACACGGTAACAGAAAAAAGACTTGGTAAACTTCTTTTCAATCAGATTTCAAGTATAGTGAATTTCTTTGGAATCTATGTTATGAGAAAGTTTGTGCTGACTATAACTATTTCAAATATTGAGTAGTGAGAGTGGTTTGATTTTAATTGACTATTGATAGTGTTGAGTTTTAGGTTTTTTACGAAGTTTGTTTCCAAACTTCAAAACAGATTCATTGTAATCCCTTGTTATTCCAATTTCTTCTACAGAGTGCTAACCACACGGTAACAGAAAAAAGACTTGGTAAACTCCTTTTCAATCAGATTTCAAGTATAGTGAATTTCTTTGGAATCTATGTTATGAGAAAGTTTGTGCTGACTATAACTATTTTAAATATTGAGTAGTGAGAGTGGTTTAATTCTAATTGACTATTGATAGTGTTGAGTTTTGGGTTTTTCACGAAGTTTGTTTCCAAACTTTAAAACAGATTCATTGTAATCCCTTGTTATTCCAATTTCTTCTACAGAGTGCTAACCACACGGTAACAGAAAAAAGACTTGGTAAACTTCTTTTCAATCAGATTTCAAGTATAGTGAATTTCTTTGGAATCTATGTTATGAGAAAGTTTGTGCTGACTATAACTATTTCAAATATTGAGTAGTGAGAGTGGTTTGATTCTAATTGACTATTGATAGTGTTGAGTTTTGGGTTTTTCACGAAGTTTGTTTCCAAACTTCAAAACAGATTCATTGTTTTCCCTTGTTATTCGAATTTTTGAATTATCTACTACAATTATGTGATTAGTTGTTTTAATATGTTCAAAAACTGGAGATTTGTTATCTGAGGAGAGTTGTTCTCCGAATCTAAATTCGTAATTTCGACATATTTGTACTACGTAAGCTGTTGGTCGTTCTTCACATTCAATTCTGGATATTCCAGACTGTTTAAAATTATTAGTTTTTGCTCAACATTAAATAGTAAATTGCTTATGTTGGGATCACTGGAATAGGAGGTTGTTAATCTAAGTTTGAAAAGATAATTGCTTATGTTATTAGAAAGAGGACCAATGTACTTTAGACATGCGTATTTATTCTCTTGCTTTTCTAATTTTTGTGTAATATGGTAAAAATCCATTGGGATTGTTGAGTCAGTACCATTCTTTTCTATATATATATATATATATATATATATATATATATATATATATATATATATATATATATAGGATAGCTTATCATTGAGTTTAGTGATACTTATGTCTTGGAAATTTATTGAATTGTTCCGTTCAATTTCAGCAATTAGAGTTATTTTATAATGCATTTATTCAGGAAATGTAAAAATTGGTCTTTTGTCTATTTGGATGATAATAATAAGTATTATACTATCGCAAGAGATTTGTTGAAAATCAGGATGGTCTTTCGACCATCTTCTATATTTTACCAAGCGAAAAATACTAATGCAAGGCAAAGAGGCATAGCATTAATTATCCATAAGAAACTCGCCAGTATCATCAAGGTGATTGAAACAATTTCTGATAGAGTAGCCTATGTAATATATATAACATATATTCTTTTGAAAGGAGAGGATTTACAAAAATTTGAATAATTATATTTACAATAAATGTTTATATCTATAATTTTGGTGTGTGTCATAAAAAACACAAGTGTGAGCTCAGGAAATTTAACAAGGGAACCATACTATCTTTTATATGATTCAATAAACGAGTGAAAAGCCCGAGGAAAAAAACTCGTTTCCCTGTCGCTATTGCACTAGCAAAAGCTTGTCTGTTTATGTTGTGTTAGTGTCGTGTGTACATAAAGAGTACCACAGATTTTTCTGCTCAGCCGCTTCATTCTCTCTTGCATTCCATGATCTCCAAACGAAGACAAGGGTGAAAGGAAGGGGGTTTGGGACAGGAATCTGTAACAATGGAAGAAGAAAACCAGCAAAAAAATATTTCAACAATCATACTTCTTATATGTCTGAACAAATCTAAGAAAAAATTTCACATTGCAAGCAAGGTCATGAAAAGGACTAAGGAGATAATAAAAAAATACATAACCTGCGATATTTCCTCAAATTTCCTCTCTGTTTGACAGAGAGAGCCCCGATGGCCAAGTTCAGTCTTCCACATGATGCCGATTATGATTTATAGATGTTTTAGAATCATTATGGACCCAATAATTTGGGTTGACATCGCCCATATATTATTGCTTCGTGGAATTTGTTTAATTTAAAGAAAAATTTGTGAAAAATTTTTGACAGTCGTTCGAAAAATATGACAAATGTCGAAGATGTCGAGATATTCTACGAAGACGTATCGAGAGCCATAAACGAAAACAGAGTGAACCTAATACTTGTGATTGGAGATTTCAACTGCAAAATAGGCCAAAGAAGGGACAAACATGAAACCTTTATAGGTCAACATGGATTGGGAATTAGAAAGCATAGAGGAACAATGATGGCAGAACAAGAAAAGCTCTATGATATGAACACCTTTTCGAGAAGAAAAATAACAGAAAATGGACATCGACTAGCCCTGACGGTAAAACTAAAAATCAGATCGACTTTATTCTATCAAGCCAGAAACAGATTGTACAAGACGCGAACGTCTTGAACAAGTTCAGCACTGGCAGCAATCATTGATTAATTCGGTTCGTATGCAAATCGACCGACAAAAGTTAATCAGCTACCCTGAGGATTTTCAGATGGAAGTGAACAAACAACTTGATACGAAACAGCTACAACAAAAAATAATAGACGGTACGAACATGACCATTGTTAAAACTCCAAACGATGCAGTTAAAAGCTATTCTTCGAAAAGCAAAATAGTGGATAAGTTCAGTGAAAAGACCAAAAATCTCCTCAAAAGAAGGAAAAACCTGCTCTCTCAAAACAAAAGAAACACTCAAGAATACCAAGAAGTAAATAAAGCAGCACGGAAATCAGCAAGGGAGGATATACAGCTGCATAATGAGAGAATAGCACTATGTACTATTGAAGAATTCAAAGGAATAAAAGTATTCAGAAGAAATATGACAAGAAAAAAGGAAATGATAAGACTCAAAAGATCAAATGGCACAATAACGGAGAACAGAGAGGAAATACTCAAGACTGTAGAAGAATTATATAAAGATCTCTACACCTCGAAAAACACCAGTGACCTGACTCAACAAGAAAAAGATGTTACAGTACTCAATGTCGGTTCTGAAGATATCCCTCCAATAACTAGAGTTGAAATCGAGCAAGCGATCAGTCAGTCTAAAAACAACAAAGCGCTAAGATCAGATGGCATAATAAGTGAAATGTTAAAGCACGGTGGCGAAAAGCTTCTTGATGATCTGGAGACACTTTTCAACAAATTCCTGGAGGAAGAAGACATACCAACCGACTGGACAAATGCGCTAATTACTCTATACCATAAGAAGGGAGACACAGAGCAACTAGCAAATTATAGGCCCATTAGTTTATTGTCTCAAACATACAAAACATTCTCCAAAAACATAGTGAACCGCCTAACACCAAATAAGGTTTTATAAGCCAATAGAACAGGCCGGCTTCAGAAAGAATTTTAGCACCAACGAGCATTTACAAACTGTGAGAAATCTCATAGAGAAATGTACTGAATATAATATACCTCTCTGGATGGCTTTTCTTGATTACAAGAAAGCATTTCATACAATTGAATTATGGGCAACAGAACAAGCTCTGAAAAACTCAAGAGTTGGCCACCGATACACAAGCCTTATCAGAAGAATCTACGAGCGAGCCACCCTCCAAGCACAACTTCATGATGTTACCAATAAAGTGAACATAGAGAGAGGGGTGAGGCTGGAGGATACTCTGTCACCTAAACTTTTCATTACGGTTCTCGAAGATGCGTTGAAGGGAGTAGAATAGGGCAACAGAAGTTTAAACATCAATGGAGAAAAACTAACACACCTAATGTACGCAGATGACGTTGTTGTGATTGGTCAGACCAAAGAAGAACTGAGTACACTTATAGATGATATTCGTAGAACAACAGAAAGGGTGGGTTTGGAAATCAACTATGAAAAAACTAAATATATGTCAAACCAAGTAGAACCTGAGTAACATCTTATAATAAATAACAACGAGATAGAGAAAGTAGAGTGTTTCAAATATCTAGGCCAAAGAATCACTATTGGAAAAGCAAATCAAGAACTCGAGATTGATGAACGAATAGGAATGATCTGGGCAGCTGAAAGCTGGTCTCTACAACCAGTGCCTCTTACCTGTAACAACATACGGTGCAGAAACGTGGGTCTTCACAAAAGCCATACTCGACAAACTGAGAGTAAACCAACGGGTGATAGAGAGAAAGATTTTAGGAATCACATTGAGTGGTTGTAAAATGAACAATTGGATAAGAGAGATGACTGGTGTAGAGGATGTGGTGAGGAAGTCTGCCAACTTGAAATGGAAATGGGCTGGACATGTGGCTAGACACCCCGAAAACTGGAGTGGAAAAATAATAAGATGGAGGCCGTGGGATCAGAAAAGAGGAAAAGGACGACCTCAAATGAGATGGAGTGATGACTGCAGGTCTGAACTGGTACCAGGTAGCAGAGAGTAGGGAATTGTGAAGGAGTAAATGGGAGGCCTATACCCAGAGGGTAGAAAACGGCTGACAGGACAGGACAATCTTCAGCTGACAGTATTTGAATCACCAAATGTGTTGTTTGATTAAACCTAATATTGAAAATTAACATTGTGGAAATCAGACAAAAGTTCATTTTATTTATATTATATGAAACATTCGAATAAGTTTCATCAATTAATAACGAAAATTATTAAGTTTTAATTAGACCATAAAGAATTTATTGAGCAATAGATAAAATGACTAAATTCGATTTTTGCTGTATGGGTGAACCGTTAATGAACCAGAGATCCAATTCTCTGGACGTTGATTGTAAATGGTGTATGTGTTCTTTATTTTCAGACTGAAACGTTCGAAGATAAGGGTGATACTCGGAGACCACGATCAATCCACAATGACAGATGCACCAGCGAAGATGCGAGCAGTTGCAGAGATTATACGGCACAGAAACTTTGATACAGATAGCTACAATCATGACATCGCTTTACTTAAATTGAGGAAGCCTGTGGATTTTGGCAAAAATATCAAAGCTATATGCTTACCAACCGGTAAGTGAACATGTCGAATTAGAGGAGGATACAAAACATTGATGAGTTAGATTAGATTTTCTTTTTCAGTTTTCTTTATAACGCCTCATTATTTCTGTCCCTGAAGTGCATAAAAGACAAGGAATGTTTCCAAACTTTTGGGTTATATAATAATAATAATAATAATAGCATTTTATTGGCATCTTGTACAGAAATAATAATTATAACTATCAACTACATTAAAGGCCTTAAACTTATTATGAGTGAGTGTTACTGTACATTGAGAGATACCAAAAGGTAGGATACAGCATAGCTGATTAATCCAACCTGAATAAAATAGAAACAAATACTAGACAAGTGTACCCACAATTATACAGAAACATCGTTATGTAAGAGATATTTATCACTAATCTTACCAACTATTCATATTGAAAACAAGAATTAAACACAAAAATAAATCAAAATTAATTCATGCACTTCATATATAAAAGATCTTTTCTTCTTGGTGAAAAAAAAAATTAGGAAACAAGGAAAGACTACATATCTTTTAACTGGCTCTCAAAAAGCCAATGCCTCACCCTCCTCTTAAATGCATCCAAACTCAAACCTAAAAGACTACTCGGTATTTTATTGATTTCATCTACAATTATATAGGAAAAGCAACGCTGAAACATGGAAACACGATAACGCGGTATGGCAAGTTTGTGTCTGAACCTGACGTTGATGCTATGAACATCTGTTCTATATTTGATTCGTCGGTGCAGATAGGAGGGTTTCCTCTCATTCAAAATCATGTAAAACAGACTCAGCACATGCAGCCTTCTTCGATTCGCCATGTTCAACCAACCCAATTGCTGCAGTCTGCAGGACGTGCGATCTGTGCGTCTAAGGTTGAAAACAATTCGAACACACCAGTTTTGAACTCGGGACACATTCTGTTTTGTCAGACATGGGCCATAACTGTATCGCAATAATTGAGGTGAGACAACACCAGCGCTTCACAAAGCATTTTTCTTTGTCGAATATCCAGAAATTCTTTGCAACCATAAATCAATTTGATATTCACGAAAGCTCTTTTAAGTAGCAAGTTTATGTGAGAATCGAACCTCAAATCGCTATCCATAATCAAACCCAAATTACGACACTCGCTAGTCAGAGGAAGAACTGCGCCATTCACAGATATCTTAATTAGATCTTTACATGCCTCTCTCATGACCTTCCTTCCAAATAGCATAACTACAGTTTTTGAAGGGTTAATGCTTAGACACATACTCTCCGACAACTTAAAGATGTTATCCAAATCTATATTAATTTTTTCTAGAGCTTCATCAAGTGAATCGCGCGAAAACTGTAAATAGAGCTGTGAGTCGTCAGCATATAAATGAGCCGAGCAGAAAATTTAGCAACACATGAGCTGAAAGGTATAGATAATAAAAAATATCGGTCCGAGAATGGATCCCTGCGGAACTCCACATGGGATCTCTATAGGATCAGACTTAATTTTTCCGTACAAAACTCTTTGTGTTCTGCCAGTCAAATAGTTTTCAAACAATAAAACCGTATTTTCAGTGAAACCAATATAATGAAAGATTGCCAACAACAAATCGTGATTAATTTTATCGAATGCCTTCGAATAATCCAGTAGGACGAGCAACAAAAGTTCATTATCGTCTACAGCCTTTATGAAGTCATCCACCACTGCGAGCAGGGCAGTGGTACAGCTCTGACACCCCTGAAACCCGACTGGATATCAGGCAAAATACTCTCCGACTCCAAATACGCTTTTATTTGGACAGCGACAAGTTTTTCAAAAATTTTGGACAATACACTCAATATACTTATAGGTCGGAGATCTCTGTAATCCTTAGGATCGCGTACTTTTGGAATCGGAATGACATGAGCCATTTTCCACGACTTTGGATAAACTGACTTCTCGATACAATAATTTATTATGTGACATATGAACTTCAGGATAAAAGGTGAACACAACAAAAGCATCTTGACACTTATACCATCTGAACCCACCGAGGCAGACTTAATGGAAGTTAAAACATCATAAACCTGACTTTCAGTAACCATTGACACTTGAAATGATATAGAATCCCTTAGCCTACCATTACCGTACTTATTCAAAAGTTCCAAGCTTGGAACAGGATTGTCAGCAAAAACACTGGAAAAATATTTACTCATTTCATTCACGTCACAGATCGGTTCAGGAATTAAACCCTTCTGTCGCACTCCTATTGAGAACTCTCGTAAATGTTTCCATATACGATTCGTATTGGCCCCAGTTTTAAAACGAAGGTAACCACGCTTTTCATTTCTGATGGCTGTATTAGTGAAATTTCGCAACTGTTTATAATAATCAAAATCTTTAGGGAGTCTCGATTTTTTAAAGTTATTTAAAGCTTTATCGCGGAGAGAGATGAGTAATTTCACATTGTCAGTAAGCCACGGGGTTTACGTTTCTTGATAATAATTGTTCTAATTGGTTATTCTTTAGGTATTTCAAAATAGATGAAATCAACAATAACTATAAGTAACCAATAATGAAAAATGTTGCACTAAAACAAAATAAGCCACTATAAATGAAGAACAATAAATGCTTGAGCTTCAAATAATGATTAACGCTTTTCCGATTGAGTAAATATAAATAAGATAACAATATTATTGAGAGAAGTTCATCACAAGATAGGTAAACCAATATATCAGATAATTTGTGCATGTTAGACCAGACTAGGAAAATTTAGCTCATTCAAGGGGAAAAAATCAACGAAAGCAACAATATTTTTCAAACCTGAGGTCTTAATGGTTTTTTTGACAAGCGGTGTTAAATTCGGTCCCGTCAGGTAGCGACCAAAAACATTCATGTCTAAGAGCAACCATCGATATGTAAATTCCTCCAGAGCTTTTCAGATACCTGAACCTATCTTACCTAAGAAATGTAGTTACAGAGGTTTTGAGGATAAGAAATTTATGGAATTCAATAATCTCCTGTAGAGTATGAAGGAAATCTTTTTTTTACTTTTTCTGAATTGCTCTTCGCAATTTCTTTAGGGTCTCACAGTATTTTGCAGAGTTGATGGCCTCCCCTTGAGGCAGATATTCGATTAACATGATGCCTTGACATGTCATGGTTCAATTTATGAAGTCACGCGGCAACGCGTTTCATGCCTAAATCGTTAAACATTGTATAAATTGATTAGTGAGACACAGAAAGTTCATTGCCTATCTCTTTCATACTTAAATGACGATTTTCAGTAACCATTTCCTTCATTTCATTGAGATATATATATATATATATATATATATATATATATATATATATATATATATATATATATATATATATATATATATATATATATATATATATATATATAGGGTTTTACCCCGACGAGTTGCCCATATATCTGTTCATGCAATCAAACTGATTTCATGAAAAAATATAAATCCACCACCCGGTAATTAATACCATTGCCAGGCAATGATTATAATCAAAACATATCCTGGAGTAATTATATATTAGGATAACGTTAAATGTTATGAGAATATATCAATCTACCAGAATATATACATACTATAGCATCATCAGACAATGATATCAATGTACCAACGAGTAGTGTCAGAGGCTTTCTCCCCGGAAAAATCCAGTGTACGGACCTTAGTCAAGTAACACTGAATGTTACTCATTAATAGTTTCCTTTGTGTGAAGTGGTGAACGATCGAATAGAATACTGCTCTGAATATAAATATGACAAAATTGTCAGTTAATTATATTACATTTATATAAACAAATAAATAAAATATGAAATGAGATTCTGAGCAGTATAAACTAAAGAGAAAACCTATGACTCTACCTCATTATTATTTTCGGAAAGAAACCTACGAAGAATATTACAAGATTTGATGACTGTTATCTTTTGTAACTGTTCAAACAAATTTTCTTCAGACCCAAAATCTCAATACTTTTGTGAAGATTTCTAGGAATAACGCCTGTTGTAGAAATAATAATCGGTAGAATGAATATTTTCTTCACTTTCCACATTTTTTAATCTCGTCGCCAAGCATCATATATTTAGAAATTTTTTCATTGTATTTATTTTGTATATTATGTGTGTCGGGTATAGCAATATCAATTATGTATGTTATTTGATTCATTAACGAATGGTCAATACCAGGATCAACGAACGAGAAACCGGAAGAAAGTATCAACATATATATATATATATATATATATATATATATATATATATATATATATATATATATATATATATATATATATATTCTTTTGAAAAGAGAGGATTTACAAACATTCCAATAATTGTATTTACAATAAATGCTTATTTCTATAATTTTGGTATGTGCCAGAAAAAACACAAGTGTGAGCTCAGGAAATGTAACAGGGGAACCATACTATCTTGCATATGATTCAATAAACGAGTGAAAAAATCTGAGGAAAAAGCTCGTTTCCCTGTCGCTATTGCACTATCAATAGCTTGCCAGTTTATGTCATGTGTATATAAAGAGTACCAAAGAATTTTCTGCTTAGCCGCTTCATTCTCTATTGCACTCCATGATTTCCAGACGAAGACAAGGGTGAAAGGAAGGTTTGGGACATGAATCTGTAACAATGGAAAAGGAAAACCAGAAGAAAAATATTGCAACAATCATACCTCTTATGCGACTAAACATATGTAAGAAAAGATTTTACAAAGCAAGCAAGGCCATAAAAAGGACTAAGGGGATAATCAAAAAGTACATAACCTGCGATATTTCCTCTTTCGCGGAGATGTTCTTCAGTCGCAGTGTGAGTCTCCTGAAACATAATCACTTCCTTGTTCTTGCTGGCCAATTTTGAAGTATAATCACAAAGAATCCTTCAATATTCTAAGTCAACAAAACAAATTCCCTCTCTGTTTGACCGAGAGAGCCCCGATGGCCAGGTTCAGTCTTCCAAGTGATGTCGATTATGATCTATAGTTGTTTTAGAATCATTATGGAACCAATAATTTTGGTTGACATCGCCCATATATTTCTTCTTGGATCTTGTTTAATTTGAACAAAAATTTGCGAAAAAATTTTGACGATCGTTCTAAAAATATGACAAATGACATGTCTGATGTAAACTTCAGTTGACGATGTTGATGGCAGACCATAGCGAGGCAAATCTTTCAACCCCATCTCGGCTGCGAATAAAATCACTATAACACTCATATGCCTGTGCTTTTGAGAAAATCAATTCGCTGCAAGCCTTCGGTAACAATTTCAGCGATTCGGCACACGAAATTCCATTTGCAATACAAAATTTGAAACAAATTTTTTGTTCGATATTTTTATTCATTGTAAAAATCGCAAAACACATTGTGAGAACTGACAAAATCGACAGATCGCGTACAAACTCCACGTCAGTAAAGAAAACACTTGTGCCAACTTAGCATCAACAAAAATTTTGACAATCGTTTCAAGCAGATTTTTTAAATAATCAATTTCTGGTACTTTCTGAAGGAATGTACAGTATGTCCCATTTTGGGGGTGCCACCAAGAGCATCTCTGTTATTATTTAGGATAGAGAGATGGGGTTTTCACGACCCTTGGCTACTTTTTCGAGACAAATTCATAGAGCTAATCAGAATTATTCTAACTTCAGTGGTTTTTGAGTTATTCTCGAATCTTGAAAATTTCCGGATTTCTTTTTTTCCCGATATCTCGGTTCTTATAGAAGATAATTGAAATCTGTTTTACGTTTCTAAAACGGTTTTTGAGTAGATTCCAGTGACGTACTCGAAGTTTTTTTCATTAATTATGACAGATATGACATAAAGTTGCATTTTTTAAATACGAACATTTTTTTGTTATATTCCGATTGCCGTTTTTTTTTCCTTTTCAAAAATATATAACATGATGACAAAATTTCCACCCAATTGGAAGAAAATAACGGAATAATGATTTACCCCTAATGGCTGGGCGAAGGAACACGTGAGCGGACGAACCATAGAACATTTGTAGTTATTCGATGAAAACGATCAAAACAATGCAAAATCTTCTTGACCGAAATAATGGAGCTAGGCTGCTCCTAAGATTCCATCGTTATTTATGACATCCGCAATTTCCGCTTTTTATTTTATTTTGAGATTATCGTTTAGTTTCTAGAGTTCTCTGAGAAATACCTACATGAGAATAATAATAGGCACCTAATAATTTACTCAAATTTACTTCTCATAATGATTTACATATATTGCTCGAACTGATTTCCATCATGTTGTAAACATAAAGTGCATCTTCGGATTATATCTTCTATGTCTGAATGCTATCTGTGAACACAGAAGTCTTCATCTATGCACGTTCATTAGAAACCATAGAACGACCAATAATTATTATTATTCATTATCTGTGGATATATTGGTACCGATCCATTTATTTTCAAAATTTAAATCCAAGTAGTTCCTCACCACAGCCGAATTATGGCAAGGAGCACCGTCTTGTTGGAAGTAATATGTGTTGAATTGAGCAAGAGGAATGTCATCTTGCAGTTGTGGCAGACAAATATTTAAAATTTTGAGATATCTCTGTGCATTCAAGTTGCCATCAAAGATATAGTAGGCTAATTTGTTGCCCATTACGAAACACGACACATTGAAACCGAACCTCCCTGCTGCCGTCGAGCTACTGCTTCGTGTTGGTTTTCGTTTGCCCAGAATCTATTCGTATGGCGATTAAAGATTCCGGCACTGCTGATTCTTGACTCATCAGACCAAATGATATGTCGCCCAAAACGAGCTTCACCTCTGATTCTCCCTAAATACCAATTGCAGAACGCCGTTCTCCTCTCTGCATCCCCGGCATTGAGATGATGAATTATTTTATGTTTATAGGGCTGATATTTATACTTTCTCAATGTTCTTTGGGCTCTGCTTTTTGACACACCCACTTCGCTCTCAATTTGCCGACACGATGTAGAATGGTTAGCCTCAACAGCTGCTAACACGTCAAGTTCATTATCACCTCTATTCCGTTTATTGTAGTTTTTACTTCTTGGTTTCTCGAACGAACCATAATTGGAAAGATTTGCTTCCATTTTGGCGAAGAACTTCCTGTTTGGTTGAATTCTTTGAGGAAATCTATTGGAGAGTGTCAGTCAGGTATTTAATATTGATTAGAATTACTACTTCCATTTCCATTGTCGAACTTACCTATTCAAATATTCTTCTGATGCACGGACTGCGTTACAGTGGCACTGAAAGTAGACCTTCAGCATATCAACTTTTCGAAATTTTCGTATCTTCTATTTTGTTCCATGGTGTGAATTGCAGAAATTAACTAAACAATCCAAATTCAACAACGAACACTAATTTTACGAATTTAAATAGACACGAAGCCAATATATCCACAGATAATGAATAATAATAATTATTGGTCGTTCTATGGTTTCTAATGAACGTGCATAGATGAAGACTTCTGTGTTCATAGAGAGCATTCAGACATAGAAGATATAATCCGAAGATGCACTTTATGTTTACAACATGATGGAAATCAGTTCGAGCAATATATGTAAATCATTATGAGAAGTAAATTTGAGTAAATTATTAGGTGCCTATTATTATTCTCATGTAGGTATTTCTCAGAGAACTCTAGAAACTAAACGACAATCTCAAAAATAAAATAAAAAGCGGAAATTGCGGATGTCATAAATAACGATGGAATCTTAGGAGCAGCCTAGCTCCATTATTTCAGTCAAGAAGATTTTGCATTGTTTTGATCGTTTTAATCGAATAACTACAAATGTTCTATGGTTCGTCCGCTCACGTGTGTTCCTTCGCCCAGCCATTAGGGTAAATCATTATTCCGTTATTTTCTTCAAATTGGGTGGAAATTTTGCCATCATGTTATATATTTTTGAAAAGGAAAAAAACGGCAATCGGAATATGCCAAAAAAAACTATGTTCGTATTTAAAAAAATGCAACTTTATGCCATATCTGTCATAATTAATGAAAAAAACTTCTAGTACGTCACTGGAATCTACTCAGAAAACCGTTTTAGAAACATAAAACAGATTTCAATTATCTTCTATGAGAACCGAGATATCGGGAAAAAAGAAATCCGGAAATTTTCAAGATTCGCGAATAACTGAAAAACCACTGAAGTTAGAATAATTCTGATTAGCTCTATGAATTTGTCTCGAAAAAGTAGCCAAGGGTCGTGAAAACCCCATCTCTCTATCCTAAATAATAACAGAGATGCTCTTGGTGGCACCCCCAAAATGGGACATGCTGTACATGTCGCCTCCTTGATCAGCTAATCAAGCAATATATGATAATACATGATCTCGTGTCATCAGAATAATTTGAAGTGAAGATTCAATTGTTACTAAAAAAGTTACTAATCGACAGACTTGGCTAAAAAATTTTGAACCCACATGTTGCCTATTATCTTCCTAAACTCAATGTTATTTCCTATGTTTCAGCTACCGATCCTGCTGGAAAAACTGGCACAGTTATAGGTTGGGGCAGAACCACTGAAGGGGGAATGTTACCAAGTGTAGTCCAAGAAGTTCAAGTTCCTATACTTACATTATCTCAGTGTCGTGCCATGAAATACAGAGCGTCTAGAATTACGACTTATATGTTATGTGCTGGAAAGGGTGCTATGGATTCTTGTCAAGGAGATAGTGGAGGACCTCTTGTTGTCCAGAGCAAGGATAAATATGAAGTTGTAGGTGAGTATATGTTTAATTGCTATGCCTGGTCGTTCCGTAATGTTTGACCAACCTTAGACTTTTTCGAACATTCTACCGCGTCCCGCACAAGAGACTCTTAAATGAAGTGGAACATCTGATTTTAAAAGGCAACTTGTTACAGATAAGGGCATTCTTGCGTGATTAAACTTTTCACGTTAGGGTTGGTGGTGCTCTTTCCGTTCCCAAACTAGGTAGCAGTGTTGTCGCACAAGGCTCTGTTTTGGGGCCCCTCTTGTTTCTTCTATACATCTCCGTTCTGTCCCGTTCTTTTAATTCAGAATGTTTCATGTTCACTAACGATATCAAGATCTACAACAATGCCCTTATATGCTGTCATATAATTCAGAACAACTTCGACAATGTTGTGAACTGGTCAATCGAATGGATTGTGCCCTACACTTCTCTAAGTGTAGGGAAATCCATATGGGTAAAGTCAATCCTCGAACGCAATACACACCGTCCGTCCGTGAGCCAACATGAAAGCTGGCACTGCGATTTAGGTATTATCATGACTGACGATCTATCTTGGCTTGATCATGTTCTATACGCTGCCAACTAAGCAAAGAAGTTTCTGTACTTGTTGAACATATACTTTTTTGGGTGTAATCCGAGCACTTGTAGTACTCTCTACAAAACGTTTGTCCGTCCTGTACTTGAGTTTGGGGGTCCCTTATGGAGCCCTTCACTTACAAGCGACTCAGACCTTCTCGAAAGTATCCAATGCCGGGTCACCAGGAGTCCGTACGGTTTCATCCGTCCCAGCTACGAGGAAGGCTGCAACTGATGGGTATCTCAATCTTGGGGACCTCATTATTACATACCGAGCCCTCCACGGTCTGTTTGATATGAATCTGAGTTCACTTTTTCCCATAAATACCAACGGTCGTTCATGGGATCATAACTTTAAACACATTTCGGGAGAATTTCTCTTTAACCGCGTATTCCACGTCTCCTCCCGAGTGTAATAAACTGCAATAGTGTAAATAGTATCGAGAATGCATTGGACCAGATAGTTTATAATGACTGAGTGTTCATTATTTTTGTCTACTTCTTATACATACATTTTTGTTATCTTTTTTCACATCTACATATATAATAAAAAACAAGTACTGTGTTTTAAGGAATTTTATTTAATAATTGCGATTCGTAACGCGTTTCACTGCACTGTAGCTTTTCCAGACGAATGAATGTACAGAAAATAAGAATGAGAATATAAATATAAATGTTCTTGAGTGATTAAAAGCTTATTGGGTTGCTTCTTCTTAAGTGGTTATTTATAACAGGTATATCTAATAAAATTAGGGAATAGATTGTTCCCCGAAGAGATGAAGTTTTATCAACGAATATAATAATCTTAAGAGCCGGAAACTATATAACATCAACTAAGGATCCTACCGCAAAATTTCAGAAAGTGGTTAAAAACATAATTTCGACAACAAAATCATTAATTACAGACCACGAAAAATATAAATTCATTAACTCCAATCCACAATCCCCCGAATTATATTCGTTGATAAAACTTCATAAACCTAATTACCCTATTAGACCTGTTGTTTCTTATGTAACGGCACCTTCTTTCAAACTTTCAAAATTCCTCAATGACTTGCTAATAAAACAATGCAATTTTAAATTACAAATTTATTTAGATCAAAATTATTTTCATTTCAATAACAAATATTATACTATTGAAGACGGCTTGATTATGGGCAATCCGTTAAGTCCCTTGTTAGCAGAAATATTCATGAATAATTTAGAGAAATTAATTCATAATCATTCACTCAGTAAATATTGTTTATACTGGTATCGCTATGTAGACGATATCGTTATTTGCTTTACAGGAACAGATAGACAGTTAAAATTTTCGAAAATCATATAAATTCATTACATCCAAAAATTGGATTCACAACCGAAATAGAAAGCAATAATTCGATAAATTTCTTAGACGTTACAATTTCGAATGAAAATGGAAAACATGTTTTCGCAATTTACCATAAGCCGTCACATACAGATATTATAATACATAACTCGTCCTGTCATCCGTATCAACGTAAAATGTCAGCATTCAATAGTTTTATTCATAGATTGATTAACATCCTGTTATCACCAGAAAATTTCAACAAAGAATTAAATTTGATTAAACAAATAGCCAAAAATAATGGTTACAATCCCAAACTAATAAATAATATTTTAAATAGAAAATAAAGTAGAATCGCATTGAATAAAGTTGAATAAATACAAACACTCAGGTAGACTCATCAATGAACAAGTCGATTTAAACCCTTCACCTCTATTGAATCTCTTCGGGGAGCAATCTATTCCTTAATTTTATTGGATATACCTGTCATAAATAACCACTTAAGAAGAAGCAACCCAATAAGCTTTTAATTACTCAAGAACATTTATATTTATATTCTCATTCTTATTTTCTGTACATTCATTCGTCTGAAGAAGCTACGGTGTAGTGAAACGCGTTACGAATCGCAATTATTAAGTGAAATTCCTTAAAACACAGTACTTGTTTTTTATTATTGATAATGGAATTTTACCAAGTAAAAGCCTCCCAAATTCAAATCTTCACATATCTTTTTTGTTTCACTTATTTGTAAGTCACCTTCAATTAAATCTTGTTGAATTGTTGTGAGAAATTGATTATTTGCATATTAATAACTAATGACATGATAGATTCAAAAATTTGCATCTCTTGATCTCGTAAACTTTGGTTTCGAAAAAACTTTTCTGCTGTCAATTGGGTGTGAAACAAATCATCTCCTCACCCTTTTGCAGCCCTCAACATAAGAATCTTGGTAAGGAATGAATTTTGAATGCCTTGTCATTTGGTATTGTGATCGACAAAAAATATATTATCTATCTGAACATTAAAATTGATCTGTCTGAGAATTCTTCCCAAAAACTGTATTTGATATAATTATGATAATGGTGTTTCTTTTTAGGAATTGTCTCTTGGGGCGTAGGATGTGGTAGACCAGGCTATCCAGGAGTCTACACCAGAGTCTCTAAATACTTGGGATGGCTGAAAACAAACCTAGATGACACTTGTCTATGTTCTTAATTTATTTAAAATTTCGATATTATATTGTGATATTTAAATATTATTACGAGAAAATAAAGATTCTTAGCAAAAATTCTTTCGAATACGAATATACAAAGAGGCACATGGAAAACATGTGTCTTTGAAAAATCATAAAATCGTAATAAGACTAGAGTTCTAAAGCTGCATGCATTAATTCTGATTGCATATTTTGTTAACAACTCCTTATAGACTTACTTTCTATTAAATTGAAAGCACGCTTGTATGATGTGTGTATCCCATACTTATTAATTCTCCGTGAAAGACTCCAAACGAAACAATAACAAGAATTAGGTACCTAATTCTATGAAGAAAGCTCTGTGATTGTCAATAATATTGCTCCACAGAGCCTCCCTCACGATTCATAAGAGTCTTCTGTGACGTTTTGAGTCCTTTCTTACCCATAATACGAAGTAATGACCAAAAAGCTTGCTAACACAGAAAACAATAATCTGTCATAATTTCTCATAAATAATTGGGAATGACATTCATTATAATTCTATGAAGATTGCTCTGTGATCTTCAATGGTATTCATTCACATAGCTTACTTCACGATTCAATAGAGTCGACTGTGACGATTGAGTCTTTTTTTCGTCTAAAATACAAAATGATGGGAGTTATCTGAAATTAAATAATGACAAAAATACTCGCTGAGACAAAACGATATAATCTGTCATTATTTATCATAAATAATTGGGAATGATTCCATTATAATTCTATGAAGAAATCTCTGTGATTTTCAATAATATTCCTCCACAGAGCCTACTTCACGATTCTATAGAGTAGACTGTGACGTTTGAGTCTTTTCTTACCCAAAATACGAAATAATGTGAGTTATCTGAACTGAAATAATGACCAAGAAATTTGCTAAGGCAAAAACAATAATCTGTCATAATTTCTCATCAATAATTGGAAATGATATTCAATAGAGTCGACTGTGACGTTTGAGTCTTTTTCGTCTAAAATACAAAATGATGGGAGTTATCTGAAATTAAATAATGATTGCTGGGACAAAAAACAATATAATCTGTCAATATTTATCATCAATATAGCTATCCAGTTTCTTCATTATAATACACATCAGCAAGGTAGGTAGGCGTACAGTAATCAGATTCGGAATATTTTCGATAAATAAACCAAATCCATAAAGTCGTTTTCATTTAATTATAAAATTAGAAAAGTTCTGCATAAAAATTCGAAGAAATCACAGCGTGAAATAATTTGAATATAAACAAGATCAACGAGTTGAAAACGAAATCTTTTTACCGTTAATTTCGAAGACATACTGTTTTCCTTTGATACTTATAATGAATACTGATTAAAATAAACTAAATTGTTCGAATAATGTCGTTAGTGGGGCATTGACACTCAGATTGTTATTTCTTTTGTGTATTTTCATCGAAAACCTGTAGCCCGATTTCTCGAGTGGATATTTATCATCATTTTCATAACCAGTTTAGAAATTCTTTTGTGATTCGATGTTCATTTGAAAAGTTGATGCTTCTTAACGAGAACCACTTGAATTTTAAGATTAGGTAAAGTTGATCTAAAAACCTTGACTTCGATTGGATTAATACTGGAAATCTTAAATTTCAAATTTCCACGTTAGTCTGGAAGATGGGGGTCGATGAATGGAATCGGTAGATTTTAGAAATCTATATTCTTTCAGAAGAGAGTTAGATAGTCACAATTTCTGCTCATTTCTCAATAATCTTTCAGAAAACAAATAAATCACAGAGATATTTATACATTTCGTTGTTGTGGTTCTTCATTAGCAAATAACAGAATTAAGGTAATTCACCAGGATTGTCCCAAGGAATTCTTTTATATCTTAGCGCTCGAACATCCGAGCGACCTCTATGAGGCATGGACTTAACTAGTAAGTCTTCACGAACTCCTTGAAGGCGTTTGTTATCTACTGAACACCTTGGCTTGGGAACGATGTGCGATTTTCAATAGTGCCCTTGTTGCATTAGTCGCTTCAAACTTGAAATGAAACTATCGAATTAATAAAGATAGCATTTACGAATAACCGTATTGACCCTCGTGAAAATAAACGAGTGGTATAAACGGTTCAAAAATGGCCACATATCTGTTGATAGCTGCCCACGCTCTGTGCGGCACTCGACGGCAAAAACAATAATAACATACATCGTGTGACTTACAATGAATGAATGAAGATCATCCGTTGGCTTTGCAAGAAATCTACTTGGAATGGTTAACAGTAATGAAAATCTGCTTAAATATGTGATGGATAGTGGGTTTTGTTTGTTTTTCCTTTTTATGATAGTCTTGTGAACCTTGAGTATGCTTCTGAACGTCAAATGATCAGCACGGGTACTTGTGCAGCAATATTTGATCAAGCATAAGGTCTTACAACTACGTCAGCTTCCGTGCACTTGTGATACAACCCACTACGTCTTCTGGCTGATTTTAAGATTGAATGCGCCGCTTGTAAGCTGCCAAACAATTGACACAAACGCAATGAACTCTTGGGGATCACTTTGAAGGACATCATGAGCCAGATAGCGTAGAATAACACCGATAGAAGAATGGAGGTAGATCTAATAATCTTGTGACAATGGCAATATAACATCTTCTCAGTGTTAGATCTTCCTATGTTATACAGGGATATCCACCAGGACCGTCCGTTAAAAACTTTCTAAGTTCCAATTACAATATCAAGCTGAAATTTTATACGCGGCCATAACTAGCGATTTCCAATTGGAATGAAATATTTTCGAAGTGATACCATTTCCGGTTATATCGGGAGTGGGTTATCACTTTGTTATTTCAAATGGCAATCTACCTTTTTTATTATACATCTAGGACCGACATTCGAGCAAGCCTTAAAATACCCAAGTTGTTAGCACTTATCTGTCAAAACTTTTGACAGATTTAATTATTTTTGTTATAAACCCGATTTTTGAGAAACATTTAAAGAAATTGTAGATCGTAGATCTTTTGCACTACAGACACAATTTTTGGTTGGTTGGATAGAAGAAGGATCAAGGAATTTTTTAAGCAATCTTTACATGTCAAATGTTTATTGCGTTGTTTTGTACGATTTTTTCAATTTGGCCTTTTTCAAACAGCAATAACTCAATTTTTTCAAATTGCACGTGCCAATTCTTATATCGCCATCAGATGAAACGTCAAATTTCAGATGGAATTGTAAAAGCATGTACCGAAATAATTTGGGAATATATTGAATTTTGATGATTCTGCAAGAACTAACAGAGAATGCTTCGAAATATTTGAATCAAGTAGCTGAACTGGCTACGCTCACCTGACAGGTGCCTAAAATTAATGAACGTGTCACTTCGTTCATTCGAATTTGATATTTCAACAAGAATTGTCGTTATTTCAGATTGAATATATCCAAAGAATACAACACATTTGGAATAAAACCACTGGTTATTCAAACGAAAATATATTTAATCTTTTTTTAATTCATTTTAGAATGTCAAAAAGTAGTGGGTCGAAATTGTAGGCGATTCAATAACCAATTTCGTAATTTACCGTCTATGAGTAAAATAAAATTTCGAAGCATTAAAAGCAATTTTCTACAATTCGGATGAATAAAAATTGTAGAAACTAAGCGAAAACCAATCATCGAAGATAATTACATTAATACGAATAAATGATAGCAAACATCATAGGAGAAAACTAATTTACGATCTGAATAAATGTTCAATATGTGCCCCATTTTGCTCGATACACTTGACAGCTCGTATACGAACATGATGAGTTGCCCTCCTAGTTTCCCCAGGAACAATATTACGAAAAGCATTATGAATGCGCTCTAGTAACTCTTCTTTACTTCTTACAGGAATAAGATACACTTCACTCTTGATTTTGCCCCATAAATAAAAATCAAGGGGCGTCAGGTCCGGAAAACGCAAGGGCCATAAATTTGGTCCTTGATTACCCCACCATCTATCCTCGAACATTTCTGTTAACTGCCGATCTACAGCTCATGTTTTATGTGCTGGTGCACCATCCATTTGGTAGTAGCAATCCCTCAGAATGTTAAGGGGTAATCCATCTGAAAAAATTGCTAATGTTCCTCTCAAAATTTCCAGGTATCTTTGTCCATTAAGATTTTCCTCATAAATGTGATAAGCCAACAAACCATTCATTGAAATTGCAAAAACGTTCACGCTGAATTTATTTTGGAAATCAATAACCTCAATGAAATGTGGATTTTCTGTGGCCCAAAAATGTCGATTTCTCCTGTTGGTTATTCCACTTTCATTGAACTTGGCTTCATCAGACCATATAATTTTTTGCAGAATTGTCTCATCTTCTTGAAGCCGAGTTAATAAATTTTCACAGAAATTTAACCGCTGTGAAGGTCAGTTGATTTCAATTTTTGTAGTCTGATAAAAGAATACGGATGCATGTTATGTTTCTTAAGGATCGTACTTCCTTAAGGTGAGAAAGTAGGAGCTTCCATTTCGCTCTTCTAAGATAGAATATGTCTTCTGGAGCGTGTGGGTGATGCATGGCATACTCAGTTAGAATTGTTACTATTTTCTGATACATCTACCGTTCATCTTTAAATAACCAGTGAACAGCACCGAATTAAACATTTCTACGGGGTGTTAATAAGCTTGTACTATACCTACCTCTTATAGTTCCGAAATAATTTGGGAATATATTGAATTTTGATGATTTTGCAAGAACTAACAGAGAATGCTTTGAAATATTTGAATCAAATAGCTGAACTGGCTACGCTCACCTGACAGGTGTCTAAAATTAACCAGTGAACAGCACCGAATTAAACATTTCTACGGGGTGTTGATTGTAGTGACTCTTTTGCTTAAGCCTTGACTGATGTATGCCAAAGTACTTATATATAAGGTTCGAGTGTGGGAAAAACGTTTTCATCATGTAAGGTTATTCCATGCTCTGTATTATCAGTTCAATTCTGACCTGAACACTATTCTCATTCCCTAATTCCTTTCGAATCACATCATTGGAGGCTATTTCCGCCTTAAGTTGTCTAATCATTATTTGTACTTGTGTAAATTTTCGGATCATGTAAGTGCATACTATTCGTACTCACTTTGGCAGAACTTATTAATTCAACACAGAGATAGGTATTCCGAATACTATTTAGTATTTTATGGGGTGTGACGCGCTAGGGTCTCTTCTTGCAATTTGGCACTAAAAGCGGTCTTGTTCTTCAGAAGTGATCTTCCTACGACTTCTTCTAGGCCTATTTTGCAGAGATTGTAGCTCCACGTATCGGGCGTAGGTTTTTGAAATCACCCCCATTGTGGCCGCTTTATCCCTCTGTGTCACCCCTTCTTCAACGAGAGCAATTATTCGACCCCTCTACACATTGCACAATCAAACGTAAGGTATTTTCAATTATGATTTTAAGCTCTTTTTAAATTTTGAAATTCACAGTTTCAAATCTCAGTCACAATATCACGAACATGTGGCGGTAATTCAACATTTCTTATCATACTATCCAGTTTTTTTACAACAAAAAACTTCATTCTTCACAAGTAGTCAAATATCCATGGTTAAAAACAATTAATGATGTGAAATACCGAGTGATTCGATATAAATTTGGTTGTGTGTATAAAGCGATAAAATTTGCACTTTATCATATCATATAACATTCAGAAGCGTGTGAACCTTGGAAAAAGTATGGACCGATGAGATAACCTTCCTGACAAGGAAGGATCTACGTATTTTTGAATAATTCTTCTTGTCTCAATTCTACATACATAGACTCCAAGCGAAGGGTATCTAAAAACTAATGAAGAAAAATATTTACGTTAACCTACCACCTAACGCAAAACTTATTTCGTTTGATGTTGAGAATTTATACCCAAGTGTTCCTCCAGGTGATGTCAAAATATTAATCGAAAACATGTTGAATTCGAATCATGTTAACCACATAATTAAATCAGAAATATTGAATCTGTTGGACGTTTGCATTGAACAAAATTATTTTTCTTTCAACAACATCTATTACAGTAGTGAAAATGGTTTGATCATGGGAAATCCTTTGAGTCCACTTTTAGCAGAGATTTTTATGAATAATATCGAACAGAAAATTCATACACATCCACTCATTTCCAAATTTCTTTATTGGTATAGATATGTTGACGACATCTTAGTATGTTTCATTGGAACTACTCGTCAATTAGACTTATTTCTTAATTTCATTAATTCCATCCATTTGAACATTAAATTCACGATAGAAATTGAACAGAACGATTTCATTAATTTTTGGACTTGAAAATCACTAAACGAAATAATAATCATGTTTTTCGGTCTTTCGTAAACCAACATATACTGATACAATTATACATAACTACTCATTACATCCAATTCAACACAAAGTTGCAGCTTTAAACAGCATGGTACATCGGTTACTCAATTTACCTTTATCAGTAGAAGATTATAATAAAGAGTTAAATATCATCAAACAGATAGCCATTAATAATTCATATAATCCGGATATGATAGATCTAATCATTCGTAAAAACTGTATCAGAAAGCAATAAATGAAGTATATCCTATTCATAAAGACTATAAAATATTCAACAGTTTAACATTCTGCGGTTCTGCAAGTACAAATATTAAATCCTTTCTCGTCAAACAAAATCTTAATATAACTTTCAAAACTTCTAATAACTTAGGTAAACATATTGAAAATAATAAATCTCATGTTGAAAACTCAAGTAAATCAGGAATCTATAAACTCAATTGCGGTTCTTGTGATAAAATTTATATCGGTAGGACCTATAGAAGTTTTGGCATAAGAACATCTGAACATAAACGTAGCTTCGATAAAATTAAATCTGATTCAAATTATTCAAACCACTTAATAAAAGAAAACCATTCATTCAATAAAAACTTTGACATATTACATATAAAATCAAAAAGTTTAAAATTAGATCTCCTAGAAGCATTAGAAATAAATAGATACAAACATTCGGACAAGCTTTTGAATGAGCAGGTAGATGTGAATTATTCACCCGTACTTAACTTGTTTAATTAGTTTTTATTACCTTTCATACTAACTGTACAATGGCTCGGTGTGGATTTTCCTGTTATTCATCCAACTTGTTCTACGATTTGTTTATGATACCATACTCTTCAATCTGTTTGTCATTCTTGATAAAGCTGCTGTGTCAGCGAAACGTCGTCGAATTTTTTCAAATAAAGTGTAGATTAAAGTTAAACCTTGTGTTTTTTATCTCATTTACTTTTCCATCAAAATGGACAAGCCGGACTCTTATAAACAAGCTCTGCTCGCAAAAAGTGAATCAGCACTAAAATTAGTGTTTCGATTCGTCAAACAATTCTTTTTCTCCTTATACTCCTCACCTATCAGCCACCGTTCGCCAGATATTAGCTTAGTTCAATCGTCCACCGTTTCAATCGTACCCAGGCTACCTCATCAGAGGCGAGGCAGGGCTTTCCTCAGCTTGTTCGTCACTACTCCCTTGAATCATATAGATTGTTACATATGGTATACACCTCTTACTACTCATTCTCCTGATCTTAAACTTTTGGGGCTAGCGTGTTTTAAATGTTTTTCCATTCTACACACTGTTTTCTTCTGATCGTGTTTTCACTCACATCAATTCCAATTTATGTAACTCTCTCTTTTCAACGAATAAATAAATAAATAGAAAATCTTTTGATCCAAAAGTTTTCCACTTTCCCTCGTAAGAAAGCTAAGAACGTCAGCTGAAGACGTATCCCCCCTAAGAAGAGTCAACGTAGCAGGATTCAGAATCAAGAATTGAACTTGATAATGAAACTCTATTACAGTTCAGGTATTGATATTCTGGCAGTTAAGCGGTCTGTGTTAATGGTCTAGTGAGGCTTGGTGTTTGCTTTTCCTTTTCTTTTTTTAGTTATATGGAATTATGCATTATTCAACTTGTATATTTGTATTGGTGTTAAGTTTGTTCAGCCTATTTCGGACTAATGACAGTGTAAGTAGAGTGTTCAAGTTTAATTCTATGAATTGACAAGATTTCATTATTTTCACCGAATTGACTCCAAATAAGTTTTATATCCGGTTTTCCCATACAAGTCGTTTGTTGTGACACTTTTTCTGACATACATTATTACAATGGTTAATACACTTGCCAATAATTGTCACCAGAAAACCAAAAATAGGTTATGGAATTCAAATAAGAAAGAACCAAAAGTTTCAGATCAGAAAAAACATTGAGTACTTTTCAAGTATTATATTTTACTCAACCCTTAAACGGGCACATATTTCTATGAGAAAAAAATGATTTCAAACCAAAATCTTTATTGTTCATATAAATAATACATTCTGTCGAAAAAGTACCGGAAATTGGCCAATGAAACACAAAATATGAATTTTTCATCCAAGTTCCTTATATCGCCTTCAAAGTGGGCCCCTTCAGAAATAATACATTTACGACAACGTATAATTCAATCATCGAAACGTTTTTCAAATTAATCTCGAAGTAGAGTTTTCGAAAAAGAAAAAAGTCGACCGGAGCCATATCAGGTGCATACGGTGGTTGTTCGATGGTATTTGTAGATATTTTGGTCACAATGATTGCCTTGTGCATTATCGCGATGCAAAATCAATGAGTTTACTTTCCCAAATCTGGCATTTTTCGACAAATTTGCACTTCCAAACGCTGTTTAACGCTCAGGTAATATTCTTTGATTACCGTCTGACCTTCTGGCAAGAATTCAGAGTACACAACAACGCGATAATAAAAGAAAACAGTCAACATCACCTTTAGATCGACTTTGACGTGGTTTTTTTCGTTTTTGGTTCAGTTGGAAGGCGCCATTTCAAAGCTTATTGACTGGTTTGCATGTCAAACTCATGAACCCATGTCTCATCACTAGTTACAATGCGTTTTATGAATGTGGGGTCGGAATTACCTCGTTCTAGAACGTCTTCAGCGACCGTTACGCGACTCAATTTCTG
This sequence comes from Cryptolaemus montrouzieri, assembly GCA_013387265.2. NCBI lineage: Eukaryota > Metazoa > Arthropoda > Insecta > Coleoptera > Coccinellidae > Cryptolaemus > Cryptolaemus montrouzieri. The sequence goes on from JABFTP020000124.1 coordinate 8,467,146, forward strand.
AAGAAAATTCAAGTCTTTTGGAACTAGCTGAGCAGCAACGCGTTTCATGTCAAAACAATCGTTTAAAATGGTAAGACACAGAAAGTTAAACATATGATATGAATCACTAATCACACTTTTCTGTCTCTTCCACTCAGATATTCCTTTTTTTGATAATCTATAGTATGACAATGAAATCAACTTACAAATAGAAAATACAACAATATATTAGGTCAAGAAATGAAGATGACATATATCTGGTGTACTTCAATTCCTCACTATCTAGTCATAAAGTAACACTTGTTACAAAGTTGATTTTACTTGTTTCAACTTGATATTTAATAAAACAGTAATTCAAAAACATAACACTCCAAATTTTTCAGTTTTTCGCCAATAATTTAGTGTGTTAATTACTCTAATTTTGTATTTAGAACAATTTTTTTTGTTAATTTTGAAATTATATAATAAACAAGATGAACATATTTAAAGGTTTTGATGATCTTGTTTAATTTTATTAAGAGATGTATGTATATGTAAATGTAGAAGGGTCGAAAAAATTTTGTTAATTGAAAATTCCCCTACTTTTAGAAGATTACTCAAAGAAATTGCTAATTCTTTCAAGTGAGACAATAATTTATTCAAACAGCATTACGCTCAGCTTTCGGTTCAGTTGGAAAGCACCATTCCTCATGTCTCATCACCAGTTACAATGGGTTCTATGAATATGGGGTCGAAATTTACTTGTTCTAACGACCTTTACGCGATTCAATTTTTGGAGAAAATTCAGGTCTTTTGGAACTAGTCGAGCGACAACGCGTTTCATACCCAAACAGTCATAGCCTATCACTCTGAAACTTTAATGACGATTTTCAATTACCATTTCCTTCACTTTATCGATGCTAACATCAGTTGATGGCCGACCAGAGCGAGGCAAATCTTTCACCATGTCTTGGCCGCTGTTAACTGCACTTTTCCACTCATATAAGCCATGTAATCCTTCTATTACATTTTCAGCGATTCGGCTCACAAAATTCCATTTGCAATACAAAATTTGAGACCTATTCTTTTTCGATATTTTTATCTATTTTAAAAATCGCAAAACAGACTTGTGAGAACTGACAAAATCGAGCAATGTAAACAAACTAAATGACCGCCGGCTTCAGTATAGAAAGCAGTTTCGCCAACTTAGCAACAACAAAAATTCTGTCAATCGTTTTAAGCTGATTTTTTCAATAATCAATTCTTAGTACTTTTTTTACAGAATGTATTATGATTTTTCTACTAAATTTGAAAGCAACCTCAGAATAAATTGACTGAAAGTTCGCGTTTCTGAAAAATAAACTTTTCTTTCGAAATACAGTAATACCTCTCTAATCCGAACACACCCTAATCCGAAATTTATTTTTTACCTCTATAATCCGAACGCGTCAATAATTTCATCGATTGAAAGTGTCCGAACTTGCAATATCTTGTCTGAATACTCGCTTTACTTGTGCAGATAAGATTCTCTCCTCACACTCAGCGCCCGATATCCGTACTTATCATGTCGCGTCGACATAAAACATTAACATTGCAGCAAAAATGTGAAATTTTGAAAGAATTTGATAATGGAATGGAATACACTCATTTGAAAAATCTACAGTATGCGATATAAAGAAAAAAAAGGAATCAATTGAGAATTTTATATCTTCTTCTGATTTTGGTCCTGGGAAACGGCGTACGATCAGAACTAGTGAAAATCCGAATGTTGAAAAGGCTCTATACACTTGGTTCTTACAAGAATGATCTCGACATACACCTATATCTGGTGCTCTCATATGTGAGAAAGCAAGATTTTTCACACCAGTATAACAGGTAGAGATGATTTCAAGGCAAGTCAAGGATGGTTGGAAAAATTCAAAAAAAGACATGGAATTCGACAACTTACCATATCAGGAGAGAAATTGTCCTCAGACGTTAGTGCGGTAGAACCATTTAAAAATAAATCTTCCAAAAATACGGTAGATGGATCTCGTGCCAGATCAAGTTTATTACGCAGATGAAAGAGGATTATTTTGGCAAATTCTTACAAACAAAACACTAGCCCATGCTGCTGAAAATTCAGCTTCAGGTTGGAAGATGAGTAAGGACCGTATTACTTATTCATGCCATGCTCTAATGCATCTCATAAAATGAAATTGTTGGTCATCGGAAAAGCCAACAAACCCCGAGCATTCAAGAACTGCTCCAATTCGCCTTATTATTATAAAGGTCAAAGAAAAGGGTGGGTAACTACAGAAATTTTTTATGAATGGTTCTACAAACAATTCATTCCTGATGTTAAAGATAAAATGAAGGAGCTGAATTTGCCTAAAAGCTCTGCTCTTATTAGATAATGCTCCTGGACATCCAAGAGAAGAGGAATTAATCGGTGAGGACCGAAATATTCAGGTCATGTTTCTACCTCCTAATTGTACTCCATTATTACAACCAATGGATCTTCATGTAAGGCAGAATGTGAAATTGCATTATCGAAAACCTTTGCTACTGTATATTGTGGGACAAGAAGACAATAACGTTTCGCAGTTACTGAAGCAATTGGACCTCAAACATATGGTGTTTCCTCTTGAAAGGGCCTGGTCATCTGTGTCCCAAGAGTTAATTCAGAAATCATGGAATAATTTATGACCGACAAAAGATGATGATTATGACGCAAGTGACCGGTTGCCTTTTTCACGGCTAAGAGAAAAAATTTTGCTAGAGAAAGAAGATAAAAATCGCCATCTACGCATGATGACAAATGTGCTAACAAATGTATCTGGTCAAGAATTAACAACTGAAGACATTGAAGAATGGGTTTTAGGAGATAATGAGAATTATCTCTCTGAAGCTGAAATAATCAACAACATAGAAAGTGACGAGGATACAGAAGAACTTGAAGAAGGCGATGTCACCACGAATTCAGTGAAACATAAAGAAGCTCTCTTGTGTTTCAACAAATGTTCGGAATGGTGCACAGAAAATGATATCCCTCAGCACCAAATATTATTATTGAATCAACTGAGAGAGGAAGCTGCAAATTCTCATCTTCGTTCGTTAAAACAGAAAACGATCAAAGAGATCTTCAGAACCTAAAAAATGATGTGTGAAATGTATCACTTTCTTAAAAATATGTAGTTATTCTAATGTTCTTCTGTGAATCACAATGATTTTTAGTTTTTCAATGAATATTTTAAGTTTTCCAATAAATATTTCACATTTTCGATAAATATTTCACGTTTTTCAGTTCTGTCTTTTCTTTACTATTTCATTTCAATCACCTTGATAATCCGAATATTTCAGTAATCCGACAAGACCTGGTCCCATATGGTTCGGATTAGAGAGATTGTACTGTACTTGGATGTAACAAATATGTTACTTATGTAGTCTGAAAGAGCAATCTCCTTAAATACGCTTATGATTTTCCATTTGAGTGAAATACAGGATGTTTTGGCATCCAGGTCCGGCCCCGCCCCAGGGAAAAATGACAGTTGCGTTTAATACCTAGATCTAATGAAGTGAATGCATCGTTACATTTTTTAGCGAATTTACTCAGTCGTTTCAGGGTTATGACGGGAAAATCTAATACTTTGCAAAAAACACCCTCTATATTCAGAAGGAGGCCAAAACAAAGTATCATCGTTAAATTCAGGACAACCTTTTTGACGTTTAAATTGACTTATTTGACAGCTGTCAATGAAATGGCCGCCAAGATATAAGCCTTGGTTTTCTTTTGTTCAAAATACCTAGAATATTTCAATCTTTCTTTTCAAATATTTTCAGCAACTTTAACTAAAAACTTCTATCTTCTTACAGTTAGGATTACCAGAAGTTTCGAATTTAAAGAATGCCTTAACTTCAAAGTTTGGTTTTGGCGGAAATGGCAACAAACCACCTCCTCGGCATGACACTCCAACTTCATCCTGTAATTGCAGTAAGTATACAATCCATACTTAAAGGTCTGTAGGGATGGGAAAGTTTGATTTCTGCCAAAGAATTATTTCTCTGATTCTATAATATACAATATTCTCTTTTTCTGTATTTTTCTATGATCGTAAGTAGTTACGTTGGTACTTCTGTTTAGATGAAACATGTTTCTTGCTTTATTGGTGTGTTAAAATATATCTCATCAAATAACTTTCTTATCATTGAGAATTACGAATTTAAATGTTCCAACATATGATATGAATCACTTATCACATTTCTCTGTCAGTTTGACACAGATATTTCTTTTTTCTTGATAATCTATATTATGACAATGAAATCATATCACAACAAGAAAAAACACCACGATTTTAAGTCAAGAAATAGAGATGAAATACAAGGTGTTACATACAAGTATGTCACCACTTGAGGGGGTAAATCTACGTGCAATTTTAATAAAATAAGTTCATATAAACATAGGTTCGCAAAAGCTTCGTTACGGAGCTAGAGTGTGTTGAAATTTCCGGAAAAAATTGTTTTTTTCTTCAAAACCCCTTCAGTTTTTGAGATATTCAGCCGAAATTTGGAATGCAAACTATTTTTTTACAGTACAGCCTCCACGATTACACGTCCTAGATTTTAACTGAAATTTACAAGGTGTTTTCTTTTCCGAGGCCTCCTTTTGCCCTCTCAAACTTTTTTGCAGTACGCCACTGATCACCGTACAATCAATTTTCATCATCTTCGTTCAATTTAGAAACTTTTTGACAGCTGTAATTTTTTCGTATCTTCAACCGTTTTCGAGTGAAAAATTATTGAATTTGAAGTATTTGAATTGTATGTTATTCGATAAATAAAAAAAAAATAGAAATACTCGATAGGTATGCCCAAAAATTTCTTTTATTTTGATAGCTCTCGTCTTCTGAGACTCAACTTAACTTATTCAATATCAAATTAAAAAAAAATACAATTAAAAACTAAATGAATTGCTGGAAGTGTCCTCCACCTGCAAGAATACAGGCCTCTGTCCTTCGCATATTATCACGCACTCTTTGAAATATTCCTGGGGTATTTCTTATCGTGTCACAACAGGTTATTATTCGATGTCTCAATTCTTCTACACTGTTCACTGGAGTAGTATCAACTAAACTTTTGAGATATCCCCATAAGAAAAAGTTTGAACTTTTTAAGTCTGGGGACCTAGGAGGCCATGATTCTGGCCCACCCCGACCTATCCATCGGCTGTTGAATGTATTATTCAAGAATTCCCTAGCTTCTCCACTTAAATGTGCTAGTGCCCCGTTATGCATGAACCACATTATGTTTCTCACCAAAAGTGGCACATCCTCGAGCAATAAAGGTGACTCCTCCTCAAGAAATTGCCGATAAGCGGAACAGTTTAAGCTGTAAGGCAAAAAAATGGTCCGATCAAATAATTTCTAATAATTTCGACCCAGACATTTCATGAGAATTGTTCTTGATGATGAGATTCTTCAATCAAACGGGGGTTTCCTCAGCCCAATAATGATTATTGTGAAAATTTGTGATAGCAGTTCTCGAAAAGTTCGCTTCGTTTGTAAACATTATTTCACTATCAAAATGAGCATTTTTTCTAATTTCATTTAAGAACCATCAGCAGAAATTCAGCCTTGAAGAAAAATCTCGGGGAAGTAGAGTTTGGGCACGTTGAATATGAAACGGGTACAATAAAAAGTCGTGGAGAATCCTCCAAACTAGAACATGTGAAATATTCAACTGATCGGGGGTGGTCATTTTTTTCTCTCTGCAATGTTTTACATTTGGGACACTCTGTATAGCAAACGAAATCACTTGAAAATAGGAATATTCTTACGGCCAATACTCCTCTCAATAATTAAGAGAAGATAATATTTTAAGTAGAATAACCTGACGAATTGCCAGTCTGTGTTCAGAAAAATTAATAATAACTAACAATTCTTAGGAAATGAATACATTATAAACTAGGTAACTTTCATGAGCAACGGTACAGCCAATAAACGTAACACGCATAAGTGCAACAGGATCGACAATTTGTATTGAATACAAACCGTTAACATTAAAAAATTATGGTCATTAAATCAATGGGGGGAATACAAAATAATAGAGTTTCTTCTCTTTTTGTTTTTGATCGAGCGTTGAACTGAGAATGTATTTAATTTTTCTATTTGATATACGCTCTTAATTTATACAAATACAAATGAACGATGATTTCTGAACTATGAAATATATTATTGAATGCTCAACGTGTTTCGATATACAGTATCTTTGTCAAGAGCGAATGAATACTACAAATATATCTTACTAACATATACTAAAGAGGCAATCCACTCAGAGCTATCCGTACTTGAACTAATGTTTAGGAAATAAACGTAATAAGGGTGAGTTATTTATGTCTACCTGATCATTAAGAATTTTCGGTGAATACCTAAATCTGTTAATTTCAAGTACTTCCAGAAGGTTGAGTTTTATACCTCTATTCTTAGAATGTAGGATTTTAAATTCTGAATTGAAAGAGTGACTATTTTCCCTAAGATGATTTGAATAATTTGAATCGCTTTTTCCATTGATGAAACTGCGTTTATGTTCAGAGACTCTAACATTAAAATTTCTGCTTGTTCTACCTATATAAAAACAATTGAAATCTGTAATCCAATCTATAAACACTGATTTATTTTCTTTATTAATATGAGACTTATAATTTCTGATAAATGAACCTAAATTTGTTGATGTTTTGAACGCTATATTTAAATTTGAATTTTTAAGAAGGATTTCACATTATTGCTAATATTGCCTATACATGTTAAACTATTGAATTTCTTGTCTTGGTGTTCACCGATTGGATATATATGTTTTAAAGCTAATTTTGTTTTTCTTAAGTAATATGCTGCTAACTAAATTTGCATCATAACCATTATTTATTGCGATCTGTTTTATCAAATTCAATTCTTTGAAATAATTATTATTCGACATCCGTTTGTTCAAGAGTCTATGTATATATATATAGCTATTAAATGCTGCAACTTTATGTTGGTAAGGATGTACCGATGTATAATGAATTGTGATATCTGTATGAAAGGCTTATGATAAATTGAAAACTGGTGTTTATTATTTGATCTTGTTATTTTAGGTCTAGGAAATTGATCGAATTGTTCTGTTCCATTTCCAAAGTGAATTTTATTTTTGGGTGCAAGTTGTTGATGAAATTTTCGAATACAGTGAACTGTCTGTTTGTTCCTGTGAAACACACAATAATCGACATATCGATACCAATATAGAAAATGTTTACTAAGCGGGTGTATATGAATAGTTTTTTCCATGTTATCCATGAAAATTTCTGCTAGAAGAGGGCTTGAGGGGTTGCCCATTATAAGTCCCTCATCACTTTTATAAAAACAATCGTTAATTGAAAAATAATTTTGAGATATGCAAACATCTAATAAAGCCAAAATGTTGTATTTAATTCGTGGATTCGTCATATTTTTGTTAACAAATTATTGGTTATATTATACGTATCTTTCGGTGGAATACTTGGAGACAAATTCTTGACATCAAAAGAAACTAACTTTGCGTTACTTGGAATGACAATATTTTCTATTTTTCTTATCAAATCATTTGAATTACGAATAGAAAAAGACGGAAAAACAAGTAATGTGTTTTTGGAATTTTACTTAATAATTATGATTCGTAACGCGTTCCACTACACCGTAGCTTCTTCAGACGAATGAATGTACAGAAAATAAGAATGAGAATATAAATATAAATGTTCTTGAGTAATTAAAAGCTTATTGGGTTGATTCTTCTTAAGTGGTTATTTATGACAGGTATATCCAATAAAATTAAGGAATAGATTGCTCCCCGAAGAGATTCAATAGAGGTGAAAGGCTTAAATCGACTTGTTCATTGATGAGTCTACCTGAGTGTTTGTATTTGTTGATTTCTAAGGTTTCCCAAAGATCTACCTTCCAATATTTATTATCTGTCTGCAAAATTTCAAACTGTGGGTCGAAAGAGTGATTATTTTCTAAGAGATGATTAGCGTAATTTGAATCTGATTTTTTATTTGAAAAACTGCGTTTATGTTCCGATATTCTAATATTAAAATTTCTATGTGTTCTACCAATATAGAAATTATCACAGTCATTGCAATTCAATCTATAAACACCTGATTTATTGTTTTTACCTGATTTGGTTTTATTATTTTTATATATTTGCCTAAATTATTATAAGTTTGGAAAGCTATGTTGAAATTATTGCTACTCAAGAATGATTTCAGTTTCTCACTTGTAATGCCAACGTAGGTTAAGGTGTTGAATTTTTGTTTCAATTTATCGACAGGGTAAACTTCATTCAATGCGATTCTACTTTGTTTTTATTCAAAATATTATTTATTAGTTTGGGATTGTAACCATTATTTTGACTATTTGTTTAATCAAATTTAATTCTTTGTTGAAATTTTCTGGTGATAACGGAATGTTAATCAATCTATGAATAAAACTATTGAATGCTGACATTTTATGTTGATACGGATGACACGACGAGTTATGTATTATAATATCTGTATGTGACGGCTTATGGTAAATTGCGAAAACATGTTTTCCATTTTTATTCGAAATTGTTACGTCTAAGAAATTTATCGAATTATTGCTTTCTATTTCGGTTGTGAATCCAATTTTTGGATGTAATGAATTCGTATGATTTTCGAAAATTTTTAACTGTCTTTCTGTTCCTGTGAAGCAAATAATGATATCGTCTACATAGCGATACATAAGTATAACAAATATCCCGTTTGTTATATTGAATTCTTCTGTCTTCTTTCATCCACGACAGCTTTCCTTTCAATGCTCCTTTCATGGCTGCTGCATTGGTGTTCTCTGTTTTCAGGTTGATGTATTTAGGGATCACTCCGTTTTTCAAACACTTAGTTATGAACCATTAATACATATTCTGGAAAAATTTTGTAATTTTAAATCGTCTCTTTCTATTCGTAATTCAAATGTCTTGATAAGAAATATAGAAAATATTGTCATACTTAGTAATGCAAAGTTTGTCTCTTTTGTCTCTTTTGATGTCAAGAATTTGTTTCCAAGTATTCCACCGAGAGATCTGTATAATATAATCAATAACTTGTTAACACAAAATATCATCATCAACTAATTAAATACGACATTTTGGCTTTATTAGATGTTTGCATATCTCAAAATTATTTTTTATTCAACGATTGTTTTTATAAAAGTGATGAGGGACTTATAATGGGAAACCCCTCAATCCCTCTTCTAGCAGAAATCTTCATGGATAACATGGAAAAAACTATTCATATACACCCGCTTAGTAAACATTTCCTATATTGGTATCGATATGTCGATGACTTTATTGTGTGTTTCACAGGAACAAACAGACAGTTCACTGTATTCGAAAATTTCATCAACAACCTGCACCCAAAAATAAAATTCACTTCTGAAATAGAACAGAACAATTCGATCAATTTCCTAGACCTAACAATAACAAGATCAAATAATAAACACCAGTTTTCAATTTATCATAAGCCTTCTCATACAGATATAACAATTCATTATACATCGGTACATCCTTACCAACATAAAGTTCTAGCATTTAATAGTTATATACATTGACTCTTGAACACACCGATGTCTAATGATAATTATTTCAAAGAATTGAATTTGATAAAACAGATCGCAATTAATAATGATTATGATGCAAATTTAGTAAGCAGCTAAGAAGAAAAACAAAAATTAGCTTTACAACATATATATCCAATCGGTGAACACCAAGACAAGAAATTCAATAGTTTAACATATATAGGCAATATTAGCAATAATGTGAAATCCCTTCTTAAAAATTCAAATTTAAATATAGCGTTCAAAACATCAACAAATTTAGGTTCATTTATCAGGAATTATAAATCTCCAATTAATAAAGAAAATAAATCGGATGTTTATATATTTGATGGTGCAGATTGTAATTCTTTTTATATAGGTAGAACAGGAAGAAATTTTAATGTTAGAATCTCTGAACATAAACGCAGTTTCATCAATGGAAAAACCGATTCAAATTATTCAAATCATCTTAGGGAAAATGGTCACTCTTTCAATTCAGAATTTAAAATTCTACTTTCTGACAATAGAAGTATAAAACTCAACCTTCTGGAAGTACTTGAAATTAACAGATTCAGGTATTCACCGGAAATTCTTACCGATCAGGTAGACATGAATAGCTCACCCTTACTAAATTTATTTCCTAAACATTAGTTCAAGTACGGATAGCTCTGAGTGGATTGCCTCTTTAGTATATATAAAAATTTGTTAGTAAGATATATTTGTAGTATTCATTCGCTCTTGGTAAAGATACTGTGTATCGAAACGCGTCGAGCATTTAATAATATATTTTAGTAGAAATCATCGTTTACTTGTATTTGTGAAAATGGATACTTATCACGTAAAATCCTCGTCAATTGAAATTAATTTTCATGCTGTTGATTTCTTCAACAGGGTGCCCGATTTCATAATATGTCTCAAATCGGACGGTTTCAAGAAAAAGCTCAGGCAGATTCTTGCTCGGGAGGTTTTATACTCAGTTGATGAGCTTTCTAATGTCAACTTTTTGTGGATTTTATATTGTCTACCATTTGAAGGTTTCTATTTTACTTGTATTCAAGTACTTTTATCGTGTGTGTGTATTTCAATGTACTTTTATTCTATTTTAATTCAAGTCATTTTCAAATTGATTACAATCATCCTATTACTTTTTGTATTTTATCTGGGGTTTTATTTATATTAATTCAGTTGTTCTTTTTGTCCTTTGATATGTATTGTAATCAACCCACTGACCTGTGCAAACACTTTTATATTATGTGTAAGGCATTGATAAATGAATACTTAATACTGAATTCTTACCATTTTAAACGATTGTTTGGCATGAAACGCGTTGCCGCTAAAGTAGTTCCAAAAGACCTAAATTTTCTTCAAAAACGGAGGACGAGGCAATTCCAACTCCACATTCATAAAACGCATTGTAACTAGTGATGAGACATGGGCTTATGAGTTTGACATGCAAACCAGTCAAAAAGCTTCAGAATGGCGCCTTCCAACTGAACCGAAAACGAAAAAAACCACGTCGATCGAACGTCAAGGTTATGTTGACTGTTTTCTCTGATTATCGCGGTGTTGTGCACTCGTAATTCTCACCAGAAGGTCAGACGGTAATTAAAAAGTATTACCTGAGCGTTAAACAGCATTTGGGAGTTTGTCGAAAAATGCCAGATTTGGGAAAGAAAAAGAAAAATGGATTTTGCACCACCATAATGCACCATCTCACAACAATCATTGTGAATGGATTTTTGACCAAAAACACTACAAATACCATCAAGCAACCACCATATGCACCTGATATGGCTCCGGCCGTCTTTTTTTATCCAAAACTCAAATTACCACTTCGAGGTACCCGTTTTGAATCGATAGAAGACATAAAATAGAATTTGTGGCAATAAATGAAGTCGATTGCAGAAAAAGCGTTTGAATAATGTTTTGATGATTTGATTATTCCCTGGCGTAAATGTATTATTTCGGAAGGACCTATTTTAAAGGGATACAGTAAATTTGGTTGAAAAATAATTATTTTATGTTTCATTGACCAACTTCCAGTACTTTTTTGAAAGAATGTATGTAGTTTAATAATTACTGTGAGATGATTGATTTTCGAATAAGGCTGGTGAACTGGTGATTGATTTCTCCCTCACAGGGAGCCTGTATTATTCTTTTTGTATATAAATGATATCGAAAGTGAACTCGACTGCAAGGTCTTTCTCTATGCAGATGATGCGACAGCACTTATTGTGGATGAGGACGATGCTTTGATCGAGACGAAGGTTCGTCAGAATACTAACCTATTTTATCAATGGTTGTGCAGGAACAGACTACAAACCAATGCTTTGAAGACCACCTATTTAGTATTTCATAACCAAGATAAGATAATTGACATCATCATCATCTGTCAACCATCCTAGTCCACTGCTGAATATAGGTCTTCCTCAACGATCTCCATTCCTCGCGATTTTGGGCCGGATTTATCCAGTTCGTACACACTCGCTTGATATCGTCTTTCCAACGAGCTGGTGGACGTCCTCTACTTCTGTGGGCTTCATCTCTGGGACGCCACTCCAAAAGACGCTTTGTCCATCTACCGTCCGTGGTTCTTGCTAGATGACCGGCCCAGTTCCACTTTAAATTAGCAACTCTCTCGAGAGCATCCTGGACTCTAGTTCGTTGGCGTATGATATGGTTGGAAATTCTGTCCCGTAGTGTTATGCCTAACATAGCTCTCTCCATCTTACGCTGAGCAACACATATTTCATTAGCTGATTTCTTTGTTAGGGTCAGGGTTTCTGCACCGTACGTCAAAACTGGTAAAACGCATTGATTGTATACTTTACGTTTCAAACAAATCGGTATCTGATTTGAACAGATCTCTCAGTTTTCCAAATGCAGCCCATGTCAGCCTTATTCGCCTTCCTATTTCTGTTGTTTGGTTGTCCCTGCCTATAGTTATCTCATGCCCCAGATATTTGTATGACGTTACTTGTTCAACAATTTCACCATCGATGGAAACTGGTTGGCTTGGTACTAAGTTGGTCATCATTTTAGTTTTCGTCATATTTATCTTCAATCCGATTTTACTGGATTCCTTAGACAACTGCAAGAGCATCTCATTTGCATTATCTAATCTGTTTGCTATAATGGCGATGTCGTCGGCGAAACGAAGATGACTTAATCGCTCACCATCCACATTTACTCCCTCTGATCCCATTCCAATTGCTTGAACATATATTGCAATAGGTTTGTGAACAACTTCGGGAAATAGTATCACCCTGTCTTACTCCACGTCCGATCCTGAATTTTTCTGTAGAATTGTGAAGGCACACTTGTGAAGTGGCATGCTCATATATATATTTAATGATGGCAGTGTATCTATGATCTATTCTACAGTCAGCCAACGCTTTAAGCATAATCGCCTGTATCACGGTATCGAAGGCTTTCTCGTAATCCACGAATATGAGAACCAGAGGCAAGTTGTATTCTATGCATTGACATCAGTGCATCATTAAACGATGCTTAGCTTATCAGGGCTTATTCTATCAACTTCCTGGGTCTGCATATAGATGAGAACCTAAATTGGAAGGACCATTGCGCTTATGTATCATCTAAGGTGCACCCTATGTGTTATCTCATGAGAAATTTGAAGAAAGTTTTAACAATAGGTCAGCTCAAGTTTGTGTATCATGCTCAGGTTGCATTGAGGCTGCGCTATGGGATTTTATTTTGGGGGCTTCTGTTGGTGCTGCTGAAGTGTTTCTTGGTCAAAAGAAAATCATACTTTGCACGCTAGGTGTTTCACAGACTACTTCGTGTCGAGAACTCTTCAAAAATTTAAGAATACCTACTTTACCATCTATCTGTATCTTAGAAATGGCAACAGTGGTTTTAAAAACCGTAATGAAATGATACGTAATGGTGACTATCACGATTATAACTCACGAAACCAGCATAGCTTTGTCCCATCCAATTTCAGACTAAGTATAGGCAGACAGTCGTCTATGTACTTAGGAGTTAAACTATTTAACAAACAAAACAATGTCATTAAGACATCTAGTTCATGTTCCTTGTTTAGGAGGCGACTGATTTTTTGCTAGTCCAGAGTTTTTATAGAATAGATAAATTTTTATTGTGAACAATTTTTGTTGTGTGGTTTTGTATTTTCTCCTCCTGAAACTCTGTATGTTCATTTTTTTTATTTTTGTTTTATTTCAGGACTTTGTTACTCTGCTTGACCTTTTCCATAATGTGTATCACATTCAGAAGGAAATAAAGTTAATGAAAAATTGTTACTCTTTTCAAAATAAAAAAAATGAAGGGTTTTGCTTATTTTGATTGTTTGCCTGCAAACTATGGTATAAAAACATTGCAACAAGAACTCAAAATCTTTCTCAAAAGATATAAAATAATTTTTATTATTACAGCATGCGGAGAACGAAACGATGATGGCAGAATTGTGGGTGGAAAACCAACTTTGAAGAATGAATATCCCTGGATGGCAAGACTGTCTTACTTCAACCGATTTTATTGTGGAGGCATGTTGATCAATGATCGCTATGTACTCACAGCAGCGCACTGTGTAAAAGGGTATGCATTTATTGAATTTTGAACATATTACTTGCATATTGCTTCATTGTACTATAAATTTTCTTCAATAATATTACCTCATATCGTATTCTTCAGATTTATGTGGTTTATGATAAAAGTATCTTTTGGAGAACACAACCGATGTGATGATAGCGTGAAACCCGAATCAAGATTTGTTCTTAGGGCTATAGCAGGGGCCTTCAGTTTTCTCAACTTTGATAATGACATTGCCTTGCTTCGTTTAAGCGACAGGGTACCAATTACGCCAAATATCAAACCCATCTGTTTACCTAGACTAGAAAAAAAAGGTAAGCGATTCATGTTTCTTTATGTACAAACAATAAATTTGGGAGTAATGTTAATTCCAATGCGTTCAATTGGATTGATAATGGGTTAAGTGTAGATTAAATTATCATGCATATGGTGAGGTTAGCACTGAGTAAGATTGTGTAAACGAAGGCGTGAAAGACAAAAGCATGGATAAAGTAAAATTCTTTAAACCATATCTTTTGGTTCAAACAAGGCCTTACGTTAAATTGTTTTCAGCTGATACCTATGTTGGACGAAAAGCTGTGGCAGCAGGATGGGGCACATTAAAAGAAGACGGCAAACCAAGTTGTGTTCTCCAACATGTAGATGTACCAGTTCTCAGTAATGACGAGTGCAGAAACACAAATTATTCTGCAAAAATGATTTCGGACAACATGCTGTGTGCTGGATATCCTGCGACTGGAGGAAAAGATTCTTGTCAGGTAAGGGGCTTATGAGCAGGGGAAAGTTTAGTCTTTCTGACGATAAAGCATATTTCAAGGAATGAAGTAAATTTTTTGTATTTTGTTCGTATGAGCCGATTAGGAAGAACTTTGTTCAGGAGCATCTTCGACAAAAAGCTATTCAAATCTTGTTATTTTTTCACTTTCGTAGGATTGATTTTTTTTTATTTTTAAGAGAAGAGATCTATTCTTCTTGATAATGTACTTTCTAGAGTTTTTTTACATACAACGTATTCGAAAATTACCCACTAATTTGGCAAAATGCAAACAAGTTAAAGTTTGTTTTTAAATACAATTACTCACTTTTAGCGTTGTTGTTTGAAGTAGTGATTTTTGAACGTCAAAGTGTCATGCAAACTCAATTTTATAGGTAAAATTAATTATTTGAGACTTTCAATAAAATCGTGAAGTCGGTATTTTCTAATACAACAATTTATACTTTTCCATTTTTTTAAATGCATGTGTTAAGATAGTTTTAATGCATGAAATTGCTGTCTTATCATTTCATTCGGGATTTTATTGAAGCCCTGTTAATGATTTGAAAAGATTAAAACAAGATAAACGATGGCTATGAAATACACCTTACCGTCACTCGGGGTGATTTCGGACAATTTTCGCTATTTTATGTACATAAAAAGCACAATTTTCCCACAAACATTTCGAAAAAAATAACTCAAAATATCACATGTTTCTTCTTTCGAATTCCATGCTGAAACCAATGAAAAATAAATTTTTTCAATTTTTTTTATATTTGAATAGTGTCCGACTTCGCCCTTATGTGTGAGGTGATAGATAGATATTATCTTTGAGTGAGGGCTGCTTAGCAGCCCGGCCACTGCGACTCAGTGGTCTACTGTGGCACACTCTGTCCTAAATTTCATCCACGAGCTCCATCCTTCTCGTAAAGGATACGAGTTTCGTGGGTGAGAACTTAATAAGCTCAGTCAGCTTTAGTTTGCAAGATCCAAGTTCTTCTATCCTGACCCTGTCTCCTACTGGGCACTCGCACATAACATGTTCCATTGATTCTATATCTTCTTCACATAGCCTACATGAAGGATCCTCAACCAATCCTAATTTATTTAGGTGTTTCCTGATGCGACAGTGCCCCGTTAATATGGCAGTTAAAACTCTCAGTTCCAACCTAGACAGTTTAAGCCAGGCCTTGGCTTTTATAGTAGAAGGTCCACTGATAGCACGTCGAGCGTATCCGAGTCCTGGGAGACTCATCCAATTCTCACGTACCCTCAAGTCCAGCCATCGGTTGTTTTCCATCCTTGCAGTTTCCAGGGGAATTTCGAGTTTAGGCTCCGGTCCTATGAACTCCAGGTTAGTTCCTCGAGCGGCCAATGAGTCCGCCTTCTCATTTCCCTCAATGCCCGAGTGGCCAGGAACCCATATTAGACGGAGCCTGCTCCGCTCTCCTAGTTTGGCAAGCGACATTCCTGCACCATAAGTGAAGTACAGGTATCAGATACCAATGCTTTCAGTACAGCTTGGCTATCGCTGAGGATTTTAATTGACCTAGTACAGTGGTCAATGGCGAATATTTCTGCTTGAAAGACAGTCGCATGCCCACCAAGACAGATCGACTGTTCCTTGGCGGCACCTCGACCGTAGACACCAGCTCCAACACCTTTTGCAGTTTCTGAGCCATCCGTGTACCAACAGGGACCCTCAAGTAGACGGTCCTTGGAGCTGATCCATTCCTGTCTATCAGGAATGATGATCTGGAATGGCCTCTCCATGTTGGTTTTAGGTGTTGCTATGTCCGACCTCATACTCAGCACTTCATTGTCCTCAATTTCAGACTGTAGGGCGCCAGGCACAAAGCCGAAGTTACCTGTTTCATTACGGGAAAGATGATGGAATCTGTAGAAAGCCATTCTAGCCACTCCTCTTATCACAAGATGAAGAGGGACAAGGCCCAATATCAGTTCCATGACCGCAGTGGGTGTAGAGCGAAAGGCTCCTGTAATCTTCATGCAGGCTGTTCTCTGTAATTTAGAGAGCTTGAGTTGGCATTGCTTCTTAAGACTGCACTCCCACCAAGCAATGCAGCCGTACGTAATACGTGGTCTAACCACCATCACATATAGCCACTGGAGTTGCTTTGGGGCAAGACCCCACTTTTTTCCACAGGTCCCTTGACATGCCCATAGGGAATGTCTAGCCTTGTGTATTATGTTTTCCAGGTGTGAATTCCACGTGAGTTTACTATCCAGGGTCATCCCCAAATATTTAGCTTCTTCCACAACCGGAATAAACACCTCGCCCAGGTTCGGGGGAAACAAATATCCTCCTCTTCCTGGTAAACGGTACCATAAGGGTTTTGTAGGGGTTTATGCTAAGTGTCTCTCCCTCACACCACTCCTGAATTACAGACAAAGCCTCCTGTAGTCTGTCGGAAACATCGCTATCATCTCCGACAGCCAGAATGACTATATCATCAACGTATGCTTGTACAGCCAGTGCGCCAATTATTGCCAGAAGGTCATCAACTAGCAGAGACCACAGCAGAGGGGATAGTACTCCTCCCTGTGGGCAGCCCCTGCCAGCCACAAAAGTGACTGCTTCTCCTTTCAGTGAAGTGTTGATCACTCTGGCATTTAGCATGTTACTAATCCATTCCGCAATAATATTTGGAACTCCTCTGGCTCTCACAGTCCCACAGTGAGTCAGTGGGGACCGCATTAAACGCACCTTCAATGTCCATGAAGGCTGCAGCTGCAGTCTCCTTGCGGTCCAGAGACTGTGTGATCCTCCCGACTGAGTTGTTAACTGCCAGATCCGTTGATTTACCTTTATGAAAGACGTATTGATGTTCACTCAGAGGCCTCAGCGATAACACCTCGGTCATGATACATCCATCTAACACCTTCTCCAGGGTTTTCAAAACCAAAGACGTAAGACTAATCGGTCTAAACGACTTCGGTTGTAAATTCGATTTACCCACCTTAGGGATGTAAACAACCCTGACTCTTCTCCAGCTGACCGCGACAACATTCCAGGCAAGACTCGACCGGAAGAGCCTAATGAGGTATGGGAGAAAGACATCCACCCCCTGTTGTAATAAGGCAGGTATGATGCCATCCTCTCCAGGAGCTTTGAATGGCTTAAATGAGCGAATCGCCCACCTGATTGCTCCGGGCTTGATGATCGTTCTTGCGTTCTTCCAATCGTCCTTTTTTGGCCTTTTCACAAGGCCCTTCGGGGCGACGGTGTCACAGCTTTCACTGATATCAAGAAAGCGACAATGTGTGGGGTAAAGATGAATACCCTGTTTTTAGTCAAGAACAATTCGCTTGGTACTTGTAAAGGGGGATTCGGACATAAATATTCGAAATAATATATATTTGGTCAGGAAATTGAATATTTCTGGTAAAAAAATACTGGTGAGTGTTAATATATTATATTTATTTCAAAAATATCAAAACAGTTATCTTTCATCGAGTAGGTAATGAACTGACAATTTTTTCTTATGAATCATACGTAGGTATTTGAAAAATAGGAACTCAATACTCACAAACAACTCTGAACCGACAAAATTATTTGGTTTTTGAAAATTTACTCCACTTTGATGTTTTTCAAAGTGGAGAAATAAAGAATGTGAATCTTTGGCGCCTTAAATCTGTAACATTTTTAAGAACTCTGACTGTTTGATCTTGCCCAACAATGCTTTCATCCTTAACAGTTGGATAGGTAAAATAATCTCCCACTGTTTCTGTATTTTGATTTCTTAAAAAATTCACTAAAAAATATTCTTATCTTTCTCTATCATCACCTCAGATACACAGCCAACGTAACATCTATTGATATTGCTTTTTCTGCAGAAAAACTTGACTAGTGCATAACTATCTACTTCTATTGAATCGATATTATTACTAGATTCACTATACTCTTGAAAGAAAATATGTTCATCATACGTTTCTGCAGCTTCTTAATCACTCTCAGGTGTTTCATCATCTTCGTCTTCGCTTATAACATCCACAGCTACCTGCTGCTCACTTACAGATGGTCCCATGTCCTTTGAAGAAGTGCCTTTACCAGCAAGAACATTAATTTTTTCCACGTGCCTTCTTGACGTCTCAGTCACAGAAAGTCTACTTTCATGGAGGAAGTTTTTTAGGGTGCTCACCCAGTGTTCCTCGTTGCCTTCGTTTTCATTGTTCTCGTGATCAGGAATTCTTTTGAGGAAACTTTTTATGAATTAAAACTTTGACATCGTATCTGGATTCAGAGTCTAAAATATCAAACTCAACAGGGTGCAATCTAAACAATAATTCCGTATGGATAACATCCCGTTATCACCAGAAAATTTCAACAAAGAATTAAATTTGATTAAACAAATAGCCAAAAATAATGGTTACAATCCCAAACTAATAAATAATATTTTAAATAAAAACAAAGTAGAATCGCATTGAATGAAGTTTACCCTGTCGATAAATTGAAACAAAATTCAACACCTTAACCTACGTTGGCATTACAAGTGAGAAACTGAAATCATTCTTGAGTAGCAATAATTTCAACATAGCTTTCCAAAGTAAAAATAATTTAGGCAAATATATAAAAATAATAAAACCAAACCAGGTAAAAACAATAAATCAGGTGTTTATAGATTGAATTGCAATGACTGTGATTATTTCTATATTAGTAGAACACATAGAAATTTTAATATTAGAATATCGGAACATAAACGCAGTTTTTCAAATAAAAATCAGATTCAAATTACGCGGATCATCTCTTAGAAAATAATCACTCTTTCGACCCACAGTTTGAAATTTTGCATACAGATAATAAATATTGGAAGGTAGATCTTTGGGAAACTTTAGAAATCAATAAATAAAAATACTCAGGTAGACTCATCAATGAACAAGTCGATTTAAGCCGTTCACCTCTATTGAATCTCTTCGGGGAGCAATCTGTTCGTTAATTTTATTGGATATATTTGTCATAAATAACCACTCAAGAAGAAGCAACCCAATAAGCTTTTAATTACTCAAGAATATTCATATTTATATTTTCTGTACATTCATTCGTCTGAAGAAGCTACGGTGTAGTGAAACGCGTTACGAATCGCAATTATTAAGTAAAATTCCTTAAAACACAGTACTAGTTTTTTATTATCTTTAATCAATAATCTCATGTCATGGAGGAAAACCCCATTCGCAAAATTTCACAATCCCGTCAGCCAACATTTTTTCTTCTGCAACTGAAATTGCGCATTGACCATCATGCTTTTTAATCTCAGTGTTTTTCAATCTGTCATGTAACGTGGATTTTGGAATTTCATAATATTCCGATGCCTCTCCTAAAGTTTTTTGTTTTCTTTTGACATCTTGCAGAACTTTCTTCAAGTTTGAACTATTGTAGTTCATGAATTTCCTCCGATTTTCTTCTTATACTGCCTAAACATTGTGTCCGTGTTCACCCCTACAAAATGACTTTTTTTACTGAAAGGAGAATAATTTCCAAAAACGAAAATAGAATTAACTTTTTTTCTTTGTGGGTTTACTAATCATAAAACACGTTACAAGATATAATTAATTATGTCTTTTCATTTCCACTACAGCCCCCTGTACAACAGTTTCTTTTCGAGTTATGGGATTTTCAGCAAAAAAAAATCGCCACAAAATACTTACTTATGAGCTCTGCGAGAATATCTCTGCCACTTTTGTACATACTCACTCACTGCCAAGTAGTAACTGACGAGAATATGCATGCTGTTTCAATTTCTATGAATCCCCATTCGTATACTGGATATAAACGTTCACTAATAACGGTCTGTCCGAATCCACCCCAAGGACGGTACACAATAATTTTCTTTTTGATTAATTCTGATTGTTTTATTACTCAATTCACACAATTTAAGTTTCAACATGAAGAATATTTACACCAACGAACAAATTATGAATTTATACATGATTCGTGATCTATGGTATCAAATAATATCAAAACATGCAGAATATTTCAAACTTTCATAGACAATTTAATTGTCTATTTTCTTGTAAGCTTTCTGGAAGGTCCCACTTGATATAAGAACTATTAAAAAAGGTAGTTGAAGAAAAACTGCTCATAATATTTAGCATTTTCTCTTAATTTTCATTCTATGTTGTTTTCTCATCATAAGTTTCATTTATCTGCATCGATCAAATAAGTCGCAAAATTAGTGAAAATACACTCCCCACAAAAATTGTCGCATCACCCTACTTTTACGACAATACTATATAAACTTTTAGGTTGGTTATTCAAGAGTCGCTTGGTAACTTTCAGAAGTGTAAAATAAGAAGATATCATTCAAAAGAGATGAGTTTATGATGGAAAATATCAACAATTTTCGAATTAATGAAATCGAA
Organism: Cryptolaemus montrouzieri; assembly: GCA_013387265.2. Taxonomy (NCBI): domain Eukaryota; kingdom Metazoa; phylum Arthropoda; class Insecta; order Coleoptera; family Coccinellidae; genus Cryptolaemus; species Cryptolaemus montrouzieri. The sequence continues at coordinate 8,488,407 of JABFTP020000124.1, forward strand.
TGGTTACTAATCATTTTCAAAATCGAGTGTTTCCTCCCCGGGCCCTAATTACTGCCAGTATACGTCTCGGAAGCCCCTCAAACAAATTTTGGATGTACTCTTGAGTCACTGAGTTCCAAATTTCAGGAAGCAGATTTTCTAATTGTTGGAGTGTTCTACAAGGCATCCTACACTGCTGAATTTACCACCCCATGTTGTCCCAAACATGTTCTATGGGATTCAAGTCGGGACCTCTGGCTGGTCATCTTAAAATATCAATTTCGGTATTTTGTAGAAATTCTGTAACTACTCTAGCTGCATGAGGCCGAGCATTATCATGCATATAAATGAAATTTTCGCCAATCAATGGGCCAAAGGGTACAACATGGGGTTCAAGGATATCTGCGATGTATCTGGCCGCTGTCATTGTTCCATTATTCACTAGGACTAACTCAGGAAAGAAATGCCTCCCCAGTCGTCTGTATACAGGCATGCGTCTATCATTTGGTACTAGACAGAACATGGACTCGTCGGAAAAGAGAACATTTGACCATTCTGGAATACCCCAATTTGCATGTTCCCTCGCAAACTGAAGTCTTGCAACTCGATGCTCTCTGGTGAGACGCGGGCCAGTAGAAGCCACCCTTGGTCTGATATCGTCTTCTCTGAGCCTGTTCCTAACAGTTTGCAATGAAATATGCACATTTCTGGAAAGTGCAAGTTCATTTTGTAGCTTTCTAGCCTTACAGTGCCGAACTCTTAGTGCAGTTAAACAAGCCAACAATCATCAACTGGTGTTGTTATCCGATTTCTTCCCTGTCCGGTCCTTCTTCCATATTCCCCTGTTTCGTGGTACCGATTAATTGCTCTTGAAATAGTGCTTTGGTTAACATTCAACAAGTTAGCCACGTAACGTTGGCTTCACACCTCCTCTAGAAGTGTTAAAATTCTTACCACTTCAGCAGCCATTACAATAAATTCGAAAATCAACAAGAAACACAGAAAACCTGCATTAATTTAGCATGAAAACTGAAGAGAAATTGAATGAATACTGATAGTCAAATAAACTCATTCTTGTTTTAGACGTATTTGAGATCATATGGAAACAAATGTTACTACATATTTAAAATTTAGAATACCAGGTGATGCGACAACTTTTGTGGTGTGTGTATTTTAGTATGCGATTTTATGTATTCAATTTTGAAAAATTGAATTCATTCCTATTGATTATATAAAACTGAAAAGAACAGGATAATTCAACTAATAATAATTTCAGGGAGATAGTGGAGGACCATTGGTTGTCGAAAGAGAAGAGAAAGATCATCGCTATGAATTAATTGGTAAGTAATCTAGAAAAACATTACTAATATCTACTATGAAATATCATTTCAAGAACAAGTTAATCATTGAAAATAATAAGAACAGTGAAGTGTAGATTCATGAAGATTGGAAGAAAACTTTTAAACTACAGGCCTTAAACTTGAATTCATTCAATGCTCAAATCATATTTATACCAAATTTTTCAACATGTTTCATTTGAATACTGTAAGTCAATTCTGGTTCCGTCTTGATATGATTACAGGAAAGGATATTAGAGATATCCGAAGAAACTGAAATCATTCTTAAGTAGCAATAATTTCAACATGCTGAGATATCGGTGTTTTTGTAATTTCTTTGAATCAACGGTCATTTAGTTTGAAGCCAATCGTCTACAACACTTATATCTACGGATGCAGCTTCTACAACTTTTCGGCTAGTAACGTTATGCCATCTTTTAAACCTCAGTCCAACTTCTGCTCGAACGGCATTCTGTTTCTTGTATTATAGTTCCAAAATCTTCAGCTTCAATAATATAATAAATAAGGATTGGTCGACCTCTGCATTTAAAGGTTCTTTAACTTGTTTTGAATTTGAATTTTTCTCGAAATTATCTAATATTTTTTCGCGCTCCTTCCAAATTGTGCCTACTGTTAATTTGCTAAGGCCCATTTTTTTGCAAACACATTGTTTCTGGCCACTGCAAATTTTTGATAATTTCGTATTTAGTTTTAAACTAAACAATTTACGTTTAACTAGTTTCAAATTGTTGTTCATATTCAAGATATTGTAATAATAACTTCAATTTGCGATATGCGTAGTGCAAAAGTCTGCAAAACAAAACAAATAACTGAAAGGGTGCATTATAATTGGCAATCGCCACTCGGGCGTTTTCGTCAAATTTGTTTTAACCGAAAATAAATGCATAGTGTAAAATAAGGTTCGTCATTTGCGAAAAATCTTATAAAGTGTATCATGGAACTTCAATTCGTACTTTAGGATCGTTTTAACCAAAAGTTAAAAGCGGAGATTACTGTATTTTATTATTACAGGTATCGTCTCATGGGGAAATGGATGTGCAAGGCCAGGTTATCCAGGAGTATACACCCGCATTACTAGATATTTGGACTGGATATTAGAACACGCAAGTGATGGTTGTTTTTGCCAAGACTGATGATTTTTAAATTGAAATATTAGGTAATTTATAAAAAAAGCTTCATTGAAATTCGAATTTGTATCTGAATGCAGTCATTCAATAAAGTTTATTCTTTTTCAATGAATTTTAAAACAAGTTACCAAATCTTTTAATCATGAACACTATACCAAGAACTTCTAGCTTATCTCAAAATCTTGGGTGTGGGGTGCCCTAATTTTGACAGAAAATTGGTAATGTCCTGTGTCACTGCGCATCTGTCAAATTTCTTGAACTAATGAGGTTAGTATAATTGCTTGAACACCTATTGGTAGAGCGCTTTACTAATGGGATAACTTGACTCATAGCACGTGATTACTTGATTTGCGCTCGCAAGCTACATGACAATTTTTGGCTTACCGTAGGTTCTGAGTAGAATGTTCTTGCTTTAAATGATACCTAAATCCCTTAATCTCATAAAATAATTCTTCTTCTTATGACGCCGTCTCCAAACGAAGGTTGGCGATCCAATTGGCAATAATTGTTTTCGACACTGCAGCTCTAAAAATTTCAGTGGACGTTCTTCCAAACCACCTCCGTAGATCTTTCAGCCATGAGTTCTGGCGTCGTCCAACTGATCTTTTTCCTTGGACTTTCCCTCAATAATCAGGCGAAGGATCTCATATTTTTGCCGCGCATGATGTGCATGATGTGGAGCTTTCTTTCTTTGATGGTTCTCATCAACTCTCGTGATTTTCCCATTGTATTTAGGACGTCGATGTTTGTCCGTCTTTCCATCCAAGAGATACGCAATATTCTACGGTATAGATACATTTCGAAAGCGTCTATGCGTCTCTCCATTTTGGATTAAAAGTCCAACTTTCACCATAAGTAAGGACAGGAAAAACATAACAACGAAGTAGTCGCATACGAAGCTGAAGATTAAGTCCGCGGTTGACGAAAAGGTCTCTCATGCCAACGAAAGTTTTACGGGCTTGTTCGATTCGAGATTTGATCTCTATTTTCCGGTCACTTTGGTCGTTCACCGTGGCGCCTAGATACCGAACCGAATGCACTTGTTCCACAGGTTGGTTGTTAATGCGTATTACAGCCTCCACTGCGTGCTTAGAAAACACCATACTTTTAGTTTTGTTAACGTTAACAGATAGTCCAAAGCGTTGGCTATGCTCTACAATAAGGTTCATGGCTCTCTGCAAGTTTTGAAGGTTTTAGCTAGTACCACGGTGTCGTCTGCGTAGCGGATATTACTAAGTAGTTTTCCATTTATTCTAATGCCTGTGTCTATGTTTTCAAGTGCTTCCTTGAATATTGCTTCTGAGTAAATGTTAAACAATAGAGGCGACATCACACAGCCTTGACGCACACCTTTCCGTATTGCTACCTGTTCAGATGTTAGCCCATTAACTCTCACTTGTGCAGTTTGGTGCCAATAAAGGTTTGTAATAATGCGTAAGTCTTCTGCATCAACCCCGGTATTTTTAGAATTTCCGCCATTTTTTATGTGAAACGCAGTCAAAAGCCTTCCGATAATCAACAAAGCAGGCGTAAACATCGACATTCATGTCTCTACATCTTTGGGTGAGTACATTAAGAGAAAAGAGAGCCTCACGCGTTCCTAGGCCATTTCTGAAACCGAACTGAACTGGATCGATTTCTCGCTCGCATTTGGTGTAGATTCGAGAATGTATAATTCGTAGAAAGGTTTTCAGAACATGCGACATTAGGCTAATCATTCTGTAGTCATCACAATTTGTCGCATTAGTCTTTTTGGGCAGGGTGACAAACACAGATTTGAGCCAGTCTGCTGGGATTTTACCGGCTCTGTAGATGTTATTAAACAGTGCTGTTAAGAGCTTAAGGCCAGCCCCTTCTTGCTGTGTCATTAGCTTAAGCGTCTCTGCATAGATTCCGTCGGGGCCAATAGCTTTACCATTTTTTTGAAGCTTTATTGCTCGTATAACTTCTTCCGATGTAATGCAAGGACTAGTTTCATTAAATTCTTCAGGTTGCGGGCTTTCCGTTCGATCTTCCCCAAGAAGTTCTTCAATATAGTCCTTCCATCGTTTCAGCTTTTCTTAAAACCCCGATCAGTAACTCGTTGTTGGCCCCCTTTAACATTCCACTGTTAGCTTTGTGTTGTCTTCCTGTTATCTCCCTGGTCTTTTTGTGCATGTTGAATAGATCATGCTTTTTTTGGAGATTTTCAATTTTTGCGCATTGGTTAATTAGCCATTGCTCTTTGGCCTCCCTACATTTTCGTCGAATTATTTTGTTCAGTTCTCTATATCGTTCGATGTTTTTTGTTTTCAGTTCTCTTCTATCATGCATCATTTGAAGAATTGCGTCAGTCATCCAAGGTTGTTTTCTTTTTGTGCTGGTTAGTCCTATGTCGGTTTCTTGGGTGACTGTAAGCGCTTCTCTCAAATCACTCCACTGGCGCTCAACGTCAGTTGTTTCAGATGTTTCAGCAGCTTCCAGTCTTTCTTCAAGTTGTTGACTTACTTTTGCCCCTATTTCAATATCGTCTAAGCTCTTCACGTTGATATGTTTAATTTTTCTGGCCGCTTAACTGGTATAAAACGGTGCATTTGTAGGTTCATTACAACCGGGTTGTGATCACTGGAAACGTCAGCGCCAGGAAATGCTTTGGTAGAATTTAAAATAATTACCAGGTTACAATGCAAGAAAATTGTCTTTGGAACTGTATCATTTATCTTAATCAAATTATAACAAATTAAAAATAATGAAATAATTAGAATCCTTGTTGGTACTGTCTTGATTCCATTCTCTGTTGCAGAATTTCCAATTGTCGTTTAGCTTCACACTGTGGAAAATTTTGTAGGTCGTAATACTGTGGAGCTATTTTCAATAGCCAATCAGCTGAAAAATTTCAATAGTAAAGAATAGATTCATGTTAAACATTTTTAACTTTATTGCTAATATCCCAATCAAGTTGGCTAATTAGTGACTTCAATTAATCTTACATTTAATTTATTATTAATTCGAAGTTCAAAAGTAATGTAAATCCAAGAACAAGTTACAGAAATATTTGGCAACTTACGTTTCACGTCTGTCACTGTTCTAATATAATTTTTAGTAGTAAGTACAAATTCATTGTATATAACCCATTCTGGTTTGTGATCTAGGCATGTGGACGGGTGCAGCTGGACAATTTGGTTATCTTTGATGGTTAAATAGTGGCCTGTTCTTTCCAAATGGGCTACCTAAAAATCCCAACTTAATACAAGACAATAATTAAGTGATCCATTGCTAATAATCTCCAGAAAGCATCTATCATAAAATGTTTTACTACACCAGAAATTTTGACGTTAATGTGCACATAAAACTAAGAAAAACAGTAAAAGAATCACAAAACACCGCAACCGATCGAATTTGTATCAAATCAAAGAATGGAAAACTCTCATTCTTTAAACAAGTGCAAATCTATCTATACATTGTTATTACCTGCATGAAGAAACCGTTAACCAAGGCCTTCCTGATGTTAATATAGTAATCTTTGCTGGTAAAATCTGTTGAGGTTCTTTTCAGGTTGAACCTATCCATAATTCGGGATAGCTGCTGTCTAACATTATCAGCAGATTTCAGAGAACGATAATTGACAAAATTATCATAACACCATTGTGGATCTTCCATACCTAAAAACATTAGATCAATTTTGTTAATGATAGAAAAGAAATTGTGATGGGAGTTCTGGGACATCTTTTAGTGATTGTTCGAATGATATTCAGGTCGGTAAGGACCTAGAAGAGTAAAAAGGGTATCTATTTTAGTACCCCACAGAACTAGATTTCTATCTTCTCAAATTTTATAGGTGGGTATGTCTTTTTCTGCTGTAGTTAATAAGGATATCTTTGTTTTTCTTCCTTTTCATCTTTTGGTTTCTTATCTGTTGTGTCAAAATATCCTTCAAAGTTGTTCAAAGACATGTCAAAATGTTCAAAGACTTTCGCATAATTGCCCTATTTCACCAGTTATACAAATAACTATCGAGAAAGCAATACCCCAAATATATGGTAATTGTCCATTGTCATATCACCTTTTTATTAAAAAATAAAACATTAGGAACAACAAATGCCGAAATGTATTTATTGTTTATTTGTACAATTATAAATTTGTTTCCAGAAAAATTTAAGTGATAGTAAAAAATTTGGGATGAAGAGAAGCGTTTTTTAAAAAAAAAATTGAGGAATTGAATGAACTTTTGAATGAGAGAAAGGATGAGTCCCCAAAACCAATGGATATATAATAATATATATATATATATATATATATATATATATATATATATATATATATATATATATATATATATATATATATATATATAGGTATATCGTTTTGACTTTTTTCGAAATTCAAAAAGTATAGTGCGGAAAAGTTGCATTTGGTGGCACCGAGCATCTCTGATTTTTTCAGAATTTTTGAACAATACCTAGGGGTCGCGCAATGCCCTTAAAGTTTCTTCTGTTGTATATAGGCAACCCACACAACAATTTCGCGATTTCAAGTGTTTTCAGAGGTCTAAAGTCGATTTTCTTGCAGTTTGTTTATGTGTATTTGTTGTCTTTGTGGTATAAAGGAATAAAAGACTACATCAAGAAGACATGTTGCGTTGATAGCAAGCGCCGCTTTAGAAGACGCTGGTATAATTTCCTTAGAAGAAAAAGAAAAAGTTATAGATAAAAGCAAAGTCACAAGAGCTATGGGCGAGTTGAAAAAACAATTTCAAAGGAATACTGAAACCGAAACCAAATTGATTAAAGGTCTGTATTTTGACGGACGTAACGACCGAAATCTTAAAAAAGAGAAGAAAGGAAGTCGATTTTATCGCAAAGACGAGACTGAGGAACATGTATGCTTAGTAGAAGAACCAGGGTCGAAGTTTCTTGGCCATGTTTCACCTTCATCAGGGTCCGCTGATGATATCGTCAAAAGTATGCGATTTTTTTGATCAACAGAAAATCGATATTTCTAAATTAACAGTGCTGGGATGTGACGGCACTAACGTCAATACTGGTCGGATCCAAGGTGTGATGCGACTCATAGAGATAGCTATCAACGCTCCTGTGCAGCATGTTGTTTGTCAAATCCATTTGAACGAGCTACCTTTCCGACATCTCATGCGATATTTAGACGGAGAAACTAAAAATCCACAAGCAACCGGTGGACCCATTGGAGAAGCTATTTTACAATGCGAAAACCGACGAGTGACGAAGTTTGACGCCATCCCCGTTGATTGGATAGAAGACACGGAAGGTTTGACAGATATTAGCACCGATCAGAAATACCTCCTACGTTTATGTACCGCTGTCTCAAGTGGACATTGTCCAAAAGAACTCAGCAAGCAGAAAACAGGCCCTGTTGTACAATCTAGGTGGTTAACAACAGCTAGTAGAGTATTACGATTATACATTAGTACCGAAAAGCCTTCGGAGGCGCTTCGCCAGTTGGCTTCGTATGTAATGAAAGTTTACGCTCCCGTTTGGTACTCAGTAAAAAAAGAACCCTCGATTGCCCAGGGTCCAATACATTTATGGAAGTTGATTCGACTGTCACGCTACCTGCCTCTCAAACTGCGGAATATTGTGGACAAGGTTATTCAGAACAATGCCTATTTTACTCTTTTGGACACCCTGAGAATGTACTGTTCGCTATGATCAACGATGGCAATCCCGACACGAGAGCTCTTGCTTGGAGAAGAATAAAAAAGGCAAGATCGACGAAGACAACACGGAAGGGAATACGCGCCTTCGAATTGCCCAAATTAAAGTTCAACGCTGAGCACTACTACGATCTCATAGACTGGTCTTCGCACCCTGTGACCGAGCCCCCTCTAACCCGATCACTATCACCCGAAGAAATAGAAGAAAATATTAGGAGTCGAGCATTCTGTGATAAGGAATTAACCGCTTTCCCCTGCCACACTCAGGCTGTCGAAAGGCTGGTAAAATTAGTAACAGAAGCTTCTTCCTCTGTTTTGGGCCACAATCTCGTGACGCGTACGTGAAAGCAAAACTGGAGTCCAGACAACAGATGCCATCTCTACATACCAAAAGGACTACGCCGTTGCACAAGAAGAGCGGAAGCGTCCATAGGAAATTCTGATTTTAAAATATAATTTTACCAAAGCTGCATTAACGTTAAATTGTATCCATGCTTTATTAACACTTGTTTGTAACAATATTCAATTGGCTTTAATTGTATTAATCTTCCATTATCATTTAATCCCAACAAAGCAAATATTATAATTAAAATTTTAATTTATAATGTTTAACTCTAATATTGTATTGTACAATAAAAGTAAAAAAGAGCCTAACAATACAGCGAAATCCTTCTTTCATTTATACTCCATAAAAAAAACAACTAAAAACAAGAGAAAGAGTTCAGAAATGTGACTTTAGAACCCTAAAACAGCTTGAAAACGCAAGATTGTTGTGCGGGTTGCCTATACACAACATAAGAAACTTTGAGGGCATTACGCGACCCCTAGGTATTGTTCAAAAATTCTGAAAAAAATCACAGATGCTCGGTGCCACCAAATGCAACATTTCCGCACTATACTTTTTGAATTTCGAAAAAAGTCAAAACGATACACCCTAATATATATATATATATATATATATATATATATATATATATATATATATATATATATTTAAAAAGACTGTTAAGTTTCATTGGCAACAGATGCATTAATCAATAAGTTAGTAGTTCTAACATAACATCATGGCATTTATTCAGTACAGAGCAAGGAAGCTCCTCAAAACTCATGATAATTTGGGTGTCAATTTATTTTCCAACAAGAGAGCGAGCTTATTTTGAGTAAAGTGAAACAAGAAAATAGTTATAACTGATTCTTATTGTCTGCATTCAATTATCAAAAACTGAAATTGTGTTGTTTCTCTCAATATTCTAGGCAGTAAGATTTCACAATATGCAACTCCAATCAACCATCAGCTTCAGAAAATTATGGTGCAACTTGTTGTGTACAACATGAAAGTGTTGCTTCAGTAACATAAAACAATTTTCCACAAGGCGCTTTGCCTTCATTTCAACTTTTTCATTGACTTATATCTATCAACATTGGCAAGTAAATTTTGTAAGGTGTGAAAGGCTTGGTTTGTACTTACTCTGTTTAAAAGCGTGGTAGACGTTCAGCAAGGTGAGGTGGTCCCCGTCTATGTGAGCGAATCTCATTTTGGCATCGTCGGCGGCCTTCTTGGCTTCATTCGGTCTGACGAAACACTGCGGGACTAAATATTGGAGCGGGGCAGGCGCCCGTATCCAACAGATATAGTTGGGCTCACTAGAGCGATTCCTATAGAGCTACCTTTCAGTCAGAGAACGTTTTTCAAGCAATATCACAACTGTGGCGGCAAAACGGCGCACAAATTTTACATTGAGTTGTGATGTTGCTCCAAGTTCGTTCAATTTTTTAAGGGTCCAATTGTAAACAGTAATAACGTTAGGTAGCTTTCACTTGGATGAACAGACTAAGAAAAAGTTTAGTTCTCTTACAAGGAATAACTTTTTTACAAACTTTCACAAAGATGAAAACACTTTTGGAATACTGATGCACTCAGACAGTTTAAATGAGAAGTAATGAATATTATGAATAGGCTTAGTCAAATATGTATTTTACATATTAAGATAACTTCTTTTTCTAAATAAATAGTGAAAGTAAACAGGGTGTTACATAATAGTATGTCATAACTTGAGAGGGTTAATCTACGTGCAATTTAAAAAAAAAAGTTCATGTAAACATAGGTCCGCAAAAGCTTCGTTACGGAGCTACAGGGTGTTGAAATTTCCTGAAAAGTTGAATATTTCACATGTTCTAGTTTGGAGGATTCTCCACGACTTTTTATTGTACCCGTTTCATATTCAACGCGTCCAAACTACTTCCTCGAGATTTTCCTCCAAAACTGCATTTCTGCCGATGATTCTTAGATAAAATTAGAGAAAGTGCTCATTTTGATAGTGAAATAATGTTCACAGACGAAGCTAACCTCAAATTTTTCACAATAATCATTATTGGGCTGAGAAAACCTCTATTTGATTGAAGAATCTCACCATCAAGAGCAATTCTCACTAAATGTCTGGGTCGGAATAATTGGAAATTATTTGATTGGGCCATTTTTATGCCTAACAGATTAAACGTTCCCGCTTATCGGCAATTTCTTGAGGAGGAGTTACCTTTATTGCTCGAGCATGTGCTACTTTTGGTGTGAAACATTATGTGGTTCATGCATGACGGGGCACCAGCACATTTTAGTGGAGAAGCTAGGGAATTCTTGAATAATACATTCAACATCCGATGGATAGGTCGAGGTGAGCCAGAACCATGGTCTCCTAGGTCTCCAGAATTAAATAGTTTAGACAGGGGATATCTCAAAAGTTCGATTTATACCACTTCAGTGAACACTGTAGAAGAATTGAGAAATCGAATAATAACCTCTTGTGAAACGATAAGAAATACCCCAGGAATATTTCAGAGTGCGTAATTTTATGCAAAGGACAGAGGCGTGTATTCTTGCAGATGGAGGACACTTCAGCAATTTATTTAGTTTTTAATTGTTCTTTTGTTTTATTCGATATTGAATAAGTATAAGTTGAGTCTCAGAAGTCGAGCTATCAAAATAAAAGCAAATTTTGGGCATACCAATCGAGTATTTATATTATTTTTTTTATTTAGCGAATAACATACAATTAAAATTCAATAATTTCTCACTCGAAAACGATTGGAGATACGAAAAAATTACAAGTGTCAAAAAAGTTTCTAAATTGAACGAAGATGACGAAAATTGATTGTACGCTGATCAGTGGCGTACTGCAAAAAAGTTTGAAAGGGCAAAAGAAGACATGGCCTCGGAAAAGAAAACACCTTGTGAATTTCAGTTGAAGTCTAGGACGTGTAATGATGGAGGCTGTAAAAAATAGCTTGCATTCCAAATTTGGGCTGAATATCTCAAAAACTGCAGGAGTTTTGAAGAAAAAACCAATTTTTTCCGGAAATTTCAACACCCTGTAGCTCCGTAACGAAGCTTTTGCGGACCTATGTTCACATGAACTTTTTTTATTAAAATCGCACGTAGATTTACCCCCTCAAGTTGTGACATACTATTATGTAGCACCCTGTATATCCCCTTCTACTCTCAAGTATCTCCAATACTTCCAATTAGTCTACCTGAGTTTAGGATTCGGCTAACAATGTTATAAGCTGTATGAAGACATGAAATAACAACATCTTTCACAAAGTCCTCAAATTATTCATATGTAGTTCTTTGCTATTGTAATCAAGTGGTAAACATTATAACAATTCTTGCCACTGAATTGGCATACTAAAATTAAATTTCTGATGGTGTTTCGAAAACTCTTCCTACATTTGATGGAAGATCTCTGAAAATATGTCATTAAAGGTTGTTTAATATATAACTTATTATAAGAGAAGAGAACTGAAGTTTTTCTTATTGAAATATTTCGTCTTCAGCGAAAACATTGGAGTTTTATTTCTTTGGTAAATATTTGATCGACATAAATTATACAGTGTGCATCAGAATCATTACATAAAATCAACAAAATATAGAAAACACCAACAAATAGCTTTCCATAGGAATATAAGCGTAACAATCTCAAGGACACGAATAAATGAATGATAGAATCGCCAAACTGATATGAAGAATTTCTACTACGTATTTCGTCGCTACTACAAGATGAGGACGGAGCAGTCGAGTCCGTCATTGCAATCTGTCGCTGCGACTACGCCGGAGCAGTCGCGTTCTGTCGCTGCACTAGTGTAATCGCAGATTGGCTCACCTCTAAAAATTTCTCAATCGTGCTAGAGGCAGTTAGCATTTCCAAGCTCCCCCCACTTTCAAATTCATCTCGAATCGGAAGAGGAACCAATTGATGAGTCATCTATGAAAAATATCGTGTATCATCTCTCTCAATACTGAAATTGTGTTTTTAGCAGCAAGCTAAAAGGGCATCGCGATTCTCGAGTGTCAGTCGAAGTATTCTCAAAGGACATGCAACCGATTTCTGGTAAATTTGAAATTTCTTACATCTGATGTACTCGAGACAGATGAGACTGAAGCACACTGTACAACACAATCAATTCAATTCGATCGATGGTTAGCTTATATAGTTTTGGGTTTTTATTCGAAGTTTTGTCAGATGAGTTCTGAGGATTCTGAGTCACAAATGTGTATTAATTACAGTATAATTTAAATATTTATTGGAAAACATATGTTCCGAAAATAAAACAGTTAAGAGATAATTGAATCATAATTCATCCCCTGATGAATCAGTTTATTCGTGAAATTTGGTGCAATCAGATAATTGAAAAAGTCTGTTTCAGTGAATGTCATAATTTTATGTGCTTTCTGAATCTCCATCTATTTAATTTGGTGAAGTACTACTGGCCATAAATGACAAAAGTAATCACATATACATGTGAAAATAACTCTGTTATGATTTCACTTCTTAACTGCTGAACATACTTTGATGAAGATATAAAGATACCATAAATTTCAAAGAGTACTTTTTCGCCTTGTGTGATGTACTGTTATTCAAACGACTAATGTTATAGATTTCTTTCTTTGAGCTGAGAAACCAGCAATTTTCAAGCTTTTTTCTGGCACAGTATCATCACTTCCTTCTGGAAATTCATCAAATGATAGATAGAAGCAAGACCTCAACAACTGGGCATTCAAACAGCTCTACCGTATTTCACATTCAGAAAACTTCGGCAAGTGCGGCCGTTACGAACAGGGTGCGCGCAGGTACATTGCGCAAAGGTAACTGGAGTTGGTGGGGATAGCAGCAAACAACACTATTTCATCCTACCCCACCAACGCAGTTCATTCTTCTGATCTCTACTTTTCTTGGATAGAAGGTATCAGGTTGGTTTTCACTAGAAGTGCTGAAAGGTGAAATTCATATAATTATGATCGGTAGCAATATTATATTCTGCAAATATTTCTATTTTAAGGCTCAGAATCCTCAACTTCACCTCAGTCTATTCTCATGCAAAATTTCTACTCTCTAAATACCTGACAACATGGCGGTTATCGACAATATTTCATTCGAACAGTTGTGGTTGCAGCTGGCTATTAGCATCTTGGCCAACTGCGGATCCAACGGAAATTCTGCCATGACAGCGCCCAGATCCGTTAAATTTCCATCGTCGTCCAACGCCGCCAAATAGTTCAGCAATTCCAGGGCTCTCATCAGGGTTTCCGGCGCGGGCGGATCCATGAAATCGAAATGCACCAAATCGTCTATACCGAGTTTCTTCAATTGAAGCACCACGGATCCCAAGTTGGATCTTAAAATTTCGGGGTAGGTGTTGTCCTGCATCTCGTTCTTGAAGGCTTTCTCCGTGTACAATCTGAAGCACTTTCCTGGTCTTGTACGACCTGCACGACCGGCCCTTCAAAAGAATAATGCATTATCAGTGTTAGTGAGGTGCACAATTAAATGCTACCAACATTGTGTCTCTTGTTAGTGATGATTTGAATTGACAAACCTGGGAAATATTTAAACTAGTGCAACTCCTTTTAGAACGCATTCTCACAAATTGATGTTCTGCAGCTTCCTATTAGCTATAAATGTAGTTAACGAAAAAACAAAAAAGTACTTTTTTCGAAATCAGAAGGAAATGTGGATTCTGCATAGCGAATTAACCTGTTCAATATAATTTCATTTCCAATCGCAAAGTGAATTTTTTTTGAAAGTATACTCACCTTTGTTGAGCTGAAGCTTTGCTTATGGGCGAGACAAGTAAAGATTCAACACGGATCCTTGGGTTGTACACTTTTTGTTTGGCAAATCCAGGATCTATCACAAATACGACACCATCTATGGTCAAAGAAGTCTCAGCAATATTAGTAGACACTACCACCTTTCTACCAATCGCCCCATTAGCTTTATTTGGCGGAGCTTCCTCGAAAATTCGCTGTTGCAAATTCGGAGGTAGAGTGGAATACAAAGGTATGCATTTTAATTCTCCTACTTCGGGACCTAAGTTATCAATTTCTCTCTTAATTCTCTTACAAGCTACTTCGATTTCCTCCTGACCTTTTGAAGAAACAAAATTGAAGGTTAACACAATCGAACTTCAGTTCTAGTCATTTAGATTTTATTCAGATCTTTTATAAGTATTTGAAGAAAAGGTAATTATTTAGAATAGTGTCGATAGTCAGAATTCACTGAAAAAATGTTTACTTACTAATTTTGGGTCCCAGAATCCAAATCTGAAATCGTTTTGCCCTGGAAGGCTATCGTTTAGGAAAAAAGAACAAAATTTCCTTGAAAGTCCTCTTGTCTATATCATTCAAACTCTATAATTGCTTCATTAAAATGCCTTGTTTATTTATTGATCATACAAAAAAAGTAACATTCAGTTACAAAAATATAAAAATTAATAAAAAACTAGGAACTAATTGATAAAGAAAAAAAATACAATATTAAAGCGACCTTAACGCATGAAAAGCTTTTGATTTGAAGACTCTAAGAGAAACAGAAAACTTTGTTCGCCAAGGTAAGAGTATGATAGATAAAGAAGTTGCAAATGTAATTAAATCTATGAATTTTGATATTGAATAGTGGCGTGTGTCGAGTTCGCCTAAGTGGCAAGTTAATATCAATCATAGCTAACAAATCAATACAATCAACAGAACCATTCAATATACCATGCAAAAAACACAAATCAGATACCTTCCACCAGTTCTCCAGAGAATCCAACCTAAAAGTGTTCTTCACAATTTGTAAGTCAATTTTACTTGGTAAATGCGACCGGAACGCCAGATGACGTAAGAACCTCCTTTGTACTTTATCAAAAAAATCGATATCACCAATAAAGAATGGGGACCAATTAATAGAACTTTATTCCAGATTGGATCTAACGAGAAAACAATACAACAACCTGATAGTGTGCGGAGAGAATTCTTTCGAATTTCTCAACACGAAACCAATCATCTTGAATGATTTTTAACAAACAGCTGATATATGTTCCTTAAAATTCAAATGAGTATCCAGTATTATTCCAAGGTCGCGGATACTCTTCACACGACCAATATCCTTTTGATCAAAACTGTAGTTGAACTGACTGACCTGAACAGACCTATGAAATAATCTTACATTTATCAAAATTCAATTTAAGACAATTAATGTCAACCCAGTGGAAAAAAACATCAGTCTGAGGTTGCAGAAACATAGAGTCCTGCGCGTTCTTTACAACTGTATACGTTTTCAAATCATCTGCAAACATAAGAAACATGATTGAAATAAAATTCTTTATATCATTAACGAAAATGTTAAATAGCAGTGGACCCAGATGAGAACCCTGGGGCACGCCAGAAGTTACACAAATCACTCTAAAGTAAAAGTTTCTATATTTAACAATCTGCGTTCTACCAAAATTAAATTCAAAACTAACTCCAACATTCATGATTACAACACATGTAGAAGAAAAGACCACAAGGTTCCATCGGCTCGCCAGAACGCAGACCGCCACAAACCATTCAGGGATTGCATTGAATAACAGACTGCCGTTTAGCATAAGAAACCTCTCAGTAGGCCCTTTTACAAGAAGAATAAAGGAACGTTTATTACAGCAGTCAATATACAAAATCCAGGAATTTATGATGATAGTATTCAGATTTGTCTAAATTAAACCCCTATAGATAACAGTATTTATTTTTCATAATTTTGTATTGTTGTCTCATTTGTTTTTCTCGTTCGTATTTTTAGATTGTTTTCGGCAAATGTGTGTGTATGCATTTTTGTTATATGTTCAAGTTATGACATACCATGTAAGTTTTTTATGGTTGAATAAAATATCTATCTATCACATAAAAAAATCTGCCAGCCACGAGAGCAGGGAACCTCTTATGTCAAGAGCTTCAAGTTTACTTAACAAAATATTATGATTAGCCATATAAAAAGCCTTAGAAAAGTCAGTGTACACAGAGTCTAACTGGATACCCGCCTCAAAGCATTCAATTATATTTTTCAAGTAGAGTGCAAGATTAGTTATAGAGAACGGCCTTTACGAAAACCGTGTTGCTCATTCATGATAACAGAGCAGCACTTCCAAGATAGGTAATTACAGACCATGCAGTCAAGTAATTTGGGTAAGGCAGATTGTAAATATATATTGGTTATTAGCGATCTTGAACCGTTTTCAAACAAGGGAATAATGAGACTCTTTTTCCATAGTCCAGGAAATTTGCCACAACCCAAAGAAATATTAAACAGATTACTAATTGGAGTTGCCAGAACAAAGGCACAATGGACCACAGGAGTGTGACGTAACGACGGCCATTTTGTTGAAGCAGGTCAGTGTCCACTTTCCAAACAAAGTTAGAAGCAGCTGTTACATTATTTTAGGACAAGAGGTCAGTTGTGTTCGAAGAACATCATGCCCAAGACATGGCAGCATTGTCGATTTTTGGTTATCACAATATATCTGTAACAGATATAACTTGTACATGGAAGAGCAGAAAACCTCATACCAATGCAGTACAAACTGGCTTTTCGATACACTTTGTCTGTGTCAAGTTTTATCTAGAAAATGAATTTTTTAGTATGCTACAGAACACATTCGCTACTTTGGTCTCATACCTCTACTTTATATAAACGATCCCGCATGCTAGCATGAACATTGCCGCGAATGATGAGAAGTTCTCCATCAAATGCCATGTCTTTCACATGACCGACTCTACAGCATTTTCTCCTCGAGCTACAAGCTTGGCATCGTCTTTAAAGAACTCCAAAATTGAGGATAAATTGAGAACATGTTTGGATGTCATTGAAAATTCTTCTGAAATAGTTTCAAAACACCAAATATGTAAAACGTATATAATCATCTACAGATCCTAACCTCACTAGTTCAATAACTAGGTCTAAATACATATTCTTACGAGCATAAGAATTGGCTATTAGTGAAATTCTTTAATTTATCACATAATTCAATCATAAAATGTACTCACATGTTCAGGAACTTCCTGGATAAAAAATAATCACGATTTGAAATTGTCCTTATGGAAATTAACACTGCTTCTAACTTTGTTTGGAAAGTAGACACTGACCTTTCCCAACAAAATGGCCGTCGTTACGTCATCACTCCTGTGGTCCATTCTTTAGAACTATGGATGGTATTCCATCGCAACCAGTAGAAAGCCCTGGTTTTAGGTTTTTTACAACTTCAAGAACCTCTGTAGGAGGAATTGGCAGCTTTCAATGTTTGAAGAGCTATCATATTCAATTTTATTTGGAACAACAACCTCTTTGCTGTATACCGTCGAAAAAAAATCTGCAAACAGATCAACTACAACTTGACCATCCTCAGTAGTTACACCAGTTCCACGCAGTTGGGAAGTTCTGATGTTTTCTTTTTATAATTGATAAATCTCCAGAAGGCCTGGGGGTTAGAATGAATCGAGTTCTCAATATTGTAGAGATGGTCAGCGTACAGCCGGTCCGATAGTAACTTGCAATCAGACCGCAGATCTTTAAAATAATCGTTGTCTGCGGTGCTACCAGATTTCTTGAATCTGCAATGAGCCTACGCAAGATTAAAAATAATAATAATAATAATAATAATATTAAAAAAAAAAGCTGTAATTCTTAATACATGTAGGATAGTTAGGAAATTTATGTCAAGTTTATTGTAATCGAGCCTATTCCTTTGATTGCTGAATCTGGGAAAGGTAAATTATATCCAGCTAACAGCTGAGATAGTGCATAAGTCCACGATAATAATATAATAATAATTGTCATTTATTGCCTGGTAAATATTACACAATACTACAGACAATGGGCCACCGACCTAAGGTCCTTCAGCCAATGTAGATTTAAGATATCGCATATTCAAAAAAAAACAAAAAAATTCAGAATTTATATATGTGAATTATTATTGGTTTAAAAGTTGATATATTGTGGCTGTCGGAATTTTCTGGCTGCATGAATGTTTGGCTCATCTTGAAAGAGTGGTAGAACATCTGCTAGTTCTCGAAGGTGGTTTTGAATTTTGAATTTAGTTTCTTCATCCGGTCACCAATTGGCTGTATGCTTGTCATGTTGTATAAGAGTTCATTTGTTGGATTGTGTAGCCTATTGTTTGGGTGTCTTATTCTGGTGATTGTTCTTAACGCTGCTCTTTCTGCCACTTCTATATTCTTCAAAGCTGGAGCTCTGCAATTTATGTATATTGGGTGCGCATATTCTAGCATCGGTCTGCATATTGTTTTGTATATTTTTGTAGCGTTTTTTGTGTTAATGCCTTGGTTTTGATATGTTAAGTTCCTGAATAGTTTTGCTCTCACTGCCACCTTTTTTTTCATTGCCTTTGTTTGCATGTTGAAGTTGACTTTGCTGTCAATCTGTATGCCCAGATATTTCATGGAAGGGGATGGGTTTTTTGGTATACCTTTTATTGTTATTGTCGGTGACACTGGGGAGATTTTATGATTGAATATTACATATTGCGACTTCTCTGGGTTAGGTTTTAGTCGCCATCTACGGAACCATGTGTCTGTTGTATCCATTAGGTGTTGGAGTTGGGTTGTGCATTTTGAGAGATTTTTGTTGTGTGATATTAGTAAAGTATCATCTGCATATTGTAGCATATATTCATTATTGTTTGGCTCAGCTTCCTCACAAATATCATAGCAATATATGTTGTACACAGGGGGAGATAGTGGTGAACCCTGCGGGGTACCTTGCTTTGGTGTAAAACATTCTGATGTTACGTTTCCAACCTTGACAGTGAGCTTTCTACCCTCCAGGAAGTTTTTCATTAGAACTATAAGGCCCTCCGGCACCCCAATCACGCTTAGCTTGTAGAGAAGTCCTCGATGCCACACGCTGTCAAATGCCTTATTTATATCTAGTGCTAGTGTAGCAGTTTTGCGGTTGTTAATCTTAGCATTTTGTATATTTGAAATTAAAATTGTCAGAGGGTGAACTGTAGATTTCTTATTTCGAATCCAAATTGAAAATTGGGTATGATATTTTGTGTATGTTCCTCCAGTTCCTTTGATGATTTTCTCAAACAGTTTTCCTAGCACTGGAAGTAACGTGATTGGTCTGTAGCTCTTTACTCTTTTTGGGTCCATGTTGTTTTTCTTAATTGTTTTTATGCAGCTTATCTTCCAAATTTTGGGAAATATTTGGTTGTTGTAGCAGTATTCATATATTTTGATCAGATGTTTATGAATTTCTTGGCAAAGCTGTTTTACTACCATCCATGGGATGCCATCTATTCCTGGAGAGCTATTTTAGTTTTGCTGAGTATTTCATAGTAATTTCCTTCATCGATCTTTATTGGTTGTATATCCTTTGTCTTCCTTCATTGTTGAAGAATTCCTCATACCACTCATTCACCTGCGTTTCTGTATTCTTGTCGAATTGATTGTCATTGTCATACTCAAAAGCCTTGTTGAAGTGTTCAGCAAATAATTGTGCTTTCTCTTCATTAGTTATGTACTCTTTGCCGTTCTCTTCTAGAACTGGTATGTTGCTCAATTGTTTATATTTTGACAGCTTGTTGATTTCTTGGTAAAATGTCTTCCCTTTTAATTCGTTTATTTTGTTACAAGCCTTCATCCATGTGTGTTCTCTATATTGTTTTATCATAGTTTGTATATTTTTATTATATTGATTGATGCTTCTTTTATAATTTATGCTTGGATTTCTGCAGTATTCTCTGTACATTTTACGCTTGTTTTTAATTAGGCTTACTATGAATACTGGAAGCTCGTTAGGAAAGAATCGTTGGGTTGTTGTTGGACAGTTTCTTCTTATGCTTTCTGCCAGTGTGTTATTAAGCCTTGAAATGTGTTCTTCATTGATGGCTTGATTTCCTCCTTGTCCGATAAATTTTATCATGTCTTCATTTACCTTATCCATGCGGCATTTTCTAAAATTGAGTGTGACTCTTTTAGGGTCTTCTTTGGGTTCTTCTTCGAGGTCGAATTCAATAAGTAAAGCTAGGTGGTCCGATCCTAGGTCCGGAAGTACATCCACATGTTCTTTGCTAGGTTCGTAGTGTGCAGTATAAGGTCTGGAGTGCTGTCTGGATTGTTGTCCATAATAAAGGTTGGCGATGTTTCTATTTTTGTGAACATTTGATTAAAAATAAATTCTCGAAATTTGTGACTTTTCGCTTCAAATTGGATATCTCTTGTAAAAATAGAGATAAATGCATAAAACAAGAAGGGCGTTACTGTAGGAAGATGTGTCTTGACAGACCATGATATTGTACGTTTCAACTCGGACCACGAAATTCCACAGGGTGTTACGAATTTTTGACAAAAAAAACACTTTTAGTTTTGCCCCCGTATAAAATTTTTTTCAATTTTTTTGTTTTCTCTTATAATTTCTACAAAGCAGAAGAGTTGATCTATAACTTGCCGAATAAATCATCTAAATCGGTTGAGAATTAGGAAAAATATCGGACTTCGAATTTGGTTAAATTTTCGAGTGTTCCGCTAATTTTGCCTCCAAGTATATATATATATATATATATATATATATATATATATATATATATATGCTCTTTGAAATGTATACCGAATCAATGTGAATATAATGTATCTGGTCTTTTAATACTCTCACGAATTTGATTATTCTGCATGATTTCCTGAACGTCAACAATATTTGTTCTTGACATGATAAATCCTAAAAATAAAATAATTAACAAATTCCAAATCACTTGAATAAATCCCTCGTCTCGCAAGTAAAGCTCAAATCGCATATGAAGTGTGAGACGACAGAGATCAAACATTTATTCTCTTATATGAAGTGAAATTTAAATGAACTTCAGGTAAGGGATCTGGCAACACTGGCTTGAAATTCAAATCGTTCGGAAACATTTTCGTCGACTCGGTACACGGTGCGCGTGTGGGCAGCGTAAACAACAGGATTACCCATTTTCTCATAACTAAAAGTATATGACGCAAAAACAAAATCACTAATGTGTTACAATGGTTTGTTTATCATATGTCTTAGCTTTGTTCAAGACGATTTTAATATGTAAAAATTGACCAGCACTTACTGCTGGAGCCATCTATTGACGAACAGGGAGAACTTAGTTGCGTACCTAATAAGTAACCATTTTTTGGTAATCCTGCTGTTTACGCTGCCCGCACTCGCTTCGTGTACACCGAGTCGACGAGGAATGTTTCCGAACGATTTGAAATTTGAGCCAGTGTTGCCACGATTTATCTCACGTCGGAGATTTGAGTACCTATCGTTGAAAATTAAATAGCAAAGGATAAAATGCATTATTGAAGTGAAACTGTCCGTCGGTGTCTATATTAGCTACAAAGGGACGTTATAATTCTAAGAAAGTTGTCTGTCTATACGACCAGCGGCGTCTCGTTCCATCAATTAAGGTGCATACATCATGTAAATGTTTGCAATAAAAAAGTCGTTTTCACTGAGTTTCTATTAAAGTATATAGGCTTAGTACTTAAAACTGAATAAAAGTTTTTAAAAACTTTGTCAATCCGGAGCAATCTCTGAAACGGCTGATTCTATTTCTATTGGCATTTTACTGAAAAATAACCAATGATAACTTCAGAGTATTGAAAATAGTTTGGGGTTCTGTACGAGAATTACATATATGAAGTCCGATTTAGTGAACCGATTTTGATTACATTTTCACTTAAATTTTCTTCCCAAAATGATATTAAAATTGACCTTTTCGGATATTTTACGACATGAAAAAAAATCGTTGCAATAATAATTATAAACTAAAATAATACAGATTTGTCGTCAACTTGTTACAATATATTTTCACAAAAGCAGCGGTTCCGACTCTTAGGTGGTTTTCTAGTAAATACATTTCATGAGAAAATAGATCAAACATTTATACTCTTATACGTGAAATTTAAATGAACTTCAGGTAAGGGATCTGGCAACACTGGCTTGAAATTCAAATCGTTCGGAAACATTTCTCGTCGACTCGTTACGCGGTGCGCGTGTGGGCAGCGTAAACAGCAGGATTACCCCATTTTTTCAGTGAATTTTGACTATTCACACTATTCTAAATAATTACCAAAGAAAAATTTCAAAAGATTTTCACAAAACTTTCAAATTTAGAACTTACCTGTCAAAAATAATAAAATATCACCAGCAATTTCTTCACACATATGAATTTGAATGACAGTTCTTATTGCTGCTTCTAAATAATCTCTTTCTGGTTCTGGGGTATAAAATATTTCTACAGGATGTGTTCTTCCTGGTACACTCATCAATGGGGCATTATCAAAGTACTGTTGGAATTTTCCTGCATCTAGTGTAGCAGACATAATAACTAATTTTAAATCGGACCTTTGCTTAATAACTTCCTTTAAAACACCCATCAATATATCTGTAGCCAGTGTTCTTTCGTGAGCCTCATCGAGAAGGATACATTGATAAGACTCAAGCATTGGATCACTCATTCCTTCTCTTAAAAGCATACCATCAGTCATGTACCTAAAAAGAATCATGTTATGCATCAATGTATCTCAATACATACCAAATTGGTTTCATGGAAACCAGAATACTTACTTCAAAATGGTTTTTGCCGATGAACAATCTTCGAAACGAATACTGTAACCAACTTCTTGACCGAGAGCAACATCCATTTCTTCAGAAACACGCTGGGCAACTGACATTGCCGCTACTCTTCTAGGTTGAGTACATGAAACTCCTTTATTTCCAACAGATCTAGCGTATTCCACACACCATTGTGGTATTTGAGTGGTTTTACCGGAACCTGTTTCACCAACTAATACAATACATTGATGCTCAGCCAACAGTCTCATGAAATCTGCCCTATATTCAAACACAGGCAGCCCTATTCGTTTTCTGAATAATTCATGATATTTCTGAGTATGCGGAAGTCCAGTGTATGGATTTGTTAATGCACTCGTTGTTGACGTACTTTCTGCAAGGATCGGCAGTCCCCGTTCTTCCCTGAATAATCCGGCATTCATTATTAATGACAGTTGTAAAGTAAAATAAACTCACCTCTTTTTTTTCAAGAAAGGATCCATCACTTCAATTCTTCGTTTGGACATACTTCTGAGTAAGTCCTACTGGACTTAAAGGTATTACAGAACAAATATAGAATCAATTAAAAATAAACGACACAAGTTGTACAGAAAAGCCTCTTCTACAGTGCTAAACCGAAAACGTTTTTAACGCGAAAGATGGAAATGAGGATATGTCAAGTGTCAAACAAATATGCCAAGGAGTCAAGGATATGTTCCGAAATGAAGAAGGCTTATAAGACCGGTTATAAAAGACGAAATATTCGATAAATAATTTCAAAATAACTGTTGTTTCGGTTTTAAAAATATAAATGAAAAATAGTTACTAGTTTTGAGTCTTACAAATGCGCAGAACTTCAAAGAAATATTCTCATAATTTTATATTCGAAATTGTATCTATTTGATATCAAAATCGCTTTTTATTTCACAATACTCTAGAATAATTCATGGCACAATGTACCAAGTGAGTATTTTTCAAGTATATTTTACATAGAATATTACTTTCAAAAAAGTAACAAAAAATTCTCCTAAGGATCTATATTAGCTAAAATCAAACTCAATGCAAAAGCAAATTAGACTGCGGAATAAGAATATTAAACTTTAAAAAAACTTGATTTTGAAAGACCAGCAATTTGCCATGTGAGTAAAAAGTTGAAGATATATTAATATAATCTTTTGATAAAAATTTGCATAGAAGTCCAATAAAATAGTAATGATAATTACAATGCTAAATGTAGGTTAAGTAGCCGCTGATGAAGAAAATTAAGGTTACCTTCAATATTGTAGAAATCAACAACTGATTGAGATTTGAAATTTTGACAGTTCTACTTTATATTGGAACGCAGGCTTTTTCGTACCACATTCCGATTCTATGATTAGCGTGATAACCTCAAGTCGTAAGCAGAAAAATAATTTGCATTCTGTTGTTAAATCTTCTGACATTTGTATATTTTTTTGTAAATTATTTTCATGAGAAAAGTTCGATTAATAATTAATGTATTTTGGTAACAGTTCGTTAATTTCAAACCATAATGAATTCGTGTAAAGATCTCAATTTGAATCAAAAGGAGAATAAACCTTCACTTTCCGTCAATATAGCAGGTATTTATTGCAGATATTTAAGGCATTAACAACAAAATTTTGTTATGACATTATTTTCAGAACTCTATTTCCTCATCCAAAAATTTATATCATGTGGTCCTTTGAAGAGGACAAAAGAGGTAAGCTTGCTTAATAATCATTTCAATCATAACAACTAACTTGTTATCATTTTAGGTGCTTATGGAGGAACTTGAAGAACACAATGTAAGTACCTGTTCAGATGTTTCTTCATGTTTCAGTACTCTCATCAGCTTAGAATCTTATATTTTATAACCAAACCAGTTGGTATTTCCTGACTTTTAAAAGGGAAAAAAAGGTGGTTTTATAGGATAAAAGTTTGAAGAAGTATCTCAACTTGTATGAAAGTTAATTTAGAATGTATTCCTTCTGCAACTTTATTTACTTTCATAATTAATAATACCTAATATATACTCAAGATGCCAAATGCTGCAATATTACTATTTTAAAAACATCAATATAAGAGTTCAGATAACTATTACCATTAGATTATTTGGTTTTATAAGTGCTAAGATAATATAATTCAGATGAAAATAGAATCACTTCAATATAGAGAATCTTTTTAGGTATATCAAAAAAGACTTGACTGGCAAGGAAATGAACACCATCGATCCTTTGAGGATATGGTAAGTTGAAAGGGATTGAAATTCTCAATACTGCAATTCGATCTTTATTTCAGGCACATCAATTTCCATTCATACAGCCTGATTATTTACATCAAATTTGTAGTCACATAGCAAGTATTTCAAGTGGAAGTTCTTTTTCAATTCCGAGTGGAAATGTAAAATCAATGTTGAAATATAGACCGAAGAAATTGAATGAATGTGATCACAATTTCAAGCAGCTACTTGGTATGGTGACATGTCTTCATGGAATTCCAATCAGGGATAAAAATATGAGGACAAATATAGGTTGGTTGTAGTGTTGCTTATTCATTTGTTTGTAATATTCTCTGTTCATAGCAGACTTGATTTATTGAGTACATTATTCAATATTTTAGTTAATATTTTACGAGGTAGAGAAGTTGTTGGTGCAATTCCTAGAAGCAAATTTGTTATGCCCAGAATGTATGGTGCCCTACAGGTCCAGAGGAAAACATTAGGGCATTTATCCTCTGTATATTGTTTGTTATTTGACGCTACAGGAAGATATATTTTGACGGTAAGTTATTCTTGAAATTCTTTTTGACATGAATAATAGAGTTTCCTTACAAGATATAAAAGAGAAAAAACGCTTTTATCGGTTTTCCATGTTTAATTGTTAATACACGACCGGTTTATAATAATAATAACACCTCAGGGGCTCAGGAACATTGTTTCTGAGTACGGGCTTAGCGAACCCGGGTACCCAAGCTGAACCTGGTAGTAGGTATAAAATGCAACTTATCCAATGATGTACAATCTAAGGAACAAACGGGTGAATCGACATTGTACCACCATAACCTCTTGTCGCGTTCAAGATTTAGGAAGAGAGTCTTCTTCGGAAAGTGAGTCACAGTCTCCCTCCGTTAGCGACGGAAGCAGCGTGATATCGAGTAGGGATACTGCAACACAAAGCCAAGTGGGAAAAAACATCAATACCTCCCAACCGACTCTCGATGTTTCAAAGGTGGCGCAAGCCATTATGCCTACGACCACGAGAGCCGGACTCCCTAGGAAACGCATGAAGTGGACCCCAGAAATGAATTCCTTCATTATGCGTTCCTATTACAAGATTACATACTTGGAATCGGAAATGACAGCATACAGATACGCGTTACATCTTGCGTTCGTAGAAAAATATCCTGAATTACAGCACATATCCGAGCAGAGAATTTCGGATCAATGAAGAACAATCGTTAAAAACAGGCTACTTTCTTCAGAAACGCTGCAAAGCATACGAGAAGAGGACATGAGGACAGAAGCGAAAATGATACTCATAACGGTATACCTGCCGGAGTCAATGAAAGTGTTAAAGATAACATCGAAGCCACGGAAACGTAGATTAACATGGAACGCCGTCCTGAGCCGAACCAGCAGAACGAATATATGTATTTAGCAAGATCAGAACTCAACAGAGCAATAACTGAATTCAGTGGTAGTAAACCAACTAAAAGACCTAAACTGCCCAAACTCAAGACGAACAAGAACACCAATATCATCCCAGCAAGCGTAAACTCAGTGTTTGAAGAATATACCGACCAGAACACCTTGGAGAAGATTCACACTTTGATTTACTGTGGAGCAGTAGCGGTTCTTCGACTTCACAAACAACAAATCTACACAAATCTGATTCAAGCTGAGCCAAAAAGCGTCAGAAAACCACCATGGCAAAAACACTGGAGAAGGATATTGATAATATTAGAGCAGAGCCTCATGAGAAACAGAAAACCCTCAAGGCTCTTGAAATCACATATACTCAAAATTTATAGGAAAATTGGTACGAACACAAAACACCCTGATCACAAGCAACACATCGACGTGTATATGGACACTTTAAAACAGAAATTCCAAACAAAAGCAAAGAGGCTTTCAAGATACGTCAAGTGTACTGAAAGGAAACACCAAAACCAAAGGTTCCTCCAAAACGCGGCCAATTTTCATAAGGGAAATAACAAAACTGCGACCAACAATAACAGAGAAGTACCTGACGCACAGTGCTTGACCGATTCTTGGTCATCACTATGGTCGAACCCCATATGTGAGATATGTACATAGGCACTTCCTGAATTTGAAACAAATGGTCAATTCTATCAATTCAACACGAAGAGAAAGGAGAAAGGGAGACCCGAGGACGACCTTTCATAGCAAAACTAAACTACAACAGGGTGTTGATTACTGGGGTCCTAAGTTATACAACCATCTGCCCATTGAAATCAAAGAAAAACATCAACTTGCATTCAGGAGAGAGGTCAAAAACCTACTTCTACATAGGACCATATACGAGTTGAAGGAATTTCTCTCTGAATCGGCGACGTAAACGAGGCATACTTCTATTAAATCTTTTATCAATTTTGACTTGACATATAAATAATTGATGTCATAATATATATTTCATTTCATTAACTGAAATCAACACTCTCTGTTTCCTTCTTGTTAAATAACTTTCAATCAACTTAAGCTGGTTATCACTGATTCCTCAGCACTCTAATTTCTCAAGTAAGATACCATGCTCCACACAATCGAACACCTTAGATAAATCTAGGCAGAGTGTTTCACCCTTATCCAGAGCAAGATAAACCGCCTGAGTCAGTTCGAAAATTTCAGTCTCTGTACTTTTATCTTTCACAAAACCATGCTGTGATTTAGCAATTACATTGAATTGAAATGTGGACCATCCTGTATACGTATAATGACTAAATTTTGTTTTCCTGTTTTTGTTTGCTCACTGATATATTATTACATTGTTAAAGGGAGCAGACGATCTTTTGGTGAAACTCTGGTCGGCTTACACTGGGCGTCTTTTGGCTTCATTTCGGGGGGCCCAGTATGAAATATCGGATATATCTGTGAATGTGGAGAACACACTTTTAGCTGCCGGTTCTTTGGACCACATTCTCAGGGTATGGAGCCTTCAAACTGGGTGCCCAATAGCAGTACTAAGCGGTCACACTGCCATGATAACGACTGTGAATTTTTGTCCTTCAAGTTGTTGGAACGTCAGATACCTGGTTAGTACCAGTTCAGATGGAGCTGTTGCTTTTTGGGCTTATTCCCACGAACCAAATGATACAATTGCTTTCAAGTGAGTATTATTTTTCATTTAAATGAATCGAAAAATTTTCGTATGATTCAAAGCATTTCGAAAATATTGTTGTGGGCCATTCGTCATTCAATTTAAAGATGAAAAGTTTGTGTAATTGTAGGTCCAGAAATGTTTTTTTCATTACACAGTGAAGGACGTTATGCCGTAGAGGCCTTTATAATCTTTCAATCGTCCCTAAGACATCATATTTCCATTGAAAACATAAAATGTTTAAAAAGCCAAGTCTCTCAATGCAGTCCTTCCGAAACAAAAAGTTGTGAGAATTCATATAGAATCAAATTAGTAACTATAGAAGCATACAGTGTGTTCCAACGAAAATTTGACCCCTATAACTCCGAAATGAGTAACATTAGCGAAAACACCAAGACACGTCGATTTTTGTTTCGAGGGGAGCATTTTCGAAATAATTCAAACTTCTCAGATCAACCCCTACCCCAGCAACCCTAACTTTGAAATTCATCATAGGAATAAGGGTCGAGTGGCACCTTACTGAAAAGGTCTGTCAATTCTCCACCTTGATTTGTCATTTTAGAATTTTAAATTAACATACAGGGTGTCCCAACCAAGGGTGAAGTTGAATTCCTGGAAATCCCAAATACTAAATGAAATAGATTTATTTTGGCATAATGCAAGCGCAGGTTTATGCTCGGTCTAGGAAAACGACCTACACTTGTGAATTTGGAGTTGGTGCAATCAACCCCTATTTCCAGCATCCCCAACTCAAAAATCATTCGATCGATAATAGGTCAAGTGGCACCTCGTTGGAAAGGTACTGCAATTTTCTTCGAATTTGGTATTTTCGAAATTCAGAATCATCATACAGGGTGTCCCGAAGCAGGAACATTGAAAATCCAAATAACTTTTGAAACTGGTTCATTTCGTATACGAGAACATGTTTGATCCGAGAATAGGACTTTCTTGTGTGGTTATAGAATTTTTGCAATCAACCCTTCCATTCAGCATCCCCAACTTGAAAATCATACAAATAATTCAAGTGGCATATCTTCAGAAAGGTTTTTGAATTCCAGAATGATTAAAGCATTTCATTCAGTTTGGCTCTCCATACAGGATGTCGCTTTCGAAAAATTCAATATCGTCATTTGAAATTATCAACTTAAATTAATTAGAAACTGTTAAAAGTATTGGGGTACGATGTGTTGAGCATCAATTACGAAGAAATAAAGCTGATTTCTGCATTGAAAATGTTCACATTTTTTCATTTTCATCTGGCGTGCAGTCATCTGTTATTTCTCATTTTTGCAATGAAATATTATTATTATTCAGATCAGTTCCTCATTATTGTTGTTGTTCGTCAGTTGAAATTAATCTGAAAATGGTTTATTCCACTGAGGAAAGGGTCGAAATTGTATCGACGTATTTTCGAAATAACAGTTGTGCCAAAGAAACGGCAAGGGTATTCGATAGGAACCATCCTGAAAGAGAAAGGAGTCAGTCACCAGTACGTTAAATATTTGGTTGACAAATTCCTAGCTACGGGTTCGGTGGCAAACAAAAAACATGAAGTGGCATGTCCTGTCAGAAATGAGGCAACGGAAGTGGCAGTAGTGGGTCATCTACAAATGGAGAATACTACTTGATCAGAAAAATATCTCGTCTGACTGGTGTATCAGCTACAACTGTCCATAGAATCGTGAAACATCACAAATTTCACCCCTACAAGGTAAAATTAGTGCATGAAATAAACGAAGATGATCCAGATCGTCGTTTACAGTTTTGTGAAAATCTAAGTGAAAATCTAAACGCTAATCCAAATTTTCTGAATAACATCTGTTTTTCTGATGAAAGCACCTTTATGCTCAGTGGTGAAGTGAATAGACATAATTGTCGATATTGGGACACACAGAATCCTCATTGGTTTAGAGAGGCCCACACGCAAAGGCCTCAGAAGTTGAACGTTTGGGCAGGAATTTTGGCAATCATCTAGTTGGGCCTTTCTTTATTGAGGGTAATCTGAATGGAAATGGCTACCTACAGTTGTTAGAGGAACACATACATCCTAGATTGACAGAAATTTTACAGAACGATCCAACTCTTTCTGAGGACGAAATGCGTTTTCAACAAGACGGTGCTCCTCCGCATTATGATGCTCGGGTGCGCCAATATTTAGACGAAAATTTCCCAGGAAGGTGGATTGGTAGAAGAGGACCTGTTGAGTGGCCAGCCAGGTCACCAGATTTAAATCCCTAGATTTTTTTTTGTGGGGCCATCTAAAATCTAAAGTTTATGCCACAAGACCAGAAAACCTGGAGGAGCTGCGGATGAGGATTATCACAGAATGCCGACTTTTGACTCCTGAAGTTTTCGCTAATGTGAGAAGAGAGTTCGAAAATCGTCTGTATAACTGTATGGAGGTGGGCGGAGGTCATTTTGAACAATTGTTGTAATAATCAAGTTAGTTTTTGTTTTCAATTGAATACAAGTTCAATAAATCTGGTTTTCCTGTTTAGATGAGCATCCAATCAGTTTCTCCATCATCCCTCATCCTGATCCTCACGACAGAAAACCTCGATTGCCAAACTGAAACCAATGCCTCAGTGATTCAGAAAATAGAAAAATCTTTCTGGAACTTTGCCACTCAACCTGTAATCACTTGTATGATTTTTTGAGTTGGGGATGCTGAATGGAAGAGATTGATTGCAAAATTCCATATTCACGCAAGAGAGTCTTATTCTCGAATCAAACATAAACATGTTCTCGTATTATACCGAAATGAACCAGTTTAAAAAGTTATTTGGGTTTTCAGTGTTCCTGCTCCGGGACACCCTGTATGCTGATTCTGAATTTCGAAAATACCAAATTCGAAGAGAAAATTGAAATACCTTTCCAACGAGGTGCCACTTGACCTATTTTCGATCGAATGATTTTTGAGTTGGGGATGCTGGAAATAGGGGTTGATTGCACCAACTCCAAATTCACAAGTGTAGGTCGTTTTCTAGACCGATCATAAACCTGCGCTTGCATTATGCCAAAATAAATCGATTTCATTTAGTATTTGGGATTTGCAGGAATTCAACTTTACCCTCGGTTGGGACACCCTGTATGTTAATTTAAAATTCTAAAAATGACAAATCAGAATGGAGAATTGACAGACCTTTACAGTAAGGTGCCACTCGACCCTTATTCCCTATGATGAATTTCGAAATTAGGGTTGCTGGGGGTAGGGGGTTGATCTGACAAGTTTCGAATTATTTCGAAAAATGCTCCCCCTCGAAACAAAAATCGACGTGTCTTGGTGTTTTTCGCTAATGTTACTCATTTCGGAGTTATAGGGGGGGTCAAATTTTCGTTGGAACACACTGTATATTCGACAACTTTGTCATGAATTGTAATTCTATTTGTTGGTCGCCATATCAAAATTAGATGTGGTAGATTAACAAACATCTGAAATCTCAAGGTTAAATGCGGTATCCATCAGGGCACAGTGTTGAGACCATTGTTATACATCATCTACGCATATTGGAAGCTAATTCGATTGGCAAATGTTTCATGTTCGCAGACGATACGACGCTGATATACTCTAATGAGGATGTTCACAAACTTCATCATTTTGATAAATGAATACTTAAACAAATTTTCAAACTGGCTACTATCGAACAAACGAATTGTGAACGAAGAAAAGATAGTATATCTACACTTTGAAAAAACTATAATAAAAGTAACTAATGCCTAAAAATTAATTGTGAAAGAAGCAGATAAAGTGAAGTACTTAGGTCTAATAATAAGCAACGAGTTGAACTGGTACTCCCATATAGACTAAGTAATAAACTGGTTATCGGGTATAGTGTGCTTTCTAAATATTAAAAACTGCATCAGTGATCACGAGAAAAAAAACTTTCGTATAGTGCTCACGTTGAATCGATCTTATCTTATTAAATTGTGATATGGAAAAATATATCTAAATTTAATCTAGTAGCCAGACCAGGCAATAGATGGCGGGCATAGACCACTTGGTCTAATGAAAAAAAAACGTAAATTTGCTTTCAGTAAGGTTAGAAGCATGATAGATTGAAGTAGGTAAGTAAGATGATGGGATTCTGCCTTTTAATATTGTAACGACACAAAGTTGTAGTAACACCGTCTTCTTCTTCTTCATACACGGCCCCCTTAAATAGATTTCACTTAGTGCTCATATACTACCAAAGAGTCATCTCTCAATCTCTCACAACTTGATGATAGGAACCTTTCATCTTAAAATTCAATAACGAATCGTCCACAACAATGCTCTTACCTTTGAAAACTGCAAGTATTTATGATTTTATTTAAAGACAGTTACTTAAAGAAAAGATCTTTTTCGAAATCTTTACAGGACAAATCCGACAGTTTATCAGGAAAAAATGCGACCAGGAGGAGCAAAAATGATCTCCTCAGCCTTCAGTCCCGGTGGTTCATTTCTGGCAACAGGTTCAGTGGATCATAATGTTCGAGTTTATTATATGAAAGGCGACGAGGGGCCTCAAAGAATATTGGAAAGTGAAGTGCACACAGATCGGGTAGATTCAATACAATGGGCGCATTCAGGCATACGCTTTCTTTCCGGTAGTAAGGACGGAAGTGCTGTGGTGTGGTATTTTGAGGATCAGCAATGGAAGCACATATATCTTCATATGAGCGCCAAATTAGAAGGGTAAGAAATTTGGTATGCTATAGGTTTGTTCTAACACACACCAAAATTATAGATATAAGCATTTATTGTAAATACAATCATTCAAATTTTTGTAAATCCTCTCTTTTTAAGAGAATATATAGAACGAACTCAGGACGGTCCGAAAATCTTTAATACTAGTTTTATGCGCGGGCGCGAATCTTATACCATTCTAGAACGATGAAAATTTTCACAATCGGTTAAATACTTACCCTGGTTGCCAACCATTTACCGTAATCTTTAATCTTCAAATCAATTGATTTTCATGTTCTATTTCGTTATTATTGTTATTTCGATGCATACAAAGAATAACAGAGAGACCAATTAATTTCTATAATGGTATGGCAAATACGATAAATTAATTAACTGCGCAAGTCAGTTCCAATAGTACCTACTCTCGAGCGAGTACTGAAATATGACTGTCCCGGGACCGTTCTTAAACGACCCGAAGATGATTTGGAACAGTTCGAGAAGAGTAACCATTGCAATTGAAACGCTTTCAGTCAAATACGCTTGCGCGATACCGTTAACGAGCGGTTCTGAGCTCAGTTGGAACAATCTTTATATTTTTTTCAGCAGCTTGATTCACTGATAGAGTTGTCCTTTCAAAATTCAGTAAATCGGATTTTGGAAAAATATCTCGTGTGATTACATTCCGTAAATCCTACTGAACTAATTAAATACAATGATGAGATAGAATCGATTTTAGGTAGAACATAAGAGATTGGTCGAGTGGTACTGGACAGTTGATTAAATTTCAAGTGTGAAAATAAATCTGCCGCCACGTCATCCTTATTAACCCATTAATGCCTGAGTAATTTTTTTCGTGAAAATTGATGAAATTGAAAATACTCCTTCCTTTATTGATACAAAATACGAGAACAATACTTTGAGATGCACCATTCTACTGAAAGTACCTTTTGATAAACATATGATATATCATACCATAGGCATTGGCGAGTCTAATACAAAAATATTCTATTGGAAGAATTTATAACAGAACTAATGATTAGTCATAATGAAAAACTAGGAAAGTATTCTGAAATGATGAAGACAACATTCATGGTCGTTTGTGATATAACATGAAACAATCTTTTGGGTGAAGTCCAACATTGCACTTGGAACAAATGAACTTCGTACATTTTTTACACTGAGCGCATTGTCTCTGAGTTGGAATCCAAGAAACTAAGTGATCTACCCCATCAAACCTCACTTCTGTCAAAACATTTCGACTGCATTTTGGTTTTGGTCCAGACATATGTTCAGGACTAGTCAGAATTGATAGAACGACTCTTCTGGTGAATTCCAATAAACTGATTTTTGGAAAAGCATGTCGATAAAGGATCCACATATTCACGATTGCTCCGTTTATACAAAAACGAAAAAATGGCCAATACCATTTTCTGGAACGTATACGGATACGGTAGTCCCCTCATTTGGTCGAAAATATCGACCCCGCCCATTCCTTGGTTATATATATTTATGAGGTTAGGTTGATCAACCTGCGTATATGATTTTTCTTTTTTTGACCAACGCTTGCATTTTACCTTACTTAGGCACAGCTGATCGTTATTTATCGTTGCGATGTTGACAACATTGTTGTCGTTCCAACTTATAAATGAAATTGACTTATCAGAATCTTGTAGAACATGGAAGCTTCCTCGTGGTTCTTTCTTCAATTCTTTCAAGGGCGCTTTTTCAACGAATGGTACCTATGCAATTTATGTTTTCTTCCTTCAATATATCTAGCAACTGTAAGGAGTTGAAGAAATTGTCCATGAAAACAGTACTACCATGGGGCAAATAGTGTAGACATAAATTTTCTGATACCGACGAACCCAAAGTTTTACCCTCCTTTTTATTTCTTGCACCACAGTATGGATCGAATTTCAATAAATAGCCTTCAATTATTGTTAGGCACCAAAATTTGAAACCTTATCTAATTGGTTTCCCTCTTATGAATTGTTTCATATGATGGTGACCGAAATATGGCTCCATTGCTTCATCTAAGGAAAAATTTTCTCCCAACGGTATAACCAAAGTCTGAGAAATATGGTTCAGTTGATCTATCAGGGGTTGAACCTTATACAGTTTGTTATTTTGATCTATTGTGTTGTTGTCATTGAAGTGTAAGTAACGATGTATAGCTTCAAATCGATCTCGTGATATGATGTTACTCACTAGGGAATTGAAAGTATCAGACTTTGTTTGCCAAAACAATCTCCTGGACGGAAACTTGCAATAACCAGATTAAATCAATATTCCCAAATATATATACATTTCTCGAGTGGTAACAGAAAACGAATGATTGCCTTTGAAGATCGCATACCTTTGTGTTTCGTCGCAAATTTTTTGAACAAATGTTTCAGAAAAAAACATTTTGAATAAATCAAGTGGTATTAAATTTTGATCCCTTATAGTATTGACTATGTTGGGCGCCGGAGTTTTTCGAGAGAAGTTCTCTCTTCGCGTTCGTTCGAAATGTAATTATGCCAGTTCCTCTTCTTTCTATTCTTTATTGTACGCTCACCCTGATGTCGTTCGTTTGGTGGGTGCTCTTTGCTAACTCTGTCAAAGGTAAGTTATCATCATCACTATCATCACTATTCTGAGGAACATTCAACTCAAACATTTCAGTACCATTATCATCACTATTCTGAGGAATATTCAACTCAACCATTTCAGTACCATTATCTCCACCAATGGCGTGCTTATACTCCTTTGCCAATATCCTTTAGTCCAAAATCTCCTTCGTCGCTTGGACCGTCATCTCTATCGCTGTCTTGTACATCTTCAGGTGGAAATAACACAAATTCGAGATGATTACAATTTTTACATTTGAATAATCTTCATCCACTTCGATCAATTCAAAATATAATTTATCAGCTCCTCGGCATCTCGAGGATCCTCTGGGTTATACTTGCGTTTCATGCAATAGAACGAACCCATTATTTCTTATGATATGATATATCATGTGCTACAATTGCGAGCTCCTAGGTCATACATATATCCAAAATGAACTTTCTGAGCTCGTAATCTGATAAAATAAACCTTCATTGTTAAAATTCCAGAATGGAAATAAAATGAGATTTTTTGTAGGAAAAATTAATCAAATCTCACCTTAGCGGCATCGTTGAAGCGAAATAAAATCTCTCCTCACTTCCTTCGGGCGTAGAAACTTTTTTTTACGCACTATACTTCCCCGTCCCACACCGAATCGAAGACTTGTACTAATGCTAATTCGTTACACGAATATCGAACACAACGGATGGTTCAGACATGTCGTCACCTGTAAAGCGGTCGTTTCTGGGATATGATATATCATATCATAGGCATTAATGGGTTAATTACGAGGGATGTGTTTTAAGTTTTGCATATAGAGCTAGAATTAAACGATTGAGAGCGTTAAAAGACCTTATTGTTTTTCGAAGTATTCTCTTTTGCATTCTTTCGAATCAATTCTGGAGGCAGTAATTCTAATCAACGAAGATGAACTAAAATATATTTCATACTTTCCACAATTTAATTTTCATAAATACGACTGGTTTCGACCGTCGAGTAATTTTCAAGTGGTCAACTACAGGAAATATACTTAAATAGATACTAGCCTAATTTGATATTGAGGAGTGAAGAGATATTAATATCTAGCTGGCTATTAAGTGTGATTTCACTTGGGTTTTTACAAAGTTTATTGATTTCCAAACATTCCAATTTTGATATTATCTTATGTTATTAAAGGTTAGGTAGTTTTTATATATTCACATACTGGAGAATTATTATCAGAGGATAAATGTTCTTTATGTCTAGGTAAGTGGTTCAGAATCCACTATAAACTGTAGGTCCATAGAACAAACAACAACGTAAATGACATCCCCCGTAATTCCACTTTGTTCCAGATCTCCGTCCACTGAAGATATCAAGAAACTTAAAGTTACAATGGTAGCGTGGGACATAACCGACGAATTATTCGTCACTGCCGTTAGCGATCACACTTTGAAGGTCTGGAGCGCCCACAGTGGGCAACTTCAGAGTGTTCTCACGGGGCACACCGACGATTGTTACGTTTTAGAGTGTCATCCCCACGACAGGGGAGTTATGCTGTCTGCTGGTCATGACGGGCAAGTTTTCATCTGGGATATTTTCAAGGGTGAAATAATATCCAGGTTCATAAATACGATAGAAGGCCAAGGAGTTGGTTCGATTTATGATGGCAAATGGTCGCCAGATGGCACCATGATAGCTCTATCTGATTCGCACGGTCGAATTATAACGTTTGGATTTGGACCTGGTAGTTCACTGCTTCAACAGGTACGAAATATTTGTTTAAGATATTTTTCAGGAAGAAGTTGATGGAGGAAACACTAAAACTTCAACTACTCATATAGCTGGAACTTCATCTACCTAATCTCCTCATGATGTTAACTTCAATTTATTAATTCGATTGCAATTGTTGATGCTTATATAACCTCATATTGGATCTTCATATTTCAGCTACCCTCGGAATTGTTCTTTCATACCGACTACCGTCCGTTGATAAGGGATAGAAATCATCATATTCTAGACGATCAAACACAGATGGCGCCGCATATGATGCCACCGCCATTTCTCGTAGACATTGACGGTAATCCTTATCCTCCGTATTTGCAGAGATTGGTACCCGGTAGAGAGCATTGCTTGTCGGAAGAATTGGTTCCAAACATAGTTGTGTGTACTGAAGGTTAGAATCTTCTTTAACAGATAATAAGTTAGTTAGAGAAGTACAATATTGAGTTTAATACTCGTGATTTTTTAGGGGTCAAGAAGTCCTTCAGGGTGCTCCAGATGAATCCCACTCCGATAGATTGTTCACAAATAATAATGAAAATGATAGATCGGAGCTTATGAGGAATAGGAATTCAATAAGAAGGTAGGAAAATCGATTGTTATTCTATTACTAGAATTATTTTTTGTAATTTGGTCTAACAAATTTTTCAAGTGGCGTGAAAGTATTCGATTATAATTTAAGATAGTTTTGGAATGAAAATTCTCCAATAGATTATCTCACTTTTCAAACTTAAAAAGTTTAGGTTGAGTAATATGGTGTGCCAAGTGATAACGACCCTGTCATACCTCATAATTTCACCAAGATGGGGTTTCTCCGCACTATGCTTAGCTGTGCCCAACTTTTTGAAAGAGATTCTTGGAAATGGTACCCTTCAAATAAAGGGTCACTCAATCTTTGCTCCCTATGAAGGTTCTTATATTAAGTGGTGAAGATGGTGAGGCGATGATTTCCTTCACAACGATTTAAGCAAATAGAATTTTTTTTCGAAACAAAAGTTTATGTGATTTAGAGTTACAAATTTTTGAGCCATGAAAAATATGAAATCAATTTTTTCTCGGGTGAAACACTGTATGTCGAGAACTTTTCTTTGCAGAGCCCTACTATGGGGCATTTAAGGACTCACAAAAATGGACTTTTTATGATAACAATTAGGAAAATTTGGGTTATTATTGGTCAAAATGGTCCATGATGTTAAATCTTGAAGTAAAAGAAATGATGAATTTTTTCCATACTTCACAATAACACTGTAATACGAGGTATGTCAATTAAGTTCGCGGAAGTTGGCAATGCTGCGGCGGTTGGTATTTCTGCAGCGTTCGCATTGATTTCATTCGAAACAGAATTCATTTCTGCGTCAGCCTGTGCAAGTTTCGTGTTGGTACGTTGTATACTTCGTGTTTTATTGTCATATTCACCGTCGTGAAGATGAGTGATAAAATAAATGAGCAAAGAATAGTGATTAAATTTTTGGTGAAACGTGGCGAAACTTCCGTGGAAATTATGAAACAGTTAACCGACGTGTATAAGGAAGATTGTCTGAAAAAACAGCTGTCTAAGATTGGGCAAAGCGGTTCAGATGCGGCAGAGTCATTGGAGAATGATCTGCGGGAGGGAGCTGCCTCCACCTCTCGAAACGCACAAAACCTCGCGCTGCGAGTGCTCGGAGACCGTCGGGTAAGACGAGTTGGGCATCAACAAGGAGACTATCCGGCAGATGCTACACGAAGATTTAGGGATGCGTAAGCTGTGTGCGAAAATGGTTCTCAAAGTGCTCACAGTTGAGCAGAAAGAGCTACGATTGTCCATCTGTGGAGACATGATTTCTCGAATTGACGAATGTTATCACTGGTGACGAGTCGTGGGTGTTCGAATACGACCCTGAGATCAAAAGGCAGAGCATGCAGTGGGTAGAGGGGGGTAAGCGCCCCACAGAAGCCAGAATGTCAAAATCGAAAGTGAAATCTTTACTCATCGCATTTTTCAATATTAATTGAGTTGTACACCACGAATACGTTCCAGCAAGTCAGACAGTTAACGCAGTATTCTATAATGAAGTTTTGAAACGTCTGAAGGCCCGTGTGTTTCTTGTACGACCCGAATTGGCGGAGCGCGGATGGGTGCTTCATCATGACAATGCTCTGGCCCACTCGTCTTTCGCAGTTCGTGATTGTTTAGCCAAAAACGGCATTCCAACACTTCCACTCCCCTATAGTCCAGATCTGGTCCCCTGTGACTTCCATCTGTTCCCACAGTTGAAGTCATACCTCAAAGGAAACAGATATGACGGAGTTTCGGAAGTCCAAAGTATCACGACTGCGGTTTTGAGGGACCTATATTCAATATGGGTTCAACGGTAGCGCCGGTGCATCGAACTGGAGGGAGAGTATTGCGAAGGAATATAAGGTATTTTCAAGTATTTATGTACTTTCCCGATCTTCCGGGGACTTTTCCGCGAACTTAATTGACATACCTCGTATGTTATATTTGAAAATTGTAGAAGGCCCTTTGGAGCTACAAAAATCGTTGTTTCAATAATTTTAATGAATTTTATTTCATGAAAAAATTCCAAAAAAAGATTTATGTTGTTGAAAACATCAATAAATTGATTAACCTCTGCCAAAATTTGTAAATTAATGCAAATGCTAACCGTTATCTCGATTCATCTAGATACATGAAAAATTAGTATTTTATCTATTTATTATATTATCAGGTCGCATTGCTTTTCTTACACAAAGAAACATCAAATCAAATTAATTCTAATTTATAGTACAATCTAAACATATATTGCTCAAAGGAAAACATTCGCATTAGGTGTTCTTCCAAGACCCCCCCAAGTTTTAACAAATCAAAAATTCACATAATTATAAAAAAACACTTTAAGAATCCTGATTTTTCATGGTGTATAAAAGTTTCTGCCGATAAGTTTCTTTGAATTTGTTGAAGGAAAAGCTAAACAGACAGTAGAAATCCATACCATTCAGGAGATCGACCGAGCTATATGCAAATCTCCCCTCAAACTTAGCCGTTTTTTCGAAAACTCAAATCTCCGGTCTATTTCCTTCAGTTACTTTAATGGATGCTACTCCTTGTTACCCAATAATTGACATGATATTTTGGCTCCCCACTGCGGAATATCTTAAAATTATCAGATCCAAGGCCATTTTATGTCTATCTGACATCTATGTAGATTGGAGTCACATGCTCATGCCTTGGCGTACAATATGTGAATCTAATGCAAGAATTCTTTGGTTAATGCAATTTTCTCCTAAACTTAGTAGTGAGGAAGTTATAATACACTGTCAAGCAGTAATCAATGATACGTTACGACTGCAATCTTGTAT
This sequence comes from Cryptolaemus montrouzieri, assembly GCA_013387265.2. Taxonomy (NCBI): domain Eukaryota; kingdom Metazoa; phylum Arthropoda; class Insecta; order Coleoptera; family Coccinellidae; genus Cryptolaemus; species Cryptolaemus montrouzieri. The sequence goes on from JABFTP020000124.1 coordinate 8,529,118, forward strand.
TTTGCCTTCCACTAAGCATGAAAACTTCAGTTTCATGTAGAGCTCCCAGTTTTTTGTAATATGGTATTCGAAATTAAATTGATCGTCGAATATTACGCCATGGTTGCTACAAGCATTTTTCTGGGATAGCTCTGCATGATTTATCTGAATGGTGCTAAAATTGAAATACACTCACTGCTGGATCGTTCTGGTTTCAGTCAGTAGGTAAGAACATTTTGAGGCATTCAACATGAGTCTGTGTGGAATTGATCACCCAGATATTCTATTCAGGTCTTCACTAACTGCCACCAGTGCCGAATGTATATCCTGCGACTCAAATGATCTTATCACACCTTCTGAACAACACTGGGCAATAGGAACGTGAAAATGCTATATAGTATGGGACCAAGTATACTCCCCTATGGAACACCTTCAATCAGTAAAGATCTCGATCTTTCAAAATCCATTTCCATAACCTAATACCTCCCAACAAGATAACCATTGAACCACAGGCGACTCACATCTGAAAGCCCATAATGTGGAGAATAGCATCCATGAATCTATGATCAATAAGATCTAACAGGTTTCCTTGAATGTGATATACAGGGTGCTTCAACGAAAACTAAACAGACGCTATATCTACCAAGATATTCATTTCTGATCAAAACACAAAAACAGGTCGATTTTTGTTTCAAGGGGGACATCTTTTGGGGTACATAACTTGCCTGAGCAAGTTGCAATCCTAAGCGGGGTTGCAATCCTTCAACATTTTGAATAGGGAAGATGGGTCGAGTGATGACTCAAAAAAAAGTGGTATCTTTGTCTACATCGCCTTGAACGAATTTCCGTTTTTAATTGAAAACTATAAAAGATACAGGGTGAGCAACTGAAAGATAGGGAAGACTATTTTCCTGAGACTATTCAAGTTTCAGTAAGGTGAAATGGAACAGATCCATGCTGATCAATGGCAGTCATCATCTCGTACCATCCTCATCTCGAATTTCAACCCCTAGAGCAGGGTGACCACCCTTGAAAATTTGGAACAAGGTAGATGGGTCGAGTGATACCTCGAAAGAAAGGTATTATCTTTGTCTGCATCCCCGTGAACGAATTTTCATTTTTGATTGAAAACTGTAGAAGATACAGAGTGAGCTACTGATATTTTCAAGGGTTGTCACCCCTGCTCCAGGGGTTGAAATTCGAGATGAGGATGGTACTTGATGATGACTGCCATTGATCAGCATGGTTCTGTTCCATTTTACCTCACTAAAACTTGAAAAGTCTCAGGGAAATAGTCTTCTCTATCTTTCAGTTGCTCACCATGTATCTTTTACAGTTTTCAATTAAAAATGGAAATCGTTCAAGGCAATGTAGACAAAGATACCACCTTTCTTTGAGTCATCTTCCTTATTCAAAATGATCAAGGATTGCAACCCCCGCTTAGGGGGTTGATATTTCAGGCAAGTATTGTACCCCAAAAGATGCCCCCCTTGAAACAAAAATTGACCTGCTTTTGCGTTTTGATCGGAAATGAATATCTTGATAGATATAGCCTCTGTTTAGTTTTCGTTGAAGCACCCTATATAGATAGCTATAATTTTCAAGACTTTTACCCTACTGAATTCCGAGAACTTTTGAGATATACGTTAGGTCCAACTTTATTTTGATGCAATATACTATATTAATTTTCTTCGAATATAAAGAAAGATTTATAGGTGCTATATGAATTTTATTAAAGGTGGTCTTTCTTCTTTCGAGAACACTATAACGATTGATTCATTTGAATTTATTTTTTCGTTTTCTTTTTCAGAAGCAGGGATGGTGAAGGCATTCGAAACACAACAGGTGAATGGCAAAAGCATCCTGATATGAAATGGAAACGAAATGTCCTAGTGCCTCCATTGAAGCCATCGGTGTTGTCCAAGGCCCAAAGGGATATGTAAGCAAATATTACTATTGAATTATAATTTTCTTCCAATTTCTGTTTGGCAGTGTAATACTAATACTTGCATCAATTCGTTATCAAGTGATGTCAAATGTAGCGTCTAATAGAAGAGTTTTTTATAAAAAAAATTGAATGTTCCATGTTGAATGATGTTTCATAATAATCTTTTCTTTAAATTCATTCTTTTCGTCACAAACACAAAGAAAACATTTTAATATGGTGGAACGATTATGGAGGAAGCACATTTGGGCAGAGAAGAGATGATGAGAGTCATTGGTGTGCTCCAACTTGAAGCTCAGAATGCACCACAGCATCTTAATTTGTTCAAAGGGTATGTCGAGTACATTCTGTACGAATTTCAAGCCAAACTGTCAGAAATCGGTTGCATGAAGGTTATTTCAAATGACGTTTGAGAGTGGCTCGAGAGACACTTGGGAATGGGCAGCCCGTTTAGCTTGGAGCGAAAGATGGGCCACAGTCCACTCTAGTGATGCGTGACGACTCAATTCTATTCTATAACGTTTTAAGACTAATTTGAATGTAGTCTTGAACATAGACATAGAGGTAAGCAAAGAATTGTTATATGAACGAGGAGATAAATTTTATTGGATCGGATTCAAAACGCTTCTGGTTGAAATTCAAGCAATGGGGCATAAGAGACGATATTAGGATCAAATTACTGGCTAATAGTCTATTGATGACAATACTTTGGCGTTTTGAAAAAACCATAAATTGAATCAGAGTGTTACTTTTTTAAGGAAGACTATAACAGAAACGGATGTCATTATAGCTGTAAAGCAGATAAATCAAAAACAATGGTAATTGATGTCATTTCTCATGAAATGCTTAAGGTTAGCCTGGCTTATATTATAAAAATATTGACGTATATTTAATATCATGATAAACTGGAGTCGTTCCGGTTATTTGGAAGACATCTGGAAGTGATGTGGGGAAAATGACACAATTTTTAATTGATGCTATAAAAAGTGCTCAAGATCTTAGCACAAGCAAACGGAGATTGAGACATAGAGAGATAAAACGTGCAAAGTGGATTACTAGTGGACTGGTTAAATCAATAAAAACAAGAGATTCATTTTATAAAAGTATGATGAATAACCCAGGGAATGAGTTCCATAAAAATAAGTTCATTCAGTTCAGAAATAAGTTGAATAATTTGATAAAAACGACAAAATATAACTATTTCAAACCAAAGTTAAGAGAAGACAGTAGTAGTAAAAATATGTGGGAGGTTGTAAATGAAATATCTAACTTAAAGGCTAAATCTATTAGTATCAAAAAAATGAAAACTGAGGATGAAAATATGATTGAGGAAAACGTTGACATGGCTAATCACTTCAATGATTATTTTTCAAATGTGGATTCCGGCTTGGCTGAAAGGGTTCCATTTAGTTTGCCGCCGGTTATTCCAAGTGAAAGGAAACCAAATATTCGAAATTCAATGTTCTTGAAACCGACGAATAGTTCTGAAATAGAAAAAATAATTAATAGTCTCAAAAACAGAAAGGCTCCTGGATGTGATGGTCTGACGGCAGAGGTCTTGAAAGAAGTGGCTCAAATCATATCGAAACCATTATGTCATCTTATCAATAAAATAATAGAAACCGCTGAATGCCCCCCTCAGTTCAAGCTCGCTGTCGTACGACCGTTATATAAAGGAGGAGTGCGAACTGAATTTTATAACTATAGACCAATCTCGGTTATGTCTAATTTGGCAAAAATTTTTGAGAAGGTTATAAAAAACGATTAGGTGAATTTCTGGACAAATTTAACATCATCTCTTCAAATCAGTGTGGCTTTGGAGAAAATAAATCCATACAAGATGCACTTTCAAGTATAACTTCAAAAATATATAAGGGTCTGGATAACAGTAGAAAGATTATGTGTGTTTTTTTGGATCTCGCTAAGGCCTTTGACACCGTCTACCACAAACAATTATTGGAAGCCTTGGATGAGATTGGAATAAGGGGGAATGTTCTACGCCTTTTTGAGAGTTACTTGAATGAGAGAAAGCAGATTGTTAGTTTGAACGGAGAAATGAGTGATGAAAAAATGATTAAATTTGGTGTACCACAGGGCAGCGTGCTAGGTCCAGTACTTTTTTTGATATATATTAATAGCTTGCTTCAGCTAAATCTGAATGGGACTATAGTCAGTTTTGCAGACGATTTGAGGGTGATAGTTGGGATGAAACAAAGGAAAAGGCGGAAGAGGATATGAGAGTTATAAAAAGATGGATGAATGCAAAGCTGCTTACAATCAATTTTGATAAGACTAAATTCTTACCTTTTTCATGCTACAACCGCAATATGCCATCTTTTAGAACTTTAGATGTTTCTGAAAAGAGGAAAGTAGGCCAAGCTGTTACTTATAAGTGTTTCGGAATTGTTTTTGATAGCCATCTACGTTGGGACCATCATATTTGTACCGTAGTTGCAACTCTTCGCGGTGTGCTGTACAGATTCAAATACCTCAAAAATTTTCTCGATCAAAAAGCTTTGATAAAGATTTACTACGGACTTGTACACTAGATTATGCTATGGTATTCTGAACTGGGGAGCTGCAAGGGCTGAGCATATAGCTTGTATCGAGGTTCTACAAAAAAAGTTTCTAAAAATCATCTTCAATAAGAAAAGTACTTACCCTACTTCACGTTTGTATGATGAAGCTCGGATCTGGATATTCGTCAAATGTTTGCATTCCCATGTATAATACATTTGTATCGGAATGCATACTTTCTGGAGGAGATTCATCATACCTATAATACCAGACGGGAACATCAATTTTATGTGACACCTCGTGCAGATAAACCCATTGGCCAATTAAATTTTTCTTTCTTGGGGCCTAGACTGTTTAATGCTTTGGCATTGTCAATAAGAAATGTTACTGACATGAGGAAGTTTAAATTTGAGCTGAAGAAGATTATCCTTTGTAATGGTAGGGATAAAATTCATGACATCATAGAGTTGAGAAATTAATATATTTTTTGTTGAATCTGAGTTTTTCTGTTTGAGTTTTGTTTTCACTCTTTATTTTGTTCAGCGGATCAGTGTCGGTGTGTTAGGTTTACTTAAGGAAAAAAAATTAGATTAGTACACTGCAGACAGTCATATGACTTTGCAGTTTCATGTTTATTTTCTGAGTTTATTGTCAAAAACCTGGTTTTTACAACTTATGTACACACAAAATTCTATAGAAAAATAAACAATATTATTATTATTATTATTATCTTTGGTGAAGCCGTTACCAAAATTATACAAAGCTGAGACTGTCAGAGACGAGACCTATCAGTAAATTGCCAATTATGTTGAAAATGCCAGAAAAAATAGTGCATAAGAAATTAACAAAATATCTCAACAAACATTGAATCATTCCAGGAGTACAATCTGTATTTCGTTTTGGGCATAGTACAGTTAAAGCTCTTGCCAAGGTTGTCACTGATATTGTGCATGAGCAATATTGATCTCTCCCAACTGGTTTTTTGTTTTTTTTTTTTAATGGATGCTATTCTCCAACATTATGGGCTTTCAAAGTGAGTCGCCTGTGGTTCAATGATTATCTTGTTCGGAGTTATCAGGTGGTGGAGATGGAATGGTGAAAGACTTGTTCCAATATCTATAGCATTTTCACATCCCTATTGCCCAGTGTTGTTCAGAACCGCGGCATTCATATATATGCTGATGATACCTAGGTGATAAGATAATTTGCGCCGAAGGATATTAGTTCGACACTGGTGGTTGTTATTGAAGACCTGAATTGAATATTTGGGTGGTCAATTGCACACAGACTCATGTTGAATGGCTCAATATGCTCTCGCGGAGTGAACATCGTGAAATACACACTGTTCAACAATTTGGTATTGCAACTGCTCTGAAATTCCCTATCTCAATTCGCATCCATCGTTATCCATTCAAATTTATACCAGAAAATTAATGCGGATTGTACTTTACCGATCTTGGGGCTATATGTTCTTTCTATCTCCCTTACTCCGAATACTTTCTCTGTTTGTATTTGGTCAAACTCCCAATATCCGCGACAATGTTTGTGGGACTGTAGAGCTATTCCAGAAAAATGTTTGTAGGAATTTGGCGACGATCAACTTAATTTCGAATGCCATGTCCAAAAACTGGAGTCTCTCCATGAATTTCAAGTCTTTGTTTGTTGTTAGACATAAAATGGCTCTGATTTTCAGGATATTCCGCAGTGTGGAGCCAAAATATCTTGTCAATTATTGGGTAACAAGGAGTAGCGTCCATTGAAGGAACTGGGAGAAATAGACTGGATATTTGAGATTACTAGGCATAGAACGGATAAGTTTAATTGATGCTTTGCATATAGTTCTCTTGATCTCCTGAATGGTGGGGATTTCAACAGTCTCCTTAGCTTTTCCCTCAACAAATTCGAAGAAAATTATCTCCGCAAACTTTTGTGCACTATGAGAAATTAGGATTTTTAAAGTATTTCTTTTTGTGATTATGTGAATTTTTGATTTATGTTAAAAGTTTTAAGTTATTTTCATATACAGGGGCATGGAAGAACGTAAATGTTTTTCTTTTCTGCAATACATAATGTTAATGTTGTGAAATAATTTTTGATTTGTAGGCGTCCCGTATACGTTTTTAAGGGGGGTGTTAGGGTTTTAAATGCGAAAAAAAGCATAGTCTTGTGATTTTATTGCGGCGACATGAGTTATATCATTTTATTATATCTAATCACATATTATTGTACAACTTTTGAAGTATGTCAAAAAAATTCAATGAAAAATATTGATAAATAAGCCGGTGACAGTGAATCTTCAGAAGCGCATTGAAAAAAGTGGTTTTGCGGTGAACATTTTAACCCGTTACCAGATCATCTGAAACAAATAAATTGATATGTATTTTAAAGGTGATGTATTTGTCGATGTAAGCAGGAAGAGTTTTTTTCTATTGTTTGTAGCACTTGAAAGTGAAAAACGCAATTTTAGCTCAAAATCGTCGTTAAATTGGTATTAAAAAATCTTGTTGATTACCTGTTGATTTCTGTGAAAAGTAATGTTCAAATTTTCAAAAGGATGGGTTCAGTAGATTTTGAGTTCTAATGTTCACGAACTTGAAAAATGACTTTTCGGGAAAATCGATTCAAAGTTTTTCATACGTGAAATTTGAAATAAACCTGGAATAAAATAACAAATTTTTATACTTACATAGAGTCATATACACACTACCAGATTTATATGGAATCACTCGGTATTTCATATTATTGATTGTTTTTAACCATGGATCTTTGACTACTTGTGCCGGATGAAGTTTTTTGTTGTAAAAAACTGAATAGTATGATGAGAAATGTTGAATTATCACCACATGTTCGTGATATTTTACTCAGTGGTCACTGAGATTTGAAACTGTGAATTTCAAAATTTAAAAAAGCCTATAATCATAATTGAAAATGCCTTACGTTAGATTGTCCGATGTGCACAGTGGTCGAAAAATTGCTCTCATTGAAGAAGGGATGACACAGACGGATATAGCGTTCACAATGGGGGTTTCACAGGGGGTGATTTCAAAAACTTACGCCCGATACGTGGAGTTACAATCTTTGCAAAATAGGCTAGAAGAAGTCGTAGGAAGATCACTTCTGAAGAACAAGACCGCATTTTGTGCCAAACTGCAAGAAGAGACCATAGGGCGTCACACCTCATACTCCAAAGGCAATTTCTGGAAGCAACAGGCATCAGTGTATCAGTCAGAACGATACGTCAAAAACTTCGTTCAAGGGGTTTATACAGCAAAACGCCCTTAAGAGTTCCAGAGCTAACCTGATAACAAACAATTAACAAACTTAATTGGTGTATCAAGCACCAAAATTGGAATAATGAGAATTGCCGAAATGTTCTTTTTTCGGATGAGACCAGAATTGGTGTTCGATCAGATGACCGCCGGATTCGGATTTTAAGGGGTCGTAGAAGACAAGCTAGACTCCGAGTAGCAAGACAAATTCCGAAATACCAAGGTGGCAGTGTGATGTTTTGGGGTGGTATTATGCTGGGAGGCAAAACAGATTTGATTTCCTGCGAGTGTAACGGCTAGAAATTACGTGGACCTAGTGCTGGAGCCCATGGTGAGGTGCCCCATGGTGACAATTTCACTTTTATGCAAGATAATGCTCTTTCCGCATACCAGCAACCTCGCGCGACATTATCTTGAAACAGAGGAATCGCTATTTTGGACTGGCCAGCTTGCTCTCCAGACGTAAATCCTATTGAACATTTATGGGATAATCTCAAAAGGAAAATTAGATCGCGCCAGGATAATCCAAGAACCCCACAACAGCTCATCGAAGTCACCACACAAGAGTGGCAGAATATCACCCCAGAGGAGGTCGAAAACCTAATCCAAAGCAAGCCTAGACGGATTCAGGCTTGTATCAGGGCAAGAGATAATACAAGCTACTGAGGTGGAAAAAACACCTAATCCGCGAGAAAACAATTTTCAATTTTTTTACTACATCCGGAAGAGTCTCTTATTCTCTTTTATTTATTTCTTTCTTAAAATAAACCTTAATTTACTTCTTTTTTCAATTGAAATATCTCAAAAAGGATCAATTCTAACAATCCTTCGAAATTTCCAAAATCCCTGAGGTAATATTGAAAATAATGGGTGATTCCATATAAATTTGGTTGTGTGTATGCCAGTTCCATACAGTGAAACACTGTCATTCAGCACATCCCATGCATATTTTAGCTCTTGTCTACGTTGAATTCTACCCTCTTTTGTTGTACGTGCAGCTTCTTCATTCGCTTGGCTTATTCGCAGTTCATTATTTAGGCGCGCCCACTGGTGCTGTAGTGATACCAATTTCATCCAAGAAGGACAACAGAGCAAAACATCCTTCACTGGAATTGCATGCTGCTACATTTGCTGCAATTTCAACAATCATTGCAGTACCGCTTACTTATTTTGGAGATTGTCCAAATAAGTTAGTTGAGACTCATTCTTATTTTGTGTGAAACCTCCAGGACACCACTGCAAAAGTGCATCTTTGTTTAGATCTTCATTGATTGGTTTTATGTTTATGACATATGTCACTCACCGCTCGAGCATTCATCGTGCTGTGGTTTCTCGTCTGTCGGGCAATAGTGATTGTATGTCGTTACACAATCGTAGTCGCATTCAATGATCAGTCCATAATATACAGTCAATTTATTCATCAATTTTGCAGTGAACCTATCTTTTCCAGAGAGAATTCTCCTCTTTATTTTTTTGCCTGCTTTAGTTTCACTATCCACCACAGTTGTTTTTACTAGTTAGCGTAAACGTGTGCCCATTCTTTTCTGCATATGTCCTATGCACTCTTTCGTATTTATTGTGAAATCTTCACTATATGGTTTAGAATTCTACTAGGGGTATCGAGCGGCTACACCGGACAGGTATAGAAATCAGGTATCACCGCCGATCGTTTAAAACGCTGTAACTCCGTAAGGTTTACTCGGATTGAATTAAAATTTGTACACAATATTCTCGTCAAATTGTTCATTCAGAAGAAATATTTAAAAATGCAAAAGAAAATAGAAATAAATCATACCCCGTTTATCATGACATGGCCGAATACAACCTGTAGTAGGAAATAAATTATTTGGGGCATGGAATATTCAATATTTCTGGATTTTAAGTATGCATGTATTCTACTCTAGATATTTGATTGAACGATTTTTTCAGTGAGAACCTCGCCCAAGCCGAAATTGACGAATACCACAAACAAATGTGTTCAAGGCCCCATATGATAAATACCTCACATCTCAACAACGCTGCCAAACTCAACGAAAGTAAAAACGCCAAGCGTATCATAAAGAAAACGAAAGTGGTTCCTGTGATTACGTACACGGCGGAGTCTTCCGAAGACGAAGATATCGACTACATCGACTCCTCGGATTACTCGGATTGGGTTCTGGACGAAGGCGTCCATCTGGAACCACCGAAGAGATCCAAGAGAAGGCAGGTGAAGGTGGCGCAGAAGTTCACCGAGGAATCCGAGGAGGACGACGAAGAAGATAATCGTAGAGAAGAAAGGAAAAAGACTGTGATAAAACAAGACGAACCGTCGACGTCGACGGGGGCTGACCAGGATACCGCCGAGTTGCCGCCTTTCGTCTCGAAGAAAAACGCGAAGAAAAAAGTACCACCGCACGATGTTCCAGAGAAGTATAAACCGAGCGAATGGTTAGCCGAGACGAAACCGAGAAAATCCCCATACTTTCCGCAAATGGGGGATGAGTTGGTTTATCTGGTGCAAGGCCATCAATTGTATGTTAACGCCGTGATAGCTAAAGAGTTATATCATATCAACCTTAGGGACTTGCCGTGGAACAAAATTACTCTGAAGGTATGTTTTGAAGAATTTTTAACGATGATGCAATTTTTAACAAGCTTTTATTAGCTTCAGCTGTATCTATCTGTTACAGGATCTCAGAACGTCATTTTGACCCACTTTAAGACATCAGATTCAATTGAAAGAATATTTCTTAAAGACAAATAACAATACATTAGTTTGATAAGGTCGTTCAACTCTCTCACACTAAAAATAAATAATAAAATATCTCAATAATGATAACATGCGAAATTTATCGCTATATGTGTGATCACATTAAAGACTTTTATTTGGGGAATTATATTCAACATACCGTAGAATGTTAAATACCCCTCCCTGAAGGAGCTGATTTTTCGAATGGCGCCAATAGATATACATGTACTTTCTTTTCGGGAGGATCACTGAGTCTGGACCATAAGGAGACTACAGCTGAAGCGTTCGTGGACATTGAGGGTGCATTTAATACGATTCCCGTAATTTAAATCTGATTTTTTATTTGAAAAACTGCGTTTATGTTCCGATATTCTAATATTAAAATTTCTATGTGTTCTAACAATGTAGAAATTATCACAGTCATTGCAATTCAATCTATAAACACCTGATTTATTGTTTTTACCTGATTTGGTTTTATTATTTTTATATATTTGCCTAAATTATTATTAGTTTGGAAAGCTATGTTGAAATTATTGCTACTCAAGAATGATTTCAGTTTCTCACTTGTAATGCCAGCGTCGTTAAGGTGTTGAATTATTGTTTCAATTTATCGACAGGGTTAACTTCATTCAATGCGATTCTACTTTGTTTTTATTTAAAATATTATTTATTAGTTTGGGATTGTAACCATTATTTTTGGCTATTTGTTTAATCAAATTTAATTCTTTGTTGAAATTTTCTGGTGATAACGGGATGTTAATCAATCTATGAATAAAACTATTGAATGCTGACATTTTATGTTGATACACTATTTACTCAGTAAATATTCTTAATACTGGTATCGCTATGTAGACGATATCATTATTTGCTTCACAGGAACAGATAGACAGTTAAAATTTTCGAAAATCATATAAATTCATTACATCCAAAAATTGGATTCACAACCGAAATAGAAAACAATAATTCGATAAATTTCTTAGACGTAACAATTTCGAATGAAAATGGAAAACATGTTTTCGCAATTTACCATAAGCCGTCACATACAGATATTATAATCCATAACTCGTCGTGTCATCCGTATTAACATAAAATGTCAGCATTCAAAAGTTTTATTCATAGATTGATTAACATCCCGTTATCACCAGAAAATTTCAACAAAGAATTAAATTTGATTAAACAAATAGCCAAAAATAATGGTTACAATCCCAAACTAATGAATAATATTTTAAATAAAAACAAAGTAGAATCGAATTGAATGAAGTTTACCCTGTCGATAAATTGAAACAAAAATTCAACACCTTAACCTACGTTGGCATTACAAGTGAGAAACTGAAATAATTCTTGAGTAGCAATAATTTCAACATAGCTTTCCAAACTAATAATAATTTAGGCAATTATATAAAAATAATAAAACCAAATCAGGTAAAAACAATAAATCAGGTGTTTATGGATTGAATTGCAATGACTGTGATAATTTCTACATTGGTAGAACACATAGAAATTTTAATATTAGAATATCGGAACATAAACGCAGTTTTTCAAATAAAAAATCAGATTCAAATTACGCGAATCATCTCTTAGAAAATAATCACTCTTTCGACCCACAGTTTGAAATTTTGCATATAGATAATAAATATTGGAAGGTAGATCTTTGGGAAACTTTAGAAATCAACAAATACAAACACTCAGGTAGACTCATCAATGAACAAGTCGATTTAAGCCCTTCACCTCTATTGAATCTCTTCGGGGAGCAATCTATTCCTTAATTTTATTGGATATACCTGTCATACAGCTTTTAATTACTTAAGAACATTTATATTTATATTCTCATTCTTATTTTCTGTACATTCATTCGTCTGAAGAAGCTACGGTGTAGTGAAACGCGTTACGAATCATAATTATTAAGTAAAATTCCAAAGAACACATTACTTGTTTTTATTATTGAGTACCAAATATTATATCGGAATGGATTAGCAACATGTTAAATGATCAGCACTTCCCTGAAAGAAAGGGGAAGTAGTCAGTTTTGTAGCTGACAAAGGTTGCCCTCAGGGAGAAGTATTATCCCCTCTGTTGTGGTCCCTTCTGATTAATGACATTCTGGCAATAATCGGCAACCTGAATGTTTAGGTACAAGCGTATGCTGACGATATAGTCATTCTGGCTGTCGCAGTTGACGAAGATGTCCCCGACATCCTGTGTGTACACAGACGGCCTCAAAACTGTAAAAGGTGTTGGAGCTGGTGTATATGGTCGAGGTGGTGCGAACAGTCGATCTGTCTTGGAGGGCTCGGGACTGTTTTTCAAGCATAAATATTCGCTAATGACCACTGTCTTAACCTCTTGCTTGCGTAGTAGGTCAATAAAAATCATCACCGATAGCGACGCTACACTAAAGGCATTGGCATCCGACACCTACACTTCATTTATGGTGCAGGAATATCGCTCCACCTGCGCCAAACTGGGAGAAAGAAACAGGCCTTTTCTAATGTGCGTACCCGGACACTCGGGCATTGAGGGCACTCTTGGGGGCTGCAAGGATGGAAAATACCCGGTGGTTGGACCTAAAGGTACGAGAGCACTGACTGAGCCCATCAGGTCTTGGACGATCTCGGCTTGCCATCAGTGGACCTTCCACTGTTAGGGTCAAAGCTTGGCCTAAATTCTCCGGGCTAGATTTGAGAGTACTAATTGCCATATTAACGGGGCACTGTCGCCTTATAAAACATAAATAAGTTAGGATTGATTGAGGATCTCCCATGTAGACTGTCAAGAAGAGATAGAATCAATGGAATACGTTATGTGCGGGTTCCCAGCTGGGGACAGAGTCAAGGTGTAGGAACTTGGACCTAACAAACTGAAGCTGACTGAACTTGTTAAGCTCTCACCTATAAAGTTTATATACTTTATTTAGATCAGAGTGTGCCACAATATACCACTGGGTCGCGGTGGACTAGCAGCTCCCACTCATTATCTATATCTACCTATCTATACATGTACTTGATGCGCTCCAACGGATTGAGACTAGTGGGTGGTAGTCTGGCCTACTGACGAGGTTAAACGAGACCTTTAAATCCTAATTTTGATGATATTGCGTTAGCTATTTCTAAAACTTGACAGTATAGAATATATAATCAAGCACCCCACCACGCTAATAATATTAATTTGTTTTTCATTACCACCGTTTTTCTAAACCCTGTGCAAATTATTTCATTATTTTATTTTATTGAGTTGGTTGCTTTTCTATCGCTGTTGGGTAACAATAATTGAAAATTATTTTGAAAATTTCAGTTCAACCTACTATAAAAGCCTGTTTTTTAAACTATTATTTATTCGATGCATGTGTCTTCAATTTTTTGTGAAACTATTTTTCTTCAATCTCTGAATTAACGATCGAAATAGAATAAACAAGATCCAGAAGCAAGCATGTCTAGCAGTAATGAGGGTCTTGAGATCGACACCCACAGCATCCACGAGATGTCTATTGGTCCTCCCCCCTCATGTGGAGAGACAAATCTGATTTCTTGACACTCTACATCCCTCAATAAAATAAGAGAACTCTGACCTGATATCACAAGAGTAGATCGAATGAGAGCCATTCATCGTTTCGACGAAGTAATCATTCCACTAAAAGAAATTTGGGTTATGTACCATGCCCTACTTACCCTACAGGGTAATCTAACTCCATCTGTTTCACAGAGGGGTCTGAAACCGGAACGGGTACAGACATCGGCAGGCACGTCCCCTGGGTAAACATTACGATTGCTCTATGAGACCAAGTCACTGTAACACACGCAGATGTATAAGCTATTGTCGGATGCGTGCAGGAAAACCTACGCAGGAACTACAGAGACGATTACAACTACATATGCTTTGATAGCCAAAACGCCCTGGGGTATCTGAAAGGGTTACATCCAAATTAGTTGACAAATGCAAAGAAGCAGCACGACAACTTAGTACCACCATCGAAGGGAATGAGAAAGTAGACAGCCTTGGCAAAATGACAACAGCTGTTAGGCCGATGGAGCCAGAACCTACTCTGACTATACCATGGAGCCATATGCTCTGCTTCTTCCAAGACTGGAACACTACTGAGGTCCTGAACTACTGGGCAGGCATCTCGGGACTGAGACAACCAAAATAGCTTATAAAAGAGCCCGAATCAAAGAAGAGGGTACATAAATTATTGTCTCTTGAATAGAAGCCTATTAGGATGGTAGTTGGCCTACTGACAGGACACCAAATGAATAAACATTTACACGTCATGAGTGTCGAAAACTACACAGTGCTGTGGTTGCCTAGAAAATGGAATCAAGGAACTTATGTTCTTTTAACGTTCCGCTCATAAGGCGAGCATATTGGAGATATTAGGCATCTGAACACTTAGTGCCCAGATGATCCAAGAGGCCCCCTACAACAGTCTGGCAAACTTAATTAAAAAGTTTCTGCAAGACTGATTATGATGACATCAACCTGTGTAGCAGCCTTGTGCTCTTGTCAACGAGTTCTGGAGAGGTCATCAATCTAATAAGCTCTTTGAAGAACACAAAATCTGTGGGATTGGATGGAATTCCTGTCAAAATTATCAAGATGGTTGCAGATGAGATCTCGCCTGTTCTGGCATATCTGATAAGTCTCACTTTTGACAGTGGTGTATACCCTGATAAACTTAAGATGGCCAAGGTGAGAGCAGTGTACAAGAAGGAGAGCTAACAGGTTATGGGGAATTACAGACCTATATCTATACTCAGTAACATTGGCAAGATATTCGAAAGAGCTAATCACAACAGAATTGTCGATTTTTTTGAGACTTACAGGGTACTTTCAGAATGCCAAAATGGCTTTAGAAATGGTAGGACTACGACAAGAGCTATAAATCAGGCTATAACAAAGATTCTCTCCTACTTGAACAGTGGTAAAATAACAGCACTGATGTGTATCGATCTCAGAAAAGCCTTTGATACCGTCAACCATGACAAGTTGATTGAGAAGATGTATGCGGTTGGAATTAGAGGCAGGCCTTTGGATCTGCTTCGGTCTTATTTATCAGGAAGATCTCAATGTGTTGCTGAAAAAGAGCCTACAACTGGGAAGACATTGCAGTGAACGATGTTGGCTATTGATAGGAGAATGCCGCAGACGTCGGTTTTGGGTCCCCTCCCTTACCTGATTTATACCAATGATTTACCTGGTTGTACAACTGAATTCATGGTCCAATTTGCAGACGACACTGGTGCTCGCCGAGACGGTTTCTCTGGATTCGGTAGTGGACGATGTGCTTGTTGATCTTGATGCCTGGTTTTCTCAAAATGAGTTGAAAATGAACAGTCAAAAGACCAAACTTGTCAGGTTTGCATGTGGAAAAGAGCACATACCCATATCTCATAGATATAAGACTGCCATGGTTTCATTTAATAGACTTAAGTTTCTTAAGATAGTAGGCTGAGATACGGGATAGTTATATAGGGGAATTCATCGGATATCTTGAGGCTCCTTTTGTTGCAGAAGAGATGTATTCACGGTATTCTTAAGCTGAGCAAAACGCAATCATGGAGGGCTCACTTTGTGGAAAGATCACTGTTGTGAGTCTATCTATTCATGAATCAATTATGTTCATAGTTAATAATAGAGGCCTGTTTGTGGAGACTAAGCGTAAACATGAGCATAACACGAGAGCTAAGAAAGATATGAGGCTACCCAGATTTAAGCATACTTACCTTCAGAACAACTCTGTTTATGCTTTGTTGAAAATTTATAATCACGTTCCACAGGAGGCACGGGGGTGGCCACAAAATAACTTGAGAAAAAGATTAAATACTAAGCTTAGGAGGACACCATACTACACTCTCCAGAAGTATTTTGAAGGACAATATTTGTCTCAACTGATTTCGTCTCTTATTGTCAGGTCTTTATTCTGTGTACTCTGTTTGTTTCTATGTATTTTATGTTTATGATGACGTGTTCTACAACAATTTATGTTTATATGGAACAAATAAATGGATTGATTGATTGATTGAACACGGCAAGCATTAAGTGCCAAAAGTGCTGAGTGCTGCCCCCATAAGGGAGCCATCAAAGAGGAAGAACCAGAGTCTAATATTTTTCGTCGTCCAAAACAGTGACTAGGTTATTTGCAAAATTAATTTGTCGTAATATCCTTCAAAATGGCTGTATTTTCATCATCTATTTTTCAGTACCTTCTGTACACTTTTCAATTTTCAACCTACCCAATTCCATCTGAGTAGTGCAAATTTAATTATGACGAAAAAACGAAGGTTTGATTTATATATATATATATATATATATATATATATATATATATATATATATATATATATATATATATATATATATATATATATATATATATATATATATATATATATATATATATATATATATATATATATATTCAATGACGATCCTTCCTGACGAGAGCTAGTTCCCAAATCTGCCTGCCATGCACGCAGCCCCAAGAGTCACAATAATGCAACTGAGCAGGATGCCGACAAACGAAGCGGCAGACTGCAGTTTCGCCCTTATAGGAGGTCATCAGTGTAGAATTTCGCTTCTCAGCATCCTATCAAATTACATCGGGGTACCCTATCGATTCCAGAAAGGACGGACCTAGTACATACGTACGAGAGTCGCCCTCTATGGACCGACACGGCGAACGCGCTACTACCGGATAATAACAAACAGATGTGGGAACGTTAAAAATTCCAACATTTGGGAGACGACATCTTTCGCCGTTCCGTGAATCAAATCAACGGTAGAAAACGAGCGAAATAATCCCGCTGAAATAGTGCTCTGAGTCTGTTTCCGAGATAAAACCTCCCGTCGGTAAATATTTGATGGGACAAACTATATATAAATATATATATATATATATATATATATATATATATATATATATATATATATATATATATATATATATATATATATATATATATATATATATATATATATATATATAAATATTTTCTGCTGGTTTTCTTTTTCCATTATTATTATAATATATATATATATATATATATATATATATATATATATATATATATATATATATATATATATATATATATATAGGTGAAAGGAAGGTTTGGATCAGGAATCTGTAACAATGGAAAAAAAACCAGCAGAAAAATATTTCAACAACCATACCTCTTATATGTCTAAACAAGTCTAAGAAAAGATTTTACATAGCATAGCAAGCAAGGTCATAAAAAGGACTAAGGAGATAATCAAAAAGTACATAACCTGCGATAATTCCTCTTTCGCGAAGATGTTCTTCCGTCGCAGTGTGACTCTCATGAAACATAATCACTTCCTTGTTCTTGCTTGCCAATTTTGAAGTATAATCGCAAAAAACTCTTCAATATTTAAACTCTACAAAACAATTCCCTCTCTGTTTGATCGAGAGAGCCCCGATGGCCAGGTTCAGTCTTCCAAGTGATGCCGATTATGATTTATAGATGCTTTAGAATCATTTGGGTTGGCATTACCCATATAGTATGTCTTCGTGGATCTTGTTTAATGTAAAGAAAAATTTGCGAAAAAAATTTGACAGTCGTTCGAAAAATATGACAAATGTCATAATAATAATTTTACTGTACTTAAAATTTTCGCCATATTCCCAACTTTCTTGGGGCAGTGTATATTCGTATCCAGTAGATGAATATTACCCGAAATTTGTTATATTTAAATTCATTCAGATACAAATTTTATTCACTCAAAAAGCTCAATTAATTTTTAATCAACTTGAACTAAAATATTGCCAACATGACGCAAAAACAAAAAAACACAAATATGATATCAACTTAAACTTAGGTTGGATATCGATCTGTTACTAACTAAATACGACCAACATAACTAGTAGATAAATTTTTTTCAGGAATTCGAGTTTGTTAAAATAGTTGGAATCAGATACGAAATAAAACCTCCTAGAATATGTTGCCTCAAACTAGCCTTGTTAGATGAAAACGGGAAACTGGCAGGAAAATATATGACTGTTAAATACCATGACGTACCTGACGTTTTAGATTTTTTCGTGCTCAAGCAGTCCTTCGATATTGCCATATCGAGAAATTGGTCTGTAGGAGACAGGTCAGTATAACACACTTGGCGCTTCAATACGAATTAAAAGTGTCGTTTTAGATTTCGTTGTATGATTTACGATGAGTGGTGGATCGGGAAATTATATCTTCGTCGTTGGAGGAGCAGCCCGACTCTCCGTTCCTGTGTTACGAGATCAAATGGGACAATGGCGAAACGGAAAGGATGAGTCCGTGGGATTTAGAACCTGTAGACGAAAGCAGTAAGTATCAGTATTAGGTGGCCTGCCCGATCACCAGACTTATATGTGTATTTTCATGTGGTGTTATTATCCAAAATTTTCCCTCCGCTCTTTTCAGTATTGTAGTATTCATCATGGGTTTTCGCTTATGAAATCGTGGTTTCCCTATTTGGCGTTGAAAAGTATTTATTATAAATTTCTGGACTTCTGAAAAACTATTCTTGTATGGTGAAAAAATATGCTGGATATTCCATAAGAAGAAACACACTCTCTCCTTTTATTTCTGAAATAGAATAGTAACTACAAAATTGAGTTAGGCTGCTGAATGAAACTTGAAATTATCTATAAAACACTGTTCTAATTACTCAATTATAATGTCCCAAATCTGTTGACGGTTCTTCCCTCTCATGAAAAAGCAGGATTGTGGAAACTAGAATTCTCCATCTCTACAAACAACTGAGATTCCATTCGAATGCATGGAATTTAGTACATCCTGTATATTCTGATCAATTTTCGGAAAAAATTCACATAAGTTTCAAACGATTGTTTTAATTTCAATCATTATTTAGGTAATCCTGCGTTGAACGTTGACCGCACGCGCATCGTGTACTATGAGAAATGTTTCCGAACGATTTGAATTTCAAGCCAGTTGCCTTTTCTGAAGTTCATTTGAATTTCACGTTCAAATAAGAGAACAACTGTTTGATCTCGGGGTAATTATTTAGAATAGTGTCGATAGTCAAAATTCATTGAAAAAGTGTTTCCATACTAATTTTGGGTCCAAGAATCCAAATCTGAAATCATTTTGCCTCGGAATGCTATCGTTTAGGCAAAAAACAAAATTTGCTTGAAAGTCCTCTTGTCTATGTCATTCAAACTCTATAATTGTTTCATTAAAATGCCTTGTTACTATTACCACATATACACACATGTACCATTAATTAGTAATTCTACGCTCAATATTAGGCAACAATTTCACAGATTTACAGTCCAAGAGCTACGTGACTTGAACCCATCAATAGTGACGTACTCGTCATCTCCCGTAATAACAGAGAGGGATATTCAAATGGAAATATATTCAAACCAAACCTAACTAGCCTAACCGAAACTCAAACCTAATTTAAATTAATAATTTTGAATTGAATGGGTTAGTAGGTTAGGTTTGGAAATAGTCTCATTTGAATTTCGGTCACAGTGATCAACGAGAGAGATAGATTCGATCTCTTTCTTACGTGTTGAGTACATCGTATAACATGTTACATGAAATCATTGTAAATATGGCGGGTTAACTGTCTAGAAAATCAACATTCTCGAATTAAAAAGCATTTTAATAAGAAATTAATGTATATTTGAGCGTAGAATTACTGATTAATGGTACATGTATAAAATAAGAAATTAATGTATATTTGAGCGTAGAATTACTGATTAATGGTACATGTATGTATATTTCATCCATTGTAATAGTATCAAGGCATTTTAATGAAGCAATTATAGAGTTTGAATGATTTAGACAAGAGGACTTTCAACAAATTTTGGTGTTTTTCTAACGATAGCCTTACGGGGCATAATGATTTCAGATTTGGATACTGTGACCCAAAATTAGTAAGTAAATACTTTTCAGTGAATTTTGACTATCGACATTATACTAAATTATTACCTTTTGTTACTTTTTGAATAGAATGCAGTGGATGAGCCGAAATTTTCTTTATATTAGGGTTGACATAAACAAAAAACCCATATTCCTTCCGCTCCCGAAAAATTACGCGAGTGTTTTGTTATCGGTTTCACTTCAATAACATATCTTATAACCTTTTCTGTTTCATTTTCAACGATAGGTAGTCAAATCTCCGACGTGAGATAAATCGTGGCAACACTGGCTTGAAATTCAAATCGTTGGGAAACGTTTCTCGTCGACTCGGTACACGATGCGCGATGGCGGTCAGCGTAAAATGCAGGATTACCCCAAATCTGTTGATGGTTTTCCCTCTCATGAAAAAGCAGGATTGTGGAAACTAGAATCCTCCATCTCTACAAACAACGGAGATTCCATTCAAATGCATGGAATTTAATACAGCCTGTATGTTCTGATCAATTTTCGGAAAAATTCATATAAATTTCAAACAATTGTTTTTAATTTCAATCATTCTTTGAAACATTTCTTGGTAATTATTTTGTTGCACATAATACTTTCAGACGTTGATATCAAAATGTTGATGCACTAATTTTGGGTCCAGAATCCGAATCTGAAGCCAATTTTGTCGGTGTTGTTCAATTTTCCAGAAGAAGTATCTAAACTTTTTTCGAATGCAGCTAAAGCTGAGACCTACGTGACTAACTCTTGATTAGAGGTACTAGTATGGGAGCTAGCAACGTTTAGAAAACAAAATTTTAGGTCAGTTGATTTTTGATATGCCGTCCTTCTTGCTCTTTCGGTTAGAGTCCAGGCTATCTGGCTGGCGGTAGCGGTTGTGTTTATTACTGCGCATCTTACCTGCACAGGTAATAATTCTGAATTTTAAAAACATTTTTTTAAGCTAAATTTTGGATTGTTTATCTTTAGATAAGTCTACCAGACGTACATTTTTTATTGCCAGACATTTTCATTGTTGTTAATTATCTGACAAACGCGTATTTTTTAATTTTTTAAATAAAAAATTCAAAATATTTTTGAATGTCTGTAATTTTATATTGTGTTGTCTGAAGATAAATAAATCTAAAATTAATTTGCCAAACGTTAATTCGGTTGTTAAATCTTGAATAAATATTACAAAGTTATGTAGAGTATTGTAGTATGATGCTAGTAGTTAGAGAGAGACAGTTGCTGAATATTTTCAAGAATCAGACATAAAATAATTGTAAATATACATTACTTACATTCATCCTAGTAAGTACAAGTTAAAATGAAAAAACTTTAACATGAAAATGAAAATAAAATTAATTAGAAAGAAGGGATTTAAAAATACATCATGAGAGTTTCAAAATACATTATTTATTTAAAATGCTTTGATTATGATAAATATTCATTATTAATTTTTTTAATGAATCTTTTCACTCTATAATAGTGTCACAAAAAAAGAGGCATCTTCATAATCATCATCATCGTCGCTCTCACTGTTAGAAGTATTCATGTCGTCATCTTGTGAATTGTCGTTCTCTTCTAATAATGTATCATCTGTAACAGAACAAAATTAACATTAGTATAATTCGTCTTGTCCGCTATTAAATATTTCAGGTTTATTGATAAATTTCATATTCCATACTCACTTCGAATAATTATATCTGCAACTGAAGAAGGTAATTGATCTCCGACAAACCAGACAAAATCATATTTGTCATCATTGATGGTCCACCGGAAGCAACTGGAGATAAAGATGTTGGATGTTTTAAGTGGGCATTTCTCCATAGCTTAGTCACGTAACGAACCCTCAAAAAGGCTGGAGCAATTCTGCTTTGCAGGGTGGCAAGCTCGATGAATCGAAATTACGAAATTTTTTTCAAAGTTCTCGTCAGATTTTTCGATTGAAAATTACTTGAGAACAGATGAAAACGGACATCATTAACATTCGATGAATTTTGAACTACATACATTTGACAAATAAATTTTTCAAGGATTACAAATGTTGTTTCAAGGATTTTGTCGTCATCCGTTATTATATTTTCAAATGCTAACTGGTATTCGTTAGATTTTTCTAACATTTTAAAAGGCCTAACTTTACCTTTTCTAAAAATGCTGGCGTGTAATCACACCCGGTAATTGCGTGGAAGCATGGTAGAGCTTTTGATAAAGAAACACCAAGAATTCGATAAAGTTCATTAACGTTTATGTATCGCTGATGATTTCCCGCCCATATTTATCCAAATCTTTAAAGATGAATTCAGATGGTCCATATTTCCCAAAGTATGATTAAAATATCAGAGTCAGAACATCGTATAACAATTTCTGCGTCGAAGTCAATTTGACAAACATGGAAAATAATTCTCGTATCAGCTTCTTCGTGTTCTTCACATGATAATGATTCTTCAATAGTCTTAATTACTTTATTATTTAAAACTTTGTACGAATAACATTTATTGAAACTCACGTAAATATTTTTATTACCAATGAAAGGTAACATATCTTCACTATCCCAGTGATCAATAAAAAGTTGACGAGAGCTTCTTTAAATTGTATATTTTTAGTTCTGCTCCAAAATTATGTGGCCGAACTTGATTGGGACCAATTGATACTGGAGTGGTTAATTCTTCTCGACGTAAACGTTCACAATCTTTGATGGAAGGAGAAAATATTGATCAAAAATAATATCAATCCGAATGGATTTCATCTGAGAGATAGTACTTTCACTATTGTCTACTAAAGTACTTGATGATAAACTGTGTGGAGTGGAATCACTGGTGTAATCTATTTCTAATGATGAATTACGATATTTTGCCATCAAAGCTGTAAAACTACTGTAACATTGTCTATGATATCCTTCTGTATCATTTTGTTCTGTAGGCAACTGGATGTTATTGTACTTTAATTTATATTTCACACGTATGCTCAAAACTTCCTTGCATTTTTTAGTTTATCTTCGACGAAAAGTATTATTTTATCTTTATGTCCTTTACAAAAACACATTTCATTTTATCACTGGCCATTGTAACATAATTAATAAATAAACATTTAAAATAACACAAATACAAACATGTGGCTTTAGACTGACGCCATGTTGTTTACTTGCCAAGCGCCACCGTCACTGTCTATCTCTCTTGCGCGTTGAACTGTCTTTCTCTAACTACCAGCATCATATTGCAATACTTTTTATTACTTTGTAATATTTATTCAAGATTTAACAACCGAATTAACGTTTGGCAAATTAATTTTAGATTTATTTATCTTCAGACAACACAATATAAAAATTACAGACATTCAAAATATTTTGAATTTTTTATTTAAAAATTAAAAATTCGCGTTTGTCAGATAATTAACAACAATGAAAATGTCTGGCAATAAAAAATGTACGTCTGGTAGACTTATCTAAAGATAAACAATCCAAAATTTAGCTTAAAAAAATGTTTTTAAAATTCAGAATTATTACCTGTACAGGTAAGATGCGCAGTAATAAACACAACCGCTACCGCCAGCCAGATAGCCTGGACTCTAACCGAAAGAGCAAGAAGGACGGCATATCAAAAATCAGCTGACCTGAAATTCTATCTCAAAAACGTTGCTAGCTCCTATACTATACGATAGAAGACGATCGTTCACGAACCATTGTGAATCGATCATAGAAGATCAAAATTCTCTTTGTTTCTGAATGGCCTTATTAATATTTACTCCAGCTTATTAAATCAGTGGCAACTCGATGAAATATAATTTCGTTTTGTCTCTCTTGTAGCTTGTATATAATCCATTGAAATATTTTACCAGGTATGTAAATATGAAACCGGAATTTTTTAATAGAAAATACACGTTTTATGTATGAAAATAATACGAAATAGTTTATTCTAAGTATTTCCTATTGCTAGCTATATATTTTCCCCACTTTTCTGTTAATTTGTGGATACCACGCCAAAGAAACTGTTGCTCTTTTAAGCAAACCAGTGATTGAGACATTTCCGTAAATTTTCGTAAGAAACAAAGCCAAGTCTGGAGAGTAAGGCGCATGCGGAAGTATTTCACAGCTAAACGTCTCAATCATTTCCTTGACAGATTTTGCTGGGTGTGATGGTGCAATATCATGAAGCAAAATCACTTTGTTTTGCCTTTTAGATATTCTGGTCGTTTTTCACGCAAAGCTCGATTCAAATCGATCATTTGTTGTATTAACGGTTTCGCCAGGTTTTAGCAGCTTCTAATAGATCACATCCTTCTGATCCCACCAAACACAGAGCATTGTCTTTCGTCCATACAGATTTGGTTTTGCAGTCGATGTTGCTGGTTCGCCTGGAGTTACCCATAATCTCTTACGTTTGGGATTCTCGAAATATATCCACTTTTCATCGTCAGTCACAATTCGATGGAGAAATAACTTTCTTTTATACCTGGCGAGCAGCATTTCCCAAATGGTTTTCCGATTTTCTTGCTGTCTTTTATTCAGTTCATGTGGAACCCATTTTCCCATCTTCTGGATTTTTCCCATGGCTTTCAAACGTATGGAGACGGTTTCTCGTGTCACATTTAATTGATCCGCGAGTTGTTCTTGAGTTTGAGCATCATCCTCGTCCAACAATGCTTGCAATTTGTTGTCTTCAAACTTTTCGGTGGTTTTCCTCGTTCTCCCGTCAAAATCGCCATTTTGAATTTTTTAAACATTCGTCGTCGTACATTTCATTAATTGTGTTGTCACTGAATTAGTGGGCTGGAGTGAATATAAAGTAAGGCCATTACAAAATTAAAGAATTAAGTATTCTATGAACAATATTCAAAGGTTCGTGAACGATCGTCCTTCATCGTATCTATATTTATGAGAATGTCACGTAGTTCTTAGCTTTATCTTGTATAATTGTATAATTGGTTGCCTATACATCATTTTGAACAATCTCATTTAGACATGACTGTCAAATTGTCAGGAAAATGAATATTGAAATGAAAGTTGCACTTTCTAATAATAATAGTATATTTGAGAGTACAATTGGTTTTTATCATATTCAATCATGTATATTCTTCGATTAAATAAAAATAACTCGGTTTTACGAAGCAATGTCCGGAATTGGAAGACATTGAGGAAATTTTACCGATACCGATAAACATTCGGCTTCAGATTCCGATTCTGGATTCCAAAATTGTAAGTATTCATATTAGTATTAACGCCTGAACGTTTCATGTGCAACAAAATCACTATTTTTCTGTACATTTAAATATTTTTCAATGAAAAATTAAGAAATTAACCCGTGGCTCACCGAAAAATTTATTACAAACCTCTGAAGAATACAGAACAATCCAAATTTTGTTTTGAAAAATTATTTCGTTCAAAGAAGACAATCATTCATGCCCAATTTAGGTCTAAGCCAAATGAATTCCCGTGATCTACGTTCAATTTAGATCTATTTCAATTTATGTAACAAAACTGATACATTTTCTTTTCCAAAGTATAAATATGTCAAATATTCAACCATAGACTAATATTGTATGGCAATAGTAATAGAATTCTTCTATGGAAATTTCCGAATGTAGAAATCACAGAATAAAATAAAGTTTATACCCATGCTGGATAGGTAAATCTCTATGATGAATGAAAAAGGAAACCACAGAGAATGATCTTTGTTGTCAAAATAATTTTTATCTGTTTATCAAGTTCATTTATTGCCATCGAGTTATCGTAGAGCTGATGAAGGGATCTAGAAGAGAGTTATGGTAGCGAGGAGAAATATCAAATGTTTTATTTTTTCATTGAAAGGCCTGTAGTGGAGTGTGCTTTGATATGTGTCTAGTACGAAACCAGCCCGATTCTCAAAAAGTTGATACATAATTCTTTTACTTTCAAGAAACCTTTAGCGAAATAATATGCAGAAGAAAATTTAAACTCTTCTTGTTAGAAAATGTCGAATCTGCTTAACGAATGCAGGAGCCAATTCGAACATCACTTTTGAACTTGTTCTATTATTTTTTACATATTTGAATTTTGTTTCTGGAATCTTTCCTTCGAAAATGTCCACAGAAGAATTCTACTGACATTACTATACAACGAAGAATTTTTTCTATGATTGAATATTAGGCTTATTTGAACTCCAATGAGGGAATTGTTCTTGAATGAGAATCATTTTACATATAGGATATATATTTTTAGAAATCTGAATTTTTGCCTTTCTTAACAAAATGGAATTGTCTTCGGTTCACATTTGAAATAAGAAACTTTCTTCCAAAATCCATCGTATGTCAATTTCTGCTGATATCACAAAAATGGTAAAAGATAGGGGAAATCATCAGTGGCTATCTTCTGTAGGAGCGGATGAATTCGTCAAACTAAAACAGTTTGTGATACTCCGTACACACAGAACAATAAGAGTAAGCAATATTTCGTTATAATATACACAAATTTTCTCAATTTTAAAAATGATTTATTTCGTAAAGGAAGTAACCAAAACAGATACAATGATTAAAAATGATTAATATATAACAAAAAAAAAAGTATTGAGAGTAGAATTTATTGAGTTAGAAACGAAGCTACACATTTAGGTTTAACCATTTTGTAACTTTGAATGAACATATATTAGCAATTGTCTGTTTAGAGACAACCCCTCAAGTGTATGTAGCCACGTATTTCATGATGTCTTAAAACAATTCAAGGGACCCCAAGTCTTTCTTAGCTAATCAAAATTGAGTAACTGCTTTGCTTATATCTTTTGTTGATATTTTGTGGTTCGTTTAATTCCAACAGAAAACTGCTCCATAAACCTTTCTAAGAAGGTTAAAATGAACCTTTAAGATGAAATCAATTTTCTTTTTATACTTTTCTTTCCGAGAGTGAATATACACACACCACAAAAATTGTCACATCACCTGGTATTCTGAATTCCACAATCGATTAAGCAGCTTGATGATCGCAGTTTCTTTGTCGGCATATGTTTTTGGACATATGAGGGAAAAAATCTTATCTATGTAGTAACATTTGTTTCCATATGACCTCAAACACGTCTGAAACAAGAATGAGTTTCTTTGACTATCAGTGTTCATTCAATTTCTCTTCAGCTTTCACGCTAAATTAATGCAAGTTTTCTGTGTTTCTTGTTGATTTTCGAATACTAAAATGAAAAAAAAAACAAACTAAATGACAGATCGCTTTCAAACTCCGCGTCAGTATATAGAAAACAGTTATGCCAACTTAACAACAACAAACACTATATGTTGACAATTTTAATCAGAATTTTTGAATAATCAGTTCCCGGTATTTTTTTGACAGAAAGTATTCTGATTCATTTCAATATGGCGTCTGATTTATCTGCTTTGGCGATCGTAAGACCATCGGTCCAAACTTTTTCTTTTAAGGATTTTATGATGTTGAGTCTTAGATTATCTTTTTTTTTAATATTACATTTTTTTGAGAGCTCTTCTAAGTTATCGGAATTTAAAAGAGCAATAGTGCATTCTACTGTTATTGCTTACCTATCGAATAGTAACGGGTAAATTTATACTGCGTCCAAATGTTTTCTTGATGAATAAAATTCAGGAATTCGTTTATAAAATTCAAAATATTAGTTTTAGTCCAAGTCCAGTCATTTAAGTTCAAATTAGGTAAGAATCTCGGAATTCCAGATACCCAGCAGTAAGTCTGTAAATACTTGTATATTGACACCCCAAAAGTTGTCTCAAAATCTATATATGTTAGGGTGTACGCAACTATTCAATTTCAAGGTCAAAGGTCACAAAAATCGTTTTTTGCTCTTTTTGTAAATATCTCACTTTCTATGGGTTTTTCGCTATTTGTATTTATTATCAATATTGTAGAGTACAAAATTCTCTACAAATTTTGTTCGAAAAATTTTTTTATACGGTGAACCGTTTTCGAGATAAAGGTCGGAGAGCGCGCGGTCACAGCATCACTTCAGGTCAACCGGTGCCTCCGGTCAAAAACGCGCCATATATAGTTGATGAACTAGCGATAAATCAATGATTCTAAATATTTGTCAATTTCTTTTTTTTTTTTTTCATTGAAAAATAATATCTAAATAACCCTTTCAGGTTTTGACAGATATAGTTACAAAATATAAGATTATTTTATGATCAGATTTAAATTCGAATTTGTATCAAGTGTTCTTGCAATTTTTTTTTTAATTTTGTGTGCGTTATCTCATTCACTTCACGGGAAAGCTTGTTATAGAGTCTGACACCCTCAGATAGTATGCGTCTTTCCCCCACCTTGGTTCTGTGAGCTAAATAATTCAGCTCTTCATTTCTTCTGGTTGCGTGGTCATGTACTTCAGATCTAGTTGTTAAAATAAAATCATCATCTTGTATTTCATTGTCGAGAAATTTTCTCACCAATTTCATAGTTTCAAGCTGCCTCAGTTCTTCTATGGTCAAAATGTTTGTTCGTTTATATACTTCCTTCGTAGGTGTCATTGAGGGAATTTTATACAGGACCTTAATAATTTTATTTTGGCTTCGTTGCAGTTTTTTCATTTCTATTACGTTTCCTGTTGCCCAAAAAGATATCAAATAAGTTAACTTACTTTTAATGTAAGCTTCATACATACTTCTCTTTCATAGGTAGGACGTCCGAAATTTTGTGAGCTAATCCCCTGTAATAGGAAAGATTCTTGACAAGCTGCCTGATGTGAGGAGTCCATTTCATATTCTTGTCTAACGTGAGGCCGAGATATTTAATAGTGTATTGTTCAAGAATTTTGTTGTTATTTAGATATATGTTTATATTATGTTTTTCGATTTATTCTCGAAGTTTATAATATGGCACTTTTCACTATTCAGGGTTAGCTTGTTTATCTTCGTCCATTCCATCAACCTGTCAAGATCTCTTTGCATCTGTTTTTGAGTCACCTTATCATCTTCATTCACATAGAAAAGAGCTGTGTCATCAGCATATATCATAACCTTCCCACATAGTTGTTGCCTCTCAAGATCATTTATGTATAGCAAATATAGATAAGGGCCCAAAATTGATCCCTGCGGCACTCCGTAATATATGTTTTTACATTCACTCACTTCATCCCCAACCTTGGTGAATTGCTTCCTATTCTTCAAGTAAGAAGCAAAAATATCAAGTGAACCTCCTGCCAAACCCATTTGTTCCAACTTACGCAACAAAACACTCGGATCAACCGTGTCAAAAGCTTTTTGAAAGTCCAAAATTAAAGCAGTAACACATTTTCCCTGGTCCATTTTTGTTTGTATAAAATTGAGTATATGTGTCATCGCAATTTTTGTACTTCTGTGCCTTTGAAACCCATGCTGAGACTTGCTGAGTATATTCATATTCAGTATGTGTGCTGATAATCTGTCATGCAGGATTGTCTCAAAAATCTTGCTGAAAACTGTCAGGTTCGCGATTGGTCTATAGTTATTCGGACATTTTTCATTTCCCTTTTTGTGCACTGGAGTTATTCTAGCAATTTTTAGCTCATCCGGAAAACTTCCCTCTCGAAAGTGAGAGTTCACCAACCTAGCTATTATTGGAGCTATTATGTTCTTTATTTCTTTGACTAGTTTCGGTTTAACATATCCTGCTGCAGCATTTGTTTTCAGTTTATTTATGATTTTCACGACCTGTTTGGATGTTGTTGGCCGCAAGTACATCATTGCTGATGGAGGAGATTCGTCACTTTTCTCTTCTAGTCTACCAGGATTGTGGCTATTAATTTTCTTTGCTAGGTTTGCTCCTACAGTGACAAAATGGTTATTCAGTATAGTTGAGATCTGTTTTCGACAAGTTGTGACAGTTCCATCTTCACTTTCAAGTTCTCGAATATCATTAGCTTGTAGATGTTCTTCGTTCTCAAGATTTTTTATGATTGACCACAGTTTTTTACTGCTACCCTCTGCACTTTGTAGTTGATTTGTAGTTGATTTTTGAAGAATTCTCTTCTTGCCTCTCTAATACATTTTTTGGTGTCCCTATCCTGTATTTTGAATTGTTGTTTGAGATAATGTGAGTCTCTGTTCTTCACCATGCTTTTATAGACTTTGTTTCTCTGTTTTATTTTTTCATATATAATTCGAGTCATCCATCCCTCTTTCTCTGTCGATGCATATTTTTTGTTGTTACTATGGTAGTCTCGGAGAGACTATTATATTATATTTTATCATATTTTCCTAACCTATCCACTTTTTATTTAGTATTAATTTATTTAACACCTGCCTATGTAATTGCAGAATTGTTGATGAAATATAGGAATTATATTTGAATTTAAACCTAATTAATATCAATAACTTCTTACATGATGAAAATAAACCAATAAATTATGAATTAATCTTTTTATTGAAAAATATCATTCAATACATTTATTTTTATTAAAAGTAAAAAATGGAATGAAGGGTATAAAAACTACAATTTATAATTTTAATCATCTTCTTTCTCTTCATTGTCGTCGTCCAGCTGCTGGTAAATTTCAAACTGGTTTTCATTATCGTCTTCAACGACATTTGTCTCAAGTTCTTTCATGATTTCAGGGTCAAAGGTTCCATCTTCGTTAATGTTGCTCTGATATGGTAGAGCTTCGAGACAAGCTTGCCCATTACATTGGCCACCAGCTAAAGACCATCGCAAGTCCGCTTTCCTGCATCCGCATCGCGAACGACAACCACTCTTGCAGTTGCAGATAATTGTATTTAACAAATCTTCTGGAGCAGGTGGTAAAATTGTCATGATAGGCTCCAGAAAAACGTTTCGCATTGCCCAACCCTATACCTGGGGTTCCAAATCATTCCCTAACCAAGTTTGAACTTGATAATATACACGATTGAAATGTTGATGAGCAGCTTCACTTGTTGGTGGAATATTTGAGAGCTGCAGGTTTATTAAGTTTTGTAGACTTGACGTAATGCATATAACGAAGATGATCGAGACTTTTCACAGATTTCGGAGCATTATAGACTGTCAATAAGGTTTGAGTTCCACTCTCTAACACTCTCTGGGCCGAACAAATTCTGCAGCTAGTTCATTCAAATTGGCCAACAGTGTACAAAACTTAATAAATCTGTGCTCTCAAATATTCCACCAACAAGTGCAACTGCTCATCAACATTTCAATCGTGTATATTAAAGTTTAAACTTGGTTAGGGCATGATTTGGAACACCAGGTATGGGGTTGGGCCATGTGAAACGTTTTTCTGGAGCCTATCATGACAATTTTAACACCTGCTCCAGAAGATTTGCTGAATACAATTTTCTGCAACTGCAAGAGTGGTTGTGGTTCGCGATGCGGATGCAGGAAAGCGGGCTTGCAATGCTCTTTCGCTTGTGGTCAATGTAACGGGCAAGCTTGTCTCAATGCTCTACCATATCATAGCGACATTAACGAAGATGGAACCTTGGACCCCGAAATCATGAAAGAACTTGAGACAGATGTCGTTGAAGACGATAATGAAGACCAGTTTGAAATTTACCAGTAGCCGGAAGACGACAATGAAGAGGAAAAAGAAGATTAAAATTATAAATTGTAGTTTTTCTACCCTTCATTCCATTTTTTACTCTTAATAAAAATAAATGTATTGAATGATATTTTTAATAAAAGATTAATTCATAATTTATTGGTTTTTTCATCATGTAAGAAGTTATTGATATTAATTAGGTTTAAATTCAAATATAATTCCTATATTTCATCAACAATTCTGCAATTACATAGGCAGGTGTTAAATAAATTAATACTGAATAAAAAGTGGATATGTTAGGAAAAAATGATAAAATATAATATAATAGTTAATAGAAATTGACAAATATTTAGAATCATTGATTTATCGATAGTTCATCAACTATATATGGCGCCGGTTGACCTGAAGTGATGCTGTGACCGTGCGCTCTCCGCCCTCTATCTCGAAAACGGTTCACCGTATAAAAAATTTTTTCAAACAAAATTTGTAGAGAATTTCGTACTCTACAATATTGATAATAAATACAAATAGCGAAAAATCCATAGGAAGTGAGATATTTCAAAAAAAAAGCGCAAAAAAACGAAATTTGTGACCTTTGACCTTGAAATTCAATTGTTGCGTTTAACCGGTTCGGTGGCGTAGGGAATATGATGCTCGTCTCCTGCGCAGAGTTACCTGGGTTCAATCCCCACAAAGTCGGTGCGATTTTTCGGATTCTGGGAATCGCTTGAGTATCCATCTTTCGGAGGAGATGTAAAGCCGTCGGTCCTGTCTAACAAAAGATGTGTTGGACATTAAAGATCCCTTCCCTCGACACGAGAGGGGTTCGGCAAAATTCCCGGGTTAGTGAGGTGACAGAATTCCCCGGCGTGTCATTGACCGAAAGGCGGACATAGAGCACGTTAAAGGAATAACAAACAAACAATAGTTGCGTACACCCTACCATATGTAGGTTTTGAGACAACTTTTGGGGTGTCAATATACAAGTATTTGGTGGACTTACTATAATGACTGGACTATTTACCCATCCTGATCAACATTGAATCCATCAAAGTAACCACTGGAAGAAGTCACAGGGAGTTGCAACGGCATGTCTCAAGTGCGTATTCACTACAGTTTCTGAATCGTTTGTGCCACTCATAAAATGTTGTTTTCTACAGAGTATTCGTCATTAAGTCGATTCCAACTTCGAAATTATATGACAGATTATATGATTTGTAGCGCCACGCTTTGATCATTTGTGAAACTTATTGATAAGTTGATAACGACACTGTAACTTTTGATGTTCACAGGAGTACCACAAGATCCCTCCGAAGCAGCGCCAGTCCTGGAAGAGGAACTCAAAGCGATATTGTATCAGTCAAAGCCGCAAGACTGGAACAATACCGACGTTACTTTGGCGCATGAAAATATACTACAAGGACTCTCTAAGATTATGGAGCTGGCCATTGCTGAAGCCTTTCTCGCACCTGTTGATTTGAATATCTATCCGAACTACGCCTACGTCATTGAATATCCAATAGATTTGTCTACCATTAGAGCCAGATTCGAGTACAACTTCTACAGGAGGATAACAGCAGCTCAATTTGACATCAGATATTTAGCATCGAATGCAGAGAAGTTCAATGAAAAACATCATGTTATCGTCAAGCGTGCTAGGATACTGACTGATCTTTGCCTTCGTGTTGTTAAGTAAGTATTTGCTTCATTTCTGGTTGAAATTCTTTCATTTGGAAGTGTGAAGGTTCCGGACGTTTATGACTGATTTGGTTCATTCTTGAAGAGGAGTCCTTAATTAGAGTTGAATAATATTCATTTTAAGCCAAATTTGAATGATTTCATTAATATAATAATGATTCATGTTTATGCTCTATTACAGACAATGCGATACATTAGTTGACGTGTCGGAGGTCTACAGATCCATGGTCGATTCTTACCTGTCGTCAGACAACGAAGTCGATATTTTGAGTCAGCCATCGACTTCTGGTTGCAAGCTATCGAGTACGAGAGCGAAGAAATCGGCGTATCCAGTGGAATGGAGGTCCGACGCTTTGTCTTTCATGAATCAAATCTGGAATTGTGGGGACTCCCTACCGTTTAGGCAACCAGTCAATAAATTTAGATATCCGGGTGAGTGATCGTGATTTTGTTATTGAGTTGGGGCTTGACTTTCATCATCGTTATTCAAAGTCAGGCGAAAAACTTACTAGTATTCTTTCATGAAAACTATGGAGTATTGAATCCATGTGCTGAGAGTGAGCATTGATAATGGTGATTTTGTCCATATTAGAGAAATCTTAAAAGACCATTTTAGTAGTAAGAAGAGTGGTTCAATGGTTAAACAAACGTTAACGTAGAACGCGTAAATTTCAATGATCGGATCGAACCAAATAAATTCGGACAAGGGAATACCATTCGAGGTAATTCCCCTTTTTCGGTTCTTTCTAACTAAACGATAAAATACCGCGTGAGAAGCAGTAAGCAATATCAGTTATTCCGGAAAATCCTTGTTTCTGCTTTGAAGCATAAAGAAGTAGGGTTACCTTTTGTAGTCAAATGTAATCTAAATGGACCACAGGAGTAATGACGTAACGACGGCCATTTTGTTGGGAAAGGTCAGTGTCTACTTTCCAAACAAAGTTAGAAGCAGTGTTAATTTCCATAAGGACAATTTCAAATCGTGATTACTTTTTATCCAGGAAGTTCCTGAACATGTGAGTACATTTTATGATTGAATTATGTGATAAATTAAAGAATTTGACAAAGAGTAAACTCATTATGTCCTAAAATATGTAATTTGCCCTATTTATTGAATTTGTGAGGTTAGGATTTTGGAGTTGCAATAATTGTTTTAATTTATTACAGCATTTAATACAGCATTTTGTAATTTTCCGAGGTTTGATTTGAACTTTAAAATATTTTCCTCGCTCAGCATACCATTAAGTAGAAGTATGTGGCTTTGTTGAATAGAGTTCATCGATAGTTTGTACTGCATTGGTATGAGGTTTTCTGCTCTTCCATGTACAAGTTATATCTGTTACAGATATATTGTGATAACCAAAATCGAAAATGCTGCCATGTGATGACACACCAACTGACCTCTTGGGCATGTACAACTGGCTTCTTCGATACACTTGTCTGTGTCAAGTTTTATCTAGAAAATGAATTTTTTTAGTATACTACAGAACACATTCGCTACTTTGGTCTCATACCTCTACTTTATATAAACGATCCCGCATGCTAGCATGAACATTGCCGCGAATGATGAGAAGTTCTCCATCAAATGCCATGTCTTTCACATGACCGGACTCTACAGCATTTTCTCCTCGAGCTACAAGCTTGGCATCGTCTTTAAAGAACTCCAAAATTGAGGATAAATTGAGAACATGTTTAGATGCCATTAAAATTCTTCTGAAATAGTTTCAAAAACACCAAATATGTAAAACGTATATAATCATCTACAGATCCTAACCTCACTAGTTCAATAACTAGGTCTAAATACATATTCTTACGAGCATAAGAATTGGCTATTAGTGAAATTCTTTAATTTATCACATAATTCAATCATAAAATGTACTCACATGTTCAGGAACTTCCTGGATAAAAATAATCACGATTTCAAATTGTCCTTATGGAAATTAACACTGCTTCTAACTTTGTTTGGAAAGTGGACACTGACCTGCTTCAACAAAATGGCCGTCGTTACGTCACACTCCTGTGGTCCATTCTGCAGAAAATCTAAAAAAGTAGGAATGAAAACCATCCTTTGGTGTTTTCGTAATACTCGAATTGCTGCTTACTGTGGAAGAAAGACAAAAAAGAAGGTGGTGTTTGTTATTAGTTACTAATGTCGAATTGACATTGATATTCGTATTTATCAATGTCAATTCGACATTGGTTTGAATGCAACATGAACGTTTTTACTATCAGACAAAACCTGTTCTGACGTCTTCCCAAAATATGTTAGAGACATAAATTTTTCGGGCTTTTCTCTCTTGGATTGGAGATATATCATGTTGAATGTGTTGTTGCGTATTTTTCTATTAATTAAACTCTCTATTGCTTTTATATCGAAGCCGTTGTTCTCTGCTATTAACATAATGGTGTTAAATTCTGATTTTCGGTCCATGTCCGATAAAGGCAAAGAAATCGCTCTGTAAATCATGGATTTGAAGGCTGCTATTTTTTGAGAGCCTTCATCGGACATGGACCGAAAATCAGAATTTAACACCATTATGTTAATAGCAGAGAACAACTGCTTCGATATAAATCAAAAGAGAGTTTAATTAATCGAAAAATACGCAACAAATTCAACATGA
The DNA here is from genome assembly GCA_013387265.2 of Cryptolaemus montrouzieri. Classification (NCBI taxonomy): domain Eukaryota; kingdom Metazoa; phylum Arthropoda; class Insecta; order Coleoptera; family Coccinellidae; genus Cryptolaemus; species Cryptolaemus montrouzieri. Next base: position 8,565,203 of record JABFTP020000124.1, read on the forward strand.
TATATCCCCAATCAAGAGAAAAAGCCAAAAATTATGTCTCCAACATATTTTGGGAAGACGAATTGCTAGAGTTTTGTATGATAGTAAAAACGTTCATATTACATTCAAACCAGTTGGCAAATTGTCAGGCCTGCTTTTCAACACAAAAGATAAAACCGATAAATTCGAAAAATCAGGAGTATACCAATTAACATGTTCTGAGTGCAATTCCTTTTATATAGGTCAAACAGGACGCTCTTTCAAGGCTAGATACAAAGAACATTTCCCGTCATTCCTACATCAGAAATATGATTCAGCTTTAGCTGCACATTGTCTGAATGAATGTCATCCTTTTCCAGAACTTCAACAGCTAAAAATTCTTAATTCCTGTGATAAATCTTATAAACTCAATTTCTTTGAATCGATGGAAATTTTCAAGGCATCTAGGGTAGAAAGGGTTAAGCTCCTTAACGACCAGGTAGACTTAATTACCTACCAATCAACATTATTCAAGTTACTGTGACCTCTACTAGCATTTTATTGATGGTAATTCCTGTATTGTACATGAGTATTCAGTTTTCATTAGCTTGTTGTTGATAATGGACGTATGTCCGAAACCGGTCCAACCAATGTAAAATTTTGTCATTCTTTACATCAATAAATTAGTGATAGTTAAAACATAGTAACTTGTTTTATTTTATTATTCATTACGAATTTCTTAGTTGTGGATGAAAGAGTAAGTGATACAGGAGGATAACAGTACATAATATCATATCCATTACGGAAACTTGGCTGAACGATGAAATTCCTAACTCTCTGGTTGGCATTAAAGGATATAATATCCACAGATTTGACAGACAGATCGTAGGGGTGGAGGAGTTTGTGTTTACCTTAGCGATTATATTACCACAAGCTTCCAAACTTATACCGAAAAAATTAGAATTCCTGGCATCGATGTTATATCAATTTGTTTATAGAAGGCTACCCTCCATTTGAATTTTACCTGTATCTATAGGCCACCTGATATTACCCGAGAGGCACATTCTTAACTGGTCCAGTATCTTAATCTCATCTCCACCAGAGAAAACCTTGTAGTTGTTGGTGCTTTCAACCTTCCTGAAAACACCTGGCCGATTCCGCAAATGCCTGACTGTAATTCCAACGGCGCTATCTCAATCTTTACTCGTTTCTTTGCTGATTCGAATCTTTTCCAGCTGATATCTAGGCCTACTCGATTTCGAACTGGCAACGAGCCTTTTATCCTTGATCTTATCTTCAGCAACGACGAACAACTCTTGACTACTCCGGATATTCACTCGCCAATAGGTATCTCTGATCATGTGGTCATTACGTCTGAAATTCAAATCCTTTCACTTCCCTCACACTCCATTTCTAAGTCGCTGTTCACAGTTACTAACTTCCATGTAGTAAGAAGAGAGCTGTCTGAAGTTGACTGGCCTACTATTCTTGGACCCAGAGATGACCCCAACGAAGTGTGGCAAAATTTTTTGTAGCCGTCATACATCGATGGCAATTAGAGAGAAAAGGTTCTTCTCACTTCTTCTTCTTATTCTTTTAAATAGACCTAGTGGTCTGTTGCTTGCCGAAGCCGTCTCTGGATGGTTTCTTGCGAGGTGGACTGCCAGCTTTCCTGCCACCTTTTTGGGGGTCTTCCTGGTGGGCGCTTTCCATGTGGCTTGCTCTCCATCATTATGCGCGGTAATCTGTTTTCGTGCATTCTTCGCACGTGCGCATACCATTCTCTTCGTCTTTGTCTGCCCCATCTGACTATGTCTACTATGCCGCATTGAGCTCGTATGTCAGTGTTTCTTATCCTGTCCAGTCTGGTCTTTCCGAGGATAGTTCTTAGGGTTTTCATTTCGGCCGCGCGTAGCATACTTTTAGTTTTGTTTGTGTCTTCGCGTGCTTCTATGCCGTGAGTCATGATAGGTCTGATGCAAGTCTTATAGATCTTGCTATCTGTTCCCATGTGCTGGTTTGACCATATCACATCTCTAAGACACCCTGACAGAGCTGCTGCTTTAGTTATGAGACTTCTTACTTCCTTCGCCGGATCGTGGTAGCTGCAGATGTTCATGCCTAGATATTTAAAGACATTGACTTGCTCGATTGACTTGTCTTCCACAACCACTTTACACCTGACAGGTTCTCTGGAGAATGTCATGGCTTTGGTTTTTGATATTGAAATTACCATGTTGAGTTGTTGGCTGACTTGATAGAATTTAAAAAGCTGTCTCTGAAGATCGTTCTCCGTTTCTGCTATAATAGCTGCGTCGTCAGCATAGCAGACCACAGATATTTTAGAGTGGCCCATTCTGTATCCCAAATCCAAGGATGTGACTTGTTGTATTATTTCATCCATCAAGAGGTTGAAAAGGAAAGGGCTTAGGCTGTCACCCTGTCTAATTCCGCCTGGTGTTTTTATGTTAGGTGTAGTATGTTCGCCTGACTTGATCTTTGTCACATTTCCGGTGTTTAAGTTTTTAATTAGTTTGGTGATTTGGGACGGGGACTGTCTTTTTATTAGAATTTGTAGAATGTCTGTCAAGCGCACTTTGTCGAATGCCTTTGTTAAGTCTATAAAGCAGATGTAAGCATGCTTGTTGAACTCTATTGATTTCTCCTTTAGTTGTTTCATTATGAAGAGAGCGTCCGTTGTTGATCTATTTGTTCGAAATCCAAATTGTTCCTCTCTATTCTGGATACGTGATTCCAATTTGTCTTTTAGGATGCCAGTGAGAAGTTTTATGGACGTACTTAGCAGGGTTATACCCCTGTAGTTTTCAGGTGATGTATTTTGCCCCTTTTTGAAGATAGGAATAGTGATGCTGCAGCGCCATTCTTCAGGAATCTGTGATGTGTTTAAAATTTTATTGAAAAGAGTTAGCAGCTTCTCGGTGAGTTTCTTTCCCCCATATTTTAGCAATTCGTTCGAGATGTTGTCTGTTCGCGCGGCTTTCCTGTTTTTTAGCTTTTATATTCTTTTTCTCAGCTCTTCCTCTTTATGTTTCATCTGGTGTTTCGTCTTCGTTCACCCATGTATCAGTTGTTTCTTCTCACTAATCCCTCAAAACCTTGGCTCAATGAAGAACTCATAAAGATGCTCCATCATAAGAGAAACCTCTGGAAGAAATATAAAAGAACGAAGAGTGCTACTGATTATGCAACACATCGCAATTTCTCGAATTATCTCACGAACTCCATTCGCTCTTCCAGACGTGATTACGAGACCTCAATAGTGAACTCTGAAAGCCAAAAACGCCTATGTAAATACATTAGAGCTGGTTTGCAAAGTAAAGTGGGGACCCTATGCTACGTCTCTGCTCGACGGATGGTGAGTCTGCGGAGGTGCTCGCTGAATCCTTTGCTGAGGCTTTCATTGATGAACCTACTGATGGCACCCTTCCTCAGCTGCTGTCACCTCGAGTCGAGGACACAATATCAAATATATCGTTCACAGCCGAAAAGGTGAAAAAGTATATTTCTAAACTTGAAGGTTCCTCATCTCCAGGATTGGATGGAATTACAGCTGATCTACTTAACAACAATGCTGACATCCTTTGCTACCAACTGTCTCAGATTATGACTTCTTCTTTCGAATACTCCTGTTTGCCTTCTTCATGGAAGGCTGCTTACATCACTGCCATTTACCAAAAGGGCCGATAAACTAAACCCTTGCAACTATCGCCCTATGAGCCTACTTTCTATACCTTCGAAGATAATGGAATCAATCATTACGGACGAAATTACTATATTTCTGAATCGTCATGTCATACCCGAAGAACAGCACTGATTCGTTAAGGGAAAGAGTGTTCGATGTCTGGAATGGTTTAAGGCATGAGGTGGTTGACGCGTCGTCGACCAATATTTCTAAAATGATCTCGACCGGGCTCTTTTCTCGTGAACTCTCCGCTACTTACTTCAGTATTAGTGTTATTTTACTTTATAAGCATACCTGTTAGAATTTGTTAGAATGTATTTAATTCTTTTCTTTTGTTTTTTCCCTCAGCTTAGTTGCTGTAGCTCTCAGAATTTGTTTTGTATTTAGGTTTTTAAAGGACTTGCTCCTCAGCCCTCCATTATATTTAATAATAATAAGAATAATATTATTGGTGCTGAAGCGATTCTCATTACAAATGATGTCGTCTAACGCATAGTACAAACTAGTTAGTGCAAAGTAATAGAAAAGATTTCATTGGCTTTGATATGGCCTATAATTTTAATTATATACTATTATAATTACAATGGTTCACAGGATAGTAAAAATTGGTTTTATGATGTACTGTGTGATGTACAGTAGGTGTCCATATAATTAGGGACAGTTCCCTGATTTACACTTTTGAAGAATTACTGGATTTCTCAAACGAATGATTGATTGTTGATGTATATATATGACATGGTGTTCTTCGGGTGTCAATTCGTGGGTTCTCTTGCTTCTCGCAACGTTTCGGAAAGTTATCTCTTTCCATCTTCAGGCGTCGGTACTTTGTAGAGTTCTCAATCGTAACTGGTATCTGCTCTGGGTTTGTGGCTGTCTTCTATCCTGTTCAGCGGTGTTGTTTGAAGCTCCTCCCCTTCTGAAGTTGATGTCTCCTGTGTTCAACATATGTAGAATGAGAGCTGATGAAACTGATTTTTGTCTTACTGCTTTTTCATGTTCTTCGATTCTATCTTTTATACGTCGGTTGGTCTGGTCTATGTAAATCTTCATTTACATATATATAACTGATTTGAACCATCTTCATAGTGAACAGATTACGTTCCCATTTTCATGATAAACAGAGGACGTCTAAATTACATGATATTGTTGTTAATTCAGATTATAATCTTACACCTCTGAACTTGACAATGCAGAAGGTAGATTTTGATATGTTTAATGAAAATTCTAAAAGAGAAAGTTGGATGCAGAAGGAATTACACGGAAAGCACCCTAAAGAATTGAAAAATTATTCTATTGATGAAATCCCATCAAATAGATGGTTAGTATCTGGAGATTTGTTCACTGAAACAGAAGGCTTGGCAATTGCGATCCAAGATCAGGTTGTTTTCACAAGAAATTATAGAAAACACATCATCAAGCAAAATATAGATGATTCTTGCCATAGATGTTTTTGTTCTTCAGAAACAGTTTTTCATGTATTATCATCTTGCCCAGTACTTGCCTCATCATAATATTTAGAAAGACTTAATGCGGTCTCTAATATTATTCATTTTAATTTATTAATAAAACATGACCTCATTCCCAAGGCAAAAAAATGTTACAAATATGAACCTGAGATTGTTTGTGGAAACGACAAATATAAACTTTATTTCGATAAAACAATTCTATGCAACAGAACTGTAAATCACAATAGGCTCATCTACACATCCTTATCCACATAAATTAGCAGCTTACAATAGTATGGTACATAGACTCATTAATATCCCAATGTCACAAAATAATTTCATAAAAGAGCTAAATATAATTAAACGAATAGCAGCCAATAACGGTTACAGTTCAACTATGATTGAGAACATGATTTCACGCAAAAATTTCAAAATGCAATCTAGGAAGTATTTCCAAGTATAAAAGTTCTAACAGAAAATACAACAGCTTAACTTATATTGGTAATCCTAGTCTAAAATTAAAATCATTTCAATATAGCATTCCGAACTGATAATTCTTTAGGCCGACATATCAAAAACTGCAAATCTAAAATTGATAAAGGTAATAAATCCGGTGTTTATAAACTGTCTTGCGGGGATTGTAATAAAATTTATACTGGTAGAACTTTCAGAAATTTCAAAGTTAGATTATCCGAGCACAAACGTAGTTTTAATTATCATAAATCAGATTCCCATTATTCTAATCACTTACTCGAAAAAAACCATAACTTTAATGATAATTTCAAAATGTTACACAATGAAAATAATAGACAAAAACTCAATCTTTTGGAAATTTTAGAGATCAACAAAGAAAAGAGTTCAGGTAGATACTTAATAGTCAATTAGATCTAAATCCTTCTCCTTTAGTCAATCTTTTCAATTCATAAAGTAAGCAACTCAGTTCACAGTGTGGTGAAACCGGTCATAGTTTTGTTAATATAGTGAAAATCTAAATAGCAGAGTTTTATTTCATTGAAAATATGTATATCGATTTCCATCAAGTAACGACCTCCTCGATCAAATTATCCTAATATATAATCATTCCAGGATATGTTTCGATTATAATCATTGCCTGGCAGTGGTATTAATTACAGGGCGGTGGATTTATATTTTTTCACGAAATCGGTATGATATATGGGCAACTCGTCGGGGTTAAACCCTTTTATATATATATATATATATATATATATATATATATATATATATATATATATATATATATATATATATATATATATATATATATCACTCTAAATTTTATGCTTATCACATCATTATTTGTTTCAGATTATTACGATATCATTGAACATCCAATGGATTTGACAACCATCAGAAAAAAGCTGCAGAACGACGAATATCAAACACCGTATGATTTCAGTGATGATATGAAGCTCATATTTCAGAATTCAAAAACATACAATACTAACCCAAAATCAAAGGTAAAGTATTTTTCTCCATTGACTATGGGCTGCGTGTAAGGTATTTTTTACTTGGGAATCACATAGAGATTTCGCTTAACTGTAAAGTTAATGCAGGGGTGTCCAAACTACAGACCGCCAGTGTTATTAATCCGTGGCAGCTAATGGCCAATGTTATCAATTCAGTCCGCAAGAGCCAAATTGATGACATTGTTATTGTTGTTGCTATTACAAATTGGATAAAAGAACAGAAAATGGTAACAACTCGGTTTTATTTACTTGATCGGTATGTTTATGACGAGGTATACACTTGTGTATGATGCTAATGCCATTTATACCATTATGTTAGGTTTCTGAGGAACGAGCATCACAGTATCTAGAGCTACGATTGCAAAATCGACCAGTAAATAAGTTTCAGAAGTGTGATAGAAAAGTCACAAGTTGTGAAATGTGTGAAACATTTTTTAATTGTGATTGAAACAATTACCTATTTGACCAACAGACCCGGAAATTTTGGACAAGTTTTTCAGACAGAGTCGTCTATGTCCTAATTCTTCGAAAACTGAGGTATCTTGTTTTCATCTGAATAATCATCAGGATAGTCACTTGAGTCAAAAAAATACTATTCTACAAAAATTTACGGTGTTGACTCGGGGTGGTGTATTTCTCTTCCTCTATACCAAGAGTCCATAATTTCGTTTCTTTGGAATTCTATAGATAGTCTCAATTTCGAGTTTGGTGAGGCTGTATTCTGTTTTCAACGTATACATGTGATATTAAATTCTTTAGTTGTTTGTTGAAGCATCAAAATCCGTTTAGGATCACTGACAGGATAATTTTTTGCTGCTATTCTTTTTATTCTACAGATTTCTGCGATCACTTCATCCGTTATCAACCAATCAAATTCTTGGTTAACATGAAGAATAAAACGTTGACACAATCATTCTGTTTCCACTTTGTGTTTACAACCCACTTTCAGACTAGCTGTTACTGATGTATCAGCTACGGACGAAACAGGGTTGTTGCCCTTGAATAATATGAAAGATTATGCATGGTTCACCCGCTTCTCATTTCCAAGAGCTTACACTTTAGGGGAGTTTGTGGGAAGCTTAGCGTGGTTTGAATAATTATCCATTCTACATACTATGCTACTATTGAGTAAGATAGTGTTTTTGTTTTTTCATTTTATGAGATACTGATGCATTAGAGCATGGCATGAATGTAATACGGCCCTTACTCATCTTCCGACCTGGAGCTGAATTTTCAGCAGCATGGGCTAGTGCTTTGTTTGGAAGAATTCGCCAAAATAACCCACTTTCATCTGCGTCGTAAACTTGATCTGGCACTAGATCCATCTCCCGTATTTTTGAAGAAATTTATTTTTAAATGGTTCTACCGCACTAACGTCTGAGGACAATTTCTCTCCTGATATGGTAAGTTGTCGAATTCCATGTCTTTTTTTGAAATTTTCCAACCATCCTTGACTTGCCTTGAAATCATCTCTACCTGTTATACTGGTGTTAAAAATCTTACTTTCTCACATATGAGATCACCAGATAAAGGTGTATGTCGAGATCGTTCTTGTAAGAACCACGTGTATAGAGCATTTTCAACATTCGGATTTTCACTAGTTCTGAGCGTACGCCGTTTCCCAGGACCAGAATCAGAAGAAGATATAAAATTCTCAATTGATTTTCTTTTTTCTTTATATCGCATACTGTAGATTTTCCAATTGAGTGTATTCTGGCCAATTCAGAAACACTTTTTCCATTATCTAATTCTTTCAAAATTTCGCATTTTTGCTGCAATGTTAACCTTTTATGTCGACACGACATGATTAGTACAGATATCAGGCGCTGAATGTGAGAAAAGAATCTAATCTGCAAAAGTGAAGCGAGTATTCAGACAAGTTATTGCAAGTTCGGACACTTTCAATCGATGAAATTATTGGCGGCATTCGGATTATAGAGGTAATAAATAAATTGTGCGGATTATAGAGGTGGGTGATTTCAAAGTTTCGTTGTTCGAATTACTGGATGTGCGGATTAGAGTATGTTCGGATTGGAGAGATTATTATTATACATTATTTCGAAGAGAAGTTATAATTACCTCAAACATGAAGGTATCTACTTCCTCCTGTATACCTTTATCATCTATGTCTTCTCAATTTTTTTGAGCCAAAATCAACATGTCCAACAATGCTAATCGTTTCTTTCCAGAATCTCCATTTTTCTCAGTTCGATCAATTTCCATATCTTTTTTACGCGTTTCTATAATGTTCCTGGAGAAATTGTGTAGAGCCTTTATTGTTAACTTTTGTTTCAAATATGCATTAGTGAAGTGATAAATAAAATGGAATAATAGCCAAGGTCTTGATAGTCTCTTGAATATTATGTTACCAAAATCATGAACAGAGCTTCGATAACCCTCACCTCCTTCAGATTACTGGATGTGCGGATTAGAGTGTGTTCGGATTAGAGAGGTTGTACTGTACTTGTTTTCTGTTAAAATAAAATAATGATTATTCTTTAAAAATGAACCTCAAAATAAATGAATTAGTGTGTCATTTCTGCTAAAAAAACATTGATATACCATTCATAAACTTTGTTTCTAGCATCGATGTTTCAGTTTTTAAAATATCGGTGTTCCGGTATCGATGTTTTTTATGAGCGATGTTGCATCCCTACGTACTCATGCATATTATGACGATTACAACTTTGACAACTTTTTGGATCGTTATATCTCAAAAACGGTGACTCGTAGGAAAAATGTATTAATACATTTTTTGTAGATAATTTTATGATTACATATAGTAATGTACTAAACAAAATCGTTATTCAACAGAAATGGTTACTGAAAATTATGTTCAAGAAAGATATTCAATTTCCTACTCGGCTCCTTTATAATCTGGCTAATGTATGGGATATATATCAATTATACTGCTTCTCCATCTTAATGCATTTGAGGAAAAATACACCATGCCAATCTCTTATAGATCATGGTGCGAATACAAGGTATTGTCAGTTGTCTTTTCGGGTTCAAAAGTTCAAACAACAGTTGCTCAAAAAAGTTTTTATTATCTTGCCTTTGTTTAAAAGAAAACTCAGGAGATGGATCATGAGTTTAGACAGAGAAAGTGTAAGGAAGCTGGTAAATTCTTAGTATTTATGTTGGATTTGTTTCACAGAATTATTGGGTTGAAACCCTTTAAATTTTAAAAATTCAAAAAGAAAAGAACACATACATCAAAATTGAAATATTTTCATTCTCAACCATCCCTCAAACTCGGAAATCTATATTTCAAAAAACAAAAATTTTTTGACACTTTTGATCTTTTCATATCGAATTAAAATATTATACTTTGTTTATTTAATACTGTATATTTTGAATGAATATTATCTACTACTCGTTGTCGTTCTGTTCTAGTTACTGGGAACAATAATTTTTGAAAAATTTTCTTCGATTCAAATTAACTGGTTAATTAAGTTTTTGGAATGATCTGGATGGATCTGTTATCACTCATTCTAGGTTTAAAATAATATGTAATGATAGATTCGATAGTTTACTCACCACAGGTTTCACCTTTGTGAGTTGTAATTCTTTATTGTGTACCCAATAAAGAAATTATTATTTAAATGAGATAAAAAACACAAGGAATGAAAAACAGAACTCTGTTTTTCATTCTTGATAAAGCTGCTGTGTCAGCGAAACGTCGTCGAATATTTTCAAATAAAGTGTAGATTAAAGTTAAACCTTGTGTTTTTTATCTCATTTATATCATGGATCTACATCAAGTAACGGCCTCCACAATTCAAATTATTATTTTATTATCGTGGACTTATGCACTATCTCAGCTGTTAGCTGGATATAATTTACCTTTCCCAGATTCAGCAATCAAAGGGAATAGGCTCGATTACAATATACTTGACATAAATTTCCTTACTATCCTACATGTATTAAGAATTACAGCTTTTTGCATTTCTATGTAGGTATTCTTTTGCAATTCTAATTTCTTAAGGCTATCATGCAAAGTTTTGGATATTTACCCAGTCGATGACAGGAACAATATCTATTTTCTCGAGGAGTCACATCTGCTTGATATCAATAGCAAGGTCTGTGTATTTGGACTTTTTCTCCTGGAACTTGTTCAGGACGTTGTTATTATTCGGTATGGCGACATCCACCAGCATTGCTGTTCTGGCTCTCTTATCATACACCACTATGTCCTGCCTATTATTCGTCACCATTCTATCAGTGATAACAGGCCTATCGTAGTATAATCTGATAGAGTCATTTTCCAATACAGGCGCCGGTTGATACCTGTAATATGGCTGGAAGGTATTCAGAAGTCCGTACTTGTGTGCGATTTTCTGATGGATAATGTTGCACATTTGATTATGCCTGTGAAGATAGTCTGTATTGGCCAGTTGTTCGCATCCGGAGTAATATGCTATATAGTCTCCGATCTTATATGGCATTTCCTGCACTTATCTGTTTGTAATGTTCCGTCCTTCATTAGAATTTTTTTGTAGTTGTTTGTAGCGATCACTTGGTCTTGGATGGCCATAAGGAATCCCTCTGTTTCCGCGAATAATTCTCCTTTCACCAACCATTTGTTGGAGGCTTCTTTGTCGATGTGTGGTTGATTAATCTCATGATGATGTCGTCCATGCAATTCCTTTCTTGACCATTGATCTTGTTTTTCAGTATCTGATAGGAACGATATATTCAGCAAGTCATCTCTGGTAGCAAGATTTAGAGGTGTATATCCCCTATCAGCCAACGATACCACTCTATGGAGGTCAGAAGTGGGAGCTTTTGCAGAGAAGAATTCTCTGAGATTTTTTTATCTGTTCGGCGTGTAAATTGACAACATCTATTAATCCGCGTCCTCTTTCTTTCCGCTTCAAAGGTGTTTGTATCACAGACGATTTTGAATGATGGTTGTTGTACTTTGTTAGCTTCGTTCTGGTTTGCCTTTGAATATCATCCAGTTCTGTCTTAGTCCATCTGATTATTGCAAATGAGTAAAGCAACACTGGAATGGCGTAGGTGTTAATTGCCTTGACTAGATTCCCCGAGTTCAACATTGATTTCAGCACAGTCTTTAGACGCTGACTGTATTCTGAACGGATCTTCTCCTTTGATTGTTTTTGGTCTAGCAATCTGGTTTGTTGGTATCCTAGATATTTGTATGTTTCGCCACAATATTATTATTATTATTATTTTATGTTAAAAACAGAAGACAGCCTCACCAAAGTCGAAATTGGGACTATCTACAGAATTCCAAAGAAACGAACTTATGGACTCTTGGTATAGAGAAGAGAAACAATTCGAAGAGTGTGGGCATCACCACCATTTTAAAACTTACTGATTTTCAGCTTGCTGGGAATTTATGTAGTTTGGAATGTCTAAATTGACTGGACTAAAGCTGTTTCTTTCGATATGTAACTTTTTTCGCTCAAATAAATGAATAAATGGCTTAACAAGTATCCAGAACATTAAATTGGTTCTGGCTCTTGGAACTGACTAGAGTAATTTGTGTGGCTCTAAGGTTGAAAACTTTGTAGACCCCTGGGTTAATGTAACGATCATTTTGAACTTGTAAGACTTGCAGATTCACTTCTAGGTTTTTAAATTCGAATTTTTTCAGATATATTTAATGACTGCACGGTTATCCTCCGCCTTCGAAGAATACTATAAAGGAGTCACAGGAAATGGGCTAAGGCAAGGAGAAAAATGGGTCGTTCAAGTAAATACTCAACCTCAAGTAACACTGCCGTCTCAAGTGACGATTCGGAGTCCTCAGATTCCGACTCGAAGTCGAATTCCGGAAAGGATCCCCTCGCCTTCGAAGACGCCTCTTCGTCGAGCCAAACCACTAATCCCAAGAACCACAGGAACAATGGAAAGTGCACGCGAAAAATGAGAATCTCCGATTCCGACTCCGAAGACAGCTTCAAAGCGTCCAAATCCGCCAAAGTGGCCGACACCAGCGAAGACGAATCGTTTTCGTCGAAGTGCGCGGGTAGTGATAGTGACAGCGATAATCTGCCGATTGCCACGTTTTGTAAGAGACCGAAAAGAAGAGTTAAAGCGCCGAAATACGTGGATTTGAACAGTTCGGACAGTGAAGTGGCGGCGGTGCGTAATTTCAACAGAAGTAAAAGAGTGAATAGAACGAAACCGTTGAAATATATGAGTTCGGATAGTGAGGAAGAAGAAGAAAGGACTAAGAAATCTAGGAGGAATGGTGGTGAATCTAGTTTTTTAACGACTGTGAGTAGTCGGGGTAGGATAAGAAAATTGACTCCACGAGCGCAGGCTCTGATGAAGAAATAGGGTTTGTTTTTTAAGGATTAGGGAATCGTTGTACATACTGTGATAAGTATGTCTCGTTTTAGGAGACATTTAAATAAGTTTTTTTCTTCATAATTTTTATAGATTGATTGTAATTTTGCTGAACTATTCGTTATCGAAAAAACAAATCTTAACTCTTTCCGGACTGAAAAAATGTCCTAGAGGGGCACGACCCAAAAAGTTATTTATTAGTTCTCATAGTGTTTAAAAATTAACAAAAGATATACTCATCTACTCAAAAAACAAAATAATACAAATTTTTGACTAAATATCGAAAAAACCAGATGGTACAGATTTTGTACCAGTGCACATGGACGAGCGTATGAATCAAAACCTACCTGAATGGTATTCTTGGAATATTTATTTTTGTCCAAACATATGGGTACTTCACAAACCGAACATATCCAGTCGGTCCTGACGTGTTTTTGGGAAGTAGTAGTAGTATATATTTGACCTAAAACTTACATGTCATGTCATAGTCATTAACGATACAAAATATAAGTGCTCAAATAAAACAAACAAACCGGTCAAACAGAAAAAAGTATCAAAAAACATCCTCGATCGAGAATCTAGGACTTAACAAATCACAACAGAGAAACAAATAAATGCACAAAACGAAAAAAACACAGAACTACAGGTTTTTGTCTATAAACTGCTGGATCTCATAAATTGTTTCCTCAATTAATATTTTCTTTACCATCTTACTAAATCTTCCATCCGGAAGTCTTTTCATTTGAAATGGAAGCTTGTTGTAGAAAATGGTACACCAGTAGCTGGGCGCTAATTGAGTTCTTTCCAATCGAAATTTGGTGAACTGTAGCCTGGGAGATGAATTTGTCTCTATTCTGTCTTACATATAAAATATAGGACAAAATGAACACCGAGGTAACGGTCAAGATCTTCTCTGATCTGAAAATTGGTGCTCTGGTGTTTGGGGACACCACAGAGCGCCCTTACTGCTGCTTTCTGCTCTGATAATATCCACCTAAGAGTAGTAGCATTACCCCAAACAAGAATCCCATACGTTGCCAATGAATGGAAGTTAGCATAGTTAGTGAGTTTGCAAATTATCCTTGACGTTATCTGTTTAATTCTGCGAATCGTGAAAATAGCTGTTGACAATTTCCTGAGTAATATGAATATATGTTCGCCCCATGTGAAGTCACTAGTCAAAGTGATTCCCAACAATTTAAGACAGAGAGATGTTGACCCTTCCTTATGAGTGCTTATGACTAGTATTTGTGTTTTCTTTAAGTTCAATTTTTGTCCGTTAGCCAAAAACCACTCTTCCGCATGTTTCATGCATTCCTCAGTTAGAGATTGAACTTTGCATCGGGTTGTCGCGATGTTTAGGAAGGTAGCATCATCAGCGTATAGACTAGTGGTAGCAGTTGGTATATAAAGAGGTAGGTCATTTATGTAAATTAGAAAAAGAACTGGTCCTAATATTGAACCTTGTGGTACTCCAGTTTCAACGTCTTTTTCACTAGATTTTTGTTTTTTCCATTCGACAACCTGCGTTCTATTCGACAAATAGGACACAACTCGAAAGGGCATTCCCTCTAACTTCACAATATTCCATTTTATCAATCAACAAGCTTCGAAATATACTGTCAAAAGCTTTGTTGAGGTAATATGCCAGTAGTTCCGCAAATTGGTGTTCGTCCAAGCCTTAACAATCGCCTCGACGCGGTTGATAAGTGCTGTTGTGGTAGATCTAGCAGAACGGAAACCATGTTGGCAGTTATCAAGTACGTTATGTTTTACGAGAAATTATGTTTCTATTATAATCTGTCAAAGCAATAGGACAAATCAATTTTTTTTTTGCTCCTAAGACTACAATGAGTCACATTGAAGCACGTCAATAAACACAATGTAAAATTATTCGACTTAAAATACAAATTATTAGAAAGAGTTCTCATCAATTTAAGAAAAATATTATATTACAGCTGTCATATGTGTGCTTCAAAGAATTCTGCCACTGTATAGAATGCACCCGAAATCAAGAATTTCCTTACTCTATGCTTAATTGCACTCTTGGATTTGAAATCATTTATGAGTTGATATATGTGATTTGTATTAAATAGATGCTTGTTTTTCCAAATATGCAAAATCAAATGATACACATACAAAGAAGGGAGGGGTTAGGATCCCTTCAGTTCTAAATAGCTCCTGGCAATGACTCAAGCAAGGCTGTCCGATCATAATGCGGATTATCTTCTTCTGTGCTATGAAAGCCTCCTGCATATGTGCTGAAGAACCCCAAAAAATTATTCCATATGCAGTGTTCCCTCAATCCATCCCTGGTACATCAGCTTCTGAACCCCCCAACTCACCATATCTCTCAAGTATCTGAATGCAAAAGCTGCCCTGCTCAATTTTCAGCCCAAGAAAGATATATGCTCCTGCCATGCTAATTTTGGGTCTAACGTAATTCCCAGAGTTTGAAGGTATCTGCGGCAGAAATTCTTACTCCGTGAGCTTTTATAAGGAAAGAGAAATCAATTGATGCATTTCTCGGCAAAACTCTCATGTAATGGGTCTTGGAAACATTCACAGTCAATCTATTATAGAAGCACCAGCCATTGAAATTTTGAGATGTAACATTGCTCTGACGAATAATTTCCGGACAGGGGACTTTTTCAATGGCACCGTATTTATTTTTCTGTCAACTTCTGTGTAACTATTTGGGTTATGAAAGTTCGATAGCAGATAGACGCTCCGCTTGTCTCGCCATTTTATAGCGTTAGTGTTTGATGTTAGAATTTGACTTTTGCACCTTTTCAATAACCTATCGCTCTTTGCAGTACGGCAAGCGTTAATATTTAACTCCTTGAGCTCCTCTAACAGTTGAACGCTAGTGAAGAACTATTAAAATATGCAATGTGCTTCTTGTGTTCCATACCATCAAGATATTTCACTACCCTTGCACCCAAACTTTTCTGTGTATCGTCAGATTTTTCAGTATACCAGGTTGTTCAATAAGTTCTGTCGTTCGATAAGAAAAACACAATGTAATTGTTCGAAATACACTTTGTTATTCAGTATAATCTCCCTGAACATTAATACACTTGCTCCAACGATCCTCCTATCTGTGGATCCCTTCCCTGAAGTGAGAATCTGGAAGGTCTGCAAAATACGCTTCAACAGCCGTTATGACCACTTCATTTGATGAAAAACGCTTGTCACGCATAAATTTTCTGAGAACTGGAAACAAATGGAAGTCGCTGGGGGCCAAATCTGGTGATTACGGTGGATGCTCCAACAATTCATGGATTTTAGCCATTGTCAAAATGCTCTTGTGACACGGTGCATTGTCCTGATGAAAAAGGATTTTTTCTTCTGCAAACCGGGTATTTTATCACGAATTTTTTCCTTCAACTGGTCCAAAAGTTGCATTAATATTCTGAATTATTTGTTTTACCAGTTTGCAAGTAATCCACAAAATTCCTTTCGCATCCCGAAAAAGTGATGCCATAACCTTGGCCGATTTCCGGACACGAACTCGTTTCGAAGCCGAACAACCAAGTTCACACCACTCTTTAGCCTCTTGTTTCGATTTAGGATCATGGTGATAAACCCAAGTCTCATCCATAGTGATGAATCGATGCACAAAATCCACTGTCGCATTCGAATGTGTTTTTGTTCCATTCTTAGCGAATGCGGCACCCATTGTGCACACAGCTTTCTAAAACCCAAAATTTCACTTAAAATATGGCTCACACTGTCTAATGAGATGTGTAGAGCCTCCACTAAATACCTCTCATTCAATCGACGAACTTCCAAAACCATATCCTGTATTTCGGTTATGATTTCTAATGTTGATGTGCTTTTGGACGTCCTTCACGTGG
Organism: Cryptolaemus montrouzieri; assembly: GCA_013387265.2. Lineage (NCBI taxonomy): Eukaryota > Metazoa > Arthropoda > Insecta > Coleoptera > Coccinellidae > Cryptolaemus > Cryptolaemus montrouzieri. The sequence goes on from JABFTP020000124.1 coordinate 8,581,977, forward strand.
ATCGTCTTCAAGGCTTGTATGACCACGTTTAAATTCAGCAACCCATCTTTCTACTGTTCTAATTGTAGGTGAACAATCATTATACACTCTTAACATTCGTTCGTGAATTTCTATTGGTGCTACACCTTCCAAAAATAAGAATTTTATCACTCCAAGATATTCAATTTTTTCCATTGTACAAAAATACTGTGACACGAAATGGCTTGTAAACAAAGAATGAATTGACAGATTGAAATGAACCTTCACATACGTTCATATGAAGAGTGTACCAACAAAACAAAAACAAAAATTTGTACTAGTAGCAACGCCCTTCTCTTATCGAACAACAAAGCTTGTTGAACAACCTGGTATATCTGTAATTTCTAACAGTATCCTATCTTATTTGCCAGCATCCACACTTTCTCACCTCTTTTAATTGTTGTTTTAGGCAAATATTGTTTCAGACTACTTCTACCTTCAATTTTAATCATGGATTCGTCAATGCTTATTTTTTTAGTTGCAGACACAACTTGAAAAATTCCGAGAATTATATACTAAAAGGGCCGCATTTTGTAAAGCTTATCATGATTATCTTCTCCTTTATTTGGCATTAATATATTTTATCTATAATAATAATAACGTTTATTTACGGGTACCCCTTATTCAGTAGATTACATAATAATTTATAAACTTGCAACAATGACATATCTATCTAGTTAAAATTAAAATACACTTTTAAAATTCAAAATTTTATATCCGGTAAAAGGAACATTGAGTTACGTCACAAAACACAAAACAGTACCCCAAGAGTCGTGATGACATCGCAAAAAAAGGGAATTTTGAAGGCTTGGCTAGATTATTGACTGAATGCTCCCCAAACCCTCTTCAAATGAATTGAATTTATTCAAAGTAGTTCCAATGAATTCCAGGCCTCGCGCTCCGTATTCGCTTGCTAATCTCACACAACGGCTGGGGAGATTGTTTAGACCGTAATTTGTCGAGTGGAATGGTATCTGAAAGAGATCAGAGTTCCTGGTAGCTCTCACTGGGAATTTAAACTTCCAATAACTCAGGGAAAGGATATCTCCTGGCAATAACTTGTATGTGAATGTAAGATCGGAGATCTTCCTTCTATCTTCCAAAGTTCGCAAATTCAAGAGATCCATGATAATCGAATAAGAGTAAGTGCAATTTGTATGCGGCACTACTCAAAAACCTGTGCTGAACCCTTTCAATCTCTGAGATTTGAACTCTGTAATGGGGAGACCATATAATTGAACAGTATTGAAGGACAGAACAGACCAATTAAACAAAGACGGCTCTAAATGCGTTAACAGATAAGTCTTTTAATGAACGTTGTACGAACGAAACCAAATTATAATACTCTGTATGTTGGATGGAGCTCAGAGCAGAACCCAATTGGGCTATGACCTGAGCGAAATTTTCTAAAGGCAACCTGCATACAGATAGGAATGTTGTATATGTTGTATTTCAATATCTATCTATAGAAAGCCCGTTGATCTCGCCTAACGTTTAACATTTTGTGTCATTTCTTTCCAGGATCATACAACCACCGTGGATGAAGTGATTTCGTGTATAAGAACTCACTATCTTATAGCCAGGAATGACCTTACCAATCTGTTCCTCCGTCATCCAGTGCCTGGGAAATTATTCTGTAATCCTCCATGTTGAGCATGTGACTTCATTATTCAAGTTGGTGTCTCCATTGTTCAAAGAATTTTGTTCCTGGATTTTCATCTTTTCGTCATTCTCTGACATTTTGGATGACAATTCGTTCATTTTAGCAGATTTTTCCTACATGTTGGCTTCTATCTAACTCTCATTTTCACCAAAATTTCGCCCATTTGTTGTATTGTTGTTAGTAGCTTCTTGGTTTTATGCTTCTGTCATGCTTCTTTCTTGAGTGAATGTATTTCACTTAAAAAACGGCAGTATCAAGTTTTTATACCTCCCTAAACGAAAATCTGTTTATATATCCTCGTCATCTTGACCCTATCCATCCCAAAGTTGTAGAATACCAAATTGATAAAACACTCTATGATGCTCGTGTAGTTAATGAGAGAATGACTTTTCATTTCTGAACGAAACAAAGTTTACAAACTAATTTTCCACGAGAAACGCAATAGGTTTGTACACGTTGAAATTTTGCTACCATTCGATGTGCGCAGGTGCATTTATTTGTTAACCACCGATTGGTCATACCATCGCTTTATGCGATGATTCAGATTATGGTCGAATTAAAAAATTCTTTCACAAATATTTCGAGTGGCTTTCGATTATGGTGTCACTGGATCTATTTTCCCCATTCAAAAAAAATTGAATGGTGAACACCCTGCTGAAGTGGTTGCTGTAGATAAGCAGCTGTTTCTCTCCTAGAGAAAATGGATCTATTTTCGCTTTTCATCTAGAAATGGATAATTTTGTAGTAATAGAATTGGTTACTACATCCGGCAGAAGAAAAGGGAGGCATATTATCACCAAATTCCATCAGAATCTATTCTATATTATGAAAAATTGGCAAACTAGTGCCTATATTGTATTGTGTATTCATAGACAAACGATAAATCTTTATCAGTTACCTGTGTAGAATAAAAACTTTACCTGCTGATGTTCATTCGAAACCAGGATCTATTCTGGAAATTTTGGACTCTACGACAAAGGAATTACAAACTCTTGTCAACGGAAAATGTTTTTTCTTTGCCTCTTTTGTGAACACTACTGCTGAAAGTTAATTTGGTGACCCTACTGAGCAGGGTATCTATCCACTGCCAATAAAAATTCCCTGACTTAAGAAATTGATTTTCAAAAATTGATATAATTCAAATCATATATATTTTAAAAAATATTCTTCTATATCACTTAATTTGTCATTTAAACTTATATTATTGTAAAAAGAAAATGAGAACATAATAGAAAACAGTAAGAGTAAACAATTATAATTATGAAACAAAACGAACGTTCCCTAAAGAATAATCAACAAATTGAGAAACAATAAATGATAATATATCATTAGCTGTAGTAGCAAAAGTGGTATATTTGATGTGAATCTAGAAATTTAAACAATGAGAACATGTTCCATTATTCATTCCTTTTCTCTACTTGTAGCTCTTTTTAACGTTTTCACGTTACACAAGTTCTTTCTGTTTTTGTGTATTTCTTTCAACTATTGACATTTTCGTTAATTTTTTCAATCTAAATTTTCTTGGCACCAGTGTCGTGAGCGTAGTACAGAAGTGATCACAAATTATTGATGATATCATTGACTTTCCCATTTTTGGACATCTACAAAGCATTCAATTAAAGATAAGCTAATTACTAGTAAATAGTCAATATTATCATCGTTCTCCAAATCATTCAGAATTCCCATTCCATTATTCAATTCTTAATAAATAATTATTTGTGTGTACCTCTCTAATAGTCCTTCATTAGTTAAAGATATGATTATTTCCAAAATTGTACTTTAACATTCATAAGCATTACCGAAATTTTATAATGACTGACTAAATTTTGAATGTTTTCCTTTTAATAAATATATCATTTAATACATTTTCAATTTTTGGTTTGCCATGTGGTTTAAACAATTCAATTTAATGGCATGTAGTATCTGTTCATTAAATTTTTTCAAATATGTATTATTATACAGTTAAATTGAAGATATAGTTTGTAATAAATTAAATTTTTAACTATAGTATGTATGGCGATTCCTTAATCTTTGCTATTTGTAAAAATGACTTATCGTTGAAACTGCCATTTAAAATGTTGCTAATTTCAAACCAAAAATAAAAGTAGAATTATTTTATAAATTGTGTTTCAATTCCCCCCTGAGATCAGTTTTTTACAGGGTGCAAAATAATCAAAGAAAATCATAAAACCGACCGAAGACGTCTTGGTTCGTTTTTCGCTCGAAATATCACCGAAAAACATATAAATGACCAACTAGTCTGTTCATTTTTCGCTTCAAAAATCTCCGAAAAACAGACCAAAGACTATAGTCTTTGTTAATTTTTCCCTCGACAAATTTCCGAAAAACAGACCAAAGACTATAGTCTTTGTTCAAATTTCCCTCGAAAAATCTCCCAAAAACAGACCAAAGACTGTCTTTGTTCATTTTTCGCTCGAAAAATCTCCCAAAAACAGACCAGACTATTATAGTCTCTGTTCATTTTTCGCTTCAAAAATTACCGAAAAACAGACCAAAGACTATAGTCTTTTTTCAAATTTCGCTCGAAAAATCTCCCAAAAACAGACCAAAGACTATAGTCTTTGTTCAAATTTCCCTTGAGAAATCTCCCAAAAACAGACCAAAGACTATAGTCTTTGTTCAAATTTCGCTCGAAAAATCTCCCTAAAACAGACCAAAGACTATAGTCTTTGTTCAAATTACCCTTGAGAAATCTCCCAAAAACAGACCAAAGACTATAGTCTTTGTTCATTTTTCGCTTCAAAAATCACCGAAAAACAGACCAAAGACTATAGTCTTTGTTCATTTTTCGCTCGAAAAATCTCCGAAAAACAGACCAAAGACTATAGTCTTTTTTCAAATTTCGCTCGAAAAATCTTCCAAAAACAGACCAAAGACTATAGTCTTTGTTCAAATTTCCCTTGAGAAATCTCCCAAAAACAGACCAAAGACTATAGTCTTTGTTCATTTTTCGCTCGAAAAATCTCCGAAAAACAGACCAAAGACTATAGTCTTTGTTCAAATTTCCCTCGAAAAATCTCCCAAAAACAGACCAAAGACTATAGTCTTTGTTCATTTTTCGCTTCAAAAATCAAATTTCGCTCGAAAATCTCCGAAAAACAGACCAAAGACTATAGTCTTTGTTCATTTTTCCTTGAAAATCTCCGAAAAACAGACCAAAGACTATAGTCTTTGTTCATTTTCGCTCGAAAAATCTCCGAAAACAGACCAAAGAAAGTCTTTGTTCAAATTTCCAGAAAAACAGACAAAGACTATAGTCTTTGTTCATTTTTCGCTCGAAAAATCTCCGAAAAACAGACCAAAGACTATAGTCTTTGTTCAAATTTCGCTCGAAAAATCTCCGAAAAACAGACCAAAGACTATAGTCTTTGTTCAAATTTCGCTCGAAAATCTCCGAAAACAGACCAAAGACTATAGTCTTTGTTCAAATTTCGCTCGAAAAATCTCCCAAAAACAGACCAAAGACTATAGTCTTTGTTCAAATTTCCCTTGAGAAATCTCCCAAAAACAGACCAAAGACTATAGTCTTTGTTCATTTTTCGCTCGAAAAATCTCCGAAAAACAGACCAAAGACTATAGTCTTTTTTCAAATTTCGCTCGAAAAATCTTCCAAAAACAGACCAAAGACTATAGTCTTTGTTCAAATTTCCCTTGAGAAATCTCCCAAAAACAGACCAAAGACTATAGTCTTTGTTCATTTTTCGCTCGAAAAATCTCCGAAAAACAGACCAAAGACTATAGTCTTTGTTCAAATTTCCCTTGAGAAATCTCCCAAAAACAGACCAAAGACTATAATCTTTGTTCATTTTTCGCTTCAAAAATCACCGAAAAACAGACCAAAGACTATAGTCTTTGTTCATTTTTCGCTCGAAAAATCTCCGAAAAACAGACCAAAGACTATAGTCTTTGTTCAAATTTCGCTCGAAAAATCTCCCAAAAACAGACCAAAGACTATAGTCTTTGTTCAAATTTCCCTTGAGAAATCTCCCAAAAACAGACCAAAGACTATAGTCTTTGTTCAAATTTCGCTCGAAAAATCTCCGAAAAACAGACCAAAGACTATAGTCTTTGTTCAAATTTCGCTCGAAAAATCTCCCAAAAACAGACCAAAGACTATAGTCTTTGTTCAAATTTCCCTTGAGAAATCTCCCAAAAACAGACCAAAGACTATAGTCTTTGTTCAAATTTCGCTCGAAAAATCTCCAAAAACAGACCAAAGACTATAGTCTTTGTTCAAATTTCGCTCGAGAAATCTCCCAAAAACAGACCAAAGACTATAGTCTTTGTTCAAATTTCGCTCGAGAAATCTCCCAAAAACAGACCAAAGACTATAGTCTTTGTTCAAATTTCCTTGAGAAATCTCCCAAAAACAGACCAAAGACTATAGTCTTTGTTCAAATTTCCTTGAGAAATCTCCCAAAAACAGACCAAAGACTATAGTCCAAAAACAGACCAAAGACTATAGTCTTTGTTCATTTTCGCTCGAAAAATCTCCGAAAAACAGACCAAAGACTATAGTCTTTTTTCAAATTTCGCTCGAAAAATCTTCCAAAAACAGACCAGTGACTATAGTCTTTGTTCAAATTTCCCTTGAGAAATCTCCCAAAAACAGACCAAAGACTATAGTCTTTGTTCAAATTTCGCTCGAAAAATCTCCCAAAAACAGACCAAAGACTATAGTCTTTGTTCAAATTTCCAAAAACAGACCAAAGACTATAGTCTTTGTTCAAATTTCCTTGAGAAATCTCCCAAAAACAGACCAAAGACTATAGTCTTTGTTCAAATTTCCTTGAAAAATCTCCCAAAACAGACCAAAGACTATAGTCTTTGTTCAAATTTCCTTGAGAAATCTCCCAAAAACAGACCAAAGACTATAGTCTTTGTTCATTTTCGCTCGAAAAATCTCCGAAAAACAGACCAAAGACTATAGTCTTTTTTCAAATTTCGCTCGAAAAATCTTCCAAAACAGACCAAAGACTATAGTCTTTGTTCAAATTTCCTTGAGAAATCTCCCAAAAACAGACCAAAGACTATAGTCTTTGTTCATTTTCGCTCGAAAAATCTCCGAAAAACAGACCAAAGACTATAGTCTTTGTTCAAATTTCGCTCGAAAAATCTCCGAAAACAGACCAAAGACTATAATCTTTGTTCAAATTTCGCTCGAAAAATCTCCCAAAAACAGACCAAAGACTATAGTCTTTGTTCAAATTTCCTTGAGAAATCTCCCAAAACAGACCAAAGACTATAGTCTTTGTTCAAATTTCCTTGAGAAATCTCCCAAAAACAGACCAAAGACTATAGTCTTTGTTCAAATTTCCTTGAAAATCTCCCAAAAACAGACCAAAGACTATAGTCTTTGTTCAAATTTCCTTGAGAAATCTCCCAAAACAGACCAAAGACTATAGTCTTTGTTCATTTTCGCTCGAAAAATCTCCGAAAAACAGACCAAAGACTATAGTCTTTTTTCAAATTTCGCTCGAAAAATCTTCCAAAAACAGACCAAAGACTATAGTCTTTGTTCAAATTTCCCTTGAGAAATCTCCCAAAAACAGACCAAAGACTATAGTCTTTGTTCATTTTTCGCTCGAAAAATCTCCGAAAAACAGACCAAAGACTATAGTCTTTGTTCAAATTTCGCTCGAAAAATCTCCGAAAAACAGACCAAAGACTATAATCTTTGTTCAAATTTCGCTCGAAAAATCTCCCAAAAACAGACCAAAGACTATAGTCTTTGTTCAAATTTCCCTTGAGAAATCTCCCAAAAACAGACCAAAGACTATAGTCTTTGTTCAAATTTCCTTGAGAAATCTCCCAAAACAGACCAAAGACTATAGTCTTTGTTCAAATTTCCTTGAGAAATCTCCCAAAACAGACCAAAGACTATAGTCTTTGTTCAAATTTCCTTGAGAAATCTCCCAAAAACAGACCAAAGACTATAGTCTTTGTTCATTTTTCGCTCGAAAAATCTCCGAAAAACAGACCAAAGACTATAGTCTTTGTTCAAATTTCCCTTGAGAAATCTCCCAAAAACAGACCAAAGACTATATAGTCTTTGTTCAAATTTCCCTTGAGAAATCTCCCAAAAACAGACCAAAGACTATAGTCTTTGTTCATTTTTCGCTCGAAAAATCTCCGAAAAACAGACCAAAGACTATAGTCTTTTTTCAAATTTCGCTCGAAAAATCTTCCAAAAACAGACCAAAGACTATAGTCTTTGTTCAAATTTCCCTTGAGAAATCTCCCAAAAACAGACCAAAGACTATAGTCTTTGTTCATTTTTCGCTCGAAAAATCTCCGAAAAACAGACCAAAGACTATAGTCTTTGTTCAAATTTCCCTTGAGAAATCTCCCAAAAACAGACCAAAGACTATTATAGTCTTTGTTCAAATTTCCCTTGAGAAATCTCCCAAAAACAGACCAAAGACTATAGTCTTTGTTCATTTTTCGCTCGAAAAATCTCCGAAAAACAGACCAAAGACTATAGTCTTTTTTCAAATTTCGCTCGAAAAATCTTCCAAAAACAGACCAAAGACTATAGTCTTTGTTCAAATTTCCCTTGAGAAATCTCCCAAAAACAGACCAAAGACTATAGTCTTTGTTCAAATTTCCCTTGAGAAATCTCCCAAAAACAGACCAAAGACTATAGTCTTTGTTCAAATTTCCCTTGAGAAATCTCCCAAAAACAGACGAAAGACTATAGTCTTTGTTCAAATTTCCCTTGAGAAATCTCCCAAAAACAGACCAAAGACTATAGTCTTTGTTCAAATTTCCCTTGAGAAATCTCCCAAAAACAGACCAAAGACTATAGTCTTTGTTCAAATTTCCCTTGAGAAATCTCCCAAAAACAGACCAAAGACTATAGTCTTTGTTCATTTTTCGCTCGAAAAATCTCCGAAAAACAGACCAAAGACTATAGTCTTTGTTCAAATTTCGCTCGAAAAATCTTCCAAAAACAGACCAAAGACTATAGTCTTTGTTCAAATTTCCTTGAGAAATCTCCCAAAAACAGACCAAAGACTATAGTCTTTGCTCAAATTTCCTTGAAAATCTCCCAAAACAGACCAAAGACTATAGTCTTTGTTCATTTTCGCTCGAAAAATCTCGAAAAATCAGACCAAAGACTATAGTCTTTGTTCAAATTTCCTTGAGAAATCTCCCAAAAACAGACCAAAGACTATAATCTTTGTTCATTTTCGCTTCAAAAATCACCGAAAAACAGACCAAAGACTATAGTCTTTGTTCATTTTTCGCTCGAAAAATCTCCGAAAAACAGACCAAAGACTATAGTCTTTGTTCAAATTTCCTTGAGAAATCTCCCAAAAACAGACCAAAGACTATAGTCTTTGTTCAAATTTCCTTGAAAAATCTCCCAAAACAGACCAAAGACTATAGTCTTTTTTCAAATTTCGCTCGAAAAATCTCCCAAAAACAGACCAAAGACTATAGTCTTTGTTCAAATTTCCTTGAGAAATCTCCCAAAAACAGACCAAAGACTATAGTCTTTGTTCAAATTTCCTTGAAAAATCTCCCAAAAACAGACCAAAGACTATAGTCTTTGTTCAAATTTCCTTGAAAAATCTCCCAAAAACAGACCAAAGACTATAGTCTTTGTTCAAATTTCCTTAAGAAATCTCCCAAAAACAGACCAAAGACTATAGTCTTTGTTCAAATTTCCCTTGAGAAATCTCCCAAAAACAGACCAAAGACTATAGTCTTTGTTCATTTTTCGCTCGAAAAATCTCCGAAAAACAGACCAAAGACTATAGTCTTTGTTCAAATTTCCCTTGAGAAATCTCCCAAAAACAGACCAAAGACTATAATCTTTGTTCATTTTTCGCTTCAAAAATCACCGAAAAACAGACCAAAGACTATAGTCTTTGTTCATTTTTCGCTCGAAAAATCTCCGAAAAACAGACCAAAGACTATAGTCTTTGTTCAAATTTCCCTTGAGAAATCTCCCAAAAACAGACCAAAGACTATAGTCTTTGTTCAAATTTCCCTTGAGAAATCTCCCAAAAACAGACCAAAGACTATAGTCTTTGTTCAAATTTCGCTCGAAAAATCTCCCAAAAACAGACCAAAGACTATAGTCTTTGTTCAAATTTCCTTGAAAAATCTCCCAAAAACAGACCAAAGACTATAGTCTTTGTTCAAATTTCCTTGAGAAATCTCCCAAAAACAGACCAAAGACTATAGTCTTTGTTCAAATTTCCTTGAGAAATCTCCCAAAAACAGACCAAAGACTATAGTCTTTGTTCAAATTTCCTTGAGAAATCTCCCAAAACAGACCAAAGACTATAGTCTTTGTTCAAATTTCCTTGAAAATCTCCCAAAAACAGACCAAAATCTTTGTTCCCTTGAAAAATCTCCCAAAAACAGACCAAAGACTATAGTCTTTGTTCAAATTTCCTTGAGAAATCTCCCAAAAACAGACCAAAGACTATAGTCTTTGTTCAAATTTCCTTGAGAAATCTCCCAAAAACAGACCAAAGACTATAGTCTTTGTTCAAATTTCCCTTGAGAAATCTCCCAAAAACAGACCAAAGACTATAGTCTTTGTTCATTTTTCGCTCGAAAAATCTCCGAAAAACAGACCAAAGACTATAGTCTTTTTTCAAATTTCGCTCGAAAAATCTTCCAAAAACAGACCAAAGACTATAGTCTTTGTTCAAATTTCCCTTGAGAAATCTCCCAAAAACAGACCAAAGACTATAGTCTTTGCTCAAATTTCCTTGAGAAATCTCTCAAAAACAGACCAAAGACTATAGTCTTTGTTCATTTTCGCTCGAAAAATCTCCGAAAAACAGACCAAAGACTATAGTCTTTGTTCAAATTTCCTTGAGAAATCTCCCAAAAACAGACCAAAGACTACAGTCTTTTTTCAAATTTCGCTCGAAAAATCTTCCAAAAACAGACCAAAGACTATAGTCTTTGTTCAAATTTCCTTGAAAAATCTCCCAAAAACAGACCAAAGACTATAGTCTTTGCTCAAATTTCCTTGAGAAATCTCCCAAAACAGACCAAAGACTATAGTCTTTGTTCATTTTCGCTCGAAAAATCTCCGAAAAACAGACCAAAGACTATAGTCTTTGTTCAAATTTCCTTGAGAAATCTCCCAAAACAGACCAAAGACTATAATCTTTGTTCATTTTTCGCTTCAAAAATCACCGAAAAACAGACCAAAGACTATAGTCTTTGTTCATTTTTCGCTCGAAAAATCTCCCAAAAACAGACCAAAGACTATAGTCTTTGTTCAAATTTCCCTTGAGAAATCTCCCAAAACAGACCAAAGACTATAGTCTTTGCTCAAATTTCCCTTGAAAAATCTCCCAAAAACAGACCAAAGACTATAGTCTTTTTTCAAATTTCGCTCGAAAAATCTCCCAAAAACAGACCAAAGACTATAGTCTTTGTTCAAATTTCCCTTGAGAAATCTCCCAAAAACAGACCAAAGACTATAGTCTTTGTTCAAATTTCCTTGAGAAATCTCCCAAAAACAGACCAAAGACTATAGTCTTTGTTCAAATTTCCTTGAGAAATCTCCCAAAAACAGACCAAAGACTATAGTCTTTGTTCAAATTTCCTTAAGAAATCTCCCAAAAACAGACCAAAGACTATAGTCTTTGTTCAAATTTCCTTGAGATCTCCCAAAAACAGACCAAAGACTATAGTCTTTGTTCAAATTTCCTTGAGAAATCTCCCAAAAACAGACCAAAGACTATAGTCTTTGTTCAAATTTCCTTGAAAAATCTCCCAAAAACAGACCAAAGACTATAGTCTTTGTTCAAATTTCCTTGAGAAATCTCCCAAAACAGACCAAAGACTATAGTCTTTGTTCAAATTTCCTTGAGAAATCTCCCAAAAACAGACCAAAGACTATAGTCTTTGTTCAAATTTCCTTGAGAAATCTCCCAAAAACAGACCAAAGACTATAGTCTTTGTTCAAATTTCCCTTGAGAAATCTCCCAAAAACAGACCAAAGACTATAGTCTTTGTTCAAATTTCCCTTGAGAAATCTCCCAAAAACAGACCAAAGACTATAGTCTTTGTTCAAATTTCGCTCGAAAAATCTCCGAAAAACAGACCAAAGACTATAATCTTTGTTCAAATTTCGCTCGAAAAATCTCCCAAAAACAGACCAAAGACTATAGTCTTTGTTCAAATTTCCCTTGAGAAATCTCCCAAAAACAGACCAAAGACTATAGTCTTTGTTCATTTTTCGCTCGAAAAATCTCCGAAAAACAGACCAAAGACTATAGTCTTTTTTCAAATTTCGCTCGAAAAATCTTCCAAAAACAGACCAAAGACTATAGTCTTTGCTCAAATTTCCCTTGAGAAATCTCCCAAAAACAGACCAAAGACTATAGTCTTTGTTCAAATTTCCTTGAAAATCTCCCAAAAACAGACCAAAGACTATAGTCTTTGTTCATTTTCGCTCGAAAATCTCCGAAAAACAGACCAAAGACTATAGTCTTTTTTCAAATTTCGCTCGAAAAATCTTCCAAAAACAGACCAAAGACTATAGTCTTTGCTCAAATTCCTTGAAAAATCTCCCAAAAACAGACCAAAGACTATAGTCTTTTTTCAAATTTCGCTCGAAAAATCTCCCAAAAACAGACCAAAGACTATAGTCTTTGTTCAAATTTCCCTTGAGAAATCTCCCAAAAACAGACCAAAGACTATAGTCTTTGTTCAAATTTCCTTGAGAAATCTCCCAAAAACAGACCAAAGACTATAGTCTTTGTTCAAATTTCCTTGAGAAATCTCCCAAAAACAGACCAAAGACTATAGTCTTTGTTCAAATTTCGCTCGAAAAATCTCCCAAAAACAGACCAAAGACTATAGTCTTTGTTCAAATTTCCCTTGAGAAATCTCCCAAAAACAGACCAAAGACTATAGTCTTTGTTCATTTTTCGCTCGAAAAATCTCCGAAAAATAGACCAAAGGCTTATAGTCTTTGTTCATTTTTCCCTCGAAAAATGTCCGTAAAACAGACCAGACTATATCTTTGTTCATTTTTCGCTTCGAAAACCTCCCAAAAACAGACCAAAGACTTCAGTCTTTCGTTAATTTCAGCTCGAAAAATCATAGATTCTAAAATTGTGCTCGTTTTTCTGGAGTGGATGTATACTTCAATTGTGATAATTCTGATATGGGAGTAAAATGCTCCACAGACCACTAGATAATACGGCATGTAGTTATTTGAAAGGTAAATAAAATCAATCATTTAAAATTTCAACATATAATAAAATAATACAATAATTACATTGGGAAATTACACATTATCAAAGTAACACTGAAACATTGTCGAAAAAGTGAAATAAAAATTGATATGATGAAAAACTAATCCATATTTCGAAAGTATTTCTTTGATTAGTCGATATTGACAAGAAAATTCGAAGTTTTAAAACAAAATAACCAGTAAAATTACTTGGTAATAAAACACAACAACGCAAAACAATCAAATCGAATTTATATATGCCGGTTATCCCCTGAGTAAGGCCAAAAAAAGTAGTTTAACCACACAACTCGTTTTTTTAAAATCCTGGTTTACAAGCTATTTATATTAATCTGTACGATAAACAATTCTACAAGTACAATAAAACATTGAGGAGCAAACTCACCAATTGTTTGTGTGATATATTTGGAAATTATGCGAAAAATGGCATCTAACTAAAAGGTAACAAGCAATTGAAAACTTGGGTCGAATTTGTTCTTCACATAGCAAATAATGAAATGTATGCATAGTCGATAAAAGTGTTTGTTGTGATGTTTTACCAAAAATTTAATTTCACTTTTTTGAATATGTAGAGACGTGTGTTTTAAGAATTATCCAGCGAGTATCTGAACAGGAACAACTACTATTATGGCTTTTATTCGGACGTTATTCGCTGATTAGAAAAAAGTGAGGTTAGGATTAGACTCAATACCCCAAAACAAAAGAACTATTCGTGGCATGTAGAACGGTGTTTTTTTCACAAGTTTTTAATTGTTTCACCAAGATCTTTTTGTTCATATTGTTAATAACCATATTGTATAACTGTAACAAACATTAAAATAACCTATGCCCAATAGCCTAAAAAAAATACACTTCAAATCACATTTTTATATTTAGCATGCGATTTTGAATATATAGGAAACTGATTAACATTTGGATACAATTGAAATTTTAGTTCTCAAAAAACTCTATATGTTTAGTCTCCCCGTGCTCAACGAAATAAGACTAAAACTCAAAATTTACAAAACTCAACCACGCGTAGTCCAGTCGCTAAAGAAGCATTGAGAGGAGCATTAAAAAATTGCTGGAAGTTTCACTTTGAGAAATGATAATTGTAAAGGTGCAACCATTTGTGTATTCTACGATAAGTTTTTATTTCGATTTTCTGACAATCATGAAAAAATCATATAATCTTTATACACTACAATTGTTCTAGAAAAAAAAAAATATATATTAGACTGAATAAAAAGAATTTTTGATTTCCTTTCAAAACACATTCAGAAGTGAAAATAGAAGTCAGTAATTGGGCCTTATATTTAGAGATCGCGAGAATTTCTATTTTTCATTGAAGAATGGAAAAGATTATTAAATTAAGAATTTTATATCTTAAAATTAATGTATTGTTTGAAAAATTATCAGAATCATTCTCAAATTGTCAAACGATTTTAAATTCTACATCGTTATATTTGTTAAAATGCTATTATTTATATAAACTATTAAATTAGTGAATAAAATAAAAAAGAGATGCAAGTCGATTGTAAGAATTTTAATTTTAAACATTTACTTATTCAGAAAAATTGGAATTATATAAATATTCTTTGAAAACAGTAATGACTATTTCAGTGTTGTTTTTGTTGATTAAATGTACATTTGTGTTTTTCTATCGAAGCAATACTACATTCTATTGAATTTTTTGTTCATCAGAAACTGATATAGGTTCAATAGTATACATAAAGAATGAAATACATAACAAAGAGGTCTGAGAACAACGTCATCATTTTCCAGACTGCTACAAGAACACAGAGATAGTTATTAGATTTTGAAAGATATTTAATATTTAATTCTTTTGATTAAGTGAATGTTAAAGAATGTGGTTTTCAACAATCGATTCTTTATTTTTATTTCGTTCACTATCTTAATAGTTCATTGAAGATAAATGCATTTTCACAATATTCTGCATGTAGAACTTCAAAATGTTAAATTCTAGGAATGAAGAATTTTTTCTAAGAAAACCACGATTTTAGTGCTCAAATTGTAATTTCTAAAATTGGAAAAAAGGTTATCGTAAATTTAGATTTAAATTCAACAATTTGAAATTTTTTCATAGGAAATAATAGTTTAGAGAACCTCCAAGTCAGATTCTATATTTGATAATTTTGATTATTTTTCTAGAATCAAAGAAAAACATATGATTCAAATTAACAATTTGAATTTTTTTCATAAGAAAGCAATTTACAGAACTTCCAAGCAGAATTTTATATTTGCAACGTTTCCTTGAATCAGAGAAACAAGCGATATAATAAATTAAGATTTGAATTTAACAATTTGAGATTTTTTGAAGTTTTTCACTGAAAATCACAATATATAAAAACTTTCAAGAAAGATTTCATATTTGATAACTTGAATTATTCTTCCTGAAAGAAAAAAGTTATTATAAATTAAGATTTATATTTAACAATTTGTTTCTCTTCTTGACCAATTTTTTATACTGAAATCAATTTATACAACTCCCAAGAAAAAGTTTACATTTGATGATTTCAATTATTTTTCCTAAAATCCGAGAAGAAGGTTATCATAAATTAAGATTCAAATTTAACAATGATATTCTTATCTCTCAGAGTTTTTGTAAAGGAGATCACAATTTATAGAACCTTTAACTGAGAATCTATATTTGATGAATTAATTAAGCTTTTAGTTTGATTAACTTTTGAACGAATAAGGTTTTGAAAATTTATAAGATTAGTATGAGATTCAATTACCTACAAAAATATATATCAATGCTCTGAATCACTCATTAGTTTCTAAGACATAAAATTCTGAAATTGAAAAATTTCAATTTTTGTAGTCTTCTTATCTCACCTCCTTAAATCTATTTCAAAGGGATTTTGAAAATAAATTGATGATAAATAGTTATAAACAACGAACATAGAAAGTCCAAACTAATTTTGTTTTCAATATAAATTTTTTATTCATCGCTGTAAATCTTTTTGAATAATTGGAAGACATACTCTTTGTTTATTGTTGTTTAGATCAAATAATTTTTAATGTTCATATACTTTTTAAATTTTTTTTTAATATCTTATATGATTTTTTCATGTTTTATCTTTGATTACTTTTGGTTATATTAAGGATTTTTATTATTAAAAGGTCTGAACATATGAACCAACTTTATAATAATTTTATATTAATTATAATTATACGAATAATTTTATCATTACTTACAATTGAAGATCTCCAGCAATTCTTTCAATCTTCCTCCCGTTGACTAGACTAAATAAAAACTACGAAGAACTGATAAATCTAGAATCAATCAATTTCTACTGATTTATGCATTCAACTATTACGATTTGAAAGCTAAAAAATCAGTATTTGTCAATTTCAATTGAACCAACACTCCATCAACAACGCAACAATACTATTCCACAGGGTTGGCTACACTCAAAAAAACAAAAACTCCATCAACTCTTCAAATAAGTCCATGTATATTTAAATATCACTCTATAATTATTTGCACAATAAAGTAAGTTCAAAAAACCTGTTCCTCTCAACTTTACCTTCAAAATTTAAGCTAACAGTACGCCAAGTGCCCCAATAAAAATATTTTCAAAATTAAACGTTATACTGAACTGGACCAAACAAAAATCAATATTGAATACAATAACAATGAGAACTTGAAAGATAATTGCAATTGTTGCGATTTTGATCATAAATTTTACAAAAGCTATAGGTACTTTTCTATTACACTTTTTTAGAATGTTATCCGGAGAAAGAAGTCAACTATGTACACAACAAAACGAAAGAAGCTTAAAATGACATAGATCTATATAAATTTATTAGTTATACTAATGACAGGCAAATTGTAAAAGTACTATTGCTGCGCTTTTGCTGCAGCCGGGGGGTGGAGAAAAATTCATCACTTGTCTTTTACACTTAGCACCGCGATAGCGTCTATTTCACTTTGCAGGCGCATGGTGGCACTTATGTGGCGGGGTTCAAATCTTTTGAATCTTTTCTCCTACTACTACAGGATTATTACGTCTAATTTCTTGGGCACCCATCTCTCGGTAGTTGAAGCTGCAGTCGTGCTTATCACTGTATCGATGTACTGCGCAAAAAAGACCCCCACAACGGCATTGAAAACCTGCAATCATAAAAATAACCTCTTATAACATTCTCCAAAAAATATCAGTCTGTTTTAAAGTGATTAATGCATGCTGAAATATCAGCTAACACAGATTAGGAAAATTACGAAGTAACAATGTCAATTATCAATACATTCTGTTAAAAATAAACGGGAATTGATTAATGAAACAAAATATTTATTATCATCCGAATTTCTTTTATTGTCTCCAAAGTAGACACCTTCCGGAATGGTACATTTACGCCAAAGAAACGAGTAAATTGAGTTTTGGAAAAATAAAAAAGTCGACTGGGGCCATATCAGGTGAATACGGTGGTTGTTCGATGGCATTTGTTGAGTTTTTGGTCAGAAAATTCACAATGATAGCCTCGTGAGATGGGCAAGTCCATGAGTTTTTTTTCCCACAAATCAGTTCGCTCTCGCCGCATAATGCTCAGTTAATCAAAGAAAACAGTCATTCATCATCCTCAATACGCGTTTACACGTTACCACCGTAATAATAAGGCCTGAGCGCTAAGACTAAAACTCAAAATTTACAAAACTCAACCACGCGTAGTCCAGTCGCTAAAGAAGCATTGAGAGGAGGATTAGAAAAATTGCTGGAAGTTTCACTTTGAGAAATGATAATTAAAAGGTGCAACCATTTGTGTATTCTACGATAAGTTTTATTTCGATTATCTGACAATCATGAAAAAATCATATAATCTTTATACACTACAATTGTTCTAGAAAAAAACAATATATATTAGACTGAATAAAAAGAATTTTGATTTTCTTTCAAAACACATTCAGAAGTGAAAATAGAAGTCAGTAATTGGGACTTATATATAGAGATCGCGAGAATTTCTATTTTTCATTGAAGAATGGAAAATATTATTAATTTAAGAATTTTATATCTTAAAAATTAATGTAGTTTAAAAAATTATCAGAATCATTTTCAAATTGTCAAACGATTTTAAATTCTACATCGTTATATTTGTTAAAATGCTATTAAGTTTATAAACTATTAAATTAGTGAATAAAAAAAAAAGTGATACGAGTCGATTGTAAAAATTTTAATTTTAAACATTTACTTATTCAGAAAAATTGGAATTATATAAATATTCTTTGAAAACAGTAATGACTATTTCAGTGTTGTTTTTGTTGATTAAATGAACATTTGTGCTTTTCTATCGAAGCAATACTACATTCTATTGAATTTTTTGTTCATCAGAAACTGATATAGGTTCAATAGTATACATAAAGAATGAAATACATAACAAAGAGGTCTGAGAACAACGTCATCTTTTTCCAGACTGCTACAAGAACACAGAGATAGTTATTAGATTTTGAAAGATATTTAATATTTTATTCTTTTGATTAAGTGAATGTTAAAGAATGTGGTTTTTAACAATCGATTCTTTATTTTATTTCGTTCACTAACTTAATAGTTCATTGAAGATAAATGCATTTTCACAATATTCTGCATGTAGAACTTCAAACTGTTGAATTCTAGGAATGGAGAATTTTTTCTAAGAAAACCACGATTTTTAGTGCTCAAATTGTATTTTCTAAAATTGGAAAAAAGGTAATCGTAAATTTAGATTTAAATTCAACAATTTGAAATTTGTTTTCATAGGAAATAATAATTTAGTTGAAAATGAATGGGAATTGATTAATGAAACACAAAATATTTATTATCATCCGAATTCCTTTTATTGTCTCCAAAGTAGACACCTTCCGGAATGGTACATTTAAGCCAAAGAAACGAGTAAATTGAGTTTTGGGAAAATAAAAAAGTCGACTGGGCCATATCAGGTGAATACGGTGGTTGTTCGATTGCATTTGTTGAGTTTTTGGTCAGAAAATTCACAATGATCACCTCGTGAGATGGGCAAGTCCATGAGTTTTTTTTCCACAAATCAGTTCGCTCTCGCCGCATAATGCTCAGTTAATCAAAGAAAACAGTCATTCATCATCCTCAATACGCGTTTACACGTTACCACCGTAATAATAAGGCCTGAGCGCTAAGACTAAAACTCAAAATTTACAAAACTCAACCACGCGTAGTCCAGTCGCTAAAGAAGCATTGAGAGGAGGATTAAAAAAATTGCTGGAAGTTTAACTTTGAGAAATGATAATTGAAAAGGTGCAACCATTTGTGTATTCTACGATAAGTTTTTATTTCGATTATCTGACAATCATGAAAAAAATCATATAATCTTTATACAGTACAATTGTTCTAGAAAAAAAAAACAATATATATTAGACTGAATAAAAAGAATTTTGATTTTCTTTCTAAACACATTCAGAAGTGAAAATAGAAGTCAGTAATTGGGACTTATATATAGAGATCGCGAGAATTTCTATTTTTCATTGAAGAATGGAAAATATTATTAATTTAAGAATTTTATATCTTAAAATTAATGTAGTTTAAAAATTATCAGAATCATTTTCAAATTGTCAAACGATTTTAAATTCTACATCGTTATATTTGTTAAAATGCTATTATTTTTATAAACTATTAAATTAGTGAATAAAATAAAAAGAGATG
Source organism: Cryptolaemus montrouzieri (assembly GCA_013387265.2). Taxonomy (NCBI): domain Eukaryota; kingdom Metazoa; phylum Arthropoda; class Insecta; order Coleoptera; family Coccinellidae; genus Cryptolaemus; species Cryptolaemus montrouzieri. The sequence continues at coordinate 8,601,571 of JABFTP020000124.1, forward strand.
CAAGTCGATTGTAAGAATTTTAATTTTAAACATTTACTTATTCAGAAAAATTGGAATTATATAAATATTCTTTGAAAACAGTAATGACTATTTCAGTGTTGTTTTTGTTGATTAAATGAACATTTGTGCTTTTCTATCGAAGCAATACTACATTCTATTGAATTTTTGTTCATCAGAAACTGATATAGGTTCAATAGTATACATAAAGAATGAAATACATAACAAAGAGGTCTGAGAACAACGTCATCTTTTTCCAGACTGCTACAAGAACACAGAGATAGTTATTAGATTTTGAAAGATATTTAATATTTTATTCTTTTGATTAAGTGAATGTTAAAGAATGTGGTTTTAACAATCGATTCTTTATTTTATTTCGTTCACTAACTTAATAGTTCATTAAAGATAAATGCATTTTCACAATATTCTGAATGTAAAACTTCAAACTGTTGAATTCTAGGAATGGAGAATTTTTTCTAAGAAAACCACGATTTTAGTGCTCAAATTGTATTTTCTAAAATTGGAAAAAAGGTAATCATAAATTCAGATTTAAATTCAACAATTTGAAATTTGTTTTCATAGGAAATAATAATTTAGTTGAAAATAAACGGGAATTGATTAATGAAACACAAAATATTTATTATCATCCGAATTCCTTTTATTGTCTCCAAAGTAGGCACCTTCCGGAATGGTACATTTAAGCCAAAGAAACGAGTAAATTGAGTTTTGGAAAAATAAAAAGTCGTCTGGGGCCATATCAGGTGAATACGGTGGTTGTTCGATTGCATTTGTTGAGTTTTTGGTCAGAAAATTCACAATGATAACCTCGTGAGATGGGCAAGTCCATGAGTTTTTTTTCCACAAATCAGTTCGCTCTCGCCGCATAATGCTCAGTTAATCAAAGAAAACAGTCATTCATCATCCTCAATACGCGTTTACACGTTACCACCGTAATAATAAGGCCTGAGCGCTGTGACGTATCATGACGTTACACATCTCTAGTAGTCATAACAAGTATCCGAAACGAAAGCCGGTGTAATCGAAAAGACGGTGCATGTCCTTTAGTTTTCTGTATTTCATCCGAAAATAAGTGTTTCTAGTGCTTAATTTATGTAATAATGCATTTATAAGACATCAGGATACAGTATAGTGCTGTGTGTTCACCGAATAATTCGCGTCAATTATAAATTTGAACGAATTTCAGTGAGGTGAATTGTAAGTGAGGTTAGAAAAGGTATTAGTGTACGTTTATGAACCTACATTTTTTTGATATTTTTATTGTGAGAGTGTTAGTGTCTTAGAGATATTATGCCGTTCAGGTGATGTGTTCGTGGTTGTTCAGGAAACTACGGTTATGTGCAAACTACTTTCGGTGCAAAGTGGCGGTATTTTCCTTTCCGGAAGATATCCGTTTGAAAGGTAAATGGTTGAAATCTATTCCCCGAGCTCATTTTGAACCGTCGAAGTACAGTAAGGTATGTGAATTACATTTTCAAACCGATGACTTAATCAGGGATACTACAAAATTTGATGAAGAAACTGGTAAGTACTCTACTGTGCCAGTAAAACGTCTTCACTTGAAAGAAGGGACAGTACCAGCTAAAAACATGAACTATGTTTTGTTGGGGAAATTTCAGACAGACTCTTTGGAACATAAGTTCGGAAAATATACACAATTATCAGATGGTAACTATCATATTTCGATAAGGCAGTTATACGAATCTGAAAAAAAACTGACAATTCTATAGCTTTTATCGTTAACGTCTCAAAATTTTGGCAACATTTCTATAACTAACTTTTCGGAAAATTTTGACGATTGTCATGAAAACAGAAATTTTGTGATAATTCCCTTCAGCCAGATATTCATCTTGACGAAAACGATTTCGAAAAAGTTCAATTTGAGATGCCAGTTGTTACTTACTCGGCAGGATATTGCAACTATAAGGTAATACGAAAAATTAAAGGTGACTTTTGTAAATCAAAATTAGTGTTCGACGAAAAATGGTTGTAGAAGAAAGTTATAATACGAAAAACATTGAAGAAACGAAAAAGGTTCCAAATTAATGAAAGATTCATCGTCATTTTTTTCAGGGACGTACTGACAAAAACAGAAGAAGCAAGAACACATGACACAAAAAAATATCCTCTAGTAGATTTTCATAACTACTACACCTCAAAGCACCCATGTTGCAAATTTGACTCAAATATTCGAAAAATTTGAGAGCCAGAAAGATAACTCAAAGAATCCAACGATTTCAACACTGTAGATCGGTAACAAAGTTATTGTTCATAGGAAACGTCAAAAAATGAATTGAGGAACACCTTGAAATCATTTGCACTTATTAATCAACACTTCATATGAATAAAAGTGAAAACTAAGAATCAACTCACCTGTTAGTCCAACCTTCTTACGACAAACGCCGCATCTATTCTTTTTCTTTTTATCCTTATCGCCATCTTTGTCTTCCCCGCTGGTATCGGTGTCTACGGCGCTGGCGTCACTAGGCGCGTCATCAGCGGCGATTGGTATAGGTTCGGGCGTCGAATTAGAAGTGGACTGTTCTACAGACTGTAAATTCGACAAATTATATTACATAGTTATAAAAACAAAGTAAGAGGTTTTCAATTTATTGCCAAAACTCGATATTTCCTTATTCGTTATTATATACATTGAAATTCAAGTCACACGTTTTCTTTTCCGATTTGAAAATAAGTTGAAGAACAACTGAAATATGAGGAAAGTAAAGCAGAAAAGAAAGTCACTAAATGCGTACTCTCAAGTATATTTACAACCGGATGTATCTCAAAACAGAAAAGCTAATGAAAGTACGAAAATTCAAAGATATATATCGAAGCCATACCTCTCGTTGGGCAGAAGCACCCGCAGTTGTTGAAACTCGTACGTCGATAGCGGTTTGAGGAGTCGAGGCAACATTACTGGCACTGCCCGAGCTCGAATTATTGTTACAATTTATATTTGAGTTACTTGGTAGGAGGGTTTTGCTAGAGTGACTTGAGATTTCTTGACTGCTCTTTTTCGAGGGCAAATGACTCTGTGACATACTCTGAATTTTGAAGGATGAAGTGACAAAACCATCGTCATTTTGACAACGTGAATATGACCGTTGTCTTGGTATTACGATAAAAGGGATCATGAAGAGTTTATTCAAGAGTACGTTTGAAATTTGACAACGTAATATAGATTTTGATGAAGTAACAGTTGTCAAATTGATAAAAAATTTTAAATTATTTTGGCATATTGAGATGTCAAACGTTAGAACGAATATCGCTTGAAAAAAGGCACCGTACTTCTATGTTTCCTTTCTTTTAGCGCATGAGCTATATTGGTGCACCATAGAAATACGTTGGGGTTGTGTTCAAATATATAAGATCACATCTAGACTGCGTTCGAAAATTGGTTCAAGTGCAACACTTCAAAACTGAAAGGGCACTGTATTGGTACCTATATTTCATGTAACCTAATAGTTCTACAATTTGTTTGGTATTTTTAAGGTTTATACTCACATCAGCTATGTCAAAGTCGGTGTGTGACACTAATGGCGTGAGATGGTTTGTTGTGGAAGCTGTAGAAGCCATGGTTAGGGCATTACAATGACTTGACGGTGTGGTAGGAAGTTGTTGTTTCTTCTTCAATGCCTCCTGAAACAGATTGATTGTATATATTAAAAACCTGATGGCATGTGTTTTCTTCTGGCCTATGATTATTTATTACAATTTCATCTACAGTAGACTTGTGTTAATGAAAACGGCTCAATAATATGTAGTGTGAGCCTTCGGCACCTTCACAAACACCTCAAAAAAGTCTAGGAAACACTTACCAATATCTTTACAATATGAATTTGATGATTCGAATTTATAGAAATCTTTCGGTTTTTGTTAGGATGTATTGTATATAATGTATTCTCAAGAAAACAAAATAATATTTGACTTCTCCAAAGCACCTATTATAAAAAAAAATTTGAAATTTGAAAATGACGAAATTTGGTAAAACAAAAAAAATCCTGAACTAATATTTTCGAAACGATATGGAAGCACTTATATTTTTCAGTACCCAGAAGGTCCACCTCTGTTATTAATGACACTTTGGCATCGTCGCGGCATGCTCAATATTAAATTGTCTATTACATTTTGGCCTGAGTCATTCCAAGCCCCCTGAACTGCTAATCGAAGCTCCTGTTCATGATGGAAGACGTTTTGACGCAGGAGATTTCTTTTTAGGGTGTCCCACACATACTCGATGGGATTCAGATGTGGGGAGCAGGATGGCCACGGTAGAAGATCGATATCATTCTCTTCAAGAACGCTCAAGACAACTCTTGCACGATGAGGAGGGGCATTATCTTGTTGGAAGAGTGGATTTTGACCCATTGTTTGGAGATACGGTACCACTACAGGTAAAACTATCTCATTTGCGTAAGAATTTCCCGTGAGGTTGTTCTGTATGAAAACGAGGTCAGTTCTTCCACCAAAGCGTATACCTCCCCAAAACATCACTGATCCGCCTCCCTGTCTAACAACTTCTCGAGCATGCTGGAGACGGTTTTGCTTTCCAGGTTCCCTACATATTCGAATTCTTCCCGAATCGGAATAATAACTAAATCTAGATTCATCACTGAAGAGAACTGTGGCCCACCTCTCTTGATCCCAGTTTACGTCTTCTTGGCACCAAGATAAACGAGCAGCGCGATTTCCATGGGTCAGTTGTGGAACTCTTGAAGGACGTCTGGAGTGGGGTTGACCTTCGTGCAGTCGATTTCTCACAGTTTGGTCGGAAATTTGTACATTATGAACTCGAAAAAGCTCTTGAGCTAATTGAGATGCTGTGGTAGTACGATCTCTTCTGGCTTGTAAAACCAAAAATGGGTCTTGGGCGACTGTAGTAATCCTGAAACGACCTGTATGGCGTTCTTCTACGCTACCTGTTTCATTGAAACGCCACCATAAACGGTTTATGACACTTGGGCTACTTCCCAGAACCCTGGATACTTCCGTTGTGAGCTCCCAGCTTGGAGCATTCTGCATTCTTAGTTTAAAAAAACTGAAATCTGTTGCGGCACTCTACATAATTTGATGAAAAATTGATGCAGGTGTTCATTTCTTAAAAATCATCCATATTGATCGTTCTGGATACGATATATCGATATTCAGAAGTGTTCTCTAGACTTTTTGAGGTGTAACTTGTTTAGACCTACAATATTACTGGGATGACAGGAGACCCATCACTCTATCAAATATATCTCAACAGATATGCTAAGTGTTTGGGAATGAATTTCGCTGATAAAGTAATGGCTAAAACAACAACAAAATTTTCGACTCTTTATGATCAGTCTTTAATAAGAGGAAGTGACCATTATTTACTTGAAGCATACTTCAGAAAGATGAAAAGAAAAGTGAAAAAACACCAGATTATTGAAAAGAAAGATAGTGAATGAGTCAATAAGAACATACAAACTATCCAAATTAGCACAGAAGAAAGATGGCCCCATTTCAAGGACAAAATCATCAACTCAGCCAGAAAGATATGCAGAAGCAGTAGAAAGAAGAAAACTAACGGCATGGCGGAATGATGAAATAAAGAACCGGATAAAAGCCAAGAAAAAGACATGGGAATGATATCTCTTTGACAAAACAAGTGAAATCGAACGAAAGAATTTATTTTGGCGTCTAAAAAGAGAGAATGGAAGGAATTTGGGGATAAAATGGAATTTACAAGATAATAAAGTCATTCAGAAAGAACAAAGAATGTGGCATGTACAACAGAATAAATGCGAAATACTGACAGACGACACCAAAGTTATGAATAGATGGAAAGAATACTTGGTAGAATTCCACAAGTATGGAAGAGTTCACAAGAGTGAACAGTGTAGGAAGAAGAAGAAAAAGATAATAGAGAACAAATAACAAGACAAGAACTGCAAGAAGCTATAGAAAGAGCAATAAACGAAAAAGGTTATGACACTATCAAGACAGAAATGATAAAGAATATGAGTGAGAATTGAGCAGATCTACTATTAAAAATATATAACAGAGTCTGGATAGGCGAACACATCCTACAGGTTGGCAAATAGCAATAATAACGCCAGTACACAAAACCAAAGACAAGCTCGAATGTAGCAAATATAGAGGTATCACATTATTATGTACAGCAATAAACAAATTAGACATGAAGTTGAGGTCCATTATAAAAAAAACTTTAGAAGACGCACGAAGTGGCTTTAGAAAAGGAGAAATTCACAGGACCATATACTTACAGTAAAACAATTGAAAAATCTAGTCGGATGAAAACGAAAGTTTATATGGCCTTCATGGAGTTGAAAAAAAGTTGCAGATAAAGTGTCGAGAAAAATTTCATGGAAAGCACTTTGAAAAAGAGGGATTAGTAGAAATATTATAATGGTGATTATAAATATCTATGAGAGCAATAAGAAGTACATAACCAGTGGAAACAGAAGATCAGATTGCTTTGAGACAACGAAAGGAATTGAGTCCCCTTGTGTTCATAATTTTCATCGATGAAATAATAAAAGTATGCATGAATAAAAAGTACCATGTTGGATATAGAAACTTAAGACTAGTACAAAAATCGGAAGTAGGATACGCAGATGACATTATGATTGAAGCTGGAACTGACCTTGACGAAATTAATAATTAGAACGACAAATTGGAGAGAAACGAAATGAAAATTAACAAGGATAAGACAAAAGTGATGGTGATAAATACGAATATTGGGGGAACAAATATAGAACAAGTGAAAGGTATAAATATTTCGGCGAAGAAATCGAACAAAATGAAAAGTAAGAGGCAAATATAAGCGGCAGAATTGAGAGTACATAAGAAGGTACTACGCAATGGGAAAGAACTTTATGAACAAAAAAGAAATTTCAAGGAATATACATTTGGATGTGGGACTTGGGTTCTGGGTAGGAAGGAAAAATGCAGAATCCAAGCACCCCAGATGAAATATGTGAGAAGAGAGATGGGAGTTACGAAAAACGAACAAAACGCAGTAAGAAGAGAAGAACTAGAATCGAATGCAAGCTGTAATTTAAGCTACAGTTAAGCACGACAAGTTCAAAGAATTTGGGACGACTTTATAATTTAGCAAACAAAAATATTTACAGGTTAAAACTTTCTTGAAAAATAAAAATCTTCTTATCAAAGCCATCCTCCTAGATAATACCCCGTTCCTTCCATCAAAAGAGAAGTTCAAAACACCTGACGTTAATATTTCTGTCAAACTTATAATACCTTATGTTACATCCCTTATTCAACTCATAGATCAGAACGCGTTGAGACTTAGTAAAACTTTATTTCAGAAAAAGCTTGCTTAGCTCTGTTATATTCAATGGGTAAATGATACACTATATTTTATCAAATTTAACTATTTATTGTTGTACAGGACTAGTTTCGAATATTACTTCATTTTCAAGTGTCCTACATTACAGTTTCGTAATTTATATTACTGCTAGGATCAGGACGAGGTGAGGTTATTATACATTAAGTAATGGGGAATTATTTTCATCTAACTAATTGTTGAGTATTCGATAATGTGGGTTTCTCTGATTTTGTTAATTTCCAAACACTCCAAGAGGTTCAATTCCTTTCCTTACAGATATGTAGTATTTTTAGGTTTTCAGAATTCATAATATGATTTGTATTTGTATGTACGAGGAATTTTTGTTTGTATGTGTATGCTCTTTGAAAAAGTCTGAAAATATCTACCGGTTTGGCATATATAACATGGAGTACATTGACTGCATTCGATTCTGTACACTCTAGTTTGGCTTTTAAATTAAATAATAATTTTTCTAGGTAAGGTGCAGTGGTATATTTTAGTGGATGAATGTCCTCAGACGGATATATTTGGCTTTTTCTTTTTGTCTATAATGAAGTTTAGAAGTCTCGAAATCCAGTTATTATTATGTTTGTTAATAGTTGGAAAATGATTGCTCATGGCTATTTGTTTAATTGAATTAATTTCTGGCTTTAAGTTACTCTACTGTAAACGCTCTGTAAATCATTATTATTCGCTGGCATACTGTCATCTGTCCTATAATGTCACCTGGTGGGGTAATTGTGCTAACTCCTTAAGGGTTTTTCGTGCACAAAAAAAGGTAATCAGGAATATTTTCGGATTAGTTAGGAGAACTTCATGCAGAGATGCTTTTGTTCAGAACAGTATACTTTCCTTTCCATGCATCTATATATACAGACTACTGGTGAGTACCAGGGAGCGCTCTCAGAGTCTCATCAGGAATTGCCATTGTCATGAATATTCCACTCGTCACGGAGAAAACTTCCTGCTTCCCCGACATAGAACTGCATAATTCGAGCAGACTCCTCGATACGCGGGTTTGGTAATGTTCAATAAATTACCAGGAAAAGTAAGATGTTTACCTTTGAAACAATTCAGATCGTCCATCAAAAAATTTTTAATTTCAAAATGTTACTACTCCATGAACGAATTTATTGAAGACAAAATTGTATGAAAATGATGACACCTTTTCTTAACGGTACTTTTTGTTTTTCTTTGTCGTCTGTCTTGCCTACTTAGGCGTGACTGTCTTATATTATTTGTTATTTATTTAAGTTAGTTGACGTGTATATCCTCCTGTAGAGGCTAAAGTACTATGTACAATATACAATATACATGGAGTTGAATGCTGCAAGTTTATGATTTAGGGGACCAAATGAATCAAAAGGAATTATTCCATCTGTAAATGTGTCTTTGCTGAATATTCTGAAACTTATATCATTATTGATGTTAGTTATGGTTAAGTTTAGAAAGTTAATAGAACTGTTCGATCCAATTTCGGAAGTGAATTCAATTTTTTTAATGAAAGTGTTTTGGAAATTTAAAATTGTTGTATTTGAATATCAATTTCTTGAAACCCAACTAAAATATCATCCACGTATCTAAAGCAGAAGCTTAAAATTATTTAGCCAGGTCATTATTCAGAATTTTTGTTTTTAAATGTTCCATGAAAATATCGGCTAGGAGAGTACTGAGTGGTGGTCATTATTCAGAATGTTTGTGTTTTCTGATTGGTCCAAGAAAATATCAGGAGAGTACTGAGTGGTGAGTCCATTGGAAGACCAGAATTTTGAAATAGTTTTGTTCGAGACAGGTTTAAATGAGACTTTGCATTTCTGAGAAAACTAATGGATTTATCTTACTATAGTCAAGGATGTTTTTACAACATGAAGACCTCATTCTCCTGGAGTGTTTGGTTACATATTTTTAATGTCAAGACACACCAATTTGGAGGGGATGATGTTGTTCCCTATCACATATGATAATTTCTGGCCCAAGTCTAAGGAATTAATTATAGTGTGTTTAATGGAAAATTTAGACATTTCTTTTAATTTAGGGTTACGATATTCATTACCTGTGGGGGCTGTAATATATGAAACAACAGGTCTTGTCGGATAACCTTCTTTGTGGATTTCAATGAGGCCATACATTTTGGGGCGTTGACATTCATGGGGATAAGCTCTATGCTTCATATGTTGTTTTGAAAAGGTTGTTGCAGTTGTTGATGCTGTTTTTTATACCACATCGAGATGGATTTATACAAAATAAATCAATCAACTATACTTTCAATCTGCTATATTCAAAGGTAAGACTAGCAGATGTCCTTAGGCTTGGGAACGACTGGAAAGGGCAACGATAGTAAAATGTTGACATAATACTTTACAATGCAGATGTTAGAGATTTTCCTTCTGAGTACACAATGTTAAATGTTGAAAATGGAATTAAGACATTTTTAATGAGAATGACCTGGGGGCAGATGAGGAGAGTGATATTTCTGAAGATTTGATTATGTCACAACACAAAAATTCCCCTCTCTAAAGCTATGGCAGCTATCAAAATTGTTTCACAATGAGCAGAATAAGAAAATGTTGATGTCAATGACATGATGACTTTTAAAGAATTGAGGAGAGCAATCGAACTAAAATAACTTCATTTGTCGAAGAACATATGCGTGTATCTTACCAAAAATATTTTTTATTGGATTCATACATTTTGTCTTTTTCGAGTTAGCATTATCACGAGTCTACTGCACATTGATTTAACTTAACATTTGGTCCTTCGAACTGGATTTTATCACCGCTTCAGTTATCAAAATCTTCACCGAATCAAAATTCGATCAGATGACAATCTGGTCTAGTGATTGTGATATAATTTCTCAGATGTTCTTACCTTATAACAAAGCGAACAGAGGCCGTCGGTGGCGGGGCTGCCGTAGAAGCCGCAGCCCGATCGGCACAGAGTCTGCATCTGGTTGGATTCCCGCTCCATCTTCAGTTCTGGTTTCCCGACCCCGATGAGACGTATGATGAAGCCACCAAGCCCCGCCTGAATATGTGGGAATCCTTCCTAACTTCGATTCAACGATCACGTCTTATCTGGAAAAAAAATGATAATATGTAGCACACCTTTCGATTTACTTTGAGCGTTGAGTTTGAAAAAGAAATACCCGACTTGATGGATAGATGGCGGAAAGTACTTAGCAATCGCAGAAGATTTGTTCGAAACTACCAGTTAGGAAATATAAAACTAAAGAGCATTCTCTACAACTAATAAGAAGAAAATTATTTTAAGTACCGTACAAGGAAGTTAGACTTAAGTACCGGACAAGGATACTAAATTGAAGTACAGGGCGCACATCTTTACGACATCTTCTTTCCGGAGCTATATAAGTGAAGTAATTTACTCAAATTTAGTTGTGCAAATGATACTTATTGTCAGATTTTACATTTTTGTTTTATTTCTCTGCTTCTTCCAAGGTAATTATATATGTCGATGGGTGAATAACAAGAAATTTTCCTACTAATCATTTGAAGGTTCATACTATAACAATTGACTTAAGTGTTGTAACACTGATTAACACTGAAAATTTTCCCAGAGTACTTTTATTCGATGTCGTTCAAATGAAGACTGGCAGCTCTAGTTTCAAACACATACAGGTTAAAAATTATCAGGTTAAGGAAAAAATAACAATCATCAGCATGATTACGAGGTTCCCGCCAAATCACCAGTGTGTTGAACCTACGAGCGCTCAGGCCATCACAATTATATTGAGGAAAGACTAACTTCTGTTTCTTATTTAATTTTAATTCGCAAATCACACACAGGGAGTCTTAGATATGCAGTTTCTATCATCTACAGGTGACTCCTTATCGATAAATGATTGTGGAAAGTACGACGGTTAGGAACTAGGAAATAATTGTTTAGATATTATAGGTATAGGTTTAGACTATTAGTTGAAATGCGGTATCGGAACTGTCCTCATAATTGTCACAAAAAGGAAAATTGACGAAAAATTAAATCTTGTATTCAAAAATTAATAAATTTCACGCCCAAATATTCAATGAAAACCTTAATTCAACTAACACAAAAATTGAAACAAGTTCAAACCCCAATCAAATCATATGTAATTATGTTTTCAATGACACGAATGACTTATTATTATAGTAAACTATTGATGTGACATCTTAAACAAATCACACCTTAATCCGGTTGTACAAAATGATTTCATGTTTTTACTAAAGTTGTGCCTACAACAGAATTATTTCAAATTCAATAACAACCTCACGGTCTACCGATGGGACCTCCATTGAGCTCTTCACTAGATGACCACAGCGTATATTGAAGATATCCTATTCAAGTCCTCCAACCCAAAATTAATACATTTTCGGTATAGATATGTACGGGTCGACAAGAACATCTGTGCTGGTGGAATAGCCCCTCCCCTTGTTGCGCGTTAACTTTGCCGGTCACGTGGCCAAGAGCTCAGTTCACAATGAACCTTTGAAACTTCAAGAGGAGCCAAGCAAATACGACCGAATCTTGCAAATTTCATTTCAATATTTCTAAGTTTTGGTGAGGATGGAGTTTGTTTTCAATTTCTTCTTCCTTCTCAATAGGTAGTTGTTGCCTGTTCAATCTTCTAAACCTTCCTTCGGCATTCTTACGAGGTCTTCCTGGCGACCCAACGGAGATTTAACCCCAGCTTTTTTTACAATTCGAGAGTTGTCCATTCGGGTAATATAGGCATCCCACTCTCGCTTCCTCTCAAGTATCCAATTATTTATATCTGGTGTTCCACATGTCCTGCAAATGTTCTCGCTCCTTTCTCTGTCTCATAAAATTGTCGTTGTATCAGGTCTGGTTTCAGCAGTATATGACATTATCGGCCTAATAGCAGTTTTATAAATTCTCGCTGTTTATATGTTAATTGTACCATATTGTGGTGTTAAGACATCCAACCACTCTTGTGTTTTTGTAATTTGATTAAACGCATGTAGTAGGCGTTGTAAGTCGTCTTCCGATTCCGCTATCAGGGTTGCATCGTCGGCATAGCATATAATATTGATCTCTTCGTCTCCCATTTTATATTCTCTAAATGATCTTATCTTCTTTATTATCGTATTCATGACAATATTGAAGAGAAGAGGGCTCAATGAATCTCCTTGTCGAATGCCACTTCCCACCGGGATCAAACCTACCAGTTCTCCATTTATTTTCTTATATATGTCTTCGATAGTCTTTATTAGATTATGTGGTATTCCTAAGTTGTAAAGTGATGTTATGATGTCTCTTAGCAGAATGCAGTCAAATGCTTCCAATAAATCAATAAAGCATATAAAAGCTGGTTTATTATACTCAACGGACTTCTATGTGATTTGCCTTAACACAAAAACTGCGTCTGTACATGACCTTCCAGATCAAAATGCTTGCTGTTCATCAGATAGTGAGATGATGCTGTTGATTTTCATTGTAATTATGCTAGTTGCTAACTTGTGCGCAGTATTTAGAAGATTAATCTCTCGATAATTTGCTGGTATTCTCATGTCACCTTTTTGAAGAGTAATATAGTTATACTAGTGCGCCAATCGTCTGGTATTTTGTGGAAAAACAGAATTTTCTGAACGAGTTTCAGTAATTCTCGTTGTGAAGTTTGGCCGCCATATTTGAGTAGTTCGTTTGTTATTCCATCATGTCCAGCACTTTTCCTATTCTTCAGTTTTTTGAGTGCTAACTCTAATGTTTCTTCTATATATGCGTCTTCGTTGATCGTTATTTCCGGGGTGTTGGTTTCATGAATTATTTTGTTTTCCGTATTTCCGTATAATCTGGTTAGATATTCAACCCATTCATTCTTTGGTATTCGGTTAGTCTCTATAAGCTCGTTAACTTCTTTACGTTGTACCCGTATGAACCTCCATATTTGTTTTTGTCTTCCGTAAAAGTCACTTTCTAGTCTGTTTGAAAAAGACTCCCAATATTTGTTTTTTATTTGTCTTACCAGGGAGGCTGTTTCAGTTCTCACTCTTCGGTATTGATCGTAACTTTCTGGAGTCTGAAATGTTCTATACTGTAAGTAGGCTGTTTTTGTTCCAATTTGAAAGGAAAGGGAAAAAATTGAGTCGACAATCCAAGGAAATAACTGCGACTGTCATTCATTTCATGAAACGAGAAGGGATGGAGAACGAACCTGTAATTTTTTTAAAAGGGTTCAGCGACGTATAGCTGGAATAGGTTTACGAACTGTGCCAAACATTTCGAGCTAAATGAAGAAGATTGAAGATGGCGAAAATAACAGTTTTTCAACTCCCGATAAAAAGAGAAGAAAATCAGCGAAGAAAACAGATCTCGACGACTTGGATAAAGCTCTGCTCCGAAAATTCGTCGTCAATAAAATCGCACATGCAGGATCACGAGAAAGCATTCGAAAAGTTTTTCGAATGTGGATTGATAGTAACAAATTCCTTTTCTGCGAATTGGAGCCTCATTCGGAGGACTGTTGGACATATGTTAATGTGCAGTTTTTTGATGAGGCATTCTTTGTTTAAGGCACATCATTCTTTCAAATATACTTCTTATCTGAAAAAAGTGATGAAACGCGTCGTAATTTTGTAAATATAGTAAAAACCTTAACATCATTGTTTTATTCAATTACTAAAATTTGTTTGTTACACTTCTACACGTTTTTAAGTCAGTTCGTTTTTTTTCTTTCTCAACATTCGTCATTATTATGCCTTTGGGAATCTCAAATTACACAATAATAAACTAAAAGATTGAAATGTCAAATTTAATGTGAAACGTCGTTCGATATTGGACACTAAACTACTTAACCAAACTCACTTTTAACATAGCATCATACTTTCATATTTTAACGGACGTCTGGCAGAGCTTAAAATCTTGTTTCTAACGAAACGCTCTCAATGACATTTCAATCTTTTAGTTTATTATTGTGTAATTTGAGATTCCCAAAGGCATAATAATGACGAATGTTGGAGAAAGAAAAAACGAACTGACTTAAAACGTGTAGAAGTGTAACAAACAAATTTTTGTAATTGAATAAAACAATGTTAAGGTTTTACTATATTTACAAAATTACGACGCGTTTCATCACTTTTTCAGATAAGAAGTATATTTGAAAGAATGACAAACAAAGAATGCTCAAAAAACTGCACATTAACATATGTCCAACAGTCCTCCGAAGGCTCCAATTCGCAGAACTACTAAATCCACATTCGATTGAAATGTCAAATTTAATGTGAAACGTCGTTCGATATTGGACACTAAACTACTTAACCAAACTCACTTTTAACATAGCATCATACTTTCATATTTTAACGGACGTCTGGCAGAGCTTAAAATCTTGTTTCTAACGAAACGCTTTCAATGTTCCGTAATCACATCTAACGCCAAAACAACGACCAGTTTGGCCTAAATAAAGGATTCTACATCTGTAATGTGCTAATTAATATACATTTTAACCGTTCAATCGTCTATTTTATCTTTCGCATTGCAAAATAGACCGACCGAATTGATTTTATTAATTTATGCGATAGACGCAACGTTAGTCAGTGTCGATGATTTCAGCAGGACGAAAATAGGTGTAGATAACTGTGTGAACGCACATCGAAAATTTTGGTTCCGTAGGATGACCTTTAGATGTCACCACGGTTTAGAAATGATCCAAACATCAGATGTGACAAAATTTATGCAACTATTTATTATTTTTCTAAATCTGAGTTTCTTGAGGGATAAAGAAACGAAGTTTCCCACGTTGCTTTCACAACCACAAATGAAATTTGAAACAAAATCTGTTTTTCTATGCAAGAGTTCAAGGAAACAAATCAGAAAGTGAAATTTAATAATTTGGGAATATATTTTTAAAATTAAATATAACATAGTGCTGCGAAAGGGTATGCAACACTGAGGAGGTAGACGAGATCGAAATTGCTGTCTTTTATCACCAATCATGACAGATTGTGCCACTACTGTGTGGCCCTGATTGACAATGAAGGGTGAAATCGGAAAACCAGCTCCTTCAGGGTGGGATATTCAACATTCTAGGGATGATTGAATATTGTTCCCCGAATGAAGGTCTCCAATGTGTTTACATAATACCGATAAATTTCGCGTGTTATCATTATTGAGATATAATGAACACCTGGTTCAACAGCCAGCAAGTACTGGAGCGTTAGCTTCTTGGTGAGAAAAATACATTTGAAGCCAAAACATGGATTGATGACTTTGTGCCAGGAAAATCAAAGGTGGAAAATTAGTTTAAACGAGGTGATATGAGCACGTCCGAAAGAGGCTGTTATGATGAAAACATTGAAAAGTACATAAAATCGTTTTGAATAATCGAAAAATGAATTTGATCCATACAGCTGAGACCTTGAAGATATCCAAAGAACGTGTTGGTTTGGACATTCGAAAGCTGTATGCGAAATTTGGCAAATTTGCACCGTCTTACACTTCATTGATTCGTCGTGATCATTTCGCCAATATTTCGACCCAACCACCGTATTCACTTGATTTGGCACTGTGTGACTTCTGATTATTTAGCAAACTCAAAAGACCGCTCCGGGGACACAGATGCAAGCCGAATCGAAGAGAGCTGAAGGCCATCCCGGAAAACAACAGTAAACAACTGTTTTGAATATTGGAAAATCCGTAAGTGCATTGTATCTAAAGCGGATTACTTTGAAGACACCTTACTTTAGGGATACAGTTGTACATGTACTTGACTCGCTCTAAAGGATTGCGAAGTTCTTGCTGTTGTGAATGCGTGTGCAACACTGACGAGGTCAAACCAGATCGAAAATAGAGCTCGAGAGAAGGGGATCATTTTTCTCTATAAACAATATTTCACATAGCTGCCGTACTAAATATCGAATTTGGTTCACCCTGTACATACAACAAATAATATCCTGAAAATCAATTTATACGTAGGTATAATCCCTATCAACTTTTGATCGAAATTTGCCTTTTGTTTGATTACCACAAGGACTTATGGGTGATACGTTACGTGAACGCCCTTCGGGATTTCAAACTTTCATCATATTCATACCTCATCAACATGTTCTTTCCAAGTTTCACAGAATTCCTCCATCATTAGTAATTCCCAGCACAATTCAACGAAAATATAGTTGAATATCAAATCAAATGCGTGATTTATATCGTTGTATAATCTCTTCAATATCACTGAGTGATACACTCACAACATGAACAGAATTTATCACCTTATTTTTGGAAAGATTGACATGTGTCACTTGCGTCACCCAAATCTTGCCACCAAGTATGACACCGTCATAATCGCAAGTCCAACGCTCGATTCAATTAAAGTCAGTTTTGTGTGATTTCGTATTAGAATTGTACGATAACTACCTAGCCTTGACAAGAAAAACATGTTTATGTGTACAATTCATTTTATCTTTTGTACGTCGTAATCACCTTCAGTTCGATGCACTTGGTTAAACGTTTTGTTTTTCATCTGAAAATTCTGCAACACGTGCACGTTTGCAATGACCTCGTCGATATTAATTCATATGCGATGAGAAATATTCGCAAGGTATTAAACCTGGTGATTTCAGTGGATGTGAAACGAATCCTTATAGATAATAGAGAAGAGAGATACTGTAAAAGCTTATTAGGTCCGCAACAAATTTCTCGCTGTTGCTACAACTTTTTCCCATCTTTCTGGCAGAGGTCGAACACCGTGACGGTAGAAGTGTTCGTCTTTTGAGGGTATCCCCGAATCTAGTCATTTTTCGACACCTCAAAAAGTCTAGGGAATATTTCTGAATATCGATATATCGTATCAATATGGATGATTTTTTTAAAGAAATGAACACCTGCATCAATTTCTCACCAAATTATGTAGAGTGCCGCAACAGATTTCAGTTTTTTTATAAAAAACTAAAAATGCAGCAGATGAGACGCTGCTTTATAATCATTTCATGTATTCAGTGTTTGAAATCAGTTAGTTGGCACTTTGTTTCTGTTGTAAGCACAAATAAAAGATTCAAGTTTTGTGATTCGACCATGGAAAGACGACATTCGACTAGAGAAGAGATGTTAAGAGCCGTTGGCATGCTCCAAGTTGGGAGCTCACAACGGGAAGTATCCAGGGTTCTGGGAAGTAGCCCAAGTGTCATAAACCGTTTATGGTCGCGTTTCAATGAAACAGGTAGCGTAGAAGAACGCCATACAGATCGTTTCAGGATTACTACAGTCGCCCAAGACCGATTTTTGGTTTTACAAGCCAGAAGAGGTCGTACTACCACAGCATCTCAGTTAGCTCAAGAGCTATCACGAGTTCATAATGTACAAATTTCCGACCAAACTGTGAGAAATCGACTGCACGAAGGTCAACTCCACTCCAGACTCCCTTTAAGAGTTCCACAACTGACCCATGGAAATCGCGCTGCTCGTTTATCTTGGTGCCAAGAACACGTAAACTGGGATCAAGAGAGGTGGGCCACAGTTCTCTTCAGTGATGAATCTAGATTTAGTTATTATCCCGATTCGGGAAGAATTTGAATATGGAGGAACGAAGCAAAACCGTCTCCAGCATGCTCGAGAAGTTGTTAGACAGGGAGGCGGATCAGTGATGTTTTGGGGAGGTATACGCCTTGGTGGAAGAACTGACCTCGTTTTCATACAGAACAACCTCACGGGAAATTCTTACGCAAATGAGATAGTTTTACCGGTAGTGGTACCGTATCTCCAAACAATGGGTCAAAATCCACTCTTACAACAAGATAATGCCCTTCTAATCATGCGAGAGTTGTCTTGAACGTTCTTGAAGAGAATGATATCGATCTTCCACCGTGGCCATCCTGCTCCCCAGATCTGAATCCCATCGAGCATGTGTGGGACACCTTAAAAAGAAATCTCCTGCGTCAAAACGTCTTCCATCATGAACAGAAGCTTCGATTAGCAGTTCAGGAGGCTTGGAATGACTTAGGCCAAAATGTAATAGACAATTTAAAATTGAGCATGCCGCGACGATGCCAAAGTGTCATTCAGTACCCAGAGGTGAACCTTCTGGGTCCTGAAAAATATAAGCGCTTCCATATCGTTTCGAAAATATTAGTTCAGGATTTTTTTTTGTGTTTTACCTTGTGTTTTCGTCATTTTCAAATTTCAAATTTTTTTTTTATAATAAGTGCTTTGGAGAAGTCAAATATTATTTTGTTTTCTTGAGAATACATTATATACAATACATCCTAACAAAAACCGAAAGATTTCTATAAATTCGAATCATCAAATTCATATTTTGAAGATGTTGGTGTTCCTTAGACTTTTTGAGGTGTTTATGATGATATACCCTATACTAAGGTGTCTTTTGCTACTGTGAATATCTCACGATAAGTGGACTAGCCAAAAATACTCGTACTTTATATTCAATCAAGATATTATTATCTAGATGTTCGTTCATCTTGTATATTTCAATGAAATACATTCAAAACTTGAGGAAATACCAGGGTGACTTCATTTGATATTTAAATCCAGTGACCCTGTACAGGTGCACCTTGAGCGAACTATGCGGTTTTTTGCTGTAGGAACGGAATTTCATCATTAATAATTACTCCAGAATTCTCACTGAATTTTAAGTAGAAACCAGACGTTGTTCACATTTCGATTCGCCCAGAAGAACATAAAAAATGCTGAAAAATATTAGGAACGGGCAACTGTTAGTTGTTGAATAACTGTTTTCTATACAGGGTGTCCTCCAAGCACTATGACAAACTGTGATTCCTGCACCAACCTCACAATTTTCAACTTACAAGAGCGACTCTGTCGTGTTACCATAGATGGAATGATATACATATACATATCTTTGAAATTTGTTGCCCTCTTATGCGTAGTACCAATTATACTCATAACAGGAAAAACTGGATTACTCCAGAAATTGTTTTGGCCAAATGTGACCTACAAAATCTTCATTGGTTACATTCTAATATAAAAACTCAATCCTCTAATGATTTATATAAGAAAGCCAAATCCTATTATAAATCCTTAATCCTAAGAACCAAATACAATTTTCACAGTGAACTTATTGATAAATCTGTAAATAAAAATAGAACTGTGTGGAATCTAGTAAATACTATGACTGGTCGAAAACGTATGGAACAAAATTCTATTGCACTGGTTATTGATAATGTTACGCATAACGATCCCAAGGATTTGGCTGAGATTTTCGCTAATCATTTCACTACAGTTGCCGAATCTTCCCTCAACAGTTATTATAAAGACTCAATGTCATCCTCATGTAAGACGTCACGTATGTTAGACACAACCTTTTCTTCCACCCAGTCCTGGAGCATGAAATCCATGATGTTATAAGATCACTCAAAACAACAAAGGTTCTAGTGTTGATTTCATCTCAGCACAAATTCTGAAGATGATAGGTACCGATATCAGCCGACATTTCGCTCATGTTATTAACCTGTCAATTAGCACAGGCGTATTTCCTCGTATTCTGAAAAAGCAATCGTCATTCCTATTCATAAAAAGGATGATGTACACGATATCATGAACTATAGACCTATATCTATCTTAAGTGTCTTTTCCAAGGTTTTTGAAAGAATAGTGTTTGATAGAATGATGAAGTACCTAGATAAATTTCAAATACTTGATACTGCACAACATGGTTTCAGAACTGGCCGCTCGACTCAAACTGGAGCATTGCAGTTCGTGGAGTTCGTCTATCGTTGCCTTGATAATGGTCAATATGTTGCTGGATTGTTCTTTGACTTGTCTAAAGCGTTTGATAGTCTTGCTATCCAGTTTATATTGGATAAATGTTATAATCTTGGATTCAGAGGCGTGTTTTTGAACTGGATTCGTAGTTATCTGGAAGACAGAACTGCCTCAATCAGGGTTCACGACTTGTTCTCAAATGAACAATACTGTAAATTAGGAGTACCCCAGGGTTCTGTCTTGGGGCCACTTCTATTTCTGTTATTCATCAACGATCTGCCACCAAATTTGAAAAAAATATTCTACAGAAAATCTAATATTCGCAATTTATTATCAAAAATAATCTGGTTGATACTGTTCGCTGATGACTCTTCCATAGCTATTACTGCTGAGACTCTTGAGGAGCTTCAAAAGTTATGCGAGCTGCTGGTGGAGAGTTTCGTAGAATGGTGCCATTTCAATGCTATTATGATCAATGTCAACAAGACGGAATGCATTCACTTCACTCTGTCGTCTTGTGATCAGGGTAGCATAACAATAAGGTATTTAGATACAGTCATCTCTTCGAAGGACACCACTAAATTCCTCGGCGTTCACATCGATAGGAATCTGAAGTGGAGTGCACATATCGATGCGATTTGTAAGAGGCTGAATAGTTCCTATTATGCCCTAAATAGAATCAAGAGTTCACTACCTCTAAGTTCCCTTGTGAACGTTTATTACAGTTTGGTATATAGTCACCTGTCCTATAATATCTTACTGTGGGGAAATTCCTCAGACGTAGGTAGAGTTTTCATCATCCAGAAAAGAATTCTGCGAATGATGTTCGATACAGCTCCACAATCTTCATGTAGACCGTTGTTCCTGAAGAATGGTATCCTCACATTGGCGTCTATTTTCATTTTGAGATGCCTCGTTTATATTAAAGAGAATGAAAGTAACATGACTATACTTTCTAACTTTCATTGCCACAATACTAGAAATAAGGAAACATTATGTATCCCTAAACACAGAACTTCTAGATTTGAAATGTCGCCCTGTACCAGGGTATCAGATTGTTCAATCATCTTCCACGGCATATACAGGGTCTAAGTGTAAATAGATTTAAGGTAGCAGTTAAGAATTTACTTTTAGCAAAATGTTTTTATACTGTGAATGAGTTTCTATGTGTTGATTTAGATAATGTCTAAATGTCTTTTCTATTGACCTGTCCTATACATTCTTGTGATGTCTTAAGGGATCAATAAATTATTATTATTATTTATTATCGTGGACTTATGCACTATCTCAGCTAGTAGCTGGATATAATTTACCTTTCCCAGATTTAGCAATCAAAGGAATATGCTCGATTACAATATACTTGACATAAATTTCCTAACTATCCTACATGTATTAAGAATTACAGCTTTTGCATTTCTATATAGGTATTCTTATGCAATTCTAATTTCTTAAGGCTATCATGCAACGTTTTGGGTATTAAACCAGTCGAGGATACGATGACAGGAACGATATCTATTTTGTCGAGGTGCCACATCTGCTTGATCTCAATAGCAAGGTCTGTGTATTTGGACTTTTCTCCTGGGACTTATTCAGCACGTTGTTATTATTTGGTATGGCGACATCCACCAGCATTGCTGTCTTGGCTCTCTTATCATACACCACTATGTCCGGCCTATTATTCGTCACCATTCTGTCAGTGATAATAGGCCTATCGTAGTACAATCTGATAGTCATTTTCCAATACGGGCGCCGGTTGATACTTGTAATATGGCTGGAATGTATTCAGAAGTCCGTACTTGTGTGCAAGTTTCTGATGGATAATGTTGCACACTTGATTATGCCTGTGAAGATAGTCTGTATTGGCCAGTTGTTCGCATCCGGACGTAATATGCTGTATCGTCTCCGATCTTATATGGCATTTTCTGCACCTATCTGTCTGTAATGTTCCGTCCTTCATAATAAATTTTTGTAGTTGTTTGTAGCGATCACTTGGTCTTGGATGGCCATAAGGAATCCTCTGTTTCCGCGAATAATTCTCCTTTCATCAACCATTTATTGGAAGCTTCTTTGTCGATGTGTGGTTGATTAATCTCATGGTGATGTCGTCCATGCAATTCCTTTCTTGACCATTGCTCTTGTTTTTCAGTATCTGATAGGAATGGTAGATTCAGCAGGTCATCTCTGGTAGCAAGATTTAGAGGTGTATATCCCTTATCAACCAACGATACCACTCTATGTAGGTCAGAAGTGAGAGCTTTTGCTGAGAAGAATTCTCTGAGATTTCTTATCTGTTCGGTGTGTAAATTGACAACATCTATTAATCCGCGTCCTCCTTCTTTCCGCTTCAAAGTTGTTCGTATCACAGACGATTTTGGATGATGATTGTTGTACTTTGTCAGCATCGTTCGGGTCTGCCTTTGAATATCATCCAGCTCCGTCTTAGTCCATCTGATTATTCCAAATGAGTAAAGCAACACTGGAATGGCGTAGGTGTTAATTGCCTTGACTAGATTCCCCGAGTTCAACATCGATTTCAGCACAGACTTCAGACGCTGACTGTATTCTGAACGAATCTTCTCCTTTGAGAAGTTATTATTATTATTATTATTATTATACATATCTTATTGTACTGCAGTGTACATTCGTAACCATAGTAGAATTATTATCAAGAATGTTCAATTACTTTTGATAGATAAATCATCTTTTTCAATAATTTTTTTTGAATTTCTCGAATTGAAGGAGATTTCCCCAAATACATCCACTTGTTCGTACAGTTTTTACTTCGATATTTAGAAGATCTAAAGAAACGAAAACTCATGTATGAACTCGTCAAGTCAACATACAAAATGAGAGGAATATTTAGGCAGTGTTTAAGATGATCCTGCGATAAGTATACGGCGCATTGCAAATCAATTGTGACTGCCCCGAAGTGTCGTGTTTTGAAAAGGGGAACTGCACCCTTATCATTTTGCCGCTGGATTCTATAGCAACATGCACAAGATCTCCAGATTGCAGTCAGTAGTTTTCATTTTGTATACAATTTATGTAAAAAAAATTAAACTTCTCAACTGTGATTTCTTAAATGTCCTTGTTAACTTGAATAAAACTTTTTTACAGTACTTAGCATAAATTTAGATGAAAAATCAACTTTGCAGGGTGTAAATCCTTGACTAAGGATGATTGGTTCAACATATAAATTATGAACAAAGATTTCAAAGGTCTGCATGGTAGGTATCTGAATAAAAATATTCATTATTATGGAATTATAATAATAACCTAACCTAACTTCCTCTAGAGAGTGACCATAGAATCGGCAAACACAGAGCATTCGTTTCTTTTCCTAAAATGGCCTCTAGCCTAAAATTGACAGTACTTACATAACCTAATTCAGTTTTCTTTTAATATTTGATATTTGTCACATAATATTTCCGATTTATACTATAAATCTTTGAAATATTCTGGAGGATCCTTATTTTCTCAAATATTTTTGTGATCAAAATTGACAGTACTTACATAACCTAATTTTTGACATTTTTCGCATATAATCTGAAATGCGTTTAAAAATTACACCCAGTTTTAATCATTTATTTCCGATTTATACTATAAATCGGTAAAATATTCTGGAGGATCCTTATTTTTCTCAAACAATTTGTGCATAATTCATCCAAGAGAGGAAATAAGATTATTCAAACTGCGATAAATTATTAAAGAATTTTCTTTCTTCTTTAGTTTCTATAATATCATAATTATTTGAATGATCAGTTGCAATATTCAACACATGCGTGCTGAACAACCCTAAAATGCGTATGAAAATTACAATTTCTGCAGTTACACTCAATTTTCATCATTTATTTTCGATACTTTATTCTTATTTCTTAAATCTTTAGTCAGCTCAATATTCTGAAAAAACCTCGATTTTTTTAAACACTTTGTGGATAGTGTATCTAAGAGAGTAAATAAGAGGATGGATTATTAAATAATTTTCAGAGTTCAAAATCAAAGTCAAGTGATTAACGAAAAAATTTTTATAAAAACCGATGGGCGCTTGATATCATTCACTATAGATATTTCATTAATAATAAGTTCTGAAATTGGGATAAATATACAATAAACAACCCTATGCTTTGGATAAATAACCTTTTCACTTTACTATTTTAAATTCTGATAATTGAATAATATTAAAAGAGCGAACTTTCTAATTTAATTATTGAAATAATCAGCTGCTTGATCAAACTGGCGAAGCAAGTTAATAAAAGCTTGCGAAGAACTGTTTCAATTAAAAAATTGATTAGAAATGATAACAAAGAAATATACAAGAGCAACTTACATGGTATATCCTTCGACAAGTGAAATATGCACCACAAAATTATTTTTCGTGAATTATTTTCGTGAAAATTCGATGAAACACGAAAAATTAAGGGGTAAATACGTCTACTGCACGATAACTACAAGTCTTTAGTTCGTTCAGATCACAACTGACTGTTAGTAACGAATTCCAATGAATATATTCAAGTAGATGGTAGGAGATAATGGTAGGTATATCATAATAAAGAAGAAATTACCGAAAATCCTTTACAGATGGGACAGATTTGAAACTTTGAAATTCCTACTAAGGATGGTTCAAAATATAGCAAAAGGAATGACAAAATGAGGAGAGAGACATTCCTAATAACCACCATAAAATAGACGAGATGCCAATGGGTTGAGTTCCATTGAAATATACCATGCTGAGTATTCCTCAAAATAAAATACGTTTGAAAGTTACAATTTCAGCAGTTACACTCAGTTTTTATCATTTATTTTCGATACTTTATTTTCATTTCATAAATCTTTGTCAGCCCAATATTCTGGAAAAATCTTGATTCTTTTTCAAACACTTTGTGGATAGTGTATCTAAGAAAGTAAATAAGAGCGATGGATTATTAAATAATTTTAGAATTCAAAATCAAAAGTCAAGTGATTAACGAAAAATTATTATAAAAACCGATGGGTGCTTGATATCGTTCACTATAGATATTTCATTAGTGATAAGTTCTGAAATTGGGATAAATATACAATAAACAACCCTATGCTTGGGATAAATTACTTTTTCACTTTACTATTTTAAATTCTAAAAATTGATTAATACTGAATGAGATAACTTTCTAATTTTTAGATTTTATATAATAATTATTCAAATAATCAGCTACTTGATTAAACTGGCGAAGCAAGTTAATAAAAGCTTGCGAAGAACTGTTTCAAATAAAAAATTGATTAGAAATGATAACAAAGAAATATACAAGAGCAACTTACATGGTATATTCTTCGACAAGTGGAATATGCACCACAAAATTATTTTTTCGTGAAATATCGATGAAACACGAAAAACTAAGGGGTAAATACGTCTACTGCACGATAACTACAAGTCTTTACCTCGTTCAGATTACAACTGACTGTTAGTAACGAATTCCGGTGAATATATTCAAGTAGATGGTAGGAGATAATGGTAGGTATATCATAATAGAGAAGAAATTACTGAAAATCCTTTACAGGTGGGACAGATTTGAAACTTTGAAATTCCTACTAAGGATGGTTCAAAATATAGCAAAAGGAATGACAAAATGAGGGGTGAGACATTCCTAATATCCACCATAAAATAGACGAGATGCCAATGGGTTGAGTTCCATTGAAATATACCATGCTGAGTATTCCTCAAAATAAAATACGTTTGAAAATTACAATTTCAACAGTTACACTCAGTTTTTATCATTTGTTTTCGATACTTTATTTTCATTTCATGAATCTTTAGTCAGCTCAATATTCTGGAAAAATCTTGATTTTTTACAAACTCTTTGTGGATAGTGTATCTAAGAGAGTAAATAAGAGCGATGGATTATTAAATAATTTTAGAATTCAAAATCAAAAGTCAAGTGATTAACGAAAAATTATTATAAAAACCGATGGGTCCTTGATATCGTGCACTATAGATATTTCATTAGTGATAAGTTCTGAAATTGGGATAAATATACAATAAACAACCCTATGCTTTGGATAAATAACCTTTCCACTTTACTATTTTAAATTCGGATAATTGAATAATATTAAAAGAGCGAACTTTCTAATTTTCGATTTTATATTATTATTATATATAATTATTCAAATAATCAGCTGATTGATTAAACTGGCGAAGCAAGTTAATAAAAGCTTGCAAAGAACTGTTTCAAATAAAAATTGATTAGAAATGATAACAAAGAAATATACAAGAGCAACTTACATGGTATATCCTTCGACAAGTGAAATATGCACCACAAAATTATTTTTCGTGAAATATCGATGAAACACGAAAAATTAAGGGGTAAATACGTCTACTGCACGATAACTACAAGTCTTTAGTTCGTTCAGATCACAACTGACTGTTAGTAACGAATTCCAATGAATATATTCAAGTAGATGGTAGGAGATAATGGTAGGTATATCATAATAAAGAAGAAATTACCGAAAATCCTTTACAGGTGGGACAGATTTGAAACTTTGAAATTCCTACTAAGGATGGTTCAAAATATAGCAAAAGGAATGACAAAATGAGGAGAGAGACATTCCTAATAACCACCATAAAATAGACGAGATGCCAATGGGTTGAGTTCCATTGAAATATACCATGCTGAGTATTCCTCAAAATAAAATACGTTTGAAAATTACAATTTCAACAGTTACACTCAGTTTTTATCATTTGTTTTCGATACTTTGTTCTTATTTCATGAATCTTTAGTCAGCTCAATATTCTGAAAAAAAACCTTGATTTTTTTTACAAACACTTTGTGGGTAGTGTATCTAAGAGAGTAAATAAGAGCGATGGATCATTAAATAATTTTCAGTATTCAAAATCAAAGTCAAGTGATTAACAAAAAATTATTATGAAAAACCGATGGGTGCTTGATATCGTTCACTATAGATATTTAATTAATAATAAGTTCTGAAATTGGGATAAATATACAATAAACAACCCTATGCTTTGGATAAATAACCTTTTCACTTTACTATTTTAAATTCTGATAATTGATTAATATTAAAAGAGCGAACTTTCTAATCTTTAGATTTTATATTATAATTATTCAAATAATCAGCTGCTTGATTAAACTGGCGAAGCAAGTTAATAAAAGCTTGCGAAGAACTGTTTCAATTAAAAATTGATGAGAAATGATAACAAAGAAATATACAAGAGCAATTTACATGGTATATCCTTCAACAAGTGGAATATGCACCAAAATATTATTTTTCGTAAAATATCGATGAAACACGAAAAACTAAGGGTAAATACGTCTACTGCACGATAACTGCAAGTATTTAGTTCGTTCAGATCACAACTGATTGTTAGTAACGAATTCCAATGAATATATTCAAGTAGATGGTAGGAGATAATGGTAGGTATATCATAATAAAGAAGAAATTACCGAAAATCCTTTACAGGTGGGACAGATTTGAAACTTTGAAATTCCTACTAAGGATGGTTCAAAATATAGCAAAAGGAATGACAAAATGAGGAGAGAGACATTCCTAATAATCACCATAAAATAGACGAGATGCCAATGGGTTGAGTTCCATTGAAATATACCATGCTGAGTAGTCCTCAAAATAAAATACGTTTGAAAGTTACAATTTCAGCAGTTACACTCAGTTTTCATCGTTTATTTTCGATACTTTATTCTTATTTCATAAATATTTAATCAGCTCAATATTCTGAAAAAACCTTGATTTTTTTTGAAACACTGTGGATAGTGTATATTCAAGAGAGTAAATAAGAGCGATGGATTATTAAATAATTTTTAGAATTCAAAATCAAAAGTCAAGTGATTAACGAAAAATTATTATAAAAACCGATGGGTGCTTGATATCATTCACTATAGATATTTCATTAGTGATAAGTTCTGAAATTGGGATAAATATACAATAAACAACTCTATGCTTTGGATAAATAACTTTTCACTTTACTATTTTAAATTCTACAAATTGATTAATACTGAATGAGATAACTTTCTAATTTTTAGATTTTATATAATAATTATTCAAATAATCAGCTGCTTGATTAAACTGGCGAAGCAAGTTGATAAAAGCTTGCGAAGAACTGTTTCAAATAAAAAATTGATTAGAAATGATAACAAAGAAATATACAAGAGCAACTTACATGGTATATCCTTCAACAAGTGGAATATGCACCACAATATTATTTTTCGTAAAATATCGATGAAACACGAAAAATTAAGGGGTAAATACATCTACTGCACGATAACTACAAGTCTTTAGTTCGTTCAAATCACAACTGACTGTTAGTAACGAATTCCAATGAATATATTCAAGTAGATGGTAGGAGATAATGGTAGGTATATCATAATAAAGAAGAAATTACCGAAAATCCTTTACAGGTGGGACAGATTTGAAACTTTGAAATTCCTACTAAGGATGGTTCAAAATATAGCAAAAGGAATGACAAAATGAGGAGAGAGACATTCCTAATAACCACCATAAAATAGACGAGATGCCAATGGGTTGAGTTCCATTGAAATATACCATGCTGAGTATTCTTCAAAATAAAATACGTTTAAAAGTTACAATTTCAGCAGTTACACTCAGTTTTTATCATATATCTTCGATACTTTATTTTCATTTCATAAATCTTTGTCAGCTCAATATTCTGGAAAAAATCTTGATTTTTTACAAACTCTTTGTGGATAGTGTATCTAAGAGAGTAAATAAGAGCGATGGATTATTAAATAATTTTCAGAATTCAAAATCAAAGTCAAGTGATCAAGGAAAAAACTATTATAAAAACCGATGGGTGCTTGATATCGTTCACTATAGATATTTCATTAATAATAAGTTCTGAAATTGGGATAAATATACAATAAACAACCCTATGCTTTGGATAAATAACCTTTCCACTTTACTATTTTAAATTCGGATAATTGAATCATATTAAAAGAGCGAACTTTCTAATTTTTCGATTTTATATTATTATTATTATATTAATTATTCAAATAATCAGCTGATTGATTAAACTGGCGAAGCAAGTTAATAAAAGCTTGCGAAGAACTGTTTCAAATAAAAATTGATTAGAAATGATAACAAAGAAATATACAAGAGCAACTTACATGGTGTATCCTTCGACAAGTGAAATATGCACCACAAAATTATTTTTCGTGAAATATCGATGAAACACGAAAAATTAAGGGGTAAATACGTCTACTGCACGATAACTACAAGTCTTTAGTTCGTTCAGATCACAACTGACTGTTAGTAACGAATTCCAATGAATATATTCAAGTAGATGGTACGAGTTATGGTAGGTATATCATAATAAAGAAGAAATTACCGAAAATCCTTTACAGGTGGGACAGATTTGAAACTTTGAAATTCCTACTAAGGATGGTTCAAAATATAGCAAAAGGAATGACAAAATGAGGAGAGAGACATTCCTAATAACCACCATAAAATAGACGAGATGCCAATGGGTTGAGTTCCATTGAAATATACCATGCTGAGTATTCCTCAAAATAAAATACGTTTGAAAGTTACAATTTCAGCAGTTACACTCAGTTTTCATCATTTATTTTCGATACTTTATTCTTATTTCATAAATATTTAGTCAGCTCAATATTCTGAAAAAAACCTTGATTTTTTTTAAACACTTTGTGGATAGTGTATATTCAAGAGAGTAAATAAGAGCGATGGATTATTAAATAATTTTTAGAATTCAAAATCAAAAGTCAAGTGATTAACGAAAAATTATTATAAAAACCGATGGGTGCTTGATATCGTTCACTATAGATATTTCATTAATAATAAGTTCTGAAATTGGGATAAATATACAATAAACAACCCTATGCTTTGGATAAATAACCTTTTCACTTTACTATTTTAAATTCTAATAATTGAATAATATTAAAAGAGCGAACTTTCTAATTTTTCGATTTTATATTATTATTATTATATTAATTATTTAAATAATCATCTGCTTGATTAAACTGGCAAAGCAAGTTAATAAAAGCTTGCGAAGAACTGTTTCAAATAAAAAATTGATTAGAAATGATAACAAAGAAATATACAAGAGCAACTTACATGGTATATCCTTCGACAAGTGGAATATGCACCACAAAATTATTTTTTCGTGAAATATCGATGAAACACGAAAAATTAAGGGGTAAATACGTCTACTGCACGATAACTACAAGTCTTTAGCTCGTTCAGATCACAACTGACTGTTAGTAACGAATTCCAGTGAATATATTCAAGTAGATGGTAGGAGATAATGGTAGGTATATCATAATAAAAAGAAATTACCGAAAATCCTTTACAGATGGGACAGATTTGAAACTTTAAAATTCCTACTAAGGATGGTTCAAAATATAGCAAAAGGAATGACAAAATGAGGAGAGAGACATTCCTAATAACCACCATAAAATAGACGAGATGCCAATGGGTTGAGTTCCATTGAAATATACCATGCTGAGTATTCCTCAAAATAAAATACGTTTGAAAGTTACAATTTCAGCAGTTACACTCAGTTTTCATCATTTATTTTCGATACTTTATTCTTATTTCATAAATATTTAGTCAGCTCAATATTCTGAAAAAACCTTGATTTTTTTTGAAACACTGTGGATAGTGTATATTCAAGAGAGTAAATAAGAGCGATGGATTATTAAATAATTTTAGAATTCAAAATCAAAAGTCAAGTGATTAACGAAAAATTATTATAAAAACCGATGGGTGCTTGATATCATTCACTATAGATATTTCATTAGTGATAAGTTCTGAAATTGGGATAAATATACAATAAACAACCCTATGCTTTGGATAATTAACCTTTTCATTTTAAATTCTGATAATTGATTGATATTAAAAGAGATATTATTCTAGGTTTTAGACTTTATATTATAATTATTCAAATAATCAGCTGCTTGATTGAACTAGCGAAGCAAAATAATAAAAGCTTGCGAAGAACTGTTTCAATTGAAAAAATTGATTAGAAATGTTAACAAATAAATATACAAGAGCAACTTACATGGTATATCCTTTCACAAAAAGTGGAATATGCACCAGAATATTATTTTTCGTAAAATATCGATGGAACACGAAAACTGAGGGATAAATACGTCAATTGCACTATAAGCACTAGTCTTCAACTTGTTCTGATCAAAACTGAATGTTGACAATGATTTTCACTAGGTATATAAGTAGATGGTGGGGGAAAATGGTAGGTACATAATAATAAAGGAATTACCGAAAATCCTTTACAGATTGGACGTATTTGAAATCCCTAATAATTCCTATGAAGGCTGGTTCAAAATATAACAAAAGGAATGACGAAATGAGGAAAGAGAAATTCCTAATCTCCGCCATAAAATACATGGGGTGCCAATGGTCAAGTTCCTATTTAAATATATCACGCTGAGTAATTCATATTATCAGATTATTGAAGAAATAAATTTTGTTCTCTCAATAAATTTTTGATGGAAACAGACTATTCCTACGTAAATTTTCAAATTTCTTTGATATATCATTCATATTGTGACTCATCTAAAATAAATACAAACATAGCAATTTTAGCAGTTACACTTTGTATCCTGAAATATTCATATTTTTATCAAAATTTTGTGTATAGTGTAATTAAGCATTTTGCATCCAATTTATACAAAAGATATATCTTACATATGATTTTTGACATATCTATTGTTGCCTTGAATAAAACCAAAATTACATTCTTTTCAGAAATTGTTCTTAGTTAGACCAAGCCTGAAAATTTTAGTGCATTTGATATTATCTTAAAATTCTTGCATGAAATACAAAATCATTTAGATAATTATTGGAATTGTTTTTCATTTTCAGTCACGAATTACAGGGCGTTCCTTTTGAAATAAAAAAAATAATTAAGTTTGAACCCATACCAAATTTGATATCTATCAAAAAATACCCTGTACAGGCTGGACAGATTTCGACGTTTTGGTACTGCAGCTTTGTGATCCGCAATGGAATATTATCAATTCTCAGAATTTAATATAAAAATGAAGTTATTAACAAAAAAATTATCAATAGAAAAACGTGGAAATGTTCGATATCGTGCGCTATAAATATTACATTATTTCACTATCTCAAACTGTAAAAGTAAATATAAAAGTTTACAAAAACAACCCTACGCTTTGGATGAATAAATTTTTCCTTCAATACTATTTTAAATTCTAAAAATAATTAATATTGATTGAGCAAACTTTCTATTCGTTAGTTTTTATAATATCACAAACAAAATTATTTAGAAATGGTAACGAAAAAGATACAAAAGCAACTTACACTGTATATCCTTCTACAAGAAGTGGAATATGCACCACAAAGTTATTTTTTGTAAAATAAGATGAAACACGAATAACTAAGGTAAATGCGTCTATTGCACTATTATCACTAGTCTTCAGCTTGTTCAGATCACAACTGACTGTTAGTACCGATTTCCACTGAATATATTTGAGTAGATAGTGGGAGATAATGGTAGGTACATAGAAGAATTGAACGAAAATCCTTTACAGATGGGGCGGATTTGAAATCCCTAATAATCCCTATGAAGCCTGATTCAAAATGTAACAAAAGGAATGACAAAATGAGGAAAGATAGAAATTCCTAATCATCATCATAAAATAACTGGGGTTCCAATGGGTTGAATAACCATACTGAGTATTTCATATCACTATATCATTAACAAAATTAATTTTATTCCTTCAATATATATTTTCATGGAAACATCCTACCTAAATTAAAATAATTTTTTAATTTCTTTGATATATCATTCATAGTGTCACTTATAAACTGAAATGAGTTTAAAATTTGAAATTCCTGCATTTCCACCCAGTTATCATTAATTTTCGAAACTTCATTCTTATAACATAAATTTGAATATTCTGAAACACCCTTACCTTTTCTTCCAAGCGTTTTGTGCATAAAGTATCTTAGAGCTAGTAGTTGATCATTTTCTATAAAATTTATATAAAAAAACAAATTAAACATCTCTACTATGAAATGTCCATTGTTAAAACGAGAAGAAGATTCTTTTACAATACTTACATTACTTAATTTAGATAGAAAATTGACTTTACAGGAGGCATATCCTTGACAAAGGATGATTGGTTCTTGTAAAATCAAATTTACAACATGAATTATGAACAAAGATTTCAAACGTTCGCATGGTAGATATCTGAATGAAAATATTCAATATTATCGAATATTTATGAAATAACCTAACCTAACTTGCTCGAGAGAGTGACCACAAAACTGGCAAGCACAGAGCATTTTCTTTCTTTTCCTAAATTGGTCTCTAACCTAAAATCAACAGTACTTACGTAACCTAATTCATATAGAAAATTGACATTGCAGAAGGCAATGCATTCCGAGAATAGAGAATAATTTCTCCTTGTAAAACCAAATTTTATAAGATATGAATTATGAACAAAGATTTCAAAGATTGATATGGTAGATATCTGATATACACAGGGTACTTCAACGAAAACTAAACAGAGGCTATATCTACCAAGATATTCATTTCTGATCAAAACGCAAAAACAGGTCAATTTTTGTTTCAAGGGGACATCTTTTGGGGTACAAAACTTGCCTGGAATATCAACCCCCTAAGCGGAAGTTGCAATCCTTCAACATTTTGAATAGGGAAGATGGGTCGAGTGATGACTCAAAAGAAAGGTGGTATCTTTGTCTACATCGCCTTGAACGAATTTCCATTTTTAATTGAAAACTGTAAACGATACAGGGTGAGCAACTGAAATATAGAAAGACTATTTCCTGAGACTATTCAAGTTTCAGTGAAGTAAATGGAACAGATCCATGCTGATCAATGGCAGTCATCATCAAGTACCATCCTCATCTCGAATTTCAACCCCTAGAGCAGGGGTGACCACCCTTGAAAATTTGGAAGAGGGTAGATGGGTCGAGTGATACCTCGAAAGAAAGGTATTATCTTTGTCTGCATCCCCGTGAACGAATTTTCACTTTTGATTGAAAACTGTAGAAGATACAGAGTGAGCTACTGAAAAATAGAAGAGACTATAAGTGCAAAAAATGGAACAGATTCATTCCAGATCAAAGGCTGTCATCTTTGATCTAAATGAATCTATTCCAGTTTTTCGCACTAATACTCCAATAGTCTTGAGGCGATAATCTTCTCTATTTTTCAGTGGCTCACTCTGTATCTTCTACAGTTTTCAATAAAAAATGAAAATTCTTTCACGGGAATGCAGACAAAGATAATACCTTTCTTTCGAGTTATCACTCGACCCATCTACCCTCTTCCAAATTTTCAAGGGTTGTCACCCCTGCTCCAGGGGTTGAAATTCGAGATGAGGATGGTACTTGATGATGACTGTCATTGATCAGCATGGATCTGTTCCATTTTACCTCACTGAA
Source organism: Cryptolaemus montrouzieri (assembly GCA_013387265.2). NCBI lineage: Eukaryota > Metazoa > Arthropoda > Insecta > Coleoptera > Coccinellidae > Cryptolaemus > Cryptolaemus montrouzieri. The sequence continues at coordinate 8,636,036 of JABFTP020000124.1, forward strand.
ACTTGAATAGTCTCAGGGAAATAGTCTTCCCTATCTTTCAGTTGCTCGCCCTGTATCTTTTACAGTTTTCAATTAAAAATGGAAATTCGTTCAAGGCAATGTAGACAAAGATACCACCTTTCTTTTGAGTCATCACTGACCCATCTTTCCCTATTCAAAATGTTGAGGTAACTATTGTTTTGAGTTTTGATCAGAAATGAATATCTTGGTAGATATAGCCTCTGTTTTGTTTTCGTTGAAGCACTATATATATATATATATATATATATATATATATATATATATATATATATATATATATATATATATATATATATATATATATATATATATATATACAATAAGTTATGTGCTGATTTACAACATTTCCCAAGATTATTTTCAATTATACAGGGTGTTCCATTATAGAGCTTCATATCAAAGTTATGTTTTTTCAAATAGGACGCCCTGTTTCTCATTATTTTTCAAGGTGTTGATCGAAACAGAGCTCAGTAAATGCATTAACTGAACTTGTTATGGAAAAATCAACATCCTGTGAAAATATAATTTTTTTTCGAACACGTTCTGTATCTACTGTATGGTTTTAGAATCTCAATTCTAATACTAAATTAACACTTTGAACATTATTCTTGGCGTATGTAAATTATACAACGATTTAGTACTGCAACTATGTGAAATATTGTGAATAGAGCAAACAGCAAACTGCAAACAGGTTCAAGCTGGCTTTTTAGTTTTCGAATTATTTGAAGAATTTAATTTAGTGTCACTATTGGTTCTGATATTTTAACACCCTGTATTCGAGAGAGAAATAGTTTTCTTGCACAGATATCTAGAAGCGTTCAGAGTTTTAGAAAGAACAATCACGAGATAGGGGTTGCCATTTGAAAATGAGGAGTGAAGGTGGTTGAGGGTTCAGGAACTCCTCAATTTATCATAAATAGTTAGGTATTAAGAATCAAAAGTCGATTTGTACGAGCGTTTTTGTTAAAAACCAACATAAATTTTATCAAGCAACAAGTAGTGGCTGGGCTCCAACTTTCTTAGAAAAAAAATTTCCACCTATGTTGCTAATAACTTTAATGTTATTTCTATGTGTAGAATTTCTTGCAAAAAGGAAACTTCATTATGGGTCACCTGTACATCTCTAATATTATTATTTCCGTGTGTGATGCCTTGAAAGGTCTATGAACCTGTTATATCCAGTTAAGCACAAAATAGCAATGTTCAAGTCTTCTCCATTTCACCACTTCATTAACGAACGTCCTTACATTCCCCACACATCCTGCGCTTTGTCCGTTAAATCACGCCGTCAGTGTATCCCCGTTCGCGAACGTCAAAAGCTTCGACAGTCCTCTGGCTACACGAAAGCCGTAAATATTTTGACAATTGCGGCGTAGGCGACCGTCCTCCCGGTCAAACGCTCGCGGAACAAGGCCGCGTCTTGCCGACGTCGTTTTTATTCCGCGATATAAAAATAGAACAAAGCACGAGCGATTCCGCTAACGCGCCATGTGATCTGTTACACAAATAAAAACAAATCGAACGGGCATACTTCGCATTGTAACTTCCGCGATTTTTTCGTGACGCTATTTTCTCGGAAAACGTCACCGTCTGTAACGTAAATCATAAAGGAACGCATATAATCCTCGAGCGGGTATTAATTATTGGTCGCCACAAATGGACGGCGAACGTCACCGATGAGTATGGAGTTCTACAATGAGTATGGAGTTCTATTGTCCAGGAAATGGCAGGAAATGAAGAAAAAATAAACTGCTCCTAAAAAGTAAGGGCGTTGGGTCAAATTCTAAAAGTGCTGATGAATTATTCGCACAAATGTTTCCTAGTATAATGAACATTCCGACTCCATTATTCCTGTGTAGTCTAGGGCGCTGCAGGGATCTGTGTTGGGGTCCGTACTAAACATCGCAGATGTTTTTTGAGGCATTGATACGTGCGCGCCTCGTGTTTCTGCAACGCCAACAAATAATCCAATCATCCAAACATTTTTTGTATGTCTTCTATCGGTTCAAAGCAGTTACTTCGAATTTGAGTTTTGGAAAAAGAAAATGTCGGCCGGAGCCATATCACGTGAATACGGTGGTCAATCGATGGTATTTGTTGAGCTTTTGTTCAGGAATTCATTCACAATGATAACCGTGTGAGATGGCATTATCATGGCGCAATTTCCATGATTTTTTTCCAGAAATCTGGAAAGAAATCCGAGTGCACAACATATCACCAGGTTTTTTCGGTTTCGGTTTAGTTGGAAGGCGCCATTTCGAAGCTTGTTGACTGGTTTGCATGTCAAACTTATAATCCCTTGTCTCATCACCAGTTACAATGCGTTTTATGAATGTGAGATCGAAATTGACTCGTTCTAGTACGTTTTCAGCGAACTTTACGTGATTCAATTTTTGAAGAAAATTCAAGTTCATTGCCTATCTCTCTCAAATTCAAATGACGATATTCATTTCTTTCAGCTTATCGATGTTAACTTCAGTTGAAGATGTTGATGACCGACCAATGCGAGTCAAATCTTCCACAACATCACAGCCGCTGTTGAATTCACTGTACCTCTCATACACCGTGACAAAAAGTATGCGGAAATTTGAAATAAAACGCAAGAATCTTAATCTACTTCAATATTTATTGAATCTCCTTCAAAATATGCTCTATTTGAAGCTATACAAATGTGTCAACGTTTTTTCCGATCATCGAAACATTTTTATATGCGCTTTCAGGAATGGCCTTCAGCTCATTCTGCGAATTTTCTTTATGACGTCTATGGAATCAAATCAGGTTCCCCAGAGCGGAAATTTCAATCTGCAGAAAAGAAAAGTCATACGGAGCTAGATCAGGCGAATAAGGCGGCTGCTCGATGGTATTTATTAGGGTTTGGTGTTGAGATAATGCGTTATCGTCATGCGTTATCGTCGTATTTTGACCTTGCGGAACATATGATTGTGGGCTCGTTAGTGTGTCCATGTCTCGTCACCAATGGAACGGGATCAGAATTCGCACGATTCAGCATGTCTGCAGCTTCCTGCATCCGGTACTGTTTTTTAAGAAAATTTAGCTCTATGAGAACAAGCCGAGCGGCGACCAAAATCAAACGAGCGGTTTCACCAGAGATGTGGAGATCACGAGCTATCTCTCTAACACTGGCACGACGATTTTCGAGCACCATTTCCTATATTTTTTGGACGTTATCGTCGGTTGAAGAGGTCGAAGGTCATCCGGAACGAGGCAAATCTTCGACGATGTCCCGACCGTCTTTAATGGCTTTCTACCACTCGTAAACTTGGATTTTCGATAAAACAGAGTCTCCATAAGCCTTTTGCAGCATTCGCAACGATTCAACAGCGGAATTTCGTTCAAAACACAAATTTTAGGACAAATTCTTTGTTCAATATTTTTTCCATTGTGAAATGCGGAGTGTACGACTGAGGTCGACTGGTTTCAACAGCTGTCGTAAACAAACTAGTCGACAGATCGCGCTCATGTTTGGTATAGTAATTAAGGAAAGTCCTGCCAACATACAGAAATTTAAAATACTTATAATTACTCAACAGGGGCAATTTAAATGAGAATTTCCGAATACTTTCTTGTCACATTCATCATAGCTCTTCTGTAAAATTTTCTGCGATTCGCATAAGAAATTCCATTTGCAGTAAAAAATTTGAGACAAATTCTTTGTTCTATATTTTGTACCTTTGTAATAATCGCAAATCGCACTTGTGACAGCTCACAAAATCGAGCACTGTAAACAAACCAAATGACAGATCGCGTCTGAACTTCGCGTCAGTATGGAAAACAGTTGTGCCAACTTAGTTACAACAAAAATTTTGACAATCGTTTCAAGAAGCTTTTCAAACCATTAATTCCCGACCACAGAATATTGAAGAAACGGCTACTAGATAAAAGTGAGTTGGTAAAACCGCATCCATTCGTCAATGAAAATTGAGATTTCTAATTTTTAGGTATGTTGAAATCTTCATTAGTATTGAGCGGTTTATCATTTGAATTTGGAAGGCTAGTGAAACGCGTTACGAATCATAATTATTAAGTAAAATTCCAAAAAACACATTACTTGTTTTTATTATTGGCAATCTTTATGTAGAATTTGTTGAAAGGAGAATATATATTATTTTTGGGTGTCGTTTGACAGTTATGACAAACATTTATTTTTTCAAATACGAGGACTTAATTAATAATTTAGATTGTCTAATCTAGCGGTGTCTAATCTGGAGGCTGTGCAGGCCATTTTACTCAATGTATATACAGGATATCCAACTCCAACAAATTGTCGCATCACCTGGTATCCTGAATTCCACAATCGATTAAGCAGCTCAATCGCAGTTTCTTTGTCAACATATGTTTTTGGACATATGAGGGGAAAAAATCTTATCTATGTAGTAACATTTGTTTCCATATGATCTCAAACACGTCTGAAACATGAATGAGTTTATTTGACTATCAGTATTCATTCAATTCATCTTCAGTTTTCACGAAATTAATGCAGGTTTTCTGTGTTTCTTGTTGATTTTCGAATCTTTGAATTTATTGTAATGGTTGCTGAACCTGGACGCTATTTGAGTGATCATGAAGTGTTAAGAATTGTAACACTTCTAGAGGAGGGGCGAAGCCAACGTTACGTGGCTAACTTGTTGAATGTTAACCAAAGCACTATTTCAAGAGCAATTAATCGGTACCACGAAACAGGGGAATATGGAAGAAGGGCCGGACAGGGAAGAAATCGGATAACAACACCAGTTGATGATCGTTGGCTTCGTTTAACTGCACTAAGAGTTCGGCACTGTACGGCTAGAGTGTTACAAAATGAACTTGAACTTTCCAGAAATGTGCATATTTCATTGCAAACTGTTTGGAACAGGCTCAGAGCAGACGATATCAGACCAAGGGTGGCTTCTACCGGCCCGCGTCTCACCAAAGAGCATCGAGTTGCAAGACTTCAGTTTGCGAGGAACATGCAAATTGGGGTATTCCAGAATCGTCGAATGTTCTCTTTTCCGACGAGTCCAGGTTCTGTCTAGTATCAAATGATAGACGCTTGCCTGTATACAGACGACCTGGGGAACGGTATCAGCAATGCAATATCCGGCAAACCGAAAACTTCGGAGGGGGCTCAGTAATGGTGTGGGGAGGCATTTCTTTCCATGGTCGAACTGAGTTAGTCCTAGCGAATAATGGAAGAATGACAGCGGTCAGATACATCGCAGATATCCTTGAACCCCATGTTGTACCCTTTGGCCCATTGATTGGCGAAAACTTCATTTATATGCATGATAATGCTCGGCCTCATGCAGCTAGAGTAGTTACAGAATTTCTGCAAAATGCCGAAATTGATATTTCAAGATGGCCAGCCAGAAGTCCCGACTTGAATCCCATAGAACATGTTTGGGACAACATGGGGTGGCAAATTCAGCAACGTAGGATGCCTTGTAGAACACTCCAACAACTAGAAAATCTGCTTCCTGAAATTTGGAACTCAGTGACTCAAGAGTACATCCAAAATTTGTTTGAGGGCTTCCGAGACGTATACTGGCAGTAATTAGGGCCCGGGGAGGAAAAACTCGATTTTGAAAATGATTAGTAACCATTCGATGCTACTTGATTGGTCTCTTCGCGAATGTTTGAAGATGGTAGAATTCATCTCTTTTGAATGATATCTTCTTATTTCACACTTCTGAAAGTTACCAAGCGATTCTTGAATGACCAACTTAAAAGTTTATATAGTATTGTCATAAAAGTAGGGTAATGCGACAATTTTTGTGGGGAGTGTATTTTAGAAGAATAAGACATTATTAAAATAATTCATTCGTCCAGATGAATTCATGATCAGCTGCCGGATACTGAATAACGATTGATTATTATTATGATTTGAAATTACAACACTGACATTAATTTATTACGTTCGAAACATTCCGAATAAGTTGAAAAAGTTATTTTTGCACTGCCATTAACTTAATAATTTATATATCATGAGACGTTTGAAAATTCACGGCCGTTTGATCTACCAATATCTCAGCGGTAATGAATCGGGTGACTTGGCAGGCCACCACATGTCTAATGGCCAGAAAATCTTACCTCGACGTTTTTGAGATATTCGGGAGTTTCTGGAGATATCCTGAGTTGTTAATACAAAATATCGCCGCTTGGGGAAAAAAATAAGATCAAAATAAATAATAAAATCAACTAAAACGGTTTCATTGACTTGAGTCGCATTTGTCACGACGAAGGACGTTGAACTGGACAGTATTATTTTGCGATTGCCAAATTTTCCTGGCTGATGATCAAAGGTTATATATACCGAGTGTTGAAAGTTTTTCAGCTTTGAAACGAATTATTAAAAATTTCACGACTGCGCCATACAAAACACCGTATATAGCTCCGGCCAACATTTTTCTTTTTGCAAAATTCAAATTACTACTTCGAGGTAACCGTTTTGAATCGATAGAAGACATGAAAGCGGGAACTAAAGTCGATTGCGGAAAAAGCGTTCGATAAATGTTTCGATGATTGTATTATTCGTTGGCGTCATTTTATTATTTCGGCGATACAATAAATCTGGATGAATGATAAATATTTTGTGTTTCATTGACCAATTTCCGGTACTTTTGATAGAATGTACATCTCAAAAAGTAACGTGACCTGTCTTTCATTTGTAGTCATAAAAGACAAGTGGTCTATTTGAATTATCACAAAGGATAATACGATGCAAACAATTTCAGAAGCATTCCATAAAATTATTCTGGACAATCTCAATAAAGTGGAGAGAAATTTTGTGCGTTCTAGAGCACGGTAAACACTTTAAACATTTGATAAAGCTAACATTTTCAGAATTAACGAAAATATACTCGTAAAAGCGTCACTTTGCTTTTTAACTCAAGAATTCTTGGTAATTGTAATTCAAAATTTATTATTGCCCTTTCGACCAAGCCAAGTTGAATGACCTCTACTGAAATCGCCTGATAATCTTCAAAATCGATGCTTGGGTAAATAATTACATCTGGGTATCCTTTATCGTTTAAATAAACATTGAAATATCTCTTATGGTCTGTACCCGGACAAAGGGGGGGCAATTAAGACTAGGTAAGTAGATAAGTCGGTTATTGCCCCTTTCGCTGTTGATGGTGTACGATGAGGGTGGAAATAGGGGTCGCTTCAATTGGCCGTTATGGAATACAGGGTGTCCGCGCTTAAGGATCCATCAGAAGTATTTGGGGAACGGAATTATCGATCAAATTCAAATTTTGGCATTAGAGTAAATGGATTAATTTGTACTCGTTTTCAGAGTGGTACCACTTCTATTTATACCGGACATCGGCTATAACTTGGCTACTTCAAATGGCATACTGTACTCTTTTTCGAGCATCTTTTGTTAAGGTTTTTCCTATCTACAATTGAACGCCATTAGCGGTTTTTTTCAAAAAATTGACTCAGATTTGAGTAAGATTATAACATTTCTTCCCGACGAGCATCACTGAATGTAATAATTCTAAAATCATTTTCAATAATAGAATTCTAACATTCTGACTCTTGAGTTTGAATATTTATTCTAAAGCACTTGACTCTTACAGGGTGTTACATAATAGTATGTCACAACTGGAGGGGGTAAATCTACCTCATCTACTTTTAAGAAAAAAAGTTTATATAAACATAGGTCCGCAAAAGCTTCGTTACGGAGCTACAGGGTGTTGAAATTTCCGGAAAAAATGGTTTTTTTCTTCAAAACTGCAGTTTTTGAGATATTCAGCCCAAATTTGGAATGCAAGCTATTTTAACAGCCTCAATCATTACACGTCCTAGATTTTAACTGAAATTCACAAGGTGTTTTCTTTTCCGAGGCCATGTCTCCTTTTGCCCTCTCAAACTTTTTTGCAGTACGCCACTGATCAGCGTAGAATCAATTTTCGTCATCTTCGTTCAATTTAGAAACTTTTTTGACACCTGTTATTTTTTCGAATCTCCAACCGTTTTCGAGTGAAAAATTATTGAATTTGAATTGTATGCTATTCGCTAAATAAAAAAAAATAATAGAAATACTCGATAGGTACGCCCAAAATTTGCTTTTATTTTGATAGCACTTATACTTATTCAATATCAAACCAAAAAAACAGAACAGTTAAAAACTAAATAAATTGCTGGAAGTGTCCTTCACCTGCAAGAATACAGGCCTCTGTCCTTCTTCGCATATTATCACACTCTTGGTGTTTCTTATCGTGTCACAAGAGGTTCTTATTCGATTTCTCAATTCTTCTACAGTATTCACTGGAGTGGTACAAAATAAACTTTTGAGATATCTCCATAAGAAAAAGTCTAAACTATTTAAGTCTGGGGACCTAGGAGGCCATGGTTCTGGCCCACCGCGACCTATCCATCGGTTGTTGAATGCATTATTCAAGAATTCGCTAGCTTCTCCACTAAAATGTGCTGGTGCCCCGTCATGCATGAACCACATTTGGTTTCTCACTAGAAGCGGCACATCCTCAAGCAATAAAGGTAACTCCTTCTCAAGAAATGCCAATAAGTGGGACCGTTTAGTCTTTTAGGCAAAAAAATGGCCCAATCAAATAATTTCCAATTCTAACCCAGACATTTAGTGAGCATTGTTCTTGATGATGAGGTTCTTCAATCAAATGGGGGTTTTCCTCAGCCCAAAAATGATTATTGTGAAAATTTGTGATAGCAGTTCTCGAAAAGTTCGCTTCGTTTGTAAACATTATTTCACTATCAAAATGAGCATTTTCTCTAATTTTATGTAAGAACCATCGGCAGAAATTCAGTCTTGTAGGAAAATCTCGAGGAAGTAGAGTTTGGAAGCGTTGAATATTAACGGGTACAATAAAAAGTCGTGGAGAATCCTCCAAACTAGAGCATGTGGAATATTCAACTGATTTCCAATTTTTCTTGTACTCACATGAGGATTCAAATCATTACAATTCAAAACTGCTTCCTCAATATATGGAGTTCTCATAGTTTGAGTTGCACCTTTTAAATGATTATTTGCAGTAAAAGTACCAGTTTCCCTCAACCTTTTGTGGATATTTGAAAATTTTCGCCTGTCTGGTGTTGTTCAATCAAATCATCAAAAATGATGAGAAATACTGTTTCTATTCTATTCAGAACATAACTTCCGTATGAATCCCTATAAGGAACTCCCTGTATTTTAGCATCCAATTTTTTTATATTATGTTTTCACTATATTCAACAGGAACATGTTATGGATCGATTACACATTTAATGAACACCGTGTATGAAATATAATCGATCAGATTTCAGCGTAGATGTATAAGCTACCGAGATACTGAAGTGATAAACTTTGATCTTTGTAGCTGATATCGAAAACCAAAATCTCTCTTCCAAGAAGATAAGATAGTAAAATTCAAGGAAACCTTTATCTGATATTTCAGGCGATGTCTTTTTGAAATAACAGAAATGCAATATTTCAAACGCAGGCCCCCGTAACACTGATTCCATGATACAAGTTTATTAGAAGTTCCAGAGAATTATTCCGAACAGTTTCCAAGAGATTTTGGTGTATCACGCAATGAAATTTATAACATTTCTTCGAATATCAAATCAATAGTTATTCTGTTCGTAGAGAAGTTTAACATGTTTAAATGATGCAATTCAAGCAAACAAAAAAACTTGGATAAACCCTAATGGTTCTAATGGTTCTAGGAGTGTATAACATGGCGCAGTCGTGAATTTTTAATAAACCGTTTCAAAGCTGGAAAACTTTCAACACTCGGTATATACTGTCTTAAAGTAAACAGGGTAGTTTTCGGTACTTTGTCGTTTTGTTTCCAGATCGTATTTGAAACATCACGTTTCGTCACCAGTCACGATGTTCAAAAGAAAGTTTTCGTCCTTTTGCCTCTTTAACGATGTCTTTACAATGTTGGATTCAGAGCGATTTTCGATCAATCAATTTGTGTGGCACAAAGTGGGCACACACCTTCCGATAACCCAAATGCTTGGTCATGCTTTGGATATTGCCAATTCCATTTCCATGAAGCGCAACTATGATTTTGCTTGGATTTTCAAAAATTCGCCCACTTCTTAGATGGTCTTTGGCGTAATAACGAATTTCGCCACCATGAACTTTTTGCATCAATCTAAACGTTTTACCGAGTTTTAAACAAAACTTAATATTCGCTTTGTTCGATGCTCATTTTCGTATCGACTATCAAAACATACTATCATTTTAGGCTGAAGAACTCTGCTTCCCGTGAACCAAACGTCATGAAATTTTATCCGGAAGTCTGGAAAATACAGGTGGCGCCACCAGAGGCGTCCCTATTGGGAAAGTCCTGTTTACTTCGAGACAGGCTGTGTATAACCTTTGATCATCAGCCAGGAAAATTTGGCAATCGCAAAATAATACTGTCCAGTTCAACGTCCTTACCTCGTGACAGATGCGACTCAAGTCAATGGCACTTATGCTTTATTTGATTTTATTATTTATTTTGATCTAAGGGCGCCTACCTTATTTGTTTCTTTTTCCCTAAGCGGCGATGTTTTGTACATAAAAACTCCCGAAGATCTCAAAAACGCCGAGGTAAGATTTCCTGGCCATGAGACATGTGGTGGCCTGCCAAGTCACCAGATTCATTACCGATGAGATATTGGTAGATCAAACGACCGTGAATTTTTCAAACACGTGATAAATAAATTATTAAGTTAATGGCAGTACAGAAATAACTTTTTCAACTTATTCGGAATGTTTTGAACGAAATTAATTAATGTCAGTGTTGTAATTTTCAATAATAATAATAATCAATCGTTATTCGGTATCCGGCAGCTGCTCATGAATTCATCTGGACAAGATCAATTATTTAAATAATTAGTCTTCTCCTTTCAAAAGTTGTTGGCTTGGACCGAAATTTATGTAAGCAGGTTTGGTTTTTTTTTAATTTTTCCTAGTTACGATTAACTCCAATGAAAGATGGTACTCATCTAGATGATAAAAATCGAATTAATGTTTCTCTCTGCACCTAACCAAACCAAAATATCAATTTTCTCTCAACTTTTCGATTCACAAACATTAAGAAGTACCAAAATTACCAAATGGTTGGTAATATTATTTCTAGAAATACTATAATATATATCTTGCTACTAATTTTGACATCTACAATTGATATGATTGAAAACAAGTTCCTTTGACAGAATGTAACAAAATTTATAAAAATATTGAGAATTACAGGAGGTGATATTAACCTTGGTTTTGACATGAGTTTGCAAATCCATGGTCAAGGCTGATAGGTTCTTGTAAAACAAAATTATGACAAATGAATTGTAAGCAAATATTTTAAGGTTATATATGGTTATTATGTGAATGATAATATTGAATAATTCTCAATAACATATCTTAATTCCTTAATTCCTACAACCTTTATAATTTCCTTGCTTATTTGTTGGGGCATTCCACCTTGAAATAATTCAGTTTTATGAGAATTTATACAACTGAGTAGCCACATGTCAGCTTTTTCACTCTACCTATTTTCAAAATCTAAGAGTGATGAAAAATAAGTAATATTCATAAATTAACAACCTCCAACTTCTGATCAAATAAAATGGCATCTTAATAATTCTTCATAGTCTGTGCAATAAGTCCTAAATTTTTCAACAGTAAGTTCTCATAGAAAACCATTACACAAATAAATTATGACCAAAGATTTTATGGGTTTGTAAGATAAATGGTTGAATTTACAATTTTCAATTCTAAGTATGATGATCAATATAATTGAAATTATGATATCATATAAATAACATTAAAAAATTTATTTTTATGCTCTGCCAATATATTATAGTAGGCTCTGAAAATAATGAACTGTGACAATTCAGTCAATATCAAAATTATATTTTCGAATTGAGCAAATATGCACAATTGATTCCCAGAAATCATAGGACTTTGAAATTGAAATATGTGTGAAAACAAAGCCGATCTATTAAATACATTCCTTGAAATCCAACTAAATCTACAAGTCAATATCTAACAACGAATCGAATTTATACTAAAGTTACAAATTCATATCCACCCAAAATAATTTGGATATTTCTATAATTATCCTGCATAAAAACAAGGTTTTTTGACACAATATAACCTTCATAATAAGTATTGACATGACAGAAGGCAATTGTTCTGGTATACATAAGTTCGCAAATCCCTGGCCAACGTTCATTGTGATCCTTGTAAAACAAAAATTGGGGATATTCTGCCATGAAACAATTCTGTGTCATGGGAGTTCATGAAGCTAAGTAGCAGCGTATCTGTTTTTACTATATTCCATTTTCAAAATTTGAGTAGGATGAAAATTGAGAAATATTTGTAAATTATCTACCACTAACTTCTGATTGGATAAAATGGCATTTATGATAATTGTTTTCATGGTTTGAACAATATATTCCAAAATTTTAAACTGTGATTAATCATAGAAAATTAACATGACAGGAGACAATTATTCTTTGGTTTGCAAATCCATGGCAAAGGTTGATTAGTTCTTGTAAAACCAAATTCGTAAGGAATGAATTGCAACCCAAAGATTTTAAGGGTTTGAAGATACTTGAATGGAAATATTTAATGATATTCAATAATTCTCAGTAGTAACACAACTTGAAGTATGCTGCAATCTTTAGAAATTCCTTGCTTGTTTGTTATGGTATTACAAATAAAATCATTCCTCTGAAAAGTTATGATTTCCTAACTAAATATGTCAATTTTTAACTGCTACCCAATACCATAACATACAAGAATGCTAAACAGTTAGTAATAATTATAAATCAACAAGGACTAACTTTCGATTTATGATTTTTCAAAATTTGTTTTTATGCTCTACCAATACATTATAGTAGGCTCTAAGAAAATTGAACTTCCTAAACTTCAACTATGATCGTTCACATCATGATATTATTTGATTGAAAGTGTAAAACACACCTGCACACTTGATTTTTATGAACACTACTTTTAAATTCAAATGTTAATACAGATAAAAATTGGAGATATTCAACCTTGAAACAATTCTACTAAATGGGAGTATGTAAAGCTAAGAAGCAGCCAGTATGTTTTACTATTACCCATTATCAAAATCTGAGAAAGATGATTGAATTAAATGGCATTTATGATAATTGTTTTTCATGGTTTGAACAATGTATTCCTAAATTTTAAACTGTGATTATGCATTGAAAATTAACGTGACAGGAGGCAATAGTTCTTTGGTTTGCGAATCCATGGCCAAGGTCGATTGGTTTTCGATAAACCAAAATCATAAGAAATGAATTATAACCAAAGATTTCAAGGATTCCTAAGATGAATAGTTCAATTTAGAATTTTCAATTTTAAGTATGATGAACAATGTGAATAAATGCAGAACTTCATAAAATAACATTTATAAAATATATTTCTATGCTCTGCCAATATATTATAGTAAGCTCTGAAAAAATTGAACCGTGACAATTCAGTAAATGATGTCAATATTATATTTATTGGAATTGAGCAAATATGCACACTAGATTCTTAGAAATCATAGAACTTTAAAATCAAAATATTAATGTAAACAAGGCTTAAAAGGCTGATCTATTAAATAAAATCCTTGGTAATTGTATTTCATGGTTCGAACAATATATTCCTAAATTTTAAACTGTGATCATAGAAAATTAACATGACAGGAGGCAATAATTCTTTGGTTTGCAAATCCATGGCCAAGGTTGATTAGTTCTTGTAAAACCAAATTCGTAAGGAATGAATTGCAACCAAAGATTTTAAGGGTTAGAAGATAAATACTTGAATGGAAATATTTAATGATATTCAATAACATAACTTGAAGTTTGCTGCAATCTTTAGAAATTCCTTGCTTGTTTGTTATGGTATTACGATATAAAATCATTCCTCTGAAAATAATGATTTTCTCACTAAACATGTCAATTTTTAACTACTACCTAATTTTTAAAATTCAAGATTGCTAAACAATTAGTGATAATTAAAAATAAACAAGAACTAACTTCCCATTTATGATTTTTCAAAATTTGTTTTATGCTCTACCAATACATTATAGTAGGCTCTAAGAAAAATTGAACTTCCTAAACTTCAACACACCTGCACACTTGATTTTTATCAACCCTACTTTTAAATTCAAATCCTAATACATATAAAAATTGGGGATATTCAGCCTTGAAAGAATTCTATTTCATAGGAGTATGTAAAGCTAAGAAGCAGAATGTCTATTTTTACTATTACCCATTATCAAAATCTGAGAACGATGAAAATGAATAATAAATATTTGTGAATTATCTACCACCAACTTCTGATTGAATAAAATGGCATTAATGCTAATTGCTTTTCATGGTTTGAACAATATATTCCTAAATTTTAAACTGTGATTATACATAGAAAATTAACATGACAGGAGACAATTATTCTTTGGTTTACAAATCCATGGCCAAGGTTGATTGGTTCTTGTGAAACAAATTCATAAGTAATGAATTACAAAAAAGATTTTAAGGGTTTAAAGACAAATTCTTGAATGGAAATATTTGATAATATTTAAGAATTCTTAGTAGAGACATAACTTGAATTTTGCTTCAATTTTTAGCTTACTTGTTTGCTGTGGTATTACGATATTAAATCATTTCTTTGTAAAATTATGATTTTGTCACTAAACATGTCAATTTTTTCACTACTACCTAATTTTAAAATACAAAAATGCTGAACAATTATATTAGTTATTAAATAACAAGCACTAACTTCTGACTTATTACTTTTTAAAATTTGTTTTTATGCTCTTCCAAATTATTATAGCCTTAAGAAAAATTGACCTTCCTAAACTTCAACTATGATCGTTCATACCATTATATTATTACTGTAATTGTTTGAAGTGTACTGCACACATGCACACTTGGTTTTATGAACCATACTTTTAAATTGGAATATTAATATATACAAAAAGAGCTAATCTATTATTTAATCTAATCCTTACATGTCTAATTCGATCCACTAGTCGACATTTAATTCTAGACATTGAATTTATACTAAAAATTCAAACTCATATTCACAACTAATTTTTGACACCTCTATGTTACCCTGAATAAAAACAAGGTTTTTTGACAGAACATAACCTAAGTCATGGAAAGTACTGACATGACAGAAGGCAATAATGCCTTGTAAACATGAGTTTGCAAATCCATGGCCAAGGTTGATTGTAATCCTTGTAAAACAAAAATTTATGAACCAGCAAGATTTTGAAGGCTATGTATATAGTAAATATGTAAATGTAAATGTTTAATAATATTGTCTTTCTTAATAATAACATAGAAGAACATGAAGGTTTATCTTCAATTTTTGTTTCCGATCTAGTTGCAATAGATAATAATGAAACCAAATATTACAGAAGCAATTCTACGAATGTAAGCTTATACTTGAATTGAAGTCATTCTATAAAATCATTACCAAAACACATGATTTCTAAGGTAACAAGAATTTTATTGATTGAATCTATGGCTACTGCCAATGAGAAATTGAAAACATTGAGAACATGATTTCAACATATTCTGCTCTCATAATTTGCAGAGATAAAATATGACCCCTGAATATTATCAGAACAAATACGCACAAAATCTTATCAGTTTCCTGAAATGGTATTCGGTTAGGATTTTAGTATTTGAATTCTACACATATTTCAATATCCACCTGCCATATTTTTATGCAATCTTCCCACTCGTTATTGCAATATGTTTTGAGAAATTGATCACACATTCTGCATTATAAATATTACTGTTCACAGTAGTAATGCCCCCAAGGCATCTTTTAACACATTGACTTATCTAAACATATTCTTCAGTGCCAAGCAAACAAATAATCAAATTTTGAAATATCAAAATGAATACAATAATCACTCAACAAGCTGATGATATTTTGAAACAGCTTTTGCATTGTCAAATACATGATAGAATGAAATGAGGTCATAAATCTCCTGAATACATTGATAATACTCATTAAAAGGAATTCAAGGAATTACCCAATGATTCATATTTGTTTTCCAGGCATGATGGTACAAATGAAGAATGACAATTTAGATTCTTACACTGCAACCAAACCATGCCTTATCACATTTTCATCGAAATAAATCCATAATATATTACTAGGAAGTAATTAATTACAAAGAATTATAGTGTGTTCAAGGTGTGTTATAGTACCCTTGAAATAGAGATAAATTAATATCACTTCCATTGTGACGGAATTTCTTAAAATTCAAGATATATACCATAAATAGAATAAGTATGTCACTTATCTACTTATTATTGGATATCGTATATTCAGAATAAGGCCCACACAAAAAATGAAATAAAAGGAAAACAAGAGCAAGACAGATCCACTTAAAGCATGGAAATTACGTGCTGTCATTATAAACTTGATCTGATAAATTACCAGCCTGTACCACTGAATATTGCGCAAAATTTCGATTCAACCATTTGGAAGAAAGTCAATATATATGATCTCATTATCTAATATAAAACACATAATTTTCACTGCTACAAACAAAAAATTAAAACGACGTATTATTCCTCATCGCAAGGAAAATGGCGACAGTGATTTCACGCAACCACCTACGTTTCGATGTGGTGAAGGTATTCTCATCATAATATACCAATATGCGAAGTTTCATTGCAATAGAATAATCATAAAATTTGGAAACTGCTACTCACTTTTGTTTTAGAACAATTCCATCGCAAATAATCAACAACAAAAGTCCGTGACGAAGCTATTCGTAAATGCAACACGATCTCACAAAACAAGAGCACCACTACCAACTATTTACTAATGAAAGCAAAACCAATACCAATACACGGATACACCTAAAAAACTTGACAAGTCACGAGATCACCTACCAGTGCTGCGATTGGTCAATTTTACGGAAAGAAATATTTGTCGTTGCATGTGCTGCCATCTTTGAGGATACGATAACAACGAACAAGTCGCTTTTTATTAATCGTATTGGTAATTTCTTTCTGATTCCAAGAATTTGTATTAGTACACCGATTGTATTTGAATTCTTCATTCCCCTTGATATATTATAAATCATTTAAATGTTACTAACAAAATTTCATGGAAACGGGAGAATTCAAGACACTTATCTTAACTAATGACGTCATTAGATAACTGGTTCAAGCAAATTTGTTGACTTCCTTCAATGGTTTGCAAAAGGAATAAGTAAACTCTTTAATTTCTTCACATTTTAAATGCATCGGCCTTGAGCATACATTCAATACAATTATAAATGACATTAAATTGTAGTTTTGTTTCGATTATGGACTATCTTGTGATGTTATTACAATTACAACTGCGGATGTCATTCTCAACTCGCAGAAATTGTTAAGTCTTTCAGAGAACTACAGAATAAAGCACCAATCTACGAGAACCTTAGACCAAACAATACAGGATGCATATCTAGGCACATCGTCGTTCCACCTTTCGTAAGGCAGTAGTGTTGTCTCCTCAAGAAGAGATTACTTATCAGATATTTGAAGAAAGTTCTATCCTTAGCTTTTCTTGTCATCATTACTCTTTCCTGCAAGTGAAAGTAGGATTTGTTAGAAAATATTTTGAGCAAAAAAATCTGAATATCTTGCTTTTTCAAGTAGCTAGAACGTCCAGGAAAGATCGTGGGCACCGCTTCACCTAATAATCTTGTCAGTGAATCTGTTTGGCAGAAAAACTTCTCCCGAAATGAAGAGAACATATTTGGTCATAAGTAGTTAGACACTAGTCTGGAATTTTGATATTTTTGATCCACAATGCTTTCCTTTGTAGATCTGATGAAAATCTTAAATCGATTATAATGAATGGAAAAGTGGCTTAGCATTGGTACCTGAATTTAATTTTTCTACTGTAATATGTTGATTTCAGTTGTTTGAAACCATTGATGTATTATGACATCATTGTCTGAAACTCTATTACTGTTGGAAAACTGTTTTGTATGCGCTCATGCATATTTCTGAAGCAATGTTATCATGAAAACCGGTAGAAAGTAATTCCAGGCCTTTTCTTATAACTATGGTTCTTACACTCAAAAGCCGCCAAACAATTAACTATGTCTTAAATGATAAGAACCAATTATATTTCGAAATCCAAAGGTTTTACACCAAAACAACGACGTCATAGGTATGTTTGACACCAAAACAATGACCGCCAACACTCAAAACGGCGCAAGTCTATACTGCCTTTAGTACGAGAGTTTGTATCCTTCCAATTCTCTCATTTAACATTGATAAATTCTTCAAACATTATTCGATTCAATGAAGCTTCAACTTCAAATATTAAATTCAAAAATACAATTTCTGTTCGACCCGATTTCCAAAATTTTGTATTTTTCGTTCAATCCAAATCGCAATTCTTTCTATATAATAAGTGTGATATTCTTCAATAATTTAGACGTAATACCTTTATACTTATATGTGCGTTTATAATTTCCCGAAGGTAATTATCAATATTTACTATTGAATGGAACCCTTCCTAGGTTGGCGACACTGACATTATCAGTCAAGAAATAATGAAAATGTGGGGAATAGTGATGTTTATGGAATATGGTTCGATGGAACTCGTATATTTTATTATTGGCAAATGCCAAATCATAATTTAAATATGGTTAATGACATAGCATATACTTCATTAATCTAAGACATTGACTAAGTATACTGTGTATATAAATTATTTTTGTCTAAGATCAATATACAGAACTCCACTTTCTCAATTCATATAACCTTACTTTATTTTTGTTTATGTTTATAATTACAAACGATATATTGTTTGTTTACCTATTTCAGTAATAATTTGTTGTGAAAATATGTCGAAGATAAATTCAAAGGAAATTAATTAAATAATGAAAAGGATGTTAGAGACGAAAATCAATTCTCTCTCAATTAACCAAAGAACTGAATTTTTATTAAAAATGCCTGCTTTTTGATGATGCGATTACTGTAATGTAACTTGTTCATATTTAAGTTTCTACTTTTGTAGAATATTTAGTACACTAAAACCAAAGTTTTTTCTACATGAAATGAGTATATTGTGCTTTTGAAATGTGCATTAGAGATTATTTCAATAATTCAAAACAAAATATATGTTTAGGATGGACAAAATTGATTGAGAATTCATGTTTTTATTGTTTATCAACATCTGTTAAGTACATTAACGTTAATATTAACATTAAATAATAGAAATACTACATATATATTAATTTCATTTATAGGTACATAATATTCATATAAAAACAATTAAAAATAGGAAGACTTGTAGATACAGTACTTACATACAATTTAAATAAGTTACTACCCAGCAAAGTGAACAGCATAAATTACAGTTAACTATTTATTTATCCAGAAAAATTCGATTTTTTTTCCTGGAAAGAAATATAATAAAGCAATCATTATTAAGTCTCTTATATATGACAAAACTTCAAGAGAGGCACATCAAAAACAGAGCATTAGTTAACACAAATTTAAATGATGTACAAATGAAATAGAAATAGATTATGGTTAACATAATAATTACAGTGTAATCATGTTGAAAATCTAACTTGTGTGAATATACGTTTAAAATTTTGAAAATAATATGTGCATAACTGTCTGCCTTTGCTGGGTCTCAAAAGTGGAGGATAACAAATTATTGCACTTTGTGTATAACTGTTGAGTTTATATACTCCTGTCAAAGTTTATCAGATGTTAATGGGATGTAATCCTTGGTATACTGATCTCAAATCCACTTTGAAAAATCAATATAGTGGTATTTAGATTTTGAAGTGGTTACCCATCGATATTCTATGTTTTGTCCACAAATTAGATTCAGTACTTTCTTACCGAGATAATAAACTTGATTCCTACTTACAACATATACATTTACCATGAAACATGCTTTTTGGTTTTGGCTTCACACACTATACTGGGCGAAGAAACAAAAATCCTTAACGTGGTAATGAAATACAAGTTTAGTGATTTCATGGTATACACAATATTACTGGAAATCTCCTCCTATATTCTGGAGGTCTAATATGAAATGTTCACTGAGATATAAAGAACTTCAAAAACATTTGTGGGGATTTTTTGAATAAAAAACTAATATTTGCTTAGTGCTTTGGGTTACAATATTCATTCTTGCTCCCTAGAGATGATGATACTCTTTGCATTACAAGATTCATAAAGTTATCTGTATTTTATGAAGGAATATCGCTGTTTATATCATTTTCATGACCTTGCTTGCTATGTAAAATCTTTTCTTAGATTTGTTTAGACATATAAGAAGTATAATTTTTGAAATATTTTTCTGTTGGTTTTCTTTTTCCATTGTTACAGATTCCTGTCCCAAACCCCCTTCGTTTGGAAATCATGGAATGCAAAAGAGAAGGAAGCGGTTAAGCAGAAAATTTTGGTTCTCTTTATGTACATACGATACTAACACAACATAAACAGACAAGCTATTGCTAGTGCAATAGCGACAGGAAAACGAGTTTTTCCTCAGTTTTTTCTGACACACCAAAATTATATATATAAGCATTTATTGTAAATACAATTATTCAAATAATCCTCTCTTCTCAAAAGAATATATATATATATATATATATATATATATATATATATATATATATATATATATATATATATATATATATATATATATATATATATATATATATATATCCAAAATATTATCCAAGAGGGATGTGTGGGATATTTTATGTTCTTTATCGCCAATTAAACCATAAGACTGCAGTTATATGTGCACACATCCCAACACACACCCGTTCTGCAAGCAAGACATTCTTTTCCTCTATCAAGTCATCAGATTAAAATTCTTCTGTTTTTTCATTCCTGCTTATCTTGGGTACACACAGGCTGCCGGTTCAGTCAGTGTTGTCTAATTATCAAGTACTTTAAATGTTTCAAGCTCAAAAATGGAATAAAGGGGAATGGTTCTTATTCAATTTTTGCCAATATGCTTCTTACAGCTCTGTACATTTGATTTCCTTCCCTCGTGACTTGCACGAGATTAGGTTATTTTCCTTTTTTGTTATTTTGATTTCATCTAAAAGCTTGAGAGGTTGAATCGAATAATCAAGATCTCCTCGTTGCTCTTTCACATCTTCCTAACTCTTATCTACTACTATACTATATCAATATTCCCTTGTTTTTGTTAGGTTCATTCAATAAATGTAGTTTATTTCCCACCATCTCTGCATCATTATTTCTTGAGTCACTAAAATACAGGCCATGTATGTATGTAACAATTGAGAGGAAATAAACAGCTAGTTTTTCAGCTGTCGATGTTTATGAACCGAGAATGTTTGCCTCAACTCCCTGAATTGCTGGATTTATGCATTTCAACAAAGTACGAAATATCAATTGTGGATATCTTGTAGGGTGAATCGAGAGAACAAAAATCGAGACATTTCAGAACGAGAAAAGATATTAGTAAATTATTGCACTTGCAGGAGTGCAAGAAGAGTGGGGATGTGTGCACATATTACTGGGGTCTTATGTTTCATGGGGTTTTGAAGGCATCAAGAACATGTGAAATATCCCTGTACTCTTTGATAGGATGCTGTACACAGACAGCGGTAGTAACAATGAGAATACAGGATTAATATATTATATTTACGACTTCTCCATATGAATACATATAACTCCATGAATTTTGGAATAGATTGGAAAGAGTATAATCATCCATAGATCTCAAGAATATCTATGTACCCTAAAAGAGTAAGAAAATATTACTTTTTATTAGAAAAATCTACACAAATGTTTTTAAAGACTCCTTATTTCAGGGAGCATATTATATGACACACCCAGTATATGCGAGGAGATTAGCAGTCTTGTGCATACCATAAACTTCCTAACAGTGTCAATTTTCTTAATATTGCATCACATTATTCCTTCAGTCAGAACTGTCGTATTTCAATACCAAATTTACGATTCTGTTTCTTTGCCCAGTATATTCAGAGATGCTGCTTATAGTGTTTTATGGTATGCGTAGTCCTTTTTCGAAGAAGATGCAAGTAATAAAGCAAACACATTTGTAAAGCCATATTGTTAATTGCCTGAATTTGATTGTTGGATACATTCAATTTTTTCTCAATCTAAGAAGTATAGGGTAATCTTTGAATTGTTACTTGATTAATCATTGAATTTTGAAAATTGGATATCAGTTAATTCAGCTGAAAATAAGTTCAACTTATTGTAGTGGTCGAAAATTTCCTTAAGTCAAGGACAAAGTACTACTGTGTCCAAAAAGTAAGGTGACATTTGATTTTAAACTGAGCGTACAAATGAGTATGGAGCAGTGCTCTCAATTTTAGGTTGGTAGGACTGTCTTTGATACGTGTGTCAAGGTTCCCATCAAAATATTCATTAGTGTTTGAGATACGCTTCGTTTTGTAAGCTCTCAGAAGTGAATTTTTTTGTTGAGCAAAGAATTTGCTTAATTTTGTTTGCGGAATGAATTTCCTGCTTCTGATTCATTGGGGATAGTACAAAAAGCCTTTGGTGATGAGCTAATGCCGAAAAAAATGTTTACAAGTTGTTCCAAAATGGTCGACAACGTGTAGAAGACGAAGAGCGTCCCGGTTGACCATCAATCTCGACCAACGAAGCTCACGTCCAAAAAATCAAAGATATGGTGCATGCACTTCGTCAATTAACAATTAGAGATCTTGCTGATCGTGTTGGGGTTTCAAAAGGATCAGTCAATACCATTTTAAAGGATGTTATGGGCCTCAGACGCATCAAAACTCTATTGATACCGAAAACACTGAATTTTCTTTAAATCATCGCGTTGAAATGTATAAAACTTTGCTTTATGACTATCAGGACAAAATGAAACGGATTATTACAGGAGATATATCGTGTTAAAGGTGAAGTAAGACCAGAAATACCGCGCTGAAGTCGCTCAAAAATCAAGGTCATGTTGACTGTTTTCTTCGATTATCGCGGTGTTGTGCTTTTTGAGTTCTTTAGACGGATCAAACCGTCAACAAAGAATATTATTTGAGCATTATGCAACATTTGCGTGAAGCTATTCGCCTGAAGAGGTCAGAATTGTGGCGAGGAAATTCTTGGTTTTGCACCGACACTACAGTGATTCTTCGTGACCATTTCGCCAAAAACTCGACTCATATTCTTCCACAACCGCCCTATTCACCTGATTTGGCACCGTGTGACTTCTGGTTATTCAGGAACTCAAAAACCGCTCTGGCGACAGCGTTTTCAGTCAATAGAAGATATCCAAGCTGCATCGAGAGGGCCATCTCGGGAATCGCCTTTACCAACTGTTTTGAAAATTGAAAAATCTGTTGGCATAAGTGCATTGTATCTGGAGAGATTACTTTGAAGGCGATGAAATTGATTTGGAAGAAAAATAAAGATTTTTCAAAATGAATGCTGAGTCACCTTACTTTTTGGACACAATTTCAAGTGCAATAATTATGGTCATCCGGAACTAGGAAGGGTTTCATGAGGCACATTTAAAACCTGCTGAATGGCAGTGAGAGATAAAATATCCTAATTTTATAATACAAAATTTAGTTAATAGTCTGCTACCGATACATTTTTTCATCTGTTGGAACTAAGTATGGTTGTGTGGTCTGGTATGGTATTCGTCCTAATGTGGAATAGTTTGAAGGTCGTAGTGAAGCTACACTTGGTACACCTTGCGTTTTATAAGGCAAAGTGGCATAAGAAGGTGGTAAACTATATAAAGGAGGCATTCCTTTGACACTACACGCACAAGAGCTGGTAGGTCTCATTATTTGACCCATTGGTGTAGCTTCCATACCGTGCTTAAACTGTTGACTAGGCATTCTCAAACGTATTATGCAAATAATTATTATTAAAATAGTAATAAAGGCAATTACACCTCCAACAATGCTTATAATGAGTGTATCCTCATTATTCAATGCGAATTGTCCCATCAACGGTGGTTTAGTCTTAGGCTTAGGTTTGATCTTCTCAGTAGATGCTATAGACCAAATTATTTCGGGTTCGAGTGATGAAGGTTGGTATTTCGGCGTAACTATAGAACTTGGATTAGTTTTAGAAGTAGAGGAACTAGTCCTAGGGGAATCACACGTAAGCTCGCTATCACCCAACTCTAAAAGATACTTTCCAGCTAGATAATCTGGTCCCCAACATTTCACGTTTGTCATATTAATAAATAGCCATCTTCGTAAACCTCTAGCTCCACAGTCACACATAATTGGATTCTTTTCCAAACCTAATACCTTCAAATCGCCTCGTCTGTCATCAAGGAAAGACAGAAACTGTGGATTTAGGGTACTCAATTTATTTCCTGAAACATCAAGCTCGATTTTAGATGATCTAGGAACTCCAAAGAATAAAGTTGGGGGTAAGGTACTAAGTGAAGTATTTATCAAATTAATTCGTACGAAATCTCCTTTGAGACTCGAAAACGCTCCAGAAGAAATACTTTTTAATCTTGATCCACTTATTCCTAATTCTTTCAATCTAGGGTGCAGGATTGAATTTAACTGGTCACTTCCAATATCGTCATCCTTTGTTTCTATATTTATATATTCAATCGAGGGTAGTTTTTGTAATAAACCATTTATATCCAAGTAACCGAGTTTGGGGTAACCATAAGCATCAAGTTGTTTAAGATTTGGTAAAGACTTAAATGCATCTTTCTCCAGTTTATTACATTGACTTAAAGTGTGAATACTTAAGGTTCTCAAGCTGAAACCATCAAAATTTTCGAAATCCTTCTGAGAAATTATTGATATAGGATTGTTTGACAAGTTGAGTTCTTGCAAAGATCTCAAGGAATGAAGATTTAAGTGTGATATATTCATTATCATGTTATGAGATAAGTCTAATGTTTCTAATAAAGTAGTACGTGTAAAAACTGGTTCAGGTAATTCTGTTATGTTATTATGGGATATATTCAAATGATTTAAGAAAGGAGCTTCAAGATGTGCTATATTATCTATTCCAGTTCCTGCTATATGCAATTCTCTGACTGTCTTTGGTTCTTCTAATATATTACTTATAGATTTCTTGGATAATGGATTAAATGATAAATTAATTCTTTTAATATTGACCATAATGTTATCTCCTCTAGGTATCTCTTTTATTTTATTATGTGAAACATCAATTCCAGAAAGGAAAGATGTTGTTCTTTCAAAGCTCTTAAGGGTGCTTCTTCAAATTTATTGTTTGCTAGAATAATATTTTCCAATATTTCCAGCCTCGAACGATCAAATATAGTTTCAGGCAAATCAGAGAATCGATTGTTTTCGAAATTCAGCAATTTTAATCTAACAAGGCCTTCGAAAGTTCTTTCGTTAAGTCTATCCAAGTTGTTGTAGCTCAAGTCTATTATTTGAAGTTGTGTGGAATTATGGAAAGCCATCTCGCTTATTGTATCGATTTGATTGTGAGATAAGTCTAAGTTCTTCAATCTAGGAAGCCTTGCAAAGTGTAATTCGTCAATTGTTTTCAGGATGTTACTTGATAAATCGATGAATTCTAGGAATTGTAGCGTAGCTACAAGTTCAGCTGAGAATACGTTGAATTTGTTGTGGGAAGCGCGAATTTCTCTTAGTCTTGGGTGAATCCTGAAGGATGATGGGTATAAATAATTCAGCTGGTTGTGGGATATATCCACAGTTTCCAATCCAGTTCCAGTATTGAATATTTCGCCGTTGAATGAACTCAATTGATTGTTTTGTAAGATTAAATGTTTTATGTTCTTTAAATTAGAGAAAGTACCTTTTCTTATGTTATTGATGTTGTTGTACGACAAATCAATTGTTGTTAAATTAGGTAAATTATGGAATATCCCATTAGGAATTTCACTTAAAGAATTATGAGACAAATATACATTTTTCAAAAAAACTAAATTACCAAATAGTTGTTGAGGTAAATATTTCAACGAAGTAAAACTTAAGTCTATAGTTTCAAGTGAACTTGTTTTTTGGAATGTATCCGAAGTGATGGTTTTCAAAGGATTGCTGCTTAAATTTAAATACGCCAAAGAGGGTAGAAGGTGGAATGTATATTTGGACAATTGAGAAAGATTATTCTCACTCAAATCAAGTGTTTGAAGTTTTGATAATCCAAGAGGATTTCCAGATATTGCTGTTATTTTGTTCTTGGAAAGATCTAGATACACTAGAGAACTCTCCAACCCTACGAACGCGTTCCAATTCAAATTGACAATTAGATTTCGGTTCAAGTCTAATTGTTCTAGTTTTTGGAAATATTGGAACGACGCTTGAGGTAATTCTCTTATTATATTTTTAGATATTACTAGATTGCTAACGCCGGCTGATATGGTGTGTAAAATATCACCAGATAGGGCTGCTATTCTGTTGTAATCTAACTGTAGTGAGGTCAATTTTGGTAGTCTGCCAAGTGCGGAGGCTGGTATCAGCAGTATATTATTGTCTTTTAGACTTAGTTCTTCTAAATCGTTTAATCCTTCGAAAGCGTCGTCTTCGATCTGAAATAAAAAAAAAATTGAGTTGATTAAGATACGAATGGAATTTGAACTATGTCTTTACTACCAACAAATATTTCAATAGATCACTGTTATCACGGTTCCAAACTCTCATTGATTATCAAACAGTATAAAACGAAATATAAAGTGACCGTGGTATTCATAAAAAGCTTCGTATTGAATTTGGCAAAACCAGATAGTAGTTATACAGCTCACAAACTATTAAAAAGGAAGAAACTTACCATTTTGGATGTAGTGGTTAGTGAATGTTGATATAAGTTATTGAAAATTTGAGTATGGGCTGATCGATAGCCAGTGGTCTAATGTGGCATTCTCACTTTTCTTGTAAAGCCAATTATATTTGTATGTGAGAGCTTAATAAACTCAGCCGGCCCCAATTTGTTAGTTTCAAGTTCTTCAAGCCTGATTCTATCAACAGCTGGGCATTCACACATGACGCGTTCTATTGATTGTATCTGTGCCTCGCGTAGTTTGCTTTAAAGGTTCTCGATCAATCATAACTGATTCAGGTGATTTCTGAGGCTACAGGGCCCCGTTAATATGGCAATCAGAATTCTCAGGCTCTCTAACCGGGAGAGTTGAAGCCAAGTTTTGGCTCTCGTAGTGGAAGGTTCACTGATAGCCGTGTATGAGACCTGAGAGGCCCAGCTGGTGCTTCTGTACCTTTCGGTACAACCAACTTTGTGGTCCCCAGAGGAATTCTGAGCAAGGCTCTGGTCCATTGAATCTCAAGGCGGACCAATGAGTCCGCCTTAATACAGCCCCAAATCCCGGGCCCCACATCAGACGGAACCTATTTTTTTCCCAGTCTGGTAAGACTCGGACGACTTTCCTGCACCATAAGTGACGTGTAGTTATTGGATGCCAATGCCTTTAGCGGAACTTGACTATGCTTAATGATTTTTATTGATGTCCTTGTCATGCTTGATTACCATAGTGTTCAATGGCAATTATTTTGCTTGACAGACAATTGCAAGCCCGTCAAAACATAAAGACAGTTCTTTGGCCGCACCTTGATCATAAACACCAGCTCCAACACCTTGGACAGTTTTGTAGGGGAGAGTCGGGTAGCCCCTACCGGCGGGAATCCCCGGCCAAAGCTAGTTCCAGAAAATCCCGCAGACATACATTCACAGACGCCACGTCAAAATAACGGCAGCAACATATAGCCATACGTGTCAGTTCAGTGAACAACGCGTGACAGTCGATCATATACTAGAGTCGGTTCTTTTGTCTGTGCAAATATGTTAAATATTTGAAGCTGTTTATATTGATATTGGCGATAGACATGACATCACAGGGTCGAATCGGACACTTGTTTGTCGGGTAGCCCCGGCCATTTTATGAATGGTGAGTTTTTGGATTTTATGAATGAAATAGTGAAATTATGAGTCCCAGTTGCTCTGTCATGTCAAGTCGTCTGTTTATCTTTATGTCGCTTCTATACTGTAATAGTAAAGAAATAAGTGAAAATCTGATGTTTTCTTCACAGAAAATGCCAAAATTCAAAGAGGAAAAACAACTACAGGAAGTTGGGATGAGAATACTATGAAAAGAGCGATCCGGAGTTTTCAGGAGAGAAATCTATCTACAAGAAGAGCTGCTGAACGGTATGGTGTTCCAAGAAGTACGCTCCAGGATAAAATAAAAGATATAGTTAATGGAGAAGAAACAGAGTTCAAGCCGAAATTTGGGAGGTTGGAGCACACATTTTCCAACGATCAAGCTCTGCAATTTCATGAACATGTTATCGATCTAGATAATCGGCTGATGCCACTTACGATAGCGGAATTTTTGAAACTGGCTTTCCAATTCGCAGAGCAACTAAAAATTCCTCATATATTCAACAAGGGAAAAAATATAGCTGGAAAAGATTTTTACTACAGCTGTTCGAAAAGATTCCCAGATATTGCTCTCCGAACTCCAGAGTCAACCAGTATCGCGAGAGCCGTTGGGTTCAATAAACCTCAAGTAGATCGTTTTTATGATCAGCTGTTCCAGCTTAAGGAAAAATATAGTTTTCCAGCTTCGAAAATTTACAATGCTGATGAAACGGGAGTCTCGACGGTGCACAAAAATGAGAAAGTTATTTCTACTAAGGGAAAAAAGCAAGTAGGCAAGTTGACATCTGGTGAGAGGGGACGAAGCGTCACCTTGATGTTTGCTATGAGTGTGACTGATTACCTTGTATCTCCTTTTTTCATCTTTCCGAGAAAACGGATGGATAAAGATGGTCGATTGATGATTGGAGCTCCACCGGAAAGCATAGCTATTCCACATGAAAGTGGATGGATGAATGGTGAGATATTCCTGAAGTGGCTCCAGTACGCACAGCCTTCGAGGAAACGCCCTGTTCTTCTGATGTTCGATGGACATGGGAGCCATAAAGAATTGGCAGTGATAGAGTTTGCTCGTGCTAATCACATCCATATGCTCAGCACACCACACACAACTCACAAAATGCAACCGTTAGACCGGGTATTTTCGAGCCGTTCAAGTCTGCATTTAGTTCAGCAAGTGCAATGT
This sequence comes from Cryptolaemus montrouzieri, assembly GCA_013387265.2. Lineage (NCBI taxonomy): Eukaryota > Metazoa > Arthropoda > Insecta > Coleoptera > Coccinellidae > Cryptolaemus > Cryptolaemus montrouzieri. The sequence goes on from JABFTP020000124.1 coordinate 8,665,107, forward strand.
GGATGAGAGAAAACCTAGGAGCGAGAATTTCAGACTATGACATCGCTTCCCTTGTCAGTTCGGCTTTCACTAAGGCAGCTAGACTAGAAATAGCACAAAATGGTTTCAAATGCACCGGAATTTATCCATTCAATAGGGAGATTTTTACTGATTTGGATTTTTTGCCATCATCAATGACCAATATCGAACAGAAACCAGTTTTGGATGCGACTTCTGAGCAGCCATCAACCAGGATAAGATCAAAATCATCCACAAGTTTCAATCCGCAGCCATCCACTAGCGGCATCCAACAGCCATCAACTATTTCTTCCCAACAACCATCCACGAGTTGCGCCCAGCAGTCGACCACTACTCAGGCATCACAACCATCAACAAGTGGCAGCCACCTACTGCGAAAAATAGTGCAGAGCCAGTTGCATCTCCTAGTTTGAACGCATTGCTTCAAAAATTGTACCCTCTCTCTAACGCCTCAAGGAAGCGTCTTGCAGATCGTTCTCGAAAAACCCATCCTTTCCATTTAAAGATGCACTGGTAGCAAACAAGGCTGTAGCCAATAAATCCAATGCTTCAACTGATAGAACAAAAGTAGCAATCAGTCAAATGAGATCGAGAAATAATATACAGAGTTTAACTGGGGAAGAAACGAATCATGATACAGAATGCATCATTTGTGGGGAAACCTTCGATGAAGACTGGATTGTGTCACAAGTGCAAAAAATGGGCTCATGAAGAATGTGTGGACATTGATCCATCGTCATCTTTCTACTATTCTGATGTTTGCAAATCGACATAGTCATATTTTTATGCGTCCAGAAATGATTGTGACAACTATTTGACACTGCCTTTTAAACTTCATTACAGTTATATAAATGAGAATTTTTATTCTTACTTCTTTAGTATTGAGAAAAATATGTTTTGTTCATTGTATAGATTGAAAATAGATCTTTTTTCTTAGAGTTTTTTTTGTAATCCTGAGTTTCACTTATGTGGCCGAGGCTACCCGACTCTCCCCTAGCTATCTGTGAACTAACAGGTACCCTCGAGTAGACTATCCTTGGAGCTGGCCCATTCTTGTCTACTAGGAATCATAATCTGGAATGACAACTCCATGTTGGTGTAGGGTATAGCTTTGTCAGACTTCATACTCAATTTCGTTGTTCGCAAATTTTGCGCCGGGCACGAAGCTGACAATATTCGTCCCATTCAGGGAAAGGTGATGGAATTTTTCGGTACCATTCTAGCTGTTCCTCTAATCATCAGTTGAAGAGGAGCAAGGCTCCTCTCAGCTCAGTTTCATGGCTGCAGTAGGTGTACAGCGAAATTTTCCAGTGATCATAATGCAGGCCGTTCTCAGAAGTTTAGAGAGTCAATAACACAATTGACAATTTACCAAAAAGTCAACATAATTGTATGCTTTGTAGTAAAGTTTGGTATTGTTTTGACTATCGTATTTAATTCTCTATTCAACTTGTAAGTGGGGCTATTGATAAATGAAACAACTTGGCGGATCGGAGCATTTTCTTGGTGAGTTTTTATCAGACCATATAATTGTGGCGAGCACCATATAGCTCCTCATTTAAAATTCACGAATCACTGAATAAGTCTGCTTAATTAACTTTGTGTTTACATAAATTGACACTAAAAACATACCGTCCTCAATGAATTAATGCTGATGTCCAGTTTCTTAAGTCTTCTAGAGCCTAAGAAAGTCCCGGATCCAATTTTTGCTATATTATTTCTACTCAGGTCCAAAATGCTTAATCTTGTGAATGGAGACAAGTCGGTATCGTGCAATGTCTAGAAAAAAAGATTTTGGTAATGTGAGATATGGATGAAGGTGAGGGTAGATATATAAATTCAATAGCAAACTCCGGGTCCATCGATCTTACGAACCATAGAGATAGTAAATGAGATGAAAAACACAAGGTTCAACTTTAATCTACACTTTATTTGAAAAAATTCGACGACGTTTCGCTGACACAGCAGCTTTATCAAGAATGACAAACAGAATGAAGAGTATGGTATTATAAACAAATCGTAGAACAAGTTGGATGAATAACAGGAAAATCCACACCGAGCCATTGTACAGTTAGTATGAAAGGTAATAAAAACTAATTAAACAAGTTAAGTAGGGGTGAAAAATTCACATCTACCTGCTCATTCAAAAGTTTGTCCGAATGTTTGTATCTATTTATTTATAATGCTTCTAGGAGATCTAATTTTGAACTTTTTGATTTTATATGTAATATGTCAAAGTTTTTATTGAATGAATGGTTTTCTTTTATTAGGTGGTTTGAATAATTTGAATCAGATTTATTTTTATCGAAGCTACGTTTATGTTCAGATGTTCTTATGCCAAAACTCCTATAGGTCCTACCGATATAAATTTTATCACAAGAACCGCAATTGAGTTTATAGATTCCTGATTTACTTGATTTTTCAACACGAGATTTATTATTTTTAATATGTTTACCTAAGTTATTAGAAGTTTTGAAAGTTATATTAAGATTTTGTTTGACGAGAAAGGGTTTAATATTTGTACTTGCAGAACCGCAGAATGTTAAACTGTTGAATATTTTATAGTCTTTATGAATAGGATATACTTCATTTATTGCTTTCTGATAAAGTTTTTACGAATGATTAGATCTATCATATCCGGATTATATGAATTAATAATGGCTATCTGTTTGATGATGTTTAACTCTTTATTATAATCTTCTACTGATAAAGGTAAATTGAGTAACCGATGTACCATGCCGTTTAAAGCTGCAACTTTGTGTTGAATTGGATGTAATGAGTAGTTATGTATAATTGTATCAGTATGTGTTGGTTTACGAAAGACCGAAAAACATGATTATTATTTTGTTTAGTGATTTTCAAGTCCAAAAATTAATGGAATCGTTCTGTTCAATTTCTATCGTGAATTTAATGTTCAAATGGATGGAATTAATGAAATTAAGAAATAAGTCTAATTGACGAGTAGTTTCAATGAAGCATACTAAGATGTCAACATATCTATACCAATAAAGAAATTTGGAAATGAGTGGATGTGTATGAATTTTCTGTTCAATATTATTCATAAAAATCTCTGATAAAAGTGGACTCAAAGGATTTCCCATGATCAAACCATTTTCACTAATGTAATAGATGTTGTTGAAAGAAAAATAATTTTGTTCAATGCAAACGTCCAACAGATTCAATATTTCTGATTTAATTATGTGGTTAACATGATTCGAATTCAACATGTTTTCGATTAATATTTTGACATCACCTGGAGGAACACTTAGGTATAAATTCTCAACATCAAACGAAATAAGTTTTGCGTTAGGTGGTAGGTTAACGTTTTTTATGTTATTTATCAATTCGAAAGAATTTTTTATAGAAAATTTTGATTTGAATGAACAATAATTTTTAATGATATCTATAAGGTAGTGCGACAATTTCACGGCTGGGGCTGTAACGTAAGATACGACTGGTCTAACGGTGTTATTTACTTTATGCAATTTAATGAGTGAATACAGTTGAGGTGGTTGAGGGTTTGGTAAAATTAATTTGTATTTATCTATTGCTTTAATTAAAGATTTTGCGTCATTCATTGCAATTTTAATATTTTCTGGAATTTAATAGTTGGATCTTTGTTTAAAATTGTATAGTTTCCGGACGAAATGAAATTTAGAGTTTTAAATAGGTAGTCATTTTTATTTAACGCAATAACAGTATTAACCTTATCTGCTTTTGTAAAAATAACTTCATTTAGTTGAGATTTTTGTTTGATGGCCTTTAAAATATTTTGGTCTTTACTTTGTTTAAAGTCAGCTAATGATTCATTTTTATAATGTTAGATGGCTAAATATTTAAGTTGAGTGTTATTAGGAATATTTTTCAGAGAAATTTCAGTATCCATGCCAAGTTCCTCTAAATCAGATTTTATCTTGTTTGATTT